>CM070059.1:31004100-32259858 GCA_036320875.1 Cotoneaster glaucophyllus | reverse complement strand
GACATTTTACAGCCCGAATTTCCATACCTTACTGCAATTGACGCTTTATTGTACTTAGCACGGTGCATTAAACCGGACATCTCTTTCGCTATTAATCTTTTGGCAAGGTATAGTAACGTGCCTACACGCATACACTAGGCTGGTTATGTATTTACCGTTATAGACACCTCAATATCGTGGAGGTCAACCAAGAAAACCTTAGTTGTGACTTTTTCGAACCATGCTGAAATTCTCGCCTTGCATGAAACTACGCTTGAATGCTTATGGATGATAGACAATTATGGAACATATTTGAATTACTTACGGACCTTGTCGTTGACATCCCTACAATGATATATGAAGATAACACAGCATGTATCGACCAGTTGAAGAAGGGATACATCAAACGAGACAACACCAAACACATTGCGCCAAAATTCTTCTTTTCACATCAGCAACAAGAACATCAGAAGATTGTAGTCGAGCAAATTCGTTCCCAGGACAACGTGACCGATCTCTTTACCAAGACATTGCCAAAGTTTACTTTTAAAAGATTGTTCAAGGAATTGATATGTGTAAATAATCTATTTTGAATTGCTTATAGTTCTCATTTAGAAGTTTTGTCAAGTTTAGGGGAGTATCCAAAACGTGGGACCATGATTTTCTAGGGCAGAAGTATGGCGGAACAAAGTAAGGCCGAACGAAATACAAATACCTCAGAAGTCTGGTCATGGACTCAACAACTCCGAGCAGAGCTGGATTAACGGAGCAATGGTGCCACCATCATCCTGTTCCAGAGTAGTGGGTGAAGCCCAAGCTACTTTGTTGAGAATGACCATTCTTGTTCTACAAGATATAGAAACCTAACTTAACATGGAATCAGC
This sequence comes from Cotoneaster glaucophyllus, assembly GCA_036320875.1. Taxonomy (NCBI): domain Eukaryota; kingdom Viridiplantae; phylum Streptophyta; class Magnoliopsida; order Rosales; family Rosaceae; genus Cotoneaster; species Cotoneaster glaucophyllus. The sequence continues at coordinate 32,258,995 of CM070059.1, read as the reverse complement.
CAGGTTTCCTATATGTCTTGGAGTTCCTATAATCTAGGAACTAACGTGCGCCGCAAGTAATCACACTCTCGACTAGTATAAATAGTATACCTCCTTATAGGGTTCATCTCTGGTAACGTAGTCATCACACTCTAACTCTCTTACCCACTGCTTGAGTCTTATATTTACTTACTAACTTGACCATCAAAAAGTCTTTGACCAGCACACACCCTCGGTCTGTGGCTTTCTCACGGTTGTTTGTTCTTTTACAGGTTACTCGGATTTGTGCATCTCTACCACATGCGGCGATGCACAAATTTGGTTCCAACACAAAAATATGTTCGCTTAACCTTAATGTACTCTTTTTACCTAAGCTTAGGTGCAATTTTCCTTTGTGTTTTTGCTACATGATGAGGTTTTAACAAGGAAATCATCTTAGGTTGGTCATACCCTTGTATGCATTCTACTTGTGTCCTAAAGTTGTTTAGTTTTAACTTAATGTAAGTTCTCATTTTTCTCCTGAGACTATGGGTTTTTATCCTACTATGAGTTTTACCATAGTGAGGTTTTATGAATTCTACTACTTATGCATTCTTTCGTTTAATTTAAGACTTGCATTCCCTTACTGTGACGACGACTTCATCAATTGAACTTACTTCATCGCTGAAGACCTGGTGCAATATTTTGTTTCAGTATTTACACACTCAAGGGGGAGTGTTGCAGTCCTAATTTAGTTAGGAATGTGACTATGTAAGTCCTATTGAGATTCTATAGCATCTTTTAAATAATGTCCTATTTTAGACATATTACTTGAAAGGCAAGGATTCTCCCTTCCTTACTGCTATAAATAAAGGCACAATGAAGTGAGATAACACACACCTCATGATTCATCAATTCTCATCTCTCTCTTGTCGCTGCACCTTCTTTCTCACACTATAATTTTTCAGTTAAATAAGCATGCAACAAAATTATGATTATAAACACGCATATATACATATATACAGGGTTAGGATTTGGAGACACATATTTAACACAAGTTTTTGTAGCTCACATTCTGCAATTTTGTTTTCAATTCATCAACAATAGATCATCCTTAAAAAAATTAGATAAATCTGAAACCACTACGATATTCAAATGTATTGAAGAAAATGAATTTGGGTCGTTTTTGATAGGGATGATCGTTAAGAGGGATACACAAAAGATAGACGGTTGGATTGTTAAAAGACATTACGGAGTGGACCCCACGAAAAGATGTGTCTAAATGTATGTCAAAAAGGCATGCCTCGGAATCATCTGAACCCATATATACATATACATATATTTGGGAAGTTTGGGAACAACATATGGGCTCGAGTCCCTGCAGGTAGTGTTTTGAGAAATCAAACCTTTAAGTAAGAAGTTTTGGGAAGTTAGTACTGACACACACTGACTTGGGTATCCAAGCGGATACCGAAATCGAGGCATGTTGGCTGACACCCGAACGGATAGTGAGAGCCATAACATACACTGTCAGAGCATAGTTTAATAACTAAGAGTGAGGTGCGGGAATGAACGCTTATTGCAATGATGCAGTGTCAGAGCATAGTTAACATTGCAACAGAAAAGAGAATATTCTCATCCAGGTTAGGATGGATATTATACAACTAATAGGAGGTAGAATTCATGCATTATTATACGAGAATGTTAGAACCACCAGTAATCCCTCATCGCCACAAAATCCAACTACTAAGCCCTGGAAAGGTGCAAAACAAAGAGCGTAACTAGGCGAAAATAAGGGTTTCTAAAACCTTCATTTTTCATAACATAATAACCCCTTGTTGTGAAACCCTTGCTACATCAAAACATAGCCCAAGGCTTTGTGTGATGCATCAGTGTAAACTTCATATTCACCGCTCTCGTCAGGAAGTACAAATACTGGAGCGTGTGTGAGGCGATATTTATGTTCTTGAAAACTATGCTCACAGTCTTCATTCCACTTAAAAGTCACATCCTTTCGAGCCAACTTAGTAAGTAGGGCAGCAATTGACGAGAAATCTTTCACGAATCTTTGGTAATATTCGGCCAAACCCAAGAAACTTCGAATCTCGGTAACAATAGTCTTTTAGCTTTTAGCTTTTAGCTTTTAGCTTCGCCTCGTGACATGAGCAATGTATCCCGCACATCCTTTAGACAATAGTCTTTTAGCTCAGAGTCAAGAAATAAGACTATTAGGTAAGATCTTTCGTTCGCCCTCGAATTCCACATATGGTCCTCTTAGTGGATGAAAGATTACCAACTTCCAAAAACAATCAATGTGAGCATGATGTCTCGATAGCCAATTCATACCCAAGATAAAGTCAAAATTTACCATACACAGGGGTACAAGATCCGTTTCCATGAGTACTGCACTCACGAAATCGAACAATTTCTTAATTCCCAGTTGATTCGAATAGTTTCTCCCATAGGAATATATAATCCAAATTCATGATCTAATACAGTAGGTTGAACATTCACCATACGAGCAAATTGAGAAGATAAACAAGAATGGGTAGTACCCAGATTAATTAAAAACCTAAGCAAGATATCAAAAAGCATTCAACGTACCAGTGATAACTTAGGATCCTTATCGGCTTGTTGACGATTCATTGCAAACAGATGATTCTGCGTTGCACCACCCGAACCACCAGAAGTAAGTCCGCCACGAGATCTCAAAGTCTAACGCCGATGACCTTATCGATTAATCTGACTCCGACTACCAGAAGCTCCACCACTGGACTGTCCCTAAGAAGTATTCTGTTGAACAAACTGCAGAGTAGATTGTGGAACTTAAGGCATAACAGGTTGCGAAAATTGGTGAATAAGAGTATAGGCATACAAACTGGGCAAAAAAAAAACTGTCGCCCTTAAGAAGGATAAGGTGCAAGTTGTTGATATAAATTATGCAGAACTTCAGGTTCAAGCTGCTGAGTTATTTCATAAGATATCCCTGAATGTTGCCTTGGATAAGGGCAATTCCTTTGAAAATGTCCTGACTAAGAACAATTAAAGCAAAGTCTCGTACCCGATCAACACTCACCATCATTGTATGTGAAACAAGTAGTGCAGAAAGGTATGTGGTCCTTACAAAAAGAGCCACCCTAAATATTCGCTGCCAGAGAATTGGCCACTGCTAGTAGAACCCTTGCTGGAACGAGGTATAGTATTGTTAGATCCACCACTAATAGACCCAGAAAGCTTACCTTTCTTCTTAAAATTGCCTTACTCTTCATTCTGCCCATGGACAATGCTTCTTAAACTTAACTCTTAAATCCACCAAACTATCATCCGCCACCACTAGTGCTTGCTGGATTACCCTTCGCTGTCTGTTTTTCCTTCTTCCGATTAATCACTTGTTCAACTTTGCTGAGCTGTGCGGAAAGCTATCTCACAAGTGACACCGTCACTAACAACGACATAAGTGCACAACTCTGGATTAAGGCTAGAAATGAACTGATTTCTCTTCTCATCAGCACTATCTCGAATACCTGGGCAATACTAGACCAATTGCCGAAATTCTCGCTCATGGTTAACAACAAACATATCCTTTTGCTCGAGAGCCAAGAACTCTCATCTCATGATAGCTTGAAACTCAGGACTAAAAAAATTACTCTTGAACCGATATTTGAAGAGATCCCAAGTCCAAACCTCATTAACCATGATGTTGTGACGCTCCGTCTTCCACCAATTCTTAGCGCTATCAACCATGAAGTAAGTCGTTGTGCTTACTCTCTGGTCCACCGGACATCTCATAACCTCGAGGACATCATCCAGTGCTTCAACCAAGATTCAACTTCTTCCCCGACTCCACGACCGTCAAGAAAGTAGGCACCATGACTCTCAACAATTTTCGCCTAAGTGCGACCACGATTCGGATTAGGATTCAGTTGGGCCAATGCCTCAGTTAACTGTTGTAATCCCAGAATAGGAATACGTTCACACCTAGGCATCATAATTTGTCAAGTAGACATTAAATAATTAGCACAATTACTGGCATCATACGATGCAAATGTATGCTTCCCCTAACCATGCTCTGATACCAAACTGACACACCCCGACCCCAATAACACAAGTTATAAGGCCGTAATGCGTTGGCCAACACTAAATTGACCATATGATCCCATTGAGAGATGACATCACAGGCCAACTTAATGACAAAGCCATAGTAAGATATTTATGACGTGCAAGAATTTGAACAAAAAAACGTTCATCATTAATAAATACAAAGCTTCTACAAGTTCAGTTATCCACCTCCCCACTTGGTGACACAAATTATCTCAGGATTAACTCTCGTTATTATTACATCACATTAGAGCAACTAGAAGTTTCACACAACTATAAACACATAAAAGTGCAGTGTTATGCATAATCAAAAGTGCGATCATGCAACTATTACAATAAAGATAAAACTGCAATAAATGAACCATCACCCTAAATTCAAATGATGAAAGCCTCACTGCTAAGCCCACTCGTCACCACCGGCGTTCTCGTTATTCTCGTTACGTCCTGGAAGGGTCGACAAAACAAAATGTGAGTGAACCAATTTTATCACATTTAAAATCATTCAACATAATAGTCCATGTTTTGGAAACATATATAGTGAAAACTACATACATAGTAATACTAAAATAATAGTAGTCAAGATCAACTCAATCTTGCTCATCATATCAAAGAAAGTAAATCAATCACAAATAATGCAATGTATAGCAAGCAGGTGAAGTGACATCTACCTAATCGATATCTAGCGTCTACTAGCACATTGTAGCCTCTACTAGAAAGAAGGTACCTGCAATAAGTCCTACGGCCATAGCTAGCTATATGTATGATAACTATCTAATGAAAAAAAAAATCACCAATGATCTCAAAATATCATCTAAATACAATTCAAGCATAAGTCTTGTAAGACCCCGAAATATCACCTCTCCGAAGTGGACATAACATACGCCGCCGCACCTTATGGCAAGACTTGGAGTGAATTGAAAGCTAAGCCTAACCCCAATGAGGATCGATCTAATCAAGTGATTCCCCGATATTATCAAATAAAAATACTCAACTCCGGAGTGAACTAGGTCAATCTAGATAACAGACTCCACCAGCTGTCTAGGTACTAGGTTGCGCATGCTAGCTTGCACAGTACCTTCTGGGCCACATGATGTGCCAGGCGGCGCAGTCTGGCACATCCACTCCTCTCACCCACGACGAAGAAGAGTCAAAGTGTCCCTTTCTGACATGGCGTTCATATGTCAGATCAGACTCCTCGTCGGACCTTTTATTCCCGACCACGCAGGAGAATGTCGAGTAACGTGGACTGACTTCGTAGAAGGCTTATAAATATGCCTAGTGACCCCTTACCACAGGTAAGCCCATCACACCCTAGAAATACACTATACACCTCTCTCTACAATCATTAACTTAAGTATCAGAGCCTCCACGCCGGGAACGGCGCTCAGACTCACAGTGTTGGCATGTTCTTCATCTACAGGTTTCACTCTACAGTGGTGGAAAATCGGCTCCAACAAGTCTTATCAAAGACTAACATAAGTAATATGCAATCACATATATATATATATATATATTTATATATAATGGTAAAAACATTTAGTTTTCTTTTAAGGAGTCCCCTCACAAGTAAGCAGAGCGTCCCTCCTCAATAGGCTCCTTGCCTAAACTCTTTCGATTGTAATAATAAAATAAAGCTAAGTTAATCTTTAATCAACATTTTATGGAAAATTGTAAAAAAACTACCATTTACGTGATGAATTTGCGCAAATGGAGGGCGTCATGCCATTCAAAACACCGAAAACCTATGGATACGTCACGGGTCCTGCACGCGCCGCAGCGATTGTATCATGCACCGTCAAGCGCCGTCACAGGCTATTGATGTCGTACTCGCCGCCGCAGTTTGGCAAGTAGACGTTGTAGACATCGAAATTTCGTGAAAATAAACGTTGACAGAAAATTTAAATTTCAACGCTCATGTTCAAGATCAAGCCCCAACGGCCCTTGAAGCAAGCGTTCATCGTTCTTCGAAGATCAAGCCCAAAGCCCTTCGAAGATTCGTTCATCCATCTTCAAAGATCAAGCCCCAACGGCCCTTGAAGCAAGCGTTCATCGTTCTTCGAAGATCAAGCCCAAAAACCCTTCGAAGATCCGTTCATCCATCTTCAAGATCAAGCCCCAACGGCCCTTGAAGCAAGCGTTCATCGTTCTTCGAAGATCAAGCCCAAAAGCCCTTCGAAGATCCGTTCATCCATCTTCAAGATCAAGCCCCAACGGCCCTTGAAGCAAGCGTTCATCGTTCTTCGAAGATCAAGCCCAAAGCCCTTCGAAGATTCGTTCATCCATCTTCAAAGATCAAGCCCAAAGGCCCCTTGAAGATCCGTTCATCCGTTCATCCGTTCATCGTTCTTCGAAGATCAAGCCTCAAAAGCCCTTCGAAGATCCGCTCATCCACCTTCAAGATCAAGCCTCAAAAGCCCTTGAAGATCCGCTCATCCACCTTCGAAGATCAAGCCCAACGGCCCTTTGAAAATCCGCTCATCCGTTCATCGTTTCTTCAAGATCAAGCCCCAACGGCCCTTGAAGTATCGTTCATCGTTCTTCGAAGATCAAGCCCAAAAGCCCAAGGCCCCTCGAAGATCCGTTCATCCATCAACCTTCAAGATCAAGCCCCGACGGCCCTTGAGGAAATCATCCACTGTTCATCCTAAAGATCAAGCCCCGACGGCCCTTTGAATCAACAGCCCATCAACAAATCCACACATCCTCGTTCATCAAGATCAAGCCCTCCAAAGGCCCTTGAAGAACTGTTCATCCAAAGATCAAGCCCCGACGGCCCTTCAGATCAACAATCAATCCACCAAATCTATATCTTACGAAGATAGAATCAGAGGCAAATTGTAAAAGAGATTGTAACCCAAAAACAAATCAAAATACAAATATTACTTTGTACACGTGTTCTTGTCTCTTTCGTTTCAGGAAATTTTCATGTTTACAAATTTGGCACGCCCGGTGGGATAATCTCTACCTCTCATCTCTTTCTCCATTCAAAGAAATCCAAAGCACATCTCCAAAAATCAATGGCATCAAGGAAGGATCAAGCTGTTCCTGCAATCAAAGCAAAGAACAAGAACATCCTCGTTGCAGGTGGTGACGTTTCAGGCATCACAACCCGAAGCAAGGCAAAAGCTCTTTCTGCCACCTCTTCCACCCCTGTGCCAACTCTGCCAGAGGAACAAGGACACCTGAGGCACGAGCATGTGATCACCTTAGCCTCGCTAAGGGCGCCAAGGGAGGAAAGTCCGAGAAAGTACTCTGAGTCCCTGTTTTCCGACGCGGACTCGAACAGCAGCACAACCATGCAAGTCATGACCACTGGAGCAACTTCGGTCGAAGAGCAGCTGGCGCAGATGAATGAAGCGATCGCAAAACTCACCCGAACTGTGGAAGAGAAAGACTTGCAGATCGCTGCACTCGCCAACAGACTGAGAGCGAAGCACGAGGAAGGAGACAACTCTGGCTTGAAGAAAGATGCCGAAGAAGAAGAGGAGCCTCCGGTGAAGAAGGTCGTAGAGAAACAGGAGCCAGACCAACTGGCGGTACTTCTGGGAGCTTTTTCTATCCAACAGCTGCAGGAGATGATCGCTAACACCATCAAGGCGCAGTACAAAGGGAGCTCCTATACCTCCATGTTGTACTCAAAGCCTTACTCCAAGACGATCGACGCCTTAAGGATGCCGAGGGGCTACCAACCGCCGAAGTTCATGCAGTTCGATGGCAAAGGCAACCCGAAGCAACATGTGACCCATTTCGTGGAAACTTGCAACAATGCAGGGACGGAATGAGACCACCTCGCCAAGCAGTTTGTGCGCTCGCTGAAAGGAAATGCCTTCGAGTGGTACACGGATCTAGAGCCCGAGTCCATCAACAGCTGGGAGCAATTGGAGAAGGAATTCCTCAACCTCTTCTACAACACCCGTCGCACCGTGAGCATGCTGGAGCTGACAAGCGCCAAGCAATGGAGGGACGAGCCGGTGATTGACTACATCAACCGATGGCGCAACCTTAGCCTTGACTGCAAAGACAGGCTATCGGAGATCTCGGCAATCGAGATGTGCGTCCAGGGCATGCATTGGAGTTTGCACTACATCCTCCAAGGCATCAAACCACGTTCCTACGAGGAGTTGGCCACCCGCGCCCACGACATGGAGCTGAGCATCGCCCACCATGGGAAGAAGGAGTCGATCACTGATTTCAAGGTGTTCACCCCAAAGGTAGACAAGATTGGAAAAGAGCCCGCCAAAGAAGCTCTTACCATCAACACTACCCCCATCAAAACCTCTTCTGCTCCTGTCAAAATCTCTACATGAGGCAAGGCGATTCAAACCGAAGCTTTTCGTAATCAAGAGATGCGTAGACGCACTTTCAAGGAACTTGAGGAGAAAACTTATCCATTCCCTGACTCTGATGTGGCTGCCATGTTGAAAGACTTGCTTGACAAAAAGGTGATCAACCTACCTGAGTGTAGACGGCCGGAAGAGATGAATCGTACTGACAGTCCAAGGTACTGCAAATTCCATCGCTTCATCAGTCATCCGACGGAAAAATGCTTCGTGCTGAAAGATCTCATCATGAAGCTGGCTCAGAAAGGAATCATCGAGCTGGATCTTGACGAAGTGGTGAAGTCAAATTATACCACCGTCACTTCTGGCTCTGTCAACTCAAAATCTTCACCTCAACTGCTGGGGGCATGCTCCAAAACCATGACAGTAAAGTCAAGTGAAGTTGAAGGATGGACTCATGTCATTCCAAAGAAACTACACAAGAAGCATACATCTCCTCCGCAAGGTTGCCAATCGGAAAGGGGGCAAAGCAACTCTCGTCAACCTCCAAAGCTACATGAAAGTGTTGAGGACGATGAAATTGTGGCACAAAGAGCGCCCGTTGCCATCACGATGCGCGACTTCTTCCCCGAAGACTTCTTCAATCACTCTGTCAAGGCTCCTTGCTATGAAGATTGCGAGGTTCGCCTTTTCCTACACCACTTGACAAATCAACAAAATAGCTCCTCGTCCGCACGAGCATAAAAGGCGACACCAAAGCTCCTTGCCTGCATGAGCTGAAATTGCAAACGGCACCAAAACGCTCCTTGCCTGCATGAGTTGAAACTGCGTACGGCACAAAAGAAAACATGATACAAAAAAAATATGTATTTGAACTACGTTATGACTTGATCTCTTCTTTGGAAGGGTACGTAGGCAGCTCGAACATTCAACTTTGAGTACAGTCACATCAAAATATAAAAAAAAAAATGAGCAAGCTCCAAACAGCGGCAAGCGGGACGACAACGTCACCACCTTGATCAAAGTCGGCGAAGAACTTCAGTGACCACCGTCAAACGACTAGCCGGTCGTGAAGCTCAACACTTTGCGATACCATCAAGCTTGACTCCAACTCTCTGTTTGCCCTTCAGGAAGCTCCAAGCAGCGGCAAGAGGGACGGCAACGTCACCACCTTGGTCAAAGACGGCGAAGAACTTCAGTGACCGCCGTCAAACGACTAGCCGGTCGTGAAGCTCAACGCTTTGCGATACCACCAAGCTTGACTCCAACTCTCCGTTTGCCCTTCAGCAAGCTCCAAGCAGCGGCAAGAGGGACGGCAACGTCACCACCTTGGTCAAAGACGGCGAAGAACTTCAATGACCGCCGTCAAACGACGAGCCGGTCGTGAAGCTCAATGCTTTGCGATACCACCAAGACTTGACTCCAATTCTCTGTGTCGGCAAGAGGAACGGCAAGGGCCACCACGTTGATCAAAATTGGCAAAGAACTTCAGTAACCGCCGTCAAACGACTAGCCGGTCGTGAAAGCTCACTTTACAATGCCACCAAGCTTGATTTCAACTCTCCGTTTCTTCTTCGTCTTTCCATGCAAAGGAGAGTTCCTAAAAAAAAAAAAAGGGAGAAAAAAAAAAAATATATATATATATATATGTGTGTGGGAATACATTGTGTGCGTGTACAAAAGTGGTGGATGTATGTGTAAGCACCACCAACTAAAATATATATATATATATATATATATATATATATATATTATAAAAAAAAGATATACAATAAAACGAAGCTCGTTTATTAACTTCTCTAGAAAATTTAAAGGGAAGTACATTTACATTGAAAAAAAAAAAAATTTACAAGAATGTGTTGACAAACTGCAGGAAGCCTTCATTGACCAGGTGGCGCCTCGTTACTCGGCGGAACCCCAGGAAGAAGAGGCGCTGGAAGTTGATTGTTTGGAGCCCCAGCACTCGGCGAAGCTCCAGAAGACGAAGGGCTTAAATGCCTTTGAAACAAACCCATAAACCTGTGATGATCACTTAAAGACTGACCATCGGAGTCTTGCAGCTTGTCAAGTTTTCTCTTCATGTTTGTAGCATAATTATGTGCAAGCCAATGCAGCTGTTTATTCTCATGCCTGAGCCCTCTGATCTCTTGTTTGAGACTTATCACTTCAGCCGCCAACGATTCAACTTGGCGGGTTCGAGCAAATAGGCGCTGGGCCATATTGGAAACAGAAGCCGCACACTGGACACTAAAAACCAGAGAATCCTTAACAGCCAACTCATCGGACCGCCTGGCGAGTAATCTGTTATCTTTGGGAGTGAACATATTCCTGGCCACCACCGCAGCAGTCATATCACTCTTCATTACAGAGTCCCCAATGGTAAGAGGACCAGAAGGGGATAAGAAAGATGGACGCCATATATTGTCTTGAGGAGACGCAAATGCCTCTTCACTAACATTCAATCAAGACGACGATCAGATGGGCAAGCCATTTGTGAAAATGATGAAGCAAGGAAAGGTCGGGTGAATCAAATTCTCAGAAATACAAAAGAGGGGATTATTTGCAAGAAACAACTCTCTAAGCATGCTTTTGGCGCACCATCGACGCCTCTATAAAAGAAGAGGCAACAAGGCCGTTGTTCAAAAAATCGAAGAGACAACACTCTCCAGACCTCAAGAAACAGATTTTCCCTGGATCCAGCTACCCTACCATTACCCATAAGGGTAAAGGAGCAGCACCACTGCTTGATAACTGGGAAAGCTCTATGCGTGTCAACCTCCATGCCGCGTGGCAAAGTAAAAGGCCCAACCTTTCTTCACAACCGAGAAAGTATCACCAGCAGGATTGCTTTCTCAAGAATCGAAGAGGCATCGCTCTCCTAATCTCGAGAGCTAGACCGTCAGCACGACTGCTTTCTCAAGAATCGAAGAGGCGCCGCTCTCCTAATCTCGAGAGCCAGACCACCAGCACGACGACCTCCTCAAAAATCGAAGAGGCACACTGCTTTTCAAACCTCGAGAGTCGGATTCAACATCAGCTTTCCAGAAATCACGGACCACTTTGTCAAAAGCCTCTGACAAAGTTAAAACGCGTGAACCCCGCCACTCTCACTACATCGCTGTGACCGAGAAGGGTAAAGGAACAGCATTACTACTTGTCGATAAAAAATTCTATATATATCGACCATCATCCCCCACAGACGGGTAAACCTGCAAAAATGCTCGACTTTTCCTCACCTTCGAGAGTAACGCTCCCAGCAAAACCTCTCAAAATACTCAGTCTTCTTCCTCCCGAGAATACCTCTGCAAACAAATCACATCAGAGCAAAAGTATCTCATATCATCAGGGTCGAAAGCAAGAGTATCTCATATCATGCTTTCCCCCTATCCTTTTCTTTGTCCTCCCTCTTCACTGCAAGACAAGGAGAAAGAACGCAATCAGTCAGAACCTGAAATCAAGCATCCGATGAGGAACTGATTGCTAGGAACCTTTGCATAGCTGTTCACCAAGCATTGCTTTCGAGTACTCATCCTCAACTGTTCTCAAGGTCACGAATTCCTTCGGCAAATACCTCAGAACAGCTGGTATGACATTGGCTCTTTACACCGAAGCTGCCAAGCATATGTGAGTAGCTGAGAAGCAAGTGCTCTGATGGACCATTTAAATGCAAAGGTTGCGCACCATTTCTGCTATGCAAAAGATTGAAGCAGAAGGTTCAACAACGAGCTGGAACAGATCACTATGACACCTAGCCCTTCATGCAGAACCGCATAATCCAGACGGAGAGGTCAAACCCAAGCTCAGCGTCCACTACTTTGTCGATAGCAAAAGTATCCCATATCATCAAAGTCGAGCGCACTCCAGATTTGACGGGCTTGTTTTGACCCTCAAATTCTTGAGTCAACTCGCTCCTTTGGAGGAACTAGAAAACCCTCCAACCCAGTTCAAGAATAAACCTGTGGAAAGTCAACAAGCACAACAAAACACGTGAGGAAATCAGCCACTCCGTTCAAACCAAGAGTATCTCATATCATCTATCATCCTTTTCCTTTTCTTTGTCCTCATTGCTGAATGAGAAACAAGTAGAAGGAGAACAATCAACCGGAGCCCGAGGTCAAAACTTCTAATCTAAGATTGATTGCCCAAGACTCTGATTGCTTACCTTGTCTGTCAACTCCTTCGGCAAATATCCCCGCTCGGCGACTTGAGGGACTCCTACTATATGGTTTGCATAGCACCTGACCAAGCCCGAAACTACAAGTAAGCTTCAAGCGAAATTGATACATTACCTTGTGCATTAACATCAGATAAAATCTGCTTGTAAAAAAAAAAAAACTAGAGAGCATACTGCTTCTATCTATGGGAAAGATAAGACAGGTGAAGAAATTTGCAATCCATTTCAAGATCAAGCCTCAACGGCCCTTGAAGAAATTTGCAGTTCATTTCAAGATCAAGCCTCTATGGCCCTTGAAGAAATCACAAGTCCGATTCAAGATCAAGTGTCCACCACCCTTGAATCAATTCCAGCCCCAGATAAAATGGGTAAATTCAAAAACATTTGGAGCATGTCTTGCAGAGAATCCTCCAACCCAATTCAAGATTCAAGATTCAAGCCTCAACGGCCCTTGAAGAAATTTGTAGTTCATTTCGAGATCAAGCCTCAACGGCCCTCGAAGAAACTTGCAGCACAAAAATCAAGATTCAGGCCTCTACGGCCCTTGAAGAAATTTCCAGTCCAATTCAAGATCAAGCCCCGACGGCCCTTGAATCGACATCTACGTTGAGAAACTTCAAAACACATCGCCTACAAGTGACAAGCACAAGTATGCGACGCGCCTTGAAGTGGGGGCATTTGTAGACATTAAAATTTCGTGAAAATAAACGTTGACAGAAAATTTAAATTTCAACGCTCATGTTCAAGATCAAGCCCCAACAGCTCTTGAAGCAAGCGTTCATCGTTCTTCGAAGATCAAGCCCAAAGCCCTTCGAAGATTCGTTCATCCATCTTCAAAGATCAAGCCCCAACGGCCCTTGAAGCAAGCGTTCATCGTTCTTCGAAGATCAAGCCCAAAAGCCCTTCGAAGATTCGTTCATCCATCTTCAAGATCAAGCCCCAACGGCCCTTGAAGCAAGCGTTCATCGTTCTTCGAAGATCAAGCCCAAAGCCCTTCGAAGATTCGTTCATCCATCTTCAAAGATCAAGCTCAAAGGCCCCTTGAAGATCCGTTCATCCGTTCATCCGTTCATCGTTCTTCGAAGATCAAGCCTCAAAAGCCCTTCGAAGATCCGCTCATCCACCTTCAAGATCAAGCCTCAAAAGCCCTTGAAGATTCGCTCATCCACCTTCAAGATCAAGCCTCAAAAGCCCTTGAAGATCCACTCATCCACCTTCGAAGATCAAGCCCAACGGCCCTTTGAAAATCCGCTCATCCGTTCATCGTTTCTTCAAGATCAAGCCCTAACGGCCCTTGAAGTATCGTTCATCGTTCTTCGAAGATCAAGCCCAAAAGCCCAAGGCCCCTCGAAGATCTGTTCATCCATCAACCTACAAGATCAAGCCCCGACGGCCCTTTGGATCAACAGCCCATCAACAAATCCACACATCCTCGTTCATCAAGATCAAGCCCTCCAAAGGCTCTTGAAGAACTGTTCATCCAAAGATCAAGCCCCGACGGCCCTTCGGATCAACAATCAATCCACCAAATCTATATCTTACGAAGATAGAATCAGAGGCAAATTGTAAAAGAGATTGTAACCCAAAAACAAATCAAAATACAAATATTACTTTGTACACGTGTTCTTGTCTCTTTCGTTTCAGGAAATTTTCGTGTTTACAGACGTCACACTTGCCATCGCCGGTACAGTGAGGTTTTAAGTGAGTTAACAAAATATACCTGCTCTGTTAGTAGATACCAGAATCTCAGTTCCTGCTGTTAAGGTTAATAGATGATCGTCGCCCGTCGCCATTGCTGGTTGCTGAAGTCTCGCCAAAAATAGCAGAAAATTCAAGATTTCAATTAGAACCAATCCGAGCTCGATTTGAATGATTTCAATGCCAAAATTTGTGTAATTTAGTCCTAAATATCAGGAACTTACCTAGACCCTTTTTAGGACGATGAGAGGTTGAATCCGCCTCGAATTCAACGAGTGAAGCTAAAAACTCACATGCAACTAGGTTAATTACCTGGGTTTGTGGAATTTGATACTTAAATTTGTTGTGTATTTCTTGAATGATATTACAAAAGAAAACTGATACATATAACAGCAAGGGAAATGAATGGCACAAACGCCACCTTTGGCCCGAGAATTAACACTAAATCAGCTAGGGTAAACAACACCCTTCCTCAAAAATAAGGAAGATTACAGCAGGCTAGGGTTACATGAAAGATACAACAGAAGGAAGACAACATGCTAGGGTTACATGAAAGATAAAACAGATTAAACACAATGGTTTCTAGGGGTCATAACCTCCTGGAATTAAGGGTTGACTTTGCACTTGATTGACACTGATTTATATTTCCAATACTCCCCCTCAAGCTGGATCAAGGGGATTGATTGATCCAAGCTTGCACAATAAACGTTGAAACTGAGCAATGCCCAGTGCCTTGGTAAAAAGATCCGCTAGTTGATCATGGCTTCGTGTAAAAACAGTCTGAATAACCTTGGACTAGACTTGAGCTCGAACATAATGACAATCCACCTCAATGTGTTTAGTGCGTTCGTGGAAGACCAGGTTGAAAGCAAAATGCATTGCTGCTTGATTGTCGCACATGAGAGACATCGATGTGCTGTTAGAGATTCCCAAATCGCAAAGGAGACCTTTTAGCCATATGAGTTCACATGCAGTTGATGCCATGGCTCGGTATTTAGCCTCGGCACTTGAGCGAGCGATGACTGACAGTTTTTGGCTCTTCCAAGTGACGAGGTTTCCTACTACAAACGTACAATAACCTGTGGTTGATTTGCGATCCAAGGCATTTCCGGCCCAATCAGCGTCGGTGTAGGCTTGAATGTTTATGGAACCATTTTGCTTCATGAGGACTCGATTATGGAGTTCAAAACCTCATCCCAATTATCACAAAAACAACTGGGAGAATAGAGGTACTAGGACACCCACCGACTTTAAACTCAACAACATTTCACCGGAATTCGTCGATGGGGCTGGGTTCGAAGGTACAGAAAATTGCAGAGGTTGAAACCCTCGAGTTTGAACATAAAACTAACACAACGGGGTGAAAAACAACATGATTAAACCCAAAAATTCAAAGGATAAACAGGGGCCTCACCTTGTGAAGTTTGAGAGCTACAAGCTCTCGCGTTTAATGGTGCCGAGGTCCACAGTGCACTGATCTCACATGCAAGACTACCATTGTGATCCTTGCATCCCACGGACTTCGAATATGTAAAATTTAGGTTTGATTTGTGAAGGTAATTGAGAGAGTGAGAGCTTTCTTCTCTTGGTGCTAGAGAGAGAGTGAATGAGTTCAAGAGAGAAAAGTGTTCTGAAAATGAGGGAAGAGAGAGGACCGGATGTGGGTTTAATCTCGCTTAAAATAATTTAAATGAAATCACCCAATTACCCTCCATAGTTGCAAAAATAACAATTATGCCCTCGTGGTCTCGATCGTTTTCAATGTTGAACTAACGTTCGAGAAAACTGTTATGAAATTTAAGAAAGTATAAGAATATAAGTTTCGAGTCGAGGCTCAAAAATTAATTAAGACACCCACTCGGGCAAATTAGTCATTTCACATGTATCGAGAATAAAATACAATATTTCAAAAAAAAAGGTCGTAACACTTTAGGCATCCAAAAAAATTTAAATATGTACAGTCAAACATAACTAATGAATTTGCTGATGTGGATTCTAATCAATAGATTTTATTCGAGTAAAAAACTTATATCGGGTTTTATGTGAACAAAATTAAGTTTCAGATGCTAAAGTCATATTTTCAGTAAAAAAAAAAAAAAAAATCTTCTAATGGCTCCAGTTCTGTTTTACGCACCTTTTTTTTCTCCTAGTCAATGCATTGGGGCATCAATTTCTTGTGCATTTCTTTCAACACCGTTAGACTTCAGTCTTTTACGAGATCGATTCTCTTCATCATCCGGTCTTGCGTAAGATTGTCATCCTTGTCATACCCCCGTATTTTATGAGATCGATTCTCCTCATATGAGAGTCTCACCTGTTCTTGCATAAGATTGACATTCTTGTCATACCTCTGTCTTTTACGAGATAGATTCTACTCAGATGAGAGTCTCACCTGGTCTTGCATAAGATTGACCTCCTTGTCATACTCACTGGAACGTGTCATATGATTGGAAAATTCATCGACTACATTTTCCTGCTCCAGGTAAACCCCTATTTTCTGCACCCTGAGATGAATATTGTCAGTACTCCCGTGTCCTACAAAGTGTGCACCAACATTTATCTTGTCCCCACCGTTCACATCGAGCGTATTGTTTGATAAATGTCCCAGCCAAATATAACTTCCATGGCGATTTAGTACGGTGGCATACATTGGAGAGCTTGAAATCTCAGTTTCTTTGGTACGATTTTCAACACGGATGCAAAGTGAATCACTAGATTGGGAGTCGTCGCAAGAACAAACGATGCAGAGAGTCAATGCTTTTGCATCATCGCCAAAACATTGCGGCACAACTATTTCTTTCTGAGGGTCAACGCATGTAAACCCTGATGGAAGATCATTTCCAGGGATTAAAAGAGCAGAAACTATTTCATCCTTAGGGTCAACGCATGTAAACCCTGATAGAAGATCATTTCCTGGGCAAAAAAGATCACCATTTCTGCTTGCGCTCCATCCCTATGCCATGGAGTAAGATTTGTACAAAAGTTAATAAAAGCATGTATGTATAAGCTGTAAACGGATGGGTGCAGAGAGAGAGAGGACCTGTAGGATTGCTTTTCTAAAAGCAGCAGTGAGATTGGTGCACCCTTCCATACGAATCCTTCTCATAGTGTTTAACGACTTATGCAAGCCTAGAATCTTAGTGAGTTTGGGGGAGTGATTCAGATGCAGTTCTACCATACTTGACATTTCTGAAAAATCTGGCATCTTTTCCAATGCAATGCACTCATCCGCTTTCAGGATTTCCAAATTTGTTGGTAAATCTGGGATTTCCTGAAGATTTTTGCATTTTGCAACAGACAAATACTTAAGGTTCTTCAATTGTACTAGAGAGTGGTGAATCTTGGACAAACTCTTACAGGCTTCGAGTATCAATATCTCAATATTTGGGATTCTTGAAAAGTCAGGCGATTGTTTCAGGTGATCACAATAACCAAGATTGAGAAACTTCAACTTTTCAAGTGACTGTGAGACAAAAAGGGAAAACAAATATCAAAATTCAAATAGAAGAGAGAGAGAGAGCATGATGTTGGTATGTAAAAAACCAGGTGGAAAGAATTGATAGTTTGGTTGGGTTTGTATCGTACCACGTTGTCATTCCAGACTTTTATACTGCTATAACTCAGGTCGATGTCAACTACGTTTGGTTGATTAAAATCTTCTGGTATGGCCTGCAGAGGAAAGTCGGACAAACTTAACCATCTTAACTCTTCAGGAAGATGTTTGCAGTCTCCAGTGAACTTTACGCCTCTTATTTTGAGTAATCTCAGATTCAGCATCTTTCTGAATGCTTCTGTACTGACGCTAAGCTTGTCAGGTTCTGAAAAATCTAAAGTGATTCCTTCGATTTTTTTCTTTTCCTGTTAGAAAGCAAAAGAAACTAAAGTAAGATGACGGTTATTTGCTTAGACTTTAACCGGTGCAAAGCACCAGTACTGGATCAGTTACAAGAGTTTGCTTAGACATCAGTTTCGTTTGAACAATCTAAATTGGTCATCTGTCCTACAGGGATAATTTTCAAATAATTCAGTAAATGAAATCGGTATCTTTTTTCTCCTTTATTACAAACATGTATTAAATGCAATTTGATTGAGGATGTACTTACACATTTTTTCGTCAATACGTGTTTTACATCTTCATGATGCCACAATCTACAGCGACTTTCAAGCTTCTTAGGGGATTTAGCACGTACGATTTCTCTGCCCGTGTCTCGAATCAAACAATGCATCATCAGATTGCCTTCTGGATCAACAGTTACAAGGCATCGCTCCTCAAGTTCCTTAATACCTATTGCTGGATTACTGTCGCACCCATCCAATATTGCCATGACATGGTGCTTGTTCATTCCAATAAAGAAACAGGATATGTCAAGGAATATATCCTTCACCTTGTCATCACTAAGCTCGTCATAACTTACCTTAAAAATTTTGTGAGTTATGCTAGGCTGTACTCTTTTCCATTTTTTCAATGCATCTGTCCATTCACTTGTGGTTTTTGTGCATAGGTAAGAACCTACAGCTTCAAGTGCAAGTGGTAAACCCCCACAATAATCAACAGCTTCTCTTGAGACTTTGAGATATCCTTCATTAGGAGAACTTTTTCCAAACGCATGCCAACTAAGGAGCTCAAGAGCTTCATTGTTATTCATTGTTGGTAGAGAACATGCCTTGTCCACCACTTCAGGTGTCTTTAGCAAATTTTTATCTCTTGTTGTTATAACAATTCTACTTCCTGGACCAAATGAGTCACGTTTTATAGCTAATGCATTTATCTGTGCCACACTGTCTACATCATCAATTATGACAAGAACCCTTATGTTGCCAAGTCTTGTTTTTATCTTCTCGGTTCCTTCATCGACTGTACTCACATTTATGTTGGCCGATCTCAAGATTTTAGACAGAAGCATGTTTTGCAAATCAACCAATTTCTCATTTCCCACATTTTCAAGAAAACATGCACCATCAAACCTGTCCTGGTATGTGTTGAAAATGGCTTTTGCAATTGTTGACTTACCTAGTCCGCCCATCCCCCAAATTCCAATTATGCGAACAACATTTTTGATCCTCCAACATCTAAATAATTACTGATTTTTTGCAGGCGAGAATCTATTCCAACTGGATTTGCGGCTACATGTAAGCATCCATTCTGCAGTTTTATAGCGATCTGCTCAACAACTTTCCTGATAAACCTTGCTTCACGCCTGGAATTAAAATTCATAATTAAGAAAAAGTAAGATTCACTAGTTAAACGTCTAAACATTCATTAGGAGTGTGTAAGATTCGAATATACTAGTTAAACTTCTAAACATTCATCACCAACACACTAATATCTAGTGAGATAGATCAAGCGTTTATATATTAATCCTCGTATCAGAGTTTCTAAGCTTTGCGATTATATTTTGAAAAACAGAACGATTCAAAGAATTACTTGTTAAAGGAAATAAGCAAGTTACTACCCGTTATTCACTTGAAAATGCTCGCCGCTCAACTCTGCAGCTGCAGTAAGAGCCTTTCTCCACTCCCGGACCTTTTTATCCGTAAACCTTTGTTCATGGTTCTGAAACGCGGTTGCAAAACTACCAGTCTGATGCCTGACATCTGAAGGATCAACATCGTAGAAAATCGGGAAAACAAATTGACCCTTAGTTCTTCTGCACTCCATGATCTCCACCAGCTCCTCAAGACACCATCTCGATTCCGCATACCCCTTTGAGAACATGATGACAGCAAGCCTGGACTCTTTGATTGCTTGTTTCAGTTTTTCTGTTATAGGATCCCCTCTAGGCAATTCGTCCTCGTCCAGAAAGACATTGAACTCGTAGTCTTTTAATCTAAGGTAGAAGTGGTCCGTGAAGCCCTTGCTTATTTCGCCTCTAAAGCTCAAGAACACGTCGTACTTGCTGCCCGGGTTATCCATCTGTTCACCGATCATGTCTAATCCGAACTGCAAATGGAACCAGGGGCAGATGGTTTTTGAATCGAAGTAGCAAAGGAAGTCAACTACACATTGACCCAAAAAAATTGAACCTTAAAATAACCCTAGAATCGCTATTCACATACTCTTTCTCTTTTCTTTTTTTCCATTTTTTTTTCGGGTATAAATGGTTAATATTATTACCATATAAAATTTACAGAACAAAGCTAACCAGGGCCCACACTATATATACAAAGCAAAACTTGACCTTACAAACTACACGTCTAGGACCTAAAAAAGGGCTAAGGCCCAAAAACCAACACCGAAGGAAAACCCTAGCCTTTTGTTACATCCGCCGCTGCAGCACCACCCGAGCAGCAGGAACCATGGACACCAACGAACATCAAAATTTCGACCAATTAACGCCTCACAGATGGGAAGAAGGAAGACCCGTAATTCATCAATGAAACTCTCTCCGAACGCAACCTCCAAGTAGAAGCAAACAAAGAAGCTTGTGAGATTCCCACAAGTAACGCTGCCAATAAAGGCAGACAGAGAGAAGAAGATGGTGCGGAAACCCGAGCCGATAAGCATACCGAAGCTCTACACACTTTCTCAACCAATCATTCCTATACTACAAGATGTACTTTAAAGTATTTACATTTTTTTTTAACGAATTTATAGTTTTATTAACTTCTTTTTTTGAAACAACAGTTTTAATAACTTATTTGCAAATAAAAATCCCGGAATTAGAGGCTGTGAATGCCAAGTTGTGATCTCAACTTGCAAATTGTTGCTGCCATAAGGTTTGTTATGTATTTCTTAACAAGTTTTTTCACTGTTTGAAATTCGAATTTCAGGTACTTATTTACCGTTTGAAATTCGAATTTCATATAAATAGTAAAAAGCCACTAGGAATAACTTAGTGGTGTGGGTGTGGGGTGGGGGTAGATTGGGTCCTAGTCTCGTGGCCTGGTGTGGGGATTAAAAAAAATGTAGATACAAGTATAAAGAATCCACGCAAATGTCATCTATTTACCGAATTTTACTACTATCAATTTTACAATTTGTTTGCTCAAGTTTTTATTTCGAACTATGAAATATCATAGTTTTCATTATACAATCTACATATTGTTGTAAACCTAATTTACTAAACAATATAAAGGATATAAAGAGAGGGTGCGGCGGCATAGAGGAAAAGAGAGATGTGTAACTGTGAAATGTCTATTATGCCATCACATTATGTCTGTATTTATAGTAGTAAGGACGGTAAATTTCCTACCCTAATAAGATTACAACTCTAATAGGATAATATCTAGTCAAAGATATATCTCATATATGATAAGATTTACACAATCACATTCCTAATCTAATAGGACTGCAACACTCCCCCTTGAGTGTGTAAATACTCAAGTAAATGCCGCATCAGGTCTTCAGCGATGAAGTAAGTACACTTAATGAAGTCGTCGGAATAATGAGCGAATGCGAGTTTCAAAACAACGGAAGAATGCATAAAAGGTAAAACTCACAAAACCTCGCTATAGTAAAATCCAAGGTGGGAGAAAAACTCATAGACTAAGGAGAAAAATGAAAAGTTGCATTAAGTCAAAACTATATGTCTTTTGGGTACAAGTAAAAGAGCTCACAAGGGTATGACCAACCCAAGATGAGTGCCTCGTCAAAACCTAGTTAGGTAGCAAAAATTCAATGGGAAAAGTGCTCTTCATCATTGGGAAAAAAAAATACATTAAGATCAAATGAGTATACTTTTGGATACTTCCCCTGAGTTAGACAAAATTTCCAAATGAGAATGACAAGCATTGTATATGAATAGTTAGGCATAATAATTCCTCGAACAAGTTTCGAGAAAGTAGACTTCGGCAGTGATGTCGTGTAAAGGTCGACAAGGTTCTCTGGGATCGGTTTGCATGACTTCAATCTCTTGATGCTTTGTTGATATGGTGTAGACGCAATATCTTTTACGTTGACTTCGTTGATGTATCATGTCTTTGTCGGGTTGATACATGCGGCATAGTCTTCATGGATCGTCGTTAAGACTCAACGATGGATGAAAACATCGCATGTACTTCAAATATGCTCAACAATAGCTCTCAACCATGTCTCACATGTGGCATAGTAAAGTGAGGTGAGTCTTGGAATGATTTGAAGATTTCGCAACTAAGGTCATATAGTGGACCTCCAAGATATTTTGATATCCTTAACGGTAAAGACATAGCCATTTGGGGATGTGCCTTGTGGGGGTATGATAAATATCTTGCGGCAGCATAATAAATAAGGCTAGCATCATTTCGAGGATCAAGGGGTCGGATTTGCTCGGGATGTGTTGGGATTGGCCCAAATCCGTAATACCTTCAGGGTAGCAGAAAAACGTCTTTATTACCAATTCAGTGGTTGCGTGTAGGCACGATGATGCATCTTTACTAATAGATCATCAGCGAAGGAGATGTCATGTCTAACATAAAAAGCTAAGTATAACAAAGCGCAAAGTTGAACTCAAATATGGAACTTCAAGTTCCGTAACCTCTTCAAGGGTCTCATTTGCATATAGCGTATGGAAGATCATAGGTATACTCAAAAGATAACACATTTAGGGTGTAGTTCGACTAGTAGACCAAAATATCGTTAAAACACAAAACAACACTTGAACTTCATGTCAGGGCATAAATGAGTTTTCCCAAGATCCTTCATCTCAATTTCCATCTTTAGGTGTTAGGCAGTTTTCTCAAGCTCTTCTAGAGTATTAGTGAGATGCATGTCATCGAAATAAACTGTAACTCTAGCAATTCGGAATATGGCTTCATAGTTTAACACACAAAGGCATAATTCATATCCCTAATTGATCAAATAATCACTTAGACGGGTATACCACATCTGCCGGGTTACTTCAATCCGTAAGTGAACGCCTCAAACAAGTTAAGAGGGTGTTCTGTGGTCTAACTATTTGAATCAGTTCATGTAATTCTTCGAGAACTTACATGTCAATCTCTGTATCAATATCCCTATCGAGAAACACTAACCACATTCATAATGTTGTAGTCAATCTCAAGGCTTTTGAGAGAAACATTGCGCCATAAGTAATGTTATTTCATTCATCTCATTATGTTTCCTTTCCCACTTGTAACATAGTAGGTTACCTTGGGCAGTGTAGGAACGACAGGTCCAAACACACTTTGGTAAGGAATTTAACCTAGATTGTAATCTTGGTTGTCCAATCAGTTTTATGTTGTCACTAATCAACGGATCACAATTCGATATCGTCGCTTTTCATTTATGTTCGTAGCTGCCATATAAGTGAAAATATCATCGATGATAATCTCATTCCAATTCCATATCTCATCCAAACTAGTATACTGGACGAAGAACTTAAAGTCTGAGAAGTAATCCGGATTAATCTCTTGAGGTGGAAATGATTTGAGACTATGGTCGATTATGGATTCATGTTGTGTCATGGTCTTCCTCTTCTAGAGAAGTGAATCTATGAACCAAGTGATATATTATGCTTCAGGCCAAGAACGAATTGATTGGCTATCGGCCAGGGTACCAAGTCACCCAACATAGGTGGCCAACACCCTTCAGGAATGTTGACTCAACGTCCGATAAGTACGTCTATCATTGCATCCATGTTTGTAGCTGGTATATGATCTCGCCACTTTAGCTAGATCAAAGGAATGCATCTGGAGCAACACTCTAAAAGTTAGAATCCATCACACATATTTATCACATGTGTAAATATGAGACATAGTGGGCGACGTCCATGCGAATTTGCGTCGTTATACAGGAACGTTGACGTTCTTATCTCCCTCTAACGGTGAAAAAATGTCTCATTGAATGGACAATTCACAAAATAAGTGGTAAAGAGATCGCATGCAAGGATTGTAAAGAGTTAGTGCGAAGGAAAATCATAATCGACAAAGATTCACATCCTTCTTTGAGGAACCATGTTGGTACGTTGCGGTGGTGCAACTTAGCACATGGAATGCACACCCAAATATATAAGTATGAAATGTCAAGTTCGTACCTAGTAACCAACTGTAACGTCGAGTCCCACGAACCCCTGATCGATGGAGGAATCCCTCCCCCAAGCTCTTCTCTTTCCCATCACTATGCAATCTTCCCCGACGTGTTATGCCATCTACGACCAGGGGTAAGACTTTAAAACCTTGTAAGGTGTGTTGTAAGGTTAGTTAGGGTAGGTTTCATGTTTGTGTACACTAGTTGGACGCAAAATAACTTGGGGAGGTCTTTTCCTAGTTCTACCGGTGAATCTGACGGCTTTTGAGCCAATTTTCAGCCAAACCACCATGAGTTGGACAGCATGCAAGTATCAATCTCTTCGTCTCACTGAGTACTACAACTTTCCTTTTTGTTTCACCCAATTTCGTTGAGTATTGAAGAAGTTATATGCATTTGAATCTTACCCAATTTTCGGCGACCTCCGCAGTTTTCGAGACGTTTTCTGGCCAAACCATGCGAGGTACCATTCTCTTCGTCTCGTCGAGAACTATGATTTTCACTTTTGAATCACTTGATTTCGTTGAGCATTGACAAAGTTATGAACGTTTAAAGTTTGTCCAATTTTTCGGTCGAAATCCAGCCTTCTTCTTCGTGGAGTCCGACGACCCACAAGTTAAACGGGTCAAACCTAAACCAGAATCAGAAACCTAGCCCAAACCTTGGGCCTTTGTGACCCAAGCCTAAATTAGTATCAAGCCCAAACCCAAGTTATTACCCAAGCCCAAGTTATAACCAAACCTTTAACCCTTATAAACCAGGCCTTTGGGCCTAAGGCATTTCGGCCCAAACTCACCAACCCAGCCTAGAACCAGACGGAATATTCCAATATTTTATATTCCTGGAATATTCTCTAGAATATTCTTATGTTGACATTTTCAAAATTTACCCGGGACCCTTCTTAGGATAATTCGACGTCCTGAATCCATTTTTGACATGGGTTTTCCCAAATTAAATTGTTTGAGTATAGTTTTATTAATTGTACCATTTATGTGCTTAGGTGCAATTACTAGCGGCGATTCCGTTATTCCTATTTCATACGGCTCATCTATGATCGAATATCTATGAGTGGACCTCTTCTAAAATGCATATATGAAAGGCATGATTTAATGGCTACGTTTTAGATAACGTTTTATGAGTAAATTGGATTTGCCTTATTATGATTATCATGCTTACTTAGAATATTTTAGAATACCATATTTTAAATTGAACCCATGTTATTGTAGGGTATCTGATAGATGGCGATATACTATTTAGAACATGTTTTTACACACTTCTTTATAGTATAGATGACTTTATCCTAGGAAGATGTTTGGAAATACTATGTTCAATGGTTTTGTGCGTATCTAGTGGTTACTATATATGCCTTCGGGTGGGTGCTGTAAGAGCCTACGGGTGATTGATATTTGTGAAGGAAGTGTTCTGAAGGAAGAGTTCTATGTTCTGCCTTCGGACGATTATGATACCACTAGTTAGCACACTTTATACGAGATATGATTTATGACACGCAAGAAGATATGAGTCGTCTTAGGGCATATTCCAAGCATTTGTGGATTTTCATCCATCGTTGAGTCCCAATGACGATCTATGTAGACTATGCTACATGTATCGACCATATCAAGTAAGGATAATCAATCAAGTCAATGCCACGCTTACTGCATCCACCTCACATCAGAAAAGTTATGATCCTAAGACAACTTTGCAACATCTTCATGAAGTCATTATCGAAGTCAACCTTCCAGAGGTTTGTCCAAATAATTGGTATGTGAAACTATCTCATTTGCAATGCTTTTAGTCCTCAAGGGGAGTTTTGACCAACTCTGGGGTTATTTTCATAATCTACCAACATCCAAGGATACTCAGAATGGGCATGAAAATCATCCAGGTGATGCCAATGATCTTCCCTCACAGCATAATAAGCAAGATTAGGATCATTTTTTTCCATTGGATTTTTGTTGCCTGACGAGGTTCTGACGAGGCACCCATTCTAAGTTGGTCATACCCCCTTGTGTTCATTTTCTACTACTTGCATCCTAAAGATGTTAAGCATCGACATGTTGCATTAAACTCACCTTCTTCTTCTTAGACTACGATTTTTATCCCAATGGATTTTTGCAATAGCCATGGTTTGGAGAGACTTACTCCCATATGCAATCCCTATTGAGACTCACATTTGTCACTTGTGCCAACTATATGAGACAACTTCATCAACTACTTCTACATTTGCTGATCTGATGCACCATGTACTTGAGTATTTACACAATCAAGGGGAATTATTGCAACTTTAATTTAATTAGGAATGAAACTATGTATAGCCTAGTAGATTATGTATAGGAATCCTATAAAGGGATTCAAATCCTCAATATCAATATTTCGGTTTTCAATACTAACTCTTTCAATCGCTCATACATCCATCATTTTCGCACTTTGCTGGCCCTATCTATCTGCGTGTTGACAAGTAGGACTAGAAAATCTTCCCTTGTACAACTTATATTACTTGGAGATCAAGTTTCTCTATCTCGTATAAGCATAAATAAAGGCACACGGCATGAGGAATGTCACCACAAAATTCCTCCAGCATTTCTCTCCTTATCCTCTCTACGTCGATCTCTCTCCCTTCTTCACGCTCTAAATTTATACTACAATAATAACCTCGGTTAAATAATATTTTAACCAATTTTGACTTGAAAATAATGTACTAAATTAAAACTTCACTAAATTTATACGATAATACATTATAAAAAAAAATTCATTTAAGTCCCACATAATATATAAATCAATAATTTTCTAATACGTAGTGCTTATGATTCGACCATGAGGCCTTCCTAAAATATTACTCAATCATTGTTTATTTCTTCTCGATGAAATTGACGTCATTTTGGATCTCATACCGCGACACCCAATGTTGTAAGCTTCGGTGTGCATGTGTGTGTGTGAGAGAGAGAGAGAGAGAGAGAGAGAGAGAGAGAGAGACTTGTAGGATGTTCTTCCTAAAATTAGCAGTAAGATTGGTGCAGTCTTCCATATGAATCCTTGTCATAGCATGTAACGACTTATGCAAGCCTAGAATCAGCAGAGAGAGAGAGAGAGAGAGAGAGAGAGAGAGAGAGAGCTGTAGGATGTTCTTTCTAAAATCAGCAGTGAGATTGGTGCAGCCTTCCATATGAATCCTTGTCATTGCATTTAACGGACTTATGCAAGCCTAGAATCTCGGGGAGTTGGGGGAGTGATACTATGCAGTTCTACCATACTCGACATTTCTGAAAAACTTGGCATTTTTTCGAGTGCGGTGCAATGATTCGCTGTCAAGATTTCCAAATTTGTTCGTAAATCTGGGATTTCATGAAGATCACTGCAATAACTCAAATCCAACATTTTAAGCTTGGAGAGTCCACTGAGGCTTGGTAGGCTAGAAAACCAATTCCATTATTTCTAAAGAAAATAGACTCTCAAGATCCTTAGGGATTGCATCATCAATTAACCGGCAGTTTCCAAGACCTAAAAATGCCAGAGTTTAAGCCATGCAACGAAGGGGGAAATGATTACATAATGGTGACCATCTCAAACGACGTAGAGATAAAGATCTCAGGTTCTTCAATCCTACTATGAAGATGGTACTTGCTTTATCATTGTATTGTCTGCATGAAGTATTGTCAATGATACCATCTCCCCCAAGCTGTCATTCAGTATTCAATATCTTGAACAGCCATTAACAATGAGAGTCTCAACTCATTTTGACTTATAGAAATCCCCTGGAAAATACTCGAGCATCATGCAGTCTTGAAGATTTACCAACGGAAGTCTTTCAAGATGCCCAATGGATGGGTGAATCTCAGACAATCTTATACAGTTTACTAATATCAGTTTTTAAAGATTAGGGACTTTGGAAAAATCTGGTGATTCTGTTAGGTAATAGGAATGACTGAGATTGATGATTTTCAGATTCTTGAGCAACTGCTAGGAAAAAAAACGGAACAAAAATGAAAATTCAAATAGAAGAGAGAGCAAAATATTGGCATTCACAGAAACTGAAGAAAATAATTAATAATTTATTCGAGATCATATCATACCACGTTAGTGTTCTCCCAAACTCGTATGAGTTTGCTATAGCTCAGGTCAGCAGCAACTAGGTTTGGTTGATCAAAATCTTCAGGTATGACCTTCAGAGGAAATCCATGCCAACACAACCATCTTAACTCTTTGGAAAGATTGTAGTAACTTCCAGTGAGCTTTATGTTATTGAGTTTGAGCAATCTCAGACTCCGCATCTTTCTAAATGCTTCTGTACTGAAACTTGAATCATTAGACCCTCGCAAAACTAAAGCAAGTCCTTCAATTGCGACAGTTCCCTATTGAAGGTAAAAAAAAGGAACTAAGACAATTTATTTTGACATGAAAAGAGAATTTATACAAATGAAGGAAGCCATGAATTGGATGTATGAACTACAAGCCATGAATTAGAATTCAGTTTTGAATTTCACAAAATTAGTTAGGTATCTTAGTCGGCATCTGTTACACGGCGTTACTTTACCTATTACAAACCCCAGGTGAATTTCACCAAATTAGAATTAGAATTCAGTTGTGAGTTTCACCCTTTTGCCTCCACCACTTCACCACCATCATCCATTATTTCCATTTCTTCCACAACATCTTGAGCAGTACTGCTCCCTTCATCGTCATGAGCTGGAGGATTACTAAAGTTATCGTAATTCAGATGACTAATAATACTGTGTGGGGAAGATGTGGTAGAAGAATTTGATGGTGGTAAGCCGGTGAGGCGTTGGACAAGGCCCCTGAATTCGCTATAGTTTGCATGGATGACTTTCGGGGACACCGAATAGATTACGACCGGCTGATGTGGCTCCTTGTAGTGATGGGGCTGCTGCTGCTGCTTGTTTGGCTGTTGTGATGGTTTTTTCTTGATCATGATAGAGTCTGTGTTTATCTTGAAAGGCGTTGGACGTGG
Organism: Cotoneaster glaucophyllus; assembly: GCA_036320875.1. Lineage (NCBI taxonomy): Eukaryota > Viridiplantae > Streptophyta > Magnoliopsida > Rosales > Rosaceae > Cotoneaster > Cotoneaster glaucophyllus. The sequence continues at coordinate 32,229,878 of CM070059.1, read as the reverse complement.
TAGCCCTTCTTTGGGTAAATAGTTCATTTGTTTCTTCAAGAATGCAGGAGGAAGTATGTCATCAACCACTGCTCGGACAATGAACAGTGCAAGGACATAAACTGCATCAGGTATATCCACAATGAAGTCATCCGCATTCTGCAGATTCTACTAATTTGCAGAACCCCTTGTAAACTTGCAGGGGCTCAATGTAGTCCGCAATAGTCCAGATAAAAGAACAGCAGCGATTTCTTTTTCTTTGTCATGCCTATCCATCGCCTTAGAGACGAGCTTCTTTACAAAATAGTAGCTGTAGGTAGGCCTATCAAGCTCTCTAAGTTCGTTTGCAGTCGAGGTAATGTCATCAGTAGCAAAGTATTCCTCCACTATTATTGTAGCTTTCTTTTTATACTCCTCAAAATCGACCCTCTCTTTTCTCGCATCGGAATTTTCACATTCCTGCGTAATTAATAAACACAATGAAAATAAGACAATTAATATTGAAGAGGGCAAATAAACTGATAATTTTTCATATCAAGATCCCAGAAGAGTTAAATATGAAGGTGTGAGTTGTTCAGTTACTTACCTCACTGCTATTGAAGTTTGGGTCATTCGGGTCAGCAGTGTAACTGTCATCTGTATCAAGTAACCCTCCCCAGGTGCCTTTACCCCCAGATCCACCTGCATTATGATAGTCTTCATAAAATTAAGAGTAAAAACCTAATTTTGAAGTTTGACATTCAGAACTCTTGCTTATTAACCATCAGATAACGGTAAATGCCTAGAGTTTTTGTTCTGTTTTTTTTTTCGGCAATCTGAACATAATCTACTAAAACGATTTCAATTAACTTTCCAAGGCACACGTCAGGTAACAATATGTAGCCATACGACATTGTCTAAAACGTTATTCGCTAGTGCCTCTTGCTAGCAATTATATAATGCGAAAGTTTGCCTTCAACCCGAATCCATGAGAAAATTTTGAAAGCGTAGGTTACCCTTTTTAGGACGCCCATCAACTGCAGAATGTGAATGTCTATCATGCTTGAGCGGATTTCCTTTTCCGTGTTTCCCTTGAATCTTTGGAGACTTTGGGGACTTTGAAGATTTAGGGGACATTAGGGACCTTGGAGAAACGGGCAATGGAGACGCAGTTAATGGATCAACACTTTCTGAAGCAGTTCGCTGAAGCTCCCGATGCTCCTTTGATACAAACCCATCACTGAAGTCCATTCTGCTTATCTTTTGAACTCAAGCCTACTCACTTTTTTCAAGAGGCAACATATAATACCTTCAGTTTGTGATGGGTAAAACCGAATAAATCGCAAGCTCTCTTCTCTGATCACCAGCACCAATCTCCAATATGTTTACTATGTTGTTAATCTATTATTTCTACTGTGAATGCCTCAAAATTAAGAATCAATTAGAGCCTGTTTCACAAGAAGAATAAAACAATTCAATGGTCAATAATACTAGGACATCTTTAGCAATTGCTCCATATCTAACAACAATCGAGTTCATACGCAGACAACTCAGGTGATTAACGAATATGTGAAAGAATAATGAGCATAAGGTGTAGAATGTGTTGAATCACTTAGCGAAGCATTCACCAGCGCAATTACACAAAATATTTATACAAGACGTCCCTTCGATACTTGAGACACAAGAAACGTACAAGTACAGTGAAATCTTTGCATATAATACACAAGATTCACCTTTAAATGAATTCTCCTGAGAAAGTTTAAATTCAACATCACCTCACTTTCTTCCTGCCAATGCCATGTTGGGAAAGAAGAAAATGCAGGTCTGCAACAAATTCAAGAAACACACAATTATATAAATAATCAGAAACTAAAGAGCAATTGGGCAAACACATAAGATGTATAGATGGAAAAATGAGAATAGAAGCAAAAATCAAAGATATATAACCATGATCAGAAATCGAAATCGAAATCAAGAGGCAGTTTGCTTGTCCTTGGGGGTTGATTGATTGAGTGGAAGAAGTGGGGTGGATGGTTTTGAGAGCAGACAATGTCAAGAGGCGGTTGCCAAAATTGTAGGGCGTTAAAAGCCGTTGGCATTCAGCGCGAAACTTGAGGAAATGTCCGTCTCATCCAACGGCTCACCGCACCTCTCCTTGGTTTCTGCCTTTTGAAACGGGAAATAAAGGAAAAGGGACCGGAAATGTCCGAATTCTACACTGCCACAATGTGCCGGAATAACAGTGTACCCAATATTTTTTTACTTTCTACGTAACTTATATTGCACGGATACACGACATCTTAATAAATATCGTAATTTTAATGGTTGAGTTTAGAATTTTGGTTTCGGATTTAGACCAAACAAATTGGGTTAGATTACGTATAAATCTATTAGAAAACTCGACAATGACTTTCATATTTTTACTCTTTCGTGCATAATAGCTTCACATTCTTAGAGCATGTTCATCCTACAATCATGCTCTTCATCATTACTTTGCAGAACCTAGTGTCAAAGACAAATATTTTGTTTCTAAGTTCACATAACTTTTGTTACTTTTATGATACAGTATTGTAGTTAACTTTAGGATACAGTATTGTAGTTAACTTTATGATATGGTATTATATGAACCCTTCTGTCAAGATATAGACTCTTAGTTTATGAAGAATCGGAAATGATAGGTTTTGCCTGTAAATTTTAGGAACTGAGTCTTTAAGTTTCTAGATCAACACAGATGTCTGTCAACTAAATCACAAGAGTTCGGGTGTCGAGACATTTGACATGATATGGCATGACACAAACTCACCGCCCCCAAGTAAGAGCTGGAAAATTTGAAATTGAATATCAATTATGTGAAGAATAGTGCTAATTATGAGAATGTGAGGACAAAGTTTTATGTCGTTGAGCGATCAAACCATGCAATGCAAAAGATAAGAGGTTGAGCTACTCCACATATTGTCAATTGGTTTTATGGTGGAACCCTAGCTTTTTTCATAGTATCAAATTAGGTTGACCCACATTGTGAAGCTCAACAGCCACATGTGCTCACATCACCCTATTTGTATTGTCCACATGTTAGGCTTGAAAATTCGTCACACGTGATGGGGCGTGTGAGAATGTGACACCCCCCAACCCGGATATTCCCCGAATACCAGGGTAAGCACGTGCTGGCCGACACCCGAAGGTGACGAAAGCCATTTATTGAGTGCAAATACTGAGAAAAGGAATAAATATGACTTAAATATGAAAGAATAATGAATGACATTTAAGGAATGTGTTCAGAGCACATCTAATCTAGAACACTAAAAGAATTAATGTAAAATTTAATGAAACAAAGAATGGGTCCTACACGAGAGGACTCGAAGATGCCGATGCGAAAGTGCCTTGACGTCGGGATTGTATGCCTCGATTCTATGCCCTGAAGGGGGCGCAAAACAAAGGTGAGTGGACCAATTTGATATACATATAGTAAAACAGTTATCAACATACTAACCCCCAGGTTTTATGAAAACACATATATCATGATAAACATAGGTTTTCCGAAACCTAGCATGTCGTGTAATGTCTCAAATCATATCTCATAAAATAATAGTCGCTAGTGAATGTCCAAATATAACACTTCAGGCCCCATGCCGGCTCCCCGTCTCTGAGCAGACAGTCAGAGGAAATATCACTAGAGGCCCCTTGCCGGCTCCCCGTCTCTGTGCTAAATAGCCAGAGGAAACACCCTCCAGGCCCTATGCCAACACCAAACCGTTGCCCGGGACGGACCGGACACTATCCCTACGTCCCGTAGCGGAATATGGACCACTAGGTAAAATACAAAACCATTTAGCCTATGTATTGAAAAGCAACTTCATAGTATAAAGTCATCGATCGTCTATACTATAAAGAAGTGTTCGAAACATGTTCTAAATATATATCGTCATCGATCGGATATTCTATAAAGAACATGGGTTATAGGAAAAATAGTAGTAATTTAAACTAGCCTCAGTAAGCATGTTATCTCAAAGCATTTCATAGAACATATTTATCAAATCATGTTTTTCATGTATGCATTTCTAGTATTAAAACATGCATTTGTAGAAGGGGTCTACTCACAGTACTTTGCCGTCGAAAGCTGCGCAAACTAGCAAAGAATGAACGCCACAATCTTTGCCCCTAAGCACATAAAGGGTACATTGATCAAACTCTATTTAAACGATTTAATTTGGGAAAACGGACGTCGGAAACGGATTCAGGACGTCGAATTACCCTAAGAAGGGTCCTGGGTAAATTTCGTGAACGTCACTAGAATATTCCTTGAACATTCCCTGACGGAATATTCCCCGTAAAGGGTTTGGGCTTGGAAATCGGATTAGGATTTAGGCTTAGGTTAAATAGGGTTAGGACCTATTGGGTTTTGGGTTTTTTTTTCGGTCCTAAGGTTTTTGGGTTAAAAGGGTTTAGGGTGAAAGGGGTGGTTTGGGCTTTAACCCAAACCTATACAAACATACACACACACGTGCACATGCATACACACACATACACCACACACAGCACCAACACACACACACACACTGCACATGCACATACACACACATACACGCAGCCCACATACCACACCGGCCCAAAGGCCTCACAAAAACAAGGGGCAGGGCTTTAAGTCCTTTTAAAAGGAAATGGCCAAATGGCCTGGGTTCGTGGGTCGTCGGACCTCAAGAAGAAGGCTGGAAATTTGGCCGGAAAACCACCGACTTTAGACGCTCATAACTTCTTTGTTACTCAACGAAATCAAGTGAAACAAAAATGAAAGTTGTAGTACTCGACGAGACGAAGAGAATGATACCCTGCACGCCGGCCAACTTACCGTGGTTTGGCCGGAAAACGCCTCGAAAGGGGCGGTGCTCGTCGGAAAACTGGGTTTCTGGCTGAAGGTTTGGGGAAATTTCAAAGCTTCGTAACTTCTTCGTTACTTAACCAAATTGAGTGATTCAAAAGCCAAAATGTAGTTAGAAATGTGGAGATGAGATTCATACCAAGTAGGGACCGAGTGGTGGCCGGAGTTGGCCGGAAAATGGCCTGAAAGACGGCCAAACGACCACGGTTATCGCCTGAATCTGGGTTTATGATCCGAGTTCGTTTTCTGCGATTCAAATGTATACACAACTTATAACAAGCTTCGATCTAACCCTAAAACACATCCCAAGGGTTTTTAGAAGCTTACCAACGTTGGAAAGTCACGAAACTCATCGGGGAAGACGATGAACAGTACCTGCCGATTGGAAGAGAGAGGTTTGGGGTGTTCTTTCTTCGTTTCTAAGCTCACTAGGGTCTTAATGGATATGTTGATGTTGTTGTGATGTTGTTTGTTGGTGAGAAAAGCCCTCGAAATGGGCTGAGATAGAGAGAGCCGAGAGAGAGTTTAGAGAGAGAGAGAGAGAGAGAGAGAGCATTTTCAGAAAAAATAAAAGGAAGGGAGAGAGGGACTCACGGGTCCAAAAAGGAAAAGAAGGGGGCCGGGTAGAGGAGACCATAAAGGAAAGAGGGCCTCACTGCACACACATTAAGACCCCAAAATCATTTCTTTAATATAATATGGGGTGGGGTGTTACAGAATGTGAAGACAAAGTCCCACATTGGTGAGGGAACAAACCACTTATAAAAGGTTGGACTATTTTTCATATTGCCAATTAATTTATGGCAGAATCTTAAATTTCTTCAATAAAGGGCTTTCATAAGTTTAGGAAGAAATCTAATAATGTTTTATTTGAGAAACATGAGATTTGATAGAAGAATTGTAGTAGCTCATGTGGAGCTAGGTGTAAGGAAAGGGAATTGATTTCCCTTTTGGGGAATTTTAGTTATATAAGGTTTTCTGGTCCAGCGAGTGTTGAAAGAATTTTTCAGACTCCATTAAGTTTAAGGTGACTGATTGTTTACTTTAGTAGTAGTTCAGAGTTCATGCCTTTCGCTAACAGTTTGGGCACATAAATTATTTTGGTCTATCGTTTATTAAATTGAGAGTAATTTTTTTCTCTTCATTTTAATCCTTATTTAACAGAGTTTTGTACGGAATGACCAAAATGATTGAAACTAGACAAATTAGGAACCACTTCTATTGCTTTAAAATCTCAGGGATCAAGTGGGGAGTTATATCAATCTCAATGATAATTTTGACTAAAAAGCCGAAGGTAAAAGCCCAAGATAATATTACCCTTTACCCTTTAATTTTTAAAAAACTTGCAATAAAAGGGCTTAAAAAAATAATTTTGAATTGGAAAAAAAAAAAAAAAAAAAAAAAAGCAAATTTGAATTCAAATAGAACCATCATAAATCCGTTTTGCTTAATTCTCTAATACATTAGTTTCAATTGTATTTTTTCCCGTCATTCCTTATAATCCCAGATTTATTTCAAGGTATTTACATTTTTGTAACGAATGTATAGTTATAATCACTTATTTGCAACTAAAAATCCAGGAATTAGAGGCTTTGAAGGCCAAGTTGCCATCTCAACTTGCAAATTGTTGCTGTCACGAGGCTTGTTATTTATTTCTTAACATTTTTTCACTGTTCTTGTATATGATAAAGGACGGTGCAATCCACATGCCTAACTTCAGATTTCACACACCACTTGTTAAATTTTGTCATTTCCATTTTTCAATTCATTGGATCTGACGAACCACAAATTGAAAGAAGCATGTGAAAGGTAAAATAGGGTGTGTGAATAACATCACCCTATAATAAAATCAAATACTTATTTTACTGTTGGAACTTTGAATTTCTTAATAAATAGTAAAAATAACGGCTAAACCGTTATTTCGATGTAATCGTAGAATTTTGTAGCATAATTGAATATTTGGTTGAAAAATATGTATACAAGGAAAAGTGGAAAACTAGAGTTGATTAAACAACTATGGTTAATTTTTTTTTCAAGTATAAAACACTTCAAATTGTCCGGACGGGATCGGTTTCGAGTGTACGACGCACAAGCAAAACACAAAAGCGAATACACCAACTCTGGTTGTCATAATCCAAACCAGAGTAGTGCCAAAGACTAATTGGAAAACTAACCATTGTCCGTACAACCAACAAAATCACACTCCCAAATATGAGAAATTTTTAGTTGTGACAAAAATACGGATGATACTCCGCGTGTTTTTGTGTAAGTGGTGAGAAATTTTATTTTTTACGTTATTAACTTTTTAATATACATATCTCATCATTTATATAGCGACACGTGGTGTACCACCTAGTACACCACGTGGTGTCGCATTAAAAAATCTCTCCCCAAATAGGTTACAAGCATTCATCCAAGTTCCAACTAGTACTAGAGAGCAGCAACAGTCTAGCACTCCCATTTCTTCATCTCCATGCCAACAGGAGCACTTCCCTCAACCTCTTTGTTTCCCACTTCCTTCCAGTTTGTCTAAAGCACTGTCCTGTTTCACTCCCCTCAGCTTGTCTTGTCTTTTTTTTCGACTGTCTTTCGACTGTCTCTGAAGCGGCCCAAACTTTCCGCACGTGCATTAAGTACTTCCCGCCCCATCGCTCTGTCTACTCTTTCTGGTTTCAGGGATGGGTACAATGGGCTTGACGCTCCAACGACTGGGCCACTGACCCTTAGTGGAAGAGCTGTCCTTACTGAATTCAAGAGATGTCCAATGTAATGGTTCAGCTTTAGCCAGGCGAATTTCAACTTTGGTGGACAGAACGTCAAATCTGCACTTTTCAGGTATTATCTTTCCAAATAAGCGAGGCTGAAAATAATATTTATCTTCACCAGCAACATCAATGCTAACACTTAGTATTTGTTCACCAAAATCAACATTAACGTCTTTGGCTAGTATGCCATTGGCGAATATAGTCACAACTACTTCTTCTGGCTTCTGGTAGAATTCATGCCTGTACTTTGGTGTGACAGATGCTAAGCCCAACTCCAAGGCATGCTTTCTGGTAAGCGAATCCAGGGACAAAGAAAGGTCCATGTGGACTGAGGGAGATGGAAGAGTCTAGAAAAAAAATATACAACTATGGTTAATTGTTGATTTCTTTGCATCTTTGAGATAAGAAACTAAATACAATTTATAGTATTTAATAAAATACAAAATACGTTGATAAATTAATAAATTTTTAATCTATCGATTATTTAACATTTTGCTAAATAATAGTCTTCCTGGGTCTCGAGGCTATTAATTTAAAGAAGTTTAATCATATAGAAAACCAAAAATAAAAACAGGACAAAATATAAAAATAACCAAAACCTAAACTTAGACCATCTCCAATTGTGGGCTAAAAACCAAATTACCCTCCAAAATTTCCCCCCAAACTCACTCCAACGCAAGGGGAAAATTTGGACTAAATGCTAAATGCTAAACTAAGGCCAGATTCCCCCCAGAATTTAGCCCAGAAATCGATGTGGGCTCCACCGAACCGAGTGAAAATATTTATCGGAATTTAAATTTTTTTAGATTAAAATGTTCATAAAATTAATTTACGATAGTCTACATATTTATTTTTTATTTTTAAATTAATTTAAGAAAAAAAATAGCCTAAGTTTATTCTTTAATAATCCCGGACTAAAATTTTAGGGTAGAATAGGTTGGAGTAAAAAAACTGTTTCTGGGCTAAAAGCTAAATTTACGATATAACTCTAATAATTTCGGAAGTACAAACCTCGTCAGATGAAGTATTGCTTGGTACGGCACTAATCTCGTCATCGCTAGAGTAGTCATCGCCAGAGTATACGGCACCCATCTCGTCATCGCTAGAGGATGCGTCACCGCCAGAGGATGCGTCACCGCCATAACCATCACCATCACCATCATCCCAGACTAGATTAACTCCTGTTTTCATCACTATCCCTCTCCGATGAGCATCTGTAACTGCAGAAATCAAGACTTCGTCCCCACTTTGCAAATGGAGTACATCATTTGATAATACATTTTGCAAACGGAGTACACTTTTAGTGATCCTGGAAGTAGATTCTCCCGGGATGTGCAAAGCCTTACCCTTGGTAATATTTGTAACAGTAAATCCAGGACAATATCTCTTGAAAACCCAGCACAGAGTCAATCCTCTAATATTACGACCAATAATTTGAGGCACTTTCAAATGAACATTGGACTCATGAATACCAACAAACCGGAACCACTTTGGAATATAATAAACTCCACTGAGAAAAATGCCACCACGTCCGCAAGAAGCCCATCCCTTGATCATACCATGTAAAGCCAGATTAATTTGTAGAAGCAATAGTCTTAATTATGCATGCGTGTGTCATGAACATGTACAGTACAGGTGCCTCTGTGGGCATGTGATAGAAAGAGGAAGAGAATATGGCTCTGGGAGAGAGATCTATAGCATGTTCTTCCTAAAACTCAGCATGTTCATGTCCTTTTTATGCATAAGAAATACATTCTTGTCCATGCATGTTTTAGGCATGTTTGTGTGGATATGTGTGTCTGTGAGAGAGAGAGAGAGAGAGAGAGACCTGTATGATGTTCTGCCTAAAATCAGCCGTGAGTTTGGTGCAGCCTTCCATATGAATCCTTCTCATAGTGTTTAACGACTTATGCAAGCCTACAATCTCAGTGAGTTTGGGCGAGCGATTTAGATGCAGTTCTACCATACTCGACATTTCTGAAAAATTTGGCAGTTTTGCTAGTGCAATGCAACGATTCGCTCTCAAGATTTCCAAACTTCTTGGTAAATCTGGGATTTCAAGAAGATAATTACAATAACTCAAATTTAACATTTTAAGCTTGGAGAGTCCACTGAGGCTAGGTAGGCTAGAAAACAAATTGCCAGCAAGCTCCAATATTTCTAAGGAAAATAGACTCCCAAGATCCCTAGGGATTGCATCATCAGTTAAACCGCATTTTCCAAGACCTAAAAGTGTCAAAGAATTTAAGCCATGCAATGAAGGGAGCACAGATATCACGTTCTTCAATCCTGCTATTGAGGATGGTAATTTCCCTGTCATTGTATGGCTTGCCTGAAGTGTTGTCGATGATACCATCTCCCCCTTGTCCTTCGGTTTTATAAATCCTGTACAGCCTTTGAGAATAAGAGTCTCAACTGATTTTGACTTACAGAAATCCCCCAGAAAATACTGAAGCGCTCTGCAGTCTTTAAGATTTACCAAAGAAAGTCTTTCAAGATGCCCAATGGATGGGTGAATCTTAGACAATCTTACACAGTTTACCAATATCAGTTTTTCAAGATTTGGGACTTTGGAAAGATCTGGTAATTCTGTTAGGTAACAGGAATGACTGAGATTGATGATTTTCAGATTCTTGAGCAGCTGCTAGAAAAAAAAAAAAAAAAACAGAACACAAAATAAAAATTCAAATATAAGAGAGAGAAAGCAAGATATTGGTATTCACAGAAGCTGAAGAAAATTAATAATTTGTTTGAGATCGTATCATACCACATCAGTACCCTCCCAAACTCGTATGAGTTTGCTATAACTCAGGTCAATAGCAACTAGGTTTGGTTGATCGAAATCTTCAGGTATGACATTCAGAGGAAATCCATGCCAACACAACCATCTTAACTCTTTGGAAAGATTGTCGTAACTTCCATTGAGCTTTATGTTATTGAGTTTGAGCAATCTCAGACTCTGCATCTTTCTAAATGCTTCTGTACTGAAGCTACACTCGTCACACTCTTGCATATCTAAAGCGAGTCCTTCAACGTCTTCCGTTCCCTATTACAAAAAATAGTTGAAAATTAAAAACAAAAAAACAACAACAACAGAGGAACTAAGAAAAGGGTTATATGCAAGTGAAAAGGTGATTAATTCGTACATCAGAACCACAAAGACTTGAATTGGATGGATGAACCACATGAGAGGTAGACAATTAGACAATATAGAACATGGGACCTCTCATAGGCAACTTTTATTATATATCTACTAATTGTGCTTATATGTCTGGATTATAACCATAGAGTTGTACTTTACATCTGTCTACATTAATTAGGTATCTTTAGCAAGCTTCTGTTACGGGCATCATATTTCACAAATTGTACTCAACGAGAGCAGGACATGTGTGATTCTGTTATTTAATTTGAGATGATTCAATACAAAAGGCTCCTTTTTTGTTTCTTACAGGTTCCTTTCTCTGCTACATTAGTACATGCATTTAACATCAAATTTAATTGCAAAAGTGCTCACAGATTGCTTCGTCAATACGTCTGTTATATCTTCATTATGCCATAATCTACTACGTTCTCCAGGATTGTCAGGGGATTCTGCACGCACGATTTCTCTGCCCATGCCTTGAATCAAATCATGCATCATGAGATTGCCTTTTTTATCAACAGTTACAAGGCATTGATCTTGGAGTTCTCGAATCCCTATTTCTGGATAAAACTGACAGCCATCCAGTACTGTCATGACATAGTCCTTGTTCATTCCAGTAAAGAAACAAGAGATGTCAAGGAATATAGCCTTCACGTCATCATCAGTTAGCCCATCATAGCTTATTTCAAGTCTTCTGTGAATTTCCCGATAAGGCTGTGATCTTTTCCATTTATCCAGTACAGTTTCCCATTCACTTGTGCCTTCTGTACGTATATAAGAACCTAAGACTTCAAGTGCTAGTGGCAAACCTCCACAGTAGCCAACAGCCTTTCTTGAGAGCTCAATATACTCTTCATTAGGATAACTGTTTCTAGAGGCATGCCAACTAAGTAGCTCAAGAGCTTCTCTTTCATTCATTGCTGGCAGAGGACATATCTTATACACATTAAGTACCTTTAGCAAATGTTCGTTTCTTGAAGTTATAATGATTCTGCTCCCTCGACCAAAGGAGTCAGGTTTTATAGCCAAAGCATCTCTTTGTTGAACGCTGTCTAAATCATCAATTACGACAAGTACCCTTCTGTTGCCTAACCTTTGTTTTATCTCCTTGGTCCCTTCATTGATACTACTTACCAATATGTAGGCCAGTTTCAAAATATCAGAAATAAGTTTGTTTTGCAAATCAACCAGTTTCTCTTCACTCGCGGTTTCAAGGAAACTTGCACCGTCAAAACTATGATGATGTTTGTTGAAAACGGCTTTTGCAACCGTTGTCTTACCCAGTCCACACATACCCAAAATTCCAATTATGCGAACATCATTTGATCCTCCAACATCTAAATGCATACTAATTTCTTGCACGCGAGAATCTATTCCAACTAGCTTGGTAGGTACCACCAAGCGATTGTTTCTGCTCAGTTTTCCAGTGATCTGAGAAACAACGTTCCTGATAAAATTTCCTTCATTCCTGGTTGTTAAAATTCAACAAAACAAAAGTAAAAATTTATTATGCGACTTCAAGATCACATTAATCTTTCAGAGATTGACGAGTCAAAATCTCCAGATCCTATTACAATTTCTTAAACTGAAATCCTGGTTGTTAAATTTCAACAAGGCAAAACCGCAAAAGTGAAAACTTAAGGGCTGTTTGAGAATCATTTCGTTTTCGGTTTTTAGTTTTTGTTTTCACTTTTAAACTTTCAATTTTAACAAAAAAAAAGGGAACTGAAAACATAAAATAAAAACTGAATGCCAAATTGTGAAAACTGAAAACCAAAAACAACAAACTTTACATTTTGGTTTTCAGGTTTTTTTTCTTTTTAAATTCAAAACTGAAGGTACAAATTTAAAATTAAAATTGAAAACTGGAAACTAAATGGTTATCAAACCAACTTTAAAACTTACGAGCATTACTTCCACACTTTGTGTGTGCAAGAACACTTTGAAATAAAAAAAAATTGGGAAGGAGAGGGAGGGAGAGAGAAAGCGTGGGAGGGAGTTGGAGGTTTTTATCTTTTTTATTTTATTTTTTACATTAGAGATATCTTAACATTTTTAATATATGAGGTTTTCTTAAAATCAGTAAAATTTAAATCTGTGAAATTATATTATTACCAATATTTTTTTTTTGTGTGTGTATCGATATTTTTATATTAAGAGAAGATAGAATTCGGATAAATCACATAATAAACAACCTAATTTGGAATCAATTCGCTACGATATTCGAACTTAAAACCACACTTTAAGTTAAAAGTTATACCACCAAATCATAGTGAGTGGCTAGATAAGCCTGATTTAATCATTACTTTACTTATACATAAATAAATAAAATGGAAGGGAAATTTCAGCCACACAAAGTAAAGAAAATAAAAAGGAAATAAGTAAGTAATTACCCGGCAGATTTGGTTCCAACGACGTCAGTGTGTCGAAAATTGAATCCGGCCAAACTTCCAGCTTCATTAAGAGCGTTTTTCCAGAGAAGTACCTTTTCTTCCTTATCTTCCTGTTCATATTTCTGAAACGCCTGTGCAAAACTACCACTCTGGTTCAGGACATCTGAGGAATCAACACCATAGAAGATTGGAAAAAACATTTGACCCAGTGTTTTTCTGCACTCCATGATCTTCACCAGCTCCTCGAGACACCACGCGGACTCCGGATACCCTCTTGAGAAGACGACGACGGCAACCTTAGACCTTTCGATTTCTTGAATCAGGTGTTCTGGTATAGCTCTATTACTTTTTTCTAGCTTGTAATCGTATTCGTCTCCGTACATGAAGACGTTGAATCGGTGGTCTTCTAATGTACAGTAGAGGTGGTCCATGAAGGTCCTGCGTGTGTCTTCACCTCCAGAACTCAAGAACACGTCGTACATCGGATCGTCTTTGGAGGATGAATCCATCAATTGTTACTCTAGGGATGTCTTGGCAGGCAGCACAGATCAAATTTGAGATCTACAGACAACCGTAAGGGCAAAGAAAACTCAAAACTCCGAAAAGAAAAGTGAGAACTGGCAAGTAATGAGTCAATTACAATCGATCGACCCACCCATTTTATTTTTTGATCCAACGGTATCAAAGAGCTCAGCAAGGAAGAAAATATTTTTTTAAACCAATTTTTTCAAAGACAAAATAACAGCTGTCCTTCCCAGAAAAAAAAAAAAAAATCCAACTGTCACCCAAGGTGATATGTCCCGACCCCGATATTCCCCGAATGCCAGGATAGGCACATGTTGGTCGACACTCGAGGATGACGAAAATCATTTATTGAGTGCAAAAACTGAAAACAAAGGATAAATAAGACTTATAGATATAAAATAATAGTGAAATGAATTTAAAGAACGTGTTCAGAGCACACATCTAATCTAGAACACTAAGAGAAATATATAAAATTTGAATGAACAAAGGAGTGGGTCCTACACCGAGAGGACTCGAAAGTGCCGATGTGGAAATGCCTTGATGCTGGGATTCTATGCCTCGTTCCTAAAACCTGAATGGGGGCGCAAAACAAAGGTGAGTGAACCAAGTTTATATACATACATAGTACGAAAACAGTTATGAACATACTAACCCCCACAGTTTAATATAATGAAAACTACTAGAATAATAAGTGATAAGCTTTTCAGAAAACTCTAGCATGCCATAAAACCATTCATATATCTATCTGCAAATCAATCTCATAAAATCATCTCAGGAAGCATGTCACAAGTCATCTCATATATATGGTGTGCTGCTAGTGAGTTCACCGAATAATAATAACTCCCGGCCCAATGCCTGCTCCTCATTCTCTGTGCCAGTAGCTAGAGATATCTCCCTCCCGGCCCAATGCCTGTCTCCGTGTCCCTCAGCCTATAGCTAGGGATTGTTTCTCCATGCCTCAATGCCAACACCAGATCCTTGCCCCAGGCGGCATGGTGTTCACTAGGTACGCACAAAACATAATACATTTCTAAAATACAACTTCGTAGCATAAAGTCATCCATCATCTATATTACGAAGAGGTGTTCGAAAACATTTGAAAACACATTCTTAGCATTCTATCGTCATCCATCAGATAGCCTACCAAAATGTGGTTTTTATAGAAAATATGATATAATAAAAATAGGTTAAATATATATATATATATATATATATATATATATATACTATTCAAATAATCATGCTTCCTGTAAAGTATTCATCAAATCATAAATTCTGTAAGGTATGCTATTAAGTTATGCAATTCTGTAATTAAAACATGCAATTTTTAAAGGTGATCCACTCACAGTACTCCGCAGCAGCAAGGTCGTCCTCAAAAGCAATATCGGAATTCTCACAAACAACTTCACCTAAACACAAGAACGTACATTTAATCAAACTATAATCAAACGATAGAATTTCAGGAAACGGACGTCATATATGTGTTCAGAACGTCGAAAATAGCTTAGGAGAGGTCCTGAAGAAAAGTGGAAAAAGTCAACAGTCAAAGTCCACGTTGACCGGTCAACGGTCAAAGTCAGTGGTCAACGTTGTCCACGGTTAACGGTCAACCGGTCAGACGGGTCACGGGTCAACGGGTTCGGGTTGAACCCAGTCAAACAGGTCAACCCGGTTAGGGTTTGGGTTTAGACCGGACCTAGGGTTTGGACTTTGGGTTGTTGGGTCTTAAGGGTTAAGGGATTTGGGTTTAGGGTATAAAGGCCGAAGGCCCTGAGTTGAAGAAGCCCAAAGGCTTTTAGCCTAAGGGTTTTGGTTTGGGTTTAGAGCCTAGCCTAAAGGCCAAGGGCCTGCTTAGAAAGGAAATTTGCCCGAAGGCCTAAAGCCTTTGCAGGCTTGGGTTGAGAAAAGTGGCCCAAAGGGCCTGGGGTTTTTCTAAAAGAAAAGAAAAGAAAATTAAAAACCCTACGGGTTAGCGTCTCGGGCTGGAAACGAAACGGGCTTAAGGCCCGAAGTCTAACAAACGGCCTGAAGGGCCAGGGTTTTGACGAAGAAGAAAGCCGGAGCTGCTACAGCTCCGGTCGCTTGAAAACAAGGGTTCTAGACCCCGATCTAAGTACGAATGTAAAGTACGAGTTGAGGGGAGTGAAATGGTACCTTTAGATTGTCGAAATACGTCCGGAGGTGACTGGAAATCCCTTAGCAACCACGGTCTCGTCGGAAAAATGGGTGTGCTCACCCCAACTCGAATTTGAGGAAAAACCTAGGTAACAAGGGATGGATTTAACTCCAAACTCACAACCAAGTTTCATAATAACCGAGAGAGGGAGAAAGAAAGAACTCGTCGGAGCCGTTGCTCCCGTGCCGTCCAGTTCTCAGGGATGAGAGGGGAAATAGATGATGAGAGAGAGGAAGAGAGGGTTTCGAAGGGAGATATGGATTGAAATTTGAGGGAGAGAGCTCGGCAGAGGGGGAGTGATCTCGAGACAAGAAGGAAAGAGAGAGAGAGATCGAGAGTAGCACGAAGATGAGGTGGTGATGCCGTTGATGTCGAGAAGATGGTGTGGGTCTGGGTGTACGCGGGTGTGTGTGTGTGTGTGTGAGCGCGATGGTACTTGGGGGAGGGAAATAGAGAGTTGCAGAGAAAGAGAGAGAGAGAGACAGAGATAAAGTGAGTTCGAGAAAGAGACCGAGATAGGGACTCGGGGGACAGAAATCAGTGGTGGGCCCCTTGGGCACACCATTTAAGACCCAAAAACCATTTTTAAAAGGAAAAAGATCCCCAAACTTAGTGAAAACACAAAAATACCATTTTTGTACAGTAAAACTCTGGACGGGTTGTTACACAAGAGCCAAGAGCCAAAAGACAAAAGGTGTGTGAAATGTGCTAAATCATCTTACTCCTTACTTCTATAAAAAAAAAGATGCAAAGCCGAGGTTGATCAGATGGGTACTTCTCCTTCAAGAATTTGATCTTGAGATTCGAGATAAGAAGGGTCCGAAAATGTGGTGGCAGACCATTTATCCAGGTTAGTTCGAGAATAACATGTTGATGCCGTTGTTCCATTCACTGAAACTTTTCCTGACGAACAATTGTTTGCTGTCCAACATGGTGCAGTCCCTTGGTTTGCTGACTTTGTAAATTACATGGCTAGTAGTGCAGTTCCGAAGGATTTGAATTCTTAACAAAGAAAGAAATTCTTCTCTCTAGTGAAGCATTATTTTTGGGATGATTCGTATTTGTATAAGCATTGTCCAGATCAAATCATTCATAGGTGTGTTCCCGAAGATGAGCAACAAAGTATTTTGAACCATTGTCATACATATGCTTGTGAAGGGCATTTTGGAGCAACAAAGACATCAGCCAAAGTTCTGCAATCTGGATTCTTTTGGCCAACCTTGTTCAAGGATTCTCATGCATTTGTTGTTGCTTGTGATCGATGTCAAAGGCTTGGTAATATCTCTCGTAAAAATCAGATGCCATTGAACAACATCTTGATAGTAAGCTTTTTGATGTATGGGGCATAGACTTTATGGGGCCTTTTCCTTCATCATATAAGCACAAATACATTCTGGTGGCTGTCGACTATGTTTCTAAATGGATGGAAGCCATTGCCACACCAATCAATGAGGCTAAAATTGTTCACTGTTTCTCAAAGCCTACATTTTCACTTGGTTTGGAACACCGAGAGAAATTATCAGTGATGGAGGTTCTCATTTTTGTAACAAGCAGTTTGAAGCTCTCTTGGCAAAGTATAATATCACTCATAAGGTCGCTACGCCATACCATCCTCAAACTAGTGGCCAAGTGGAGGTGTCAAATAGAGAGATTAAGCAGATTTTGGTGAAGACGGTGAATACATCGCGGAAAGATTGATCTCTTCGTTTAGATGATGCTCTATGGGCGTACATAACAATTTACAAAAAGATTGGTTTTCGGGAAAGCTTGTCACTTGCCGGTTGAACTCGAGCACAAGGATTATTGGGCAATTAAGAAGCTTAATTTCGATTTCCAAGCTATTGGACAGAAAAGGCTTTTGCAATTAGATGAGCTTGAGGAGTTGAGAAATGAGGCTTATGAGAATGCTTGAATTTACAAGGAAAGAACCAAGCGTTGGCATGATAAAAACATCATGCGAAAAGAGTTCTATGTTGGTCAGAAAGTGTTATTGTACAATTCTCGATTGAAGTTTTTTCCTGGAAAGCTTCGTTCACGTTGGTATGGCCCATTTCTAGTATTACAAGTCTTTCCTCATGGTGCAGTTGAAGTGCAAAATTTGGAGACCGGGAATGCATTCAAAGTTAACGGTCAATGATTGAAGCCTTATTTGGAAGTCAACTTCGATGCAGTGAAGATTGACATCCCTTTATTTGATCGAGTCTGAGCAACACTATAGTCCGGCTGAATACTCTAAATTTAACGCTCTTGGGAGGCAACCCAAATTTTCTTTTCTTTTATTTTTCCTCTGTTTCCTTTTATTTTGTATCATTTTATTTAGTTTTGACTTTTGCTTTCTCTCTTGCTCGGCTATTGATCCTTTCCTTTTACCCTTTGTTTTTGTAGGTTCATGTTGCTACCATCCAACACAAGTTAGGACTGTGAAACATCAAAGTTTGGGGGTGGTGATTTCTTTGGAAATTGCATTTACGAGTTGGAACACAATAGCTGCCATGTGGTGCATAAACCAGGGAAGTGTCTTTGCTTTTCTTTAGTTCTTATGTTTTTAAACATTGGGGACAATGTCCAATTTAAGTTGGGGGGTATGAAAGGAAAAATTTGAATTGAACAAGAACTGGTGCTTTGTATCTATGTTGCTTCATTTAGTTATGTTTTATGTTTGTTTCCGGATGCATTGCATTGGAAGTTTTTATTCATTTTAGTTTTATCCTTAGTACTAAAAAAAAAAACCTAAACATCAGAAAATAATAAAAAAAAATCTGAAAATTTGAAAATCCAAAAATCATTGTTTTGTTTTAGATTTTTGTTAGTTCCCGACTCAATGATATGATTTGATTGAATTCAAACAATGGTGATTGAGAAAGTAGTAAGCATGTTGTAGGTGAAACTCCTTATTCTCTTGTTAGTTTGTACATGTCCAATCATCCTTGAAACACAAATGCACATAGCCTTGTTGATGTGAAACTAACATGATTTAACGCTTGATATGTGAATTTAGTGACCAAATATAAACCTTGTGAGTTTTTGAGCCTAATATGATTGAACTATCATGCCTCAATCACATTTATTCTCGTGCGTATGATCTCATTCTTACATGAGTCTTTAGAACTTGCTTTATACCTCTCAATTTATTCATCAATTCATGTAATAACTTGAAAAGGATATATGCCACTCTTGGATCGTTTGAGCCTTTCTAGCCAACCCCTGTTATTAATTTCCCTAGTTAGCCCCTTTGAGCCTTAAAATAAGCCTTTTCTTTGTTAGCCACATCTCCTTACCATGCTCCGATATTGGAGTTGAGCCATTATGCATATACCTATCCTTTATAATTTTGAGGAAATATTACCGAGGTTGTGCTAGCTATTGGGATTTTGTTTGTATAGAAAAATGGATGGAGAGTGTGTTACATTGAAATGTGAAAATGAGGGGCATTGTAGCTTTGTAGATTTGAGCATGATTAAAAAAAAAAAGAGAAGATTAAAAATCTCCAAGAAGCTCGTTATTTTTGTGTGGATAGTATGGGTTTCATTCATTTATGTAAAGATTGAAAAAAAAATTGGAGTGCTATGGTGTTGCAATGTGTTATGTACAAGCATACTTGTATTCTTAATGTTCATTGTTATCATATGTAGAATGCTTGAGTATGCGATTGCATATGCTGGAGGGATAACTTGTGATGCAAAGTTCATATTTTCCAGTCAAAATTGAGATGGGGTGCTACTGTTTTTGGCTTGCTCTAATGTATACTTTCTCAAAATTTTTGAATTCCATATCCATTCTTTTAATAGCCAATAACCCTTAGCCCCATTACAACCTGACAAAAGACCTTTTGATCCAAGGAATTACTTGAAATTGATACCGAGCTAGGTTGATAAGCAAGCATATAACAACATGTTTAATGAGATCGTTTGAGTGAAATACCTAACCCAGAAATATGTGTGAATGAGTGTATGCCCTGTGAGAAGGCCACTTGTTTGCATATGATGATTTTAATACTCTGAGATATAATTTGGAAGTCTTTGGCCAAAGCAAATGAATATGATTTAGGAAGTTTGTTCCAAATCATATTCAATTGAATCATATAGAGAAGTATCAAATTGGATAGTAGACATGAAACAAACTATCACTCAAACAATGTGATTAAGAGTATTGTATTAGAGAATGACCGTATTGCATTGTAATTGTAACTAGATAGGTTCTCCAACCACTTCTACTTAGCTTGGGTAGCAATGACATAATGCTAGGTGTCACTCATGGTTTGTGGATGCCCTGAAGATTAGCGAACACTAATCTTCATCAAAGGGAGAATTGAAATGTTGTTTCAATTCACAATCGATCATTAAGAGTAACAATCACCCACTGCCTTGCTATATGGAACATAATGGATCGTACACCGAGTAAGGATGAATGTGATTATATAAAAGAGATGGATAAGAAATTAAATGGTTTAATTGAGAATGGTTAAGATTAATTAATTAGTTGATTAATTATACGAAAGGTTCGTGTTGGGCTTTTAAGTTAGTTTTGGGTTTTGGGGCCCAAAAGAGTTTTTGGTCCATAAGGCCCATTGAGTTTATGTTGTGTGACAACTAAAACTAAATGGAAAAATAGCCCAAAAACAAAGCTAAAACTGGCCACTTAGGGAGAGTGAGTCGATTGACTTATTACAAGTTTGCCACTCACTTGTGAGGTGGTATAAAGGCAACTTTATAGCCATTCCCTCACTAGGGTTTTCTTGAGGCAAAAAAGAGAAATATTTCCTCTCTTTTTCTCAATAGAGGTTGGCCACTTATGGGAAAAATAGCTAGCAATCTTTTCTTCCTCTAAGTCATCCATTTCATCTTCACACTTCATCCTTGGTGTAGAGACTTAGTGACACTAAACCTTTGATGTTCTTAGAGATCCTTTCCTCACATTTTCAAGGAGCAAAGGAGTATCAAAAGGAAGAAAATCACAAGGAAGATCTAAGGAGCTAGGAGGTGACTTGAAGGACCTCCACTTGGGTGAATCCCTTGTGTAAACAATGATGAGCTTCAAGGGTAATGAATCTCAAAATCCTTTCTTCTCTTTAATGTTGATAAAGAGTCTTGTAGCTTTCCATTCACTAGGCTTTGAAAGCCATGGGTTTTAGAATAGTTTTTGAATGCATGCCTACTTTAAAGTGTTATTAATTTGCTTATGTGTTCAAATGTTCTCACATGTTCTTAGCTAGTACAAAATTTTTCCTTGACATTATCCCAACCATGAGTTCTCATGTGACTTGAGTATGAGAACTCCTCGTTGGTTATGTTCAATGGATTCATTCTCTATTAAGCACCTACATGCTTGTCTTGGTGTTAGTCACACCAATGACTCGAGACCAGTCAGTCTTCTTAGCAGACTGTCAATGCCTAATTGGCAATCCTATGATCAGAAACGTTTAGGATATATATACGAAAGAGAATAGTCTCATGAACCTAACTTCTTTAAATAACATTCTCCCAATTACCTATTCCTTGGACTTATCGTTTAAGCATATAACATTTATATTAGATGGCTTTAAACAATAATCTTTGCCCTTTATATTAAACTATATTAGTTTAACATGTGCAACATCCATAAATATTCATCATATGATTGGACTTAGGGCACATTTCTAACAATCTCCCATTTGCACTACTGCCAAATAGCTTGGTCATCAGTGATGATACCTTTTCTGAATTCATTTCAAAAATGGCTGAGTAGCAGGCCTAGACAATGGATATCTATATGTTATCCATAGAAGCAGCCTTGAGAATAACGACGTCACCATTATACATGATTCTCAATCATGTGGTTTAGTTTCTCATCTGAATTCAGACCTTGATGAGACCTTGATTCCATGGCTTGAGCTATCGCCCTATTAGTGTCGTAGTGTGGGTACACTAGAGACACTTTCTGGTTGGAACCGAATGGAGAGTTCATAAATGAACTTTCCCATCCAAACAACATTGTTGTAAGCTTCTATATAATGATATATTTTGCATAATGGAACACACTAAAGTCATTACTTTTAATGTTTCCACCCAAATATCTCTTTAGTCATAATAAAGAGATATCCTATTACATCTTCATTCAAAATGAAAAGACATCCAATGATGGATACGATATTAGATTCATAATCTAATACATTTACGCTTCCATTGCGTTACTCTAATTCTTCCTCATTCTTGAGGAATCTATCCTTTAGTATTTCTTAAATACTTAAGGACTCACTTGACAGTTGTCATGGTTCTGATCCTGGGCTTGCACTGATATCGTCTTGTACCGATCTTGGCACAACTCATATCAATGTTTTTCATACAATATGAAATACGTAAAACACCTTTCTGCTTATGCATAAAGGATTCTATTTACGCTTTATGCTTCTTTGGGAGTCAAAAGGTACATTTCCTTTTAAAAGAGCAACTCCCAGTCTAACTGGAATTGTCTTTTCATTTGAAATTTATCATTAAAGAAACTTCCTAAATCTATCGTCTATCAATGGGATTGAGATAATCCAATTATATCTTGAAATCTATCATTACAGATTTCCATCCTATGTATATAGACTATGTCTCCCATATACATTCTATCATTATAGAACGTTTAAAGTCATAACTTTAACGAAGAAGAATTCCTTTCATTTCTAAAATTAATATATCATATACATTTTCAAATTTAGGAACATGATTAACTCCCACTAATCTTTTGTAAACCTAGTAAACAAAATATTCATTTACATCTTTATGAGAAATCAAACGATTTGATCTTTCTCTCATAAGATGCTTATAACTCCCACTAGCTTGCTTAGATTCATGATGGATGGATCTCTACAACTTACATGTCTTGTGATTCCTAGTCTTGGACATATATTATCAAGACTATCTTGATAATGGTTTTGGAAATCCATATTATGTCCAAACATTGAATCACTGTATAGTTGTAGCTAGCAATCTTCGAATTAATAGAAACCAAGACTACGTCAAACATGGTTTCTTCCAAGTTAACCAATATTGTTAATTATAGTCACCTTAACCTACTATGAAGGTTTCACTATTTTGGGTCAAATGGTATTATACCATTTCCTTGAATATATGGTGTATATACACTCAATGTAGTCGTAAGGATTTTCATTATTATTTCTTTCAAATTAAGAGGTGCAACTCTATGACATAATCATAAAGTTCAAACCATTCAACTAAAATGGTTTATAAATCATTCTTGACTATTGCTTATTAGCACACAACCCCAAATCTTAACTTGCTTAAGATTTGTCTTTCTTTCCAACTACATCCTATGGAGTCATGAAAATTTTGGAAGATCTTCTAATTGACAATCATATTGACTTAGAAGCATATATATTCCATATATGGGTAATTGATAATAGCCAACAAACTTCATCTTATTCGAGTTCGTTCTTCTCCCAATGGAGAAATCCATTATCTTATGATGCTACTTTCCTTGATATCATTCAAGGAAACTCTTCTAAAGTGTTATTTTTCCTTGGATCAAATCCAAGGAGGTAAATACTTTAGATGTCTTACTTATCAACTTACATTCTTGAATTCTTTGAAACCTTTTGCAAAGTATTCGGACTTGTGTTTATTCAAAATAAATGATTGTCCAACCGAGAGTGATCTTCGGTGAATGTCATACGACATGAGTAGTATTATGTTATGGACAAGTGACACTAACATCTAACTGAATTAACCTCAACAACTTTGTGATTCTTTCTTCTTTCCAAAAGAATAAAGATTCGAACATTTCGCCTCTATTTAATTTTAACAAGAAGGCATTGGATCCGGATCTAACGATCCAAAGCATCCATCTATGACCAACTTGTATTTTATGTTTTAGAGGTGTCACAACTCAGTGTGATTAGTCACTACCTTGCAACCTTTTGGGTTTTAAGCATCATTATATTCTAAATAGTTAACACTACCACATCATCTCTATTATAAAGACAAACAATCAGATTACAATAATCCAATCATTCATTAATAAAGAACAATGTTTTGTCAAACAAAACATTCATCCATCTCTTATAGTGACGGAATTAAGTTCCTTATTCAAACTGGAATATAAAGACAATCTTTGTTTTTTTTCCAATTTCTTTGGTAGTTCATATGAGGAACTAAGTACTATCAGTTTTCGCAGAGATCTATATTTAATTCACGTTCTAAATGTGAAGTACTTTTTCTTCTCTCATTAATCTTCTACTTCTTATTAGCCACACTTTTACAACGATTGTAAAACATAGTTATTAATACGGAATCAAGCATTCAAATAGAAGAACCAACTGTTTTGAACCTTTCAAGAACAATTTACAACACCTTTGAAAGGTGTGTTCTTGACACTTGCAAGACATTTCTTGCAAATACGCCTTCCAATGCCCATCCTTTCATAAAGAAAGTTTGTTCCCTTGGAGTTATATCGCCTTCTTTATTTGACTTCTCCTTTGGCTACAATAGTCATGGTCCCTAAACTCCCAGTATCTCTCTTGAAACTTATTTCAATTGTGTTATACACATCAAATGATTTGGAGAGCGTGTGGTTATTGTTCACTACATAGTTTACAATAAACTTGTGAACCATGTGGATAGGACACAAAGGTGAAGTCCTTGCCTAGTTTCCGTCTCCTGAAGTGGTTTAACACTTCAACACTCAATGATTCAAAATCATCATAAGTCCATGTTGATGGACTATTTTTGTCAATCAACCATTATGTTCTAAACATGATTACAAACTTTCAAGAGTTGTTCAAGGCAACTCTCATTTCTTCATGGAACAATTTGTAAATAAAGAATCATGGCACATAAAATGTCCATGCCCTTGTGCTTACTTCTTAAGTTCCTTGTTCATTTAACAAAGAAACAAGTACTAGTATTTGTGTTAAATAAGAGTTGTTCAAAGCAACTCTTATTTCTTCATACAACAATTTGTAAGTGAAGAATTATGGCACTAAAAATGTTGTCCTCTTTATGGTAGACTTTTCTAACATCTTCTTCCAATGATACATTATCAATAGGAAGATTGTGAGGATGAGACTACTTAGGTACGTATACAATCCATTCACAACAATCTACGGGATTGTGGTACTAAGTCCGGAAACTAAAGCCTTCGGCTTTTCTTTGTCAAGTTTTGGATAGCATTTGCAAATATATTGGTAAATTAAATAATAACGAATATAAATTGATTGATTTTAAGTTATTTGATCTGGGTCTTTAAATCAAATAGCACCACCCACTATTTTTAGCAAATTCCATCTCCCTCATCGAAATTTGAGAGTTTTGGAGGAAACTCTTAGTAGGGTATAAGAGACTCACTATTAACAAGCCCACCTCACAATGATATGATGTTGGCTAGCATTAATAATAATGAGAGAGTATGCTTACTCATTTGCATCTCTTGCAAGTACCCATCTTATTTGGCCTCTAGAGAATGAAGCCTCACAATGATATGATGTTGGCTCCATTGCACTTAGTTAAGTCATTCCTACCATGCAAGTTCGGGTAAGGGTTCAAGAACAACCTCACAATGATATGACACAATGATATGATGTTGATCATTCCCGTTGCCTACCTTCACAACATCATGTATGCATATAGAACTCCTCCTGAGTGTAAGCACATACTTTGTACTCCCCCATGATGTAGTATGAGTAAGTAGGGATCGTTCTATTCTAGGATTAGAAGGGATGCTAATCAACACAAATTAAACTTGTAAAACTGAAAGCTAAGTTAAACTAACAACAAAACAATGATTGGAGGGGATTTTGGACGAATTTGATTAAAACAAAATTAAATGGCAGCAAGTAAATTAAGTTGTGAATGAAATATGGATGAAATGATAGCTAAAGGATTCTTCTCCACACATGAATCATATGCATACAAATCGATTTCCAGTTATTCTTCCTATAAACCACGAATGACAATGCCCCAAATTAACTGTGAACAACATTAATTAACTCTTAGATTTTCCTAAGTTCATTGAATTGTACTCAGCGACGCAACCAAATTATTATTCTCAAGTTCCCTAACTATGAAAAGCACGACAGAGATACATCTTAAAGATCATTAAGTTATGTGAAAATCATAAGCATTGACAAAGCATTTGTAACTATTAAAAGCATGATACTCCTGCCAAGAATTTACTTAACTTAAGCATGACTAGTGACTTTTAGTACTTGTAAATATAAGTTCATAATGATTAGGTGAATTCCCTTATATTCTAGCATCAAATCCCTGCATGCAAACTAAGTATGCATCTTTAATAAACATACAAGAATAAGTTCTCTATAAAGCCGATAAGTAAATCGCATTCATGTTTTATGAAACAATAATTGGATGTAATCAATTTATATAAAACATATAATTATGGCTTCAAATTCTCCTCTAGCTAAAAAGAAACTTAGCTACACACGTTCACCATAACTAAAAAACAATCTAAAATAAACATTGAAACTTAAAAACAAAGATAGAAAGAACTCTGAAAACTCCAGCAACTTCAATGGATGAATGGCAGGCGTGGCACACTCTAAATCGCTGCAGGAATTCCATATATATATATATATATATATATATATATATAGGGGAACGGCTGAATCCAAGGAGAAAATGGATTAGGTGTTTTGAGTTATTTTAGGACTCTAAGAATCTGGTAGAAAGTGTTTGAATGTGATTAGGATTCCTCCTTGCAGCTGGAGATAAGATAAGATAAGATAGGATAGGATAAGATAATATTCCTCTCCAACTAGGATTCCTCTTTCTTGTCTAATTTCTTGCCTTCCAAGCCGCAACTTTAATTTCTCCAGATTTTAGCACATATCTAGCACCATTTAAACACCAAAAACGTCCAACCCATATGTTGTCCATGCATGCTATCCAATCCAAGTCCAAAACTGCTCCAAATTGCTCCATTTTGCTATTTATTGTTATCTTTACCAACTAGAACTACAATAATACGAAAATAGCTTAAATTACTACAATAAATGGAAATTAACTAAGTAAATGCAAAGAAATAAGATAAAAAAAGTTGCATAAATATGCTCCTATCAATGAGTCACAAACAATTGGAGCCTACCACGGTGGAAGGCCATAAAAGAGTGTTCAAAGCACCCTCACGCTTGTCAACTTAATAACGGTTTGGTTGAGGGTTTTAGGTCTCATTACATATAAGCATGCATTTTAATCTTATTAAAATTATTTGGTCATATTACAACTATTGGTCCATGTGATTGATTTAGTGGTATATGATACTCTTACTATGCTTGTAAAATGGTTTTTAAAGCAAGAATATATGGTACGTTCATCCTTCCACTACTTTGTACTCGTAAGCTCTAGCATGCTATTGATAGACTTGGCCTCGAGGTTGGTGTACCAGTCAAAGGCATTACCTTTCAGTGAGTGCACAAATTGCTTGATGAGATAGTCTCCCTCTGTTCTAGTGTTGTTGCAAGTTTTGATGAAATGAGCAATATGTTGTTTGGGATTGCTCTTTCCATCGAATTACATAAATTTTGGCGGCTGATAACCCCTTGGCATCCTCAAGGCGTCAATCCTTTTAGAGTAAGTCTTTGAATACATCACGAAGTCATGTGAGCTTCTTACGTACTGCGCTTTGATGCTGCTTGTGATCATCTCTTGTAGTTGTTGGATAGAGAGAGATCACATGAGCATTGCAGCTTGATCCACCTCTAGCTTTTCCTCAGCTTTTTCCACCAAAGGCTCCTATTCCTGGTCGGTTTCCTTCTTTTGTAGATCAACCTTCAGGTCGTGGTCAGCTTTCTCGTCATGCTACACCTCCAAATAGTTGACGAGTGTGGCAATTTGTAAGTCTTTCTCCTCCACGGTCTTTGTCAACCTTGTAATTACTTAATTCATTTGGGCCAGCTATTCCTCTGGAAGTCACACCAGTAGTCATGACTTGTATGGCTAAGGGATACGAGTTATTGCTTGAGTTGGCATCAGAAGTCAAGGAATCAGTGTACCTCATCGGGCTTTCTTCCCTTGGCGCCCTTAGCGAGGCTAAGGTGATCATAGGCTCATGCCTTAAGTGCTCTTGCTCCTTTAGCATAGTTGATGTAGGGGTGGAAGGCACGGCAAAGAGAGTTCTTGTTTTGCTTCGGGTTGTGACGCCTAAAGTGCCACCACTTGCGGCAAGGATGCTTTTGTTCTTCGCATTGGTAGCAGGAACAACTTGATCCTTTCTTGATGCCATGTATGTTTCTTATGGATTTGAAGATAAAGATGAGAGGCAGAGAGGTCTTACTACACTGCTAAATTTATAAACACGAAAAATTCTGTGTCGAATGAAACGAGAACACGTGTACAGAGTAGATTTGTATTGATTTGAATTTGTAGGTTACAATCTCTGTTTACAATTTTCCTCCAATTCAATTTTCAAATTTGATGTAGATGTGTAGGTTGTTGATCCAAGATTCATGATGACTTGATCTCGGATGAACGATTGAACAATTGCTTCAAGTTTTGAGCTTGAAAACAATGCTTGGATGGTCTTCAATTCAAGGTGCGGCAAAGGTAGTGTAGATGTGAGATTTTGTTAATTTAAGGGTCTTGACGACTTGATCTTGAAGGAACGTTGTTACAAGTTTTGAGCTTGCAACAAAGTCTTGAAGAAATTAGCACAAGTGCTTGTTGATTCTTCAATGGAGTACTTCGGATTTGGTTGGAAGAAAGCTTCGGATTTGGTTATGCGTCTTTCGAAGAGAGCTTTGCAGCATATTAATCTTCAAAGATTTGGCAGATGTTCTTCTCAATGTAAAATTTTCAACCTTTTGTGTGTCTTGGGTCCTTGTATTTATAGACTTTTCAAAGCTTGCCATTGGGTGGATTTGGCTTTGATTTATGTCCTAGTTCATCCATGATGGAATTTAGGGATGTTTTGTGTCTTAATTTCAACCATCTTTACTCCCTTGGCCGAATTATAAGGCCTTTATTGCCTATTTTGTGAGCAATCTTCAATTCTTGCTTGTTTTATGAAGATGCTTGAACTTTCTTTTCGGTTTTGAGAACACATTGAACCCTTGCTCTTTTATTAAGAGAGGTGTTCTCTCTTTGGCCAAATTTTGGGAAGTTTTAAGCTTTCTTTGTTTTATTTATGCCACATGTCATTGATGACTTGTCCATTTGTGATGAGTCATATGCCACGTGGAGCTTTGTGATGCACCTTTTGTATGCAACGAAATTAACATGTCTACAAATGCCCCCACTTCAAGGCCCGTTGTAGGCATGTGCTTGCCACATGTAGGAAACGTGTTTTGAAGTCCTGCAATGTGAATGTTCTAATTCAAGGGTCGTCGAGACTTAATCTTGAATTAGTTTGCTTCTTCAAGAGCCATAGAGGCTTGATGTTGAATGAAGTGATGAATTTTGTCAAGGGCCGTGAGGCGTATTTCTTGAAGGCCGTTGAGGCGTATTTCTTGAACGAAACATTTATTCTAGGGCTGCTAAGGCTTGGTCTTGAATTGAGGTAATGAATTTCATCAAGTGCTGTTGAGGCACATTTTTTGAATTGAACATTTTTTCAAGGGCCATTGAGGCTTGGCCTTGAGTTGAAATGAAAGTTTTCTTCAAGGGCCATAGAGGCTTGATCTTGAAAGAAATTTTGAAAATGGATAAATCAACACATACTTACTGTGTGTATTTGATTTTCCATAATCATTGCAAAATACATTTGGTGTATTTTGGGACTTGATTTTCTTTTCCTTGTGGGTGTAGGAAAAAAAATGTTTTTCTTTGTGGTTTGTGGGAAAAAAATGTTTTTCCTTTCTTTGGTAGGAATCCTTTTCAATTTTGGTAACGAGAATGACTCCCTTCACAATGTTGGAATGGTTTTGTGATTTCCTTCAAGGTTTTGGAAAACTTTGTGATTTCTTCAAGGTTTTAGAAAGCTTTGGTGATTTCCTTCAAGGTTTTGGAAAGCTTTAATGCTTGTCCTTGGGTAAGTAGGATGTGCATTTTTTCTTTCCTTTTTCTCTTGTTCCCTACGGCAAGAGGGAATTCCTGTTTCCTTTTTTCCTTTCCCATGGCAAGGAAGGAGATTTTTTTGTTTTGTTTCTTGTTTTGATTTCCATGGCAAGGAGGACAATTTTCTTTCCCCTTTTGTTTTCCACGGCAAGGAGGGATGTTTTTCCTTATTTTGGGAAACTTTGAAGATTTTTCCTTGGTTTGGGAAACATATCACCTGACTTGCACGAAAAGTTTGAGGATGATTTATCTTCTTAAAAATTCTGAAAAAATATGAAAAATGTAGCTTTATCTCTTATCTTTTCAGGCATATATTGCACACCACTAGGAAAAATTGGGAAAGCCTTCAACTCGTCATTTTCCTACAGCTGCGCAATTCTGACGGGAAAGCAATTCCTGCGGGAATAACTTTGAAACCTGGAATGTTTGGCTTTAGGGAAAATTATGAAATTTGGATACAATGATCATCAGCCTCTTAGCTTCCTTCTCCAATTGGCCTTGCATCAAAACTCTTCCGAAAAGTTGAATTATCTCCAAAGACGTCCTGCTTGCGCAGATTGGCTGAAACTTGCCATTTTTGCTTGGAATTTGCTTCCTTCTTTTGGTTGGAATGTACTTCCTTCTTTTGATTTTCCTTTTTTTTTAATTTTTTTATTTATTTTTATATGGGTATGTTTTTCCCTTATAACTTTAGGAAGCAATTGACCCTTATTTATAGGAAATTGTGTGTGTATTTTTTTTTCATAACACACAATTCCTTGTCGTGGGCTTGCTTGGAGCTTTTGCCATGGGTTTTGCTTGTTGTTGCTGCTTGGAGCTTTGTTGCAGTGTGTCATTGTTTACCACGTGGTGATGTGCAAAAGACTGCAACGAGTTTATGCTGTGTAGTACCTTTTGGTCACATTTTTCCCTTGGTAGTGACGTTGCCATGCAGTGCAAGAAATTGCTTGCGTAATTGCTGCGGGGTTGCGTAGTGCGATTGCGTAGCATTTTGGTTTTCTTTGCTACTGTAGTGCACTTCGTAGGACCGCAGTGCAAGAAAAATCGTTACAAGTTTTGAGCTTGCAACAAAGTCTTGAAGAAATCAGCACAAGTGCTTGTTGATTCTTCAAGGGAGTACTTCGGCTTTGGTTGTGCGTTCTTCGAATAGAGCTTTGACCGCATATTAGTCTTCAAAGATTTGGCAGAGGTTCTTCTCAATGTAAATTTTTTGACCCTTTGTGTGTCTTGGGTCCTTGTATGTATAGACTTTTCAAAGCTTGCCTTTGGGTGGATTTGGCTTTGATTTATGTCCTAATTCATCCATGAGAGAATTTAGGGATGTTTTGTGTCTTAATTTCAGGCATCATTACTCCCTTGGCTTAATTATAGGGCCTTTATTGCCTATTTTGTGAGCAATCTTCAATTCATGCTTGTGTTATGAAGATGCCTTAACTTTCTTTCCAGTTTTGAGAACCCTTTGAACCCTAGCTCTTTTTTTAAGAGAGGTTTTCTCTCTTTGGCCGAATTTTGGGAAGTTTTAAGCTTCCTTTGCTTGATTTGTGCCATATGTCATTGATGACTTTGTCCATTTATGATGAGTCATATGCCACGTGGAGCTTTATGATGCACCTTTTGTATGCAACAAAATTTACATGTCTACAGTACTTTTTACATAACTTGCCTACCAGATCTTCCCAACTTCGGATGCTACCTAGTATGAGGGTAGTTATTAAGTATAGGCACAATTAATTAGGCTCTTTGAGAACTCCCTAAGGTGAAGGTTGTAATCACTAACATGAGGACCGAAAGTGTTGATGAAACACCTTATATGTTCCTTTGGGCTACTTTTCATCCCATCAAAGAGGACAAGGTTAGGAGTCTTGTATCCCTTAGGATACGACATATGGAGAAGGCTGCTAGGTATGGTTGCTCAGGAACATACTTTCAGCCCTTCGAGCTTCCATGCAACTTCTTCTCCATTATGGCAATAACATCTTCTTGAGTGACAAATGATGACATCATTTCAGAACCTTTGCCTGCAGTGGCTGTTGAATCTTCCTGGTAAGTATTTTCCCTGGGGTGCAGTCTTTGTCACTGGCTTTCTAGCTTGGCTTTAGGGTTGAGTTTTTCAACTCACATATGCAAAATTTTCTTTTTGAGGTTCACCCAAAGCATGGAAGGCTGCGATGATGTCTAACATGGGATATTCGTCCAGGCTTTTCTGGTGCTGACCTTCATGTTGAGACTCGTCAATTTGGGAAGCAGCCTTGCCTGACTATGATGTGTCGTCGCTCCTGGTAGCGTCTCTTCTGGATCTTGGAGCCATTGAATCAAGATTGCGACCTATCCCCAACAGAGTCGCCAATTTATGTTGGGGGACTTTTTGGTCGTGGTGAACTTGGGCTTTGAGAAAGTCCTCTTGTCTTCTTTGGTGCAGATTCGTACCAAGTCCTAAAATATCTCGAAAGAGTTAGCTTATCTTACGAAATACCTCGGTAACATCAATGGCTAGAAGATAACGTGATTAATCAAGATAATGACTTGCTCAGGCGAAGCATGGTGTGGAAGCTAGAAGATTATTAATTTACATGAAAGAGAAGGAATTTGCATGGTTGCATGACATTCTTAGCTGGGTGATTTGGGCTTTCCTAAGGTGATAGAAAGGCTTCTAATGGCTGAGATATTTAATGGAAGGCTGTGGATATTACTCAGGTTGCATGGATGATAATACTTGAACTATCTGGGCTTATTTCCTGTGTTTCTTCTCTCTTGTGTTACCTCATGTGTCATCTCCCTCTTTTGTGTTACCTTTCTCTAATGGTTTCTCTCTCCTTATGTAAGTAAGTTCTCCTTTAGGCTTCAAGGGAATCTCCCTTTGTGGCTTAGTCTTCCCTTCCTTTCTCCCTAGCCTTTATATTATTCCCCTTTTGGTAGAAGATAGTTGCACTACTGAGACATGCAGTTTGCTTCTTCCCGAGACGCGGCTTTCCCAAGTTGGCTTTCCCAAGTTGGCTTTCTGCAGACGCTACTTCTGGTAGCACGCTTCATGGCTTTCGCGTGTTGGTTGTTTGTGCAAGCTAAGAATGGAAAGTCAGCATTAAATGCTTGATTTGCTGGGCTTAGGATGCATTTAATACAAGAATCTAGTTTAGTTCTAACTAAGGGGGTTGGCTTGCTAGGGAAAAAGGTAAACTAGGCTAGTTCTTTCTCAAAATGCCTACATGAAATGCAAAGAGTATTTGTTTAGATCTTTAAGCCCCTAAGTAGCTTAAAGTCTTCCATGACCCTGATTCCACATAGGCCCGATAACCTTCCGTAACCATCCAAACCACAATCCACTTGACAAGCTCTGAATATGTGACTTGGGCTTAGCATGAATAGTGACTAGTATAAGGAAGCATGGCGTGATGAATAGGCATGAGCATGGTGTGAATATCCAACTTAATCACCATGGCATGGCATATTTGTAAATATATTCTTCATCGATCCCATGCTTTGGTATGTGTTTTGGCTTGAATGTAGGCTTTGCATGACAATTGGGCCTTGAGACTTTTGGATTGGTGTGTGACAGTTTTGGGCCCTAACATCATCCACGCAAACTCTCAATTTGCCCTTCTCTTTTTTCATCACTAGAACAACGTTGGCAAGTCATGCTGAGTGTGCTACTTCCTCGATGAATCAGTCTCCAGTCACTTATAAATCTCTACCACAATGATCGTCTTGAGTTCGGATGCGAGATGTCTTCTCTTCTAGATCACTAGTTTAACAGCAGGGTCAACATGCACCTTATGGCAAGCCACCTCGAGATTAATGTCGGGCATGTAGAAAGGCGACATGCAAAGATGCCACAATTCTCCCTTAGGAAAGCCATGAGTTCCTCATTTTCCTTTGGGCTCAAATGTGAGCCGAATCTAGCAGTTTTCTCTAGCTATTGGGCATCAAGAATGATGTATTTGCCATCTTCCTCAGGCTTCCATCCTACCTCGCATGCGATACATCATCTCTAACAACACCATGTTTATCTATTTGCTATGATTGCTATTTGGCAGCTAGGTCGTCCTTATGCACCTCAATTGCTCCTACCAGGGTAAAGAAATTATTCTTTGTCTCCTTTAGAACTTGTACAGTGCATCGTCGTGATGTGGCCTGGTTTGACTTGATCTCTCTGACTCTTCTTCCAAATTTACTAGCTAGGGCCAATATAGAATATCATTATAAGACATGGGTTGCTAACTATCGTGAACATCTACTTGGAGACAACTGGTGGTGTTCTCACGTCGAGTTTGTCGATGGTAGTTGAGGTGTGTCCGTTGAATCCGGTGAGTACCTCTGCTCGACGCATGAGTAACTTGAAATTATGCAAACTTCCTCACCATGGCCGACCTCCTTAAAGGAAAAATTTGTGAAGACAAGTTCATTTGAGCAACATCTATGCATGCATTTAACAATTAAAGGCGGGTTCATGCTTGTATGCACTCAAAAACAAAACTTTACCCATGAAATTCAAGGACTAGTAGTTGTGGTGAACCAAGACTCAACTCAAATCTTAAGGAAAAAAGTTGATAAACTTGTATACCTTTGAAGCACCTTTGCTTAGCAAAGGATATTCACCCATGTGAAGGGCCTTCTTTCCTCAGTCTCCTTTCTCCTTGGCTCCATGGATGTGGATGGAGGAACTTTGCTTCTTAGCTCCATGACTTCTTGGATATGGATGAAGGAATGGATTCTCCAAGTTCCCAAGAAAGGGAACCTCTAAGTTTCCACACCAAAGAAATCGATGCTAATCCATTCTTAATAGGGTGGCCGGCCTCCTAAGAGAAGATAAAGCCTTTATGTTTTTCTCTTTTCTCTCTATAAAACCCTTATGAGGGAATAGGTTATAATTTCCTTTCCATAGCCACTTATATTGAGTGGCATAATTGAAATTAAAACCAATTCTCCCTCACACTTTCTATGGTCAGCCATGTGGGTCCATTGGGCTTTCATGCCCTTTGTGTTTTCAAGTTGTCATACAACTTGAGTTATTGGACTTGACATTTGAAGCCCATTGGGCCTTGAGGCCCAAACTAACCCCGAGGTCTAAAATGAACTTATTCGTTTGATTAATTAACATATTAATTAATCCTAACCATAAATTATCAAACCATTTAATTATCCTTACTCATCTCCATTGCTTCTTCAATCTCTACCTTACACGATGTACAATCCATTAGGTTCATTTTAGCAAGGTAGTAGGCAATTAGAACTCTTCAAATCGATTGTGAATGGAAACTTACTTTTCAATTCTCCCTTTAGTGATTATATACCTTTAGGGTTTCCACAAACCATGAGTGACACCTAGCAGTATGACATGGCCACCCAAGCTAATCAGAAGAGGTGGAAAATCTATTCAGTTTGGGATTACAATGCAATACGGTCTTTCTCTAATACAATACTCTTGACCACATTGTTTGATGTGATAGTTTATAGTGTCTACTATCCAATATGATTCTCTTACTTATATGATTACCTTGAATGTGATTTGGAACGATTCCTAAATCTCATTCATAGTCTGGCGAGAGATTCTTAATCATATCATAAAGTATTCTCCCTAGAACGGTTTGAAGGTTGGAGATCCCTTGTTCCGCATTCACTTGCCTACATGGCTAAGTGGCTTAACCCCAACTATACAGTGCACATCCTCTGATGGAGTGACTTTGACTTAGTAAAAGATCAAGGACCTAACCATAAGACAACTATGATGCCTTAGGTCAAAGAACTACTTTGCATTATCTCAACCATGAATTCTCATGTAACATGAGTATGAGAACTCTTTGTTGATCACATTCAGTGGACTTATTCTTTATTGAGCACCTACATGCTTGTCTTCGTGTCAGTCACAATAATGATTCGAGACCAGTCACTCTCCCTAAGAGAAGACATAGCACGTACTGATCTTAACAGACTGTCAATGGCCAATCGGTAATCCTATGATCATGAACATTTATGATATGTATACGAAAGAGAATGGTCTTATGAATCTAACTTCTTTAGATCACATTCTCTCAATTGCATATTCCTTGGACTTATCGTTTAAGCATATAACATTTATATGAGACGGCTTAAAACAATAATCTTTGCCCTTTATATTAAACTAGATTAGTTTAACATGTGAAATGTCCGTAAAGTATCATCATATGATTGGTTTTAGGACACATTTCCAACAATCTCCCACTTGCACTAGAGCCCTTGGTCATCAGTGATGATACCTCTTATGAATTCATTTCAAAAATGGCTGAGTAGTAGGCCTAGACAATGGATATGTATATGTTATCCATAGAAGCAACCTTGAGAATAACGACGTCACTATTATACATGATTCTTAATCATGTAGTTCAGTCACTCATTTGAGTTCAGATCTTGATGAGACCTTGATTCCCTGGCTTGAGCTATCGCCGCATTAGTGTCATAGTGTCAGTACACTAGAGACACTTTCTGGTGGAATCGAATAGAGAGTTCATAAACTTTCCCATCCAAACAAAATGTATGATGGAACACACTAAAGTCATTACTTATTACGTTTCCACCCAAGTATCTCTTTAGTCATAATAAAGAGATATCCTATTATCTCTTCATTCAAAATGAAGAGACATCCAATGATGGATACGATATTAGATTCATAATCTAATACATTTATGCTTCAATTGCATTACTCTAATTCTTCCTCATTCTTGAGGAATCTATCCTTTAGTATTTCTTAAATACTTAAGGACTCACTTGACAATTGTCATGGTTCTGATCCTGGGCTTGTACTAATATCATCTTGTACTGATCTTGGCACAACTCATATCAATGTTTTTCATACAATATGAAACACGTAAATCACCTTTTTGCGTATGCATAAAGGATTTTATTTACGCTTTATACTTCTTTGGGCGTCAAAAGGGTACATTCCCTTTTAGAAGAGCAACTCCCAATCTGATTGGAATTGTCCTTTCATTTGAAGTTTATCATTCAAGAAACTTCCTACATCTGTCTTCTATTAATAGGGATTGAGGTAATCCAGTTATATCTTGAAATCTATCATTATAGATTTCCATCCTATGTATATAGACTATGTCTCCCATATACATTCTATCATTATAGAATGTTTAAAGTCATAACTTTAACGATGAAGAATTCTTTTCATTTCCAAAATTAATATATCATATATATGTTCAAATTTAGGAATATGATTAACTCCCACTAATCTTTTGTAAACCTGGTAAACAAAAGATTCATTTACATCTTTCTGAGAAATCAAACGATTTGATCTTTCTCTCATAAAATGCTTATAGCTCCCACTAGCTTGCTAAGATTCATGATGGATGGATCTCTACAACTTACACGTCTTGTGATTCCTAGTCTTAGACATATATTATCAAGACTGTATTGATAATGATTTCGGAAACCCATATTATGTCCAAACATTGAATCACTGTTTTAGTTGTAGTTAGCAATCTTTGAATTAACAGAAACCAAGACTACGTCAAAGATGGTTTCTTCCAAGTCAACCAAACACTTTGATTGTAGTCATCTTAAGCTACCAATTAGCCATGAAGGTTTCACTATTTCAGGTCAAATGGTACCGTACAATTTGCTTGAGTATATGTCGTACATACACTCAATGTAGTCATAAGGATTGTCATTCTTGTTTCTTTCAAATTAAGAGGTGTAACTCTATAACATAGTCATAAAGTTCAAACCATTCAACTAAGACAGTTTACAGATCATTCTCGACTACCTTGGAGCTATTGGTGTAGGACCTAGGTTGTTAAATTTGTTGATTATCATCTTGTCTCTCAAAGTACCCATTCTTTGAGTTCCATCCCTCGTTCATTTGCTCTATCTTAGGCAAATCCTATTGTATGATTACAATGAACTACCCAAACATTTGTTATGATTTATAGAAGTGATATCCAAAGGTTAATTTATGGATATCCCACAAGATTGTTCTCAAACAAATATTGATTATTAGCACACACCCCCAAATCTTAACACACTTAAGACTTGTCTTTCTTTCCAACTACATGCTATGGAGTCATGAAAATTTTGGAAGATCTTCTAATTGACAATCATATTGTCTTAGAAGTATATATCCTATATATGGGTAATTGATAACATACAATGAACTACATCTATCCGAGTTCGTTCTTCTCCCAATGGAGAAATCCATTATCTTATGATGCTTCATTCGTTGATATCTTTCAAGGAAACTCTTCTAAAGTGTTCCTTTTCCTTGGATCTAAGGAGGTAAATACTTTAGATGTCTCACTCATCAACTTACATTCTTGAATTCTAACCTTTTGCGAAGTATTCAGACTTGTGTTTATTCAAAATAAACGATAGTTCAACCGAGAGCGATCTTCGGTGAATGTCATACAACATGAGTAGTATTATGTTGTGGACAAGTGCCACTAACATCTAAGTGAATTAACCTCAACTACTTTGTGATTCTTTCTTCTTTCTAAAAGAATAAAGATTCGAACATTTCACCTCTATACAATTTTAACAAGAAGGTATTGGATCCGGATCTAATGATCCAAAGCATCCACATATGATAAACTTGTATTTTGTTTTAGAGGTGTCACAACTCAGTGAGATTAGTCACTACCTTGCAACCTTTTGGGTTTTAAACATCGTTATATTCTAAACAGTTAACACTACCACATCATCTCTACTATAGAGAAAATCAATTAGATTGTAATAATCCAATCATTCATTAATAAAGAACAATGTTTTGTCAAACAAAACACTCATCCATCTCTTATAGTGACGGAATTAAGTTCCTTATTCAAATTGGAATGTAAAGATAATCTTTATTTTCCAATTTCTTTGGTAGTTTATATGAGGAAGTAAGTACTATCTACTTTCGCAGAGATCTATATTTTATTCACGTTCCAAATGTGAAGTACTTTCTTTTCTCTCATTAATCTTCTACTTCTTATTAGCCACACTTTTACAATGATTGTAAAACATAGTTACTAATATGGAATCAAGCATTCAAGTACAAGAACCAACTATTTTGAACTATTCAAGAACAATTTACAACACCTTCGAAAAGTGTGTTCTTGACACTTGCAAGACATTTCTTGCAAATACCCTTTCCAATGTCCATCATTTCATAAAGAAAGTTTGTTGCCTTGGAGTTATTTCGCTTTCTTCATTTGACTTCTCCTTTGACTCCTTAGTCATGGTCCCTAAACTCCTAGTATCTCCCTTGAAACTTATTTCAATTGTGTTATACACATCAAACGATTTGGAGAGAGTGCGGTTATTGTTCACTATATAGTTTACAATAAACTTAGTGAACCATTTGGATAGGGACTCAATGGTGAAGTCCTTGCCTAGTTTCCGTCTCCTGAAGTGGTTTAACTCTTCAACACTCAACGATTCAAAATCATCATACGTCCATATTGATGGACTATTTTTGTCAATCAACCACTATGTTCTAAACATGATTACAAACTTTCAAGACTTGTTCAAGGCAACTCTCATTTCTTCATACAACAATTTGTAAGCAAAGAATCATGGCACATAAGGTGTCCATGCCTTTGTGCTTGCTTCTAAAGTTCCTTGTTCATTTAACAAAGAAACAAGATCTAGTGCTTGCATTAACTAAGGGTTGTTCAAAGCAACTCTTTTTTCTTCATACAACGATTTGTAAGTGAAGAACTATGACACTAAAAGTGTCCATGTCTTTGTGCTAATCTTCATAAGTTACTTTGTTCATACAACAAAGGAATAAGCATTGGTTGTTTGTGTTGTCCTCTTTATGAAAGACTTATCTAACATGTTCTTCCAATGACACATTATCAATAGGAAGATTGTGAGAATGAGACTACTTAGGTACATATACAATTCATTCAAGACAATCTATGGGATTGTGATACCAAGATAAATACATAACGAGTATAAATTGATTGATTTTAAGCTATTTGATCTGGGTCTTTAAATCAAATAGCACCACCCCTTATTTTTGGCAAATTCCATATCCCTCAACGGAATTCGAGAGTTTTGGAGGAAACTCTTAGTACGGTATGGGAGGCTCATTATTACCAAGCCCACCTCACAATGACATGATGTTGACTAGCATCAATAATAATGACAGAGTATGCTTACTCATTTACATCTCATGTAAGTACCCATCTTATTCGGCCTCTAGAGAATGATGCCTCACAATGATACGATGTTGGCTCCATTGCACTTGGTTATGTCATTCCCACCATGCAAGTTCGAGTACGGGTTCAAGAACAACCTCACAATGATATGATGTTGATCGTTCTTGTTGCCTACCTTCACAACATCATGTATGCGTATAGAACTCCTCCTAAGTGTAAGCACATACTTTGTACTCCCCCATGATAGGGTGAAGTCGGTGTATGAGTCACAAACAATTGGAGCCTACCACAATGGAAGGCCACGAAAGAGTGTTCAAAGCACTCTCACGCTTGTCAACTTAATAACGGTTTGGTTGAGGGTTTTAGGTCTCATCACATATTAGCATGCATTTTAATCTTATTAAAACAATTTGGTCCTATTACAACTATTGGTCCTTATGATTGATTTAGTAGTATATGATACTCCCACTATGCTTGTAAAACGGTTTTTAAAGCAAGAGTATATGGTACTACTAACATAAGCTTTGCATTCATTGATGGACTATATAGTTGCCTAAGGGCCTTAGGATGACTATGAACCTTTGATTCGATCCAACACGAGCCTAGTGTTGGATCTCAGTCTAGGGATGGTAATTTGTTTTAGTTACGTATTTAATCACATTAAGGCGTGTTTTCTTATTGGGCAATGGACCCTACTACTCCAATTTCATGCATATCAAATAAAACAAGAAATGAATACTTCAAAGTAAAGAAGAGCTTATGCTCTTTTACAACATTTGATCATATCAAATTATAACCAAAATCTAATCTACACATTCTCATGGTTCAAACAAATTTGAGAGACGGCCATTCACATAGCTCAATTATCGTAGGCTTAGGTTCATAATCACCATTTCTCTAATTAATTAACGGTTTAACTAATTAAACTTGAATGCAACATTGTCATTTGGTTTTTGTATCCATAGAATTGATTTAGATGGAGCTAAATGAAATGAAAATCCAATTCTCATTTAAAGATACAAAACTATTTTGTTATCAACTAATTTGGGCCAAAATGCAATAACCTTAACTATTGGGCTATATTGCAAAACACAAACTTTTAAGGTCACTTTGTAAAAACACAAAAGTCCACTACTTCATGTAATTACAATTAGAACCCACAAATTTCAACAAATGCAAAAACGTCATTAAAGGAGCAAAAAAATTTGTCCTTTAGTGATTTTGGATCAAAGCACAAATACGCAAAAGTATCAAAACTTTATGTAATTGCATAAAAGCCCCAAAAGTACCCTACTTGTAAGGTGGCCGGTTTTGGTAGGTGAGAGTGGTGTCATAACTTTGCAATTTTTCAACAAAGTAAAAGGTGATGGGTATGGTATTGTAAGAAAATAGGTATGGGTGTCCACACCTAATGATGATTGAAAAAGTCATATCATCCATCACTAAACAAGACTTATGTAAAAAAACCAAAAACTTTGGATCAAAATTCCTAACTTTTTTTGTTCTTGCCAAGAACATAACAAGAACAATGAAGAACATCCATGATAACCCATAAGAGCCCCATGAACATTTTTCACCCAAAGACACCCCAAAAACTCTCAAACTTAAGGGAAATAACATATTACCATACTAGGGTACTTAGGGGTTCCTAATGTCACTTTAAAACACTTTTAACAAGACAAACATGAACCCAAAAATCCACCCTTTGGATTTGGCCAAATTTCCCCATAAACATGGTACCAAATTTTAGCTCCAAAATTCATACTCATATGAACTACATCTACAACATTTGAGATGACAATTTTTCAAGCAAAATTTACATTCAAATAAGCAAGAATAAAGCTTGTACCAATTACAACATTCAAATCAAAGACTATGAACTACAAAACCCAAAAGGATTCACCAACTACTAGAACTAGGCTCTTGATACCACTTGAAGGAAATATTTGTGAAAACAAGTTCATTTGAGCAACATCTATGCATGCAATTAACAATTAAAAGGCGTAATCATGCTCGTATGCACTCAAAAACAAAACTTTACCCATGAAATTCAAGGCCTAGTGAGTGTGGTGAACCAAGACTCAACTAAAAAACAAAGTGAGTTGAGAAATGTTATACCTTTGTTGATTCCTCTTTGCATAAGCAAAGGCTAATCACCTAAGAGATAGGGCCTTCATTCCTTACTTCTTAGCTCCATGGATTTCTTGGATGAAGATGGTAGAATGGATTCTCCAAGTTCCCAAAATAGAGAACCTCTAAGTCTCCACACCAAGGAGAGCATTGATGAAAAGATGAGTGACCTAGAGGAAAGAAGATTGCTAGCTAGGTTCCTTTAGGGTGGCCGACCTTCATTAGAGAAGAGAGAGCTTTGTGTTCTTTTCTCTTTCCTAAGAAAACCCTTAGGATGAAATGGCTATAAAGTTTCCTTCATACCACCTCACAATGGAGTGGCAAACTTGCAATTAAGGCAAGTTCACTACCCCTCTTTATATGGCCGGCCATTGTAGGTTAATTGGGCTTTAAAGCCCTTTGTGTTTTCAAGTTGTCATACAACTTGAGTTATTGGGCTTGACATTCAAATCTCATTGGGCCTTGAGGCCCAAAACTAACACGAGGTCTATAACAAACTTATTCATTCAATTAATTAACATACTAATTTATCCTAGCCATAAATAATTAAACCATTTAATTATTCTTACTCATCTCCGCTGTTTCTTCAATCTCTACCTTACACAGTGTATGATCCATTAGGTTCCTTTTAGCGAGGCAGTGGGCGATTAGAACTCTTCAAATCAATTGTGAATTGAAACTTACTTTCAATTCTCCCTTTGGTGATTACTCACCTTTAGGGCTTCCAAAAACCATGAGTGACACCTAACAGTATGTCATGACTACCCAAGCTAATCAGAAGAGGTGGATAACCTATTCGGTTTAGGATTACAATGCAATACGTTCTTTTTCAAATACAATACTCTTGATCACATTGTTTGGATTGATAGTTTATTCATGTCTATTATCCAATGTGATTCTCTTACTTATATGATTACTTTGAATGTGATTTGGAACAACTTCCTAAATCTCATTCATACTATGACCAGAGATTCTTAATCATATCATAGAGTATTCTCCCTCAGACGGTTTGAAGGTTAGAGATCCCTTGTTGCGAATTCACTTGCCTCCATGGCTAAGTGGCTTAACCCCAAAAATGTCGTGGACACCACAGAATGACTTTGACATAGTCAAAGATTAAGGACCTAACAACAAGACAATTGTGATGCCTCAGGTCAAATGACTAGTTTGCATTATCCTAACCATGAGTTCTCATGTGACATGAGTATGAGAACTCCTTGTTGGTCATGTTCAGTGGACTCATTCTCCATTGAGCACCTACATACTTGTCTTGGTGTCAATCACACCAATGACTCGAGACCAGTCACTCTCCCTAAGAGAAGACATAACACGTACTGATCTTAACGGATAGTCTGTGCCCAATTGGGAATCCTATGATCAGGAATGTTTAGGATATGTTTACGAAAGAGAATGGTCTCTTGAATCTAACTTCTTTAGATCATATTCTCCCAATTACATATTCCTTGGACTTATCGTTTAAGCATATAACATTTATATAAGACGTCTTAAAACAATAATATTTGCCCTTTATATTAAACTAGATTAGATTAGTTTAACATGTGAAATGTTCGTAAAGTATCATCATATAATTGGTTTTAGGGCACATTTCCAACATGATCTCTTTTAATGAGGATATAGAGAAGTCTTCGAGTACTCCTATAGTCATTCGTACATTAGATGCAAAACAAGATCATTTCCGTCCTAAAGATGATAAGGAAGAGGTTTTACAGCCCAAGTTTCCATACCTTATTGCAATTGATGCTTTATTGTACTTAGCACAGTGCATTAAACCGGA
Source organism: Cotoneaster glaucophyllus (assembly GCA_036320875.1). Taxonomy (NCBI): domain Eukaryota; kingdom Viridiplantae; phylum Streptophyta; class Magnoliopsida; order Rosales; family Rosaceae; genus Cotoneaster; species Cotoneaster glaucophyllus. The sequence goes on along the minus strand of CM070059.1, from coordinate 32,186,009 downwards.
CATCTCTTTCGCTATTAATCTTTTGGCAAGATATAGTAACGTGCCTACATGCATACATTGGGCTGGTTATGTATTTACCGTTATAGATACCTCAATATCGTAGAGGTCAACCAAGAAGACCTTAGTTGTGACTTTTTCGAACCATGCTGAAATTCTCGCCTTGCATGAAATTACGCTTGAATGCTTATGGCTGAAAGACAATTATGGAACATATTTGAAGTACCTGCGGACCTTGTCGTTGACATCCTTGCAATGATATATGAAGATAACACAGCATGTATCGACCAATTTAAGAAGGGATACATCAAACGAGACAACACCAAACACACTGCACCAAAATTCTTCTTTTCACATCAGCAACAAGAACATTAGAAGATTGTAGTTGAGCAAATCCATTCCCAGGACAACGTGATCGATCTCTTTACCAAGTCATTGCCAAAATCTACTTTTAAAAGCTTGTTCAATGAATGTAGTTCCCATTTAGCAGTTTTGTCAAGTTTAGGGGAGTATCCAGAATGTGGGACCATGATTTTCTAGGGCGGAAGTAAGGCGGAACAAAGTAAGGCGGAACGAAATACAAATACCTCATAAATCTGGTCATGGACTCAACAACTCCGAGTAGAGCTGGATTAACGGAGTGATGGTGCCACCATCATCATGTTCAAGAGTAATGGGTGAAGCCCAAACTACTTTGTTTAGAATGACCATTCTTGTTCTACAAGATATAGAAACCTAACTCAACATGGAATCAGCGGTTTCCTATATGTCTTGGAGTTCAAATAATCTTGGAATTGACGTGCGCCGCAAGTAATCACACTCTCGACTAGTATAAATAGTATACCCCCTTATAAGGTTCATCTCTGGTAATGTAGTCATTGCACTCTAACTCTCTTACCCACTGCTTGAGTCTTATATTTACTTACTAACTTGACCATCAAAAAGCCTTTGACCAGCACACACCCTCGGTCTTTGGCTTTCTCACGGTTGTTTGTTCTTTTATAGGTTACTCATATTTGTGCATTTCTACCACATTCGGCGATGCACAAATTTGGTTCCAACACAGAAGTATATTCGCTTAATCTTAATGTACTCTTTTTACCTAAGCTTAGGTGCAATTTTCCCTTGTGTTTTTGCTACCTGATGAGGTTTTAACAAGGAAACTATCTTAGGTTGGTCATACCCTTGTATGCATTCTACTTGTGTCCTAAAGGTGTTTAGTTTTAACTTAATGTAAGTTCTCATTTTTCTCTTGAGACTATGGATTTTTATCCTACTATGAGTTTTACCATAGTGAGGTTTTATGAATTCTACTACTTATGCATTCTTTCGTTTAATTTAAGACTTGCATTCGCTTACTATGACAACGACTTCATCAATTGAACTTACTTCATCACTGAAGACCTAATGCTATATTTTGTTTCAGTATTTACACACTCAAGGGGGAGTGTTGCAGTCCTGATTTAGTTAGGAATGTGACTATGTAAATCCTATTGAGATTCTATAGCATCTTTTAAATAATGTCCTATTTTAGACATATTACTTGAAAGGCAAGGATTCTCCCTTCCTTACTGTTATAAATAAAGGCACAATGAAGTGAGATAACACACACCTCATAATTCATCAATTCTCCTATCTCTCTCTCTTATCGCCACACATTTTCTCTCACACTATAATTTTTCAGTTAAATAAGCCTACAACAAAATTATGATTATAAACTCACATATATACATATATACAGGGTTAGGATTTGGGGACACATTTTTAACACAAGTTTTTGTAGCTCACATTCTGCAATTTTGTTCATGGATCTGAACCACCTATATTTCAATTCATCAACAATAGATCATCCTTAAAAAAAAAAATAGATAAATCCAAAACCACTAAGATATTCAAATGTATTGAAGAAAATGAATTTGGGTCGTTTTTGAAAAAGATGATCGTGAAGAGGGAGACACAAAAGGTAGATGGTTGGATTGTTAAAAGACATTACGAAGTGGACCCCACGAAAAGATGTGTCAAAATGTGTGTCAAAAAGGCATGCCTCCGAATCATCCGAACCCATATATACATATACATATATTTGGGAAGTCTGGGAACAACATATGGGCTCGAGTCCGTACAGGTAGTGTGCTAATATACTTACTAAGTTTTGAGAAATCAAACCTTTAAGTAAGAAGTTTTGAGAAGTTAGTACTGACACACCCTGACTTGGGTATCCAAGCGGATACCGAAATCGAGGCATGTTGGCTGACACTCGAATGGATAGTGAGAGCCATAACATGCACTGTTAGAGCATAGTTTAATAACTAAGAGTGAGGTGTGGGAATGAACGCTTATTGCAATGATGCAGTGTCAGAGCATAGTTAACATTGCAACAGAAAAGAGAATATTCTCATCCTGGTTAGGATGGATATTATACAACTACTAGGAGGTAAGGCTGGGTTCGGTTTGAAACGGTTCGGTTTTTTGGCAAAATCGAAACCGAACCGAAATTTTGGTTCGGTTCGGTTCGATTCAATTTTTTTTCGGTTCGGTTTCGGCCCTGTTTCGGTTTTTACCATGATTTTTTTTTTAAATCTGGAGCTTGAAGCCTTGAGCATCCTCAGTGAGAAATCAACCTGCAAGTTGAACAACAGATAAATCCACATTTTAAAAGAGCAAATATACACATTCCGTACTTAACTGAGTAGGATGCTAGATAGGAGAATCCTTGATCCCATTGCAGCAAGCTTGTCAAAATTGTAAACACTAACTAACAACAAAAATAATGTAATTACCTACTTGAATCTTTTATAAACAAAACAGCATGCCCATCAACCAATTGGGATGGAAAGCATAAAGATGGATTTGATGCCTTGGGGTATGAAATCGAAGTTAGAGACTTGGAGTCGATCCAGGCTTCGACCTCGTCCATGGAGACAACTTTGGCCTCGGGAAACGAACAGAGCCCAGCCAAGCTCGGGCCATGGTCTTCCATTCCTGGGAGGACTGCTCGCTCAGAATCTTACAAGCTGCCACAGGTTTCTGAGGTGGGATTTCTGGGTTTTGGTTGTGTTTTCGGTTGGAGGGAGGTAGAGAGAAAGAAAGGGAAAGAAAGAAGATGATGATGAAAGATGGGAATTGGACCGAAGCGGCTAGGGTTAAAGGTGTGGGTGGCTGCGGCAGGGAACGAGAGAGAGAAGAGGGGAATGAAAAATAGAAAAGGTGTGGCTGCCTAGGGTTTTGTTGATTACTAATAGCACAAAAGACTATAGATTACAATTTTATAAATAACTTAGTCATACAACCATAACAAAACAAAACATGTTGCCAACTTGGTTTCAGTGAAACTTTCTCAAGTTGGAGCGCAGGGGTTCGAACCCTCTGGCTCCAGGATTTCGAAGTTTTCTTTTTTAATTTTTTTTATAATTAAAATATTATAAAAAATAATTAAATATATATTTCGGTTCGGTTTCCGAACCTCAAAAACCGAAACTGAACCAACCATATTCGGTTCGGTTCAGTTTTGACAGTTTCGGTTCAGTTTTTTTTCGGTTCGGTTTTTTTCAGCCTCGGTCAGGTTTTTTTCGGTTTTCGGTTTTTTGAACCCACCCCTAATAGGAGGTAGAATTCATGCATTACTGTACGAGAATGTTAGAACCACCAGTGATCCCTCATCGCCACAAAATCCAACTACTAAGTCCTGGAGAGGTGCAAAACAAAGAGCTTGAGTAGGCAAAAATAAGGGTTTCTAAAACCTTCATTTTCATACCATAATAACCCCTTGTTGTGAAACCCTTGCTACATCAAAACACAGCATAAGCCTTTGTGTGATGCATCAGTGTAAACTTCATATTCACCGCTGTCGTCAGGAAGTACAAATACTGGAGCTGTGTGAGGCGATATTTATGTTCTTGAAAACTATGCTCATAGTCTTCATTCCACTTAAAAGTCACACCCTTCCGGGTCAACTTAGTAAGTGGGCAGCAATTGACGAGAAATCTTTCACGAATCTTTTGTAATATCCGGCCAAACCCAAGAAACTTCGAATCTTGGTAACAATCTTCGGTTGCTCCCAATTGAGAATGGCAAAAATTTTCTTGGGATCAACAAAGATTCCCTCGGCCGAGATGATGTAGCCTAAGTAACCAATGCTATCCAACCAAAATTAACATTTGCTAAACTTCGCAAACAACTTGCTCTTTCGTAACCTTTCCAATAGCAACCTTAGATGCCAGACATATTCTTATTCACTCTTGGAATATGTCAAGATATCGTCGACAAAGATCATCACAAATTTGTCTAAATAGGATTGAAAACACCGATTCATCAAATCCATGAAAGACGCGGGAGCATTTGTCAAGCCAAAAGGCATGGCAAGGAATCCATAATGACCGTATCGGGTTCGAAATGCAGTTTTAAGGACATCCTCAGCTCGGATCTTAAACTGATGATACCTCGATCTTAAATGAATCTTGGAAGACTTTCACCTCTTTGAGTTGATCAAACAAATCATCTAACCTCGGTAGAGGATACCGATTCTTGATTGTCACCTTGTTCAGATGATGGTAATGCACAATCACATACTACCATCATTTTTCCTAACAAACAAAATTGGAGCACCCCAAGGCGAGATACTAGGTTGAATAAAACCCTATCAACCAGTTCTTGTTGTTGAATTTTCAATTCTCTTAACTGGGCAGGTGTTATACGATACAGAGTAAAAGAGATGGGATTGGTACCTGGTAAAATATCGATGGTGAATTTAGTCCCCCAATCAGGGGCAATGTAGGTAGATCATTCGGAAATACATCGAGGTACTCATTTACGACCGTCATATCTTCAACATTAGGGACTTCTTTTTCTTTAACCGTGACATGAGTAATGTATCCCGCACATCCTTTAGACAATAATCTTTTAGATCAGAGTCAAGAAATAAGACCATTAGGTAAGATCTTTCGTTCGCCCTCGAATTCCACATATGGTCCTCCAAGTGGACGAAAGATTACCAACTTCCAAAAACAATCAATGTGAGCATGATGTCTCAATAGCCAATTCATACCCAAGATAAAGTCAAAATTTACCATACTCGGGTACAAGATCCGCTTCCATGAGCACTACACTCACGAAGATCGAACAATTTCTAAATTCCCAATTGATTCGAATAGTTTCTCCCATAGGAATAGATAATCCAAATTCATGATCTAATACAGTAGGTTGAACATTCACCATACGAGCAAATCGAGAAGATAAACAAGAATGGGTAGTACCCAGATTAATTAAAAACCTAAGCAAGATATCCAAAAGCATTCAACGTACCAGTGATAACATTAGGATCCTTATCGGCTTGCTGACGATTCATTGCAAACTGATGATTCTACGTTGCGCCACCCGAACCACCAGAAGTAAGTCCGCCACGAGATCTCAAAGTCTGACCCCAATGACCCTATCGGTTAATCTGACTCCAACTACCAGAAGCTCCACCGCTGGACTGTCCCTAAGAAGTATTCTGTTGAACAAACTACTAAGAGGATAGGCATACTCTGGGCTAAAAAAAATTGTTGCCCATAAGAAGGATAAGGTGCAAGTTGTTGATATAAATTATGTGGAACTTCAGGTTCAAGCTGCTGAGTCATTTCATAAGATATCCCTGAATGTTGCCTTGGATATGGGCAATTCCTCTGAAAATGTCCCGGCTAACAACAATTAAAGCAAAGTCCCGTATCCGATCAACACTCACCATCATTGTATGTGAAGCAAATGGTGCAGAAAGGTATGTGGTCTTTACAAAAAGCCACCCCAAATATTCGCTGCCAGAGAATTGGCCACTGCTAGTAGAACCCTTGCTGGCACGAGGTGTAGTATTGTTAGATCCACCACTAATAGATCCAGAAAGCTAACCTTTCTTCTTAAAATTGTCTTACTCTTCATTCCGCTCATGGACAATGCTTCTTTGATATTTTTGGCATTAAACTTACTCTTAAATCCACCAAACTATCATCCACCACCACTAGTGCTTGCTGGCTTACCCTTCGCTGTCTGTTTTTCCTTCTTCTGATTAATCACTTGTTCAACCTGCTAAGCTGTGCGGATAGCTATCTCATAAGTGACACCGTCACCAACAACGGCATAAGTGCACAACTCTGGATTAAGGCCAGAAATGAACTAATTTATCTTCTCATCAGCACTATCTCGAATACCTGGGCAATACTAGACCAATTGCCGAAATTCTCGCTCATGGTCAACAACAAACATATCCTTTTGCTCAAGAGCTAAGAACTCTCATCTCATGATAGCTTGAAACTCAGGACTAAAAAAATTATTCTTGAACTGCTATTTGAAGAGACCCCAAGTCCAAACCTCATCAAACCATAATGTTGTGACGCTCCGTCTTCCACCAATTCTTAGCGCTGTCAACCATGAAGAAAGTCGTTGTGCTTACTCTCTGGTCCACCGGACATCTCATAACCTCGAGGACATCATCCATGTGCTCCAACCAAGATTCAACTTCTTCCCCAGCTCCACGACTTTCAAGAAAGTAGGCACCATGACTCACAGCAATTTTTGCCTAAGTGCGACCACGATTCGCATTAGGAATTAGTTGGGCCAATGCCTCAGTTAACTGTTGTAATCCCGGAATAGGAATACGTTCACAACTAGGCAACATAATTTGCCAAGTAGACATTAAATAATTAGCACAATTAATGGCATCATACGATGCAAATGTATGCTTCCCCTAACCATGCTCTGATACCAAACTGACACACCTCGACCCCAATAACACAAGTTATAAGGCCGTAATGCGTTGGCCGACACTAAATTGACCATACGACCCCATTGAGAGATGATGTCACATGCCAACTTAATGACAAAGCCATAGTAAGATATTTATGACGTGCAAGAATTTGAACAAAAACGTTCATCATTAATCAATACAAAGCTTCTACAAGTTCACTTATCAACCTCCCTACTTGGTGACACAAATTATCTCGGGATTAACTCTCATTATTATTACATCACATTAGAGCAACTACAAGTTTCACACAACTATAAACACATAAAAGTGCAGTGTTATGCATAATCAAAAGTGCGATCATATAACTATTACAATAAAGATAAAACTGCAGTAAATGAACCATCACCCTAAATCCAAATGATGAAAGTCTCATTGCCAAGCCCACTCGTCACCACCGGCGTCCTCGTTATTTTCGTTACATCCTGAAGGGGTCGACAAAACAAAACGTGTGTGAACCAGTTTTATCACATTTAAAATCATTCAACATAATAGTCCATGTTTTGGAAACATATATAGTGAAAACTACATACATAGTAATACTAAAATAATATTAGTCAAGATCAACTCAATCTTGCTCATCATATCAAAGAAAGTAAATCACTCACAAATAACGTAATGTATAGCAAGTAGGTGAAGTGACATCTACCTAATCGATATCTAGCGTCTACTAGCACATTCTAGCCTCTACTAGAAAGAAGGTACCGAAAATTCAAAGGATAAACATAGGCCTCACCTTGTGAAGTTTAAGAGCTTCAAGCTCTCGCGTTTAATGGTGCCGAGGTCCACAGTGCACCGATCTCACATGCAAGACTACCATTGTGATCCTTGCATCTCACAGACTTCGAATATGTAAAATTTAGGTTTGATTTGTGAAGGTAAGTGAGAGAGTGAGAGCTTTCTTCTCTTGGTGCTAGAGAGAGAGAGAGAGAGTGAGTTCGAGAGAGAAAAAGAGTTTAGAAAGAGTGTTCTGAAAATGAGGGAAGAGAGAGGACCGGATGTGGGTTTAATCCCACTTAAAATAATTTAAATGAAATCACCCAATTATCCTCCACAGTTGCAAAAATAACAATTATGCCCTCGTGGTCTCGATCGTTTTCGACATTGAACTAACGTTCGAGAAAATTGTTATGAAATTAAAGAAAGTATAAGAATATAAGTTTCGAGTCGAGGCTCGAAAATTAATTAAGACACCCACTCAGGCAAATTAGTCATTTCACATGTCTCGGGAATAAAATACAATACTTTAAAAAAAAAAAAGATCATAACACTTTAGGCATCCAAAAAAATTTAAATATGTAAAGTCAAACATAACTAATGAATTTGCTGATGTGGATTCTAATCAATGGGTTTTATTCAAGTAAAAAAACTTGTATCGGGTTTTATGTGAACAAAATTAAGTTTCATATGCTAAAGTCATATTTTCAGTACAAAAAAGAATAAAAAGAAATCTTCAAATGGCTCCAGTTCTGTTTTACGCACCTTTTTTTTCTCCTAGTCCATGCAGCCGTTTATTGGGGCATCAATTTCTTGTGCATTTCTTTCAACACCGTTCAGTCTTTTACGAGATCGATTCTCCTCATATGAGAGTCTCACCTGGTCTTGCGTAAGATTGACATCCTTGTCATACCCCCGTATTTTACAAGATCGATTCTCCTCATATGAGAGTCTCACGTGGTCTTGCATAAGATTGACATTCTTGTCATACCTCTGTCTTTTACGAGATAGATTCTCCTCAGATGGGAGTCTCACCTGGTCTTGCATAAGATTGACCTCCTTGTCATACTCACTGGAACGTGTCATAGGATTGGAAAATTCATCGACTACATTTTCCTGCTCCAGGTAAACCCCTATTTTCTGCACCCTGAGATGAATATTGTCAGTACTCCCGTGTCCTACAAAGTGTGCACCAACATTTATCTTGTCCCCACCGTTCACATCGAGCGTATTGTTTGATAAATGTCCCAGCCAAATATAACTTTCATGGCGATTTAGTACGGTGGCATACATTGGAGAGCTTGAAATCTCAGTTTCTTTGGTACGATTTTCAACACGGATGCAAAGTGAATCACTAGATTGGGAGTCGTCACAAGAACAAACGATGCACAAAGTCAATGCTTTTGCATCATCGCCAAAACATTGCGGCACAACTATTTCTTTCTGAGGGTCAACGCATGTAAACCCTGATGGAAGATCATTTCCAGGGATTAAAAGAGCAGAAACTATTTCATCCTTAGGGTCAACGCACGTAAACCCTGATAGAAGATCATTTCCTGGGCAAAAAAGATCACCATTTCTGCTTGCGCTCCATCCCTATGCCATGGAGTAAGATTTGTACAATAAGTTAATAAATGCATGTATGTATAAGCTGTAAACGGATGGGTGCAGAGAGAGAGAGGACCTGTAGGATTGCTTTTCTAAAAGCAGCAGTGAGATTGGTGCACCCTTCCATACGAATCCTTCTCATAATGTTTAACGACTTATGCAAGCCTAGAATCTTAGTGAGTTTGGGGGAGTGATTCAAATGCAGTTCTACCATACTTGACATTTCTGAAAAATCTGGCATCTTTTCCAATGCAATGCACTCATCCGCTTTCAGGATTTCCAAATTTGTTGGTAAATCTGGGATTTCCTGAAGATTTTTGCATTTTGCAACAGACAAATACTTAAGGTTCTTCAATTGTACTACAGAGTGGTGAATCTCGGACAAACTCTTACAGGCTTCGAGTATCAATATCTCAATATTTGGGATTCTTGAAAAGTCAGGTGATTGTTTCAGGTGATCACAATAACCAAGATTGAGAAACTTCAACTTTTCAAGTGACTGTGAGACAAAAAGGGAAAACACATATCAAAATTCAAATAGAAGAGAGAGAGAGAGAGAGCATGATGTTGGTATGTAAAAAACCAGGTGGAAAGAATTGATAGTTTGGTTGGGTTTGTATCGTACCACGTTGTCATTCCAGACTTTTATACTGCTATAACTCAGGTCGATGTCAACTACGTTTGGTTGATTAAAATCTTCTGGTATGGCCTGCAGAGGAAAGTCGGACAAACTTAACCATCTTAACTCTTCAGGAAGATGTTTGCAGTCTCCAGTGAACTTTACGCCTCTTATTTTGAGTAATCTCAGATTCAGCATCTTTCTGACTGCTTCTGTACTGACGCTAAGCTTGTCAGGTTCTGAAAAATCTAAGGTGATTCCTTCGATTTTTTTCTTTTCCTGTTAGAAAGCAAAAGAAACTAAAGTAAGATGACGGTTATTTGCTTAGACTTTAACAGGTGCAGAGCACCAGTACTGGATCAGTTACAAGAGTTTGCTTAGACATCAGTTTCGTTTGAACAATCTAAATTAGTCATCTGTCTTACAGGGATAATTTTCAAATAATTCAGTAAATAAAAGCAGTATCTTTTTTCTCCTTTATTACAAACATGTATTAAATGCAATTTGATTGAGGATGTACTTACACATTTTTTTGTCAATACGTGTTTTACATCTTCATGATGCCACAATCTACAGCGACTTTCAAGCTTCTTAGGGGATTTAGCACGTACGATTTCTCTGCCCGTGTCTCGAATCAAACAATGCATCATCAGATTGCCATCTGGATCAACAGTTACAAGGCATCGCTCCTCGAGTTCCTTTATACCTATTGCTGGATTACTGTCACACCCATCCAATATTGCCATGACATGGTGCTTGTTCATTCCAATAAAGAAACAGGATATGTCAAGGAATATATCCTTCACCTTGTCATCAGTAAGCCCGTCATAACTTACCTTAAAAATTTTGTGAGTTATGCTAGGCTGTACTCTTTTCCATTTTTTCAATGCATCTGTCCATTCACTTGTGGTTTTTGTGCATAGGTAAGAACCTACAGCTTCAAGTGCAAGTGGTAAACCCCCACAATAATCAACAGCTTCTCTTGAGACTTTGAGATATCCTTCATTAGGAGAACTTTTTCCAAACGCATGCCAACTAAGGAGCTCAAGAGCTTCATTGTTATTCATTGTTGGTAGAGAACATGCCTCATCCACCACTTCAGGTGTCTTTAGCAAATTTTTATCTCTTGTTGTTATAACAATTCTACTTCCTGGACCAAATGAGTCACGTTTTATAGCTAATGCATTTATCTGTGCCACACTATCTACATCATCAATTATGACAAGAACCCTTATGTTGCCAAGTCTTGTTTTTATCTTCTCAGTCCCTTCATCGACTGTACTCACATTTATGTTGGCCGATCTCAAGATTTTAGACAGAAGCATGTTTTGCAAATCAACCAATTTCTCATTTCCCACATTTTCAAGAAAACATGCACCATCAAACCTGTCCTGGTATGTGTTGAAAATGGCTTTTGCAATTGTTGACTTACCTAGTCCGCCCATCCCCCAAATTCCAATTATGCGGACAACATTTGATCCTCCAACATCTAAATAATTACTGATTTTTTGCAGGCGAGAATCTATTCCAACTGGATTTGCGGCTACATTTAAGCATCCATTCTGCAGTTTTATAGCGATCTGCTCAACAACTTTCCTGATAAACCTTGCTTCACGCCTGGAATTAAAATTCATAATTAAGAAAAAGTAAGATTTACTAGTTAAACTTCTAAACATTCATTAGGAGTGTGTAAGATTCGAATATACTAGTTAAACTTCTAAACATTCATCACCAACACACTAATATCTAGTGAGACAGATCAAGCGTTTATATATTAATCCTCGTATCAGAGTTTCTAAGCTTTGCGATTATATTTTGAAAAACAGAACGATTCAAAGAATTACTTGTTAAAGGAAATAAGCAAGTTACTACCCGTTATTCACTTGAAAATGCTCGCCGCTCAACTCTGCAGCTGCAGTAAGAGCCTTTCTCCACTCCCGGACCTTTTCTTCCGTAAACCTTTGTTCATGGTTCTGAAACGCGGTTGCAAAACTACCAGTCTGATGCCTGACATCTGAAGGATCAACATCGTAGAAAATCGGGAAAACAAATTGCCCCTTAGTTCTTCTGCACTCCATGATCTCCACCAGCTCCTCAAGACACCATCTCGATTCCGCATACCCCTTTGAGAACATGATGACAGCAAGCCTGGACTCTTTGATTGCTTGTTTCAGTTTTTCTGTTATAGGATCCCCTCTAGGCAATTCGTCCTCGTCCAGAAAGACATTGAACTCGTAGTCTTTTAATCTAAGGTAGAAGTGGTCCGTGAAGCCCTTGCGTATTTCGCCTCTAAAGCTCAAGAACACGTCGTACTTGCTGCCCGGGTTATCCATCTGTTCACCGATCATGTCTAATCGGAACTGCAAAATGGAACCAGGGGCAGATGGTTTTTGAATCGAACTAGCAAAGGAAGTCAACTACACATTGACCCAAAAAAAATTGAACCTTACAACAACCCTAGAATCGCTATTCACATACTCTTTCTCTTTTCTTTTTTTCCATTTTTTTTTTCGGGTATAAACGGTTAATATTATTACCATAGAAAATTTACAGAACAAAGCTAACAAGGGCCCACACTATAGATACAAAGCAAACACCGAAAGAAAGCCCTAGTCTTTTGCTACCCGCTGCAGCACCACCCGAGCAGCAGGAACCATGGACACCAACAAACATCAAAATTCCGACCAATTAACACCTCACAGATGGGAGGAAGGAAGATCCGTAATCCATCAATGAAACTCTCTCCGAACGCAACCTCCAAGTAGAAGCAAACAAAGAAGCTTGTGAGATTCCCACAAGTAACGCCGCCAATAAAGGCAGACCGAGAGAAGAAGGTGGTGCGGAAACCAGAGCTGATAAGCATATCGGAGCTCTACACACTTTCTCAACCAATCATTCCTATACTACAAGATGTACTTCAAAGTATTTACATTTTTTTAACGAATTTATAGTTTTAGTAACTTATTTGCAAATAAAAATCCAAGAATTAGAGGCTGTGAATTGTGATCTCAACTTGCAAATTGTTGCTGCCATAAGGTTTGTTATATATTTCTTAACAAGTTTTTTCACTGTTCTCCTATATGATAAAATCAGGTACTTATTTACTGTTTGAAATTCGAATTTCATATAAATAGTGAAAAGCCACTAGGAATAACCTAGTGGTGTGGGTGTGGGTGTGGGGTAGATTGGGTCCTAGTTTCGTGGCCTGGTGTGGGGTTTGAAAAAAAATGTAGATACAAGTATAAAGAATCCACGCAAATGTCATCTATTGACCGAATTTTACTACTATCAATTTTGCAATTTGTTTGCTCAAGTTTTTATTTCGAACTATAAAATATCATAGTTTTCATTGTACAATCTACATATTGTTGTAGGCCTAATTTACTAAACAATATAAAGGATATAAAGAGAGGGTGCGGCGGCATAGAGGAAAAGAGAGATGTGTAATTGTGAAGTGTCTATTATGCCACCACATTATGTCTGTATTTATACTAGTAGGGACGGTAAATTTCCTACCCTAACAAGATTACAACTCTAATAGGATAATATCTAGTCAAAGAGATATCTCATATATTATAGGATTTACACAATCACATTCCTAATCTAATAGGACTACAACACTCCTCCTTGAGTGTGTAAATACTCAAGTAAATGGTGCATTAGGTCTTCAACGATGAAGTTAGTACACTTAATGAAATCGTCGGCACAATGAGTGAATGCGAGTTTCAAAACAACGGAAGAATGCATAAAAGGTAAAACTCACAAAACCTCGCTATAGTAAAACCCAAGGTGGGAGAAAAACTCATAGACTAAGGAGAAAAGTGAGAAGTTGCATTAAGTCAAAACTATATGTCTTTTGGATACAAGTAAAAGAGCTCACAAGGGTATGACCAACCCAAGACGAGTACCTCGTCAAAACCTAGTTAGGTAGCAAAAATCCAATGGGAAAAGTGCTCCTCATCGTTGGGAAAAAAAATACATTAAGATCAAATGAGTATACTTTTGGATATTTCCCCTGAGTTTGACAAAATTTCCAAATGAGAACAACAAGCATTGCATATGAATAGTTAGGCATACTAATTCCTCGAACAAGTTTTGAGAAAGTAGACTTCGGCAGTGATGTCGTGTAAAGGTCGGCAAGGTTCTCTGGGATCAGTTTGCATGACTTCAATCTCTTGATGCTTTGTTGATGTGGTGTAGACGTAATATCTCTTACGTTGACTTCGTTGATGTATCATGTCTTTGTCGAGTTGATACATGCGGCATAGTCTTCATGGATCGTCGTTAAGACTCAACGATGGATAAAAACATCGCATGTACTTCAAATATGCTCAACAATAGCTCTCAACCATGTCTCACATGTGGCATAGTGAAGTGAGGTGAGTCTTGGAATGATTTGAAGATTTCGCAACTAAGGTCATATCGTGGACCTCCAAGATATTGCAGTATCCCTAACGGTAAAGACATAGCCATTTTGGGGATGTGCCTTGTGCGGGTATGATAAGTATCTTGCAACAGCATAACAAACAAGGCTAGCATCATTTCGAGGATCAAGGGGTCGGATCTGCTCGGGATGTGTTGGGATTAGCCCAAATCCGTAGTACCTTCATGGTAGCAGAAAAACGCCTTTATTACCAATTCGTGGTTGTGTGTAGGCACGATGATGCATCTTTACTAATAGATCAACAACGAAGGAGATGTCATGTCTAACATAAAAAGCTACATCAAAGCCCAAAGTTGAACTCAGATATGAAACTTCAAGTTCCGCAATCTCTTAAAGGGTCTCATTTGCATATAGCGTATGGAAAATCATAGGTATACTAAGAAGATAACACATTTGGGGTGTAGTTCGACTGGTAGACCAAAATATCGTCAAAACACAAAACAACACTTGAACTTCAGATCAAGGCATAAATGATTTTTCCCAAGATCCTTCATCTCAATTTCCATCTTTAGGTGTTAGGCAGTTTTCTAAGCTCTTCTAAAGTCTTAGTGAGATGTATGTCATCGACATAAACTGTAACTCTAGCAATTCGGAATATGACTCCATAGTTTAACACAGAAGGGCATAATTCATATCCTTAATTGATCAAATAATCACTTAGACTGGTATACCACATCTGCCGGATTGCTTCAATCCGTAAGTGAAAGCCTCAAACAAGTTAAGAGGGTGTTTTGTGGTCTAACTATTTGAACCAGTTCATGTAATTCTTCGAGAACTTACATGTCAATCTCTGTATCAATATCCTTATCGAGAAACACTAACCACATTCATAATGTTGCAATCAATCTCAAGGCGTTTGAGAGAAACATTGCGCCATAAGTAATGTTATTTCATTCATCTCATTATGTTTCCTTTCCCACTTGTAACATAGTAGGTTACCTTGGGCAGTGTAGGAACGACAAGTCCAAACACACTTTGGTAAGGGATTTAACCTAGATTGTAATCTTGGTTGTCCAATCAGTTCTATGTTGTCACTAATCAACGGATCACAATTCAATATCGTCGCTTTTTATTTATGTCCATAGCTGCCATATAAGTGAAAATATCATCAATGATAATC
Organism: Cotoneaster glaucophyllus; assembly: GCA_036320875.1. Lineage (NCBI taxonomy): Eukaryota > Viridiplantae > Streptophyta > Magnoliopsida > Rosales > Rosaceae > Cotoneaster > Cotoneaster glaucophyllus. The sequence goes on along the minus strand of CM070059.1, from coordinate 32,170,729 downwards.
TCAAACTAGTATATTGGACCAAACTAGTATACTGGACCAAGAACTTAAAGTCTGATGAGTAATCCGAATTAATCTCTTGAGGTGGAAATGATTTGAGACTATGGTCGATTATGGATTCATGTTGTGTCGTGGTCTTCCTAGAAGAACAAATTGATTGGCTATCGGCCAGGGTACCAAGTCGCCCAACATAGGTGGCCAACACCCTTCAAGAATGTTGACTCAACTTCCGTTAAGTACGTTTATCCTTGCATCCATGTTTGCAGCTGGTATATGATCTAGCCACTTTAGCTAGATCAAAGGAATGCGTCTGGAGCAACACTCTAAAGGTTAGAATACATCACACATGTTTATCACACGTCTAAATATGAGACATAGTGGGCAACGTCCATGCGAATTTGCGTCGTTATACAGGAACATTGACGTTCTTATCTCTCTCTAAGGGCGAAAAGATGTCTCATTAAAGGGACAATTCACAAAATAAGTGGTAAAGAGATCACATGCAAGGTTGTAAAGAGTTAGTGTGAAGGAAAATCATAATCGACAAAGATTCACATCCTTCTTTGAGGAACCATGTTGGTACGTTGTGGTGGTGCAACTTAGCACATGGAATGCACACCCAAATGCATAAGTATGAAATGTCAAGTTCGTACCTAGTAACCAACTGTAACGTCAAGTCCCACGAACCCCAAATTGATGGAGGAACCCCTTCCCCAAGCTTCTTTCTTTCCCATCATTGTGCAACCTTCCCCGACGTGTTCCGCTATCTACAACCAAGGTTAAGACTCTAAAACCTTATGGGTGTGTTTTAAGGTTAGTTAGGGTAGGTTTGATGTTTGTGTACACTGGTTGGACGCAAAATAACTCAAGGAGGTCTTTTCCCAGTTCTACCGGTGAATTCGACGGCTTTTGAGCGAATTTTCAGCCAAACCATGATGAGTTGGCCGGTGTGCAAGTATCGATCTCTTTGTCTCGCTGAGTACTACAACTTTCCTTTTTGTTTCACCCAATTTTGTTGGGTATTGAAGAAGTTATATGCATTTGAATCTTACCCAGTTTTCGGCGACCTTCGCGGCGTTTTCCGGCCAAACCATGCGAGGTACCATTCTCTTCGTCTCGTCGAGAACTATGATTTTCACTTATGAATCACTCGATTTCGTTGAGTATTGACAAAGTTAAAGTTTGTCCAATTTTTCGGTCGAAATCCGGCCTGCTTCTTCGTGGAGTCCGAAAACCCACAAGTTAAACGGGTCAAACCCGACCCGGAATCAGAAACCCAGCCCAAACCTTGGGCTTTTGTGACCTACGCCCAAATTAGTATCAAGCCCAAACCCAAGTTTTTACCCAAGCCTAAGTTATAACCAAACCATTTAACCTTGATAACCCAAGCCTTTAGCCCTAGGGCCTTTCGGCCCAAACTCACCAACCCAGCCCATAACCAGACGGAATATTCCAATATTCTATATTCCTGGAATATTCTCTAGAATATTCTTATGTTGACTTTTTCAAAATTTACCCGGGACCCGTTTTAAGGTAATTCGACATCCTGAATCTGTTTTTGAAGTTCGTTTTCCCAAATTAAATCGTTTGAGTATAGTTTTATTAATTGTACCCTTTCTGTGCTTAGGTGCAATTACTAGCGGCGATTCCATTGTTCCTATTTCGTACGGCTTATCTACAATCGAATATCTATTAGTGGACCCCTTCTAAAATGCATGTTTTAATAGTAGAAATGCATACATGAAAGGCATGATTTAATGGCTACGTTTTAGATAACGTTTTATGAGTAAGTTGGATTTGCCTTATTATGATTATCATGCTTACTTAGAATATTTTGGAATACCATATTTTATATTGAACCCATGTTCTTGTAGGGTATCTAATGGGTGGCGATATACTATTTAGAACATGTTTTTACACACTTCTTTATAGTATAGAAGATGGATGATACAATGAAGATGTTTGGAAAGACTATGTTCAATGGTTTTGTGCGTATCTAGTGCTTACTATATATGCCTTCGGGTGGGTGCTGCAGGAGACTTCGGACAATTGATACTATATATGCCTTTCGGGTGGGTGCTATAAGAGCCTACGGATGATTGATATTTGTGAAGGAATTGTTCTGAAGGAAGAGTTCTATGTTCTGTCTTCGAGCGATTATGATACCACTAGTTAGCACACTTTATATGAGATATGATTTATGACACGTGAGAAGATATGAGTCGTCTTGGGGCATATTCCAAGCATTTGTGGATTTTCATCCATCGTTGAGTCCCAACGACGATCCATGTAGACAACACTACATGTATCGACCATATCAAGTAAGGATACATCAATTGAGTCAACGCCAAGCTTACTGCATCCACCTCACATCAGAAAAGTTATGATCCCAAGACAACTTTGCAACATCTTCACGAAGTCACTATTGAAGTCAACCTTCCAGAGGTTTGTCCAAATAATTGGTATGTGAAACTATCTCATTTGCAATGCTTGTAGTCCTCAAGGGGAGTTTTGATGAACTCTGGGGTTATTTTCATAATCTACCAACATCCAAGGATACTTAGAATGGGCATGAAAATCATCCAGGTGATGCCAAAGATCTTCCTTCACAGCATAATAAGCAAGATTAGGATCATTTTTTGCCATTGGATTTTTGTTGCCTAACGAGGTTCTGACGAGGCACCCATTCTGAGTTGGTCATATCCCTTGTGTTCGTTTTCTACTACTTGCGTCCTAAAGATGTTAAGCATCGACATGTTGTATTAAACTCACCTTCTTCTTCTTAGACTATGGTTTTTGTCCCAGTGGATTTTTACAATAGCCATGGTTTGGTGAGACTTACTCCCAATGCAATCTCTATTGAGACTCGCATTTATCACTTGTGCCAACTATATAAGACAACTTCATCAACTACTTCTACATTTGCTGATCTAATGTACCATGTACTTGAGTATTTACACAATCAAGGGGGATTATTGCAACTTTAATTTAATTAGGAATGAAACTATGTACATCCTAGTAGATTATGTATAGGAATCCTATAAGAGGGATTCAAATCCTCAATATTCCTATCAATATTTCAGTTTTCAAGACTAACTCTTTCAATCGCTCATACATCCATCATTTTCGCACTTTGCTGGCCCTATCTATCTGCGTGCTGACAAGTAGGACTAGAAAATCTTCCCTTGTACAACTTGTATTACTTGGAGATCAAGTTTCTCTATCTCGTATAAGCATAAATAAAGGCACACGGCATGAGGAATGTCACCCCAAAATTCCTCCAGTATTTCTCTCCTTATCCTTTCTACATTTATCTCTCTCCCTTCTTCACGCTCTAAATTTATACTACAATAATAACCTCGGTTAACTTGAAAATAATGTGCTAAATTAAAAATTCACTAAATTTATACGATAATACATTATAAAAAAAATTCATTTAAATCCCACATAATATATAAATCAATAATTTTCTACTACATAGTGCTTATGATTCGACCATGAGGCCTTCCTAAAATATTACTCAATCATTGTTTATTTCTTCTCGATGAAATTGACGTCATTTTGGATCTCATACCGCGACACCCAATGTTGTAAGCTTTGGTGTGCATGTGTGTGTGTGCGTGTGCGTGTGTGTGTGTGTGTGTGTGAGAGAGAGAGAGAGAGAGAGAGAGAGAGACTTGTAGGATGTTCTTCCTAAAATTAGCAGTAAGATTGGTTCAGTCTTCCATATGAATCCTTGTCATAGCATGTAACGACTTATGCAAACCTAGAATCAGAGAGAGAGAGAGAGAGAGCTGTTGGATGTTCTTTCTAAAATCAGTAGTGAGATTGGTGCAGCCTTCCATATGAATCCTTGTCATAGCATTTAACGGACTTATGCAAGCCTAGAATCTCGGGGCGTTGGGGGAGTGATACTGTGCAGTTCTACCATACTCGACATTTCTGAAAAACTTGGCATTTTTTCGAGTGCAGCAATGATTCGCTGTCAAGATTTCCCAATTTGTTCGTAAATCTGGGATTTCATGAAGATCACTGCAATAACTCAAATCCAACATTTTAAGCTTGGGGAGTCCACTGAGGCTTGGTAGGCTAGAAAACCAATTGCCATCAAGCTCCAATATTTCTAAAGAAAATAGACTCTCAAGATCCTTAGGGATTACATCATCAATTAAACGGCAGTTTCCAAGACCTAAAAATTTCAGAGTTTAAGCCATGCAACGAAGGGGGAAATGATTACATAATGGTGACCATCTCAAACGACGTAGAGATAAAGATCTCAGGTTCTTCAATCCTACTATGAAGATGGTACTTGCTTTATCATTGTATTGTCTGCATGAAGTGTTGTCAATGATACCATCTCCCCCAAGCTGTCATTCAGTATTCAATATCTTGAACAGCCATTAACAATAAGAGTCTCAACTGATTTTGACTTATGGAAATCCCCTGGAAAATACTCGAGCATCATGCAGTCTTGAAGATTTACCAACGGAAGTCTTTCAAGATGCCCAATGGATGGGTGAATCTCAATCTTATACAGTTTACTAATATCAGTTTTTCAAGATTAGGGACTCTGGAAAAATCTGGTGATTCTGTTAGTTAATAGGAATGACTGAGATTGATGATTTTCAGATTCTTGAGCAACTGCTAGAAAAAAACAGAACAAAATAAAAATTCAAATAGAAGAGAGCAAAATATTGGCATTCACAGAAACTGAAGAAAATAATTCATAATTTATTTGAGATCATATCCTACCACGTTAGTATCCTTCCAAACTCGTATGAGTTTGCTATAGCTCAGGTCAACAGAAATTAGGTTTGGGTGATCAAAATCTTCAGGTATGACCTTCAGAGGAAATCCATGCCAACACAACCATCTTAAATCTTTGGAAAGATTGAGGTAACTTCCAGTGAGCTTTATGTTATTGAATTTGAGCAATCTCAGACCCCGCATCTTTCTAAATGCTTCTGTACTGAAACTTGAATCATCAGACCCTCGCAAAACTAAAGCAAGTCCTTCAATTGCTACAGTTCCCTATTCAAGGTAAAAAAAGGAACAAAGTAAGACAATTTATTTTGACATGAAAAGAGAATTTATACACATGAAGAAGGCCATGAATTGGACGTATGAACTACAAGCCATGAATTAGAATTCAGTTGTGAATTTCACCAAATTAGTTAGGTATCTCAGTTGGCATCTGTTACATGGTGTTACTTTACCTATTACAAACCCCTCGGCACTCGCGTGTGCCTTTAATATTTTTTTGGACTTCTATTTTTGAATTTAAAAAGGGAAAAAAAGGATGGAGGGTTGGAGGGGTGAGGGGGGTAACTGCTTCAACATCTACTGCATAGGTTTGGGGTTTTTTACTTTGTTTGAAAATTAATTATTTGAAATAATAGGTTGGAGGCATATACTTATCCCATAATGCATTTCATGTTTAACATAAGATTTGATTGCCGAAGTACTTACAGATTGTTTCTCCAATAAGTCTATTACATCCACTTGATGCCACAATCTGCTATGTTCTCCAGGATGGTCAGGGCATTGTGCATGTACGATTTCTCTGGCCATGTCTCGAATCAAGTCATGCATCATCAGATTGCCTTCTGTATCAACAGTTACAAGGCAATGATTTTGGAGTTCTACAATTCCTTATTCTGGATATAAGTCGCAGTCACAGCCCCCAAATATTGTTGTGACAGTTCTTGTTCATTCCAATGAAGAAACAGCCTATATCCGGGATTACATCCTTCAAGAGGTCATCATGTATCCTATCATAGCTTGTCTTAATATTTGCCAGAATTACCCTGCAAGGCTGTGATCTTTTCCATTTATCCAGTACAGTTTCCCATTCACTTGTGCTTGTTGTATGTAGGCAAATAGCCAACAGCTTTTCTTGAGAGCTCAACATACTCTTCATTAGGATAATTGACAAGTAGCTCAAGAGCTTATTCTTTATTCATTTCTTGCAGGCGGAGAGAAGAAGTTTGAAGGAATCGGAGTAAGAGAAGCGGGCCCAGGCGACAAGATCCCCCTAAACACACCCTTTTGCCTCACACAACCATCACCACCATCATCCATTATTTCCATTTCTTCCACAACATCTTTAGCAGTACTACTTTTATTCATCCCTTGATCATCATGAGCTGGAGGATTACTAAAGTTATTGTAATTTGGACGAGTAATAATACTGTGTGGGGAAGAAGATGTGGAAGAAGAATTTGATGGTGCCAAGCCGGTAAGGCATTGGACAAGGTCACTGAACTCGCTACAGTTTGCTTGGACATTCGGGGACACCGCATAGATTACGACCGGCTGAGGTGGCTCCTTGTAGTGATGGAGCTGCTGCTGCTGGTGGTTTGGCTGTTGTGATGGTTTTAGTAGTTTCTTGATCATGTGAGAGTCTCTGTGTATCTTGCAAGGCGTTGGACGTGGACCTGTGAGTTGAACCTCTCTTTTCCCTATGAGTTGAAGTTCTCTTCTCCCTTTGACTTGAAAAACCTCTCTTCTCTCTCTTCTCCCTTTGAGTTGAAGCTCTCTTCTCCCCTTGAGTTGAAGCTCTCTTCTCAGAGATTTTTCTGTTGAATAATCCATGCCGTTGAAGGTGTAATAAGGCTGTAATCTTTTCCATTTATCCAGTTCAGTTTTCCATTCACTTCTGCTTTTTGTATGCAGACAAGAACCTAAGACTTCAAGTGCTAGTGGCAAACCTCCACAGTAGCCAACAGCTTTTCTTGAGAGCTCAACATACTCTTTACCAGGATAATTCTTTTTAAAGGCATGCCAACTAAGTAGCTCAAGTGCTTCTTCTTTATTCATTTCTTGCATAGTACATATCGCCTCCGGATTAAGTATCTTTAGCAAATCTTGATCTCTTGTCGTTATAATAATTCTACTTCCAGGACCAAATGAGTCATGCTTTATAGCTAATGCATCTAACTGTGCATCGCTGTCTACATCATCTACTATGACAAGTACTCTTTTGTTGCCAAGTCTTCTTTTAATCTCCTTGGTCCCTTCATCAACCCTACTAACCTTCATGTTTCCCGATCTCAAGATATCAGAAAGAAGTTTGTTTTGTGAATCAACCAGTACCTTATCTTTTCTCACATTTGGAAGAAAACTTCTACCATCAAACATGTGCTGATATTTGTTGAAAATTACTTTTGCAACCATTGTTTTACCCAGTCCTCCCATACCCCAGATTCCAATGATACGGACATCATTTGATCCTCCAACATCTAAATAATTACTGATTTCTTGCACACGATAATCCATTCCAACTGGGTGTATGGCTACGTCCAAGTAATTGCTTCTTAGTTCTCTACTGATTCCTTCATATCTGGTAGGTAAAATTCAATTCAAAATTAAGCAAAAGTAAGATTTACTAATAACCGGTACAATTAAATTGAATTAAAATCTACCTCATTATGACTAGAAAGGTTGGGAGTGGAAGATTTGAAAGGCCAAAGATGAATCAAAATCTTCGAAAACCATTAAAGCATTATAAACTTCAGAACTTATATTTATATATGCATAAATGTGTAAAATCAAATATTTGATTCATGTGGTTGGCTCAATATCTGACCACACATGACACACAGAATGTGTTCATAAATTCTCATGGAAGAGTCTGGAAGCTCTACATTGCAATGTGTAAAATCAAATACTCCAAGCCGCAGTTATAAAAATTCCATTGCTTGTTCGACATTTGATAAATATGAGAGTTAAAAAGACCAATACCTTACGTAGCCAATTAATAACTTTTGTTAGAAAGAACTAAGGTAGTACTGCATGCTTGTGTATAAAAAAATTGACCGGGTAAGGATAAAAAAAAAATACAAAATACAAATACACGAAAGGAAAAAAGAAAAAAGAAAGTACCCATCAGCTCCCAATAACCAATCCGGATGTAGGCCAAAATCGTATAGATGAAAGTCTGAATCATGCATATTTTCCTTCATAAATTTGTCCCATACTAGATTAACCCCTAATGTCTTCACTCTCACAGAAGCATCTGCAGTTTCAACAGGCCTTACAACTATATCGACCTTGTCCCCTCCATGCAAACTGAGCACACAGTTCGATATATGTCCCTGCCAAAGATAATAGTCATCAAGTGTACAGGAAGTTGGTACCGAAGCATATGTTATCCGGGCGAGCAAAGCAGTACGCTTGGTTTTATTGCTAACGATAATGCTGAGAGGACTTTCACGTTGTTTCTTTGAAGAGTATATGCAGCACAGAGTCAACCCACCAAAATTGCGACCAAAAATTACAGGTATGTGAAAACTGACCAGATCACCCTTGACAAAATCAAACCAGTCAGGAATATAATTTCCATTGAGAAAAATGCCACCATATCCGCATGAAGTCCATCCCTGTACGATGTAGAACCAGATTTGTAACAAAAATACATTGTTATGCGTGCATGTGTCATATATATGTGCTTGTGTGTGTGGTAGAAAGAGAAAGAGAACAGGCTAGATAGAAAGAGAGACCTGAAGGATGTTCTTCCTAAAATCAGCAGTGAGATTGATGCACCCTTCCATATGAATTCTTGTCATCGAGTTTAATGACATATCCAAGCCGGGAACCTCTGTGAGTTTGCATGAATGACTTAGATACAACTCTCTCATATTCGACAATTCTGAAAAATCTGGCATTCTTTCTAATGCAGTGCACAAACCCGCTCGCAAGACTTTCAAAGTTGTTGGTAAATTTGGGATTGCATGTAGGTTTGTGCAATCATCTAAACACAATGTTTCAAGCTTAGAAAGACCACTGAGGCTTGGTAGGCTACAAAAACTATTTTTTTGAAGATCTAAATCTTCTAAAGAAATTAGACTTCCAAGATCCTTCGGGATTTCGTCATCGGTTAAAGTGCAGCATCCAAGATCTAATTTCCGTAAAGAGTTTAAGCAATGCAAAGAAGGGGGCAAAAGAATAGTTGATGGTGACTCTTTCACACCATATTGAGATGAAAAACTCAGTATTTGTCTTATGGAAAAACTCAGCTTTAGTATTTGTCTTATGGGTGTGCCATCTGCTGTCTTATGGTAGCTCTGTCCCAAGCCTTCAGCCAAGTTTTCAAATCTTGAACAGCCATTAAGAAGAAGAGTTTCAATAGACTTGGAATTAAAGAAATTCAGTGGGAGATCCTTGAGATTTTTGCAGCCTTCAAGATTTACCAAAGTCAGTCTTTCAAGATTCCCAATGGATGAGTGAACCTCGGACAAACACTCACAATCATTCAATATCAATTCCTCAAGATTTGGGAGTTTTGAAAAGTCTGGTGTTTGTGCCAGGTTATGGGAATGACTGAGATTAAGAAGCTTCAGCTTCTCGAGCAACTGTTAGACAAAAGGAAAAACCAAAGTAAACACAAATGGAAAAGAGAAAGCATGAAGTTGGTGTCTATAAATCCTGACAGAAAGAATTAATAATTTGGTTGAGGCCATATCATACCAAATCAGAATCCTCCCAAACTCGTATGAGTTTGCTATAGCTCAGGTCGATAGCAACTAGGTTTGGTTGATCAAAATCTTTTGGTAAGACCTCCAGAGGAAAACCATGCCAACACAACCATCTTAACTCTTTGGAAAGATTGTCGTAACTTCCAGTGAGCTTCATGTTATTGAGTTTGAGCAGTCTCAGACTCTGCATGTTTCGAAATGATTCTGAACTGAAGCTAGGCTCGCCAGACTCTTGCATATCTAAAGCGAGTCCTTCAACGTCTTCTGTTCCCTATTACAAAAAAAACAACTAAAAATAAAATAAAATAAATAATAATAAAAAAATAAAAAAATAAAACAAACCAACAACAGCAACAACAACTGAAGAACTAAGAAAAGGATTATTTGCATGGGAAAAGGTGATTAATTCATTTATCAGAACCACAAAGCCCTGAATTGGATGGATGAACCACATGGAAGGTAGACAATTAGACAATCTAGAACATGGGCCTCTCATAGGCAACTTATTATATATCTGCTATAATGTGCATATATGTCTGGATATTAACCTTAAGAGTTGTACTTTAAAACTGTCTACATTAGCTAGGTATAACAAATTGTACTTACCAAGAGCAGGACATGTATGATTCTGTTATTTAATTTGAGATAATTCAATACAATCGGATCCTTTGTTGTCTCTTACAAGTTCCTTTCTCTGCTACATTAATAAGCGCATTTTAACATCTAATTTAATTGCAAAAGTACTTACAGATTCCTTCGTCAATATGTCTGTTACATCTTCATTATGCCACAATCTACTACGTTTTCCAGGATTGTCAGGGGATTCTGCATGCACGATTTCTCTGCCCATGCCTTGAATCAAATCATGCATCATGAGATTGCCTTCCTTATCAACAGTTACAAGGCACTGATCTTGGAGTTCTCGAATCCCTATTTCTGGATAAAACTGACAGCCATCGAGTACTGTCATAACATAGTCCTTGTTCATTCCAGTAAAGAAACAACAGATATCAAGGAATATAGCCTTCAAGTCATCATCAGTTAGCCCATCATAGCTTATTTCAAGTCTTCTGTGAATTTCCCAATAAGGCTGTGATCTTTTCCATTTATCCAGTACAGTTTCCCATTCACTTGTGCTTTTTGTACGTAGATAAGAACCTAAGACTTCAAGTGCTAGTGGCAAACCTCCACAGTAGCCAACAGCTTTTCTTGAGAGCTCAACATATTCTTCATTAGGATAATTCTTTCTAAAGGCATGCCAACTAAGTAGCTCAAGAGCTTCTTTTTCTTTCATTGCTGGCAGAGGACAGATCTTATCCACGTCAAGTATCTTTAGCAAATGTTCGTTTCTTGATGCTATAATGATTCTGCTCCCTAGACCAAAGGAGTCAGGTTTTATAGCCAAAGCATCTAACTGTTCTACACTGTCTAAATCATCAATTACGACAAGGACCTTTCTGTTGCCTAACCTTTGTTCTATCTCCTCGGTCCCTTCATCCATACTACTTACCACTATGTAGGCCGGTTTCAAGATATCAGAAAGAAGTTGTTCTTGCAAATCAACCAGTTTCTTTTCCCCCACATTTTGAAGGAAACTTGCACCGTCAAAACTATGATGATGTTTGTTGAAAACGGCTTTAGCAACCGTTGTCTTACCCAGTCCACACATACCCAAAATTCCAATTATGCGAACATCATTTGATCCTCCAACGTCTAAATGCTTACTAATTTCTCGCACGCGAGAATCTATTCCAACTAGGCTGGTGGGTACCTCTAAGCATGTGGTTCTGCCCAGTATTTCAGTGATCCAAGCAATAACGTTCCTGATATAGGTTCCTTCATGCCTGGTGGTTAAAATTCAGCAAAAGAAAAGTACAAATTTATTATGCAACTTCAAGATTACATTAATCTTTCAGAAATTGATGAGTCAAAATCTCCAGATACCATTACAATTTTTTAAACTGAAATCTTGGTCGTTAAAATTCAACAAAGCAAAAAAAAAACTTAAGGCCCAACCATTTCGTTTTCAGTTTTTATAAAACTGAAAATTAAAATCTTATTTAGTAACTACTTTCAATTTTCAGTTCACTTTTTATTCAGTTTTTTTTGTTTGTTTTTGTTTTCGCTTTTTATAAAGCTGAGAACTGTAAACAAAAACGTAAAAACTGAAAGCCGAAAATTGAAAACCAAAAACAGAAAAACTTCACTTTTTGGTTTTCATATTTTTTTTTTTAACTCAAAACCAAAAGTGTTGTCAAACGAGATTTTAATTTTTAGTTTTCAAAAAAGTAAAAACTGAAAACCAAAAATTAATATTGAAAACGAAATAGTTACCTAAAGTTAAGGTTAATTTCAATTTATTAGTACTATGAAGTTTCTTAATTTTCAAGATTTCATACATAAAGGATTTTTCATCCCAGTTTGATAGCTATAAAGTCACAATTTTGAAATATTTTCTTACATCTGTTAAATTTTCTGTCAATGCGTCTACGTATCAATACGAGCCCATATGGGTATTAAAAAACTAAAAAAAAATAAGTAAAAATAAAACAAATAAAAAAAATCCTTTTTCTTCCCCTCCCTCTTCTCTTCCGCGATCCCTCCCACTTCTCCTTCACCTCCCTGACCCACCACCCTCTCCTCCACCACATCTGAGAACAACATATGAATGTACAGCAGGAATGAAGGAAAGTGATAAGACCGGATTCTGTCCATTTGCAATTCCTTCTCTGTTCGTAACGTAACTATCCTCTTCACCTCCCCTCCCCTCCCTTCTCTCTCTCCAGATCAATCTTCACCCACCCCAACCCAAACTACCCAGGACCCGAGTCTCCAGAATCCCCAAAATCCCCACGGCCTTCGTGGTGGTGTTGGTGGTCGCCATTACCCAGGACCCGAGTGAGAAAAAAGCAGAACGAAGTTGGTGGCGCGTTCGCGAGGCCGCCGATCTCCTCGTTGTGCGTTCATGTTTGCGAGGCCGTCGATCTCCTCGTTGATGGCGAACTTAGCAGCGCCATCGATTTGGATTTGGATTTGGATATGGATTTGAAGGGGATTTGGAGGTTTAGGGTTTGGGCGATGGCGGTGAGGTAGGAAACGGGGGCGGCGTAGTTTGGGTTGGGGTGAGTGAGAGAAAGAAGGGAGGGGAGGTGAAGACGGTGGAGGAGGGGGAGGTGGGCCGGGGAGGTGAAGAGGGAGGAGTGGGAGGGATCGGGGAAGAGAAAAGGGAAGGAAAGAAAAAAGTTTTTTTTTTAATTTTTTAATATTCTAAAATTATGATTTTAGGTAGACGAAAAAACCTTCATATATTAAATATTAAAATCTAAAATATTTTTGAGTAATAAGCTGAAATTAACTTTAAAGTTATCAGCGTGATTTAATTATTAAATATAAATAAATAAATAATGGATTGGAAATTTAAAACACACAGCAAAGTAAGGAAAATTAAAAGGAAATAAGAATGTAATTACCAGAAAGTACGAAAATTAAATCCGGCCAAACGGCCCAAACCTGTAGCTTCCTTCAGAGCGTTTCTCCAGAGATGTACCTTTTCTTCTTTAATTTCGTGTTCATATTTCTGAAACACCTGTGCAAAACTACCAGTCTGGTTCCAGACATCTGATGGATCGACATCATAGAAAATTGGAAAAAACATGTTACCCAGCGTTTTTCTGCACTCTATGATCTTCACCAGCTCCTCCAGACACCACATGGACTCTGGATACCCTCTTGAGAAGACGACGATGGCAACCTTAGACTTATCGATTGCTTCAATCAGATGTTCTGGTATATCTCCGTGATTTTTTTCCAGTTTGTAATCGTATTCGTATCGGTACATGAAGACGTTGAATTGGTGGTCTTTTAATGCGCAGTAGAGGTGGTCCGTGAACGTCCTGCGTGTGTCTTCACCTCCAGAACTCAAGAACACGTCGTACATCCGATCGTCTTTGGAGGATGAATCCATTAATTGATACTCCAGGGATTTCTTGGCAGCACAGATCAAATTTGAGATCTACAGACAACCGTAAAGGCAAAGTCAAACTCAAACTCCGAAAAAGAAAAGTAGGAACTGGGAAGTAATGAGTCAATTACGATCGATCCACCCACCGATTTTTCTTTTTGATCCAACGGTATCAAAAAGTTTAGCAAGGAAGAAAATGTTTTCGTTAACCAAATGTTTGTTGAAGACAAAATAACAGCTGTCTCCCAAGACAAAAGGAAGAAAATGATGCGAACCGGTTCTACAACCAGGGCCGGAAAAAAAATCCCAAAAATTCCAAACCAAATCGAAAAATTCCCGAAATCGAACCGAAAAATTTCCAAACCGAAATTTCCGAAAATTTCGATATCCAATACCGAACCGATCCCGAAATTTCGGTACGGGAATCGGTCTCAAGTTTTTGGAATTTCGGTAATCTCAAACCGAACCGAAAAATATATATATATATATTATTTAATTTTTAAATATATATTTTGAATTCTAATAGCCGTTGGATTCTGTTGAGATTTAATCTCAACCGTTGCATATAAATTAAAGTTATCAACCCTTGTCTGACTCTCTCTCTCGGTCTCTCGACATTCACTCACCTCACCTCAGACCTAAACCTCACCTCACCTCAGTATCTCCTCGCCGATTTGTCTCTCCTCCCACATTCGTCGCCTGAATCCCGAATCTACCCACACCAGTCCTCATTCCTCTCAATCCTCGCTCCTCACCTGAATCGCGCCTTCACCCACTTCCATACCACCCGAATTTGGCTCCTAAATCAAGCTCTCGGTTTCAGTCCGCACTCCTCTTCACTGCAAAAGGTAAGAAATTCCTGCAATAAACTCAACCAAAGTTCATACAAATTGTTTGATTCCAAATTCAATTAGAGATTTTGAATTTGGGTTTCTGAATTAGGAATTTCTGAAATTAGGGTTTCTGAATTAGGGCTTTTGGAATTAGGGATTTTGAATCGACGGAGGGGTTACAAAGGGAGGGAGCCTGACTTAAATGTTTTCTAAAATACCTTCTACAACAATGCCTGCAAGCAGATATGAAAACCATATGTTTATCAGTAACAACTTACAAAACATATTGATTGCAGGGAAGTGGATTAAAAAGTTAGTCTAAAATGTTACCATGATATATCAATTTTCTTTTGTTGTCCATATACAGATTCTTGAAAACATATTCCAATTGTTTCTTGTGCTAAGCTGGCAAAAAACGAACAAAATATTTGACGTAAATGTATCTTCTTACCAGCATAAAATCAGTAATTGAACGATACAACAAAGCAAAAGAGGAGCACTACCAATTTGGGAATCCAGCTTCTGAGGTTAAGGTATTCTTCAGTTCCCTGTCATGCAGCAGTTTTATTGATAACTTATCTTCAAAACATTGTTAACATGTGAATTTCTTTTAACAGACGGTTCATAAATAACAAATAGATCATTTTCTAATAAACCATATTCATCAAAACATACAGCATGATATGTATGTAGACATATATCTTTCTTCTATAAATCTAATGACGAACAGATTAGATCCTCAAGCATGACATTATTTGTGCTTTTAAACTGTTTACACATGCATAGATTAGATCCTCACTCACAGGAACACTTGCACACATGTAAACTATAAGTTCATATCCCGATTCTTTTACTCAAATTATGGATTTGGATGCCTCCCCCTTCTTTGGATAATACACCCCCAGTCAGTTAGTTTAGCTAATTAACTAGCATCCATTATGTCTATTTTGACCCACAAGCATAATATGTCAAATTTAGTCCTAAAGCCCAAAAGCCCAAAACCATTTCAGGATTCCCGATTTGTCCCGAAATCCCAAAACTATTTCTGGATTCCCGAAAATTTCGGTTTGAGAATCGGGACAAGTGTTTCGGTATGAGATCCCATACCGAACCACCCCTACAACCATTCGTGCTAAGTCCTTTTTTTTTTGCCAGAACTAAGTCAATTATGTGGAATGGTGCATAGTCAATTATGTGGAATTGTGCAAAACTCATCCCTTGTCTCAATTGTTATTGGGATATTATATTCACACATCCCAAATTACTTTCTCTACATCATTTTAATTTTTTAATATTTTTTATACACAACTAACACTTAATAGAAAAATATTTAAAAAATTACGAATGTGTGCGAAAAGTAATTTGGAGTGTGTGAATATAATCTTCATTATTATTTAGTTCAGCAAAAAAGTTTGTGCTCTGCTTCTAATCTTGAAACCGTTTAAAATGATACTAGCCTCTCTGCACGCACTAACGTGCGTGCGAGAGGCATTTTTGCATCACGGGCGCTACGCGCCCCTAAAGGTGTATTGTGTTCGTTTTTTTTTTCTATTGTAATTGTCAAGATATATTTTAAATGTATTGTGCAAAGAGGAACTTTTTCTTTATTAGGCACGTCCTAAAAAGTTGTCAAGTTTTTCGTTTTCACTTTGCGTAAAGTAATGATTTAAATGTTATTCATGCAATTGTCAAACAACATGGGATTTTGGATGCAAGTTCCTACCCAAAGTTCATGAACAATAGTAAGTAGATGTAAATAAAAAAAGAGTAGATGAAAACATTAAGTACTCATAGCAAAATACGAAACAACTTAAATGTCAAAATTTAAAACCTACATCACAATATGTACATTATTCACAATACCCTCAAAGTTATAGGCTAGCTAGGGATGAACTCCTAATATACGAAGCAAAGCAAAATATGGACAACATGTACATATGTAAAGATAGTGTCTACGTGTGAAATCAAAGCCATGCTTGCCACCCATTTGCTTGCACTTGATGCTTTAGATTTTCATGGTTAATCTGCAAGCAATGATGATAAAATAAGAAATCTAACTATAATGCACAATCCCAAATATAAAGGTTGTAAGCAATTTAACCAAAATACCTTTAACTTTGACAATTTTCTGATGGCAATACTTTTACTCCAGTTACTTTTAGAATACTGAAAGATAAATAATTTGTCAAGTTTGAGGTAACAAATTGTAATCATGTTTACAAAATTAAATAGTAAGAAATGTTACCTTAATCTTGTACTTCAACCTTTGTACTTTGAGACGGGTGTGATGCTTGTAAAACTAACAAAAAAAATGCAATTTTATTTCTATTTGAAAATTGAATGCAATTTGAATTTACAGTATACTTCCGTATGAAAATAAGAGAATACTTACCGTATTTAGAAAAGTTGTTTGGTCACTATTAATCTTTTTCCTGCACCCATAAATTGTTTTTTGAATAATTCGAGATAATTAATTTGTAGATTTTTTTTAAAATTTTATAATTTGAGATAATTAATTTGTAGAATGATATAGACAATGCCATTAAAAATAAATATGTAAGAAATAGTATTGTACCTAATTTGTTGGACTTTATTCCAAATTCGTATGATGCGAGGAGTTGTTGAAGGTTTTAATTCTTCTATAGCCTTTTTCATGCGCCACCTATATATTGAAGGTACATATAATGTTAGAATTTCTTGTAACAAATTTAATAAAGAATTTTGAATACATACTGCTCATGCTTCTTTTTTTTCCACTATTTGAGAATCAGTTGGCTTAAATCAGTAGTTTTTACTCCGACAGATATCTCCCAACCAGGTGTAAAAATAGAGACACGTCTGTTTGGGATCTTATCAATAGGTAGTTCCTTCTCCATTTTTTTGTGGGTATTCTTGTAAATATCCTGAGAATGAAAACAAATAATTTTTTTTAATTTACATAGCACACGTATAGGACATCAAGATAATCAAAATTGAAACTCATAATCTAACCAAAATTTAAAAATCGCACAATCAAAATTTCAAAGGAAGAAGTTTAAAAAACTAAAATTGAACATACACTTATAAATAAAAAGGAAATAGGACAT
The DNA here is from genome assembly GCA_036320875.1 of Cotoneaster glaucophyllus. Lineage (NCBI taxonomy): Eukaryota > Viridiplantae > Streptophyta > Magnoliopsida > Rosales > Rosaceae > Cotoneaster > Cotoneaster glaucophyllus. Next base: position 32,153,376 of record CM070059.1, on the reverse strand, counting down.
AACTAAGTTGTGTGTAAAATGCGTAATAAACAAAATGCTCTTTGCATGCGAAAGCACGTTTGAAGATATCAACGAAGAATAAAGAAAGAAATACAGCAAGGAACCAAATAATAGTGTTTGAGAAAAAATTAAACAATTAATTCATGACATTAAACCATATAAATTCCAATTGTATTATTGCTAAACCATATATATCAAATGTAGTTAGGAATTAAATTAAGTACAAACTACATGGGGATGGAGAAAGTTATATATAGGGGAGTGCCTAAAAATACTTAAAGAATCAAATACTTCACAATTTTTGATAAGTTGATGAGTAAAGATGATTGCCTTTTGTCAAGCAGTTTTTGACTTTTCTGCATTCTTTTATATAGTTTTTTTCTTTTTTACTCCCTATTTTGTCAGATTAGATAGATAGGGGAGCTGATAAAAAAAATGTACTTTTGCCTTTTGCTGCACGTGATGATGTTGATGATATACAATTTTCAATGACTGAACCCTATTCCCTATACTATAGCAAAAAAAGAAGCATAATTATACAATAGCTACACACAAAACATTGAAAGTATACATGCGTGCAGTAAGAATGAATGGTAAAAATGCCATGTTCCCTCAAACTTCTTCATGAACAATAGTAAAAGAAAGATCAACCCAAAAAAAACACAAAGTAATGTAACAAAAATCAAATCTTGGTGACATCCAAAGGTTCAAAAAACAATTAATCAAATTTGCAGCAATGAGAATGTTAATGAATAAAACCCATTATCAAAAAAAGCCAGTAAATGAAAAATCATATTTGCGAATATTAATTCATTTATGATGCAATCAGAAGATTCGAAACATTGCAAAAAGCAAATAAAATTCAGAAAAAAATTTACAGAGATGGAGATTGATATTTGTGGGTGGAGATATAAGGTTCAACGTTTACCCCCAAATCATTTATAAAAAATTAAGGGGAAAAAGAAAAAGAAATACATACTGCTTGTGCTCCTCCTTTTTAAACTCTTTGAGAGTTAGCTTGCTGAAATCAACAGTTTTCAATCAAGATCAACAATCAATCAAGGTTTTCTTCAAGCGATTATCTCACAAAATTTTCAAATTTGAAAGTGTAGCATTACCGAGAGAAATAGGTTTTAGTGTAAAAGAAATCTCTATTTGGTATGCCTTCTCTAAATCCAATTCCTTATAGCCTGCAAATGAGTTGTGGAGATAATTTTAGTGAAAATTGGAAAGATTATGTAGTATGCTTGGCAGAGAAGGAAGGAAGAGGACATATTTTTCCATCATATCGTCACCTCCATCTTTGTTGCAGACAACGTCCCAGTACCTGTATTATAGGTTTGACGTATAACAAAGTTCAAACCAACCACATATTATGCATGTACCTACTTCACAAAAGAAATCAGTGTTGATATTGTATATCGAAGATATAAAACTGTGTACTTGCCCTCTATCCGATAAAGGCACTCAAAATCAAAAGATGATGGTGAATTGGTGAAGCAGATGCTAAGATTAGCAATTGGATTAGTTTTTGTTCTACAATTGGTGATGCAGATGCTAAGATGGCTTTGGAAAACAAAGTGATTGGAGTCATACCCTTCCAAATCAAGAGAAGCAAGTTGGCAAAATTTATCATACATTAGAGGCATACCTTTCTGAAGTGTGGAATCAGAGTCGGCATTAAACTGGTAGTACCCTGAAATTAACAATAAAAAAAAATATCAAAACAGAGTCGGCATTAAACAAAGATGCAGGATAAAAAAAAATATCATGTACAAAGAGGACATATTTGTTCTTCTCATGCATTTTGTAGTACATTAATCCAATATGTAGTGAGCTGTATTTTGTGTTATTGTGCGGATAAGATGTGATATATGCCTCTGTTTTTCTCAACAGGAAACTAAGATTGTATGATGCGGTTGAAGACGCCAACATAAATGCAACAGAAAGAACAAAGTCTTCAGGTTTGGATGGTTTTTTCCCTCTCTTTTTAGAGTAATTTTTCGGGTTTCTTCTCGCGAAATAAGACAAAACAGAGGTCCTACCTTTCAACATCTAAGTTCCCTTCCCAACTTCGAATATGTACTTATTTATTATCCATTCCAAGAAATGCGAAATGCATAACAGAAAACGTAAGATAATTGGAGTAGGAGGGGAAAGACTGAGCTGTTGAGCGCAGGTAGTACAATAAAATCTTATCCATTACACTTCGGTAATTAGAACCTTTCTTACAGAAATAAATTCAACAACAAATGGTAAATAAATCAACAAAATAATATTGTGACTACATTAATCCGAAAAATGGTAAAGTATATGAATTTTGTAGTATATTAATCTTCTCATGCATTTTGTAGTACATTAATCCAATATGTAGTGAGCTGTATTTTGTGTTATTGTGCGGATAAGGTGATATATATGCCTCTGTTTTTCTCAACAGGAAACTAAGATTGTATGATGCGGTTGAAGACGCCAACATAAATGCAACAGAAAGAAGAAAGTCTTCAGGTTTGGATGTTTTTTTCCCTCTCTTTTTAGAGTAATTTTTTGGGTTTCTTCTCGCGAAATAAGACAAAACAGAGGTCCTACCTTTTCAAGATCTAAGTTCCCTTCACAAACTATGCTGACAGAAGAAACACCAGGATCATGAACATGATCGTGGGTGTGGTGATCCTCATGATGGTCTGCATATCAGTTTCAAATGTGTGAATATCAGTTCATAAATCTATATTAAAAATAGTAGCAATGTCAAATTACAATTATAGTGGAAGATCAGAACTCTTAAAGCAAATCAAAATATTATCATATCAAAAACCAAACTAAAGCAAAATTATGAGTAGCCATGACAAAAAGCAAATAAAAAAAAACCTAATTATCCCCAACTTCGAATATGTACTTATCTATTATCCATTCCAAGAAATGCGAAATGCATAACAGAAAACGTAAGATAACTGGAGTAGGAGGGGAAAGACTGAGCTGTTGAGCGCAGGTAGTACAATAAAATCTTATCCATTACACTTCGGTAATTAGAACCTTTCGTTCATCTCATGCTTCTGAAACCACACAACGAACTCCTGAAAACCAAACTTAGCCTCCTTCCGATTACTCATCTCTAAATACTGGTGGTATGCAATTGGTTAGTGTTGAACCTCCCACCAAACTCTAATTCAAGAAAATCCAAAAATTGCTCTGCAATAGGGAGTAATAAAAAATAACTCACGTTTTTTTCCTTTTACTTTTGCTTCTCTTTTCTTCACGGACCTCCTCCTCTGCTTGTTCGTCTTCGGGTTTCAGTCTTGCTGTCTCAATCTACAAAACCCAAAATTGACTACAGTAAACACAAAACCCACCAAGAAATTACCTCCGTAAAAAATGCCACAAAAAAACACATTAAGCTCCACATTCAATCATCAACCCAAAAACTTGAAATCCCTCGAGAACTTGAACAAACCCCCCAAAAACCAAGGAAAATACACAAAAACTGTAATACAATATCACATAAAAAGAAAATGCTGATTATATACTTTAATTTATTTCGTGGCATGTTCAAGGCACCAAAATGTTGACAGAACTGAGGAATTGTGTTCAAGAGAATTGCAGGAAAAACAAATGTTCACAAAGATTGTGGGGCGGTTATTTTGCGATCGATCGGTTTAACCCCCCAAAAACCAAGGAAAATACAAAAAATCTAATACAGTATCACATAAAAAGAAAATGCTTACCAGATTGTCTTTAAGTGAGTGCATGTCCTGCCAGTGCAATCTTTGAAAGAGCAAGATGATGGGACCAAATAAAAAAACTGCAATTGGAAAAAATCTTGAATCAAAAGTTGAAATCGAAAGCTAAATGGTAAGGAAAGTTGGGGTTAGGGATTTGCACAAAATGGAAAACTTACTTAAATATGGCGATCGGAAGAGAGAAGGGAAGATGAGCAACAGCCAAGAGATTGGGCTCCTGAAAGTGGGCGTCCGGGATCGAAGGTGTGTGTGAAGAGGATGGGCTCCAAGACGGCGTCCCGAAGTCTGGTTTCGAAAATTGGGCTCTTTTCGATTATTCATCTGTATATAGCAGTGGTATGTTGCCAGTTATTGTTGAACCTTCAACTGAACTCAGATCGTGGGAATCACGGAACTGCTCTGTGGTTTCGTAGTGGGAATCGTCAAACTGTTCTCTGGTTTGGATTATCCTTTTCTTCTTCTGGAGGAGTAACTGTAAGCTTAATCTAAAGATGAAAAGTAATTTAAAGTGTGGATGTTTTCATCCAATGGTCAGAATATTGTTCAGATGGAATTCCATATTTTTCCGTATTTGACCCTAGTTTTATACGCAGTTACCCATTAGCCATATGTATGAAGTGAGGACTTTCTTGGTATTTTTGAAAGCTTCACCAAACTGGGGCTCTCCCTTTATATATATAGATTATAGCTTATTAGCATTTTATTTTAGTACTAGCAAAAAAAATCAACGCTCTGCTACTAGTTTTGAAACCGATTAAGAATTAAGATGATACTATCGTTTATTAGCAATTTTTTCTTTAAAATTTGGACTCTGGAGACTTGAATCTCAATTGGGTTTCCTCTATTGTTTACCAGAAGATGAGCACACACTCTATGTTTGTGAACAATTTCATTTTATTTTTTTGTTTTTGATTAAGGAGTATGATTAGTTTTTTAAATTTTAAAAAAGAGTATGAGACAAAGATGATGAGACAATTTCCCTTAATAAGGGCTTTTTCTTTTTTAATGGAAAGGGATCCTCTTCGGATCCCTTGCTCCTAATCCATCAAGTTCGAGGATCCAGGCTGTTGAAATTTGATCAAACAACTACAAACAGGTGCTTACTTTAAAAGTTATAATAACTTTAGCCGTTGGATCAAATTTCTACAGCCCGGATCCCCGGACTTGGTGGATTAAGAGGAATGGATCTAGAGAGGATCCCTTTCTTTTTTTAATAGGGAGTTTTAACGAAACACTCTTAGTACTGTTCATTTTTTAACGAAAAACCACATTTTTACTTTTCCTGGTACTATTCACTATACTTTTATTTGTCATTTTTCATTAAAACTAAAGTTTTTTCAGACTTTTCATTAGTTTTTCTTTTGGAGAAATTAGGTTCTCATCCTTTCTTTTGCTACTCCTTTGATTAAAACCTTGTTCCTTTTCATTTTTTATCAAGGTCCTTGGTATTAATAACATCATTCATTATTTCAATAATAAAATATTTTTTATTTCTAAATATATTCATTTAATGTTAAAAATGTTACAATTAGTATATTTATATTTATGGCTAAATTTTTTATCATATATTTTTATTTTTAGTTTGTAACAATTTTTAATTTGCAACCCTTTTTTAATTTGTACCAATTTTCTTTTCTGTTTTAATTTGTACCCATATAATAATTTCTTTTTGTGCCCATATTTTATAAAGTTTTATTTGTATTTGTACCCATAGTTTTTTATTTATTTGTACCCATTTTTAATTTTGCTAAATGTACCCATTCTTAAATATATCAATTTGTTATATGTAAAATGTACCATTTTTTTTATATAAAATTTATTCAATTTTTTTCTAATCCATTTTTAAACTTATATGGGTACATTATTTTTTTCTTTGATTTGAAAATGTATCCATGTTAAGTTTAATCGAAGAAATTTACTAATTTTATTAAGCCTAATATCATTTTTTTTTTTGTGATTTTGAAGAATGTACCCATGTTTTGATACAATAAATTTTTGGTTAATTTTGATGAATGTACCCATGTTTTTATATATATTGTTATAAATATGTAAAAGATAGAGAAATAACCTTTTAGTGAATGGAGCGAAGCAGTTGTAAAATATCACACTGTAACTAAAACGCAAAGAGATGACAAATTAAGAAGGGGGTGGATACTAAAGTATTCATTTTCTTTCTTCTCTGTATCAGTGAATGATTTACAAGCATACGGAGTGCTCTATTTATAGAGTAACTCCAATACTGATGCATTAACTTTACGTTGAAAGTTACAACCTTTAACTTTGAAAATGTGAGTCCTACAATTCCAAAGTCTACTGCCAATGTTTCATTAGTCTGCAATGTTGAAATCCATTTGTGGGCATTCATTCATCAGCCAAAGTTTTCAAACAATGCTGATGTTTTCAACACTCCCCCTTGGATGCCCACATATCAACATCAGTTGCCTCGTTAAAACCTTGCTTGGAAAAACCCAGTGGGAAAAAAACCATAGCGAAGGAAAAAGAGTACAACTTTCTCTGGATTGTTGATATAGTGTTAAGTATGCTTATGTTGCCTCGTTAAAACCTTGATAGGAAAAACCCAGTGGGAAAAATCCTAATCGAAGGAAAAAGAGTACAACATGCATGTATCATGGATGCTCCCCCTGATTTGTATCTCCCCTTGATTCCGCATTCTCCAAACCTAGCTGTTTGGTAAGTCGACGTAATCCGATACTTTGCACTAGCTTCTGAAACGTGCACTTTGGTAGAGACTTGGTGAACAAGTCTGCCAGATTTTCATTGGAACGGATTTGCCTGACTTCAATAACTTTAGCCTTCTGAAGCTAATGTGCACTGAAAAACTTTGGAGATATGTGTTTAGTCTTATCGCCCTTGATGAATCCTTCCTTCATTTGGGCAACACAGGCTGCATTATCTTCATGGATGACAGTTGGATTTTCTGTCTTCGAAGTTAGACCACATGAATTCCGGATATGATGGATCATTGATCTTAACCAAGAACATTCACGACTTGCTTCATGTAAAGCAAGTATTTCTGAATGATTTGAAGATGTAGCACTAATGTTTGCTTTGTTGAGTGCCATGAGATTGTTGTATCTTCATTCTTGAACACTTATCCAGTTTGTGAGCGGGCTTTATGCGGATCAGAGAGAAAACCAGCATCTGCATATCCAACAAGGACCTGGTAATCTGTGGAGTTCTTTGAGTAGAAGAGACCCATGTCTGTTGTTCCACGAAGGTATCGCAATACATCCTTGACTCCCTTCCAATGACGAATTGTTGAAGCAGAGCTATACCTTGCTAACAAGTTGACTGAAAAAGCTATATCTGGTTTAGTACATTGTGCTAAATACAATAAAGCACCTGCTGCACTCAAATATGGTACTTCTGGACCAAGGACCAGTTCATCATCTTCTTTTGGACGGAATGGATCTTTCTTAATGTCCAAAGAACGAACGACCATTGGCGTGCTGAGTGGATAAGCTTTGTCCATGCCAAATCGCTTCAGGATTTTTTCAATGTAAGCTGATTGGTGGACTAAAATTCCACTAGCACAATGCTCGATTTGCAGGCGAGACAAAATTTTGTTTTTCCAAGGTCTTTCATTTCAAATTCGCTTTTCAGATATTCAACAGTTTTATTGAGCTCTTCAGGGGTTCCAACTAGGTTCATATCATCAACATATACTGCCACTATAGCAAATCCAGAATTGGATTTCTTAATGAACACACAAGGGCAAATGACATTGTTGATATACCCTTCTTTGATCAAATACTCACTGAGACGATTATACCACATTTGTCCGGATTGTTTCAGCCCATATAAGGATCGCCTTAATTTGATTGAGAGCATACCTCGTGGTTTGTTAGTTGTTTCAGGCAACTTAGGTCATTATGGGACCTTCATGTATATGTCAGTATCTAATTTTCCATATAGATACGCAGTGATGACATCCATAAGTTGCATGTCAATTTCTCTGAAACCACTAAACTTATCAAGTAACGGAACGTAATTGCGTCCATTACGGGAGAGTATGTCTCCTCATAATCAATTCCAGGTCTTTGTGAAAAGCCTTGTGCAACGAGTCGTGCTTTATATCTTGCAATCTCGTTTTTCTCATTGTGTTTCCTTGTGAATACCCATTTGTAACCCACGGGGTTTACACTAGGCGGGGTTTGGACTACTGGTCCAAAAACATTTCGCCTTTCCAAGGAATTTAATTCTGCCTGGATTGCATCTTTCCACTTAGGCCAATCTTGTCTCTGTTTGCATTCATCAACAGAGCGGGGCTCAATATCTTCACTTAATATGATTTCAGTGGCTACGGTGAATGCGAACATATCGTCGATGATTATCTCATTGCGATCCCACAATTCATTGGTACAAGCATAATTTATGGAGATTTCTTTGCTTTCATGTACTTCTGTCTCTTCAGGGACATGTGTCTCATCAAGGACATTTTCTTTTTCTGGAAGTACAGAATCATGAATTGTGGATTTGTCATGCATTGTCTTTTCTTGAATGATTTCATTTGGATTCAACTATGCCCTCGTTTTTCTCTTTCGAGGGGCTGAATCTTTTGAACCTGGGGGTCTACCACGCTTCAGGCGTGCACCAGATGAATCATTCCCTGCCACTTTATTTTGTCCAACAGGGACATCAATTCTTGCAGGTGCATTTGCAGCTGGTATATGTGATTTTGTCACTTTCATAGCATCATTAAATGCATCTGGCATTTGATTGGCAATGCTTTGAAGATGAACAATCCTTTTCACTTCATTTTCACATTGAGTGCTACGTGGATCAAATGAGACAAGGTGGGAACAACCCATGTCAGCTCTTTCCGTTCTTCTGGACGGTCTTTTCTCCCCCTAACGATGGGAAGACTGTGACAATCAGCAAAACAAGTTGTAAACATATCACCTGTTAAGGGTTCCAAATATCTAATGATAGATGGTGAATCAAAACCCACATAAATTCCTAGTCTGCGTTGAGGTTTCATTTTAGTTCGCTGTGGTGGTGCAATAGGCACATAAACAACACAACCAAAAACTCGTAAATGTGAAATGTTTGGTTAATGTCCAAACACAAGTTGTACTGAGGAGTATTGGTGGTTGGCTATAAGACTCAATCGAACCAATGATGCAGCATGTAAAATTGCATGTCCCTATACAGAAACTGGCAATTTTGTTTTCATAAGCAGAATGCGAGCTATTAACTAAAGCCGCTTGATCAATGCTTCTGCTAAACCATTTTAAGTATGGACATGAGGAACAGGGTGTTCAACATCAATGCCCAATGTCATGCAGTAATCATCAAAGGTTTGAGACGTAAATTCACTAGCGTTATCAAGTCTGATTGACTTAATGGGGTAATCTGGGAACTGTGCTCGTAACTTGATTATCTGATCAAGAAGTCTCGCAAAAGCTACATTCCGAGTAGACAAGAGACAAACATGTGACCATCGGGTAGATGCATCAACCAAAACCATCAAATATCGAAATGGTCCACATGATGGTTGAATAGGCCCACAAATATCCCCTTGAATTCTTTGCAGAAATGATGGGGATTCTGCATCAACTTTTAGTTGTGATGGTCTAATTACCAACTTTCCTTAAGAACAAGCCTTGCAAGGGTTATCATTTGAGACAGCAATATGTCTGCTCAATAATGGATGTCCATTAGAGTTGGTAATGATTCTACGCATCATGGTAGATCCTAGGTGACCCAGACGATCATGCCAGAGCATGTAGACCTTTGAATCAATGAACTTCTGGTTCATGACAGTATGTGATTCAACTGTCTTTATGTATGTATAATATAATCCACTCGACAAACCACGCAACTTCTCCAATATATGTTTCTGGGTATCATTAGAGGTAATGCATATATACTCCACATTTTCTGCACTTTACGTTTCAATGTGGTATCCATTTAAACGTATGTCTTTGAAACTCAACAAATTTCGAGTAGATCGAACTGCGTACAACACATTCTGTATGGACAATATTGTTCCATTTGGTAACATAATCTGGGCTTTCCATGAGCCTTCAATCACATTTGAAGGGCCTGATATTGTTGTTACCCCTATTCTTGTGAGCATTAAGCTTGAGAAATACTTTCGATCTCGAAGTATTGTATGTGTGGTTGCGCTGTCTGCAACACAAATATCTTCCCCATTGCTCTTGTTTTGAGAATGACCATAATTCTTATCCATGCTTTCTGAGTAAGGGAATCACAGTTAAAAGCATGTTATAACAGGAAATTCAACTGCCACTTTTATTGAAAATGCAAATTTTTGAACTACAAGTTCAGTACATCAAACATAAACTATTCAATCAGACCGGTAAACTTCATTCCCCTTGTCCATAATGAAGTCCGAGACATCTAGGTGGGTTGTGTCCAACTGCCCTGATAAGTCGGACACTGGATCAGGTATGTCCATTGGTTTAGCCTGGTCAAGAAAATTGATCTCGACACCCTTCTCCTTGAGGGAGGCTTGATACAGATCCACCAGATGTTTTGGGGTACGGCAAGTACGCGCCCAATGCCTATTGCCACCACATCTATGGAATGCTCCTTCAGGGTTTCTGGGAGCATTGTTCATGTGAGTTTTGCCTTTGTGGCGATTCACATTTTTGAAGCTCGGGCCTGAATTATGCCTCGAAACCTGGTTATGAAACTGACCACCATGGTTCTTGCCTTTTCTGTTCCACCGACCTCGCTTGTGGCCACGTCCTCGTTTATGATTATCACCACCAGAGGATGTGGCGTTCACTTCGAGGGAAGCAACATTCACTTCTGGGAATGGTGCAGATCTAGTGGGTCGGGAATGATGGTTTTTCATCAGGAGCTCATTGTTCTGTTCAGCTACCAAGAGCACAAATATCAGCTGATTATACTCAGTGAAGCCTCGCACTCTATACTATTCCTGCAAGAGCACGTTAGAGGCATGAAATGTGCTGAAAGTCTTTTCCAGCAAATTTTCCTCAGTGATAGTATCCCCACAGAGCTTCATCTAAGAGGTAATTCTGAACAACACAGAATTGTACTCAGCCACTGATTTGAAATCATGGATCCTCAGGTGAGTCCATTCATAGCGAGCTCTAGGAAGAATCACCGTTGTCTGGTGATTGTATCTGTTTCTCAAGGCATTCCAGAGAGCTAACGGATCTTCAACCGTTAAGTACTGGCTCTTTAGTCCCTCATCAAGATGACAGCGAATAAAGATCATGGCCTTTGCCCGATCTTGAGATAATGAGTTGTTCTCTTCCCTGATGGTATCTCCAAGATTCCCTGCTTCCAGATGGATCTTGGTATCCAGTACCCAGGTCAGGTAATTCTTCCCGGTAATGTCCAGGGCAGCATACTCAAGCTTCGCCAAGTTCGCCATTTTCTTTTCTGAAAGAAAATGAGATGTGTAAGAACTTGCAATAATATGTATTCCTGGAGGAATATAATGTTAGAACTTATGGTTCTTACAAATTTTTCATTTTGATCTTCAGGCCAAAATGATAAGCACTCGAAACTTCTGGCTCGAGATTTTCAAGGTGAATGAGGAGGGTGATTGTACCGCACCATTCTCATTGAAATAATATAACATAGAATGAGCGATTATTCCGCACCACTCAAGTAGCAGGAAAATTTAAATACGCAGAGCAGGACGGGCGATTATACCGCTCCACCTAAAATTGCAATAAAATTAAACAGCAAGCAAATTTAAATATGCAGGGTAGGGTGGGCGATTATACCGCTCCACCTAAAATTTACAGTAAAATTAAATCTGCAGTCCAAGATAGGCGATGATACCGCACCATCTTGGATTGCAGTAAGATTAAATTTGCAGTTCAAGATGGGCGATTGTATCGCACCATCTTGGATTAACATAAATAAATACTGGGTTAGTAATCAACATCTAAACCAAACAAGAAATCAAAGATGTATGTAACCAATAGGTTGAGAACTAAAAGCAGGCATGGTGCAAACAGTTCGTCGCGAGAGTATATCGCGCAATTGAGGCAGAGGAAGAAGATGAACAGTAAAATCCTCAGAGGAAACTTTTTTTTTTCTTTCTTTCGTTCGGCGAAGAGAAATGAGAGAATAGTTATATTTAGAGACTCGTGCTGATAACGTGTTATAAATATGTAAAAGATAGAGAAATAACCTTTTAGTGAATGGAGCGAAGCAGTTGTAAAATATCACATTGTAACTAAAACGCAAAGAGATGACAAATTAAGAGGGGGGATGGATACTGAAGTATTAATTTTCTTTCTTCTCTGTATCAGTGAATGATTTACAAGCATACGGAGTGCTCTATTTATAGAGCAACTCCAATACTAATGCATTAACTTTACGTTGAAAGTTACAACCTTTAACTTTGAAAATGTGAGTCCTACAATTCCAAAGTCTACTGCCAATGTTTCATTAGTCTTCAATGTTGAAGTCCATTTGTGGGCATTCATTCATCAGCCAAAGTTTTCAAACAATGCTGATGTTTTCAACATATATATATATATATATATATATATATATGTGTGTGTGTGTGTGTGTGTACACACATTCACACACAATAGTATATTTATATTTTAACATTTTTAATCCCACAAATTATGGTTTTTTATTTAAAATCTCATTAATATAAACAACTATAAATTTCAATTTTTAGTTTAAAAAAATATAGTAACGTACATAGAAATAAATTATCACATTAATTTCAGAAACTTGGATCAAAAATTAAAAACCAACAAGTTTTCAGTTAAAGAATATTTAGAGTTAGGGACCACATCCAAAGTCTCCTTTTTATTTTTTAATATAGGGTAAAATAGGAAAAATAGGAATATAATTATCATTTTCTCAAAAGGTACATTCTATATATACTAAAACCCAAACCGATGGGTACTGTTCATTAACAGTGCCCACCCGGTTTTACCCTTCATTTTATTCATGGTTTTTGGGTTTTGGTGGGAATGTGCAGTAAATTGACTATTTTGCCCCTCCTTTATCTTTGGTTGCAGCTCTTGCTCCCGTTTGAAAGGTACTTTTTGTGTTTTTGGTTGAGCTTTGGCCACGTTGCTTTTCGTTGGAATGATGCTGGAAGCTCCTCACCTTTTCTTTTCCTCCAGCATCTTCCACCTTCTCTTCCACTTCCAGCATCTTCCACTTTTTCTTCTCTGTTTTTCCGTCTTCTGTCTTTTGCGTTTCTCTGTGTGTGTGTCGCTGTTTTCCGCGAAGGAATCGCAACGGGTTGGATGCGTTGGTTGCTGTGTGCCGTTATTTTGTGCTTGGTTGGTAAGAAATTTTTTTAATTGATTGTTGTAAAATTCGATTCTTGCTAAGTGTTTTTTTTTTAATTTCCCTATTTTGCGTGTGGATCTTTTGTGTGATGTTGTTTTTGGTTGTAGGAAACGTTTATCTTCCAACTTTAGGGTTTTGTTGTGGGAGTTTGCAGACCCTTTCTGGGTCAGGTATATAATTTATCTTTTCACTGTGCCTTTTTGGGCTAATTTTGTTATTTGGGTCTTTTGATGGTTTGTGCCCTAGCTCACTTTGACTTCTCAATGTATTCGAATTGGCTTTTCTCTCTTTATCTAGCTTCATTTCACAACAGCAGAAGCCATAAGGCAGAAAGCCTCGATTAAGCTTCTCATCTCACCTGCAGGAACTCAGTTTCAGATCTAATGCAAAAACAAAAGGTACGCGTACATATATATTTATAGGTCTCATGTTTTACGGAAAAAACCAATTTCCACGCACTCAAAACTTCGTCTACAACATGTGTAGTTCATTTTTTGTCTACGAATTCCTTGACAGTTTAGTGTGTGTATATATGTTCTGCAAGTAATCATATCTTTATTTAGGATTTAACTCCTAAACATTCTGCCATGATTCTGTGTATTCCTGCAGCTAATATGGACATGGGGAGAAGTCCTTTTATTTTTGGATTTACCAGCTATTCGGCTTTTTTCCCAGCGTTTTCTTTGTTTTTTCGCGCTCTACGTCTGGGTGTTATCTCTGATTTTGCATTTTGGTTGCAGGAACCATTCTTCTTCGAGTATTAGGGTTTTATTCTGTGAGCTTCCAAGCTTTTTCTGGGTCAGGTATATAATTTATCTCTTTGATGTTTTTTTTTTTTGTTTGGGTTTTTTGATTGTTTGTGCTTTTATTTTTTCCTCAAACTTAAAAAAAAAAAAAAAAAAAAAAAAAGGAATACTGATTATTAATTTTTGGATTTTGCTTTGCATGTTTCGGTTTTTTGAGTTCTTATTTCTTTGTTGAATTTTTTGTGATTTTAAATTTAAAAATATGGGTTTTTTTTGTTAATGTTTTGGTAGCTTTCTCACCAGAGATCTCTGCCATCACTGCTCCACCAAACTTGCGTTCGCTCTTTTGAACCATGTATAGCTTCTTTCATTTAATATAGGGCTCGAAAGTGTGTAGAATTGTAGAAGTTAAAAATCTGGGAAAATATAAGTCATTTAGATAATGATAACTTTATTTATTTATTTTTGGTGTTGGATCTTTCTCTGGTGATGGTTTGTTTGATTGCCATTGTTTTTGTTGGATTGCCATTGTTTGCCCTGTTCTAAACTTATGTCTGCTGGAAGCACTATTATATTCATGCTAATTTTGATGAAAATGAACTGTGTTTAATTGAAGGATTAACGAATATTTTTGATTGAGTGATTACTCACAAGCCTTTTTTTCAAATGGGAGAGCCGGATGCTCTCTCCTCTGCTCACAAATTGGAGCTGTCAACAGACAGCCCCATTTCTCTCATCTGTTGCCGCTTCCCCAAGACCAAAAGGCATAACAAATGCTTTAACATATGCTGCCAAAGTAAAAGGCTCTGCCTTCTCTCACAACCAAAGGCCATGGCACCTGTGCTCAGTGTTTTCTAAAAAACCAAGGCAGCCGTTGCTACTAATGAAAAGAAAACTTGGCCTTTTCTTTTCTTCCAGTCAACAACATCATGTTGTCCTTCTGCCAAAACAAATGCCGAAAGAAAAAGAACCAACCTTTTCTTTTTTTTCAACAAACATCATCATCATCTCTGTACTTTTCTTTTTCCTTTTACTAGCCGAAATTGGATTGGCCACTTGGCCACTAATCCAACAATTTGATCGAAGTGAATAATTTTCCAAGATGGCCAGGAGAATTATTATGTTTAAGCTATATACAGTATTTCGTTAGATGGTTGTGGGTTTAAGCTTATTCAGTAACTGCCTATCACTTTCTTATTACTAATCTCCTTAAGAGATTTGATCAAAGTGGATAAATTTCCCAAGATGGCTGAGAGAATTATTATGTTACCTGTTTATAGCCTTATGTTACCTTTGGGGGCGTCCCCAAAAAGGCATTTTAATTAGGTTGGGAAATGACTTCTTTCTTCATCCTTGCTATTCCAAGTACCTAAGTTATCATTAGCATATAAGTGTCTTACATTGTGGGTGACACGAATCTCCTGGTACATGTCTAAATGAAACAATTAATGCATGTTTACCTGTTTCATATCCATTCTTAAATTATCGCTGTTAATAAACTGATTTGGTTTTGTAGATCAGACTTTTTAAACGACAAAATTAACCTGCAAATTCAGTTCAGGTATCAATGCTTGCGCTTATTTAGATTGTTGAATTAATCTTTACCTTTACCAGATTTTATTTTTCAATGTTGTTTGATGCATTATCGTGTTACTTTATTATTAATAAAACTAATTTGGTATTGTAGATTTAAGATTTTTTAGCGAGAGAATCAAATTCAAAATTCAATTGAGGTATGAATCTTTTCGCTTATTTGCCATGTTGAGTTCATCTTTGTCTTTGCTACATTTTATTTTTGACTGTTGTTTGGTACATTATGGTATTAATTTCATTGTTATTTTATGGATTTTAAGTCGTTATTTGGATTTTGGACTGTGAGAAGGATCTGGTGGGTATAAATCTTCATTGCTTTGTATTACAGCTCATTTTGATAACATTTATAATGCTATATAAATCTGCTGGATTAATACTGCAATTTAATAGTGTTGTTTATTCTGTGTGACAAGTTATTTTAGTAACATTTATGCCATTTTTGTAACATGTACACGGTTATCTGTCGGAATTAGACTTTCAGTTCGTTTGTTTTTTATTTTGTAAATCCTTTGTCGTTTGTGCTTAAATTGGATTATCCCTACCTGCATAAAATTGAGAGTCGTGTTGATAAAACCTTTGTTTTTATTATGCTGTTATTAAAAGTAGCCTTGAAATATTTTAAGTTCGTTTTATATTTATTTGAGAATTAATTATTTCTGTGTTTGCAATCATCTGCAGATTAATTTTGGTTTGGAAAAAAATCTTTGTTGCATTTAACTTCCCATTGTAAGTTTAACTGCCAAGTTAGCTTTCAGCTGTCAAGTTTACAGACAATTGATTGTGTTTGTCAGTGCTTTTCGCTTTGTTAATATTGTATTCAAGATTATATTTCTTCCTTTTGTTTGACAAGTGTCTGACTGCAGTGAATACTGTGGCTCTAAATTGTATATCGAATCATCATTTACAGATATTTCTTTGCTTAAGTTATAATCTTGAGCTTACTCTCTATGTTAACTTTTTATCTGAGAAGTTACTTTTAATTTTAGCTTATACATATTAAGCCCAACGGTTCTACATTGCACTAATCATGATTCTTGAGACCATAGATGGTTTTTTTTTCGTAGTTAACTGTGTTATCGTTTTTAGTACAAATGTGAATATCATAGGTGTCAGTTAAGTATGAAATGCTTTTTTTATAGTCATATTGTGTTATTAAAAAAGTTTGATGTTTGAAAAAACTGTTAATATCAGAGTGATTAGAATTTTTTATTGTGTTAACAATTTTTCTTTTAGTTAACATATGCATTTCTGTAAATTATATATACTTAGACAGCTTTTTCTGTTTTGCATATTTATATGTTAAAAACGTAATCTACAGTTATATTTTCACTCCCGCAACAACGTGCGGGTAAAATTTACTAGTTATTACTATTTTGTCCTCCTTATGTAAACATGTGTATCAAAAATGAGGATAAAATATAAAAAATAGGGATATAATTGTCATTTTCTCAAAAAATTGATAAGGAGAGTTTTCTTAATAATAGTATAGATTAGACATGTACATATAAAAATATAAAGAATACTGTATAACTTGCAATTCAATACAAAACACATCATGAGTTATTTATATCAACACGAATTAGTGTAATTATCTTTTTCACATGCAATATCCCATGTAGTCTCCAGTAGGAATGGGCAACGGTTATGGCGGACTGGTAATCGCGGTTATTTACCCGTAACCGCGGTTATTTACGCATAACCGTTTAAGTTCTTACCTACATAATTGTTTACCCATTGGCTAATTGCATAAACAGGTATACCCGTACCTATAACCGTGTACCCGTTCAACCGCAACCGCAACAAAATTTAAATATTTTTATATTGAAATGTTCATAAAAATAAATTAGAATAATCTACATGAATTTTATTTTCAAAAAGGTTACCGGAAAAAGAAAATTAGTCTAAAATCATTATTTAATAATCTCAGACTAAAATTTTAAGCCATAAGGGTTGGAGGAGAAAAGTAGCTTCTGGGTTATGCCTTAAAATTTTCTAGCTTAAATTTTTAAGTTTTATCCCTAAGGGTCGGAGATGGTCTAATGAGGTCAGAATGTGGGGACACATGTTTACACGTAGTTCTCATTTCTTAATATTTTTTAAGGATCCGAATCGTTTGTATTTTAATTCATTATTAATAGAACATTCTTACAAAAAGTTAGATAAATTCAAAATGATTAAGATATTCAAATGTAGTGAAGAAAATGGATTTAGGTGACTCTCTATATAACACACCCCGACCGAGATCGAGGCATGCTGGCCGTCACGTGAAGGTGACGTAGCCATGTGCCCAGTGCGGAAGCAATAATATAGAAGAAATACGAGTGAATAAAAACCAAACTTCAAGGAATGTTAGAATGGAAATAAGTGTGAATACACAATCAGAGCACGATAGTCTAGGTGCAGTCAATGCATAAGAAGTACTTAATTTAACAACACCCGAAGGTGGCCCTACATAGGTGATGGTCTGTCAGAACGTCCGATGAATCCTCGTGGCCACCAACAAAGCTACCTAAAACCTGGAGGGGCGCAAAACAAAAGCGTGAGTGGGAAAAAACAAAACTTTTTGAAAATCATTTCATAAACAGCATTTCTATCCCCTCGCTGTAAAACCTGTATACTTTCCCAGAAAATAGTATATACATATACTAAAACTCAACTGAAATCATCATCGTCAAAATATGTGAATAACTCATGAATATGCCATGCCATACGAATCAAATCATCAAGTAAGTAATTCAAATGCAATAATGACTGCAACATCTCGTTAGCTGAACTCTAGCTCATAAATCATGTCTGCACACGAGTCGAACCCACTTATAGTGGTCTATACGACAGGACTGGGTGTAACTAATACGCTCTAGTGCTACAATCATGTGAAGACTGTGCGAATGATCGCGGGTCACCTACGAGTCGAACCCACTGAAAGTGGTCTATACGACAGGACTGTGCATCTAACTTGGATCCAAGATGAGCGTGCGGTGCAGGAGGTGAACATCATGTGAAAGACTATGCCCCTAAAATGCAATTTCTGGGAAAATACGTAGTATATAGGTATATACGGAAAACAAAAGCCCACTCGCTGGTATGTAGATGGATCGTAGCCCTCGTGCCTAGCCTGGCTACGCTCGTCCTCCGGATAAGTCTCACCTATGTGAGAAACAACTATAATAACGTTATTTTAAAGCACATAAAAGAAACTAGGAAATAACTTCTCATACATTGCTCAATTGAGGTGTGTGAATATACCAAAATGATCTACACAACCTCAGGAACATCCCCATATTTTTAGAATAATTTTTGGAGGTCCCACTCGCCGTCACGCGCCGGCGAGGGCACGGCCAGACTCGCCTCCACGCGCGGCTAACCTTGACGGACTCCCTAACTGTCGTTAGGAATATTCTGTCAAAACTAACGACATCTGTCAAAATTAACTGACGGCGTTAGAATATTCCGTCAGACTTGACGGAATATTCGCTCGTCTTCTTCCTCAGAACTCCGGCGACCGTCGCCGTCGCCGGAAACTGGGAAATTTTTCAAACTCACTATTCTTACTCGATTCTCAACCATTTTCTTCGAATTTACTACCAAAATGAAGCTTAGGGTATAAGGAAACACGTTATACCTAATTGAAGCTTCAAAATTCACGGGATCACGTCGGAGAGAGTTCGAAACTCCGGCCACCTTTGCAACTCTTTGTATCTGGGCTTCCCGACGTCCAAAGTTCACTAACGATGCACTCCGAGCATCGTGAGAACCTCCTAAAGCTTGCTATGGTCCTAGAATTCACAGAAAATCACGAGTTT
Source organism: Cotoneaster glaucophyllus (assembly GCA_036320875.1). NCBI lineage: Eukaryota > Viridiplantae > Streptophyta > Magnoliopsida > Rosales > Rosaceae > Cotoneaster > Cotoneaster glaucophyllus. The sequence continues at coordinate 32,134,206 of CM070059.1, read as the reverse complement.
AAAAGTTGGTGAATAGTGCTATTCTCGAAAATTCATTTTCCGGGGTGTTCTCACGTCAAACCTTAGCCAAAACTCAACTAAAACACTTAGGAGGAAAAGAAGATACCTTTCTAAGCCTTGAAATGAAGCAAAACCTCCACGATCGAGTAGGTGTTACTATACCTCGACGGTCCTCTCGAGTTCTAGGGTTTTTTCGAAGGTTCCACGACCAAAGAGGGACATGGTTGTGCTCGTGAATCTTCAAGGATCTCAAATATGGCCTCTGCAGGTTCGATCTGTGAGAAATGGGTGGTCTTTGGGGTTGGTCCGTACGGTTTGCAGAGGAGGGAGAGTGTGTCCGAGAGTGAGAGAGAGAAAGGAAGAGTTGTTTCAGTTTGGGTGTGTGTGTGTGGTCCTCACCCAACCAACAACACAACAACAAACCACAAAACCTAATCTAAGTGGTTTAGAACTAAACTTACTACAACTCAACTAACCCTAATTCTAATCCAATTCCATTGGTTCCCACAAACTTGGAACCTTAATAATTGGTCCAAACCAATAATTTTGGGCCTCTCACCTTAGCCCAAAATAAAATACAACTCAACGCGCAAGGGCAAATCCGTCCATTCACATGTTCGAGGATAATATAATTACATAATCCGGGACGGGCTGTCACATTATAGAGATGATATTTAAAGTGGAGACATAAAAGATAGACGGTTAGATCATAGAAATACATTGCAGAGTAGGCCCCATAAAAAATGTGTCAAAATGTGTGTCAATAAAGTGTGTCAATAAGGTGTGCATCAGAATTTTCCTAACCCATATATGTACGTACACATATATTTGGAAGTTTGAGAAGTAATGTATGAGCTTGAGTCCCTGCTAGTAGTGTACTATTATGCATATTAAGTTTTGAGAAATCAAACCTATAACTATATATTTAAGAAGTTTTGGGAAGTTAATATTAACACACTTTCGACCCAGATATCCAAGCAGACACCAAAATCGATGCATGATGGCGGACACTTGGACGGGTGACGAAAACCATAACATGCATTGTAAAAGCATACTTAAAACTAAATTAACTAGGGTGCACAGTGCTAGAAGGAACCCATATTACAATCCATGCAGTCTCACAGCATAGTTAACATTGCAGTAGAAAAAGAAAACATTCTGATCCTGGTAGGATGGATGTATACAACTAATAGGAGGTAAAATTCATACATTATTATATGCGAATATCAAAACCACCAATGATTTCTCGTCGTTACTGAATCCAATTATTAAGTTTTGGAGAGGCGCGAAACAGAAAGTGTGAGTGGGCAAAAATAAGGGTTTCTAAAACCTTTGGCGTTTTTGGAAGATTATGGATGCTTTGTTGGAAGATTGTCCTAGATTGTAATGGTTTGTTTGTATTGTTAGGAGGTTAGTTCTCTTTGTCTAAGGTGCGGGAAACTCTTTTCCCTTAGTCCGGGTTGAAATCCCCGACAAGGTTTTATCGAGGCCCAGTATGCACCCTATCTTCCTTGTCTATGTACATGTTCCCTTTTAATGAATATCGTTTTCTCTCAAAAAAAAAAAAAAAAAAAAAACCTTTGGCTTTTTGTAACATAATAACCCTCGTTGTCAAACTCTTATAGTTTTCAAAATCATACTACAAGTATGAAAACCATAGTAACAGTATAAAAATAGTTATGTTAAGGATACGATAAATCACAAATATCTAACTGTTGTAACAACATATGCTCATCAATGATATGCGGACACACAAGTTCATGCAGAAAAGTAGCTACATGGAACAAGATAGTTGTAATAAATCTACGCTCAAGTATTGCATACATGTGAAGCTAGCGCTAAACGCGTCACATACAAGTTGTATATGCAAAAGCAACTAGTACCGGCTAACACCTACAATGGATCTAAGGTGAGCGTAATGTTGTGATGTGAACATACACATAAAGCTAGTCATGACTCAGACGAGTACCAAACACCGGTGTAAGTATGCATAATGAGCAGATTAAATAAGTATAATCATGCCATAATAATTTCATAAGTCTCAAATGTAGCATTCATAAAACTATTGTGAAAATTATATAAATATAATATAAGTGTTGTAATCAAACTCGCACACCGACTCGAGGGGAGGAGATTCACAAATTCCACTACTTGTAAAATAGTAAACAACCCGCAAACAACCTTAGGATCAGTGGGGTGGCAGTCATAGGCTATTCGACGGTCCAGTTAATACGCATTATTTGAGACTCAAACAGTAAGCAAGAGAAGAGAATAGAGTATGCGACATTGCATTACCCGTCTTGACTCCTAGAATGGTGTATTTATATCGGTCGAGATAGTCCTTTTAAGATATAACATCCGTATTAAATCGCGAGAATCTCAAAGGATATCTAGGAGTAGATATTGCATCTTCTTAGAAGTGTGATTACTTGCAGCGCATGTCATATCCCTAGATTGTACAAATCTCCAAGAATCTAGGAAACCTAGCTGATTTCATATCATATCATGTTCCCATATCTTGCGAAACAAGAATGGTCAATCCCAGCTAAGTTGACGGACTTCGTCCACTAATCCAGAATAGGATGATGGCGACAACATTGATCCGGAACAAGAAAATCATGGTCACACAAAAGGTTACAAAACAAAGTCCACTCCCTGATACATCATCGCGTCATAGCTGCCTTGCCTTGCTTGGCTTCTAAGATTCTCAGGATAATTCTCCCCTGCATGTGAAATCAATATAGTAATCATTAAACTACTCAAAGTTCATAAATACTAATTAAAAGACTTAAAACTCCCTTTGTTTGCTCAAAACGATGCTTAAAAGTGATACTGACGCGCCGTCGTACACTGTCACGCGTCGGTAGGTAGTCAACATGCACCCTCAGGTGCAGCCATGCGCCGCCACACACTTGTCGTTAATGTTAACGGATTATGTTGACACCGTTAGGAAAAATTTCGTCAACTTGAAGGAATATTAGCTCACCTTCCTCCTTGAGCTGGCCCCTGTCCGTCACCATCTGGTTCGCCGGATTTTGGGTTTTTCTCCAATAATTTTTTACAAATTGATCAGTGACTAAAACTAAACCATTTTTCATAAAATTCACAACCTAGATTAATTTGAGGGTTTAGAGTTCGAATCTCACTTTGGTTTGGACAAAAAGTGGCTGGAAAACTCATAAATTGGGCGGAGAAACCTCAGCTTCAATTTCAAGTTATGAAATTCGTCAAATCCGTGTAAATCCAATTCTGAGATGCTTGAACCCGAGCCTAGGGATGTTAAGGAGTTGATTTGTGTCCATGATCTTGTTTAAGTCGACGAGATCGAGTTAGAAAACTTGCCATGTTCTCTGCAAAACTCGCCAGGAAGTGCAAAGGGCGAAATTGTCTTTGAATTAGATAGAAAACTCACTATTTTCAACGACTAACTCAAGAACTTGATCTACCCGACAAGATAAAGTTGTTTGGGGTTAATATTTGGACTTTAGGCGTAGAGAAAGAAAGGCCCATAAATGAGGTAAAAAGGGGGAGTTTGCCTGAAGCCCAGTAACAAGTCCAGACCCGTTTTCTCAAAGCAAGTTGACGGCTCCCAATTAATACATAGACTACACGCCTACTATCAAATAAGACAAGTGATAGAGACCCGTCAGCTGTCAGCCAAAAAGTACTTTACAATGGCAGTACCAGTAAATAACCAGCGGTTTGTTAACCTCTAGTGGCTCTCGGGCAAGGTTCAAACCGCTAGCAGTAGGGATAATTTGTCTATAAAATGAGGAAGAAGACCCAAAGACAAGGACACTCAACCAATCAAACAAACATACAACTTTTCTCTCTCAGTCAAGCCAAACTACCCAGAAAGCTGATGCGCCTTGCTCAGACTCTACCTCACTCGTAGCCTTAGAACTCCCATAGTAGAATATCATCCTCCTGTGTAAAAGCTCTGCTACCTTTCTCCAACTGTTGTAGTATCGATTTCCTCATATAGATTAGTTTACCTTTGTTCCCTTTAGTGCCTAGAAACCCTTGTAATCATAAAGAATAGAAGCTGCACAAGATTCAACCTTGCCCGACAAGGTTAAATCTTGCCCGACTCTCTTTGTGTTGTCTTTTAATCAGAAGATATAGCTTTATAATGTATTCCTCAACATATATTCAAGTCATTTCTAAACCCTTATTTGTTCAAAGCATCATAGGATCTCAGATCTAACGTCATCATTATCATAAGAAGATAAAAATGGACTATAACTCATGATTTGATCAGATCTGACTATCATCCTTCAAGCGTACAAGTTAGATAAAAGTCCTTGATCTCAAGGCATAGAAAAGAACTTAATGTAGACTTAACCCATCTACGACAATCCTTTGATAAAAAAAGAAGTTAAGATAACTTGGGGCGCAAGTAATCGACTTAAACCAACTTGTTCTACATCTGCCATATAAGAGATGGCAATGGCACGCCTCCGTATATAGTTAGTTTCGACTGTGAGCCTCAAGGCCTATACCTAAGGCCCCACAAAGGCACCTTTCAAGATTAACTATAAGCTCATATTGCAGCCTCTTACAAGCAGGAGCCCGACAACCAACTAAAGTGCCAATCCTTGGGGATGTTGTGTGCCCGAGTCAGGAACATCTGCCACCCGGGATTTTCTGCCCAAACAAAAGTGATTCGTGGTGATTAGGAACTTACCTTCATAAAAAAAAATGATAGGATTCTCATCGAAAAAGTTCGACCTAGCTTCGAAGCTTCTTGAACTGAGCTTTCTGTCCGGATTTTCACGATTAAGAATTTAGAGTTGAGCTCGTGAAGAAAAGGTGATGAGGATGTTATGGTTTGGCGGTTTGATGTCATCAGAGATGGTTGATGGCTTTGTTATTGTCGTCTGAGTTGCGGAGGAAAATGAAAGAACCTTTGGGAGAGAGAGAGAGAGTAAACTGGGTACAAATTGTTTGGGAAATTTTATTTAAACCCATGTAACCTATTTCTACACCCAACTTACTCTTTGCACTCATTTGATTTCTACTAAACTATTAATATCTCTTTAAACCCTAATTTACTACCTAATATACCCCTATAAACCCAATTCAATATGTGGATTTATTTTTACACCCATAACTGTTGGTCTCTCCCGAGTTAAGTTACAGAACCATTGAATTTTGGCAATTAAAAGCTCCAATCATGATCTCTTCAAGTTGAGAGATGAATATTGAACACCATTTCTTTAAAATTAAGTCTTAAGATTGATTAATTACACTATTTTCTTCTTCTTCTTCCTTCTTGAAATTGAACTCATACATAACAAGCATGCATGTCTCCAGTTTGCTTTCTTAAGCCAGAAATAATAAATTTTTTTCAACAAAACTAATTCCAATAACAGCAATTGTGAGCCTGTGACCAAAACCAGAGCTAGAAGCAAACCATATATCTAAAACTACTATAATCTAAGGGGAGGAGATTTGAACTTAGGTACAAGGAGGTGGACGCACTGTCCCGACCAACTACTCTAACCCATATCTGCAGACAACAAACTGAGTTCAGTTCTCATCAGTCCTATAATCCTATTCAAACATTGAACCAAGAACACAGAGAAGAAACAAACTTGACAAAAGCATTAACAAACAAATACACATTTTGAAATTCGAAAGAATTAAATGATACATGTCCAGTTCCACCTTTTAATTTAGCTGCAAATTCACACAACCCCTCAACCTTTTAAATCGTAAATAATAGTTTAGTACATAAAATTTTAAGAATGTACATGTTAAAGACTTGAAGCCTATTAGGGTTTTAGCCAGAATGAACTTAGGATAGATAAAGAGTGATCCAAGGGTTTAATTATATTGTTTGGGTTTATTGATAAATTTGAGTTTTATTATTAATTTCATTTTGTACTTAATAGTAATTATGCAATAGGGTAAAATAGACAATTAACATTTAAAATTTAAGTTGGGTGTAAAAAGAGGTTACATGGGTTTAAATAAAATTTCCCAAATTGTTTTCCTAATTACTTGGATGTGATGCTGTGTTAATTAAAAGTAAAATGCTAACAGATAAAGTAGAATAATACGCATCAGGTAAAGAAGCCACATATATGATGTTACTCGGAACTTGTTTAAGAGTAATGCTCAAGAAAAAACAACTCAAATTAGGAAACCATTTGTGTCATCATAATCAAGTGGGAGATGTGGAATATGATTATGATAACATGGTCTTCACAATAGAAAATGCAATTCACACACCTATTTTTACCTCACACGTCCTTGTTAACTTTAGTCATTAATATTTTTCAATTCATTTAATCCAACAATCGAAAATCGGTATAGATAACACTACCTTTGTATGTGTGATTATGAATGAAAGTACACCATAACATTAATGTACCAATATACACAGTATCATAGTGGAAATAAGTTAATTATTATAATTAATTAATTCTAATATATATGTTTGATGGAATATAACTGAAATGTTATATCCATAGGGAAAAGATACAACTACTCCTGAAAAGGTATGAACACACTGTATATACACTGAAGCCCTTGTCTAAGAAATATTCAAACGAAATACCTTTTCCTCTAACTCATATCTTCCACACCATATTGTGATCAATAGTCCAACGACATCGGTTTTCGATTTTGTTTGCAATATTTCTTAGTACTAGTTTGGAGTAGCTGAAATTTTTTTAAAAGCAGGTGTAAAAAAAGGTTGGGATGTAATTTGCTTCTTTTTTTTTTTCTTTTTTTCTTTTTTTTTTAAGAAACTAGAAATTCATTCCATTGCTTGGCCAAAGCCAAAGTGCATAAGGAAAGCCATTCAAGGGTAACAAACATAACATTACAAACGAGAGCAGGGAATACAAAGAGACGCCTACACAACAAATCAAAGCGTCACTCCCCCTCTCCAAAAAACCGTCTTAAGAAAGAGGACATGTTAATCCATCCTTATTTAAGATTCTAACCAATGAAGATGGAGGCCTGTCAACCCAACATTTATCGCTCATCCTCCACAACTATGCGAGAATAATTCATTTGCTTTGCAATTAGACAACCTTGAAGAACCGCCAGAGCCTCCGCAATAATAACATTTGAAGCAAGGACTTCCTTTCTTTTAATGCTTAGACATCTTCCATCTGAGTCTCTAATCACAACTCCCACATGTCCTTTGTGTCTCTTGGGTATCCAATTTGCCTTAATATTCACTTTCATCAGTTGAGAAGCGGGGGGAGACCAAGACGTCACTCTCCTTTGATTCTCCATTCTTGGGGGTTACCGACCACTAATCAAATCCTTGCCCTTCTGAATATCGTGCTCGTCAAGAGATAGCCTGAATGGTTGAAGAATGAGATGGATTTTGATGATTTAAAACAGCCTTACAACGTGCTCTCCAAATATGCCAACACGTGAAAGCCATTAATGTTATAGTTCTCCTCCTGTCCTCTCTTGTTGCAAAGTTCTCTTTCAACATTTTCAACAACCAAGTATATATGTTTGTCACATAACTTCTATCAATCTTGTCACTAAGAGGGTTATCGAATCATACCAGTTCTACCCATGGACATAGGAGAAGCATGTGTTCCACCGCCTCCTCGTACTCATTGCAAATTGGACATAACGGTGATGAGGCACTCCTCTTCTTGAACAAGTTTGTCTGCGTCGCAATTTCCCCTTTTGCTACTCTCCACAAAAGGTTTCTGATTTTTGGAGGAGCTTTAAGACCCCCAATACCCTTTCACACTAAAGAATTTGTCGTACACAAAGAGGATGGACCCTGATTCTGAAGCCTCATTTTCTTGTTGTGAATCCACCGGTATCCCGACTTCACCGACTGCTTCTACTTTCTTTCCACTACAGATTAGTCTGTCATCCCTGGAATTGCGCAATTACCATACACTCATCCTCAGGAATTAAGTTTCAAATAGGATCCAACACCAACACCTAGTATCCTCCTGAATAACTAATGCCACAATTTGGTCTCTAGCTACACAAGCTCTAGTTAAAGGATTAGGATGACCATTTGTAATCTCAGGCAACCATTTATCAACCTACAACTTGGTTTGACGCCTGTTCATAATCTGTCTTCCATAAGAAGCTCCCTACCTTCCAATAAGCTTGACATAATCCAAGAAGCTCGTCCACCCTTTTTAGCCTCCAGAAGCGAGACATGAGGAAAATACCTCTCCTTTAGGACTTTAGCCCAGAGAATATCAAGTTTATAAATTAATCTCCAACATTGTTTTGCTAGCAAAGCGAGAAGTCTTTTAGGTTTCTAAAACTCATTCATCCCTTTCCTTTTGCATATCCCATTTTTTCCCAACAAACCCAATGTATTGTTTTTTCCTTCTCCTTTTGACCCCACCAAAATCTTGCAAGAGATGCATCAATCTCTTTGCATAGGTTCTTGAGAAATACAGAGTCATAGGATACACAGGGACCGCTTGAGCCACCGCCTTGATTAAAATTTCTTGGCCGGCCTGAGAAAGAAAATGCTGCTTCCGCCCTTGAATTTTCCTTAAAACCCTTATTTTAACATACCCCAAAGTTTCTTTTTTTGAATGGCCCCACAATGCTGAAACACCCAAATAACAACTAGGATCCTCAACCTGAGGCATTCTACATAAATCCTCCCAGATCATCACTGGTTTGTTGGCTCCAAAATAAACTATTGGCTTTTGCAAGCTAACTCCTTGTCCAGAAGCTTAACAGTAAGCATTAAGAAGCTTGACCGCGTTTTGATAATTGTTTCTTGTTGCCTTTAGAAAGATCAAAGTATCATCAGCAAATAACAAGTGAGAAAGGCAAGGACCATTAGCGCTAATCTTGATTCCTTGAATGTATCCCATATCAGAGGCTTTCCTTAGTAGTAGAGATAACACCACTTACTTTAAGAAACATGTATGGCAAGAGCGAATCACCCTGCCTTAACACTCTAGATGGTCTGAATCTCCTTCCTGGCTGCTCATTAATTAGAACCATGAACTCCATGTACAGTTGAAACACAACTCATCACCAATTCCACCCATTTACTATCGAATCCCATATTCACCATAACAGCCTTGAGAAAATCCCATTCAACCAAATCGTAAGCTTTGTTCATATCTGATTTGATTCCAAGCTCATATTTCTTCTTCGCCTTCCTCAGTTTTAAGAAATGAAAAACTACATGAGCTATAATAATACTATCTTGAATTTGTCTACCTTCCACGAAGGCATTTTGACTTGAAGAGATTTAATTTGAGAGTAAAGGTTCTGATCTATTTGCCAAATTTTTTTAAAGAACTTTGTAAGAATAATTACATAAACTGATTGGTGGAAATGGCTTACCAACTCCGGATTTTGGGGATAAGCACAATATTTGTCAAGTGGAGCTTTCACATATTTGTCCTTCCATTCATAAAATCAATTGCCAAGCCCTTCACTTCCGGCGAGATGATATCCCAAAATGAATAATAGAAAACATCTTGAAATTCATATGGGCGTAGAGCTTTCAAAAACAAAAAAAAAACCTTGCTTTTTTTTTTTCAAAACCGAGGTCATTCACCATAAAAAAAGGGAAGCAGCACTATAGATGTCAAATTATAAGAGTCAAATTACAATTGATGGTATTTGTCCAAAAAAAAATTACAATTGATAGCTGATATGACAATCTGAAGCCTTATATCAAATTTTGTACTTCTCTAACCAAATTGTCAAATGTTATTTTATTATTTAAATAGAGTTTTAAATGGTTGTAATTATTAAAAAATGTCGAAACAAAATTTTTATTAGTTGAAATGTTAGTAGAATAAGGGACTCACCAATAAAATGAATTAAAAATAAATTTGACATTGATGTCAAATTTGACTCCAAATCACAAATCCTTCAACTCCGAATCACAAATCCTTCAACTCCATTCAGCAAATAACACTTCAGTTGGAGAGACTTTTGGTGTCAATATGCACAATGGCATTCCACCTAGAATTTTGACATCTTCTTTGAAGATGCTCTAAGAGCAGCTTTCGAAAACTGGCTATTTATTTTTTATTTTTTGCGAAAACACAGGTGAACATGTTAGAGCAGTTCCATCGTGGTGTATTACCCGGTGGACTGGGGATGGAACAGGGCCAAATAGGCCGAGGGATAAGGTCCAGCGTATGCCAGCCCGAGGGATAGGCCAAGCCCGAGCGACAGGCCCGGCAGAGATTGCCAGCCCGAGAGCCCGAAGGCAACGTGATGCAAGGCTGACGTCGCCCAGACGTCAGCCACTTTTTATTGCTGGAAAATGGCGTGCAACGGCTGGGTTTCTTCGCCGGATTCTGGAAATGGGGAAAAACAATATGCATGCATGTCAAACCTTAGTAATTTCCAACTAATTTTCACATGCAAAGAGGCATTGAAGTACCTGGAATGGATTCAAACTGAGCAAGAGCTCCAGAACCCACAGACTTGCCGGAGTTTACTCTGAGGAGGTGACCAAAAACTGGGCAAGGTTTCAGAGAAATTGCAGGGGGTTAAACCTCTGGTTTCGAACTGGAAAAACACCACAAATCTTGTCCCAAGCAACATTAAGACATAATGAAACAAGATTTGCATAGAGAACCTCACCTAGGTTCGAGTTTCAGATCTTAAAGCTCTCGGCTTCAATGGTGGTTTACACCGTGATGGTCTGATGACGCATGCAACGGTATAGCTAGGATCCTTTAGTCCCAGAGATTAAGGTTTCATGGTTTTGGAGTTTGATTTATTTAATTTTCGAAAAGGAAAGTGGGTGAGAGCTCTCAGAGCTCTAGAGAGAGTGAGAGTGTCGAGAGCTTAGAGAGAGAGAAAGATGAGTGGAAAGAGAGGAAGTGACGTGAGGGAAGCAAGTTGCAAAAAATATTATTATTTTATTTATATATTGCTAGGGTTATTCAAGTGTAACAGTGGAGATACAAAAGGCAGTTAATGTTCATTAAGGGCGGTTACTGTTCACTGGATGGATTGAATAGTTAATAGCCTGGGGGGAGGGTTCACACGCTGGAGTTGCTCTTACAATAGGGTTCAATGAATTTTTCAAAATGGCCATAATACCCTGGCCGTTTTAATAATATGACAGCCATTACCCTCGTTCCCCCTCTGTATCTTTCCCATCCCCCTCTCTCCTTTATTGTCCTTCAACCTTCAATTACCTAGTATATCATAAATCAACATATTCCACCAACAAACCATAATTCCTGGTGACTTTTATTTGAATTTTTGAGCTGACAGTTCCCACATAAGGGAAGAACAAGTAAAACCAACTCAAACTGGATGCCTTTATTTTGTGAATCCTTGTCGTCGATGTCCTTTTTTTTTTCTTATAACAACTACAAACATCATACAAAGAGAAAGAGTCTGTTGGTGTGGATATTTAATGATGGGCTTGGTGAGAATGAAGGCCTAAGAATACAAAAAGCAAAGGGAAGATTGGGCTCGGACAAGCCAACAACCCAAGAAGAATTAAAATTCATTTTTGCCAAGGAATAGGCAACAAGCCTATGTTACAAGTGACGGGCGATAGATGGTTGCTCACCCTAGCAAAAGAGTACTTTTCAAGGGCATGTATGGGTAAATAAGTGGTGACTCACCACGTTCCGAAGGACATCACCAAAAGGCAAAGTTTGGATAGTCGAGCTAGAAGGTCTATAAAAGCAGCAAGGGACACCAGAGACAAGGACACTCAACCAATCAATCAAAAGACATCCCCATTTGCTCTCAGACAAGCAAGAAACCAGAAAGCTTTAGTTTGTCTAGACTTTGTTCTGTTAATCATAGATTCACCATACAAGCCATCAAGTTTTAGAAGCTCTGCTACTTTTCCGAATATTGTAGTATTGAATCCCTTTAGTAAACCTGTTTTACCTCTCATTCTCCAAAGATTACAACCCCTGTAAAATTCAAAGAGAAATGGCTGCAAAAGGACAAGCCTTACCGACAAGGTTATAATCTTGCCCGAGTGTCTTTTGTTTGTGCTTATATAAAGTAGATCTATTGTTTATTGCATCTGCCTTTGTGTTTTAAACCATTTTCAACTGACTTTCGTTCAAAATTATGATTAATCTGGCTAAGCTAATTAACCTTGCTTCTTTAGTGTTAACTGTAATCAAAGAAATGGTTGGAAAGACCCTGAACTCCCTTTATCTCGACATATGTTATCATGAATAAATGTTTACAAGGCAAGAAAAATAACCTTATACAGACTTAACTCATCTGTAACAATCCAAGAAGATTAAGAAGTCTAAGTAACTTGTGGCACAAGTAATCAACCCAATTCATAACTAAAAAGGAACAATCTGTTATACAAAGATAATAGTAGTACGCTCAGATCCATATTAGTTTTGATTGTGAGCCTAAGGCCTAACAAAGGCCCCACAAAGGCACCATTCAAACTAACAGCAAACTCATATTGAAGCACACCACACCAAACAGCAGACCTTGCCCGACAGGCAAAACCCTGAAGAGTTGTATGAGGGACAGATCTAGCCCAAACAGAGTCTAGAGAGAGAAGTAGAAAACCTGTAACAGGTAAATTGAATTGTAGAAGTTGTAGCACAAATTCATTCATTTGACAACGTATATATACATTGGATTACAAAGAGTCCTACTGAGATACAAAGTATTCCCATCTATATCTTACAGACAAGATGACATATATAAATATGATTTGGTTTGTTTACAAAGGTGGCGGATTGGATTGGGACAAGGACTCTTGTTTAACAGAAAGAGACCCAACTTCAAAAGTGGTAAGAGAAAGCTACCCATTTTAGATTCTATGCTACTTTTGGCTCTCTGCCCTAATGGAATTTGAGCTTTGTGTATATGAGAGAGAAGGTGAGGGAGAGGCCGCATGCGACGAATCCGTCAAATTTCTGACTTTAGCGTTGGTGAGGTCTGAGACTCTGAGCTTTACAAATCGGACATTGACGAGAAAATGCGGTGTCCAGATTGCACCGCCAACAGACACTCTTCTATACAATATTTTGCTTAATTTCAGCTTTATAGCTTTTCAATTGCTGCTTCAAAAATCAAAATTTGAATTACAAAGAATCTTGATTACAAAGAGCGAAGAGAGAGTAAGGATGGGCATGGGAAGAGAAGATGGAGAAAATAGGATTTGGATATTAAAAATAGGATTTGGATCCTCTAGAGGATCCTCCTGACCAAGGTACGTGAGTCGTTGGATTTTTATCTAACGACTACAAACAGGAGTGTCCCTTTAAAGTTATAATAATTATAGCTGTTGGATTTTCATCCAACGGTCCACGTGTCTTGGTCAGGAAGATCCTCTACTTAGGTTCAGGAGAGGATCCAAATCCTTAAAAATATGAATGAACAGTGTGTCATATTTGTTCTTATTCACAATACTTTTATATAAAAGTACTTTTGCAAATTTAATTTACTAAACACCAATTACTTTACACTATGTTTGAATGAAGAAATTTAAGATTACTAAAAAAATTTAAAATGATGGAAATTAAAATGACGGGATTTTATTTTCTAGAATTTGTGAATTTTCCTGTTTGGTTAATCTAAAAGAACAATGGAATTGAATACTGAATTTGTTATTTTTAAACTTTCAATCATAGAAATTGAGAAATGACACCTATTTACATAGAATTTAAATTTGGGAATTGGAGGTCCCAAATTCCAAGTTTTTTTTTCCACGCAGAAATTTTAAATTTCTATGTTTATAAATCCAAACAAATGATTTGTTGCATGTCAATTTATAAATTTTAACTTTTATCCAAATTCTAAGTTTATTTCTCTCACCCAAACATAATGTTATTTAACAACTAATTATTTCTACGACACAGCGAAAATAGATTTTTTTTTTTTTAAACACAGCAATATCACTAAACGAGCTCTTAATCTTGAAAGAATCAAATTCAATTGCTCCTTTTCATTAAAAAAAATAAAAAATAAATAAAAATCTAATGGCTGTAGCTCGGTATTACGCACCTTTTTGTTTCTCCTAGTCCATGCAGCTGTTTATGAGGGCATCAATTTCTTGCACATTTCTTTCAACCCAGGGATAGACCTCAGTCTTTTAAGAGATCGATTCTCCTCAGATGAGAGTCCCACCTGGTCTTGCATCAAATTGACATCCTTGTCATGCTCACTTGAACGCGTGATAAAATTGGCTAATTCATTGACTAGTTTTTCCTGCTCCAGGTATACCCCTATTTTCTGCACCCTCAGATGAATATCGTCAGTACTCCCGTGTTCTAAAAAGTGTGCACCAACATTTATCTTGTCCCCACGGTTCACTTTGAGCTCATTGTTTGATATATGTCCCAGCCAAATATAACTTTCATGGCGATTTATTACGGTGGCATACATTGGAGAGATGAAAAACTCAGTGTGCTTGGTACGATTTGCAACACGGATGCAGAGAGAATCACCAGATTGGGAGTCGTCTGAAGAATAAATAATGCAGAGAGTCAATGCTTTTGCATCATAGCCAAAACATTGCGGCACAACTATTTCACCCTTAGGGTCAACGGATGTAAACCCTGATGGAAAATCATTTCCGGGGAGAAAAAGATCACCATTTCCGCTCGCGCTCCATTCCTATACCATGAAGTAAGTAATTAAGATTTGTACAAAAAGTTAATACATGCATGTATGTATAAGCTGTATACGGATAGGTGCAGAGAGAGAGAGATGACCTGTAGGATTGTTTTTCTAAAAGCAGCAGTGAGATTGGTGCACCCTTCCATATGAATCCTTCTCACAGTGTTAAACGACTTATGCAAGCCTAGAATCTCAGTGAGTTTGGGGGAGTGATTCAGATGCAGTTCTACCATACTCGACATTTCTGAAAAATTTGGCATCTTTTCCAATGCAATGCACTCATCCGCTTTCAGGATTTCCAAACTTATTGGTAAATCTGGGATTTCCTGAAGGTTTTTGCAATTCGCAACAGAGAAATACTTAAGGTTCTTCAATTGTACTACGGAGTGGTGAATCTTGGACAAACTCTTACAGGCTTCGAGTATCAATCTCTCAATATTTGGGATTCTTGTAAAGTCTGGTGATTCTTTCAGGTGATCACAATAACCAAGATTGAGAAACTTCAACTTTTCAAGTGACTGAGACAAATGGGAACAAATATCAAAATTCAAATAGAAGGAGAAAGCGTGATGTTGGTATTTAAACAACCTGGTGGAAAGAATTGATAGTTTGGTTGGGTTTGTATTGTACCACGTTGGAGTTCTTCCAGACTTGTATATTGCTACAACTCAGGTCAATGTCAACTACGTTTGGTTGATTAAAATCTTCTGGTATGGCCTGCAGAGGAAACTCAGACAAACTTAACCATCTTAACTCTTCAGAAAGATGGTCGCAGAGTCCAGTGAAATTTACGCCTTTTATTTTGAGTAATCTCAGGTTCCGCATATTTCTGAATGCTTCTGTACTGAAGCTAAGCTTGTCAGCTTCTGGAAAATCTAAAGCAATTCCTTCAATTTCTTCCGTTCCCTGTTTGAAACGAAAAGAAACTAAAGTAAGACAAGGGTTATTTGCTTAGATTTTAACCAGTGCAGAGCACCAGTACTGGATCAATGCCATAGAGTTTGCTTAGACATAAGTTCTGTTTTAACAATCTAAATTAGTCACACGTGTTACCGGGATAATTTCCAAATAATTCAGTAAGCAAAATCAGTTTAACTTTTTCTCCTTTATTACGCACATGTATTAAATGCAATTGGATTGAGGATGTACTTACACATTGCTTCCTCAATACGTGTTTTACATCTTCATGATCCCACAATCTACAACGACTTCCAAGCTTCTTAGGGGATTTTGCACGTACGATTTCTCTGCCCGTGTCTTGAGTCAAACGATGCATCATCAGATTGCCTTCTACATCAACAGCTACAAGGCATCGCTCATGGAGTTCTCTAATGCCTATTGCAGGATTACAGTCACACCCATCCAATATTTCCATGACACGGTCCTTGTTCATTCCTATAAAGAAACAGGATATATCAAGGAATATATCCTTCACCTGGCCATCAGTAAGCCCGTCATAACTTACCTTCAGAATTTTGTGAATTTCCTGACAAGGCCGTGATCTTTTCCATTTGTTCAATGCACTTGTCCATTCTCTTGTGGTTTTTGTACGTAGGTAAGAACCTACAGCTTCAAGTGCAAGTGGTAAACCCCCACAATAATCAACAGCTTCTCTTGAGACTTCGAGATATTCTTCATTAGGATAATTCTTTCTAAAGGCACACCGACTAAGGAGCTCAAGAGCTTCATCTTCATTCATTGTCGGCAGAGAACATATCTTATCCACTTCAAGTGTCTGTAACAAATGCTCATCTCTTGTTGTTATAACAATTCTACTTCCTGGACCAAACGAGTTACGTTTTATAGCTAATGTATTTATGTGTGTCACACAGTCTATATCATCAATTATGACAAGAACCCTTATGTTTCCAAGTCTTGTTTTTATCTCCTCGGTCCCTTCATCGACCGTACTCACCTTTATGTTGCCCGATCTCAAGATATTAGACAGAAGTATGTTTTGCGAATCAACCAGTTTCTTATCTTCTCTCACATTTCGAAGAAAACATGTACCATCAAACATGTGCTGGTAATTGTTGAAAATAGCTTTTGCAATCGTTGTCTTACCTAGTCCACCCATTCCCCAAATTCCAATTATGCGAACATCATTGGATCCTCCAGCATCTAAATAATTACTGATTTCTTGCACGCGAGAATCTATTCCAACTGGATTTCTGGCTACATTTAAGCATGCTTTCTTCAGTTTTCTAGCGATCTGGCCAACAACTTTCCTGATAAACGTTCCTTCATGCCTGGGATTAAAATTCATAATTAAGGAAAAGTAAGATTTACTATGAGACTGAAGGATTAAAATGTACCAATATATACCTTAATCCTTATGAATGCAGAATTTAATTAGGAGTGTATAAGATTCGAATATACTAAGTTAAACTTCTACAAACAGTCATCACCGAACAGTCTGATATCTAGTAAGATAGTATATTAATCCTCGAATTAAAGGAAATGAGCAAGTTATTACCCGTCGGTCACTCGAAAATCCTCGCCGCTCAACCCTGCAGCTGTATTAAGAGCATTTCTCCACGATCGGACCACTCCTTCGTTGAAATTTTGTTTATGGTTCTTAAACGCCGTTGCAAAGCTACCAGTCTGATGCCTGACATCTGAAGGATCGACATCGTAGAAAATCGGAAAAACAAGTTGACCCAGTGTTCTTCTGCACTCCATGATCTCCACCAGCTCCTCAAGACACCATCTGGACTCCGCATACCCCTTTGAGAACACGATGGCAGCAAGCCTGGACCCTTTTATTGCTTGCTTCAGTTTTTCTGTTATAGCATCCCCTCTAGTTAATTCGTCCGCGTCCAGAAAGACATTGAACTTGTTGTCTTTCAATGTACAGTAGAGGTGGTCCGTGATGCCCTTGCGTGTTTCGCCTCTAAAGCTCAAGAACACGTCGTACTTGCTGCACGGGGTATACATCGTGCTGTTGGCAATTCAGCGATTCTCTGACGTCTGATCGGAACTGGAAATTGGCACCAGGCGGCAGATGGTTTTTCAATCGAACTAGCAAAGTCAAGTCAACTACACCTCGTTTCCAGTCCACAAAAATTAATTGGCCAAAAAGAAATTCGACCAAAAAAAAAATTGGCCAAAAGGAAAAAGTAACTTGTTAAGAAAACGCGTGTATATTTAACAACATCTAAAGTGTTAATAAAACAAGGAACATGAAAATTATAAAAATAATAGAAAAAGTGGATATAAAATAAAGTTGAAAACCCATCCATATCAAACCACTCCCGGCGCTCCCCATACCAGCCGCCACCATCCCCCGGCCTTTTCCGTACCAGGCTCCATCACCACCTACCCATCTCTCTCTCTCTCTCTCTCTCTGGGGGAAGTAGAAACTAGCAAAAGCAGCAGAGGAACGAACCACCGAGACCAATCGCTTGATGACCATGTCCATGGAAGTCCCGGATAGAGACCACAGAGCAATGCCATATGTTGTGGGGATGAAAGTAACATTAGGAGTTATGACAGAGGAAAATAATAACCAGGAGAGTTGAGACGTTGAGGGGTTTGGGTATCAAAAAAGAGGGGAAGTCGCTTAACGAGGAAGGGTGGAGTAAATGGCAACTTCTTGGCAAAAAAAGAAAAAGAGAAAATTGGGTGTGACAATTTTGAGCATGGCGCAATAATTTGGCCACAACCAAGAAGAAATGTTCCCATGCCTAACACGCCCCGACTCTGGTATTAGGGGAATATTGGGATCGGAGCGTACCTAGGCTGAAGTCCAATTCGACCGGAAAATGGCCTGAAAACGCCTCAGTCCGCCGGAAACCCAAGAAATGGGTGTTCTCGATTTGATGCCTAAACGAACTCCGACGCCTCATCCAATGCTTGCGCCTTGTTCTTGGGATTGAGGGAAGTCTATTGGTGGTGGTGATTGATAGAGTTAGCTTCGGGATTGATGGATTGCCGCCGTGGAACCACCCGCACCCACCGGTGTGGTTGATCAAGAATCCGAGCCTAATTCCTTTGATTTTGGGGTGGAATTGGTAGAGGGAGGGTCGTGAAGTGTTTCTCAGGTGATGAGTCATGGCTTCAATTCGACGGGAAACCACCGTGAAAGGCGTCATAAACCATGGAAGCCATCTGGTCAGGTCGGCGGGTCGAAGGGAGGGAACCGGGTCGGCCGATTCTCCCTTCCCTCTGTTCCCTCCTTGCTCTCTTTTTTTATTGGTCACTCTCTCCTTTCCTCCTTCCCGATTGGGCAGCTCCCCTCATCATTTCTCTCATCTTCTTTCCGTCACAGCCACACACGTGGTACCAAATTGATGCTCTAACAAAATCTGGAGCCTTCCAGATTTATGTTCTAATGACTATTTTGCCCTCAACTTTGTTCGTTATAACTTTAAATTACATTCCATTTGCGCCCACGCGTTCGTAGCAATGAGTACTACGAGAATACACCAAAAAAAGATCTTACGTGACACAAAAAGATGGTCAACAAAAGTCAACGTGTTTGTCTCGAAGGGCATTTTCGTAATTTCACATTTAAAAAAACTATAAAATTTGTAATATTTGAGGACGAGTCGTTACAATGCCCCTCCAGTGTCACGGCTAACAGAGCCTAAGTGCTGCCGTCTCTTTGTATAAATGACATATTACATCCTCGTTAAATAGTTAAAACATCTTAGGATATACTTTATGGTACCACCACATCAAAACAATATCCCACTAGCTAAAAGTAGGGTAATGCTATTCTTACCACATCAATTTACCACATTAGTATACCACATTATGTGGCAGCTGATGTGGCTGTCCACATCATCTAAATTAATTATAATTTAATTTAGATTAAAAATCATTTAATAAACCAATAATAATAAAAAATCTGGAATTAAATGGTCATTGTGGAATACAAGGAGTCCTTCCTTTTCCTTCCCCGTTTCTTCTTCCACGCCATGTTTTTGCTTCAGCCCATATTTTTTTGGTCAACTGCTACCCATTTTTTTGGTCCACTGCTTCTCCGCCACCGGTAAGTTAGTAACAAGGTCCCTTTTGCCTTTTTGGCTCCAAGTTTTTTTTTTCTTCCATTTTTTACAAGTGTCTAAAAAATTGAAGCAAAATCCAAACCAGAAAAAAAGTACGAAAAATCTTAGAACCAGAATGTTCGTCATCTAACTGCAGAAGCAATGGTATGAGCCCACCATTTGAGCATAAGCTTCCCAATGCCCAATACAAATCCTGCATCAATGTTCCCAATTCCAGTAGCAAATTGTCCAAAAGCTCCAGCAGTACATGTATGAGAATCTGTACCCAGCATGACCTGAAGACCAAATCAGGTGTTTGATTGCTGCTTTGGACTGATAAAGGACCTTGTTACTGGTGGCGGAGAAGCAGTGGAGCAAGCCATAGGTAGCAGTCGACCAAAAAAATCTGGGCTGAAACAAAAACATGGCGTGGAAGAAGAAACGGGAAAGGAAAAGGAAGGACTCCTTGTATTCCACAATGATTATTTAATTCCAAATTTTTTATTATTATTGGTTTATTAAATGATTTTTAATTTAAATTAAATTATGATGAATTTAGATGATGTGGACAACCACATCAGCTGTCACATAATGTGGTATACTAATGTGGTAAATTGATGTGGTAAGAATAGCATTACCCCTAAAAGTATTACAAGGGTTAAATTAAAATACGGATTAGGTATAGAACATGAAAAATATGTATGTGTATTATTCGGCAATCTTATATATTTTTAATACTTATTAATTTTTATTTTTCAATAATATGTTAAGGTTACGAATAGAGTATGTGAATTCTATATGTATTACTAAAAAATATTGCAAAATAACGTGTATTAAACGTGAAAATTTTAAATTTTAAAATACATGCAATTTAACAAATCAATAAAAAGTGTATAAAAAGAGTATTTTTCAAAAACATATACATACATAATTATTAATACATATATTATACGCAAATTTACTAACCATATTGGATTTCCAAATCACAATTTTGTTGAGGTGGTCTACCATTTGTTGGCGGGATTCGACTCTACTCCAAACGGCTACCAAGAAGATGTTGTAGGAATAATAGCATACGTAACATAAAAGGCTAAGAGTGTACAGAGTGTAGACCTCCCAAACCCCCAATCATTTTACCGACTTTTTGACCACAAAAGTCTACTTGGGGCGGCTTTTGCTTCTGAGTCCGATTCCAAAAGCAGATTTCATTTTCGGCACTTGCAATGGACGTGGCTTTTCTATGATTCTAATTATTGATTGACATATATTTATAAATTTATAAATTTATAAAATTTAGTATGTATCAATTAGTGATTGATCACAGAGAGGTCACACTCTCAACTCTTTTGAGGGAAATGTTTTTACCATATTTTATTTGTTATAATAAAAAAAAGAGTGATATCCACATACCTCATTTTACTTCTCACACATCTTTTTAATTTTCGATTGTTGGATCGGATGAATTGAAGAAGATCAACGGACATAAATTGTCAATGGGTGTGTGAGAAGTAAACACACTCCTAAAAAAAAAAAAACATGTTTGTATTTGCTATTGATTTTCTTTTGATTTATTCAATTGAAATATTGAAAATAAACATGAGTGTATACAAAACGCTTTCCTTCTTTATTGTTCTGAAAAAGTTATTCTAACAAAAAAATTAATATTTGACTTTTATTTTAACTACCTCTAATGCACATACTTTAATAATAAAACTCAAATTTAAGTTTTGAAATCAAGGTTTTCTCTCCAATGAACATTCTTGACTCTAGTTTTTCCTCCTCTACTACACATATCCAAATAAATTTTTTCGTTTTTATAATGATATTCTACATTTTAGAGGAGAAGTATAATTTGAAACTACATTAATGAAATTCTCTTTGTCAACCAAAAGAGGGTGAAAAGACATATTTGTCTTCTATCACAACAAAAAAGTTAAAGACAGTAACGTAATTTCACAAAACAAAGTTTGACTGTTTTTTAAACCTCACCTAAATGTAAGTTATTATCTCTGATTTAAAAATAAAAAATAAAAAACAACCTCTCTCCCTCTCTCCTACGGTCTCTCTCACTATCTTCCTATCTCCTTCAATTTTAATAACCAAAGTAAAAAATTTCACACTTTGTGTGTGGAGATATACTAGTCTACTTTAAGAGGAGGTAAAATTAAACCATACCACATAATGGGTCAGCCACTAACTAGGTATCGAATATGAGATTTCTTATTTATAAGTGAAAATGAATGCCTTAAATATAAAACAAATCAACTCAACCGGTCGCTAGTTTTGGATCCAAGTACATGAATGTAATGGTATCTTTGATATATACGGTGTATTTGAAAGTGTTTTCGAAAAAACTAATAAATGCACTTTTGGTGAAAGTGCTTTTTGGAACCAATTCTTAAAAAAATTATAAATGAATTCCAGAAAAACACTTGAAGTGTTTTTTGCAAAAAACACATAACTAGTGTTTCTTCTACAATGCATTTTAAGTTTTTTTAAACCTAAAAACAATTCCATTTATTTTAAAAACACGTTCAAACAAATTTATATTTTTCGTTTAAAAAATGATGAGTGTAGCTAAATTACTTAATGCTTATTAGTTTCAAAAACAAAAATTTAGAACCATGAAAAATTTAGCCTAATAAAATAATATAAGAAAGACATCTTAAAATAATAATATTCACAAATAAGTGTGTGAGTGGGGAGTTCCCGCGAGGGAAACTCGGGTCAAACAAAACAAGGCGCCTCTTTTCTTTTTGATTCTCGGAGTTTATAATATACCTGAACAAACAAACAACCCAAAAAACAATTAGAGACTCGTGAAACGAAAGAAATCAAAATCCGTATTTCGAACCAG
Source organism: Cotoneaster glaucophyllus (assembly GCA_036320875.1). Lineage (NCBI taxonomy): Eukaryota > Viridiplantae > Streptophyta > Magnoliopsida > Rosales > Rosaceae > Cotoneaster > Cotoneaster glaucophyllus. Next base: position 32,111,793 of record CM070059.1, on the reverse strand, counting down.
AAAAATAAAACAAGGGGAAAATGGAAGCAGCAATTGGACTGATGCGTCGGATGCCTCCCAAGCACACTGAAACGGCTCTCTCCGCCCTTCTCTCCCTTCTCCCCCAGCACTCCTCCGATCTCCTCTCTCAAGTCGATCAGCCTCTCCAGGTTCTCCCCTGTTTGATTCCCGAGAGAATCCAATCCAATCCATTTTTCACTTTCCATTTTCTTTCTCATAGGGTTTCATTTTAGTCCCAAAAATTATAAAATAAAATGTTGGTTTGAAATTCAAATTTTAGTCACTGTGTTGCTCTGATTTCCCGAAATTCAGGTTTTGTGCGATATGGAATACGGGAAGGAGTTCATTTTGTGTGAATATAACAGAGATGCAGACTCTTACACGTAAAACCCTCAAATCTTATGTCAAATTTGATGGGTTGGTGTTAGTTTTCTGATATTTTACACTTTAATAGCTACATTTTTTTAAGGACATTTTAGAGGTAGCAAGATCTGGCCTTGATTTGTGAACCTGGATGTTTGATATTAGTTTGATTAATTTAATTTAATTTATTGTTTTGGTTCATATGCAGATATTGGTGTGATTAGTGCAATGCATGTATAACTGTGTAATCCTGTAGTTTCCTTTTTCGTACAATCGTTTCTGTTCTGTGAACATCGATTGCCTATGGTGATATTTTTGTGCTACTATATTTCCATGTAGATCACCTTGGTCAAACAAATATCATCCGCTGCTAGAAGACGGCAGCCTCCCATCTTTAGAGTTGAGGAAACTTGAAGTTGAAGCAAACGACATCTTTGCCATTTATCGTGACCAGTGAGGTCCTTTACTTACCTCGTTCTTCTGTTGTTCTTGGCATTGGTTGAACTTTATAAAACACTTCCAAAATGATTTTTCTTCCATTAGCTAATTTTCGAAAAACGTAAAAAGGCAAGAAAGTGTTGTAAGCAAGGACTAAAAAATCGATAATATCGGCGAAATATCGCCGATATTATCGTTTTTTGGGACCGACGATTTTTTCGCACGGTTACAATTGAATTTCGTCTAAATATCGGCGATATTATCAATAATATCGCGAGAGAGACTGAGTAATCGCCGGATCCGTCGTCATCGTCGGCAATCCACGGCGTTGGTGGATCTGAAACATCTTCTGAAAGCCTCGTGGGGTGTGTGTGTGTCTGTGCATGATGGAGAAGAAGGAATCCTTCAAGGGATCGAGAGAGAGAGAGAGAGAGAGAGAGAGACTGAGGCAGCTGCTCGGAGTAGACCGGACATGAACCCGCGCTCGATCGAACCCGATAGGAACCCTCTTTCCAAAGGACCGGACCCGGGAATCCCAGCGCCCGAAATTGGACCCGAGTTGATCATATTTCTTGGGATGGGTTGCAGTGGAATCGAAGCGAAAGAGGTGGAGCTCTCGAAAGCGGCGGCACGATCGATGCTGTTGTAGGAGTAGAGATCGATTAGGGAGGTGGAGAGAGGGGTGGAGGTATTGGCGCTGACGGAAGCGCCGGAGATGGTTCTGAAGGTGGTTGCTTCTTCGGAGTGGACTTTGGAGGATGCGAGCCAAGCTGGGTCGGGTCGGACATAGCAGAAGGAGTGGTCGTCGTGTCTGCCGTGACGGCGGCCTTCCTTGACGCCGGTGAAGGATCGACTCATCGAGAGAGAGAGAGAGAGACTGAACTGAGTCTGAGATCTCTCAGACTGAGGGAGGAGGACAGAATGAGGGAGAGAGGAAGGCTCGAGAGACGTGCGTGTGTTGCGTGCGCTGCGTGTGCTGCATGCGTGCGTGCCGCGTGTGTGCCGCGTGCATTGCGTGTGTGTGTGCCACGTGTGTGCTGCGTGCATTGCGTGTGTGTGTGTGAAAGTGTACAGCAGTGTTTGGTCTGCTGACTCTGCTCTGCTGACTCTGCCAGATTGCTCTGCTCTACTGCGTGTTTGGTCATATTGAAGAAGGCATGTGAAAAAACAGTGTGTGTGTGTGAAAAAAGCATGTGAAAAAAGCAATGACAGCATGGAAAAAAACACAAGACAAAAACGCATGTGAAAAAAGCAATGACATGACTAAAAGATCTGAAAAAAAAAAACAGTGTGTGTGTGTTTATGTGTGAGAAAAGCAATGACAAGACTCAAAACCGTGTGTGTGGAATGGTTTCGTACTCAAAAATTTAAAACCGCATGTTGTGTTAAACTTATCCCAGAAGTGAAGTATCAGATCATTCATCACACAACTTTCGATAATTGATAAACCTCTTCTATTACACATTTCTGTTTCTTCTTCTTCCCTTAGCCCTTTCAGAGGCTTTCCAGAACCCTTTCTCTTTCATTTATTCACAGACGGCAAGCTGCAGAGGATCATCGAGGTTTTGTTGCTGCTACGTACGACATCGAAAGTTCCAGCTTTGTTACATTTGTGTAATTATTATTTTAAGGTAAGTTTACAAACTTACAATTATATAGCATATTAATAATAATAATAATAATAATAACAATAATTAGAGTAGTCAATATAAAAACCCAACCCCTGCGTGTTATTATTTATAAGAGGCCAGTTGTTATTTTGTTGAAGTAAATTAAAAGATGGGGGGTTCAGAGATAATCAATGTTGAAGTAATTCACAAGGAAATAATTAAACCATCATCTCCAACTCCTCATCACCTTAGATATTTCTCCTAGATAATTTTTAATTTTAATATGTTTAATGTTATTTATTATTTTATTATCAAATTGGATTATTATTCATTAATATTAGGTTTTATTATTCCATATTTAAGGGGATTTATCATTTGATAACTACTCTTCACAATACACTCACTCTACACGTAGAGATGATGAAGATAGTGAAAATTTTGAACCTCATAGGAACTCTATGTGGTACTAAGTCACTCATGTATCTTACCATGTAATGTATAAAGTGTAAAATATTGCACTAATTCATTATATATAAATGATTTTGGTGTGTTTAAACTTCTTTCATTAATTACTATATATTTTCTACACTCACAATGTTTGCCAGCTCGCTATATAATCAACTTGATAATGTTAAATCCATCATGCAATGCATTTCCTTCCAATTTTTTTTGATAAACTAATAGATAATTGACTAAATAAACATCCTGCAAAGTTTCAATAAAAATTTCCAAGTTTTTCTTACAATTTCCGTGGTTTCCATGAAAATTTTATCGATATCGATATTATCCCGATATTTCCGTGTTTTCGGACTACCGATATTTCCGATATTACCGATATTTAATACCTTGGTTGTAAGTATCCTCATGCAATTTATTTTATCATAGTGGTTCAGTTCTTTGTTTCCTTTTGAATATTTCATACGGCTTGATTAACCGGTAATTTGGTAGATACTATGAAGGTGGCATTTCTTCAGTTTATATGTGGGAGGATGATAACGAAGGTTTTGTCGGCTGCTTTTTAATCAAGAAAGGTATACTGCCTGAACATTCTCCTAGGAGATGCAAAATTCAATTTATGTTCTGTTATATGTATGTTTGCTGATTTTTATTCTTTGAGGGGATTCAGATGGCTCCAAGACAGGGCAAGGTCGGAGAGGTTATCTGCAGGAGGGGGCATGGGATGCTATACATGTGATTGAGGTAAACTCTATTTGTCATGGTAGGAACAATGTACATCTGTGGTGAAGGTGTTCATGTAGTCCTGACACACTCCCCCCTTTCACACTTCCACTAACTGTCATTCAGGAACTTTCTTTTTTACGTAGGTGGGTCCGGAGGAGGAAGGAACAGCTCATTACCGTTTAACCAGCACTGTCATGCTGTCTTTGACTACTGATAATGAGTCATCAGGCACATTCAGTTTGTCTGGATCAATTAGACGACAGGCAATCACACTTTATTCTTTTTCAATCGAGGAATTTCATCTTCTGTACAATTTTGCTTGCGGAAACATTTTTTTTGAGAGGTACAAACAAGTCGGTTCGGGGAGAAATGGTTTGTCCCCTTCATCACCCACATCTTTTTCTCTGCACTTCTTTTCTAAAAGTATTCAGTTTTCTTTTTGCATTGTCTGGAAATTTGAAATTATGAGCACCAAATATATCTGGTTGAGTAATTCATCCAAGTGATCTTTATCTGAATGTTTTGAGATGGACTGGCATGGTCTAGCATCTAAATGGCTCTTTAAGTTTCAACATTTTAGTGAAAGTTAGAGTGAACAACTCTTCTCTCTTTTGATAGTTAAGTGAACAACTTGATGTACGCCAATGAGAGTGCTGTGAAATCTCTGTGAATCAATTTTTGATTGACTGTGTTATATTGTTGGAGCTGATATGGTTTAAATTAATTGAGCACAAGATTTGCTGTTTGAATGATCACTCAACATCTGTTTTTCTGTGCTGCCCTGCATGTACTATTTGTATGATATCCTGGGATGGATCAAGTACTCTTTCTTTTTGGCTTTGTAGATGAATATGCACCTCTCAATTCAAGAAGGCCATATTTGTAACATGGGAAGAATGATCGAAGAAATGGAGAGCAAGCTGAGAAATTCACTCGATCAGGTACTGTGCTTCCTTACATGCACACTTTCGTTTCTACATCCTGCTCTACAGTTCCGACTACACAATGTTTTGTCAAGTTATGGAGCTAAGAGCCATCCACGACCGCTGAAAGCATTGGGTTACCACGTACTAGATGTCTCACTGGCACTTGAACCACTGTGCAGTTGTGACTAAACAGTAAGGTTTACAAAGGGCTTCGTATATTTATCGTTGGAATTTAAATTGTCAATTGATCTGCTTATTGCAGGTTTATTTTGGGAAGACGAAAGAGATGGTTTGCACTTTACGACCACCATCTGAAGTAGTGATGAGACTGCCTGACAGCTGATGAGGCATATATTCTATGGCCTATCAACAAGGGAGAATACCAGTCCCTCACCAGGTGTTGGTTGTCAAACTTAAACGATTAGGGTTCTGCTGTACTTTATGTCATTGTCTAGTTTTTGAAATGTTCTTTTGTTTTGAATTGTACCACTTGGCTGGTTTGTGAATCGAAAACGCCTCATGGATTTTGTATTTTCATACTCATTATCAATTGTGTGCTTGAGCCTTACGTGCCAAGTTATTTGATATTAAGCAAAATCATATTAGCCCATTAACCCTAAGCCATGTACAATACGCCAAGCCAAAATAACAAACCCTAGCTAAATCAATCAAGTAGGTTGCTACTGTAACCATACAAAGACCAACGTCATATTAACATTTCCCCAAGCACGGCTAGAGAGCTTGAGGCACCGTCTCCGGCTATGGCAATGCAAATTGTTGCTCCCGGAAGAGTTCGAGGCGCCTCTTGCCAGGACAGAAGTTTGGTTGGACATAATTTAGGATCTTAACAGATTAAACCTCTCGTTATCGATTCTTTTTAGTTTTGTTAATTTGTAATGGAATCTAAGGATTAATGGCTCGTTCTTACAGTCTTTCGCAGATCGAAAAAGTGGAAGAACGATGAATGATGCTGAACATTGATCCTATTAATGGAACTGTATGGATCATCCATAACATCATGAAGTGACATGGAAGCGGGAGTAGAAATCGAATCAGCAGCCACCAATTTATCATCAGTTTTTCTTGGAATCTTCTTCTTGGCTTTTGGTTGCGCTGCAGTATCATCACAGTCGCCGCCAGCAGAAGCGACGACAGTAGCCTTAAAACTTTCCCTTCCTCTTTTCCGCGGTCCTATCGCTCTTTCAGAGCTGGCAGCTCATCACCATCATTGCCAACAGCAGATATGGATAGTCTTTGAGGCTGTATTCATACATAATCCAGGAACCCTCTTGCCAAGAAGTCGATTCTCGCTGCTCTTGTAGTGAAATCTTTTGGCATGGCCCAAAATAACGATGTTTCCCTCCGTCGTCTCCCCCATCTCTTCCTTTTCTTCTCTTGCTAAGAATGGCCAATTTCTGGAATCTTGAAATATATCCGGATGATTAATTCATTCATGTGATGGCAATCTGTAAATGTTTCGTAACGGGGAAGTACATCTCTTGTTTTTTTGTTGCAAATACTACTGTTTGAAATCTCTGTGAATCAGTTTTTGGTTGTGTTTTAATTAAGGACAATATTTATTTGTTGTCTGAATGATCACCCTGCCCTGCATGGACTATTTGTCTCACATCAGATCCTGCGCTTGAACTGAGTTGGTTTCTACTGTGTCTCGTCATTTTTTTATTTTTTGAAAAACAATTAATTAAGTTTGGTGGCCGGAACATCATTGTCGCTGGTGCAGCTGTTGTTGTTGTTGTTGGTGTTATTAGCGGAGGAAGTGCTCTACTGATCCAGTTCCTCGTCGGCAGCTCAGTCCTTGCTCTGCTTGCTCCTTCCGCTTCAGTGCTGCAATCTGATAAATTAAAGCCATCAAGTGACTCTGAGTTCTTGGTTTTCACTTGCTTTTCTATCACAATGTCTACCTTCATTTCTCCAATAACTCAACAAATACATAATTGTATACGTATATACCTCATTTTCTATGAGACGCTTCTCTTCTTTCAGCTGTTTTTCCTGTTCAGAATTAGAGCCATGCATAATACACCAAATTCAAATCAAAACTGTGTCCAAATCACTCCACAAATATTTAAACCAACTTATCAACTGCATCAAATTAAAATTCAGTAACATAGAATATGTAGATATATATAGCACCAGCAGAAATACAGTGATCAAGTGATCAGACAACTGAGTATATTGGAAAAATATTAGTGAACCAATACAGTTGATCTTAATCTACACTATCCCCTCCCCTTCTCCCAAACCACAAAAATAATGAAACAACAAAAATGCAAGTCCCTGCGAGAACAGTGAGTTCGAGGGAGGGCATATCACAGTACACATGACCACTGATCCGCATATGTGTAACGTGGATATGCCCTCAAACAGAATGCAAATGGCAATAGAATAGAATTAGAACCCCTTCCATTAACAGAGAAGGAACAGATGGTGTCAGAGAAAGAATGCATACCGTCTCGATAAGAGCTGTAAGGGTTTCCATCATCAGCTGTGTCTGCATACTCAAGTGAGTTTTTACCACCAATCTATTAGACTTACTGTACTTCCAATACACGACACAAACTATATAAACACTTCATGTATCTGTTACTACTGTGTGGTTATTTCATCGACAATTGAGTGACTCAGAACCGATTTTTTCTTTCTTCATGTTCCTAGTTATTTATGACACAGGAACACCATTTATAAAGAACAGAATTTATATTAGTGCACATATATGTTAGTATCTGGAATTACTGAAATGATCAAATATCAGTAAACTCGTGTCATAAAACACTGATCGATGTTGTTACACATGAAATTGCAGTTTCATAGATGAATCGTATCTTTTGTAGCTTAAACTTCACTCAAAAACATGAAGAAAATATCTTGATATCATGGAAACAACAGAACTTGCCAATTTCCAAAACTCAAGGACAAAAACATAACAAAAGAGAACAGACGTTTCAAACATTATTGATCTTCGACGCAATCACAGCTAGAAAAAGAAACTATATATGAAGGTTTATATTCCGAAAACAGGTACTTCACTTAATCGAAAGATCCATTGAAACCAGTCTGAGTGAAACCAAAATATTAAGTAATAATGGTCTGAGCAAAAAGAAACAACCTTTCTTGATCTTGTTCGTCTTAAAAGTGCATCTAATTCCTCTTCAAGCTGGGTGAGCTCTGGAACATCTAGATTATCAAGGTCTTGTGCCTCCATACCACTGCAAACACATAATCAGATCCCGGTCACGTGGGTGAATGTAACGAAGCTTCTGTACATGATACTTACCTTTGCCTCATTTTCAGAGATAGGTTAGCGCCTGCGCGGAGGAGATCACTCCATTCCGAATTATGCTTCTGCACCCGAGATTAGCAGAATGTGAGAAGAGACGATAGGTTGCAAGTATTGCTACTGGTGTTTGTAATTATTTCGACACTGATACAAAACATGAAGTCCTAACAAATACAGTAATTTGAAGTTATTAATCCAATCTTCTGGGGGTAGCCCAGATGGTGCCTGGCAGGTGTCTTAGATGCTAACCTTGTCAGTACCACCAGCATTCTTGGAAGCACCAATTTCCTCTTCACTATGCATCTGGTAACGCTCCAGAATCTTTCCCAAACTGAAGTAGATAATTATGTGCATTAATTATATGAAAGCAACAGGGAAGTGTTAATAGCATTCCAAAAATCTCATTTTACACTCCTCACAAGTGTATTTTTCTTTCCTAATATAGAAAGTTTGGAGTGTAGAATGAGATTTTTAGAATGCTAATAACAATTCCCAAGAAATAAACCATCCATGATATACTTACAGTAGAAAAGATGCCATTTGTACGAATATAATTCATCTAGAAAATTAGATTAAACTGGAAATAGGAGGTAGGGGCTTAGACAATTTTAAAAACTAGGGCAAAGGTTCCTCCTTCTATTGTTCAAAAAAAAATAAATATATATATATATATCAAGGCGGCTCCTCTCGTGTGGAGATTAAGAGTCTATCTAACACGTGAAAAACGTACTGAGTGATGATTGGACTTCATGATAGCATACTCAAGTACCTATTGGTTTTTCATTAAGGGCTTGAAAGAACTTGGTAGTTCCACGTATTTCCAATTGATTTTTCATTGAACATTCGTAATCTAACATGGTATCAGAGCTAAAGTTAATACATATCCTTGAACTGAAACACAATAGAAAACAATAGGGACCAAAACTGGATAAAGTTGAAACTACAGGGATCGAAGTATAATTTTGTGCAAACTACATGGACTAAATGTAGTTTGTCCTCGAAAGAATGACATTTTGATTTTCATACACTTTCTTTATTTATTTCTCTTTTTTTTTTCTTTTTTATGGGAGCTCTTTTTTGTATTCTTGTTGATGTAGACTTAAAGTTGTCCTCCTGGGGGCTGCTCGCTTTCTCTCTCTAGATTTTGAGAATGTTTTTGCTCACCATCCTCAAGTGATTGTGATGCTTACCAACTTATTTATCATTGTTCAATCAATAGCGGAACTAGGAATTTTTTACCGGGTGGGCTAGCTTAAAAATTTAAATCTTTATAAATAAAGAAATTTGATACTGTATTTTTTATATCAGCTAGTTTAAAAAAATTCACAAGGTGAGCCAAAATTTTTTGTAATTAAACTAATACATGTTAAAATTAAACAAATCCAAACTTGTACATGTACAAGAAGCGATGAGAAAAATAATGTAAGAAAAAGATATAGTTTGCAAAGTGTATTATATAATTTTATATAGTTAAACCTAGAGAATTTGAATTAGTAACTAAATATTTGGTGAGCTACATTCGAAAATCAATCAAAATTATATGTAAAATTTTATTTTTCACCACAAGCTACCTGGGCTGTAGCCCAGGGCAGCCCTTAACTTGGCTCCGCCAGTGTATTCAATAAGTTTACATTTCGAAACCTGTGTAAGGGAAAGACACAAATTTTAAATTTAAACTCATCTAACGGTGATAAATAAGGTGGTGAGCAAAAATACACCCGTGGATGTAAACTACGAAGATCCCTTTCACCCCAAGTTATGAACTTATAGGAAAGCCAAACAAATAGAAGAACATAGAAAAACAACACCTTTTAGGTATAAATCCCCCTAGAAGGTTAAACGAGTGACATTTACTATTTTACTCTCAATATAAGGTGCATGCCATGGTTGAGGATTCTCTCCGGATTCTAGGATCTCGGAGATTACTTCATCGTATCCATTCATCGTACATCATGCCGCAGGATGATAGATGAACGGGCACGATGAAGTGATTCATGGAATCCTTACAAACAGAATCCGGACAGTATCCTATTCCTATTTCGACAACAATTCAAGATGGACGCTCAAGGATCGATGAAAACATGACACAAAGGAGAACTGATGGATCAAATAGTTGGGCCTTATCACTATATACTGCACCACTACTAGATATAAACATCAAAGTTAAACTTCATATTGCAGTTAAAATGTACGTTTGGAAGAGTTTTAGGAATAGCTAAACCCGCATTCAAAAAACTAAGTGTTGACAATGTTTGATGTAAAAAGTTAAAATCCTTCTAAATTGTAACAGCATTTCTAAGTGCTTTTATGAAAAATACATAGCAAGTGCAAAGAGTTCCAAGTGCTTTTATCAAGAAACAATTGAATTTATAGACATTTTGATTGTTGCTAATAAAAGTGTTTATAAGCAAAAGTACTTTCTAGAGAAATATTTTAAAAGGACCCTAAGTCGGGACAACAATAATGTAACATATATGGTAGACAAAAGGATGTGCACGACGTGATATGCAATTGATTATCGTTAAAGGTGTGAAGCAGTTTCTCATATCAGAAATTTAATAAACTTTGTAAGGGCTTCGAAGGAGTTGGACTTCCCCCGGTTTTGTTTAACCTAGGACTGTAAGTATGTCAGTGGATTATCATATGCATATTTTATTTACATGCATGCAGAACTTATCTACATATTTATTGTATTTTAACGTTCCCTCATATCAATACTAGTCAATTTTTTTTTTTTTTTTAACAATGATGCGATAGATTTTTTTAGCAAACGATAATGTTAGTTATTAAATTGTTAATTGTTAGGATGAAGGAGAATTCACACCATAGTACATATGCATAATTGCTTTCCGACACTGCGATAAAATGCCTTCTGCGATGCCATAGATTTTGACCTTGGTCCTTCTTTTAGGTATATTATTACGAATATTTTGATCTTTGTCCTTTCTTTCCTATATTTAATTATATATAATACCACATTAGACTTTATTCAACTTTATAAACTTATGTACCTTCGCCCTTTATGGAGCAGACTACACCTTTCTTCTTTCTGCAGTAAGAGTTCAGGGTGTTAAACTCTTGTAATTAACATGTCCTTCCCATGGAGTGATGATACAAATACAAATATACTTACTACAGGGAACTACTGATATTTTTTTCTTTTTTCAAGTTGAAGATGGTTAACAAACCTGAGCAAGCTAATTAATTAGTTCTTATACGCAAAAATCACCAAATAATCATGCAAATACTTTGGAACTCTGATGATCCAATATATATTCTACTATATATACAGCGCTTCGCCAAACAAAACTTCATCTCAGACATGCTCACGACATGCATGGAAATTTAGCCAATATTACTCTTTAACCATTACCATATCACTCCTTATGCATGAAAATTTTTCCTTATCATCTCAACATATCGTGCTATACTATTTTTCACTGAATTCTTTAAGAAATTCTTTCATGTGATGGAAACACCGCTTGACATGTTAACATGGTGCTACAAATTCACTCACAAACTCACTCGCAATACAATGCGTACAACTATTCATATACGTGAGTGCATACCTGAATCTCGACAACAATAGCAGCCGTCACACACAACTCTATCGGATCAAATGGTGATTATATTGATTAGTCACTATTTTAGTTGCTTATGAGAGCTACTATTACTTATTTTTCCACACTTTGGATTCCATATCACTTATTATTTGTTCACAAATTAATGTGATCCGACAATCTATGAAAGGTTGAGGTATGTGATAAGCTAGTGGATGATAAGATGAGGTATGTGATTGTTTCTCAAGTTGAGATGCAATGTTCTATTTTCCTACTGAACCCGACAATCAAACTGTGCATATGAATCACATGTTATTCAGGTCAGAACTTGATCAATTCAATGTTTGGTATCTTATGTTGCCAAATGGTTTGGCAATAATACATTTCACGTCAAGTAAATATGTATCGAACATAAGTTGAGTTTTTTTTTTTTTTATCAAACATAAACTTCATTAATAGAAGAAAATGTTACATGAGACGAGATAAACTTAAAGAAAAACTGCTAGTAGGCCAAGTGGACCAAGAAGCTCAAAGCACATGATGCCCAATTAGACTCTGTTGACGCAAGTCGTCTTCGCCACAACCACCATATACCTTACCAATCCTCCGTTCAGATCAGTTGATATGCGGTCAGCACCAACAAAACATAAGGGCCAAAAAACAAACCACATATGCAAATAAGTCCTAATTGAAGAACATATCTAATCCCCAATTTCACAACAACAAAGATGCACAAAGAATACACAAATTTGCCTCTAAAATACTCAGCAAAAGAAAGCAGCCAGCAACAGCAACCAAATCAACCACTCAAGGACCAGCAAGGGAAAACTGGTAATGCCAACCAAACAAGAAGACAAAACACCATCAGAACCATTGAAGGAGGCGGTACGGATACCCAAATTAGCTGCACAGCGGTTTTGCACACATACATCTAAGTGAGCGACGACTCGCTCTCGAGGTGGGTAGCAAACACAATGGATAGAAGAGGATTCTCAATCGAAAGCAGGTATCCAACAAACAAATGGAGGATTTATGGGCTGAGGAGTGGGAGGGTATAGGAGAGCATTCGTGTGATGCACAGAGGAAGGGGATCTAAGTAGTTGTTACGGTTAGGGGGTTAACTTAAATCTGGTGCAACAAGCTGAAAATCTCGAAGAGGTGAGCGGAAAACCAAAAGAATAGGGACAATGCACCCAATCTGAGACCGAGCTCAGGCCCACTACCACCGAAATTCGAGGATTGAGGCGAGCTATCATCTTTGGAGAGATAGGGTAAGCTACCATCAGTGAGTGATGGAGCAAAACGGCGGGGGAGAGAAAAGGGAGGCGTTTTTCTCTTATTGGAGGCATCTATACTTACATATTCTCCTAAGTTTGGGAAAACAGCATCCACTTTTTCCCCATCGAATATTAACAACATAGACGAAGAAAATGAGTAATAGTATATAGTAATCCTATACAACAACTCGGGTCCTCCCCATGCCCTTTGAAGATTGATGCTAAAGGTTGTCTAAAGGTGTTCATTCGTTAGCAACGGTGGACGATGGATGCAGTGCCTCCAATTAATCTCTTGCATGTACAACATTCCCTTGTGTTGTACATGCATGCATGTGGTAACAACCAATAATAATAATAATAATAATTCAATGGGAAATTTAGTCCAATGGCAAGCTTTGGCTGCGTAATGGGTAGGAGAAGGCTGGAAATTCATAATTCGAAACCCTCCTCTTTGTAAGCAAAGGACGAAGAATATCGAGAGCTAAAAGTATTTATACATATTATCTTCTCAAAAAATGAGGAGATTACATTTATGTTTTCATTGTTTTCAACCTTAGGTATATACCACCACATACGAGCTGTCTTTAAACTATTTTTTTTATTTTTATTTTTAGAAAAAAATAATTTCCTAGTTAATAGTAAGTTTCAATGTGTTTAAATCTTTAAAGTTCAAAATTATGTAATTGATATTAGTTAAGTAATTCTAATTTTTTTTTCACCTCAAAAGGCGAAAGAAGCATAAAAATTATCACTTCAAAAGTAGCCTGTAATTTTAGACCTCGATCTATAAACCCCTTAAAATTATACAAAAGCTGTGAAAAGATAGTACATACATCAACAAAAAATAAATAAAATAAAATAAATGGATCCATTGATTGGTAACTTTTAATTACAAGATGGTACGATGGTTATCAATTAAATGTTGGCGTATAATTGGTTATTTGGTGAAGGTTATACATGGATTTAAATTTGGATACTTAACTTTTAATTACAAGATTGTTACCTTGGTAACATTTAATTTAGTTAGCAAATTAAATGTAGCCGTATAATTGGTTATTTGGTGAACGTCATATGGGTTTAAATTTGGATACTTAAATTTTAGCGTGGTTGTTGTGATTTGTTTTTCTATTTTATTTTGAAACAAACTCAAAAAGAATTTCCTTAGATTTTAGTACGATGGTTATCAATTATGATTTTACTTACCGTAAACTGTTGTTTCTCCTGTTTGGGACCAAAACAAACGGAAAACAACTATAAAACTAAAATAAAATAAAGGTATAAATAAGCAGGCGGAAACTGAACTTGGAAGGAAGAAGAAATTAAAGGGGGCGTACCTCTCGCCGCTACAGAACTCGTAGAGCCTCCCCTTGGCGGAGAAGATGACGAGGCCGACCTCCGCCCCGCAGAGCACGGACAGCTCACGTGCCTTCTTGATCAGCCCGCTTCTCCGCTTGGAAAACGTCACTTGCCGCCTGAGCTTGTTGTCGATTAGCTTCAGCTCTACCTTCCCTCGCCCCATTTACTTGCTCTTCCTTGATCTCAATTTCTCTCTCTCTCTCTCTCTCTCTCTCTCTCTAGTTTCCGGGAGCGAGTGTAAAACCCTAACCTAGAAGCAGCAGCAGCGAATTCGAAAGACAACCAAATGAGGGGTTTCTCAGTCGTCGACGACTCCTCCCACCCCACTACCATTTAAGGAATTTAGTTTTATTTTTTATTATTTTTTTTTATGGATATTACTAATTTTGCTTATAGGACAAAATAGGAAATGTACCAGAACCAGAGAATCGTTTTACTTTTGGTCCACATGTCAGCGAGACGTATTTTTTGGAAAAGGCGGTATCATTTTTCAGGGGATCCCAAGAATCTCGTGATCGTGACTGATTATTGTACAATAATTTCTAACTGCACGATATATAATGAACAGTCACAATCACGAAATTCTTAGAATCCCCAAGAAAAGGATGATCCGGATCCTTTTCCATATTTTTCAGCCATTTTCAGAACAAAATAAGGTTATTCTATTAAAAGGTAAACCCTCTATTTTGGTTTTAGTAGATATGTTTTTGCTCACAACGCCCAAGAGATGGTGATGTAATGTTAATCATTTACTTATCAATGTTAAATAAGTTCAAATTTTGTATTAAAATGCAGAGACGATTGTTTTCACTATTCCGATGAATGGCAAATTATAAGATTTTCATTTAAAAATGAAAAAAGAATATCATTAAACTATAGTAAAAAAAATTTCATTAAATTATAATATTAAGCAACGTATAAAATTAGTACTTATTTCAATCAATTCTTAATTCAATCAATTAAACGTTTTTGTTTCTTATATTTTCAATTTGATTCCAAAATTAGGTATCTGAAATTTATTTATTTTCTATAAATAGTACTTGACGCTCTTCCCTAATTTGGTAATATTGGGGACCACACATGTAGAAGATTGTGGTATCCTGTCTGAACGTTTAGGGTAATCAGTAGGCCACTTTTGCTTTTGTCGCATCAACCACGTCCACATCAGTACTTACGGAAACGTATCCTCTTTTGGGATTGACGGTGGGTGTGCGGCTCCTCGCAGAGCATATCCTCTCTTTTTTGGAAATGCTAGGAATCCCGAAATTCTAGAAATTCAGTGATCAAAATTGTACATCGTACGTTGAGAAATTATTTTAAAATTTAAAATTAAATATAAATAATACTTAACGAAAACTGATCACATAATGTACGATAAACGATCGGAATCACGAAATCTTTAGAATCCAAAAAAAAATCCGACGACTTTTCCTCCTGATCCATCCATTTCGGCAGAGTTGGGAACCACCCCACTTGAATTCCTGGGATTCAAAATTCTTAGATCGCTTAGATGTATTTTAAAAATAACTAAAAATATTTTTAGTGAAAATATTTTTAAGTAAAAGGACAATAGATTCTGAAAAATATTTTAAGTGTTTCTTATAAGAAGCACATATTTTTCTACAAAAAACACATATTTAACGTTTCCTCCAAGAAGCAAGATATAGTGCTTCTTCCAAAAAAACACTTAGACCATCTCTAACCCTTAGGCTAAAACCTAAAATTTTTAACCTAGAAAATTTAGATTTCAACACAGAAATAGTTTTTCTCCTCCAATCTTTTGGGGTTAAATTTTTAGTCCGAGAGTATTAAATAATGAATTGAGGATAATTTTTTCTTAAAGTAACTTTAAAAAAAAAAAAATTATATGGACTATCCTAATTTAATTTTATGAACATTTTAACCTAAAAATATTTAAATTCCGATAAATATTGAAAAATCTCTAAACTGGCACTATGAAACTCATGGAAGTTGGAACACTATGAAAGAATATGAAACATATAAAATATTTTTTTTAATTACTTTAGGCGTTAGATTTAAATTTGGATCGTTAGATCTTTTGTTTTATTGTTAGATTTGATCATATTAAATCTTATCCGTTGGATTCAATAAATTTATAAATATAAAACTAAAATAAGTACACGTATATGGTTGCCCAGCTCCATTAACTCAGGGGAATCTTGGGCTAAATTTGCTCTAGAAATGAGTTTTGGGTTAAACTCATATTTTCCCCAAGGGTTAGAGCAAGTTAGGGTAAGTTTAAAACCTAAAATTTGAGTTTTACTTCAGGGGGTTGGAGTAGGTCTTAGTGCTTTTGTACTCAAAATCACCTTTATAAAAAATATTTTCGCTCATTTTAAAAGCACTTTCAAACGAGCTCTTAATCTCTTAAGAAGTTGTAGGATATTTCTACTTACGATTTATGAAATTTTTTTAAGGCCTAAGTCCAAATTTTGTACAGTTGTTAATAATTCGTAAGTTATTTATGAAAATGTTCTTTTGTGCGAAAAGTCATCCTACTGCGTTACTTATTTGCATAAAATACACATAAAGAATTTTACGTGAGGGTTTTTATGATGTTTTGAGTATTGAACACTTATAAATTTTTAATAGTTAAATATTAAAAATTAAAATCAACGATTAAAAAGTTAAAATATCATATACTTCGAAACATCATAGAATTTTTGGAAAACTAATGAAAAGGGCTTGAAATGTAAAACCCCACCCCCATTTGTTTTTTTTAAAAATAATTGTTTTGGTGTTAAATGGTGTGCATGGTGGGCCCATTTCTCTTTTTGGTCCTCCGGCCTCTTCTTTCCTTGTGTTGCGTGGCCTCCCACCCATTCTCACTCTCGGATCCCTCTCCCTCTTTCTCTGTCCCTCCCTCACTCTCTTTTCTTTTCCTCTCCCCCAAGCCCCATTTCTGTATTCTCTCATTCTCCCCGAGAACCAACCCATACACCCTCACTTCCACACCACATTAACAAAGACGACACCACCCCACCGGACCACCCCATGTCGAACCCAGCTACTGTCGTCGAGCCAAGGAGCTCCGGCGAGGGCCTGTGGTTTTCCCCGGCAAAGACCTTGCCGATTTTAGTGAAGGTAACGTTTCAAAACCTTTTAAAACCTAGTGGATCGTGTTTTCAAAGTAAGTTAGGTTGTCTTTGAAGTGTTTTGGCTTATTTGTACGCCGAAAATGAACTCTGATCATTTTCCCATATTTTTCGGCGAGAACCAGGCCTTTGCAGGCGTTTTCCGACAAACTCCAACCACCACTTGCCTCGAAATTTGTATTTATCTCTTCCTTGCTTCACTAGCTTCATTTTGGTATTTTAATTTGCATGAAATGGTTATGTTTCGAGCTCCATCGGAGCTAGGGAAGTTCCCGACCAAAATTCCAGCTTTCCCTTCCATTGGGCTTTGGTGACATGCAAAGGGAATTGGGCTACCAAGCCCAACTCTTTTGCCAACCCAGGGCCTCAACCCATTAAGCTTAAAGCCTACCCCTTTTATTTATTTAAAACCCAAAACCCTTTTGGGCCCAACCCATTAAACCCTTTAAAACCCAGCCGCAAAACCCTATTTTACCCCAGGCCTTTGGGCCGGCCTACCACTACCCTTGATTCCTGCCCAGTTTCAACCCAATTCCCTAACCCATTAACCTAAATCCATTAACCCTTTATCCTAAGCCCAACCCACATAGACCTAACCCTAACCCAAGTCCAAAACCCTTAACCCGGAACCCCTCCTAGACTAATTTCGACGTCCTGAATCTGTTTTCAATGTTCGTTTTCCCAAATTCAATTGTTATATTATAGTGTTATTCATTGGACCATTTATGTGCTTAGGTGCATATATTGTGACGGTTCTGGCTTCGCTAGTTGCGCAGCTTTTCGACTGCGAAATACTGTGAGTGGACCCATTCTAAAAATGCATGTTTTAACAGTAGTAATACATACATGAAAAGCATGATTTGATGATTACGTTTTATGAAACATTTATAAGATAACATGCTTCCTGAGGCTATTTTGAATTATTACTATTTTTCCTATAATCCGTGTTCTTTATAGAATAACTGATGGATGACGATATAATATTTAGAACATGTTTCGAACACCTCTTTATAGTATAGATGATGGATGACTTTATACTATGAAGTTGCTTTTCAATTATATGTATGTTCAATGGTTTTGTACTTACTTAGTGGTCCCTATTCCGTTACGGGGCGAGAGATAGATTCCGTCATGGGCGAGGTTACGGTGTTGGCATAGGGCTTGAAGAAATAATCTCTAGCTACGGGCTGAGAGACACGGGAAGCTGGGACGTGGCCTGAAGGTGATTTTCCTCTAGCAATTAGCATAGGGACGAGGAGCTGGCACGGGAAGCTGGGACGTGGCCTGAAGGTGATTTTCCTCTAGCAATTAGCATAGGGACGGGGAGCTGGCACGGGGCCTGGAGTGAGATTGGACATTCACTAGCGATTACTATATATACGAGATATGTTTTGAGACATTGCACGACATGCTAGGTTTCGGAAAACCTATTTTATGTATCATGATATATGTGTTTTCATAAAACCTATGGGTTAGTATGTTGATAACTGTTTTATTATATCTATATCAACTTGGTCCACTCATATTTGTTTTGCGCCCCCTTCAGGACTAGAATCGAGGCATACAATCCCTGTGTTAAGGCACTTCCACATCGGCACCTTCAAGTCCTCTCGGTGTAGGACCCATCTTTTGTTTCATTCAATTTTATATTCTTTCTTTTAGTGTTTTAGTTAGTTGTATGCTCTGAACACGTTCCTTAATGCATATTAATTACCATTAAATTTATAAGTCTTATTTATTCCTCGTTCTCATGCATTTCTAAATGGCTTGCGCCACCCACGGATGTTGGCCAGCACGTACCCACCCTGGTTTCGGGGAATATCAAGATCGGGGCATGTCATAAAAAGTTTTAGTTTTAATATAAAAAAAAACTATGTTATAAGTTATGTTTAATGATTAGTACAAGGCCGATGTTAAAGTAGTCCAACTAAAAATAGCCCAACTATAATAAATTATGATTTGTCGATTTTACCTCTAACTTTTTTAGGTTGAGTTCCAGATCTTCGTCATTAATGGAGTTCATCGTTGTTTTGCAGATGTTCTTCTTTTTCTTTGAAACAAAAAATATAGATCATCATGCTATTTAATTTATATTTTGTATTATTTCATTGAGATGTGATCATCGTTATTATTCATAGTGTATTCGAGGTACTGTTTTTCAATTTTTCTTCTTCAATGGAGTTCATCGTTTGTTTCTTCAAAAAAATAAATTTGAGATCTGCATGCTATTCAATAATAATGACGGGTCATTGTTTCTGGACTGTAAAAATAAACTGTTTCTGGAATCTAGGTCACTATTTATGGATCTAAATGAAATAGACACACTGCTTGAAAAGAAATAGTAAAATTCACTGTATTTGGATTTAAAGCAAAATAAGCACCTTGTTTATTAAATATAATCAACTGATGCATGAAACATAGACAGTTTCTGGAATCTTAATCACCGTTTTTGGAATTTAAGTCATTGTTTCTGCATTTTGGTTCTTTTCTTTCCAGATATAGTGTTTGTTTGTGCACATACAAAACAAACAATGTATTTGATTTTTATTCCAGAAACAGTGTTATGTGTTCGGGTTCTTCAGAAACTGTTTTATGTTTTGGTTCTTCTTTTTTTCCAGACACTTTTTCACTGGTTTCAATCATTAAACTTCTTTGGACTTGTTTTGGCGGCTTTGTTCCGATGAATGCTTCCTTTTTCAACTTTGATTTGAACTTT
Source organism: Cotoneaster glaucophyllus (assembly GCA_036320875.1). NCBI lineage: Eukaryota > Viridiplantae > Streptophyta > Magnoliopsida > Rosales > Rosaceae > Cotoneaster > Cotoneaster glaucophyllus. The sequence goes on along the minus strand of CM070059.1, from coordinate 32,091,951 downwards.
GATTTGGTTGAGTGGAAATAGGGGAATTTGATTTGATAGGAAGATAGAGAGTTATTATGGTGGTTTCGTGCTGGGTTGAGGTTGGTGAAGAGTAGGGACAATATCGAATCATTTAGAGGTATTTACAAAAGTGTAGATTTGTAGCCGGTTGGGCTTGTAAGTTTGACCCGTGGACAATAGTTTTGGATGATTTTTTTAGGGAGAAATTAGGTTCATATCCTTCTTTTTGCTACTCCATTGATTAAAATCCTATTCATTTTCAATTTTTGATCAAGGTCCCTGGGTATTAATAATGTCATTAATTATTTGAATAATAAAATATTTTTATTTTTAAATACATTCCTTTAGTGTTAAAAATGTTACAATTAGTATATTTATATTTATGGCTAACTTTTTTATCATATATTTTTATTTTTAGTTTGTACCTATTTTTAATTTGCAAATATTTTTTAATTTGTACCAATTTTCTTTTCATTTTTAATTTGTACCCATATATTAGTTTCTTTTTGTGCCCATATTTTTTTAAAGTTTTATTTGTGTTTGTACCCATGTGTATACCGTCACATGACATTGTATATTTAATCAATGATAGAAAAATTACATATGGTATATTTATGTTTTATGCCTAAACTTTGTATCATATATTTATATTTTTAGTTTGTACCCACTTTTAATTTGCAACATTTTTTAAAAAAAATTTGTAGTATTTTCTTTTTAGTTTTATTTTGTACCCATATATTAATTCTTTTAGCGCCTATATTTTTTTAAAAATTCATTTGTACTCATAATTTTTTAATCTTTTATATGTACCCTAATTTTGTAAACACGAAAATTTCCTGAAACGAAACGCGACAAGAACCAACGTGTACAAAGTAATATTTGTATTTTTTTGATTTGTTTTTGGGTTACAATCTCTTTTTAGCTTGATCCTCTGATTCGATCTCCGTAAGGTGTTGATTTGGTGGATTGGTTGTTGATCCGAAGGGCCGTCGGGGCTTGATCTTTGGATGAACAGTTCTTCAAGGGCCTTTGGAGGGCTTGATCTTGATGAACGAGGATGTGTGGATTTGTTGAACGGATCTTCAAAGGGCTTTTGGGCTTGATCTTTGAAGATGGATGAACAAATCTTCAAGGGCTTTTGAGGCTTGATCTTCGAGGTGGATGAACGGATCTTCAAGGGCTTTTGAGGCTTGATCTTGAAGGTGGATGAACGGATCTTCGAAGGGCTTTTGGGCTTGATCTTCGAGGATGGATGAACGATGCTTCGAAGGGCTTTTGAGGCTTGATCTTCGAGGTGGATGAACGGATCTTCAAGGGCTTTTGAGGCTTGATCTTGAAAGTGGATGAACGGATCTTCAAGGGCTTTTGAGGCTTGATCTTGAAAGTGGTGAACGGATCTTCGAAGGGCTTTTGGGCTTGATCTTCGAGGATGGATGAACGATGCTTCGAAGGGCTTTTGAGGCTTGATCTTCGAGGTGGATGAACGGATCTTCAAGGGCTTTTGAGGCTTGATCTTGAAAGTGGATGAACGGATCTTCGAAGGGCTTTTGGGCTTGATCTTCGAGGATGGATGAACGATGCTTCGAAGGGCTTTTGAGGCTTGATCTTCGAGGTGGATGAACGGATCTTCAAAGGGCTTTTGAGGCTTGTGCTTTGATGAAGAACGTACAGAACTTCGAGGAGCCTTGGGGCTTGATCTTTGATGAAGAACGGACAGAACTTCGAGGAGCCTTGGGGCTTGATCTTTGATGAAGAACGTACAGAACTTCGAGGAGCCTTGGGGCTTGATCTTTGATGAAGAACGGACAGAACTTCTAGGAGCCTTGGGGCTTTGAACTTTGATGAAGAACGGACAGAACTTCGAGGAGCCTTGGGGCTTGCTTGAGAGCGTTTGGAGTTTCAGAGCTTCAACGCTTTTGTGTAATGTGAATTGGTGTATTGAAATGAATGAAATGGCTTCCTATTTATAGAATTCCAAAACTTGATTTTTGGGTTTTAATAATCAGATGAAATAAGTCACTTCTGCCAGGCGTTGACAAGTGTCCTGTTTGATGACTTTTCTGAATTATTTTGATTTTTCGTTGATTCACATGCTATGTATAAAATTTATGTGATACATGAGCGTTGAAATTTTAATTTTTGGTCAACATTTATTTCACGAAATTTCGATGTCTACAAATGCCCCCACTTCAAGGCGCGTCGCATACTTGTGCTTGTCACTTGTAGGCGATGTGTTTTGAAGTTTCTCAATGTAGATGTCGATTCAAGGGCCGTCGGGGCTTGATCTTGAAATGGACTTCAAATTTCTTCAAGGGCCGTAGAGGCTTGAATCTTGATTTTTGTGCTGCAAATTTCTCCAAGGGGCCTGAGGGCTTGACCTTGGACTGCAAATTTCTTCAAGGGCCGTAGAGGCGTGAATCTTGATTTTTTTGTGTTGCAAGTTTCTTCAAGGGCCGTAGAGGCGTGAATCTTGATTTTTTTGTGTTGCAAGTTTCTTCAAGGGCCGTAGAGGCGTGAATCTCGAATGAACTGCAATTTTTTGTGGTTTCGGGCTTGGTCAGGTACTACGCAAACCATATAGTAGGAGTTCCTCAAGTCGCCGAGCTAGGAGATCTCGGGTTCCGGTTGATCATTCTCCTTCTACTTGTCTCTCATTTAGCAACGAGGACAAAGAAAAGGAGAGGGAAGAGAGACGATATGAGATACTCTTGCTTTCAACGAAGTGGCCGACGAATCGACACGTGCTTTGTTGTGCTTGTTGACTTTCCACAGCTTTGATCTTGAACTGGGTTTGAAGGATTTTCTGGTTTCCTCCGGATGGATCATGCGATTCTGCAGACGAGGGCGTCATGCTATAGTGATCTGTTCCAGCTCACTATGTTACATTCCTCTCTGCTTGTTTCTTTTGCCTGGCAGAAGTGGTGCGCATCCTTTTGCTTTTAAATGGTCCTTTGCTTTCGACCTTGATGATATGAGATACGTTTGCTTTTGAAGCAGTAACGGATGAACCAACACATATATATTGGTTGCGCTTGTCTCCACATGCTTCAATGTACTAGCTTCACCTGTCTGCCTTATCTGTTCTTCAGGCAGATGTGGTATCTTCCTGGAGGTTTGAGTGGAGGTTTCGACATATTGCTTTTCTTTATCCTTGTCTTGCAGATAAGAGTAGGGACAAAGGAAAGGACAGGGAGATTGCATGCTATGAGATAGCTTTGCTTTCAACCCTGATGATATGAGATACCTTTGCTTTCGAAGAAGTCGTTTTCCACAGATTTAATCTTGAACTGGGCTATGAGGCTTCTTCTGGTAGACTTGCTACAAATGTCTGAATTTACTCCTTTTACCTGGAGTTGGGCTCGATTCAAGGGTGGTGGACACTTGATCTTGAATTGGGCTTGTGATTTCTTCAAGGGCCGTTGAGGCTTGATCTTGATGAATGGAAACGGGACCACGAGCGGCTTCAGGATTTGGGCATTCGGCAAGCAGACACGAGATGGAGGTAATGGTCTGTTTCTTTGTTCGATCTCCCCAATTCATGTTGAAGAGGGTTAGAGGATGAATCAGCACGTGCAGTTGTTGCGCTTACTGATGATCCCCAAGATTGATGCTTCATTGTCGCTCTCCTTATCTGTTCTCCAGGCAGATGAGTACTCGAGAGCAAGGCCAGGTAAGCAATCAGGGAAGGATTTCTCATCAATCCGTTCCAACTGGGAAGGTAAACGCCGGCTGATCACTTTGCTTCTCCTTATCCTGTAGTTAGGGGATGAATCAGCAAGGTTGATGCTTCATTGTCGCTCGCCTTGTCTGTTCCCCAAGCCGATGTGGATGAGTACTCGGGAGCAAAGCTAAGTAAGCAATCAGGGACGGATTTCTAGGCAGTCCGTTCCTGACCAAAAACTTGGTTCCTAGCGCCGCCCGATTGCTCTCCTTCTCTTTGTCCTGTAGTGAAGAGGGAGGACAAAGAAAAAGGATGGGAGAAAGCATGATATGAGATACTCTTGCTTTCGACCCTGCTGATATGAGATACTTTTGCTCTGGTTTGATTTGTTTGCAGAGGTATTCTCGGGAGGAAGAGAGCCAAGCATTTTGAGAAAGCTTTGTTGGGGTTTTGCTGGGAGTGTTACCCTCGGAAGTGAGGAAGGGTTGAGCATTTTTTGCAGGTCTGCCCGTCTGTGGAGGATGAAGGTCGACATATGTAGAATTTTTATCGACAAGTGGTAATGCTGTTCTTTTACCCTTCTCGGTCACAGCGATGTACTGAGAGTGGCGGGGTTCACGTGTTTTAACTTTGTCAGAGGCTTTTGACAAAGTGGTCCGTGATTTCCGGAAAGCTGGTGCTGAATCCGACTCTCGAGGTTTGAAAAGCAGTGTGCCTCTTCGATTTCTGAGAAAGGCGTCGTGCTGGCGGTCTGGCTCTCGAGATCAGGAGAGTGGCGACAGATTTGATCCGGAAAATCCGGCTTTTAAAATCTCAGAGAGTGGTGCCTCTTCGATTTTTTGAACAAACGGCCCGACTTTTGATATTCGGGGAGAGGTGCCTCTTCGATTTTTGAACCGGCGCCTCTGTTGCTTCTTCTTTTATGGAGGCGTCGATGGTGCGCCAAAAGCATGTTCAGAGAGTTGGTTGCTTGTAAAGAATTCCCCTCTTTTGTATCTCTGAGAATTTGATTTCATCCGACCTCTCCTTCCTTCATTATTTTCACAAATGGCTTGCCCATCTGATCATCGTCTTGACTTGAATATTAGTGGAGAGGCATCTGCGTCTCCTCAAGACAATATATGGCGTCCATTTCTCTTATCCCCTTCTGGTCCTCTCACCATTGGGGACTCTGTAATGAAGAATGATATGACTGCTGCGGTGGTGGCCAGGAATATGTCCACTCCCAAAGATAACAGATTACTCGCCGGGCGGTCCGATGAGTTGGCCGTTAAGGATTCTCTGGCTTTCAGTGTCCAGTGCGCGGCTTCTGTTTCCAATATGGCCCAGCGCCTATTTGCTCGAACCCGCCAAGTTGAATCATTGGCGGCTGAAGTGATAAGTCTCCAACAAGAGATCAGAGGGCTCAGGCATGAGAATAGACAGTTGCACCGACTTGCACATAACTATTCTACAAACATGAAGAGAAAACTTGACAAGCTGCAGGACTCCGATGGTCAGTCTTTAAGTGATCATCAGAGGTTTGTGGGTTTGTTTCAAAGGCATTTAAGGCCTTCGTCTTCTGGAGCTTCGCCGAGTGTTGAGGCTCAAAATAATCAACTTCCAGCGCCTCCTGGGGTTCCGCCGAGTAATGAGGCGCCACCTGGCCAATGAAGGCTTGTTTGCACATTCTTTTTTTTTTTTCTTCTCATGTAAAAAAAATGTAAATTTTCAGAGATGTCAATAAGATTTATTTTATTTCATTCGATGTCTATATATACACATATATAAGTATACATGCATGCATATACACACCAAACACAAACCTTATTCATGCATATTTTATTTTTTTATTTATTCATATATGCATTGCCGACATCCAACACTCAAAAAAAACTGTCATCATCATTTTTTTTTTTTTTTTTTTTTTTTTTTTTTTTTTGCTGGTTGGTGCCCACGCACCCATCATTCTTTTTTTTGCTTTGTTTTTTCTGTAAGTGGCACAGACACCATCATTTTCTTTTGTTTTTTTATTTTTTTTTATTTTTTATTTTCTTTTCTTCCAGATGGTGCCAAATGCATCATCATTGTGTTTTTTTTTTTTCTACTTTCCGCCCATCTCTTTTCTTTTGCTTTTTTAGGTGCCGTGCATCTCTTTTCCTTTGCTTCCTTTCCTTTGCTTTCCTGTGACGTAACACTGAAGATGGTGGAGCTGTGGCGTCGATCAAACGACTGAGAAGCATTGAGGCTCCACCATTTTTTTTCTTTTATATATGGTGCTCTGCAAGATTGGATTTGTGGGTGAAAACCCAGGAGGAGCTGCATGTGCTGTTGAAGCTGCTGGAGCTGACCGGCTAGTCGTTTGACAGCGGTCACTGAGCTCAGCCACTGAGCACAACCACCAAGCTGTTGAAGCTGCTGGAGCTGACCGGCTAGTCGTTTGACAGCGGTCACTGAGCACAGCCACTGAGCACAACCACCACCACCAAGCTGTTGAAGCCGCTGGAGCTGACCGGCTAGTCGTTTGACAGCGGTCAGTGAGCTCAGCCACTGAGCACAACCACCAAGCTGTTGAAGCTGCTGGAGCTGACCGGCTAGTCGTTTGACAGCGGTCACTGAGCACAGCCACTGAGCACAACCACCAAGCTGTTGAAGCTGCTGGAGCTGACCGGCTAGTCGTTTGACAGCGGTCACTGAGCACAGCCACTGAGCACAACCACCACCACCAAGCTGTTGAAGCTGCTGGAGCTGACCGGCTAGTCGTTTGACAGCGGTCACTGAGCACAGCCACTGAGCACAACCACCACCACCAAGCTGTTGAAGCCGCTGGAGCTGACCGGCTAGTCGTTTGACAGCGGTCAGTGAGCTCAGCCACTGAGCACAACCACCAAGCTGTTGAAGCTGCTGGAGCTGACCGGCTAGTCGTTTGACAGCGGTCACTGAGCACAGCCACTGAGCACAACCACCAAGCTGTTGAAGCTGCTGGAGCTGACCGGCTAGTCGTTTGACAGCGGTCACTGAGCACAGCCACTGAGCACAACCACCACCACCAAGCTGTTGAAGCCGCTGGAGCTGACCGGCTAGTCGTTTGACAGCGGTCAGTGAGCTCAGCCACTGAGCACAACCACCAAGCTGTTGAAGCTGCTGGAGCTGACCGGCTAGTCGTTTGACAGCGGTCACTGAGCACAGCCACTGAGCACAACTGCTAAGCACAGCCCCAGAGCACCGCCACTGAGCACTGCCACTGAGCACAGCTACTGCATAACCACTAAGCACAACCACCAAGCACAGCTACCAATCACAGCCACTGCACTGCCTACCCGTCGCACTGCCTTCCGTCGATGACTGGGCCCAACAGCAATGGTGTCAAGCTTGAAGTGGAGGAATTGCAGAGGAGATATCTGCAGTGGTGGAGCAGAAGAACTTCACGACTGGCTAGTCGTTTGACAGCAGTCGTTTGAGGTTGTTGGCAGCGGAGGTGTGGATGATGGGCAGAGACAGGAGAGCTGCAGGAGGAGGTCGAAGACTGCAAAGCTAAAATCCTAGAAGCGTCGATTTGGGCGTCACTGGTGGAGTTGTTGTTGGCTTCCCTGGATTCGTACTTAATCGAATCGGTGGAGATAATTTCTTGCTTCGTCGTTCCCTGTGGCTGCCTCATCATCCCGTAACACTTCGGGACTTTTTTTATCTCGTCCAGTTTAGATGGCGTCGTCTTGGTCGACGACATCTTCGGCTGCCTTTGGGTGTTCACCTCTGTTGTGCTACCTGAACCACCACCACAAACCAGAACAGAACCATCGGGCGACAATCTTGCCGCACATTCAGTTCTACCCAAACCTGCATCACCCATCACAGCTGCAGTTCAAGGCGAGCGGGTCGTGTTCCGTTCTCGTTGCGATGAGGTGCTGAAGCACTGTTGGACTTGGCAGCAATGGCAATGGTGCGCTGCAACTTCTCCTCCGTCGTGGGGAAGAGGTCGCCCATTGTGACGGGGATGGACAATCTTTGTGTCGAAGTTCCATTATCTCCAACGCTTTCACTTTTCTCTAGAGGTTGACCAGAGCTGCTTTGCCCCCTTTCCAATTGATGAACTTGCGGAGGAGATGGTTGTTGCTTATCCAATTTCTTTGAACCGATCTTGGAGAGGCGTTCCTCACAATCTTCATAGCAAGGAGCCTTGACCGAGTATTTGAATAAGTTTTCGAGGAAGAACAGATGGCGCATGTATGATCTTTGTGTCGAAATTTCTTTATCTTCAACACTTTCACATTGCTTTGGAGGTTGGAGAAAGCTGCTTTGCCCCCTTTCCGATTGGTGCACTTGTGGAGAAGACGTATGCTTCTCATGCAGTTTGTTCGGAGTCGCATGAGTCCATCCTTCAACTTCACTTGACTTGGAGTATGCCCCCAACGGTTGAGGTGAAGACTTTGAGTTGAAAGAGCCAAAAGTGACATCTTCTTTGGGGATTTCATCTTCTTGGATCGTGATGGGGAAGATATCTTTGACCTCCTCTTCAGTGTCGTCCTTTTGGGTTTGTTGGCGTGAAGATTGGCCAGTGTGGACGATGGTGTGCTTTCTTACTTTCAGTGGCCCATTTGTGTCCACCTCCAAGATTACTTGGCGCTTCATCCTTGAAGGAATCAAGCTTCGAACATTGCATTTTTCTGCTAGCCCGTCGAACTTTTCTTCCTCTGGCGTTGTCTTCCTCTTCCTAGAAGTTTTCTTGGTTTCTTCAAGTCTATCCAAAGCCGACCGTCGCGGAGGAGAGCTAGCTGTGCCGCTTTGTTTCTTAGGTTTTGATAACCTTTCGAAGACAGAGCTTTGAGGTGTTGGCGTGCTAAGCCGCTTGAAGACGGAAGTTCGGTCTTGACTACCAATGCGATCAAGTGTCGAATTTCTGGGCTTTGAATGATTCAACCTATCGAAGACCGAAGTTCGAGGGGCGGGTTTAGGCTTTCTTGTCCTTTTGGCGGTCACCAAGGTCCATCCTTCATCATCGTCAGTAGGTACATCTTGGTTGCTTGCCCCCAGCAATTGAGGCGAAGATTTTGAGTCGAAAGAGCCAGAAGTGACGGTGATATAGTTTGACTTTACCACATCGTCAAGGTCTAGCTCGATGATTCCTTTCTGAGCCAGCTTCATGATGAGATCTTTTAGCACGAAGCATTTTTCCGTCGGATGACTGATGAAGCGGTGGAATTTACAGTATCTTGGACTGTCAGTACGATTCATCTCTTCCGGCCGTCTACACTCAGGTAGGTCGATCACCTTTTTGTCAAGCAAGTCTTTCAACATGGCAGCCACATCAGAGTCAGGGAATGGATAAGTTTTCTCCTCAAGTTCCTTGAAAGTGCGTCTACGCATTTCTTGATCACGAAAAGCTTCGGTTTGAATCGCCCTGCCTCGTGTGGATACTTTGACGGGAGCTGTGTTGACCGTCATTGCTTCCTTGGTGGGTTTCCACGCAGCCTTCTCCACCTTCGGTCCAAAAACTTTGTCGTTCTTGTGGTCGGTGAATGGTTCTTTCTTCCCATGATGGGCGATGCTTAGTTCCATGTCGTGGGCACGGGTGGCCAGCTCTTCGAAGGAACGTGGTTTGATGCCTTGAAGGATGTAGTGCAAGCTCCAATGCATGCCCTGGACGCACATCTCGATTGCTGAAATCTCCGAGAGCCTGTCTTTGCAGTCGAGGCTAAGGTTGCGCCATCGGTTGATGTAGTCCATCACCGGCTCGTCCCTCCACTGCTTTGTGCTCGTCAGCTCCAACATGCTCACGGTGCGGCGGGTGCTGTAGAAGCGGTTGAGGAATTCTTTCTCCAATTGCTCCCAGCTGTTGATGGACTCGGGCTCTAGATCTGTGTACCACTCAAATGCATTCCCTTTCAGTGAGCGCACAAACTGCTTGGCAAGGTAGTCACCTTCCGTCCCTGCGTTGTTGCAAGTTTCCACGAAATGGGCGACATGTTGCTTCGGGTTGCCTTTGCCATCGAACTGCATAAACTTCGGCGGTTGGTAGCCCCTTGGCATCCTCAAGGTGTTGATCGTCTTGGAGTAAGGCTTTGAGTACAACATGGAGGTATAGGAGCTCCCTTCGTACTGCGCCTTGATGGTGTTGGCGATCATCTCCTGCAGCTGCTGGATAGAAAGAGCTCCTAGAAGTGCCGCCGGTTGGTCTGGCTCTTGCTTCTTTTCTTCGTCTTTCTCCACCGGAGGTTCTTCTTCTTCTTCGGCATCTTTCTTCCCGCCAGAGCTGTCTCCTTCCTCGTGTTGTGCTCCCAATTTGTTGGTGAGTGCGGTGATCTGCAAGTCCTTCTCTTCCACGGTACGTGTGAGCTTTGCGATCGTTTCGTTCATCTGGGCCAACTGCTCTTCAACTGAAATTGCGCCGATGGTCAGGACTTGTGCAACCAACATACGTGGCTTTCCTTCAGCAGCATGCTTAGGTGCCCTTAGCGAGGTTAGGTTGATGACAGGCTCACGTTTGTGATGTTCACCTTGCTCCCTTGACGGCACAAACTTTGTAGCGGCACGTTGAGGAGTGGTTGTGGCGCCAATGGATGCTCCGTTCGTGGCGGAAGTGCTCAAATTCCTTCCTTTGGCGGTTGCGAGAACGGTGACTTGCAAGTTTTGCTCTTCTGCTTTCTTTGTGAGCCTTGCAACTGTTTCCCTCATTTGAGCCAGCTTTTGTTCAATGGAGGAAGCTTCGATGGTTGTAAGAACGGCTTGGCCTTCCTTTGATGCCATTGCTTTTGGAGTGTGATTTGATTTTCTTGAATGGAGAAAGAGATGAGAGGTAGAGATTGTCCCACTGGGCGTGCCAAATTTGTAAACACGAAAATTTCCTGAAACGAAACGCGACAAGAACCAACGTGTACAAAGTAATATTTGTATTTTTTTGATTTGTTTTTGGGTTACAATCTCTTTTTAGCTTGATCCTCTGATTCGATCTCCGTAAGGTGTTGATTTGGTGGATTGGTTGTTGATCCGAAGGGCCGTCGGGGCTTGATCTTTGGATGAACAGTTCTTCAAGGGCCTTTGGAGGGCTTGATCTTGATGAACGAGGATGTGTGGATTTGTTGAACGGATCTTCAAAGGGCTTTTGGGCTTGATCTTTGAAGATGGATGAACAAATCTTCAAGGGCTTTTGAGGCTTGATCTTCGAGGTGGATGAACGGATCTTCAAGGGCTTTTGAGGCTTGATCTTGAAGGTGGATGAACGGATCTTCGAAGGGCTTTTGGGCTTGATCTTCGAGGATGGATGAACGATGCTTCGAAGGGCTTTTGAGGCTTGATCTTCGAGGTGGATGAACGGATCTTCAAGGGCTTTTGAGGCTTGATCTTGAAAGTGGATGAACGGATCTTCAAGGGCTTTTGAGGCTTGATCTTGAAAGTGGTGAACGGATCTTCGAAGGGCTTTTGGGCTTGATCTTCGAGGATGGATGAACGATGCTTCGAAGGGCTTTTGAGGCTTGATCTTCGAGGTGGATGAACGGATCTTCAAGGGCTTTTGAGGCTTGATCTTGAAAGTGGATGAACGGATCTTCGAAGGGCTTTTGGGCTTGATCTTCGAGGATGGATGAACGATGCTTCGAAGGGCTTTTGAGGCTTGATCTTCGAGGTGGATGAACGGATCTTCAAAGGGCTTTTGAGGCTTGTGCTTTGATGAAGAACGTACAGAACTTCGAGGAGCCTTGGGGCTTGATCTTTGATGAAGAACGGACAGAACTTCGAGGAGCCTTGGGGCTTGATCTTTGATGAAGAACGTACAGAACTTCGAGGAGCCTTGGGGCTTGATCTTTGATGAAGAACGGACAGAACTTCTAGGAGCCTTGGGGCTTTGAACTTTGATGAAGAACGGACAGAACTTCGAGGAGCCTTGGGGCTTGCTTGAGAGCGTTTGGAGTTTCAGAGCTTCAACGCTTTTGTGTAATGTGAATTGGTGTATTGAAATGAATGAAATGGCTTCCTATTTATAGAATTCCAAAACTTGATTTTTGGGTTTTAATAATCAGATGAAATAAGTCACTTCTGCCAGGCGTTGACAAGTGTCCTGTTTGATGACTTTTCTGAATTATTTTGATTTTTCGTTGATTCACATGCTATGTATAAAATTTATGTGATACATGAGCGTTGAAATTTTAATTTTTGGTCAACATTTATTTCACGAAATTTCGATGTCTACAAATTTATTTAGGGTTTATATCACAAATGGTCCCTGAAATTGACCCCATCAATCATGATGGTCCCTGAAATTGAAAATCGATCAATGTAGTCCCTGAATTTTAACTCGCGAATCAATGTGGTCCTTCTGTTAGTGTTCCGTCCAAATTAACACTAAAAACAGGTTAGAGAACCAATTTTTCATGGTAAAATGACCAAAAAAAGGTTAGAGAACCACTTTTTTTTGTTTTTATTTTAGTTTTAGCACCAAATCCATGAAAAAATGGAGAGAAAAGTGAAGATGGAAAAAAGAAAAGAGAGGTAGTAAGTAAAATTATAAGTAACATGGTTATTTTTTATCATTTTACCATGAAAAATTGGTTCTCTAACCTTTTTTTTTAAGTTAATTTGGACGGAACACTAACAGAAGGACCACATTGATTCGCGAGTTAAAATTCAGGGACTACATTGATCGATTTTCAATTTCAGAGACCATTTGTGATATAAACCCATTTATTTATAATGTACTCATTCTTCTTTATTAATGTACCACTTTGTTATATGTGAAATGTACCAATTTTTTTGTAAAATGTACCAATTTTTTTAACACTATGGATACATTCTTTTGCCATTTCTTATTTCTTATTTTTACATAGTTTTTATCCATTTTATTCAATCAAAATGTTTGAATTTTTTTTTTATTGTAACTGTTTCTATTAGTATTATAATGAGGGATTTAAAATTTATAGGATTATAAATCTCATAAAATATCAAACAATTAATGCAAAACTATAAAAATATTAATATTAATAGTAATATAATGAGGTGTACAAAGTCAAGGGACTTTGATCAAACTTTGAATACTATTAAGGTTTTAATCAAAGAATGTTAAGGATTAGGGACCGCATCCAAAGTATCCCTTTTTTTATTAAACTTTGAGCCATTTTGGTTAAATAACATTTTGAGATGGTTTTTGGTTAAATATTTGTTGGCCCAAGCCCTTTTCATTAAAACTCCCTAGAATTTTTCCTTTCTAAAAACGGATCCACCAAAATGAGCTCATGGAGATCCTAACTTTGAGGTTACCTCTTTGTGTGTGTTTAATATATGACCGTTTGGACTTTGGAGGCAATAGACACACGGATCTCTCTCTTAATTTTCGAAAATTACATAAAATAGTGCTATTCACACACCTATTTTTAACTTTAGCTCACTCTAATTTTTTACCGTAGGATTGAATGAGTTTCATAATGAGAGAGAATTCCTGAGATTAGAAATTAAAACATGAGATGTGTGAGTAAACTAGAGTGTGGATAGCACCACCAATTATATAATATTGATTATACTATTTTATGGGTTTTGTTGTTTCAAACTTGACTGCACAATTGCAACTCATGATTTTGATGGGTTTTGTTCATATGTCCTTGTTTTGCACTAGTTGGTTGTACCTTGGTTCTGTATCTTCCATATCTAACTTCACTAACATTGTTGGTGTGAGCAAAACAAGACCTTAGAAATTCCGTAGAACTAGACTAACAGAAGTAGCGCTAAAGAAGATGACACTTTAAATGTTCAAAAGCAAGAACATTAGGTAAGAGCAACAAAGGGCACTGGAAATTAAACTTAGATTCCTCCTAAAACCCTTAAAAATCAGTTACACCAAAAAACCAACAAACCGCGCACATAAAACCAATGTAGGGTTCCCGGTACATGTGTGTCTGTATGGTTCAGACAAACTGAACAATATTTACTTATTGAAACTTTGTTTTTGAGAGGTAGAAAGAAGTCGGTTCAGAGAGAGTTTCTCCCCCTTCGTAGCCCCCATCTCTTCATTTCCTTTTCTTTCTAAGGCTATCTTTGTAACATGGGAACAATGATGGAAGAAATGGAGAGCAAGCTGAGAAATTCACCCGATCAGACTTAAACATAGGCCATGCCTTCGAAAGCAATGGATTTACCACTTATCTGCTGTCCCAGAGGGATTAGAACCATTGTGCAGTTGTGACTGAAGCGTAGGGCTTACAACGGCTTTCTACTTTTATCATTGGATTTTAAAGTTCATTGAGCAGGATCGGGAGACATGCATCTTTTACGTACAGTGAACACTGTGACACTTTTTAAGCCATTAATTGAAGAGCAAGCAATGGCTAGGATTGTATCTAGTTAAACTGCAGAGAGGCTGATCAGTTTTGTGGTAAATTTGGTCTGTTCATGACATACACAAAAGGTCAAGGGTGTTTTCCTTCCGTATGGCTTTGGTTACTTGTCTTCCGTGGGTTTTGACTATTCTTTGTAAAGGTTGGTTATTGTGTAGTGGATGGTTTTTTGTTTTCCGGCCGGAGAACCCAATTCATGTGGGCGATTCTATCTGCCGAAGAACAAAGAACTTGGAGATATGTTTCTGTCAAAATCTTGGATTCGCCACGCCCAAAAACAATAAGCAAGCCTTGGAGGCACGTCTAGGGATGGGGGAGAAACTGCGAGCTTAAGTATCCATGGTTCTTAAGCTATGAGTTTCAAGTGTAGTAATCCGTTTCTCATGGTCAAAATGCACCATCATACATAGCAAATCACTTGGTAAACTTCCTCGCCGTTTGTACAATCCCAGTTCATATTGGAATATGAATTAGGAATGAAACAGCTTAAGGAGCAACAGAACTACATAATAACCCCCTTTTTGTTTTTATACTTTGTTTGTGATATTTGCAGAGACTATCTGTATCGTTTGTTAAGCGATATGTCTTTGAATGCAAGAGTCTATGATGGTTGGAAAGCATTTGTGCGTGAAAATCGTCTGAAAGTAGGGGAAGCTTGTGTGATTGAGCTGATAGTAAGAGCCGCAGTCGTAAAAGTGACATTCAAGGTTGGCATGTGCCACGCTTAAGACGCAGAGTGATACATTAAACAAGATGTAAGATATTGTAGCCTCTGTGGACGCTATTATTGATTGTCACATGTTAATAAACTTCACTCTCCTTAACTTTGTTGTCATAAACTCAACACGTGTCAATCAATGATAGAAGTCACAGAGAGGCCACACACAAAATGGATGCAGAAGATTTGATCTCAAATCTCTTTATCTTCCCTTTACCTGAAGGGCTTCCATGACACGGACCGCAGGTGGGTTGACAAAACAACGCTTCCAAGTAAGCCACCATGGCACATTGCACTAAAAAAGTCATTCTCAATTCTCATGACGATCTGATTAGCTATTCATCATCGGATCAAACTCATTGGAGTATGAACAATCAGACATGATGCCACTAATTAACAAGCTCAACAAGTTGAAAGTAGCCAAAAAAGCCTCAAAAAGAGTATCCAAAATTTGCTGTTTGAATGATCACTCAAAATCTGTTTTGCTGTGATGCCTCGCATGTACTATCTGTATGATAGACTGGGATGGATGAAGTACTTTCTTTTTTGCTTTGTAGATGAATATGCACCTGTCAATTCAAGAAGGCCATATTTGTAACATGGGAAGCGTGATCGAAGAAATGGAAAGCAAGTTGAGAAATTCACTCGATCAGGTACTGTGCTTCCTTACATGCGCACTTACATTTCTACATCCTGCTCTATGGTTCAGACTACACAATGTTGTTGGAGAACAATTTAGAAACAACAAAATGACAGAAATACAGAACTAATATACTTATACTTTATTATTAAAAAAACTTGTAATACAGAATGAAATTACACAATAAATACAGAAATTAAAATGATACTAACTTGAATGAATCAAAGGTAGAGGCTAGCGCAAAAAGCTATATCCTTCGAACAATATTTCCGCTCCTGTGCTTGTGGTTCTACAACGTCTGCTCAACCAGGATACAACTACCTAATTCTACAACCTGCACTGGATTATAGAATTCTAGCGAATTGTTTTGTGTGTTTACCCTCTGAGAATTTTGTACGGAAGAAAATATGATATGGGATGGAACTGAGGACTCCAGTTATGTAGGCTCTTTCATACCTCTTCAAATACCTTTTGGATGTATCTGAAGCTATACAACTCTTTCCAAAGAGTTGTGTCTATTAATCAAAACGTTTTTAATTAATTTAATTAAAAATTTAATTCGAAATTAAAACTAATTGATCAGATTAATTTTAATTCTTAGGCCCTTGATGTATAATCATCAAGCCAAACCCATCAGTTAGCGGCCCAAACCTCAATCCTCATTCCAACTGGTCGAACACCTTCAATTAGAAGGACTAGACCTATATAAAGGCCTTTGACAATTTGTTGTTTCCCGATGTGGGACAATACGAGCTCAAAAACTCCAAGTAATGGAACTAAGAGCCATCCATGACTTTGAAAGCATTGGATCACCATGCATTAGATGTCTCACCGGCAGTTGAACCATTGTACAGTTGTGACTAGAAAGTAAGGTTTACAGAGGGCTTCGTATATTTACCCTTGGAGTTCAAATTCTCATTGATCTGCTTCTTGCAGGTTTATTTTGGGAAGACGAAAGTGATGGTTTGCACTTTACGACCACCATCTGAAGTAGTGATGAGACTGCCAGACAGCTGATGAGGCATATATTCTATGGCACTCACCAGGTGTTGGTTGTCAAACTTGCTTAACTGAGTGATTAGGGTTCTGGTGTACTTTGAATGTCAGTATCTAGATTGTGAAATGTTCTTTCGTTTTGAGCTGTAACACTTGGTGGCCTTGTGCTATTGCACAGTGGAGAAGAAGACGGGTTTGTCAAAAGAAAAACGCCTTATGGATTTTGTATTTTCATATTCATTATCAAGTGTTTTCTTCATTTAGTATAATCACTAGTAAATTTTACCCGCACGTTGTTGCGGGAGCGAAAATATAACTATAAACTTTATTTTTAACATATAAATAACCAAAGACTAAGATAAACATTAAGTAGAAAATGGAGCAAATATTTTTACAAAGTTGTCTAAGTTCATGTAACTTATAGAAAAGACATTGTCAAATGCCTTGTCATTGATATACAAAAATGGCTAGTCTAGTATTCCCCATTAACAGTCATCTCAGTGCTTCATTTGTATAATTACTCAAACATAAGAGCACATTTTCCTTGAAGCAGTCACTGCAAATAAAACAATTTGGATCATCGGGGAAAAAAAAAGTTACAACTAAAACAAAATGTCAATACAGTTGTAATTAATTAGCAGTAATACTTTACATGGATGAATCGGACGATGGCAAACTATGATATCATTAATGAAAAAAAAATTCAACAGCCATAATTTATATATAGGAATAATAAAAATCCATTTGCATTAGCTCTGGATCAAGTTCAACTCAAGGCTACAAAAATTTTAAACCGAGATTCATATTGCATTATTCAACCCCAAAAACCAAATAGTACATTTAACCGATTAACACGATGGAAGGCATAAATCAAATCTAGGAAATTATACTCAACATACATTGCAGAAACGAACACTGTAGCTTATATACATTCTCAATGTCCTCAGCAAGTCCTCTCTCCAATGGCTCTACAATCTACAAAAGGTTTTCAGAAGATTATAATTTAAAAACTGAATCACATAAAATTTCTGAAATTAGGTTGCTTCTTACCATAGTTATTTTATTCTTCTTATTGGATGTATCAGCAAAGAATTTGATTGACAAAGGCTACACTGTTTCACAAAATGAAACAACATGATCAACCTACAGATATAAGCATATCCATCAAGAAAATAAGAAAATAAAATTTTACATTCTTAAGGGGTGGAAAAATTACTTTAAAAAGAAAAAAAACGTGAAGATCACGAAGATTGTTGGAGACCGATTCCAAAAACAAATACAAACCCAGTAAAATTCAGCTCAAATTCATGCAATATAATATAAGCCAAACAATCCCAATTTTCTCAGGAAACCAAGAAAACCCAAGAAAATAAAAAACGAAAATGTGAATTCCAAGATCTAATTAAAAAAACTCAAGATTTATTACAAAAAAAAAAAAAAAAAAAAAAAAAAAGAGAATGTGGATTCTTGGCCGGCGGTGTCCCAAATCTGGGCCTTGACAACCTTATTGTTGAGCCGAAAGCTTCTGGTGGCAAAGGAAACCCAAAAACTAACCATCGCCATCTCTGACTTTTTAAACATTCAAAGAAAAATCAAAGCACTAACTATCAAAAGACCCAAACAAAAAAATTAGCCCAAAAAAAGCACAGTGCAAAGATAAATTATATACCTGGTCCAAAAAGGGTTTGCAAACTCCCACAACAAAACCCTAAAGTTGGAAGAGAAACATTTCCTACAACCAAAAACAAAATCAGACAAAAGATCCACATGCAAAATAGGAAAAAAATAAAGAAAACACTTAGCAGGAATTGAATTTTACAACAATCAATTAAAAAAAATTCTTACCAAGCACCAAATAACTGCACACAGAGAAACACAAAGAGAGACGGAAAAACAGAAAGAAGAAAAGGTTGAGCCTTGGCACAAGTTGCTGACAAGAGACGGGCAATGGCTTCCCCGAAAACCGTGTTATTGAGAGTAGCCTATGAGATTAGAATCCGTGGGATGAAAGTAAGGCAATGTAGGTTTTAATTTTACCCAGATCTGGTGGTAGCTGATGACTCTGCGGAAGAGCTTGATTGTTGTTATGACCCAAATCTGAACTCTAACTCAACATTAACTATTGTAAGGGAACCCCTCTGTCTTTATTTAGTGTAACTACTTGAGCCGGATGAGAGGAAACTTTCACGTCCGGTTTTGAAAGTGGGAGATTGTTTAGGGTCCTATCCAAAATTTTCATTTGCTAGGCCCCTAGCTAAAAAACCTATTTTTTTATGATTACGAGGTTCGTTTGAATATGAAATCTAATTCTGAAAATACAGCATCCCACTTTTTTTTACCATCCAGGGTTTCGATACATATCGAAGTAGAGAAATTTCTACTAGAGCAGATGCTATCCGAGAATAATTAGCCGATTTAGATTTGCGCATTATTATAGATTAGTCAATTTGGAAAGTTAGTCTTGCGTCTCTTTTGATAGTGTTATGAGAGGAAGAACTTGATATGCACCAATGACACTACTGTGACTTGCGTCTCTTTTGATAGTGTTATGAGAGGAAGAACTTGATATGCACCAATGACACTACTGTGAAATCTCAGTCAATCAGTTTTTGGTTGTCTGAGTTTTAATTACGGACAATATTTATTTGTTTGAATGATCACCCTGCCGGAACATTGTCATCGCTGCTGCAGCTGTTGTTGTTGGTGTTATTAGCGGCGGAAGTGCTCTGCTGATCCGGTTCCTCGTCGGCAGCTCAGTCCTTGCTCTGCTGCTCCGTCAGCTTCAGTGCAATCTGAAAAATTAAGGCCATCAAGTGACTCTGAGTACTTGTTTTTTACTTGCTTTTCTATCACAATTTCTACCTTCATTTCTCCAATAACTCAACAAACGCATAATTGTATATTTATATACCTCATTTTCTATGAGACGCTTCTCTTCTTTCAGCTGTTTTTCCTGTTCAGATTTAGAGCCATGCATAATACACCAAATTCAAATCAAAACTCTGTCCAAATACACACACACCCACGCACGCACGCGCACACACACACACCAGCAAAAATTCAGTGATCAGACAACTAAGAATGTAAGAAAAACATTTGAGAACCAATATAGTTGATCTTAATTTACACTTTCCCCTCCCCTCCTCCAAACCACAAAAAAATGAAGCAATAGAAATGCAAATCTGAGTTCAAGGGAGGGCATATCCACAATACACGTGGACCGCTCATCGGCACATGTGTGACATGGATATGCCCTCAAACAGATTGCAAATTGCAATAGACTAGAATTAGAACCCCTTCCGACCTCCATTAGCTGGAAGGCAAATACAAGACTGTACTAGTATACAATGTTTTAAAAGGCTCGCCTCAGGGTGCGCCTAGGCATCCTTTTGAGGCTGGGCATGAGGGTTGCCGCCTCTGTTTTGAGGGAGTGAGCGGAAGGCGTCGCCGGAGCCGCCTAGGCGCACCTTAGGGCTCTTTTTTTTCCTCCCAAACCCGTAGGGTTTTAATTGCCTCATACTTCTTCCTTGCACTATCGTCTCTCTGCCTTTTTTCTGATTTTTATTTTTTTATATAATGGATGTGTGCTTTCTGCGTGCATTGTTATATGTGTGCTCATTGTGCTTTTCATCCTTATATATACATATATATATAATATAATATATGTATATATATGTGTGTGTATATATATATATTTATAATATATGTGTGTGCTCAGGATGATTATTGATTAATAGTCTTCTTCTTTTTTTACCATAATATATGTGTATGCTCAGTGTATATATTAAAAAAATTAGGTCCCGTGAGGCTTCGCCTCATGCCTCACGCCTAGGCCGGGCTATCCCTCGGACGCCTCGCCCACGCCTCACGCTTTTAATACATTGCTAGTATACCAAAAGTGGAGAGTAAAACCCCACTACCCCTTCAATCTCCACTTAAACAAAGCATATATCATGCTAATTAATAATAACACTCTTCAAACAGAAAACACTTTCTGTTCATAGTTGAAGTTTGATGATGTCAGAGAAAGAATGCATACCGTCTCGATAAGAGCTGCAAGGGTTTCCATCATCAGCTGTGTCTGCATTATCAATGGTACTGAAGTGAGTTTTTACCACCAATCTATTAGACTTACTGTACTTCCAATACACGACACAAACTATATAAACGCTTCATGTATCTGTTACTACTGTGTGGTTATTTCAATGATAGTCGAGTGACTCGAACCCATTTTTTCTTTCTTCATATTCCTAGTTATTTATGACACAGCAACACCATCTATAAAGAACAGAATTTATATTAGTTCACATATATGTTAATCTCTGGAATTACTGAAATGATCAAATATCAGTAAACTTGTGTCGTAAAACACTGATCATGTTGTTACACTTACACTTTTTTTTTTTTTTTTTTTTTTTTTTTGAGAATAAACTACCTTGATATCATGGAAACAACAGAACTTGCTAACTTCCAAAACTCAAGGACAAAAACATAACAAAAGAGAACAGACGTTTCAAACATTATTGATCTTCGACGCAATCACAGCTAGAAAAAGAAACTATATATGCAGGTTTATATTCCGAAAACAGGCACTTCACTTAATTGAAAGATGCATTGAAACCAGTCTGAGTGAAACCAGAATATTAAGTAAGTAATAATGGTCTGAGCAAAAAGAAACAACCTTTCTTGATCTTGTTCGTCTTAAAAGTGCATCTAATTCCGCTTCAAGCTGGGTGAGCTCTGGAACATCTAGATTATCAAGGTCTTGTGCCTCCATACCACTGCAAACACATAATCAGATCCCGGTCACGTGGGTGAATGTACCGAAGCTTCTGTACATGATACTTACCTTTGACTCATTTTCAGAGATCTGTTAGCGCCTGCGCGGAGATCACTCCATTCCGAATTATGCTTCTGCACCCGAGATTAGCAGAATGTGAGAAGAGACGATAGGTTGCAAGTATTGCTACTGGTGTTTGTAATTATTTCGACACTGATACAAAACATGAAGTCCCTAACAAATGCAGTAAATTGAAGTTATTAATCCAATCTTCTGGGGCTAACCCAGAGGGTGCCTGGCAGGTGTCTTAGATGCTAACCTTGTCAGTACCACCAGCATTATTGGAAGCACCAATTTCCTCTTCACCATGCATCTGGTAACGCTCCACAAGCTTTCCAAAACTGCAGTAGATAATTTTGTGGATTAATTATATGAAAGAAATAAACCATCCATGATAGACTTACAGCAGAAAAGATGCCATTTGTACGAATATAATTCATCTAGAAAATTAGATTAAATTGGAAACAGGAGGTAGGGGGTTAGACCATTTTAAAAACTATGGCAAAGCCTCCTTTTTCTATTGTAAAAAAAAATCAAAACACGTCTCCTCTCGTGTGGCGATTAAGAGTATCTAACATGTGAAAAACGTATTGAGTGATGATTGGACTTCCTGATAGAATACTCAAATACCAATTGATTTTTCGTTAAGGGCTTAAAGCTTGGCATTTCCACGTATTTCCAATTGATATTGCATTGAACATTCGTAATCTAACATGGTATCAGAGCTAAAGTTAATAAATATCCTAAACACAATAGAAAACAATAGGAACCAAAACTGAAAAAAAATTGAAACTATTGGGATAGAAGTAGAATTTTGCCCAAACTACATGGATTAAATGTAGTTTGTTTTTTCATACACTTTATTTATTTTTTTATGGGAGCTCTTCTGCATTCTTGTTGATGTAGGCTTACAGTTGTCCTCCTGGGGGCTGCTTGCTTTCTCTCTGGATTTTGAGTAGTGGATTTTGAGAATATTTTTCGCGCACTATCCTCAGGTGATTTTTATGCTCAACGACTTTTTTATCATTGTTCGATAAGTTTAAATTTCAAAATTTGTGTAGTAAATGGACACATATTTTAAATTTAAACTCATCTAACGATGATAAATAGGATGGTGAGCAAAAATGCACTCGTGAATTTAAACTATTAAGATATATAACCCTTTCATCCCAAGTTTTGAACTTATAGGAAAGCCAAACCAATAGGAAAACACCACCTTTTAGGTATTCACGATGATAAATAGGATGGTGAGCAAAAATGCACCCGTGAATTTAAACTATTAAGATATATAACCCTTTCATCCCAAGTTTTGAACTTATAGGAAAGCCAAACCAATAGAAAAGCACCACCTTTTAGGTATTCACAATTCCATGCATATAGTAAATCCCCCAAGAAGGTTAACCGAGTGACATTTACGAATTTACTCTCGATGTAAGGTGCATGCCATGATTATTTCAACGGATGAGGATTATCTCCCGATCCTAGGATTCCGTGATCACTTCAACGTGTCCGTTTATCGTACATCGTGCTGTCAGTTTTCGGTATCATTTTGAATTTTTTTTATTTGTTTCAATTTTAAATAAAAAAAATTCAAAATGATTTATGACCGCAAGATGGCAGATGAACTGACAAGATGAAATGATTTCCGAGATCCTCACAAAGAGGATTCGGGTAGGATCCTATTCCTATTTCGACAACACTTCAAAATGGAATCTCAAGGATCGATGAAATCTTGACTCAAGGGAGAATGATGGATCAAATAGTTGGGCCTTATCCCTATACAGCACCACTACTACATATAAACATCAAAGCTAAACTTCATATTGCAGTCAAATGCACGTTTGGAAGAGTTTTAGGAATAGCTAAAACCGCTTTCAGAAAATCAAGCGTTGGCAATGTTTGACATAAAAAATTAAAATCTTACTAAATTGTAAAAGCGTTTCTAAGTACTTCTATGAAAAATACCTAGCAAGTGCTTCTCAAAGAGTTCCAAGTGCTTTATCAAGAAACAATTGAACTTACTAGAAATTTTGATTGCTAAAGTATGTATAAGCAAAAGTACTTTCTACATGAACATTTTTAAACGGACCCTAAATCGGGACAACAATAATGCAACATATATGGTAGACAAAAGGATGTGCACGACGTGATATGCAATTGATTACTGTTGAGGGTGTGAAGCATTGTCTCACATCAAAAATAGGGCTTCGAAGGAGTTGGACTTCTTCCGGTATTGTTTAACTCGAAGCCAGATGGCAAACTATGAGGTTAACCTAGGACTCAGTATGTCAGTGGATTATCATACGCATATTTTATTTCCATGCATGCAGAACTTATCGACATATAGTATTTTATGAAGTACATATCTTAACGTTCTCTCATATCAATACTAGCTAATTTCACACTTATAGGCAGATCATATGTCATAAACGAAAAACAAAATTTCAAAAGGAATTATAACAACATAATTTGTTTAATAGAAATTAATTAGATTGTCATTTTTAGGTGATTTTTTTTAACAATGATGCTATAGATTTCTTTTTTTTTTTAACAAATGATAATGTTAGTGGTTAAATTATTAGTTATTAAGGAGGAGGGAAATTCACACCAGAATGCATATGCATGATTATTTTCCGCCACTGCGATATAACCACATCTGCAATGCCATAGATTTTGACCTTGGTCCTTTCTTTTAGGTATATTATTACGAATATACAAGTAGATTTTGATCTTGGTCCTTTCTTTCCTATATTTAATTATACATAATACCACATAAGATTTTATTGAACTTTGTAAACATATGTACCTTCGCCCTTCATGGAATAGACTACACCCTTCTTCTTTCTGCAGTAAGAGTTCTGGATGTAAAATTCTGGTAATTAGCATGGTCATTCCCATGGAGTGATGATACAAATACAAATTACTAGAGGGAACTATTGATATTTTATTTCTCCCTTTTTTTCAAGTTGAAGATGGTTAAAATACCCGAGCAAGCTAATTAATTAGTTCTTAGACGCAAAAATCACCAAATAATCACAAATACAAAACTTCATCTCAGACATGCTCACGACATGCATGGAAATTTAGCCAATATTACTCTTCAACTATTACCCTACCACTCCTTATGCATGGAAACTTCTACTTATCATCTCAACATATCGTGCTATACTATTTTTCACTGAATTCTTTCATGTGATGGAAACACTGCTTGACATGTTGACGTGGTGTTACAAATTCACTCACAAACACACTCGCAATACAATGCGTGCAACTATTAATACATGAGTGCGTACCAGAATCTCGACAACAATAACAGCCGTCATGCACAACTCTATCGGATCAAATGGTGATTATATTGATTAGTCACTATTTTAGTTGCTTATGAGAGCTGCTATTACTTATTTTTCCACACTTTGGATTCCATATCACTTATTTGTTCACAAATTAATGTGATCCAACAATCTATGAAAGGTCTCAGTATGTGATAAGCTAGTGGATGATAAGATGAGGTGTGTGATTGTTTCTCAAGTTAAGGTGCAATGTTCTATTGTCCTACTGAACCCGAAAATCAAACTGTGCATATGAATCACATGTTATTCAGGTCAGAACTTGATCGATTCAATCTTTGGTATCCTATGTTGCCAAATGGTTTGGCAATAATACATTTCACGTCAAGTAAATATGTATCGAACATAAGCTGAGTTTTTTTTATCAAACATAAACTTCATTAATAGAAGAAAATGTTACATGAGATGAGATAAACTTAAAGAAAAGCTGCTAGTAGGTCAAGTGGACCAAGAAGGGCCAAAAAAACATAAGGGCCAATCCTCCGTTCAGGTCAGCAATATGCGATTAGCACCAACAAAACATAAGGTCCAAAAAAACAAACCACATATGCAAATAAGTCCTAATTGAAGAAAATATCTAATCCCTAATTTCACAACAACAAAGTTGCACAAAGAATACACAAATTTGCCTCTAAAATACTCAGCAAAAGAAATAAGCAGCCAGCACCAGCAACCATATCAACCACTCAAGGACCAGCAAGGTAAAACTGGTAATGCCAACTAAACAAGAAGACAAAACACCAACCGAACCGTTGAAGGAGCGGTGCGGATACCCAAATCAGCTACACTGCAGTTTTGCACACATTCATCTAAGTGAGCGATGACTCGCTCTCGAGGTGGGTAGCAAACACAATGGCTAGAAGAGGCTTCTCAATCGAAAGCAGGTATCCAACAAACAAATGGAGGATTTGTGGGAGGAGTGGGCAGGTATAGGAGTTCATTTGTGGATGCACAGAGGAAGGGGATCTAAGTAGTTGTTAGGATTAGGGATTATAGATAATTTTGGGGTTAATTGAATCTGGTGTAACAGGCTGAAAATCTCCAAGAGGTGAGCGGAAAACCAAAAGAATGGGGACAATGTACCCAAGCTGAGACCGAACTCAGGCCCACTACCACCGAAATTCGAGGATTGAAATGAGCTACCATCTTTGGAGAGATAGGGTAAGCCACCATCAGTGAGTGATGGGCAAAACGACACGGGAGAGAGAAGGGAGGGGAAACAGGAGCGAGATGAGGAGAAGGGGAGAGAAGGAAGCAGGGGAAGCGTTGAGGAAGCAGGATGGATTATGTGCAAAACTTAAAACGCATAACATCATGCTATTGGTCTAGAACAGCACAATAGTGTTCCTAGAGTGTAAGCAAGTTTTTCTCTTATTGGAGGCATCTATACTTACATATTCTCCTAAGTTTGGGAAAAAAGCATCCACTTTTTCCCCATCGAATATTAACAATATAGACGAAGAAAATGAGTAATAGTATATAGTATTCATATACAACAACTCGGGTCCTCCCCATGCCCTTTGTTGATTGATGCTAAAGGTTGTCTAAAGGTGTTCATTCGTTAGCAACGGTGGACGATGGATGCAGTGGCTCCAATTAATCTCTTGCATGTACAACATTCCCTTGTGTTGTACATGCATGCATGTGGTAACAAACAATAATAATAATAATAATTCAATGGGAAATTTAGTCCAATGGCGAGCGTTGGAAGCGTAATGGGTAGGAGAAGGCTGGAAATTCATAATTCGAAACCCTCCTCTTTGTAAGCAAAGGACGAAGAATATCGAGAGCTAAACGTATTTATACATATTGTCTTCTCAAAAAATGAGGAGATTACATTTATGTTTTCATTGTTTTCGACCTTAGGTATATACCACATACGAGCTCTCTTTAAACTATTTTTTTTATTTAATTTTTAGAAAAAAATAATTTCCTAGTTAATAGTAAGTTTCGATGTGTTTAAATCTTTAAAGTTCAAAATTATGTAACTGATATTAGTTAAGGAATTCAAATATTTTTACTTTTTTACCTCCAAAGGCGAAATAATCATAAAAATTATCACTTCAAAAGTAGCCCTATAATTTAGACCTCGATCTATAAACCCCTTAAAATTATACAAAAATGTGAAAAGACAGCACACATATCAACAAAAAATAAATAAAATAAAATAAATGGATCCATTGATTGGTAATTTTTAGTTCCCATGGCGGGCACTTGGGACCTAAACTTGAAACAGAATTGTTATTAGTATTCTAAAAATTTCATTTGGCACTCTAAATTTTTTATATTTAGAAAGAAAAATAAACTTGTGAGAAGCGTCAAATGAGATTTTTGAAGTGCTAATAACAGTTTTCATTCGAAATTGAAACATAAATCAACTTGAATCACACCAAATGGTATGATTTTTTCCATTTTAACAGTTTTAATTTGAACCGAACCAACTAAATAACAGTTTGGTTTCTCTTCTT
Source organism: Cotoneaster glaucophyllus (assembly GCA_036320875.1). Lineage (NCBI taxonomy): Eukaryota > Viridiplantae > Streptophyta > Magnoliopsida > Rosales > Rosaceae > Cotoneaster > Cotoneaster glaucophyllus. The sequence goes on along the minus strand of CM070059.1, from coordinate 32,064,986 downwards.
AATATTTGAGACCCAACCTAAACCGGACAACATAATATAAAAAAATATTTAATTTAGTTAATTAGCAAATTAAATGTTGGAAAATAATTTAAAATCGAACCGAACCTGTACGTTAGACCCAAACCAAGATCAAAATAATTTGAAATCCAACTGAACTAAAACCGATTGGTTCAATTTTACCACGGTTTCCTTCCTTAAATCGAACCGAACCACAAAAAATTCAGTTTCGATTTTACCCCAACCACACTAAACTGTACCCAGCCCCGGTTCGTATTAAGCGGTGAAAACTAAACTTAGAAGGAAGAAGAAATTAAAGGGGGGCGTACCTCTCGCCGCTACAGAACTCGTAGAGCCTCCCCCTGGCGGAGAAGATGACGAGGCCGACCTCCACCCCGCAGAGCACGGACAGCTCACGTGCCTTCTTGATCAGCCCGCTTCTCCGCTTGGAAAACGTCACTTGCCGCCTGAGCTTGTCGTCGATTAGCTTCAGCTCTACCTTCCCTCGCCCCATTTACTTGCGATTGCTTGATCTCAATCTCTCTCTCTCCCTCTCTTGTTTCTCTCTCTAGTTTCCGGCAGCGAGTGTAGAGCCCTAACCTAGAAGCAGCAGCAGCGAATTCGAAAGAAAACCAGAGGAGGGGTTTCTCAGTCGTCGGCGACTCCTCCCACCCCACTACCATTTAAGGAATTTACCTTTTTTTTATTTATGGATATTACTAATTTTGTTTATAGGACAAAATAGGAAATGTACCAGAAACAAAGAGAAAAGATTTATTTTTGGTCCACATGTCAGCAACATATTTTTCAGCCATTCTCAGCAGGGACGAAGCAAGAGATTTGTATGAATTGGGACAACCTTAAACAACAAAGTCACAATTAAAAAGTTAAAAATTTTACTGAATAAAACACTTATATATTAATCCATAAAGTTTTTCATACAAAACACTTTGAATCATTGTTGGAGAAGTCAAGCATATTGATACCAAAAGAAACGCTAAGGCAACTCTCTCAAAGTGGGATTCTCCATAGACTCTCTATCACCTCATGTTTTGGCACAATGTTTTATAATGTTGATATGGGAATTGGGTCAAAAACATGATGTGACGGAGAGCTCCTGGAGATATCTACTTTTAAAAGAATTTCCTTAGCATTTCCCTTATAGTACCAATTAACATATAGAGTTTAATTGCATTTTAATTAGGGTTGGTCATTAGGATGTAAAACTGTACAATCTTTGTGAGAGAAAAAAAACTGAGTGGGGGCATCTGCCCCCTCTAAGCCTATAGTGGCTCCGTCCATGATTCTCAGGACAAAATAAGGTTATTCTATTAGAAGGTAAACCCTCTATTTTGGTTTTAGTAGATATGTTTTTGCTCGCAAGGCTTAAGAGATACAAGTGTAATATTTATCATTTATTTATCAATGTTAGATAAGTTTAAACTTATATTAAAATGTAAAGATAATTATTTTTTACTGTTACGATGAATTGTCATTTATAAGATCTTTTACATAAAAATGAAAAAAAATCCATTAAGTTATAGAATTAAAATTGCGACTAAAATTGTGGTTTAATTTTCAATCGATTCTTAGTTCAATAAATTAAATGATTTTGCTTCTTATATTTTCACTTTGATTACAAAATTACGTAACTAAAATTTATTTATTTTCTATAAATAGTACTTAACGCGCTGCCCTGATTTGGTAATATTGGGGACCACACATCTAAAAGACTATGTATATCCTGTCTTGACGTTTGGGGTAATCGGTAGGCAACTTTTGCTTTTGTCGCATACCACGTCCACATCATTCTTTTATGGAAACCTATCTTCTTTTAGACCATCTCCAATGCATGGGCTAAATGCCAAATATTTTAACCCGAAAAATTTAACTTTTAGTTCAGAAATAGTTTTTCTGCTCTAATGGTTCTGGCCTAAAATTTTAGCCCGTGATTATTAAAGAATAGAACATAGGCTATTTTTTATCTTAAATTAATTTTTTTTTTAAATAAATATGTAGACTATCGTAAATTAATTTTATGAACATTTTAATCTAAAAAAATTTAAATTCCGATAAATATTGAAAAATCACTAAATTTTCCACAAAGTAAGCCTTCAACTTTCACCAACCATTCAACTTTTCAGTTAAATAATTTTTTAAAATTATTTTAGCCGTTGGATTTAAATTTGGACCGTTAGATCTTTTTTTTTACCGTTAGATTTGATTATATTCGATCTCAGCCGTTGGATTCAATGTATTTTAAAATAACATATTTAAAAAAATCAAATTGGAATATGGACCGTTGGATCTACCAACGGTCCATGAAAAAAGGTCGTTGGATTCGAAACTAGCCGTTGGAGGCTCTCTGGCGTGACAGACAGCCCGCTGACAGCGAGGCCCACGCCTGTCGGGAAAGGAATCCGGGCCTCCGCGTGGGGCGCGTTCGCGGTTGAGCGGGCCGAGACTGAGGGTTGGGCCAGCGAGTCCACTCGCGCTGAGGGGGAAAGCTGGGGAGAATTTAGCCCAAAAATTTTATTTGGCATGCATTAGACCATCTCCAATGGTTGGGCTAAAAGCCAAACATTCCAACCCGTTCAACCCTAAACTTTTAGCCCGGGATTATTAAAGAATAAACTTAGGCTATTTTTTTCTTAAATTAATTATTTTTTTAAAATAAATATGTAGACTGTCGTAAATTAATTTTATGAACATTTTAATCTAAAAAAATTTAAATTTCGATAAATATTTTCACTCGATTCGGTGGAGCCCACACCGATTTCTAGGCTAAATTATGGGGGGAATCTGGCATTGGTTTAGCATTTAGCATTTAGCCCAAATTTTCCCCTTGGGTTGGAGTGAGTTTGGGGGGAAATTTTGGGGGGTAATTTGGCTTTTAGCCCACCATTAGAGATGGTCTTAGAGGAGTTTTGGGGGGGGGTAATTTGGCATTTAGTCCCTCATTGGAGTTGGTCTTAGAGAAAGATATTTTTTACAGATCTTTTCCTCCAAAACTCAAAATTTAAGTGATTCGAACCTTTAAAATTTGATCTAACGATAAAATATTATTATAATTTTTAAAAGTTTTTACAAACTTCTATATTTTTAGCAGTTGGATCAAATTTCAAAAGTCCAAATCACTTGATCCTTGAATTTTGGAGGAAGAGATTCCGAGAGGATCTCTTTCCCTCTTTTAGGATTGGCTGTGGGTGTGCAGCTCCTAGCAAAGAAATCTGAATACTCCTCGACTTCTTTTTATGAGGATTATGTAGATCTGTAAATCGTATTTATTTATTATATATTCTCAAAAGTAATTTTAATTTGTTTATTTAAAATTGAATACAAGTATTCACCCGATCAAGCTTAAACTTAGGCCATGCCTTCGAAAGCAATGGATCTACCACTTGCGGTCCCAGATGGACTAGAACCATTGAGCAGTTGTGGCTAAAGCGTAGGGCCTACATTTGCTTTCTACTTTTATCGTTGGACTTTAAAGTTCATCGAGCAGGATCGGGAGACGCACATCTTTTACCCAATAAGGAGCAACAGCTGGAATATGATCACGATGATGTTGACTTTACTATGTGTGTATTTGATGTTTGGAGGTGCACCATAAGATTGGTGTACTGATATACACTTAATCAAAGAGTGTGATAAGAGGTATGACTTATCATAAGAGTTATACACTTTTATAAGTGATGTGTCTTATCATGAAAGGATAAGACCATTCAGAGAAGCCTCACAACTCTATGAAAAGGGTATGATGAAGTCTATAAAATGAGAATTCATTCCTCTAGACAAATCATCTAAAAACATGAAACAGATTCCCTTCTTCCTTTAGTGTGCTATTTCTCCATTGGCACTACCACATAGTAATCAATAGTCTAACGACATTAGAGTTTGATCCTGTGATAAGCGTGCTAAATTCCATCAACAGCACTACATCATAACCCCCTTTTTGGTTTGTTTTTGTATTTTGTTTGTGATGTTTGCAGTGACCATCTCTCGTTTGTCAAGTGACATGTCTTTGCAAGAGGTGTCTGCGAAATGAACCTAGAGATCTCGAGCAGGAGAACTTGGCGTGACCCCTTGTTTAATGTATCACTGTCTTAAGCTCGGTATATGTCAACCTTGAATCTAAGTTTACGAGTGCGGCTCTTATTGGTGACACATCATTTAGTTTGCAGATTTAGTCTCCCTAGCATTATCCTTAAACTAGACGTAAGACATTGTAGCCTCTGTGAATGCTATTATTGATTGTCATGTGTTAATAAAGTTAACCCTCCTTAAATTTTTGTCATAAACTTAATACGTGTCAATCAATGATAGAAGTCACATAGAGACCACACAAAATAGGTGCAGAAAATTTGTCTTTATCTTCTCCTATACACGAGAAGGACTTCCATGACACGGACCACAAGTGGGTTGACAAAACAACACTTCTAAGTAAACCACCATGGCACATAGCACTAAAAAAGTCTCAATTCTCATGACGATCTGATTAGTTATTCCTCATCTGATCAAACTCATTGCAGTATGAACAATTAGACATGATGCGACTAATTAACAAGCTCAACAAGTTAAAACCCTTAAAAAGAGAGAGTATCCAAAAGCAGGCTAAATCCTAGTCAGTATCAGACTAAATCAATTGAAAGGAATTTGAATCTTCTTTTGGAATAAAACTAAATCAACCTCCTGAAAGGCATAAAAAAATCAAGACAAACATAAACCGAAAAATAATTCCTCAGAAACCCTAACTTTTCTAGCATGATCACTAAATTATTGAGGGGCTACGTTTAGCCTTTTCATTAGAGATGGTTACGAATATGACTGAGATGCATACTATATTACTATATAATGACTAAAAACCATACATCAACATCGTCACCGGTAATGAACAAGCCGATATCTAATACATGGTAAATTACAATATCCGCGAATCACAGTAAGTGGGAAGGTAACAAGGCTTCAGTTGCCAACGGCAGTCGTCTCACGAACAATCAGGCTGGCTACCCCTCGTGATAAAACCAAAAGCAAAACGAAAAGGAAACCCTTTTGTGAAGGCGAAGCAAAGCAATAAATTGTGTAGGGAAATAAAAACATATTCAAGTGCACGTCGAAACAGGGAGTAGCATTGGCTTCGAAGACGCTGTAAGAAAGGCTTTGAAGACTTCAACTTTTACGGTAACACCCGCATACTTTCTGAATCTATTGCATCATCAGACAGAAGCCTTTGCATCATGCTCGGCACTCGCAGGAGGTTTGGCGTCAGGTTCTCCAGCAGCGGATGGTGGTTGGTCAGCAGTTTCGTCCTCTGTGTCACTATCATCATTCTCTGCTAGTAGTACAAGACGGTTGAATTAAATGTCAGTGATAAATTGTACGCTAATCTGCAGTTACTAGTCCAGTTTTAACAAACAAAAAAATCATGCAACTGGAATGGACTATATAGATTGTGAAACTCACCATCAAACTTGCCAAGAGCGTCAGCACTCGAGCCACCGCCACCCATGTTCAACTTCTGAAATAACAGAACGCACGCAATTGTTTTAACGTAACGAATAATTTAATATATACAATCCTATAGTCAGGTGATGGTATAGCTACTTATACTAGTATAAACAATTCAACAGTAAGGCGATGGGTGATGGTATAGCTACTTATACTAGTATAAACAATTCAACAGTAAGGTGATGGTATAACTACTTACAGACATATCAAAGTCCCCAAAGTTCATATTGTTTCCAAGTCCCCCGAAGTTCATATTGTTTCCAAGTCCTCCAAAGTCCATATTGTTTCCGAGTCCTCCAAAGTCCATATTGTTTCCAAGTCCCCCAAGGTCCATATTGTTTCCAAACCCACCTGGACCTGGAAACCAAAATTACAGCCAAAAGCGTACAGTCAGAATTCCTCAAGGAAACCATAACAATACGGACAGAGATTTAGGAAGGATAGGAGAAACTCACCGCCTTCGTCACCTTTCACTTCTTCCGGCTCCTCATCTTCATCAACCCATTTATCCCAATCCACTTTCAGAAAAATAGGAGCTTTTCCCTGCTGTTTTATCAACCTGCTCCACCATTTTTCCTCAGCTTTTTTCACTAGGTAACAGATATTTCTCAAGCCAACACTAGACTTGGTCTCCTGCAAGTAAAAGAATATGTTAGTCCCATAATTGATTACCGTACGATATCCTAGTAAAATGAAATAAATCCATGATGGTTATGGTGAGAAAATTACATTTACATCAATCTTGTCATAGAGATCAAGGTCAACTTCATAAGGTGTCTTCTCTGGTCCAGCAGTAGCAGAGAACAAAAACTTTCCTTCAGGCTCCAGTTTAAGCTTTACATCTTGGGCATCCGGCAAGTCAATAGTTATGTAGACAATATCAGACCTCTGGGCCCATTTCACATTAGGATGTCGGCTGAAATGTAAACGTTTAAAAGAAAATTAGTAAAGATTCAAGTACAAAGCAATTGAGGTAAATCATACTCCAGAACAAAAAAAATTTAGAAATACAAACTTAAAATATTACCCATCATGCTAGCCGCTTCTTCTAACACAATTACTTTCACCTTTCTAACATCATAGTATTTTTTTCATTTCTGCAATCAATACCGTCCAATCTTTGAATTTTTCATTAAATTGGATGGTAGAGTGTAGAGCCTAAAAAATGTTAGGCAGGCTGCTACAAGGATAGTAAGGCCCAAAAGCTCCGTCTAACCCGCCAATTGCTAAATGTTAAATTTCTTGAACTACACAATCTATGACAAATACCCGAACAGTTAGAGAACACTGGACATTTGTTGTACTCGATCTGCTTATATCCCAGGACCAAGAAAGTTATGATGAAACAGAAATGAAACTGTAAGGAAAATCAGACTATGAAACTGGCACTCAAGTACTGTAAGGAAAATCAGACTAGCATTCATCAGCAGGGAACAAATACTATGAAACTGGCACTCAAGTACTGTAAGGAAAATCAGACTAGTATTCATCTAACCAGAGCTTCTAGCTGCTAGCAATTAGTTGTTAAAGCCCTACACTAATCAAGCGATCCTGCACATATATCTAGCTTTCTTCGCATCCCGCAAGTAATAAAATGCATTCAAGCGCGTAGTAGCAGCTTGCACAAAGCAGTTTAAGTATGATAAACAGAAAAAGGAAATGGAAACATGAGTTTAGTAAAAATGGGAATAAATCAAAGAAAGCCGAAAAAGAAAGACCGGTACAATAGCTGCATAAATTGAATAGCTTTCTACAACATACAAAGGAGGGTGAAAAATCTAATTCAGCAATTCCATTTCCTAATTAGGTCTGGTATTAATTTAGCCAAAATCTCAGTAAATCCTTTAAAAATAAAACTCATAGACCCTGTTCGGTTGCAGAGAAAACAAAACATGGAAAGAAGACAATATATTTGCATTAAATTACTCAGTTAAATCAAATAACAGGTCATTTCCATAAATGAAAAACAAATCATTCAGAATTAAAACCCTAAACCTCTACCGAACCCAAAACACAAACCAAGCCTTGGACGCATATTCAATTCTCCATATAACAGATAAATCGTTTTACTTCACTTTCTCAGCAACCAAACAGAAAACAATTGAAAAGGTAATAAGAAACATAGTAAAGAATAAAAATTCGAAAACCTAACTCAAACCCGATGCTTCTTATGAAACCCCCAAAGAAGAAAAGATATATATCAGAAGTAAACGTAAATTAAAAGAAAATAGGATCTAAGAGCAACACCTCATATCGGCGTGTAGATCCTTGCTTCCGCAGAAACTGCGTTTACTTCGCACTGAGAGAGGGAGAGTAGGGGGAGAGAGGGAGAGTGATTTACAGAAGGAAGGGGATTTTAGTGTTATTTATAGATTTATTATGGACGGTAAATTGTGAAAATGCACGGTAAAGTAATGAAACCCTTTTTTTTTTTTTTTTTTTTTTTTTAACAAACGATATTATTTATTTGGGTAAAGTGTTGATTTAGCCCTGAACTATTACCTTAGTGAAAATTAGGTCCCTGAATTTTTTTTTCAGTAAAATAAGTCCTTAAATTCATTAAAAATTGCTAATTTCATCCCTACTATTATATTCAAAGCTATTTTATCCAATTTTTCATCAACTTAAGTCACTTGACACACTTTAGAGTGTAATACCGTTATTTTATTGCCTATAAGCCCTAAAGGTTTCATATAGGTTGCGAATCTAACGTCTAATTTACCATCCGAATCTAACTTACACTATTTCTTATGTAAAACTACCAATTTACCCTCCAAAGTTAACTTCATACACTATTTTTTTATGAAAAACTATCAATCTACCCTCAAATGTGTACTATATGTAAGTAATGTGATTTAAATTGACATAAAATTGCATATAGTAGCTTCGAATATAATATTAGGGATGTAATTGGCAGATTTTTATAATTCAATGACTGATTTTTCTGAAAAATAGTTTAGGGACCTAATTTTCATTGAGGTAATAATTCAAGGATTAAATTGGCAGTTCACCCTATTTATTTTAAAAGAAGGGATGAGCTTAACTTCATAATTGGCTAGTAATAATGTGGTTTAAATTCGTATTTGACGAGAATCGAACCTAACATTTTTCACTTAAGATAAATAATATCAGACCGTAGTACTAAGTAATATGAAAGTGCTATTTTGCACATCTATTTTTATCTTTTACACAATCTTATTAATTATTTAACATTCATTTTTATTATTTGATTTGATTTAACGGTTAAAAGTTGAGTAAATTTATTAAAAATAAAAATAAGTGTGCGGTTCTGGTCTTACATTTTGTTCTGGGTGAACTAGTATAGTTTTGGATTAGATGCTGCCGTGTGGCTCCATACTTTGGGTAAGTTTTAGATATTTTGAGGTGGGACCTGATTGGGGGCTACCTCACCGTAGGAGGGATGCTTGCGCAGATGACAAGATAACTCAAATGCTGGCTTTGTTGATGACTTTCCCGGGACCAGGAGCGTTCGTCAGTTTATTCGCGGTTTTCTAGAAATGATATATTATAAATGAGATATACCGGATTTTTACGTGAACACATAATGTAAATATCATGTAGAATGAGATATATTATATTGCACTTCACATTCTCATTTAGTTTCTTTTCTTTTACATATTTAGAAAATGACTCCGTCAATTGAAGAAAGAAAAGTAAATAAAATCTCGAATGAGAAAAGCTTAGCTCATTAAGATGGAGTAGAATTTCCTCCTTAAAGTACTTTATAACCGATTAACGAAACTTTGTATTTATGCTTGGAACTGTTTTTATTATAAATCATTCTATAAAAATCGTTTTTGAAAAAAAAATCAATTAGAACTAAGATCTTTTAATTAGTCAATTATAGTAAATAAATAGACGGTTTGTGATAATTTTACCAACATCAACCATTTGATTTTATACTATTTGATGATTAAACGATCTCATATTATTATAATCTTTTGCAAAAATAATCTTTACATAGTGATTTATTGTATGAAAATTTTTAATCATAAAGTTTCATAAATTGACCACGAGTTACGTTGAGGAGAAGTAGCTCGTTGTCAATCCTTGAGTAGTCAAGTATTTTCATCTCAAATTTATAATTGAAAGATGATAAACCGGAAGTTGTACCCAATCCCCAAAAAAGCCAAAAACGTAGCTACAAAAGGCCTTCCCGCGCGAGTGTCATGGGGACGAAATATGGCCGACTTGGAGTCCTTGTTACAGAAATGCATCTCCCTCGCGCGCATCAAACAGCTCCAAGCCCACCTTCTAACCAGCGGCAAATTCCAATTCTACCCGTCGCTCACCACCAAACTCCTCGAGCGCTGCGCCCTCTCCCCCGTCGCCAACCTCCCTTACGCCACAGCCCTCTTCCGCCACCTCCAAAACCCTTCCACCAATCAATGGAACGCCGTCGTTCGAGGCCTCGCCCAGAGCCTCCAACCCACCCAAGCCATCGCATGGTACAAGACCATGTCCCAAGCTTCCCAGAAAATCGACGCCCTCACGTGCTCCTTCGCTCTAAAGGCGTGCGCACGTGCATTGGCTTTCTCCGAGGCAATGCAGATTCACTCTCAGATTGTACAGTTCGGATTTGGAGCCGACGTGCTGCTGCGAACCACTTTGCTGGACGTTTATGCGAAAGTGGGCGATTTGGGGTTTGCACAGAAGGTGTTTGATGAAATGGGTCAAAGAGATATTGCTTGTTGGAATGCTTTAATTTCTGGGTTGGCTCAGGGGAATCGACCCACTGAAGCTATAGCTTTGTTTCAGAGGATGAGCGAGGAAGAGGGTTTGAAGCCTAATGAAGTCACGGTTCTTGGTGCGCTCTCCGCCTGTTCGCAATTGGGTGCACTCAAAAGAGGAGAGAAAATACATGCCTATATAATGGATGAGAAGCTTGATATGCACGTCATTGTTTGCAATGCGGTTATTGATATGTACGCGAAATGCGGCTTTGAGGACAAAGCATTTTGGGTGTTTGAGAATATGAAATGCGGGAAGAATCTAATAACGTGGAATACGATGATTATGGCGTTTGCTATGCATGGCAATGGTGACAAAGCACTTGAGCTTTTCGGACAGATGGTTAAAAGTGAGGTCTGCCCAGATGCAGTGTCGTATCTTGCTGCTTTGTGTGCCTGCAACCATGCCGGACTGGTGGCAGATGGGGTCAGGTTATTTAATTCGATGGCCGGGCATGGGGTTGCCCCTAATGTTAAGCATTATGGAACTGTGGTTGATTTGCTGGGAAGAGCTGGGCGTATTCAAGAGGCTTACGAGATTATAAATTCTATGCCTATGTTTCCTGATGTGGTACTCTGGCAAACTTTACTTGGTGCTAGCAAGACTTATAGGAATGTAGAGATGGCAGAACTGGCATCTCGGAAACTGATTGAGTTGGGGTCTAAGGGTTGTGGTGATTTCGTGTTGTTATCAAATGTTTACGCGGCTCATGAGAGATGGGATGATGTAGGCAGGGTGAGGGAAGCCATGAAGAAAAAGGATGTGAAGAAGATACCGGGTTTTGGGTACATAGAAGTGGAAGGTGTGATACACAAGTTCGTGAATGGTGATCAAAGCCATACTAATTGGCGTGAGATTTATGCAAAGCTGGATGAGATCATGTTCAGGATTAAAGCCTATGGATATGCGGCCAAGACTAATAATGTGCTGCATGATATAGGGGAGGAGGAAAAAGAGAATGCATTGAGCTACCACTGCGAGAAATTGGCTGTGGCGTTTGGTTTGATTAGTACCAGTGAGGGGACACCAATTCAAGTGATTAAGAACCTAAGAATATGTGAGGATTGTCATGTTGTGATCAAACTTATTTCGAAGGTTTATAACAGGGAAATAATTGTGAGGGATCGAGCCCGGTTTCACAGATTTAAAGAAGGATTATGCTCTTGCAGAGATTATTGGTGACATTCATATGTTATAAACTTATAAAGCAAACTGGAGATTCAAAATAAGTGATTTCCAGTTTATTTGAAGAGGCGTTCTGAGAGAAAATATCCCTTCTCTGGTGTTTTGATACTGTTCCAGTGACGGTTGGTAATTTTTTTTAATTTGTTTTAGTCCAAATCAGTCATTAGTTGTACACTTCATTCCCAAGGATTCAGGGAAGATAAGTTTGAAGGGATCGCCACTGCCGTTAAGCCTTCTCTAGTGACTGGTGAGACACTGTAACTGCAGCACCGCATAAACACACTTTTGCTATACATAGTTGTCTCAGATTTGGGGGGTAAAACCCTGCAATGAAAAGTTAGATTTTACTCCGTATATCTCTTGTTGATCATACGTACCCCCTGTATGGCATGGTATGAGGCAGACAAATTGTCTAGCCAAAATGAGAACTCACCAGCATGTGCTCTCAGGTGTAGAGGAATGAGATTGCAGGTTTGACGCCTCTCAGACACCCCGCTGGACGTTTGCTTTTTGTTACTGTAAGTCTCATTTGGAAGCTTATGACCGCAAAAAAAAAAGGAAGGCATACCATTGTCTTCAAGAATTTGTTGTAGGTTGAAGAACCTGTATCTCGGGTGATCATGATGCTTAGCGTGCACAGCATTTGGCGCTGAAGTGTGCGTTATACCTAGTGTTCGGACAGGGTTGTGCCAACACACTGTGATTCCTATTCATACTTGGATAGCGTCGTGTTGTTGATCAATTCGTTCTACCAGCTTGTGCAATGAGGCTTACCAGGTTTTGTATGATGGTACCTTTTTCTCCTCTGAAAGCCTGCTCTTTCTGTTGATTATGAAGTGCATGACGGATGTGAGTTGCAAAGATGGTACCACCTTAAATTACTTCAAATAGGAGGCCGAGATTACTATCGCGGTCAAAGACAGGCCGGAAATGCTTATCGCACCTTCAGGCTTTAGTTGTAATTAAACTTGACCAATAGTGATGATGATGCAGTCTGATAACATAACGCGTTGAAATTGTCCGAAAATAGAGCATTATACTTTAAACAAGTGTGTCTAATTTCTGATATAGTAAGAAGAATTCTGCAATCAAGCTAAACTTGAGATCATGTTCGTTCGTTTAATTGAATTCTTTGAAGGCACATACAAACAGTACATCAATGAGGTCTGGACAGGCCGCTTATGCCCCTTAAAACCAGTGTTTAATAACAATGAACAAAATATGCTACAAATTAGACAGCCAGAATCTCACAATTACAATGCATAAGGCAGGTTGGTGGAATTAACACAACCAAGCAAAGAGAAAATTACCGTCACAACCAGAAAAGGACTAACCCGAACGACCAAACCCTCCTGCTAGAGCCTGTGGAACAGAGCCTCGATATCACGATTCTAATTCAGATTACCATGAGTGACCGACGCCTCGGCAAAATAATTTCTCAGCGTGAAGTGAGCTTCAATTAGTAAACTGCTGTGATTCAACTATCTTTCATTGCCTTCATTGCCCTTGCTTCAAACCCCCCTTCCGGTCTCTTGACAAGATTATACGGCATGTAGGTGCCAAAAAGTTTATCCCATATCGGGAAAAATGGCTGGGAGTAGTTGTACTTCAAGCCTTGAAGTTGATGGTGTATGTCATGATAAGCAGTGTTGTTCTGGAATAAGAGATGGAATATATTACCAGGCAACCAAAGCCCACAGTGATCATCGACAGTTTTAATCACGGCAAAGCAGAAGAATATAACAGCCGTTCGTGCTGTCATCCCTGAGACTAGAAACGAGAGAGCCCCGCCAAAAGTGTCGAGCAAGAGACCCTCAAGTGGGTGATTATAAAGGGCTCCAATTGCATATGGAACAACGAGTCTGTGGTGCTGAGAGTGGACATGGCGATACAGAAACTTGTTCTGATGCATGTAGCGGTGCACAAAGTACTGCCATGTATCCATTACTAGCATTGCGATAACAACCTGGACAATCTGCACAGGTATCGAGGGCTGAATTGTGACCCCGGTGATATTCGCCTTCGAGGTCAACTGTAGCAAAAATGCATGAACTTTTTAGTCAGAATATTAGTTGATCGAAAGGACCTTCCAAATTGGACATAGAGTTCCCAACAGTTTGCTACAAATATTGATATGAAATCAATGCAAGTTGAGAGAGTTGGGACGGTAAAGTTAGGAAGAACAGAAATTGGAAACAAATGTATTGGTCTTATCCGTCATTGGGGGGAATTAAACACTCCTACGAATAAAGACCTACGAATAATGACCTACTATGAGTCACAGATTGTAACGAAATATGGATTGGTTAACATACAATTGCCTACGCTACATCACTTGTCCAAATTGCAGAGAAGGTATACAATACACCTCATGTAAGACAGTAAAGCTACTGACTCCACCCATCAATTAACCAAGGCTTTCAATCTCAAAGCACTGCCAGATCAACCACATTGACTATACACAATTGTAAGTTAAAAACTCTTCAACTTCTAAACAAAAAGAGAAAGGAAAAACCCAAGTAAAACAAATATATATATATATATATATATATATATATATATATATATAAGCACTCATCACATACTACAGCATATTGACTACATCAAAGTCTTCAGTAGTATATGACAGAGCTCAGTGATGACAACGAATCCAACCAGCTAGGTAAGGATGAATATTTATTAAGAGAAACTGCTTCTAATCTCACCCACATTGAACACGATAAATGTCATCACTCACATTGTGCTCTGCACATCAATGTTGTCCAGATTTTAACACATATCTTATAACCTAGATCTAACATCTCAAAAACATGCATCACACGAATATCACAGTGTACCAGCAGAGTACCTAAGGAACTATAATCATCCCCAGCCTAGATTTCGTAATATTCCAAGTGCCTTTTAAAGCCCACCCTCACTACGCTTTTAGGTACGAAAAATTGTTTTTCATATTTCAATTTGAGGAACCCTGTTCTCTAAAAGGACAATATGCGACAGTGGCACCATGATGCAAAGTATTAACATGCCATCCTTCTGCATGGCAGCATTAACTAGAAGGAAACAGCAAGATTGATGGTATATAGGACACATGACGCCTTATGAAGTACCGTTCAAAATCCCGACTTAGTTATCAACATGCTAAAGATAAATTAGTACATCAATTTAGCTTGACCTAGGAACTGTTATGAATTCAAAGAATGTCTCACATGAAAACATGAGCATCCTTTCAGACATTTTCTCATGACTAAAAACAGTAGAATTAACAGGTCTCTTCAGTAGTCTCATTTGGTAGGTATGGAAGGTAGCTGGCATTTGAAGACGCTCATTGTCAAAGGTTTGATTATTTATCTATTTATTTTTTTGAAGAACCCATTGGCAAAGGTCGTTGTAAAGTGCTTCACCAAATAATGCAATAAATACAGGTGAATACAAAATCTAGGATTGTAGGATCACATATTACACGGCATGCAATTATACTGAACAGGATATGCATGAACAAAGACATCAAATGAGCGGGAAACTTGGAGACTGAGAAGGCATCAAGTTTAAAGCCAAAGTCTAGACGGAATCAAGGAACCAAGACAACCAAGACAAGATCAGGACATCGTCAAGCCCTCAGAGACTTCAAGTAGGGTAGCTTGTGTCTAAAGCGTCTAGAACATGTCCATGGTAAACCCAAAATAGAAGGAGAAAGATCAGTACATTGCACTAAGTAACTTTCTACATTAGTGTATCTGAAGGCGATTCTCAAACAGCCTGCAATTGGATCATGTCTAATTCTTAAGAGCCGTCACTCCATACTAATTCCAATAGTTATGCAGGCACAAACCCATATCTCTTTACATCTATGAACATGGATGAAAATGAAGCACATTCCGCATAAATTGGCATAATTGAGATAATGAACAAGTTGAAGTAACTGACCAAGAAGAGCCCCTGAGCAACGGTGGCCTGGACGAGCTGTTGAAGCAAAACACCCTTAATGACAGAGGGGAGAGGCATCGAGTTCTTCTCATCTTCCTCTCTTCTTGTATGCAATCGGTAATTGTCCAAGGGCGGCAACAACTGGTAAGCCCCCGCATACAACCAGTAAACCACAATTGGGGCAAAAGTCCCCATTACCTCATCACTCACATAACCTTCCCAGAACACCATTGTTTTTCTTCTTCTTTCCAAATTTGAATCCAATTGAAGCTTATACATATATTAGTCCCCAAACAAAATCCACTACATTTACAGTTGAAGATCTAGAATTTGAATGCACATTCTCTGAACCCTGAAAATAAAAAATCAAGGAATAATAAAGGAATAAATGCCTGAGTTTCTGACTATTTCCTGATAGTAATCAATCAACAATGCACAAGTTACTATTCTTAAGTTTTCAAATTTTCCTTTTGGAATTTCTCGGAAACCAAACAGAGCAGAGAAAGATTTTTACTTACCCAAATACATAAAAAACCACAAAGACATTGTAATTCAAATTGAGAGCAGAGGGTTTGGATCGACTTACAGAGAATGTGGGTTCTCATTCAGATCTAAGGCACTGTTGGCGCACAGCAATGCAGAAACTCTCTTTTGCCGTTGGCAGTTGTGAGATTCAAACGGATTTATTAAAATGTAGGAAAAAGGGTTCTGTGATCTTGTTTGGGAGACGAGAAAATTAATATTGCTTGAATTTTCTCTCTCTTTCCCTGCTGCATTCTCGTTTTATAGTTACTAATATTTTCTTTTCTAAGAAAAAGAAAATTCTTGGTTTAAAAATACTCGAATTTTTTAAGTTTGTCCCGGCTCGGCTCGCATAAGAACCAAGCTAAGCTTAACTCGAGCTCGAAAAAAAACTTAATCATACTAAACTTGAGCACAATGATATTCTGTTTGGCTCAGCTCGTTTACAGCTCTATTTTGAAAATAATATAATGACATTTTTATGTAGTGTACAGGAAGCAATATTTTTTAATTTTTTTTTTTTTTTGGAACACATACGAGATTATCTATATTAAGAGGTGAATGAGTGGACTAAGCCTCACAACGAACTAACCATAATAATTTGATTTGAATTCATATTTGGCGAGGATTAAACTTAAGACTTCTCACTTACAAATGAAGAGGAAGACCATTATATCGTAGTACTAAGTGACAATTATTTTTAATTCTTGAAGTTTGTGTGATAATGAAGGTCCGTCGGGATCCAAACTTTTGGAAATTAAAGGAAGAGATAGCAGTGGTGCTAGTGGCAGTGCCAAGATTTTATAATAATGGGGTCATAATCTAAGCTCCAAAAAATTAATTATACTTTCATTTATATTGTCAATGATGTGTTCTCATATTTTAAGAAACGTCATATTACACAAAGAGAAAATGGGGAAAAAGTACTAATATAGAGCCAAAAAAGAAGACTATGAGTTAAACACACAATAACGAAGAATAGAGGAAATCTTTTGTCAAATGTGGAGAGTGATTTTAACAATGGTTAATATAAGTGTAGTGAGTTGTATGTTCTTCTTAGTTTTTTACAAGGTTTAAAAGGAGATTGAGTTCAGGTTATAAGATAAATCATAAGCATTTAGCTGGGTTATTGCGTTTAATCTAGGTTTAATTTAAGTTAGAGAAAAGGAGAGATAGAGGAGAGAAAGAAAAAAATACAAGAATAAAGAGTTGTTGTGCTACAAATGGGAAAATAACTGAGATAAAACGAGCTTGGAGTGGAATAAGATAACTCAAAAAAGGGCAAAACATCACCAACAAATTTGCTATGGGAGTCGAGACAAATTAACAAGGGTAATACATTGAGTTGTTGGGTTCATGGGTGCTCAATTCCCCCTTTGTCAAAAATGTGTCCTAAAAGTCAATCATGAAATGATAGTTAACGAATATTTTTCATGCTAAATTTAATTTAAAGGCAAGATTATTATTTAATGTCGCCTCATTAAATGTTTTAGTCCGCTCGCCTTCATCTCTCTAGGAAAGGGATCATTTTCGGATCCCTTCCACCTAATCCATCAAGTCTGAGGATCCGGACCATTGAAATTTGATCGAACAGCTAAAGTTATTATAATTTTTAAAATGGGCCCCTGTTTATAGTTGTTGGATCAAATTTCAATGCCCGGATTTCCGAACTTGATGGATTAGGTGGAAGGAATCCGGAGAGGATCGGAACGGAACCATAAAGCTAGGCTTCAAAAGGAACGATAGAAAGTTCTGACAAAGCCGTGAATCATAAATTTTCCTATAATAGAAATAGGTCGAATCCCTCCCTTTCCATCCCCTTTTTTTGGACCGCGTTTCAGTTGTTGATGCTGCATCATCTAGGGTAGCACATGAGCTAACTTAAAGGCTACTATTCGTGAGTTTATTGGTAAAGACATTAGTTCTTCTTAGTAACCATTGATAATTTCGTTGACTTTCGAAATTTATTAACCTATAGAGGATGTATTGACGATCCATTATTTGTTGTTTCAATTTTTATTAATATATTCATGAGTACTTAAGCGCTAACGAGTTAGTAAATTAATATGACGCTAATCATTGATTTGGTTCAGATATTATTTCTATTTACGTATTTCATGTCTTGTTGTACTTGTAAAAACTAGCTAAATTCATCTAAAAATCATCGGAATACGATGAATAAGATTAATTTGGGTTTAGAATGTAAAACACATCGTTTTAACCAATTTAATAAATTCATATCTTCCAAAATAATAATTTGAAGAATAAAAATATCATTCAAAAAATTAAATACTACCAAATATCTTAAAATCCTTTGCACAAATCAGAGTGCGAGTGCGAGTGCGAGAGCGAGAGTCGTAACGAATCATCCAACCGCGCAACACCTTAAACCCGCCCAGCTTACGTCCCCTCCACGCTTTCACACACACAAAAGGAAACAAAATCCTTTGAAATTAACCAGGAAACTTCTCATCCCCTCTCTCGCACTACAAAACTCCTCATCCGCCCTATTCCTCCTCTTGACTATTCGCATTGACCACCACCTCCACCCACTCTCTCTCTCTCTCTCTCTCTCTCTCTTCTGCTTTAGGAGAGTCCTACTGTGTTTATGTAGGACTTTTCTTTTCTCTCTCTCAATTATCCACATCCCTCTCTCTCTCTCGCTCTCTCTCTCTGTTGTGTTTGATCGGTTGAAGTTTTTCGGTTTTTGTTTCTTCGAGGGTCTTGATTTTGTTGTTGAGGAAGCGATGGTGACGGAGGACGATTCAGCCGCGCTTTTCTGTGACGGCCACTTTGCCGCGCCGGGGTTTCGGTTCCATCCCACCGACGAGGAGCTTGTCCTCTACTATCTGAAGCGGAAGATCTGCAAGAAGAGGCTCAAGATTGACGTCATCGCCGAGACCGACGTCTACAAATGGGACCCTGAGGAACTTCCTGGTATGATTTTCGTATGGTTTTTGATTTGGGGGTTTGTGGGTTTTAGAGGTTTTTCTGTGAAAGCATTGATTTTTTGTATGATTTTGGATTTGGGGTTTGTGGGGTTTGATTGTTTGGTTATTAATTTGGGTATTTGTTCTGGTTTTTTGGATCGGTTTTTGTGTAAGTCAAAAGTTTTGTGTGGATGATTGATTGCTGTAGAACAAGTGAGAAGAGTCTTGATCGTTGGGTCAACCTTTTGGATCAAAGTCCAATTGGTGCATTAATTCTTAAAACCCTAATTTTAACTGTTTGGATCATTGCGTTTTTAGATTGCTTTGCTTCTACTTGCTGTGTATTGGCTGATGGGTTTCGGAGTATTTTTTGTTTTTTTAATTGGATTTCGCCATGTCGGATTGGATTGGTTTGACTTATACTTTGGTTATTGTTGATGGGTTTGGTTAACAGGGTTTTCATTCCTTTTCAGATTTGTTTCGATACACACTTCTCGAATTTTGCCGGATGCTATGGTGATATTTTCTATGATCTAATAAAATGAACTACTATAATGTCAGTAGTTTGTGCTATATAATGCTACGCATATAGGAGTAAAGTAATTTAATATTTGTTCTTAGCCCTTGGTTTATAAATCCCAACTTTAAAATTCCAAGTAGATGTGTCTGTTAATCCGGTTGCGTTTGTGATGGAAATGGTTTTGAATGGTTCTGATTTTCATTAATTTTAATTCATCCGCTAATCTTAGTTTCATGTATTAGATAGCTGTTTAACCTCTCACATTTTTTGTTGTTTGGCCTCTCACAATTTTTGTTGTTTAACCTCTCACAATTTTTGTTGTTTAACCTCGCACAATTTTTGTTGATTGAATTTGGTTACTAACTAGTGAATGTGATATGCAGAACTATCTCTGTTGAAAACTGGAGACAGGCAATGGTTCTTTTTCAGTCCGAGAGATCGGAAATACCCTAATGGAGGAAGATCAAGCAGGGCAACCAGACAGGGGTATTGGAAAGCTACAGGAAAGGATCGTACCATTGTATGCTATTCACGGTCTGTTGGATTGAAGAAGACCTTAGTTTATTACAAAGGCCGTGCACCTAGTGGGGAGCGCACCGACTGGGTGATGCACGAGTATACCTTGGATGAGGAAGAGCTCAAGAGATGCCAGAATGTACAGGTATTAATTGGAATAACATCCTTTTCAATATGCTCTTGAATTTCTTTTATTCTGTAAACTAAAACTGACCATTTTGTTATTCCTTTGTTTTAGCAATACTATGCTCTCTACAAGGTTTACAAAAAAAGTGGACCTGGTCCCAAAAATGGCGAGCAATATGGGGCACCATTTAGGGAAGAAGACTGGGTTGATGATGAATCCCCAGTGATCAAGACTGCTGCTGATTGCCAAATTTCAGTGAAGCAAGCTGTAGATGTTGTTTCTATTGATAATGTGAAAGTCAATGGGGATGTCCATTATGCACTAAATGACATCGAGGAGTTCATGAAACAGATTGCTGATGAGGCTGTGCTGCCTGAAATGAATGGGTACGGTTACACAGCACCCCAGGTTGGTAATCTATCTCTACTTACTGTACTCCCTTATTTTCTTGCAGGGCTAGTTGTTTATTGCTATTGCAGAGTATTTGGCAAATATGGCTAAAATAAGATTTTTGTATCGTAGAGGCTGATGGATCTGGTTTAGGTGTTACCTCAATAGTCCCCACAATCAGTATTTTAAATGCTTAATCCTGATAAAGGATGATTGCATAAATAAAGAAAGCTTGTACTTTTAAATTTTCTTTGCTTGATTTTAGTCTTGCATGTATTAAATCTCTGTCACTGCGAACATGTAATTAACATTATACAATTTCATTTTGTAGGTTCTTAGCGAAGAAGATACCCAAAGTACTCTGGTTGATCTGTACTCCAGGGAAGTTATCTGTGCAGAACCTGTCAGAGAGTTCAATCCAAATGTGCAGCAATGCAATGTGGATGCTAACTTTGACTTCACGCAGTCATCTGCCTCCCAAATGCAATCTTACGAGGCATCTGAAGTCACCACAGCTGCTCCTGACATTTATGACCAGGACCCTCCTGCACTGCATGAAGAGGATTTCTTGGAGATGGATGATCTCCTTGGTCCTGAACCTACTGTACCAAACACTGTGAGCCCTGTAGACGACTTGCAGTTTGGAGAGCTAGATGGATTAAGTGAATTCGACTTGTATCATGATGCAGCCATGTTTCTTCATGACTTGGGGCCTATTGATGAAGGAAATGTTGCTCATCATCAGTACATGAATTCTCAGGGGAATAATATAGTAGACCAGTTTGAATACCATTTACAACCCGATCCAGTAGCTGAAAACCAGGTTAACCATCTGCTGAATCCAGAATCAACTCAGATTAACAATCAGCTGTGGACAAACACTGAAAGAGCAGAACCAAATCAGGGATCTCTCTCGTATTCAACCCCAGGTACATATAACAGTGACAATGAATTGTCGATGCTTTTGCTCATGTATTATTAAGTGCAGGTTTCCAGCTTCAAAACTCTTCTAAAAGCTGGTTTCTATGAATGTATTATTGATCGCAGTGGTTTACATGACTCACTTCTAGTTATATGTTGGCATTCCCTTTGTTGTAAATTGGAATGTCCCTATAAAATCTTGTAAGTAGTCGCTAATATAGGCGATTTGTATCTGGTATTGTTTAGGTGTGGTATATGAATCTTCAAATTTTCCTTCCCAAGCAACTCAAAATCAAAGCGGCAATGAGGCTGCAGGTGCTACAAGTCAGTTCTCTTCTGCTCTTTGGGCCTTTGTGGAGTCTATACCTACCACCCCTGCATCGGCTTCAGAGAGTGCTTTGGTGAATCGTGCTTTTGAACGGATGTCTAGCTTCAGCAGGTTGAGAATTAATATGGCAAGTACAACAGTCGCTGCAGGTAATGATTCTGAAACTAGGAGGGCAGGCAGAAAGAGGGGATTCTTCTTCCTTCCGGTTCTTGTAGCACTATGTGCCGTTTTTTGGGTTTTGATTGCAACTCTCAGACCATGGGGGAGATCCCTCTCCGCTTGAGTCTTTAAGTGGGAAGTTTTGCTGCTATATATATGATTATATTCGCCATCGGAAAATTGATGGGAAGTAACTTGAAACCATTATGTTTACATAGGTTTATAATATCTATATGAATGTTGGTTGTAAAGGATG
This sequence comes from Cotoneaster glaucophyllus, assembly GCA_036320875.1. Classification (NCBI taxonomy): domain Eukaryota; kingdom Viridiplantae; phylum Streptophyta; class Magnoliopsida; order Rosales; family Rosaceae; genus Cotoneaster; species Cotoneaster glaucophyllus. Next base: position 32,042,951 of record CM070059.1, on the reverse strand, counting down.
AAGTTGCCTAGTTTTTCCTTTACTTTTTGTAAATAGAAAATTCAACTTAACTTTTAGGTTTTATGTTTTTTTGTCGCTAATTAGCGTGCACAAACTTGCACCGTTTCACTCAATTCACTTATTTGCTGTTTCTTACCAAGCACATGTGCATGTCTTGATTCTTTTTTTCGTCTCTTTGAAATGTACGGGTCTAAGTATATTGACAAGGGTCTCCATTTATTTTTTATTTTTTTTTTTATAAATTGGAATTAGTTGTCAGGCCAAACAACATTGAACTTCAATGATCTGAACCGTATATATTTTAAGTTGCACTTCATAGATCATCCATGTAAAGTTTTAACCAAATCAGAAATATTTGAGACATCTAATTTAGTTAAAAGAAATTGACGAACTCTATGGTATAAGAAACATATGTTTCGGATTGAATTGAATTTTTGTAAGGATGATCTATAGATTGAGCTTTACAACATAAACGGTTCAGATAGTTGAAGTTCGATGTGGAGTGAGTCCGATAATTAATTATTATTATTTTTTTCAGAAATATGAATCCCTCCCGGCCTATATGTGCCCACCCTTGGAAATTTTGTCAATGTAGCATCCAAGGGAGAACAGTGATCGTAGTTTAAAAAAAAAAAGCTTCAGTGTGATTTGTGTATAGTACTGTCGATTTCTTGCTTTCCTTTTACTAGCGGAAATTGAATATTAAAATTATGGTTTCAACTTCGGAGATATAGAGGCGATTTGATGTAGGCACTTGGTTTTTTAATTTTTAAGATGGATGCATTTGTTTGCCTTAATTAAGTTTGACTAGACTGGACTGGATTAAATTTAGTGTGAACTAATGTTTGTTATTCACACGGGCTAATTTTCATGAAACTAACTTTTACTTGCCTATGCTAAAGCCTTCATTGAACGGTCTTAGCGTGTTCATCGAAAATCATGGGACTACTAAGACCGTTCTCTCTCTCGCGTCACAATCGTGCTCGATTGCGTCATATACAATGATGACTCGTCATCTTCGACCCCTCCTGCCGGGAAAGGGATCCTGAGAGGATCCCTTCCTCCTAATCCACCAAATCAAGAGATCCGTGCTATTGAAATTTAATCCAATGGCTACAAAAAGGGCCCACTTTAAAAGTTATAATAACTTAAGTCATTGGATCAGTTTTCAACCGTACAGATTCCCTGATTTGGCGTTCTCTTTCTCTTTCTAACTCGATCGTCGTCTCCATTTTTGTTTCTAATGAATGGTTTTTTGGGCCAAGTCGATTTGCAGAGATCGATTGGCATGGAGGATTTTGAGTTTTTGGATTGGATTCTGGATTTTTTTAAATGGAGGATTCTGAGTTTTATGGATTGATTTTGGGTTTTTCGAAATGGAGGATTTTGTGTTGTTTGGATCGGATTTTGGGTTTTAATTTTTGAGTTGTATGCTTTGTGATGTGGGAGTTGAGGAATTTGTGGAGTTTGGGAGTTGTCATTTGTGTTAGATCCTACTTTTTCAGGTACAAGGGAGCGTAGGTTCTTAGCAAATATTGCTGCTTCAGATGATGAGGAAGACATCGCGAAGCTCATTGGCGTGGTCATGGACTTTGATAGCGTGAACCCCGCTGGATTCATGGAAGGCAACTTTTACTGAAAAGCTAAGTCCAAAGAACTTGAGGAGGACCATCTTACCTAAGTTGAAAAATTATGAAATGATGTTTGTGTGGTTTCTCCATTTGTTTGTCAAAGTTGGGTTTTTTATTGTCCGGCGTACATCGTTCCGTTACACTTGATTCACATTGTGTTAGAACTAAATTGTGGTTGATTTGGGATTTATTAATCAGTGTGTTTTCGACTTTAATTGATCTTCGATTCAATGGGATTGTATGTATATTCAAACCACTGTAAGAATTGCTTTGTTTCTGAAATGCATGGGGTTCATAGATAGATGCATTACTCTTTACTTCAAAAAGAAATTTATTATTTTTATTATTCTGCTTCTTAGTCTATTAAACGCTTAACTAAGTCTTTCTAGCTTAGTCTATTCTAAACTAATCCAACTTAGTCAATTTTAAGCTAGTTCAGGTTAGTTATAAAGTTAATCTAGCTTAATCAATTCTAAGCCAGTATAGCTTAGTTCTAAAGCTAGTCCAGTCTCAGTGCAACAAACGCACAATAAATGTTTTTCTTGGTTTGAAAGGCCTAATTTAATGTGTCCTCAGCACAAACAGAAACAGTAAAGCTTCCAATTCCCGAATGCATACATGTAACCACATATGTAACCATCATGTTTTAAAAGATATACCGCCCTTTAGTTATTCTTCTTATGATATAATTGTGGAGCCAAAAATAATCACAAGGCGACACGTGGACATTTTAGCAAAAAAGGACCAAACTACCCCTGAGGTACACCGAGATTTCTACACGCGAGCAGTAGACAATCATCCTTCAACAAAATAAAAATGCTCCAAAAAGAGGTAACCAAATCAAATCCATCTCATCAAATCCTTTTCTTGCAAAGTAACCTCCAAAATAATATTAATAGGTAAATTAATGGATTAATTACCCATTTAATCTATTAATTACCTATTAAAATTGTACAATTTAAACCACAAATTGGTTAAAGGGCCGGCCATCCTTTTCCACCATTCCCATCCACACCTTTTCCCATTTCTCCCTAAGTTATTACCCAAATTAAAATAATTATTTATTTTCATAACCACCCATTTATTCTTTTCATATTTAATTAGCCATTGAATTGGCTAATTAAGCCAAAAGTTGAATCCAAAAAACCCTAAAAGTGGCCGGTCACTTTCTTCAAATTTGGGCAAAGCCTAGCCCTATAAATAGGCACCCATTCTCACCACAAGAGAGGGCCAAGTCTCTTGCAAAAAATCCCAAATTCACTAAACACTTTTCTCTCTAAAATTCTAACTTTGGCATCGGAGGTTCTTCGGCCAAAGCCCCCCCCCCCCCCATTCATTGTGAGCGCGTGAGGCTCTTGGCCTTAACCTAAGGTGCTACTTGTTTTGTAGGTGCAAATTCGTCCAAGATCGAAGAGGAGAAAATTTGCATCCACAATAATGATATAATGATATATTTATATTAGGTTTTTTAGCTAAAAATGGTTCCTAAGATTGACATAACTCATCACTTTGGTTATTGAGATTTAAAATTGATAGAAATGGTCTTTGAGTTTGTCAAAATGACAAAAAAATTTGTCATTCCGTGATTTTTTTTTTATTAAATAAGGACCAAAATGACAAAAATGCTCTCAATTTAATAAACAATAGGCTATAATGATTTGACAAAGAATGATGGTATTTTTGTCATTTTACCCTTATTTAATAGAGATTTTCACGATATAGCCCAAATGATTGATGGTAGACAAACTCAGGGAACACTTCTATTGAATCCAAATCTCCAGAACCAAAGTGAGGAGCTATGCCAATCTCAGAGACCATTTTGACTAAAAAACCTTTATATTAAGGGATGTAGTACTAAGTGATAAACAAGTGATCAAAACATTAATATATAAAACAAGTGTAAAATTGAGAATATAAAATTTTATTTTTGATGTTCTTATGTTTTTAAGATGCGGGCAAAACAAAATTAAAGTTTATATGTAGTAAAAAAGGTCATACTTGTTCCTAACTATGATAGCAAAAATTTGCCGTCTTCAGTTTTGACGAAATTGTACCTATAAAACCATCAACATATTTGATCAAAGACTCCGATGTCTAAGTTAGTTCCTTTGATAAAAAAAAGTGAGTGTTTAGAGTGTTCTGTATAGCGAAAAGCTTACATAAATTTGGAGAAGACGAATGTATTTATAGGAGGAGGTGGTCGGCCATGAGGTTAAGGTTTTGTCCTACACATAGTGGCATTCTATTAGCCAAGTAATGTTAGGATGCGCAAGAAAAGAATATTTTCAAGATATTAATTAGGAGATAATATTTTGAAATGATGATGGGAATATCCCTAATTGATTATGGTAGAGATTCCTTACTTGATAGATATGGAGTTGGTCTTCAATTGGGAATGTATTAAAGATATGATTTAGTAAATAATCTTATCTTTAATGCATTTGACTTTTCCATGCCGCAAGCATGAGAACTTTGAGCAGTCCTATTCAACTGCTTGGACCTTTAGGGATGCTGAGCGTGTGGGAGTATTTGAGGAGCATGCCCATTTAATAAGGGCCATATTGTCTTTCTTGAGAAAAAGTTCACGTGTTGCCTTCTGAAATTTTGGGATTGTTTTTAGCTCCACACCATCTAGAAGAAAACACTTATCTTGATCCGTCATTTTTTCCTTCTCATTCACTCACCTTCAATTTCTCAATAAATTTCATATTTTTTGAATTTCCGACTGCCAACAAGACTCACATTCACATACATTTCTCAAATCCGACGATTTTTCGATTGTCTTTCGACTTGACAGTTGCTATACATCCATCATTATTGTTTTTTTTTTTTTTTTTTTTTTAATTTTGTCGAAGGTAAATTTTATTACCAAGAGAGCACAAGTACATACATGGAGGCTGAAATACATTTAAAGCACAAAACCAAAAAAAGAACCCCCAAGGCAGCACAAAACAAGAGCCCGATCCGAGAGAGAGAGCCCAAAACAGAAAACCACAAATACAAAAAAATCCCTAACCATCCATCATCGTTTTGAATTGATTTGATTGCGCGGTTGATTGATTTTGGTGCTGGATTGTGTTGAAAAGTTTGTAAATAAATTTTACACGCCATATGCTTTGATGAAAGAACAAAGAATTCAAATGAAACTTGCAAGTAAAACCCACATGGATTCTGAGTTTTGTTAATTCAATGAGTGCAGATTTTGGTAGAATTTCTCAATCATTCTTATCCCAAATGACTAAAAACACCGTATAACGTCGTCGCATATATCACTAAGAAACAATGGAACCATACAGAAGATGCATGCAGCTAAACAATTGAACAATTGAACGAGTGGAAAACAGCTAAGAAACAAAGATGCATGGCAGCAGACCAAGAGATACTGTTGACAACATTTGACGCTTGAGATTCAATATATGTTACAGAAAGTTCAACCATTGGACTGAATGAACAAAATTTGTTGAGGCTTCCACCTTTTCCAAGCTAGAACAGATGCAGGAAATGCAAGTACGACGAAACAAACAAAGAAACAGAAAGCATGCACAAATTATGTGCATCAAAGAGGCATTGCATGAAATCATAGCTGCTGGTCGAGAACAGGATCTCTAGGAGTTCTTGGAGATCCCAGATACTCGGAAACACCCGAAACATAATCCTTCAACCAGGAAGTGCTGCGTGTCAACCATCCTGCTTCTTCTTGTTCTTGAACCTGAAGCATGCTTTTCCTTTCTTCTTCCACCAGTATGTCCAACCATCTCTTGGCCATGAAATCCTTGATAGCTTCCACACCTTGTTGAACTACGTCGGGGGGTGGAATCACAAGAGGGTTCCCGTCCACGTTAAGTTTGGTCAAATTCTCAAGGCGGCCAAAGGTGTCTGGAAGAGCATGAATCTGATTGTTGCTGATATCGAGTTCCTTGAGGTTGGTTAAATCACCAAAGGTCTCGGGGAGCTCAGTTAGATCGGTAAAATTACTAGCGAGATTGAGGATTTCGAGATTGGTCAACCGACCAAAGTCTAGAGGAAGGCCGCGGAGCTCATTGAAGTGAGCATCCAAGCAGCGCAAAGACGGCAGCTCACAAACAGAGGTAGGAAGGGACCGAATCTTGTTTAACTGGATAGAAAGCTTCTGTAGATTGGCCAACTCATAACCAATGTTGGTTGGCAGGTACATGAGGCCGTTGAAGCTCACGTCCAACTCCACCAATGACCTAATCACATTTCACAAAACCAAATTACTAATCATTCCATTCCTCACTCGAAATTCGAGTGATTAAAACATATAAAGTTCTTTACCTGCATTGACAGATAGAGTCGGGAAGGGCACTTAGCTTGTTCCCAGTAGCATTCAGAACCTTCAAATTTTGCAACCTCCCAATTGATTCCGGCAATGACTCCAAGAAATTTGAAGACACGTTTAGCTCTTCCAGTTTCTCTAATCCACCTATTGACGCAGGAAGAACCTGCCCAAAATCTTCTTTTAATTCCTAATCTAATCATAATCTCAAATCTCAATAACTTAATCGAACCGAATCAAAACAAATCAAATCAAACCAAACCAAACCAAACCAAACCTAACCTAACCTTGAGTTCATTTCTGGAAAGATCCAGCAGGAGCAAACCGCGAATGGAGCCGAAGGCCTCGGGCAAGAACTGTAACTGCCGACCTGAGAGGTTGACCCGATCCAGAGTGGTCCCGGAGGCCTCCTGCAGAATCCCAGCCACCTCCTCGGGGACTTGGCCGTTGATCAAACCCTCATCGCCGCCCTGCTCCTCCTCCTCAATTTCCACGACCCCGGCCATGGCCGACTCGTAAATCTTGACTAGCCTCTGCTCGGCGTCCTTGAGAAGCTTGTCGTAGGCGGAGTGCAACTCATCGAGCTGCACAATAGCCTTGTAACCTTGCTTGTCCTTGTCCGCCTGCTCGCGGAACTGAGCCTCTTTGTCGGCCAGGTGAACTCGCCACTGGAGCCTGTCAAAGTCGGGAGGGCGGGGGGAGAGCACGAGCTCCTCTAGTTTCTTGGCCAAAACGGAGTCGATTTCGGCGAGCCTGGCCTTGGCGGTGTCGACGAGCTCGTGGTCGGGTCGGTCGCCGAGGACTTTGAGGACGGAACGGGTCTGGGAGACGTCGGAGACGGCGCGTTGCATGGCGGCGAGGACTTTAGGGTTGGAGAGGTGGGGCATCTGGTTAAGGATGGGGGGCTGGTCGGACGGCTGGGCGTCGATGCGGATTTGGCAGAGGTCAGGAGGAGCGGCGGGGGCGGGTTTTGAGGGCCCGGGACCCAAGGAGGGGAGGCGGGACATGACGTATGAGAGCATGGGGAATTTGGAGGGGTTGGGATCCATTGGATGGGATGGGATCGGAGAGACGGAGAGTGGGTGGTGGTTCTGTCTGTGTGAGTGGTGGCTTATGTGATGGGATGGGATGGAAGAAGACGACGAAGAAGAAGGTGGTTAGTGCTGTGTTTGTGTCCGAGTCTGAGTCGGTCTGTGTGGTGGCTTTGTTTCGGGAATTTTGGAGAAGGGCGTGAACAACGGAATGGATCAAGGAGCTGCCGAGGTCGGACACTTGTAGTGTTTTGACGCATGTGACGTCATAATTCCTCTCTCTCCTACTGGATAAAATAGAATACTAATGTTAGGAAATTGCACCATGGTGATCATGCGGGAGACTAAAATACTCCTTCAGCTTTTGCAAAGGGTGATTATTGTGGCAAACCCACTAATCGGTTCTCTTTCTCAACAAAAAAAGGTTAAATCTTTTTTCTTAATCACTGTGGTGAGACATTATTTTTAAATCGATCCATATAATAAATAAAGTGTTAATCTTAACCCCGTGGTGAAGTTCGTTATCAATCATATTCCAAATTGAAATTTCTGTCAAAATCTCATCCACATGCAAGGATAAAAAGGTCATTTCATTCTTTTTTATTTTCTTTTTGATAATTCCACTTTTTTATTATCAACAAAAATAGAAAGAAAAAAAAATAAAAAAGAAGAAAACCCTCCCCAATCCTTACCCTTGTCAGCCACAACCATACCGACCACCCACCACCTTCCCCCCTCTCTCTCACATAACCCTAGCCGTCCCGTCCATCACTGTTCTTCTTAAAATGAAACTAAATTCAATGTTTGCATAATAACTTATATTCTAATCTAAACGCGGCGAGGTGCTTTGTGATTTTTTAAATCTTGATTTTGGTCTTTTGGCTCTCTTGAAATGAGAAAGTTTGATAATATGAACGTTGTAATTTTATTGTTTATTTATTCTTTTATTGTAGCTATAAAAGTTTTAAAAATAAATTTTTTTATGTCCATATGGCGCTTTATGATTGGTCGATGGAATCAATAAAAATGAAAATAACAATTTTGTTCCTACAAATGACATAAGAATGAGGAAAAATCCAATTTGGACTATGATTGATAACGAATTTCACCACAGGATTACAATTAATAGCTTTTTCACCACATGAATCTATTTAGAAATAGGGTATCACTATAAGGATCACGAAAAAAATTTAGCCAAAAAAAAAAAACTATTAATAAAAAATTAGTCTAAAGTAAATTCATGAAAAAAGAATGAGTTTAAATCAAATTGCTAAGTATAATACCACTAAACTTTTTTTAACTAATACCACTAAACTTAGAAAAGTATAAAAATTAATACAACTTGGCTAAAATTTCAGCAAAATATTAACTTAGGATAGAGCGTAAGAGATTAACAAATCCTGGTCACGTCTCTATGATTGCGGTGGTGGACAGTCGATGTATTTATTCTTATCCAATCTTCATTTCTTTATTTATATATTTATTTTGTTAGTTGCATTAATATTGTCATTTAATTTTCATTTTCATTTAGGATAGTGCTTTCACACTTCATTTTTTTTTTCTCTCACTTTTTTCATTAATTTTTATCTATTGATCATTTTCAATTTATTATATTTGACGGTTGAAAATTAGTAGGGCTAGCGAGAAGTAAAAATAGATGGTGAATAACACAACCCTTTATTTACTTTGTTATTTGTTCTAGGTTGCATTATTTATTGGTTTCCTTTTTGTTCTGTAGAGGCTTGTTAAGGGTGGCTACATAAAATTTGGAATAATGTAGAAGATTGTCAAGACTTGTCAATTGCGACATTTTATCGGGCATTTGATGTGTATAATAGAGTCGCATACAAGAAGAAAGAAAATGAAGACATGTGTTATAGAAATAAATAAAAAAGAAATAGAAGAAGAAGGGTGGCTGTTTAACGAGTCAAATACAATACACATGCAAATATTTTATTTGTAATAATCTTTGCAAACCTCGTTTGGCAGCTCGGACTGTATTGATTATTTCAATCAGATAATACTGACTAAATTAATCAGATATTTGGTGTAATATCGGACTAATGATCGTATTATTTATACTGTGTTTGGTTTAATATTCTATTGGATAAAACAATTGATGATTCAAGAAAAAAGGGGAAAAAACAATTTTTTTACGAGTACTTGTTTGTCTATTGAAATTTTCCCATATTTATACCAAACAAACGTATAATAATAGAAAAAATTAGTAAACATCATACATCATATTATATTTGCCTACAGTGAATTTCTGCATACATTCATATGTGAATTTTGAACATGCATATCTTGGATCTGCTCTCCAGACCTTGTTGCAGCCAAATCAGCACACGAACCCAGTAAGCTTGATATTATGAATTCACCAAAAAGCCAAGAAGTTGGAAAAATCGTCTAACCCATTTCTTCAACTGGGTTCGAATTTGCAACATACCTAACTCAGGATCTTTGCAATTCTTGCCAAAAAAACCAACTAATTTGATTGATTTTCAAATGATTCAACTTATACCAGGACAAGGAACCAGTTGGGTAGTGCCCCTGGCAAGGGCGCACAAGCAAAAAAATAAAACATACAGATCAATTTTTTTTTAGATCTGAAAACTGAAAACCCTAAAATTTTAATTAAAACACAAATTTGCAATCAATTGCAAAATTAGAGAGAAGAATAACCAGATTCAATTAATTGAAAAAAAAAATTGGAAGAAAAATAAAAGGAGGAGGGCAGAACAGTGAGAGAAGAAGAAGAAAAATTGCAAGAAAAATAGGAGGTGCGCGGAACAGAGAAGGAGGAGGAGGAGAAGAACTTGGGATTCAGATTAGAGAGCAAGCGATGCGGGATGGAGAGAGCAAACGATTCGGGACGAAGAGAGCAAGTGATGAGGGACGGAGAGAGCGAGAGAGGAGTGTTTTCTACCCGACTAAATAATATCATGGTTTTAGACAGTATAACTAAGCAGGTATCAACCGGATAAAAAGGGTGAGCCGAATTATTTAATTCGGTGACTATACAGAGACACCAAACACCTAACTTCGTATTATTAGTTACATGCATACCAACCAAACACCTAACTTCGTATTATTAGTTACATGCGTACCAAACATGGCTTAGGAGTACAAGAAGACATGATGAACCAAAAGTTCGACCCTAGCATGCATTTAATTCTCAATAATTAGTGTAACAAGTTATTTACATCGATTATACTTTTTCCCTTCAACCGTACAGTCTCTTGACTTAAACAAACAAGCAACGAGTTCCATGTCAGGTAATCTGGAATGATGCCCTTTTCTACCAACTGCAAAACCAGTCTCAAAGCTTTCTGAAAATCCCCCATCCGGCAAAGAACAGCTACCAACGGACTATAACTTCTGCTATCGGGTGAGCAACCTCGCTCGGCCATGTCCTCCACAAGTTTCAGTGCACTGCCAACTTTCCCTTTGTCACAAAACGCATTGATCAGAGGATTATACGTCGATGCAAGAGGAAAGTAACCATGACCAATCATCTCATTCATTAGGTCAAAAGCTTCGCGAACAGTGCCTTCCTGGCAAAATCTATGGATTAGACAGTGAAAGATTATAGCACTTGGAACTCCGTTTTCTGTAATCATCTGATCATAAACTTTCTTCGCATTCAATGTGGCGCCCTCCTCACAGAAACCTAAAATTTTCAAGCTTCTATCGACAGCTCTGGGAAATAGTTTCCCCATATTTTCCTTATACAGCCCATATAACACACTATTATAAGGAGAAATTTGGCCTCCAGAACCGTGTTTTCTCTCATTCATTAGTTCCAAAATTTCCAACCCTTTTTTCGTCCTTCCTCTTGCACACAAACCTCTAATTAACGTATCGTACGTAACAAAATTCCAGTAGATACCATCTGTTTCCATATCCTTAAACAGATCCAGAGCCATATCCAACATCCCAGACTCGCAAAAACAAGAGATTAAGGCATTGTAAGTATCAACATTTGGAAGGCATCCCTTTCTCTCCATTTCCTCCACAATGCGAAGACTGAGTTTCGCTTTGCCTAATCTACAGAAACCCTTAACCAAGGTGTTATAAGCTACCACATCCACCAGTCCTCCCTTGCTCTCCACTCTCTCAATAAGCTTGAGAGCATCCATTACACGGCCATTGCTGCAAAGAACTTCCAACACCTTAGTTACTGTGACAACATCAGGCACAAACCCCAAACCAAAGCACTTCTCTAGGAGAACAAGAGCTTGCACTAAATTCTCTTCTCCACAATACCCAGTTATCAAAATATTAAAAGTCACATCATTCGGCGCTTCCATCTCATTCATCAAGCTTCTCGCTCTCCCAACTTTCTTGTTCTTGCAAAGCGCATGAAGCAACGTGTTATAGACCACAGTATTTGGGGTGATTCCCCGAGTCTTCATTGCTTGCAAAAGCTTAAAACCATCACCAATTCGATTCGTCAAGCAAAGTCCTTTCATCAAGATACCAAAAGTATAACCATCGCCTTCAATGCCACTTTCCATCATCTTCATCCTATAAAACTCCCTAGCTATATCTATATCTTCCTTCACAAGAACATCAAGTATTGTATTGAATACCTTCAAAGAAGGTTTCTGGTCATACTTGTAAACCAAATCAAGCACGTTGATCACTTGTTTTACCATGTGGGCACGGCCAAGACCTCGAATGATGGTGACAAAGATGTCTTCATCTGGGGGTTGTCCAATTGATGTGGGCATTTCATCGAGCAGTTGGTGAACGGTGTCAAAGCGGTGGAAGGTGCACAACTTGTGGATGAGAGCTCGGTATGTGGAGGGAGAGAGTCTGAACTTGGGGAGTTTGGAGGCCCATTTGAAGGTTTCGAGGGCTTGGGCTGCTGACTTTTGGCCTAATAAAAGATGGGCAATGTGCTCATGGGATGGAGTTGCAACTGATGATGACGATAGAGACAATACTGACATGACTCTAATAAAAAGGCTACGACCCACATTTGAAACCTGTGAAGGATTGTAGATTGGGGGCATGAGCATCCACTTGTTTTGCCTTTTCTTCGCAACGAGTCAATTTATTGGCATTTGTATAGAGATGATAATTTCACCTCATGTTTTATGAAGTTTCTTGACAGAATAGAGCCCTGTCGCCTACCTTCTCCTTTTGTTTACCCTTGATCTATTTCTGCCAATCAAACACTAAACAACATAAGATAATACATGAAATTACCAAAACTCCATTGTGGGAAATTAGAATGCTAACATAAGTTTGGAGGCCAAGAAAGATGCTAATAATATTTGGTGGTCATTTTTTAATTCCGGATATTTATAACATAAGTTTTTATACCATGTTGTCAAGAATGCAAAAACTCTAAAAGAACTTAACACCATCATTACATTTTTAAATACGCAAACCATTTTTATGAAATTGAAACCATAAGCACCTAAACCAAACTTCATTCTATGACTCGAGACTAAAACAAATAACAACCAAAAGTAAGCTTTCGCCCCAATGAATCATTTGTTCATTGATCACAATTGATAACAACTGCCACAAAAACTCCCAAGTCTAGAGCACATATTGTCACGTTGCGGACCACGAGTCATGACAGAGGGTAGCGTTTATTCTACTCTACAGCTGCATCTAACTTTTGGGTTACACTGCCTACATACCCTCTGAGGGGACCAAGCCGATCAGAATTCACATTCTAACAAAATCTAGCAAGGTCCCTAAGTCCGCATTGTAAGATACTGGCTGTCTTAGACTAACTAACAAGGTCCCTAACCAATGACCACAAATTTTCATAACTGTCAACTTACAATTGCATTTTTAACCAAGCCATTTAGCTACTGCATGTAAGGTTGTACAACGGTTAAATTGAATTCACATAATCCATGGAATTCAAAGAAACCACTATTACTGTAACCGAAAAAAAAAAAAAAAAAAAAAAAACTATTATATCCAAAATAAGCTAGAGATTCATATTTCAAACTACGATACAGGAAATACAAACATGAGCGCATAGTATTTTAGGGTCTCCAACATCCTCCTAAAAGCACCAACTCCCACACCACTGAGTAGTCCGGACTATTGAAGAAAAACGGCAGTATCTGATCACAAGTAGCTATAAAACAAAACAAAACAAAACTGTAGGCATTGAGTTTTTCTTTTACCAAATAATGTTAATTTTGGTTTTCATGTCTAGTCGAAACCAAACACCGAACAGAACAACCCTTTTCCTCTCCCTTCAGCTTAAACATCTAACACGTAACATATTTCCAAAATTTAAGCTCCTAATTAACTAATTTTTGTTTTTCTTTGAGGACTTTCCTCAAACACTTGGTATGCATAACGCCAAGGAAACTTCCTACCCTTGGATTTCGTCTCCAGGACTAAAAACTAAATCATTATGATTTACAGCCAATCGTGCATGCAAATTGCAAAGAAAAGGGGCTCGAATAAAGAAAACATGGAGATTTCCATATATGGAAGTACAGCGTCTTACCTTGAGCTTCTGATATTGGAGCTCCCTCCGATTTAGAGGGGAGGTGGTGGCTGGGGTGAGGGTGAGGGACACGGAGCAAACCGGGCAGGGAGAAGCGGCGAGAGGAAGAAATAGAAAGAAAAAATAAAATTAAAAACCCTGGATCTACACGACATCGTTTTGGTCCTGCTACTTAAGGTACGGTTTGGTACGCAGACGAGACGGGACGGGACGGGACGGGACCCGACATGACGGAACAGATAATGTAAATATTAAAAAAGATAAGGAGAAATTTTGTCTTAAAATGTTATAAATTTGTGTTCTACGGATGTGGAACGAGTCGTTCCAGGAGGAGAGATGGAACAAAAAATTAGCCAAATTTCGTCTCATGGGACAACCCGTTCCACAGTTTTTAAGAGCACCAAACGTGGGCCCGTTCCACGTACCAAACGGTACCTAAATGAAACGAAGCGTCTTCCTTGTCTTTGGGTCCAGCCACGTTTCTTTTGTTAATTTTTTTTTTCTTTAAGTAGTTATCACTACTATTAAGATTTTTTTTTTTAATAAATGATATTACCTATACGGGATGAGAGAAGTCTTATATTGGATTAGATACAACAATCTTTTTCGCCTTATGATCTCATTCTCCTATTATCTTTATATACAACCAGTGGCGAAGCCAGGATTTCTCCGGAGGAGGAGCGAACTTAAAAGAGTGCAAGGTTAAAGAAAAATGGTAACAACTAAATCTTTTTAATAACTAATCCAACCAACAATTCAATTAATCAATACCAATTAGCAAACAAATTATTCAATAAATAAAAATTCAATTCAACTAATCATATGAATAATCGTAATTTGTATACATTATGTAATAATTCAATTAATTAATCAATAAGTTTAGTTAAAGATGGCTTTTGACATGCCAATTTATCTATATGTACAATTATACATACATTACATACGATTCTACTAATTCCCAATTCGAAAAAATAATTTCATAATTTCATATCAATAATCATAGAAGCATATGATTCACATCAATAATCAATAACCATATTAATGCATTACCATATGATTCTATACCAATTAAATGAAATTTGTATTAAATAATTAATTAGGGTTAGGGATTATACATTTAAGAATTAAAAAATTTACCTTTAAATGGTGATTGGTGGAAGCCGGCTCTTGAGAGTGGCTTGTGAACTGTGAAGGCTCAACAGAAATTCAAGGGGACTTGGACTTGGTGGTGGCGTTGGCTTGGCTGCAGCCTGCTGGGATTTTGGGGAGCAGCTTGGCTGCTGTGCTCTGTGTTGATTGGGGAAGAACAAACGGGATACAGAAACGAGGCCTCCTCTATAGGGTTTTGGGGCGACACGAGGAAGGAAGCGGTCCCCATCTATAATATTTTTTTTTTTAATTCAACTAAACAAAACGGCGCCGTTTTGTTTTACAATTTTTAATTTTTTTTAACCAGGCCCAAAACGACGTCGTTTTGGCCTGGTTTAAAAATAAAAAAAATAACAGCAATCTGCAGATTGCAGATTGCCCAGAAAAAAACAGAGGTTTGAACCAGGGTTTTCCGGCGAGGCGTGCTCGAGGGGAGTGGCGAAGAGCTGGGTCCAGTGGTGTTTCCCGGCGAGGGGAGTGGCGGCCGCCACTCCTCGCCCTCACGTGGCTTCGCCACTGTATACAACCAACAATTCTTGGTGAAACCCACTACAAATTTGACCGAGTCACATTTGATTCACGACTTATAAGTCTCCAAGATATACTCCATAAATCTATATCCAATGAAAGAGAAGGGGTGTGGGGTGGGATGCTAGTGGGAGAGATTAGAGGGGTTGAAGGCGCACGAGCTCCCATCATTATTAGGGTTCTTATTTTTTATATATTTTTTTAAATTAAAAAAATAAATTAATTTGTGTCTAAGTCATGCTCACGTGCCACTTAGTACTACGATCTAACGATATTTCTCTTCACTCGTAAGTGAAAGGTCGATTATCTCCAAATAAGAGTTTGAACCACATTATTACTAGCCCATTGTGAGACTAAACTCACATCGTCTCCTTAGTATAAATAATATCACTTGTTTAAAAAAATGTTATGTTCACATGGGTCCATGTCAGCAAAAATGTAAAGTCTATATTGTGCACATCATGAGTTAAATTTAATCAAATTCCTCTTCCACAAATAAACATGCCCTAAAAGAATTTCAGTGTTTAATTCCTAGAGGTAAACATGCCATTAATAACACAGTTAATTATTTTTTGGTGAGACATGAGACATGGCATGCTAAGTGAAACATTTCAGACATGGAACATGGCATGCTAAGTAAGTAAAAAGGAAAAATCATTCGAAACCGCAGTTTCTTGCTGTTTCTGTTTTCATCCACCAAATCGATCGACTTCGCTTCCCCCACTCTCTCTCAACCTTCTCTGCGAATCCCCGTCTCGAGGGGAGGAGTTCCAAAGAAAACCGAAGAACAGAAAGAATGATAAGGAGGAAGAAGATGAAGCAGCGCTTCACCTTCTTCTCCTCGTCTTGAGATTCATGGCCGCTTCTCAGCACCGCTGCGTTTTTGGTACTCTTTCTTTTTTCTCATTCATTCATTCATTCTCTGTTTGCTTCCCTAGAAAATTCGTCGAAAAATTATGTAAATCTTGCGGCGTCGATTTTGATTCGAAATCGATTGCAACGAGTTCAATCGAGTACGAATGCCTATTCTTAAATCTTTTAAGGGTTTTACGGAAATTGGGTTGAAATTTTATGGGTAATTTTTGAATTTCATTTTTGGTGGTGCAGTGGGGAATATACCTTATGATGCCACTGAAGAACAGCTTGTAGAAATCTGCCAGGAGGTTGGTCCTGTTGTATCTTTCAGGTCAGTCAGTTGACTCACTTCCCAATCACGCAGATTTACAATTCTACATAAACCCTAAAGTTGAACTCTAATTCTGCTTTATATTTTACTTGGAGACCGATACATCGTTGTTCCGAAGAAAAAAACAAATTTAATCACAAATTTACAATTTTACGGAAACCCTCTTCTTCCTGTCCTTTTGAATTCTAATTCTGCTTTTATGTTTACTTAGAGACCGATTTATCGTTGTTCCGAAGAAAATATACTATCTTTACTTGCAAAATTTAGAGGCAGTTGAATTTTAAAGGATGTTAAATGAGTTGTTTTTCTTATGCAAGTGAAGCTATATGTTCTAGGATTTTTGTACGTTAAAAGTGTCTTCAGTTTTTGAAGTGAGTTTAGAAGCGAAGTCCTATTAGCTAGCTATTTTCGTTTAGCTGATGCTACAATATTCTGTAGGTTATGAAGTAGGTGTACTGTCTGGTAAATATCCAAAATTTTGGGTTTCCGGAAGTAGCCGAATACTTTTAATTTATTTTTCTATACATCTTTTTTGTTTCAGACTAGTTATTGATAGAGAGACTGGAAAACCAAAGGGTTACGGGTTTTGTGAGTACAAGGATGAAGAGACTGCTCTAAGTGCTCGTCGTAATCTTCAGGGTTATGAGATCAATGGCCGGCAATTACGAGTGGATTTTGCTGAAAATGACAAAGGCACTGATAGAAGTCGAGATCAGGTGACTAGGAGACTTTTAGCTGCAATGTTATCCCTATTTTCTTGCTTTACAATTTTTTTTTTTTGAAATGTAATTTGCACCGCTGTAGTTTATTTGCTTTTACTGTCACCTCTCTTGTATTAGAAGTTGCTTGACCAAGCTTGAAGGATATTTTGTGGATGCTAAATTCTTGGATGATGAGTCTGACCTGGATTGTCTAATATTGACCATTGGTTTGGAATTAATCGTATCTAAAAGGGCTGGACTACACTTATATTTTGCTGTTTTCTTTGGGTTTTCAGACATTTCAGCTGGTTAATCTGTTACAAGATTGTTTGCATATCCCCCTGTTTTTAAATGTTCTGCATGCTGTTTCCTAGGAAATGCAGTCTATAAACCAAACGAGTGACATAAATCATCTTGATATGTAAATGCTAGTGACAGTTGAATAGGGGGTTATGCCAGGATTTTGTATGTGTTAGTGTATATAAATGTTGGTTTTATTGTAAGCTTAAAGTATTTTTTTTCTCCATTTGCAGGGTCGTGGTGGACCAGGACTGACTGCTAATGTTGGTTAGTTTTCTTCTCTTTTTTCCTTTTCTTGTTTTTCTGCGCTATTATTTGACATAAGAGTAATCTGAAATTGTGCTAACCTTTTCTTTTGGGTACATCATAGACCCTCAAAAGCAAGGAGGGGGGCCATCTGTTCATGCAGAATCTCTTCAACATCAGCCAATTGGTCTCCATATAGCTATTACTGCAGCTACTGCCATGGCAGGAGCTCTAGGTGGTGCTCAGTCTGGTTTTCAGAATCAATTGCCATCACCAAATGATCCCTTGACACTTCATCTGGCCAAAATGTCTAGGGGTCAGTTGAATCAAATTATGTTGGAGCTCAAGGTGAGCAATTGAAGAAGCTTATTTCTTTGTTTTGGATCCGTCTTGGTATGTTTCTCATATATATATTTTTTATTATAGGTAATTGCTACACAAAACAAAGAGCTAGCTCGTCAACTATTGCTTGCAAGGCCACAGTTGCCAAAAGCCCTCTTCCAGGTAAATTTTGACTCTTTGTAATAGTGTTTATGTGGTACAGATTTCAACCAGTAAATTTCTTTTTTGATACTACCCTTTCGTCGAAGCTTTCATGCATATTCATTTGTAAATATGTAACTTCATTTGAGAGGTTTTCCAGATATCTGACCTTAAACTTCCTGGAAGAGTAGATTTGATGGAGCTGTATATTTCTGGTTTCCTTGTTCAGTGAGCGAGGTCCTTCAGACATGCTTTCGACAGAATTTTGTTTTCCCCTCGCTTTTGTCTACTTTCTCGTTGTACCCTTTTTGAAGGGCCAACATATCCATAACCTTTTTCACTTGTGCTTTTGTGCTGTAGCTTGTTTCTTTTTCTAATCGTTATAGTGTTGATCTTAACTTTGTTTTCAGGCACAAATAATGCTCGGAATGGTGAGCCCACAAATGGTTCGTTTCTCCACCTGGAACTGTCTTCAATATTGTTAAGTACTTGTGTTTGTTTAACTTATTAACGGTAATACATTGACTTTCCTTCTTCAGTTGCAGATGCCAAATATCAGGCAAGCTTCAGGTCATACCTCACAGCCTCCATTCAACGAGGCACAGCAGGCTCAGTCACCTGCACTTCAAACCCACACTGAGTTGCCCCCTCCTGCACCTAATAAGTTGCAGTCTGGGTTGGTGCCCAATGTGCAAGAAGGCCAATTTGCAGCTTTACCTCAAAATCCATTGGGTAGAAGCCAGTTTTCTGCACCCCAACAGCAACCCATGCAGCCTCGAATGCAGCTTCCACAACATGTAAACCACCACTTTTTGCAACAGGCCCCATTGCTGGGGCAATCTGGAGTTCCAACATTTCCTCCCATACACCCTCAGTCTTCAAGTGGTTTGTCCTTTCGACCCCAAACTCAGCTTACGAATTCTTCTAGTTCAAACCAGAAAATGCAGCCTTCTCTGATACAGCATCCGGGTCAGGTTGGACGTGCCAACTTTGGGCATAACACTCGGATGGTTAATCCAATTGCTACTGTACAGCATTCTTCTTTACCTCATCCTATATCTGAAGCCAGCTTTCAGGTGCCAATTTATAGTACTTGTCATAATTCTTCGAGTTTGATGTCTACCTTTGATAAAAAAGAGGGGCTGCATAGGCGGATAGAATGATTAGTTAAGCTGAACAGAAACTTACATAATGCACTATGCTTGTTGTGTTGTATTTTAGTTGACTGTTACTAAAATTTCTGAATGAAGGTTGCTGGTCTGTGTTTACAAAATTCAGATGACTAGGGTGTGAAAAAACTATCTGACCGCCATCTTTTGGTGCTTTTAGTTATCTTTTTAGTTTTTTTCATTGTTTGTGTTATCTAACTTTCTTTCTTTGTTACAGCCTGGTCCCTCAATGTCTTCGGGAATCTCACAGGCAATCAACAAGGATGCTGATAGATCTTTTCAAGCTGTTAACGATTCAGTAGAATCAGTTAAGCGCCCGTCAAAGCTAATGAAATTGGATGATGGAAGTAGTAGCACTTTGTCAAGAGTGGGTCTTAATGTGCCTCTTGCCAATGGATCCGTATTGCCCCATGCTTTGCCTGTTCATAAGTCAGAAGAAGTACAGCACTCTGAGAAACAGATTTCTCAGGTAATGTCTTCCCTGGTGATTACTATTCCAGTATATTTTTCACATTTTCACAGCTAGTTTGGTCTTGAAACTGGAAATTTTTGTGTAAAAAGAAAAGTTGTCTTGATGCTCAGTGGCAATGTTTTGGTTTTTTGGTGTCATGAATTGCTGGCAAATTTTTATTAAGATTATGTTAAGGCCTGTGCCTCCAACTGATTGCCAATGGGTGGAGAGTCCTTAAATCTTATACATTGAAATGTAAGGCTTACTCTTGCTGATGTGAGAATTGATATTCTCAAAACATCCCGTCACATATGAGCTCACATGGATTTGTATTTTCACTTATATTGTGTTGTGGAACACGTTTTACAAAATTAGGCCTGATACCTGATGAACTGCTTGTTCTGATATCATGTTGCTTGTACAGCATTTAATAGAAAAGCCAAGTGCAAACCAAAGGCATAGGATTTTATAAATTCAAATGTTAGATAGACAGAAAACAATGCGGGAGTTTATATTCTCAGCGAACTGGGGAAAACTTTTGTGACATTCCACACATTTTTGTAGCTTAAGCATTGCAAAATTTTCTCTGATAAAGGGGATTTTCTATGTAACGTTTGGTGACCAATTATTTTCTCTTAACTAGTGGATGGAGGTTTGGAAAAGAAAATCAGAGATAATGAACTATTGGTTTAAATCATCTGTAGCGATTAATCAACATCTTGAAGGATTTTACTTGTGAGTTCTTGATGAACTAGTGTATATAACATAAAGACTTTAAGGAATTTAGAAGTGATTTACTGATGCAAGAGTCAATTTTTTAGTATTGATACACCCATCCAAGAATTACATGATTGACAGCTTGTTTTTAACTGTACTTAATGTAATTTACACTCGTGCTCTGGGTCTATTGTTTTGGATTCCTATGTTCATTATCTTTGACCCTCTCTATGTTACATGATCAATGTCTTAGGTGTCATGAATTATGCCCTTTAGAATTCCTACGCGTCTTAATTTGGGCCTTTCAATGATCCATGTACCATTGTGGAATGGAGCAGAATAATGGATAAGTTTCACTCTGACGCCTAGGATCAGTCCATATGATATACCTAGGATATAGATGGATAGAATAGGAAGGTGAGGGGGATATGAAAGGTGGGTTTTGTGAATGTAGTAACAGTCTCTTCCTTCACTCATTGATAATGAAGGTGCTAAGAATAAGTTCAGGGGATGGGGATAACTTGGTGTAACGGGGACCAGCAATTAGTTGGGAACGAGGGTATTTGTTGAATTACTATAAAGAGGTGGATGTGAGGATTGGAAGGTCTTCTTGGGAATTTAGCAATTTACTTTTTCGCGCTTTTCTGGAATTGTAGCTTTTTATATTTGTTGATTTCCAAAAGAAAGTTAAGAATAGCTCATATTGACAATATGTAACACATGCATAGAGTTTATGCTTTGGTCGTATGTGAGTGCATGTAGTTTCATTTCCTTGTTTTCGTGTTTAAGAATTTTGTCTCAGAAAGATAGTTGCTCCAGAATCTTTACAATAGGATGCAGTTAATGTTTCCAGCTACGTATGGTTGATCTTTATTATAAGAAAAGTTTTGTTTCTTTTCGAAAAACAACTTGACAAGAGATGCTGCTTGCCAATTTGCCATTTGATCCGATTATCTGATATCATGGTTAATCTTTCT
Source organism: Cotoneaster glaucophyllus (assembly GCA_036320875.1). Lineage (NCBI taxonomy): Eukaryota > Viridiplantae > Streptophyta > Magnoliopsida > Rosales > Rosaceae > Cotoneaster > Cotoneaster glaucophyllus. The sequence goes on along the minus strand of CM070059.1, from coordinate 32,021,592 downwards.
CAGTCTCAGCTTCCACCTGGAATAGAGTCTGCTTTACTACAACAAGTTTTGAGCCTAACACCTGAAAAACTGAGTTCATTGTCTCCGGAACAGCAACAAGAAGTAATAAAGCTCCAACAGATGCTTCGACGAGATCAGATTCAGCCATCATAGCAGAGTTATAAATGGCGGTTTTGATGCAGGAATTTGTTACATGTGCAGGCACCCACTTGGTTGCTAGAATAACAAAAGGTATTGTATTGATTCAATCCATTTTGATTGTTTGTAACAGAATGTTCACTTAAGGAGTTAGATCAGAGGATCCGCGTTGGAGCACTATCGTTCACGAAAGCTTAGGCCAGCTTGTGTTTTAGTCTAGTCCGTAAGTTAGTTAGAATAGGAAAATTTTGTCTGGATCACAACATTTAAATTTACGTTCCCTTGCTAAAATTTGTTCGTTCACTTTTGACAATCCTTTGCTCCAAACGTTGTGTACTGTGCTCAAGGTATATTCGAAAACTACAAAAGCTTCTTGTACTTGGATTGCTTCCTCTACGAAAGCTTATTTGATCACTTAATCATCTGTATCGTCACTTGGTTTCTCCATAGTTGTTTTCTTAGTTACAGTGTGTTACTTCAAGTATTGAGGCTTGAGGGTGGATGACTCGATTCCTCGTAAAAAAGGAAGACAGAGATAAATATACTCAATTTTACTGGGAATGAAATTCAAATTTGGTTTTAAGGCGCGGGACCTGACATAACCAACTGATATAATTTACATTTTTAAAGACGTCCACAATCATATCGAGTGTGACCTCCTGGGTAAACTGTGAAACCTCTAACCCCCGATAACATGAACCGCTTTGTTGGTTTTACCCCGACGAAATCTCCAACAACTGATTTTGTTCCATCACATCCGATCAAAACCTGATTTGATAATTAACACCATTAATCGATATTACAAAACTGAAAAAATTGTAACAGAGAAGAAATGAAACGATCGCGATCGAGTGGTAATGTAGATATACCTTGGCTTTGATGGTGCTTCCGTTGTGGAGTTGAAGAGTTGGATAGGAAGTTAACGAGTCCAACTTAACAGAGATTGCTTGGCATCCAAGGCGTATGGTACCAACTGGCAAGCTCTCTGCTAGTGTTGCGATCAGATCACTCCGTTTCAAGCATCGTGCTTCCCCACCTCTATCACATGACGTGACATTATTTCATTTATTGAACCGATTTCAAACTTCATTTATTTGTAACGAAATTAAAGTACTGATATGTCCTATAGTAACATATTACTCGGCAAACAAATTTAATGAAAATATTTTATGACTAGCATTATTGAATTAGATAATTATTTAATAAGAGCTGTTATTGACACTCTAACATTGTTGAACTTGTTTTGGAAGTGTTTCTAAAATGAATAACAATATTTTTGATGAAAATGTTTTCTGGAACCAATGCTTAGTAAAAATGCAAAACACTTGAAGTGCTTCGCAGGAAGCACATAACTAGTGCTTCTTGCAGAAAATACTTCAAGTGCTCTTGGAACTGAAATTTGTTTTCTCCAACAGAGGTTTCAGTCATTTCAAAAGCACTTCCGAATGAGCTCATGCACTCCTCTTGTGTATTTGCTCCCACATATCCTCTTGAATATTTTGTCCCATATATTTTCATATACAAGGGATACATAATGTCATTTGAGTGCTAATAACATTTTCTAGCATTATGTGAATAAATTTGTGGGTCGTATATTCTCACGAGGTTTTCATCAATTCTCCTCCTGAACTTGTGATCATTGGCCAATTTCCCCCATCAACTTTAATTGTGGCTAATTTTCCTCCTCAACTCTCATAATTAGTCAATTTCCCCCTCAACTTTAATTTGGCCAATTTCCCCCTCAACTCTCATAATTAGTCAATTTGCATCATACTATTAATTTTTTTAATTTGGGCATAATTAAATAAGTGTGTGTAAGAAACTAAATAAGATGTATGTTAATCATTTTCCTATATCTCTATCCTATTACAAATAGATTAAAATTTAGAATTTTACAATTTATCATATATAATATTATTAGTCATAATAAATCAGTATGGAGTAATTTGATTTGATTTTTGACTATACAAAATTGATAACGAAAAGGATTGATGTGTAAATTTTTGTATGTGAATACATTTTTCTTTATAAAAGTGAAAGCTAAAATCAAGTAAATTGCGGAGAATAGAGCTTTAGTGCAAAAATGGCTAGTCAATTCATAATTTTCAACTCCTTATTAAGAATAACCCATTTTATTGAAATAGGTTTGATCCATGGGTTTAAGATTATTATTTCTTCTTCTACATGCTTTAAACCCGATTCATAACTTCTTCTTACAATCAACCCATATCACATACTAATTGTATTATGTTTTTGTACATTTTACCCTATATTATGCAGGTGAGTTTATGTTAATTTTAGTATTTTGTTGGAAGTTATTAGAAAGATTGATAAAAAAAAAAAATAGATGGAAAATAGATGGAATTTTTTTAAAAAAAATTAACAGTAGGATGCAAATTGACTAATTATGAGAGTTGAGGGGGGAAATTGGCCAATGGTCACAAGTTCAGGGGAGAAATTGATGAATACCTCTATTCTCACTTACCCATACAACATTTCTCGTTGCTTGCCATCATTAAGCTATATCTCATGGACTCTGTACAAGACAAGAGCGTGAGTTATTTTGTATCAGATAGACATATTTAAAAAAAATGTAAAGACCCGAGCAATGTTGGAATATATAGACATATGTACACTTGAAGTGGTTGGGCAGTTTGTCTGAGCTTTGAGGCCACACCAAGCTCATCCAAGGCTCGCCAACCATTTACTCGAATGGTGATACCTCCTCTGGTAGCACGCATGGATTTTGATCTTTCCAACACTACATTTGTGATCCCCTTTCTGCATGATATATACATAATATATACACAGTTACTATTATGATTACTATTGAATATGATGGTCAAATATTTTCGGATTTGAGTGATTATTTGTAGATATAATCTTTGATAGAATACCTAAAAGATGTACGGTCAGATACGATTAGAGTGGACCTTACAAATAATCCTAAAACAGCTTATTAGAGGAATCCCTGAACGAAAGGAGACTGTATGAATGTATTCATGTAATAATCATGCTGATAGTCAACTACATTTAAAATAAGCCATTCACATGAAGAATGAATTTGTAATGAACTAATGGTATAACTGGTAGTGAAAGATGAAACCTATGGAGAGCAAGGGCAGTTGCGAGGCCGCAGATTCCACCCCCAACTATGGCGATCTCTAACTCTTCATCTGCTCTCTCTCTCTCTCTCTCACACACACACACTGTCTTTGGTTGAAGTATGCTTTATATATTTTGTCTCATTTGTTTAATCTTTACTTAGTCAAGTCTCCTGTTGCAAAACTACCAAATGCCAATCGAGTCCTACTAATAGGAAAGAGATCATTTCCGGATTTCTTTCACCTAATCTTCCTCATCAAACAATTCGGGTCCTTGAAATTTGATCCAACGGCTATAAACAGGAGTCCACTCTAAAGTTATAATAACTCTAACCGTTAGATCAAATTTTAAGAATTCGAATTGTTTGATAAGGATGATTAGGTGGAAGAGATCCGGAGATGATTTCTTTCCCTACTATTAATGCATTGCATTTTCCACACAGGCGTGTATTGATTTATGTGGTTGATCGTGAAATGCCTTTGACTGGTACATAAAACTATATTATTTTGTGGACTTTTGCTATCATATCAAGGAATGTCTTCATTTATAAATAAATAAATAAAAACCAAATAAATGGTTCTATTTCAAAAGAGGTGACTTATGTTAAATTGTTCGGCACGTCCGTGTAATTTCCCTTTCATGACTAACGAGCTCCCCTTAGGTTCTGTTTGTGTTTAAAAATTTCACTCTTTTGGGATTAAAGTTCAATTATGGTATTTTATGGGGTTATTGTGAAATTAGGTTAGACCTGTATCAAGTTGCACATATTTGACTTACCGATATTAAGTGACACCAATTATTATATGATATATGTTTGTAGATATTTCTCATACAAGTGAGTCCTGAACGGTAAAATGCAGTAAGTGGCTTCTTTTAATATCATTTCAAGGAGGTGGATTTTGGGGAGGTAGAATCTGCATCAAGTAGCTTTGTGTTCTCACCACAGTTTGTTCTCTATATATTTGAAGACAAGGCAGAGAAAAAGGGATACTCAAACAATCAAACAAATCTCTCTCTAGAAAACCAACAGCTGCACACATTTCATTTCATTTCATTGCAAGCTCCTTTACTTCTTTCAATTGAAGTCAAATCACTCTTTCAATTCTTTATAGCTTTGTTCTCTTTACGAGTATTCCTCCTTTTCATTACAAGTTCTCTTTTTAAATTGTTATTGTCATTTCAATACAAAGACAAGTAATTTCTCTTTCTCTTCACTATCTACATATTGTGATTAAAGTTCTCTACATAAGTAAAGTCCTTATCATATAAGGCAAAGAAAGAACCTAAGTTGAACCACTCTCACTCAATGACACAATCTTTTGGTTAGAAGATAGCGCAATCTCCATCACTCGAATCTCGTCTACTAGTTGTAATTAGTAGTGGCATGGTTGCAATCTCCAATCTCATGTTCAAGTAAATTCCCGGCCTACTGGCAAATTTATGGGGCGAACAGGTTCCCTTTGGTTTGGTCCATGATGTCTTCCTAAGAGAGACAATCCTTTGCTCGAAACATTGTGAACTGTGCTCGAGGTATATTCGAAAGCTACAAAAGCTTCTTGGATCGCTTCATCTACGAAAGCTTATTGGATCGCTTAATCATCTGTATCGTCACTTGGTTTCTCCATAGTTGTTTGCTTAGTTACAGTGTGTTACTTCAAGTATTGAGGCTTGAGGGTGTATGGCTCGATTCCCTGTAAAAAAGGAAAACAAACATATGCAAATTTGCTCTGCAGTGTGGCCGTGGTTTATGACAAACAGATAAATATACTCAAATTTAACGGGCTTGACATAACCAATTGATGTAATTTACATTTTTAAAGATGTCCACAATCATATCGAGTGTGACGAGTTACATCACTAAATAGAGTAGCCATCAAGATTAAACACACAAATTTAAGCATCGGCCCTGGATTTTGTTGGATCAAACCAAGTAGATAAGTCTGTGTAGAGAGCATCACCAGTCTCATCCTTCTCTCTTTCACATACTTGTCGAGAGCCTCTCCCACTTCAACCATCATTCCATTCCTTCCACTCGATCGTCTATCGTAATTTTTGGCCAATGTCGGAGCCAAGCATCTAGCAATGACAATGGCGTCTTCGATGCCTGCGGAGCCTCCCTGGCCGAGGAAAGGCCCCATTACATGCATGGCATCTCCAGCCACCGTCACGCTTCCTTTTTGAAATTTTTGTACCAGTATCTCCCATGGTGGACGATATCTAAAGCGCACGTGAGATACTGATTCTAGGTCACTCTTTCTTATCATGTCTACCATTTCTGAAGGAAATTCTTCGATTGACTGTAATGTGAGTTGTCGAATGAGCTCTGGATCCTTCGAAACCTCCGACCAATCTGCTACACATACAATTTCTTCGATATGGTCACGATTCATAAAACAAGGGATACAATTTTGTAGTAGAAAAAGAAAAAGAATGCACCTTGTCTGCCATGCTCTTGGTGAATGACGAACCAGGAGACCAAGTTATCATGAATTGGATGTCTTCCAATTGTCTTCTTGTCACCCTTAACTTGTACAAACTCGTATCCAAAATTATGACCTCCTGGGTAAACTGTAAAACCTCTAACCCCCGATAACATGAACGGCTTTGATGGTTTTACCCCGACGAAATCTGCAACAACTGATTTTGTTCCATCACATCCGATCAAAACCTGATTTGATAATTAACACCATTAATCGATATTCGAAAACTGATAAAATTGTAACTATACAGAGAACAAATGAAACGATCGCGATCGAGTGGTAGTGTAGATTTACCTTGGCTTTGATGGTGCTTCCGTTGTGGAGTTGAAGAGTTGGATAGGAAGTTAACGAGTCCAACTTAACCGAGATTGCTTGGCATCCAAAGCGTATGGTACCAACTGGCAAGCTCTCTGCTAGTGTTGCGATCAGATCACTCCGTTTCAAGCGTCGTACTTCCCCACCTCTATCAAATGACATGACAGTATTTCATTTATTGGACCGATTTCAAACTTCATTTATTTCTAACGAAATTAAGTACTGACATGTACTACAGTAACAGATTACTCGGCGAACGAATTTATGAAAATATTTTATGGCTAGCATTATTGAATTAGATAATTATTTAATAACAGCTGTTATTAGGGATGGGCAATGGTTACGGCGGGCGGGTAACCGCGGTTATTTATCCATAACCGTTTATTCTCATACCCGCATAACCGTTTACCCGTTGGGTAATTGCCTAAACGGTTATACCCATACCCATAACCGTTTATAAACGGTTAACCATACCCATAACCGCGTACCCATTTAACCATAACCGTTTAATACCCGTTTATCTTTTTTTAACTCGTTTATCCTTTCTTTTTTTACCATTTACTCATTTTTCACCCGTCTACGTGTTTTTTTAACAACTTGAAAATTAAAAAAGAAAAATTTGTCATAATTTTCTTTTTCTAACAATTAAACAACGTTATAGGTACATTCATCATACATTTTCGCATTTTAATTTTTTAAGTCCTTATATCATTCCAATAATTGAAATAATAGTTTACGGACGATATTTTTAATTGTTAACAATTAAGGTAATATAAAATTGGCTAAATATTCTTGGGCTACGAAAATTATTAAAAGACAGTATTCTTTGGTTATTTAACTCGGAATGTAAAGTATTAACATAATATATATATATATATATATATATATATATAATGGACCATGAAATCATGCACTATAGTCAATAACATTGATCTAAGTTTTGTCCGATAGGGAATATAGTTTGTGTTAATTTTACATATATAAAATAAATGGGTAAACGGTTACCCGTTTATAAACGCGGTTAATACCCATAACCGCCCATTTAATTTTCGCGGGTAAACGGTTATACCCATAACCGTTTATTTATCTAAACGGTTACCCATAACCGTAACCGTTTAATTTAAACGGGCGGGTAACCGCGGTTACCCATAACCAATGGGTATTTGCCCATCCCTATTTGTAACATAAAAAAAAAAAATCGAAAAAGTTACCGATCCTTACTTTGATGCGTGGCAAGATGCATGCATGTAGTAGAGTAGTTTGCCCAGACGTTGTCGGTGAGCAATAATTTATATAAAAGAAATGTTAAGATGACTCAAAGTGGTACTTTCCATCATCTCATTTTTTTTACATTATTTTATAATCTTGACATGGGAATTCGGTCCAAAACATAAAGTAACGAAGAGTCTCACTTTTAAAAGAATTTTCTTAGTATTTTTCTTTGTATAAATATAGAAATAGCGAGTCAAAATTGAAAAGCAAGGAATGTATCACACTTCAATATGGTATGAAATAGTGCAACAACGGGGTCCATATACCTTGAATCGTAGGCCAAAAAACACACAATTGTTTGCATGCAAAATGATTTGTTTGAGTTTGAAACGTGAAATCATAAGCGTACATGTTGGGGCAAATGATCTGCTGTCCCGAGGTGGGTGTCTCCTTTCATGTCTTGTTGCTAATATTACAACACGTGTCTTTACATCTACCAAAATATTAACACCGTTAAATCCTATATAAAAGTACAATTAAAAATTAAAAATTAAAAAAAAAGATTAATTTAATTTCATACAGCATTCTGCCAATTAAAATCTAAACCCATTAATTTCACCGAATAGTCTCCTCCTTATATCTTTAGTCCGCTGCCGCGGTGTCGTCTTGATCCAAGCACTAGTTCCCCTGATCTTCTTCAAAAATCTTTTAATTTGCTTTTGAAGCATGTCTGCAAATCTGAACTCTCATGTTCTAAACTCAAATTCTCAAACTGTAAGTTTAGATCCAATCCAATAATTTGTCGAGAATGAATTTTATCTGCATCCGTTTACACCCAAACTCCAGAAATCTCTCGTTTTGGCGTCTCAGGCAAATGGCGACCAAAGATAGCGATGCTCGCAAGAGATTCAGATCAGAATATCCCGTATCGAGCTTAGCTTTCCAGGTTGTGTAATGAGCCATAGAAAGAGGTTTGATTTTGGTAGTGCAGTGGTGGTGATGGTGGCTGCGGAGGTAGACTGGAAAGACAGGGAGAGGAGATTGCTCGCTGAGATCAAGATGAGCGGCGGCGAACTGAAGAGACCAGGAGGAAGATGACTCGGTGAAATTAATGGGTTTAGACTTTTAATGGCAGAAGGACTTACCCATACGACATTTCTCGTTGCGTGCCATTAATAAGGTATATCTCACGGACTCTGTACAAGACAAGAGTGTGAGTTATTTTGTATCAGATAGACATGTTTAAAAAAAAAATGTAAGGACCCGAGCAATGTTCAAGTATATAGACATATGTACCCTTGAAGTGGTTGGGCAGTTTGTCTGAGCTTTGAGGCCACACCAAGCTCATCCAAGGCTCGCCAACCATTTGCTCGAATAGTAATACCTCCTCCGGTAGCACGTAGGGATTCTGATCTTTCCAACACTACACTTTTTAACCCCTTTCTGCATGATATATACATAATATATACACTCTTATTATTATGATTACTATTGAATATGACGGTCAACTATTTTAAGATTTGAGTTATTATTTGCAGATATAATCTTTGAGATAATACCTAAAACATGTACGGTTAGATACGATTAGAGTGGACCTTAATCCTAAAACAGCTTATTAGAGGAATCCCTGAACGGAAGGAGACTGTATGTATGTATTCATGTAATTAATCATGCTGATAGTCAACTACATTTAAAATAAACCATTCACATGAAGAATAAATTTGTAATGAACCAATGGTATAACTGGTAGTGAAAGATGAAACCTATGGAGAGCAAGGGCAGTTGCGAGGCCGCAGATTCCACCACCAACTATGGCGATCTCTAACTCTTCATCTGCTACTTCCATATTTTTCCTCTCTCTCTCTCTCTCCCTCTCTCACACACACACACACACACACACAGTGTCTTTGGTTGAAGTATGCTTTATATATTTTGTCTCATTTGTTTAATCTTTACTTAGTCAAGTCTCCTGTTGCAAAACTACCAAATGCCAATCCAGTCCTACTAATAGTGCATTGCATTTTCCACGCATTCATGTATTTATACATGTGGTTGATTGTGAAATGCCTTTGACTGGTACATAAAACTATTATTTTGTGGATTTTTACTATCATATCAAGTAATGTCTTCATTTATAAATAAATAAAAAAAACCAGATAAATAGTTCTATTGTTTTAAAATCGACAGTATGTGTATGTACAGTAGAACATAAAGTAAATGAGACACAATATTTACAAGGTTCGGCAAGTGTGCCTACGTCCTCGGGGCAACAGTAGTACTTTCTTTCATTACGTGAAATAATAGGAGTACAAAGATAACCCTCACTATTTTCTCTCTTCTCTATAGCCCACCTCACTGGTTTATTCTGTATCTCTTTTCTTTCTCTTCTTCCTCTCCTCTCTCTTCTTTTCTTTCACCTCATCTTTCCTTCCTCTGTATATTCTCATTTTATAGGAAAAAAGTTATTGTAGCAACACTATTTGCTTTACAAACTTTCTTCATATGAATAATAACTCATTTGATTTTTCTTTGGATGAATAGTGATGCACTATTCATGTGGGCCATCCACATAATACATTACAACATCTATTTCAAAAGAGGTGACTTTTGTTAAATTGTTCCATAATATGGCACACCTTTCACGATTTCATCAAATATGAACTCATCATGACTAACAAGAGTTCCCCTTAGGTTCTGTTTGTGTATAAAATTTTCACTCTTTCGAGATTAAAGTCCAATTATGGTATTTTGTGAGGTTATTGTGAAATTAGGTTAGACTTGCATCAAGTTGCACATGTTTGGCTTACGAATATCAAGTGGTACCAATTATTATATGATATATGTTTGTAGATATTTCTCATACAAGTAAGGCTTGGACGGTAAAATGCAGTAAGTGGCTTCTTTTAATATCATTTCAAGGAGGTGAATTTGGGGGAGGTAGAATCTGCATCAAGTAGCTTTGTGTTCTCACCATAGTTTGTTCTCTATATATTTGAAGACAAGGCAGAGAAGAAGGGACACTCAAAATATCAAACAAATCTCTCTCTAGAAAACCAACAGTTTCACACATTTCATTTCATTGCAAGCTCTTTTACTTCTTACAATTAAAGTCAAAGCACTCTTTCAATTCTTTATAGCTTTGTTGTCTTTACGAGTATTCCTCCTTTTCAATACAAGTTCTCTCTTTAATTGTTATTCTTTGCACCTGACTGTAATGTGAGTTGTCGAATGAGCTCTGGATCCTTCGAAACCTCTAACCAATCTGCTACACATACAATTTCTTCGATATAGTCACGATTCAAAAAACAAGGGATAAAAATTTTTAGAATAAAAAGAAAAAGAATGCACCATGTCTGCCATGCACTTGGTGAGTGAAGAACCAGGAGACCAAATTAACATGAACTGGAATTCTTCCAATTGTGTTCTTGTCACCCTTAACTTGTACAAATTAGTTTCCAAAATTATGACCACCTGGGTAAACTGTAAAACCTCTAACCCCCGATAACATGAAAGGCTTTGATGGTTTTACCCCGACGAAATCTGCAACAACTGATTCTGTTCCATCACAACCGATCAAAACCTGATTTGATGATTAGCACCATTAATCGATATTCGAAAACGATAAAATTGTAACGATACAGAGAAGAAATGAGATGACCGCGATCGAGTCGTACTGTAGATTTACCTTGGCTTTGATGGTGCTTCCGTTGTGGAGTTGAAGAGTTGGATAGGAAGTTAACGAGTCCAACTTAACAGAGATTGCTTGGCATCCAAGGCGTATGGTACCAACTGGCAAGCTCTCTGGTAGTGTTGCGATCAGATCACTCCGTTTCAAGCATCGTGCTTCCCGACAGTGTTTCATTTATTGAACTGATTTCAAACTTCATTTATTTCTAATGAAATTAAAGTACCGACATGTATTACACTGATATATCACTCGGTGAACAAATTTAATGATAATATTTTATGACGAGCATTATTGAATTAGATAATTATTTAATGAGAGCTGCTATTGACACTCTAACAATGTCGGGCTTGTTTTGGAAGTGTTTATAAAATGATTAACAACGAGTTTGGTGAAAATATTTTTTGGAACCAATATCCTTAGTAAAAATGCAAAACACTTGAAGTGCTTCTCACAAGAAGCACATAACTGGTGCTTCTTGCAAGAAGCACTTCAATTGCTCTTGGAACCTAAATTTTTTTCTCCAACAAGGGTTTCAATCATTTCAAAAGTACTTCCGAACGAGCTCATGCACACTCCTCTTGTGTATTTTCTCCCATATATCTCTTGTATATTTTATCCCATATATCTCTTGTATATTTTGTCCCATATATTTTCATATACAAGAGATACATAATGTCATTTTTCGAGTGCTAATAATATTTTCTAGCATTGTGTGAATTAAGTTATGGGTCATATATACTCACTTACCCATACAACATTTCTCGTTACTTGCCATCATTAAGGTACATCTCACGGACTCTGTACAAGACAAGGGTGAGTTATTTTGTATCACATAGACATGTTTAAGAAAAATGTAAGGACCCAAGCAATGTTCGAATATATAAACATATGTACCCTTGAAGTGGTTGGGCAGTTTGTCTGAGCTTTGAGGCCACACCAAGCTCATTCAATGTGAAATCCCGTCCCCGAAATTTCACTATTCATTACGTATCTCGTAATTTAAATTCGTATTTCACTTTTACGTTATTTTTATTAGTTAACTTTAATTCCGTAAATTTTGGGAATTAAATCGAATGGTTATCGGGTTTGAATTTTCATAATTAATCTTTAAGATTCATTGACCTTTCGAGGTCACAAGTGACGTTTTCGAATAGATCTCGAAACCACAAGCGCATAAGCGGAAGCCGTTTGCAAGTCCGGGGTTTAACGGTATAGTTATGGACATTTGAAGTTGTGTTACTAAATTATAGATTTTAAAACTCCCACCTTGTGGGAAAGGGACCAATCAAATAAGAGAGTGAGGGACCAATTAGAAGGAATGAGAGTGAATCAGGAAGGAATAAATTTTTTTTTTTTGAGAAATTGCCGAATGGCAGCAAGGGAGAAGGGGGAAGAGGAGTTTCAGGAGGAAAGAAAGGAGGAGGCAGGCCGAATCGGGAGAGGAGAGAGGAAAAGGTTAGGCCAATGGGAAGAAGGGAAATGAGGGAAATGAGGGAAGGAGATAAGGAGGGGGAAACCGGGTTTCCCCTTGACCCGCTCGACCCGACATGTCCCTCCATATTTTCCGATGGTTTTCCATCGGATTTCCAATGAATTGGACCGATTTATCATGCCCAATCATCATCTCGCCACTCCATCTTCCATTTTCAACCAAAATTTGAAGGAATTTGGGGGTAATTTGGTGAAGAACCGACGGTGGGTGTTTCGAAGCCACGGCGGCAATCTGCCCATTTCCGAAGGTCCTGACCACCACCACCACCAAAAGGTTCCCCTCAACCCTAGGAACAAAGTTCAAGCAGTGGTGAAGGCATCAGAGTTCGTATGGAAGCTGAATCGAAGCACACCATTTTCTAGGGTTCCGGCGGGTTCAAGGAAAATTGGGGCCTTTTCCGGCCAAATTGGACTTGGCCACAGGGATGAAACTTTCTCTACTCATTGAGATCTACATTTTTGTGAAATTTGGTAATTTTTGGAGTTAGTCGGAAAATTAGGTTTCCGTTCGCAGGAAACCGCCATCCGCGGTGGCGCGGGGCCAGTGGGTCGACGATGCCTTTCTAAGTTCAATTAGATGTCTTGATTTTGTACTTGATATTTGTATGACGTGGATTGATCATTTGAACCTGATTTCACTATGAAACATTACTTGATCAAAATATGAATCGAGGATCCTACCGTTAGATCGTTACCAAACTTTAATACGTTATAATACATAATATTTGAGGACCATAGAAACTTAAGGATCTTCCCGAATTGAATTTCTAAGTTTGTAAAATCAAACGTTGGCCGTCACTTGAATTTGTAATTGGTGGAGATCCGACCGTCGGATCGCGATGAAATTTTAGTAAGTTTGTGAGATCCCACATCGCCCAGGGGAGTGATCCTTATATGTATATTCTCATCCCTACCTAGCGCGAGGCCTTTTGGGAGCTCACTGGCTTCGGGTTCCATGGGAACTCCGAAATTAAGCGAGTAGCGCGCGAGAGCACTCCCATGATGGGTGACCCACTGGTAAGTTCTCGTGTGAGTTCCCAGAAACAAAACCGTGAGGGCGTAGTCGGGGCCCAAAGAGGACAATATCGTGCTACAGTGGTGGAGCGGGCCCGGGATGTGGTGGGCCCCGGGTCGGGATGTGACAATTTGGTATCAGAGCCAATCCCTGGTCGTGGTGTGCCGACGAGGACGTCGGGCCCCTAAGGGGGGTGGATTGTGAGATCCCACATCGCCCAGGGGAGTGATCCTTATATGTATATTCCCATCCCTACCTAGCGCGAGGCCTTTTGGGAGCGCACTGGCTTCGGGTTCCATGGGAACTCCGGAGTTAAGCGAGTAGCGCGCGAGAGCACTCCCATGATGGGTGACCCACTAGGAAGTTCTCGTGTGAGTTCCCAGAAACAAAACCGTGAGGGCGTAGTTGGGGCCCAAAGCTGACAATATCGTGCTACGGTGGTGGAACGGGCCCGGGATGTGGTGGACCCCGGGTTGGGATGTGACAAAGTTGTTTTAGAAGCTTAATGTAGACTTTAGAAAGTTACGGATTCGAAATCCAATGTGCGAATCTACCGGATATAATTATGTAGAATTGTGGACCCTACCTTTGACCGAGAGTTGACTTTTGGTCAACATGTCTTGAAACGTTATGAATACTAAAATTTGTACTTCGAGAGACTTAGGTGAAGTCTAGTGGGCCTACATTTGTTAGAGAGTGACTTGAACATATGTGATATGGTTATTACCTTGATTTCTTATATTGGTATCATCTGTGAATGTGACTTGGGTTTTATAGTGTGATTTTATATATTTAGCCATAGACCTATGTTTATTAAACATGAATTGGCTTGTGTACTGATGATGATTGTGATATGTGATTTGACGTGCATATTTGAAATATGGTTGTTTTGCATGATTGGTATGATGTGGTGAAATGTGAAGGCTAGTAGTGGACCATTAACCCGTTATGATGGGGATTTGTTGCCTGGATATTGTTTCATTTATCGCTTTGTTGACCATTCTCAGCTTATTTGTGAAATCCCGTCCCCGGATTTCATTATTTAAAATTACGTATTTTTGGTATTATTAATTTCAATGCGTTTATATTTACGACATATGTTTTTTTTTTGGGAAGCACCTCGGTCGTATATTATTGAAAAAAGAAGCCAAGTGAGTGACTGGTTTAAAAAAAAAAGAAAAAAAAAAGAAGGAGAAATTAGAGCTGCCAAATGGCAGCTAAAGAAGAAAGGAAGAAAAAGAAAATGAGGAGGTGGCGGAAGAAAAAAAAAAGAGGAGAGGGAGAGATAAACAGAGGAGAAGGGGAGGAACAGGAGGAACAAGGAGGGAGGGGGACGAATCCGGAGAAGAGAGAGGAAGCTGGAGGGTGAATAATGAAGAAGAACAAGGAAGGAAATGAGAGAAGAAAAGAAAAAAAAAACAAAAGAAAAAGGAGGGGGAAACGGGTCTCTTGACCTGTGTGACTTAAATCGGCCGGAGCCATGAAATCCGGTGGTCTCCCGGCCAATTTTCGGCGAGTTGAAGCCCCTCACCACCTGGAAATCATTCCTCATCATCCCCTCTACCTATTCCACCCCAAATTGGAGGGAATTTGGCCTTGAAATTGGGAAACCTGAACCGTGGGTGCCGCGGGAACACTTGCTTGTGATCTCCCATTTGTGAAATGCTTTTCTTCAATTGTCATCACCATTACACTCCCCTAGAACCTAGGAGCAAAGCCCAAACAACCTTGGAGGCGGTGGAGCACTAGAGGTGATAGATCGAAGCCACCCATTTCTAGGGTTTTCCGACGGGTTCGAGTAAAATTGAGGTGTTTCCCGACCGAATTAGACTTTGGCCCATGTATGAAAGTTATTCATCTCATTGAACTCTACTTGCCAGTAAAACTTGGTAATTTTTAGAAATAGTTGAATTTTCCGGCGAGTCAGGGCGGCCGACCGCCGCATGAGCCGAGACCCCACCTGACTTTCCTAGGCTAAATTGGATACCCTGATTCCATATGTGACGTTCGATTGACGAAATTTCGTCGTATGACTATAGTTTTGATAGAGACAGCTACGTGGACATTAAATGAATCGATGATCCGACCGTTGGATCGTAATGAAATTTTAGTATGTTGTTTTAGAAGCATAATGTGGACATTCAAAAGTTATGGATTAGAAATCGGATAGGCGGATTTTTTTATTTAGATTTCTAGGGTTGTGGACCCTACCGTTGACCGAGAGTTGACTTTTGGTCAACATGTCTTGAAACGTTCTAAATAATAAAATTAGTACTACGGAAGACTGAGTGAAGTCTAGTGGCCCTACAATGGTTAGTGAGTGACTTGATTATATGGGATATGGTTATTACTTTAATTTCTTATATTAGTATCATTTGTGAATATGACTTGGTTTATAAATATGATTTCTATTGAAATGTGATATATATATATATATATATATATATATATATTTAGCCATAGACCTATGTTTGTTAAACATGATTTGGCTTGTGTACTGATGATGATTGTGATATATGTGTGTTTAATTATCTTTTAGTAATGTGATTGATAAATGATATGACAATGTAATCTTAGAATCTTATTAGAAGTATGTTGTAGCACTTATATGCTTGTGTGACATATTAGTGATGGCCTTGAGAAGTTGATGGTGAAGGTGACTACGTTGTAACTCATAGAGGTTGAGGTATAGGTAGGTTGTGTGTTGAGTTGCTGCACCAGGTAGTAGTGGTACTTTGATGGTCATGCTTGGTATATCCGCGATAGGGGACCATATTTTCTATGCATCGTGCTTGGTTACTCCGTGATAGGTGATCCTCCTTATATCTTGCGTATGGCCATACTCACTTAGGGGTGATCATGCTTGGTTAATCCGCGATAGGTGATCACTGCCTAACATATGCGTATGAGTGACTCTGCTTGGTTAATCCGCAATAGGGGGTCACTGCCTACTTGGTTACTGCATGGGTGGTTCTACTTGGTTAATCCGCGATAGGGGGCCACTTCCTGTTTGGCTACTTAAGTAGACTTGGCTTAACTGTGTCACTCTAGCCTTAGTCTTTACATATTTGTGACAATGGTTTCGAGAATCTTATGAATTGAGTTAGAAAAGTTGTTGGACGTCTGGGTGACTTCTTCAGGATTTTCTACGATTCGATTATGATTTCATATGGTATGAATTTAGAAGATATGTGAATGATTGTTATTATTTTGATCAGATTAATTAATTAATGTGGCTAGAGAATGGTCTTGTGCTTCATCAGCTCTTAAATATGATGTATGTTGTGAATTGTGATATCATGACGAGACATAATGATTTATATGTTGGATGGAAGAGAAATCATGATTTCATAGGGGATTTGTTATGTAGCCTGAATCCAGGAATTTCATGTTGTCGGGTTATAATAAATGATTGAGGAATGTTATGCTTGTCTGCTTGAACTTAATGGGATAAACATTTGGTTTTGTGAATGATGAACTACGAATGGCTTGATCCCTATTGAGGGCACGTAGGCAGTCTAACGAGGAGGTTAGATGCAACCATAAAGTATACGAAAAATTACTTTGCGATTTGACTCTCGAGTTGTGATTTGCCATATTCGGGAGGCGGGGTATGATTGAGATACGAGTATTTAGTGACGTCACGTGTCGATCTTAGACGTATGTCTGGATCGGGGCATGACATTATTACTTGTGCTTGTTTCATTTTGTTGAGCCTTCGTGAATGGAGTAACTTGATCATTGTCTTGTTCCTTTGGACCGTTGTTATGCATTGTACTTCGCGATTCCGTTGAGTGATGGTCCGAAATCCCTTCTACTCCGCGATTCCGTTAAATGATGGTCCGAAATCCCTCCTACTTCGCGATTCCGTTGAGTGATGGTCCGGAATCGTATCCTGGTTTGGATTCCGTTGAATGATGGTCTGAAATCCCTCATACTCCACGATTCCGTTGAGTGATGTCCGGAATCGTATCCTAGTTTGGATTCCGTTGAATGATGGTCTGGAATCCCTTATACTCCGCGATTCCGTTGAGTGATGGTCCATAATCGTATCTTGGTTTGGATTCCGTTGAGTGATGGTCCAGAATAGTATCCTGGTTTGGATTCCGTTGAGTGATGGTCCGGAATCCCTTCTACTCCATGATTCCGTTGAGTGATGGTCCGAAATCGTATCCTGGTTTGGATTCCGTTGAGAGTTCCGGAATCCCCTTTTGATGTCTTGGTTCCGTTAAGTGGTCTGGAACCCGATGTTGATGGATTTCATTGAGTGGTCCGAAATTGCATCATTTGACTTATTGGTTCCTTGGATTTGATATCAACTTTAGAGTTGTAGGCTTCGGCTGAACTGTGTCGCTCTAACCCTGCATTTCGGTCTATGATATGTGTTATTGATTGATGTGATTGTGGAATGATGTTGGTCGTGATTGTTGTCATTATGATTAGACTTGTGGACCAATGTGGTTAGAGAATAACATTGTGCGTCGTTGACTATTCCTTGAGATGTGCATACTATGAATGGCGGTATTATGTGAAACATAGTGATTTATGTGATGGATGAATTGGAAAGCGTATGTGTGAGAATGACATACCTACGTGCATGATAAGGTGATAATTGTTGTTTGGCGTAAGGTTGATGTGTAGGGTGGTACTTTATGATTTTTGCTTGAACATACTATAATAAACGTCAGAGTGTTGTGAATGACGAACTACGAATGGCTTGATCCTTATTTAGGGTACGTAGGCAGTCTAACAAGGAGGTTAGATGCAGCCATGAAGTATACGAAAATTACTATGCGAACCGATGCTCGAGTTGTGCTTTGCCACATCCCGGAGGCGGGGTATGTTAGATATATGGAGACTTGATGACGTCATGTGTCGATCCTGGACGTATGTCGGGATCGGAGCGTGACATCCAAGGCTCGCCAACCATTTGCTCGAATAGTGATACCTCCTCCGGTAGCACGCAATGATTCTAATCTTTCCAACACTACACTTGTGAACCCCTTTCTGCATGATATATACATAATATATACATTGTTACTGTTATGATTACTATTGAATATGACAGTCAAATGTTTTAGGATTTAAGTGATTATTTGTAAATATAATCTTTGAAAGAATACCTAAAAGATGTATGATTAGATTAGATACGATTAGAGTGGGCCTAACAAATAATCCAAAAACAGCTTATTAGAGGAATCCGTAAACGGAAGGACACTATATGTATGCAAATGTGTATATATACACACACACACACACACACACAGATATACATATATGTATGTATTCATGTAATTAAAACAAACCATTCACATGAAGCATAAATTTGTAATGGAGTAATGATATAGGTGGTAGTGAAATATGAAACCTATGAAGAGCAAGGGCAGTTACGAGGCCGCAGATTCCACCACCAACTATGGCGATCTCTAACTCTTCATCTGCTACTTCCATTTTTTCCCCCTCTCTCTCTCTCTCTCTCTCTCTCTCTCTCTCTCTCTCTCTCTCTCTCAGTGTCTTTGGTTGAAATATGCTTTATATATTTTGTCTCATTTACTTAGTCAAGTGTCCTGTTGCAAAATTACCAAATGTCAATCGAGTCCTACTAATAATGCATTGCATGTTCCACACACACATATATTTATATATGTGGTTGATTGTGAAATGTCTTTGATTGGTACATAAAACTATAGTATTTTGTGGACTTTTGCTATCATATCAAGTAATGTCTTCATTTATAAATAAATAAAAAACAAATAAATGATTCTATTTCAAAAGAGGTGACTTTTGTTAAATTGTTCGGCACGTCCGTCTAATTTCCCTTCACAATTTCATCAATATTGAGCTCATGACTAACAAGAGGTCCCCTTAGGTTTTGTTTGTGTTTAAAATTGGGAAATTTCACTCTTTTGGGAGTAAAGTCAAATTATGGTATTTGGTGGGGTTATTGTGAAATTAGATTAGGCCTGCATCAAGTTGCACATGTTTGGCTTACAGATATCAAGTGACACCAATCATTATATGATATATGTTTGCAGATATTTCTCATACTAGTGAGGTTTGGACGGTGAATGCAGCAAGTGGCTTCTTTTAATACATTTCCTAACGAGGTGGATTTGGGGAAGGTAGACTCTGAATCAAGTGGTTTTGTGTTCACACTATGGATTGTTCTCTACATATTTGAAGCCAAGGCAGAAAAAGAGGACACTCAAACAAACAGACAAATTTCTCTCTAGAAAACCAACAGCCGCACTCTTTTCATTTCATTGCAAGCTCTTTCATTTCTTGCAATTAAAGTCAAAGTGCTCTTTCAATTCATTATATGCTCTTTCAATTCATTATAGCTCTGTTGTCTTTAAAAGTATTCCTCCATTTTAATACAAGTGCTCTCTTCAAATTTGTTAAAGTCATTTCAAACTAAACAATTTCTCTCTCTTCACCATTGACGTATTGTGATTGAATTCTCTACATGAGTAAAGTCTTTATAATATAAGGCAAAGAAAGAACTTAAGTTGAGCCACTCCCACTCAATGACACAATCTTTTAGTTAGAAGTTAAATAGTGCAATTCCATCATTCCAATCTAGTCTGCTAACAGTAACCAATAGTAGCATGCTTGCAATCTTTATCTCATATTGAAGTAAATTCCAGACCCACCCACAAGGACCATGGCAAATTTATGGGGCAAACAGGTTCCCTTCGGTTTGGTCCATGATGTCTTCCTAAGAGAGATAATATAAGTGTAGTTTTTTTTTTTTTTTTTTTTGAGTGAATTGGATAACATAAACCCGGGCAAAGATGTCAAAGTTTTACACAGAGGGCCTGCACGGAGGCAAACAACCCAACATGGCAACTAGATCGAGTAGTGCAAGGAGATACAGGATTCCACGACGCCGAATCTAATGCTAAAAGCGTCACTCCTCACACTACCAACTAAGGACCTAGTGGGGGCAAGGAAGACCATCATTACAAAGAACATGAACTAGGGAAGATGGAGGTCTATCGACCCATATAAAGGCGCACATCTCCCTACATCGCCGCAATGCCAAGAGGTCTGCAGCCGTATTGGCCAATCTTGGTATCCAAGACCAGCGATAGTCTTGAAAAGACTCCCCCAATCTTATGCTCTTCACTAGAGCGGGGAAAACTTCCCAACTGCCCTCTGTTGGCGAATCCCGGAGGCACGAGATTGATTCCGAGAAATCGGACTCAATAATAACTGAATTCCAACCCATTTGGATACCCATCTGGCGTCCATGCATGATTGCCAACGCATCTGCCATAGCTACACTTATTGCCTCCAAGCAATATCTGCATGCAGCCAAGAAATGTGCAGGCACCAACTTGCTTTACTAAAGCAACAAAAGGTATGGTATCGATTCAATCGATTTTGATTGTTTGTAACAGTATGTTCACTTAACTTTTGACAATCCTTCGCTCCAAACGCTGTGTACTTTGCTTGAGGTATATTCAAAAACTACAAAAGCTTCTTGTATCGTTTCATCTACGAAAGCTTCTTGGATCGCTTCATCATCTGTATCGTCAATAGGTTTCTTCCCATTTGTTTTGTTATTTACAGTTATTTATGTGCTACTTCAAGTCTTGAGGGAGTATGACTCGATGCCTCGCGAACAAGGAAAAAGAACATTTACAAATTTGCTTGCAATGTGGCCGTGGTTTATGACAAAGCGGTATAATCAAATTTACGGGAATGAAATTTAAATTTGGTTTCAAGGCACCAGGCCTGACATTAACCAACGGATGGAATTCATATTTTTAAAGACGTCCACAATCATATCGAGTGTGACGAATTACATCACTAAATAGAGTAGCCATCAAGATTAAACACACAAATTTAAGCATCGACCCTGATTCTTGTTGCAGCAAACCAACTAGATAAGTTTGTGTAGAGAGCATCACCAATCTCATCCTTCTCTCTTTCACATACTTGTCGAAAGCCTTTCCCACTTCAACCATCATTCCATTCCTTCCACTCCATTTTTTATAGTAATTTTTGGCCAATGCGGGAGCCAAGCTTCTAGCAATAACAATGGCGTCTTCGATGCCTGCGGAGCCTCCCTGACCAATGAAAGGCCCCATCACATGCATGGCATCTCCAGCCACCGCCACGCTTCCTTTTCGAAAATTTTGTACTAGTATCTCCCATGGCGGACGATATCTCAAGCGCACGTGAGATACTGATTCTAGTTCACTCTTTCTTATCATGTCTACCATTTCTGAAGGAAATTCTTCGAGTATTGTTTGTAATGTAAATTGTCGAATGAGCTCTGGATCCTCTGAAACCTTCGACGGATCTGCTACACATACAATTTCTTTGATGTAGTCACGATTCACATAACAAGGGATGCAATTTTGTAGAAGGAAAAGAAAAGAATGCACCTTGTCTACCATGAACTTGGTGAGTGACGAACCAGTAGACCAAGTTATCATGAACTGGAAGTCTTCCAATTGTGTTCTTGTCACCCTTAACTTGTACAAACTCGTTTCCAAAATTATGACCACCTGGGTAAACTGTAAAACCTCTAACCTCCGATAACATGAACGGCTTTGATGGTTTTACCCCGATGAAATCTGCAACAACTGATTTTGTTCCATCGCATCCGATCACAACCTGATTTGGTAATTAACACCATTAATCGATATTAGAAAACTGATAAAATTGTAACGATGGTGAGAAGAGATGAAGCGATCGAGTTGTAGTGTAGATGTACCTTGGATTTGATGGTGCTTCCGTTGTGGAGTTGAAGAGTTGGATAGGAAGTTAACGAGTCCAACTTAACCGAGATTGCTTGGCATCCAAGGCGTATGGTACCAACTGGCAAGCTCTCTGCTAGTGTTGTGATCAGATCACTCCGTTTCAAGCATCGTGCTTCCCCACCTCTATCACATGACGTGACATTATTTCATTTATCGAACCGATTTCAAACTTACATTTATTTCTAACAAAATTAAAGAACTAATATATCACTTGGTGATCAAATTTCACTAAAACATCTTATGACTAACATTACTGAATCCAGATATTGTTTGAGAGTTGTTCTTGACACTCTAGCAATGTCATTGTGCACACTCCTCTTGTATATTTTCTCCCGTATATTTTCATATGCAAGGGATACAAAATGTCATTTTTGGAGTGCTAATAATATTTCATAGCATTCTGTAAATTAATTTGGGTCATATAGACTCACTCACCCATACGATAGTTTTTGTTGCTTGCCATCATGAAGGTATATGTCGTGGGCCCTATATAAGATAAGAGTGAGTTATTTTGTATCAGATAGACATGTTTACAAAAAATGTAAGGAGCCGAGCAATGTTCGAATATATAGACATATGTACCCTTGAAGTGGTAAGGAAGTTTGTCTGAGCTTTGAGGCCACACCAAGCTCATCCAAGGCTCGCCAACCATTTGCCCGAATAGTGATACCTCCTCCGGTAGCACGTAGGGATTCTGATTTTTCCAACACTACACTTGTAAACCCCTTTCTGCATGATATATACACATTATATATTCATATGCTTTGTTACGACTACCATTTAATTTAGCGGTCAAATAATTTCGAATTGTAGAGATGATCTTTGAATAAAAACCTAAAAGACGAATGACTGGATATGAAATGTGGTGGGCCCTACAAGGATCCTAAAATAGCTTATTTGAGGAATCCCTCATCAGAAGGAAGGAGACTCTATGTATGTGTGTATATATACATACATACATATATACATATATCTGTATGTGTTCATGTAAATAACTATGCTGATATATAGCGATCTGTAAAATTCTGAAATAACAACTACATATAAAAACAAACCATTCACATGAAGCATAAATTTGTAATGAACTAATGAACGAGGTGGTAGTGAAAGATGAAACCTATGAAGAGCAAGGGCTGTTGCGAGGCCGCAGATTCCACCACCAACTATGGCGATCCCTAACTCTTCATCACCTACTTCCATCTCTCTCTCTCTCTCTCTCAAACACACACACACACACACACACACACTCTCTCTCTCTCTCTCTCTCTCTCTCTCTCTCTCTCTCTCTCTCTCTCTCTCTCTCTCTCTCTCTCTCTCTCACAAACACACACACACACACACTCTCTCTCTCTCTCTCAAACACACACAGAGTTTTTGGTTGAAATATGCTTTACCTATTTTGTCTTATTTGTTTACCCTTTACCTGGTGAAGTGTCCTGTTGAAAATTGCCAAATGGCAATCGGGTCCTACTCATAATGCATTGCATTTTCCTTATATGTATGGTTGATTGTGTTACGCCTTTGTCTGATTGGTACATAAAACTACATTATTTTGTGGCTTTTTGCTATCATATCAAGTAATGTTTTCATTTAAAATTAAAAAAAAAAGTGGTTCTATTTCAAAAGAGGTGAAATTGCATAAATGACTCATTTTTTTTCCACTTCTGTTAAATTATACCATAACATGGCACATCCATCTAATTTCCGTTCGCAATTTCATCAATACGAGCTCATGACTCGCAAGAGGTCCCCTTAGGTTCTGTTTGTACTTAAAATTGGCAAATTTCACTCTTTTTAAACTAAAGTCAAATTATGGTCTTTTGTGGGGTTATTGTGAAATTAGATTAAACTTGTATCAAGTGACACACGTTTGGCTTACAGATATCAAAGTGGTACCCATTATTATATTGATATATGTTTAGAGATATTTCTCATACAAGTGAGGTTGGTTGGTCTAATGTAGCAAGTAGCTTCTTTTAATTTCATTTCTTAAGGAAGTGGATTTGGGGAAGGTAGAATCTGCATCAAGTTGCTTTGTGTTCGTACTATGGTTACTCTAACAATTAAACAAATCCCTCTCTAGAAAACCAACAGCTGTACTCTCTTCATTTCAAAGCTCTCTGATTTCATTATAGCTTTGTTGTCTTTACCAGTATTAGGTATTCCTCCATTTCAATACAAGTTCTCTATTTGAGTTGTTATTGTCATTTCAATACAAAGCAAGCAAGCAATTCCTTGTTCTCCTTATCATACAAGGCAAGGAAGAACCTAAAATGAACCATTCCCAATTGCACAATCTTTTGATTAGAAGTTAAACAAGCAATCTCCTCACTCAAATCCGTCTACTAGAAGTAACTAGTAGTGGCACACTGACAATCTCTCATCTCATGTTCAAGTAAATTCTCGGCCTACCCGCAAGGCCCATTGCGAATATAAGGGGCAAACAAATCAGCACTCAGTGGAACCCTTACGTAGAGGGTAAAGTTTCTCTCTTTGAGAAAAGAAAGGAAAAAAAAAAAAAAAAACTCAAGTTTCTTATTGCCCGTGTAAGAACCATAAATGAGAGAGATCACCAAAGAAGAATCAACCTCGGACAATAAGATGAGAGAAATTTTAGCTTTAGCTTTAATTATTTAAATTCATAAGGAGGTCTAAACATTGTTTTGAGACATCACTTTGAACCTTTGCACAACTTGTCCGCACCTATGTAATTTTCGTACGAACAAATGCAGCCCATAAAATCCAGGAAAAAAGAAAAGAAAAAAAAAAGCTCAAAATAGTTTCTCAGGTATTGGAACCCTCTGAGTTCCTGCTTGTCACAGTTCTATCGTGTGCTTTCGGATTCTGTACAGATCACATGACGAATAAGCTAGCGACTTTGCTTGCTGTGGAAAATGCATTTAGAAATCATAAAACAATCCTTCGGATTGTCCTTGCAGCAGCACGGGAAATTAATCGTCCTGTAAGATCAGCTGGGAGATTAAGCAACTGCTGTTGTGATTCTGGTGGGAGCTGCCAAAGTAAAATTGCAATCAGCAAGCATGTAAAATGTAATCCTCATATTAACAGAGTATCAAATTAACTTTAGGCACAAATTCAAGGCTAGTTTGTTTCCAAAGTCAACTTAAGAAAACAACTGATGATGCTTTCAATTCATTGTAATAAAACAATGCCTCCCCTGAAGCCCGATGATGCAAGCACTTGAACGTGACCAAAAATAAATTAAACTTCCTAGCACGGTAGAACCCCACAAGTCCCGACCCCATCTACAGCCCTCACCTCCTACGCCCCAGCACCTACCCATTAAACCCCATTTCTCAATCCTGGCTTCACCGCAGGTGCTATAGATACAAATACATAATGTACCAGCTGGTGAAAAGGTATAATCTGTTTGCCACACTGATACGCGATCAAATATCAGGGAATGAGTTGCATACGTTCGCAGTAATCCAGACAACTACAAGGCCCAGATATACGAACAAAACTCTACGCAGACGAGTCAATTTCTGACCTAAATGATCACTAAATCTAGACAAGCATCTATTGCCTAAAACTTTTAACAGCTATTTTGCCACCACCCGAAAATTAGTCATTTCTATTAATAAAATCTGAAATCCTAGTTGAACCCCTATTCTGTGAAGACTCCTCAGAGATTGCTGAGAAATAACACCCATTGTCTCTAGGACTACTGTTATGTCCTGTTGAATCTGAAAATATTGATGAGACATGAATGATCATCCAAACACTAACGATGTCCTGAGCAATCAAGTTATTCCAGA
The DNA here is from genome assembly GCA_036320875.1 of Cotoneaster glaucophyllus. Taxonomy (NCBI): domain Eukaryota; kingdom Viridiplantae; phylum Streptophyta; class Magnoliopsida; order Rosales; family Rosaceae; genus Cotoneaster; species Cotoneaster glaucophyllus. The sequence continues at coordinate 31,995,595 of CM070059.1, read as the reverse complement.
ACTACAATGGCTGGAACAGAAAGAGAGTAATTTTGTATTTTAACATGTCAACTAATCAACAAGCGTCTTTCACCAACACTATTTCCTAGTATAAGAATAGTTTGATTACTTAATTGCCATGATAGAAAAGCGTCCTTAATTTGTGCCATGTTTAATGTGTACTACAATAGAAACCATCATGTTAAACAAGTGCATGGGTACAAAAACAACTTGGTTCTGATTACTTCATTGTCATCATAGAAGAGATGTACTAAATTTGTGTTGTGTAATGTGTACAATATGACATTCATTAAAATGATGTAAATTAGCGTTTTCTCTTTTTGTTATTATAGAAACCATCGTGTTAAACGAGTGCATGGGTGCAAAAAAAAGTTTGTTCCAACAAAAAATTAGTTCCTTACCTCAGGAAGAACAGAAAGGAGAGGTAGAATTTCTTGAACGGATGCAAGTTGGTTGAAAACTAATGCTGCTTCATCCGAGTTTGTTTGCTGATTCTTGTATGGGGTATCGTCTCTGATAAACTACAAGCCAAAGTTGATATTGATCAGTAACTAGCAATCTTAAGATTACTCGTCAACTGAAAAAGTCACATACTTTAGTGTTAAATAAAATGAATACAAATAATTAGCAACAAAGCTTACTCATACATTTTTTTTTTTATACTAGTGTATCCGAGTATTTGACCCGACTAATCACTACCCCACCCCCACCTGACCCCACAACATTTGGGAAGCGACAAAGTCTAGCATTTGCTAGGTGGGTACCATGGGAGAGAGTCAAACCCAAGACCACTTGGGAGCAAACCAAGGACCTGAGCGCTAGACCAACAACTCTTAGGTCATACTATAAAATGAAATTATTGCAACAAAATTGCCTAGAACATACTAGAACATGGTAAGTCCAAGTGAAAAGTAACTTTCTTAAAATGATATCTTCCCTTTAAAGGTTCCAATTCACAAATATTTAGAAGGTTGTTTAAATTGAACCCCAAAGCTGCTTTGCCTCCATCTTTTCCAAGTATCCAAATAGCTACTCTTGTTTGTCACAGAGATGTCATCAGAGTAATTAATTTATTAATTGAACTCATGTGAATGGCCGCTACATTTAGGCCAAAGAAATTGAAAAAGAGCCTAAGCACCAATCTAGGAGACAATCTATAAAGAACGTCCAACACTCAAAATGACCTATCAATAGATATTTTTGCATTTTGTCACACAGAAAACTGTTTGAAAAAAGAAACCATCTGATAAAGAAAAAAAGAATAGTTGATATTCATATTGATCAAAACTTAGATTTACTAACATATCTAGACTCCACATACTTGCATATCAAAACATAAATGTCATCACCAAACTACTGTTAGAAGTTTCCGACGAAAGTCCTAAGCTATACCACAACCATAAACCATGCCAACTCCACTATGCCAAACAAGCTCAAAATCTTACTGGTTTGGAGTTTTCATTTCTTTGCAACCCCGACAGCAATCGCAGAAGGCGACGGAGTGTTCTTAAGTTGATTTTGTCTTCATTGGTCATTGCTGAGATGGAAAGGGTAGCAGCGAAAGGTATACTTGTCATAATAGTATCCAAGGTTGCCAGCCCAAGTGCATCCAATCCCTACCATCAGTTGTGGAAGGAAATAGAAAAGAAAAAAAAAATTACCAAACAACAATAAGAATAGCAAGAACAATGACTAAATAAATTGATTACAAAAATTGGACTTGTAACCTGAATGAAGAAATTCAAAATTGGACCGACTTAAATGCTTTCACCATTATACTGTGGACTACAACTAAAATAACAAGCATATGATGAATAATTCTACCTTAACAAATTCTTGAAGAAGTAGATCCCTCACAAATGCACCCTGAAATCGCATTATTATATCATTACAAATAAAGAAAGCTATGAAATTGATTTTATGATTTGGGCTTCCCAGATTGAAGATGAATAGGAAATAAGTACGTAAACATTCGTACCTTCTCTGCCAACATAAAGGAAAGGACTTGTTTGACAGCTACCCTAGAATTAGCATCATCTTCTTGCTTTCTTGACACGACCTTCTCTGTTCTAGCACGGAGAGCCTACAAGAAAACAGTAATTGACATTTATTCAAACATCATGTGAGCTTCTGCACAAGCTAAACAAGACAAGATTAGAAAGCTAACATGCAACCAGGGGAATCTAGAAAGGCTACTCGTGTTTTGAAGCTGGTAATAGCTGAGGTACACTCAAGGTCAACCTAGAGTAGATTTCTCTATGGGCCAGGAGTACATGTAGCCATTCGGACAAATACGTGGATAGCATTTTCTGCTATCATGTTATGACTAGAGCATCCAACACAATTAATTGGCAATTAGTGTAGAGGCCCAAGATCTTAAACTACTAATGCAAGCCTTTCAATTCCCATGTGGGGCAAATACTCTCAACAAGGTATTGAGATTTGAGATAACTAAGATGTTTTTAATTGGTTCGGGAGGATGAACCTGGCAAAATGCATCAAGTATCTAAATCACATGCCATTTGTAATGGAGATTTCACAAGAAACAGACCGGGAAACCTACATCTCAATCATAAAATTGGGAAACGAGACTAATTAAGAAAATATAGGAAGCGGTAGTTATTACCTCAGAAAGTAAAGACTCTAGACGGTCGATATTGAAAACGCCATCCTGATAAGGGAGGATTTAGGAATTAAGACTGGTACAAAGGATATGGTGTACATAGACAGTTTTAAATTAATGAAGCAACCGAACAAAGATACAAACTCAAATGCTTAAAAATGAAAAAAATTGTATGAAACCTTTACCTCATAAAGAAGGGCCTGCAGGGAGGACTTGAGCTCTATTGAGCTGTCCGTTAATACTTTTCGAGCAATCCATGGGTATGTGCTACCTAAAACTTTGTAATCTGGGTTGAAGCCAATGGCAACACCTTCCAATACGGCAAGGCTGAGAGATGTAAAAGGGCATTAAACAACACAAAATAACACCACTGTTTAACATTTGAGTCCAGGTATTACAAAATATATTGATCTGTTCATGCTTCCAAAGGTTTTCAAAGTAAATCTTGCCGATCCAATTTTTGAGCCATATAGATGACTTGTAAGCCTAATGTACCCACTAAATTATAAGTTTTTCCCTTGGTGGCCCATGATAAAAAACAATATTCATGATATGCTTTAGAAAAGAAGTATATTTGTTCACCTCCACATTTGTGTTATGTGCAAAGAAGACAGCAAGAACAAAGGGATCACATGTGGGCAATGCTCTCCATCCAATTCAATAATACAAACTGTCCCTATATTTGATCCCATTGAAGTATTATCCTCCGAAAATATTAGAAACCCATTTAGTCATCTAACTATCATCAAACAGACGGAAGAGCACTGTTTATTTCAATACAATGATATGATGATAACCAGATGACTAAGCGATTTCTAACTTGGTCAATGTTGGCAGAGATGATTCATCAAGGAACCTAAAAGTGGAGAGCCCTACAATTTGCAATTTTGGTAAAGGATTGTCGTCGGAAAGAAATAAAGAAGTTATGTGATGATCAGGTGAAGTGGATTTAACTTGTCACAGAATGAGTCTATTACTTCTCTTTGAGTATCATAATCAAATATATCTTAACAGTGCAAGAGGTCCATTTTATGTTTCTGGAAAGTGGAAACCCAAAAGTACCTTCGAATGACAAGAGAAAAATAAGAAGGTATACGAAATTTGAACTGGTACCTGAAACAAACAAAGAGAAAATCTATCAAGTCATTAATGAAAAATAATACCTAAAGCACTAGTGTTGCACAAGTCAACTTCAATATAACGGAAGATTCTTCCAATCTTCAGGAACTATGACAGAAAGTGGTTACTTTTTGAAGGCAAAGATTCCTTGGATATCATCAGAAGTAGGGCAAACAGAGAAATATAAGTTATAATATTGTGTGGTTTTGCACAACTTTGCCTACACCAATTACACGAGAAATTCCACTTAGACAAGAGAGTTTCTATAAGCTTGAGTTAAACAAGTTTTTCATACGTCGACAGCCCCTAGAATGGTTGCTTGTTTGCTAGCATAAAAAAGAAAGTCTGAATTGTCCATGGAAGCCGGCTCGAAATACTGGATCTTAGGTGCATTGCCCCAATGTGGATGAAACACATGTGCCCTACTGGACTTGGAGAGCTTTGTTCCCCAAAATCAAAGGGAAGATGCTGATGTTGGTGGTGGTGATGGAGGTCGTGATAACAATAATAATGACGGGAATGATGTGGATGCCACTGAAGTTGACTTTCATTTATAAATGTATAGGATATATCTTTGAAGGGATAAAATGAAATGAAAAATGACTTACATGGTGGCTCCTAAATCTCCTAAGAGGTCTCCAAAGCTAATATTGCGCACCCCTTTGGCAACAGCATTCTGAAAGACACCTAAAGAACAGCAATACAGGTCTTATCAGACCAGTTAATGGAGCCCCTCCACAGAAAGAGTTCACTAACTTAAACTTTTAGTTCCTACAAACCAGACTGAATCCATAGGTTCAAGAAGACACAAAAAGAAACCTGTTAAAGCCTTTGTAACAGCTTCCTTGTCTGCAGTTGGTGGAATAAGTCTGAAGAGTTTGTCAGAAAATTACCAAGTAACTACCAGCAAATACAACGAGAATACCCTGTTCAGAAATTGAAGAAATAGACAAACATGATACCCAAGAGTAACAAAGTCCTTAGCCAATGCACCAAAATCACGGTTTACAAGATGGAGAGAAGCTTCAATAAATCCAATGCGGAGTTCTTGATTAAATTCACCCATCATACCAAAATCTGGTGGTGGAACCGTGGAAGATATTAAAAGTTAAATCTGATTGATATACAATATCTGTAAGTACATAACAGGAACAGTAATTAAATAGGCATAGTGTGCAAACATAGTACGACAGATAAATCAAATATATAAGCAATCAATGAGACACAAATTGATTAAGGAGAGCCTAATAGTGACCATAAAAACTACCATTCAGTTATATTCATTCAATATAAAATAATAAATGACTTTTTATGTGTAAAATAATTTCATTAATTCCTTAAACAAATTTTTTTATTAGAAAACCTACTACTCAATTATAAAATCAAGTTATTATAAGAGGCCTATTTTGTCTCAGACAGGCTCCTACTATCCACCGTCCTTCATAAGTAACTATTCTTTCTTGCTTGCCAGCAACTACAAAAATTTTGTCTCAGACAGGCTCCTACCATCCACCTTCATTCATAAGTAACTATTCTTTCTTGCTCGGCAGCAACTACGATTTATTATTCCTCCATTTCTACACATTTCCTTTTGTTATGTACGAAACATGTACAGTTAATGACACCTGTGCGCAAGGCTAGTACCTAAATAAGCAAGTCTCCCATCATATGTACGAAGAAGATTTCCAGGGTGTGGATCTGCATGGTAGAATCCACATTCCAGAAGTTGATTGAATGAGCAGTATGTCCCGACCTAATCAGAACCAAGAAGAAGGCATTTTATTTAGCACTTATACAAAGAAAAAAATAAGAGAAATTAATAAATTCAGTAATGCCGAAAATTAAATTTTGTTTAGCGCATGACCTCAACCAAGTAAAGATCATTCACTTCTGACAGCTTCTGCCCCTAGTACATAAGTAAACAAAAATAAAAACATAAGTTGAAACAAAATCAACATACTTAACGACACATAAAAATACATCTTTAAGGAAAATATTTCAAGTGCTTAGGTCACATACAACCACCAGTTGCAATTCATATGATATTCAGGAGTGATTTTACTTAAGAACTTTGCCTTAAATTGCAAAAGAAAACGGAGAGAGAAAAGTTGTACCATGGATACCCAGCATTTAAGGATCTTTTGTTTACAAAGAAACAAATAAAAATTCAGAACCAAAACTTGAGCTTAGAACTTAATAGTGCAATAGTTACAAAATAAATTCTAATATTGTTTAGTTACAATATCTCATAGGAGTCCTGAATCTAAAGTGGTTTTGTAATTCACATTCGTGCACTCAAATTAAATGAAATAATTTAAATAGAATGGTCACCAAGCCATTTGAAGTTGTCCTTTCTAGGGTTTGGCATCCAGACTAGTGAATAAAGACAAAACAACCGCAATAGCAATTACCTCCACCCATTCCATCACAAGAACCCTGCGAGTTGTGTAATCCAGATACATTTCCGGAACCAAAACGTCGGGTATACCACCGTATAGCTGTCTGATCACAATTAGAGCATCAATATAGACATTAAGTTCAATATGAATCATAAAATTGATAACAATTGGAAAGGATTTAAAGTTATCAAGGAAGTGAAAGAAAAAGCAAAATGACGCTTTGAAAATTTCATGATGTTACTGTAAGGTCAATGCCAAAAAATGTTACTGCAGCTGAAACAATTTTTCATCTCTAATATTTAGAGAAAATTATCAAGCATCATTATCATATTTAACTAGTGAAGCATCAGGCAGGAATCAAGATAAGAGCATAGAACTATTACTTAGATCCTAAGGATAAAGCTTACAAATTGAAGCTTTTAGGTGATCATGAGGCAATTCATAATTTAAATTTCACAGTAACTTCTTTGCTTAGAATATAAAGTATAACATTTCAAGAGATAGAAATGAGGTACCTTAAATTGGTTAACCTATAAGCTTAGTAACCTTTCAACGAAACAAAATTAATAACAATATATCAATTATGTAAGGAAAAGGAAAATAATATCATCTGAGCTCAGAGAGAGGAAGAGGAAGAGAAATAAAAGTGACAAATTGAAGCAGGCAAAACAATCCTGGGGATTATTGCTAAAGCATTTATCAAGTATCCCCTGTTATAGGGTAATTGGCACATGAATCTGGAAAGACCCATGTTAATACACTCAAAAATTCTAAAGGTATAACTTATGACACCTGAGACATTAATCATGTGACAAAGAGAGACTTAAGGACAATGAACCTCAAATACATGCATAAATTGTATTGCTGCATAAAAAAAGTAGACAGAACTTTCAATTATATGTTCTTGTATTTAGATGGGCTCTATTTATTATGCTTTGAATTTAGTTCCTACATAACTATCAATCACTAAGATAATGTAAATTTGAAATCCCTGTTGTTACCTGAATCTGATACCATTATTTGCTTCTCTCCTGTAGTCCATCTCCTGCATTCAATGTGATTTACCTGTATTCAATTTAAAGTTCTAAGAATAAACCTTATACAGCCAAAATGATATCATTGATAATAGAATGATATTGAGGGAATTAAAAACGAAAAAGGGAAGCAAGTAATAACACATGACAAAATTGAAGTTATGCTGCTAAACATAGCAAGCCAATAAAACAACAAAGAGCATAAAGGGGTCACTTTGTACCCGAAAAAGACTTGATGCCCATTCATCAACAACTGCCTGCATGTAAAGTTCAAATAGATACAAATAAGAATAAAAATAAAACAAAAATATGCGCATACACATTGTATCATACATTGGTATGTACTAATGTTTGTTTGTATAGTTAAAATCATCATCAATGCCATAATGGATGCGTAAATTTTCATCTCATTTTCACTATACTAGATGGGTGGTGCAATACTAGGTTACATGTTGCAACATTACCTGAAGATCAGTGTTTAATTTTCTTATTCTCCTAAGTAGACCTGCTAGAAAACGCAATATCAATATGTCTAAGGAAATAGCAGCTTGTACTCCTGGCCTTTGCACTTTGACTGCAACAAGCTGTCCCGTACGGCGAAGCCTGGCTTGATAAACCTAGCATCAGAGAGACACAGAAAGATTTATGAATTTGAATTTCAAGATCAATAATAAAAATGAAGACTGAAGATGCCAAAACCTAAGTTACAGGATCAAGAACAAAGCATAAACAAATCAAACCTGTCCAAGGGAAGCTGCAGCTACAGGTTCCGGTGAGATCTCTGAGAAAAGCCCTTCTATTGGTAAACCGAGTTCTTGTTCTATTGTGTTTATAGCAACTTCCGTAAAAAATGGAGATATTCGATCTTGCAACAGTGAGAGCTCATCCAAGTATGACGGTGGTATCAAGTCCTTAAAAAGAACGAGCAAGGTTAATAGGAAAACCAAAGCTACTAATGAGATAGACCCATAAATCTAAGAGCCTGTTTGTTATCCTTCTTGGATTCAATTTCTTGTTTTCAGAAATGATGAATGTAACTAAATTACTGAATAGTCGTTCAAACAAAAAAAAAAAAAAAGGGATTTTAAGAAGGATACCAAACAACCCTAACATTCTGCAAAAAAAAAAACTAAATAATGATCCTTTCCAATGAATTTTTTGAAGTAATTTAATATAATTGGGCAGGACACATCAACTTCCTTTGGAGTGAGAAATCAATGAAGATTTAACATCCACAGAGAGGGCTCGAGGCATCAATGACTTGTTTACAAATGCACAATCACTGCTTCAGAGCTAAGAGATGAGACACTTTCGTGGATAAGTGGCACTATGGAATCCCAGAACTACTTTTGGAAACAATGCCAATATCTCGCCTACTAAAACACTAAGACATGAAATATATAAGGATAGATAAGTTTCTCAGAGAATTCATCAAGAATGTCTGCAGAAGCTGGCCTATAAGCATAGTGATCTTGGGGATATATGAGAATTACTTAGAAAATTAGTTTTATATGTGACGGGAAACTGTCACCAAGGCATTCTGAAACATCCAATTTACACATGAAGCCTTGAAGGCATTAATTTTCGAAAAGTGCATTACATATTAAAAGTGAAGGCAGACATTCTGAAGGAATATGTAATTTGACATTTCACCAAGGTAGGAAGAACATCATGCTGCAATAACTGTAAAGTATGAGCAACTTACTGGTCGAGATGAGATGGCCTGAGCAATTTTGATATATGCCTATAAGATTAAGAAAAAAGTTGAACTTAAGTAACAACTAATCAACTATACAACAACATATCACAAATAATTAACAACTGTAATTAACTGAATTTTTGAAGTCCATGAAAAGGATAATCAAAGTAAATTCAGCAGAAGAAGCTTATCGTAATTGTAAGTGAAACAGAGGGAAGAAGTAAGCATAACGCACCGGTCCGAGTTCTACCAGAATATTCCGAAGCTCGGCAGCTCTAACCTGCAACAAAACAAATTAACCAATCATTAATTAATACTGTAAACGTAATAACAAATTCAGAACAAGAACAGAATTACAGACTGACCTCGAACATTCGGTCGGAGCGCTCCGTCAGGTTATCAATATAGCGAACCGCGAACCACTTGCCGAAAGTGAAGGCAATCTGAGAGAGTCGGCGGAGAAGAATCAGAGGCTTCCGCCGGTATATGGCGCCGATTTTGGAGATATCGTAGTCGGCTATGGAGTTGGCCTCGGGGGCGCTGAGCTCGAAGAGGTAGCCCGACTTCTTGGTGAAGGCGTCGAGTTCGAGGACGTCGTTTCCGGCGGCGCATCGTAGAATGGAGCGACGACGGCGGGGGCGGGGGAAAGAGGATGAAGAGAACCGCCGGAGGGGGTCGGGTGCGGAAGGGGAAAGGAAGGAGGAGGGGAGAGAAGGCGAGGGAAGGCGGAGAATCATTTTCTGGAAGGGAGGGGAGGAACTGGATTGGTAGGAAAGTGAGTGGTGTGGTGTGGTGTGGTGTGTGAAATGACCGGTATGGCGGATTGGAATTTGGAGAGGAGGTTTTGTGGAATTTTAACCACTCGTGTTATGCAGTCGTGTATGAATTGAATGAATAAATCTCAATGTTGAAGAATGTTTGTCAGCAAGTGAACGTTGCATTTCGCGGCCGTTTCTTTTTTGGATAATGGGCCTTTCGTTTTTTGATAAAAATAGTTTTAGAATATGTTTTTTATTAAATTGGTTTTGCTGTGTTATAAGAATAAATATTTGTAAAATAAAGTTACGGTATATTTGGTAAGCTTTTTTTGGTAAAAGTGTTTAACAAAAAAAATTGTCTGAATGTTTGATAAATTTTTACATAAAATTTCTGTGGATATATTAAATAACTAAAAAAATGATATTATATTGAATATGACATAATAACTAATATTGCCAAACACATTTTATTTTCTAGATTTTCTATATTTTTCTACTGTTATTGGCAACGGTTTTTAAAAAAAAAACATTTTTTCTACCAACACATTTGGTGTTCTATATTTTTTAATAAGCAACTTTTTTTTAAAAGCATCACAACCCCTTATCCTTCGTAAAAAATAGTGAATTTTGAAGATGTACTTTATTACTTTACGTAAGAAGAGCTTAAGTGCGTAACTGATTTTTTTGGCAGAAACACTTTTGTGCTTTTGTAAACTAAAATACTATTTTCTCTTAAAATGCATTAAGTCGTTTTTTTTTTTTTACTACATCGATATTTTAACACAAAATTGTGGGAGAGTTTTAGATAAGTCGAACAATTGATAACTTAATTTAATATGTTATCTACAAAAATTCGAACACATAAATAAATAATGCCGGCAGTACTGACAGGCACGTTTATCTTTAGTATTCAGTAGGAAACAAGTTTCTGGAGTTTTCACTATTCAGTAGGAAACAAAACCAGCAGAATATACCACGCTCACAGTGACACCTACGTTACCCATCCACTTCCGCTGCCGCTGCCTGCCTCCGCCGAAATGTCCGCCGAAACGCCGATCAGATTCGGAATTGTGGGCTGCGCCGAAATAGCCCGGAAAGTGTCGCGGGCCATCACTCGAGCCCCAAACGCGACACTCTACGCCGTCGGAAGCCGTTCTATCGACAAGGCTACGGCGTTCGCCAAGGCCAACAATTTCCCTCCCACCGCCAAGATCTACGGCTCCTATGACGCCGTTTTGGACGATCCCGACGTCGACGCTGTCTATGTCCCGCTCCCCACCAGCCTCCACATCAAGTGGGCCGTCCTCGCCGCCCAGAAGAAGAAGCACATCCTGCTCGAGAAGCCCGTGGCGGTCAACGTAGCAGAGTTTGACAAGATCGCTGAGGCGTGCGAATCCAATGGGGTGCAGATCATGGACGGTACCATGTGGATGCACCACCCGAGGACTGCCAAGATGTCCGAATTTCTCTCCGATGCTAACCGCTTTGGTCAGCTTAGAACGGTATGCCTTTCTGCTTGTTGGACTGCATCCAATTGTAAATTGTAGAATTGTAGTCAGGAAAGCTTATAATTTTGTAGTCCTGATCGAAGAATTTTGGATTTGAAATAAGAAGGTTATATTGAAAATGAGAGTTGCTAGGAGGGAGAGAGAGAGAACATTTCCAGAAATTATTGGTTGTTTTGTTGGATAATTTGAGGGCTGAAGGTGTGGAAGATATGTCGGGTTTTAGTTGTTTGTTTGAAACGTAGCTGTAAAGCAGAGTGGGGATGTCAATATATGGACTTGTGTTCGTAAATTTCCATACTTGTACTAATGTATGGCGAAAATGAGGATGTTGTCATACAGGATTTTTTTGGAACTTGAAAGCCGCACGCGTGGATGGACGAGGACATCGCCTACGACTTATATATATGCTTTTTAGGTCTGAGTCTAGACAACAGAATAGGATAAGGGTCATCACCTAGACCTTTTATGGCTTTATGGCTTCATAACATAATCATGTGATGTGATGTCTCCTTGATTAATCACCATAAGTTAAAGGACCACATAATGGGGTTTTAAAACCCAATTCCCGAATTTGTTAAGTGGGTTTGGATGACTGCCTCATTTGCAAGTGATTTGTAATCGCACTGATGGACCAGTGGTTCTTGAAATTCAGATTACTTTACATGATCTTTCTTGATAAAACCTTTTTTTCTGATGTTTTCATTAACAGAAAGAGGTTAACTCTCAGATGTTGAAATTAGACTAACATTAAAGTAAATTTTCACTTGTTCTCCTTGCGTCTGTCCATATTGGTCAAGTATGTGATTATTAAAACTGAGTGCAGTACTTTGTTGGAGCTCTTTAATTGATGGCTACGGTGAATGCTCTATTCCACTACCACAACAAAAATGTCAGTATTTAGTTTTCAAATTTCAGCTAGCATTTTGTTATGCAATGAATCAGTGTTCCATTGTGTGGACCAGTAGTGTCAAAGACCATTAGACATTGTAATGATACTGCCAATTCGTTTAATGTTTTTTTTTTCTTTTTCTGCTTAGCGTGTTTTGAAACTCATTGATTAGTAAACTTGCATGGTTTTAGCCTATTGCATTGCTTTCATAATATTTTTGTTCAGAAACCAATCTATTATTTGTTGTATGTTTATTTATTTATTTATTTTTTGGTTGAACCTGCATAAGATTTTATTAGTTTAACTACATTGCCATCATCTACTCTCACAGCCTTCTTATCCTTGAGCCACTTTACCAGCTTTTTCCACGAAGCAGAACACAGCGCATAACATCCTAACTTCAGATATTCGTTTGGCCTTTTAGGCCCTCTATAGCCTATATACTTCAAAGAAAACTGATGGGATTAGAATTTTCTGAACCAGAAGAAAGGAAAGATTAGCTTCATTGTGAAAAGTAAGGCTGGGACTAGTCGTATTTTTGTTTTAAAAGGGGGAAATGTTTATTTGACTAGCCCATGCACATAACTGCGATGACAGTGGATTCAGATTGATTAGGGTATAGGCTCTACTAATCCAATGATTTAAAGACAAGCATACTAGCCTTGTAATAGGACATGCTATGAAATTTGCTTCAGGCTCCCAGGCTTGAAGTATTTTGGTGATTTTCATATAAAATAACTGTAATTAATGTCATTTGCGTGTGCAGTTTTGTGCATTGTGTGTCCAATTACATCTAATCCAGAAACTATAGTACTATATTAATGCTGACTGACGAAACTTGTTTGTTTTACTTTGTACACTTGGATTGGTATTTTGGCTGTTACTATAATGTTGAGCATTCTACAAATATATTCTGCACAGACAGCATGTATATTCATTCAAATTGCAGTGGCAGAGATTAGATAATATGTGCGATTAGGTGACTATATTTTGTTTGTGCCACCCCCTTGATTTGTATTTTTGAAATTTGGTTTGGCTATTGTTCTAAAAACATTCTCTTTGGGTGCCACAGATACACACTGTCTTTACATTTCCTTCTGATCCTGAATTTCTCAAGAATGATATCCGGGTGAAGCCAGACCTTGATGCTCATGGGGCTCTTGGGGATGCAGGGTGGTACTGTATAAGAGCAATTTTGTGGGCTAATAACTATGAACTGCCAAAAACTGTAATTGCTTTGCGTGGCCTGTACTTAATGAAGCAGGAGTGATTTTATCTTGTGGGGCTTCTTTGCATTGGGAAGATGGGAAAGTGGCAACCTTCCACTGCTCTTTCTTATCAAGTTTGACGATGGAGATAACTGCTGTTGGTACAAAGGGAAATCTGCATGTTGATGGTTTTGTTATCCCTCATGAAGAGAAAGAAGCCGCTTTTTCTGCAGCTTCAGAAAGTGGATTTGATGAATTTGTCACCTGTTGGGTTCCACCACCAAGTCGTCACATTGTGACCACAGATCTTCCGCAGGAGGTCCTCATGGTAAGAGAGTTTGCTCGTTTGGTAGGGGCTATTAAAAATGGCGCAAAACCTGAGAAGAAGTGGCCAACCCTTAGTAGGAAGACACAGATCGTACTCGATGCTGTCAAGGCATCAATTGCCAAGGGTTTTGAATCCATTGATATCGCATATTAACTGAGACTCATCTGGTATGTGTTTTTCATCTTATCTTTTAGCTGGGGCGTTCTTGTAGTGAGTAATAAGATCCTCATAGGCTCAGAGCCTCATGAACTCGCCGTATTGGAACATTAATGTTGAAATGTATGGTAAATGAATTAAATGTAAAATAAAATGGTCGTGGCTCGGACTGTGAGTGAAGGTCCAACAGAAACACAGCATGCATGATCACCTTTACATATCTACTTAGCAAAGTCCGGGGCCTTGATAATGGGCACTCTTTGAAATCTAGTCAGAACGTGTGTTTTTGTGATTCGATTACAAAAGCCTACTTAGACGGACTGCGATGATTTTTAAGAACAGGTCTAAGAGAAAATTGGAGTAATAGTTTTCGAACTTTGGCCCAGTTCTATTCTTGAACTAAAAAGGGTGAGTATTGGTCATGAATATGTGATAATGTGAAGTAAAGGTCTTTTTGGCTAATTATGTAAGAATTTCCATCTATTTTTTGTCTCCTTGAACCTTTTAATTTTAGATGGAAGTTCATTAGTCAAAAGGATCATTACTCCACATTATAACAAGTACAGTGACCGACACTTAAGAGATTTTAAAACTCAGCTTCTTATCTAACACTTTGTATATATATGTTTTAAATTAAGAAAGTTTTTTTTTTTTGTGGGTCTAGAAACAATATCTTGAACCCAGAATAACATCTTCTTAGCTAGGAAGGAGCTCACAACATTTTAGGCCAAAACCAAATCAAACCTACTTGCATGTCACGTCGGCCAACTAGGTGGTACGTCGAATTGCCATTTTGTAATTTGACTTCAGTGTAAGAAGTTTGATTCAAAATGCTTTTACATTACGGAACCGGATCCCCAACAACTGAGCAGCCTAAGCAATGATCTTGAACCGTTGAAATTTGATTCAACGACTACAAACATGAGACCCCTCTAAAAGTTATAATAATTGTAGTCGTTAAATCAAATTTCAACGGTCCTGATTTATTGTTCAGGCTGCTCAGTCTTTGAGGATTCGGAGAGGATCCGGTTCCTTACATTACAGTAGCAGGCCACATCCGACCTCAAGGGGCAAAGTCATGAGCCTTCGGGTTCATATGCAATCAAGGCGTCCTGTGGGCCTATGATATCCCCACTCCTGCCATTGTGCCTCTCCTATCTCAAGCAAGGACTAAAAAATCGATAATATCGGCGAAATATCGCCGATATTATCGTTTTTGGGACCGGACGATTTTTTGGCACGGTTACATTGTAATTTCGTCTAAATATCGGCGATATTATCGATAATATCGATAATATCGCGATATTTTCGAAATATCGAGATATTTTCGAAATATCGGGATATTTTTTGAACATCCATTTCGGAGAAGAACGCCGGAGCTTCTACAGCTCCGGCCGACTGTAAAACAACACCATAGTCACCACCACGCTGCTGCTCCGCATCGCTTCTGCTATCCGCACCCAGTTCGAAACACCGCTGCATGTCGTCGGAGAAAGACGATCCGGCCGAAATTGCACCCGCACCTGCAGATCTGCAGAACCTCCACCACCCCATCACCATCTGCACCCCACAATCAACCTGCCCTTCTCGCACTAGACTTCCCGCACAGCCAGATCGACCCAGCGATCCATAGTCGCCGTCCCCGCATCCTACCAGATTTCCTGCACTGCATCCGCATCCGCATCCGTCCCCGCATCCTACCAGATTTCCTGCATCCGCATCCTCTGTGCTGTGCATGTGTGTGGGAGATGGAGGAAGAAGAGAGAAGGTTCGAGAGAGAGGTGAGGTGAGGAGGTCTCTGTGCGTGTGTGTGTATGCGTGTGATTGTTTGTGTGGGAGTCTGGGAGATGGAGGAAGAAGAAGAGAGAAGGTTCGAGAGTCTGTGTGCAAGTGGGGGACAGAGGAGAGAGGCGTCTGTGACTCTGTGTGCGTGTGTGGTGGTGGTGTGCCTGGTGGCATGTGTGTGTGTGTGAGTGTACAATTTCAGACCATGGAATTATTTTTGTACAATTATTTATCTGACTCACTAGTGAATAGTGATTGTACAATTATTTTTATACAATTTCAGACCATGGACAACAAATAATAGTGGTTTCATAATGAAACCGTGTGCCCCAATTCCTGTGATATTCTTTTACATGCAAAACTGTGTGCCAGCTCGCTATATAATCAACTTGATAATGTTAAATCCTTCATGCAATGCATTTCCTTCCAATTTTTTTTGATAAACTAATAGATAATTGACTAAATAAACATCCTGCAAAGTTTCAATAAAAATTTCCAAGTTTTTCTTACAATTTCCGTGGTTTCCATGGAAATTTTATCGATATCGATATTATCCCGATATTTCCATCGATATTTCCGTGTTTTCGGACTACCGATATTTCCGATATTACCGATATTTAATACCTTGATCTCAAGAAGGCAGTGATTGACTCTTCGAAATCGTGTCGTGCACTCTGGCGCATCAACTTGCTAGAGACCTACCATTAGGTACTTCCCGTAGATGCCAGCGGGGTGTGGTACGCACCACACTAGCAAAACATAGAGGCCTGCCTAGTATGGCCTGCGAGCTCACTTCCCATTTCCTTGCGACAATCTCTCTTATAAATAGACAGATCAAACAAAGAAATAGGTAATCTTTACTTACTAATTAGAATTCTATATGATGATATAGTTTCTTTCAACTATTTCTGGCTTGGGCATCGAAGACCATTTGTTGGACACCCTCCCCCCTTTTCTCAAGTGTCTGTCAATTAGGCTAATAATGCTTCTTATTTTGTATGTGTGATTTCATCAATCCAACAATACGAACTTTGCATCCACAATACTCTGATTGAGATGGATAAAAAACTCTGTGAGCAAGAAGATTAGGTACCAAATAACAACAATGCTCTTGAGAAGATTAATATACTTATTCCTCGTGAGGCAGGGAAATGATACTCTTCGGATCCCTTACATCCGGATCTTGAAAATTGGCTGCAAGCCTTGCCTCCGACACAGTCGTGAAGCCATTACAGCTTCTTCTTCTTCCTCGAATAGGTCTGCGAAGCCACGGCCGCAAGCTTGCCTCGAACAGGACCGCGAAGCCATTGATCCCGACGACGCCATTGTCTCCTCCACCTCCGCCCCCCTCTCAACCCCTCCCGCCATCAACACATTGTTAGGGCCTCGATGTAGAGGATACAATGGCCGCTGCTGCCATTGCAGCTTTCTATTCCGATGGCGTCAAACATTTTTTTGATCGTGCAAATTTTTTTTTTTTTTGAATGGCTAAGATTAAAGAAATTTTCTTTTGAACGACCAAGATTGAAGAATCCTCCGGATCCGGATGAAAGGGATCCGAAGAAGATCTTCCATGATATTTATGTACAATACTGAGTGTTTTCAACAACTACACGCGTGCTACTAGTATTTACTATAAGGTCGTCAATCACATACTAAAATACATGAGGTCTGCACTAATATAGTGCTTATGTTTCTAAGTCCAAGACATGGACATTCAAATGTCATTGGATACATAGATGTAGATAGGGTACGTAGACTCAATCATTGATAGACGTTCTACTTCAGGTTATTTCACATTTGTTTATGCAATTTGTACCTAGTGAAACAAGAAACATAATATTGTAGCAAGACCAAGGGTTAAGTCTGAGTTACAGGGTATGTCACATGGTATTTATGATTATTGTGGATTTGTAATTTGTTATCTGAGTTGGATTTTAGACTTACAAGTCCCATGAAATTGCATTATGATAATAAAGTCGTGATAGTTGTTGCACACACTTCAGTTTAATGTGATCAGAATAAACATGTTGAAGTTGATACTTGATAGATATTTCATCAAGAACAATTTAGAAGCTGGATTAATTTTTTATTTTATTTTTTGTCATTCATGAAGTTGTAAGATCAACGTGCTTATATTCTTAATAAGGATCCAACTGAGTATATCATAACTCATCCGTCAAATTGAACATTAATGTTCTATCGACAAAATTAAGGGATAGTGTTAGCGTGAGCCCACACTATTGGGCCCAAGTTACTTATTTATGTATTTTATCTAGACTTTTGATCCCAATCCGATCCTCACAAACAAAATTATCTCAATAAAGGTAAAACCTTACTTGCCCCAATTTTTTTGATCCATAAATTAATTTCGGTATCATTAGTCCTTAAATTCATTAAAAATTACTAATTTCATCACTACTATTATATTCAAATCTATTTTATTCAATTTTTCATCAACTTCAGTCACTTGACACACTTTAGAGTGTAATACCGTTATTTTCTTGCCTATAAGCTCTTAACATTTTATATAGGTTGCGAATCTAACGTCTAATTTACCATCCGAAGCTAACTTACATTATTGGAAATTTTTGATAACTAGCCACTTTTTGTACCACAAAATGAATTTTAGCCTACCTTTTACAATTCTTACAAATTTAACCAAATATCCATGTGAAATTTCAAGAATACCCTTTAATTAAAACACTAATTACCCTCTCTCATCCCTTTCCCTTTTTCTTAGCAGAAATGCCCCAAAACTAGAGAGACCCGAGACCACAAAATATGGTTGAGGTGGACTCTCGAACTGGCCAACGGCAACTGATCCATTTTCCCTCTTTATGGTGGATTTTCTTCGCTACAGAGACCCTTCCTTCGTCATCGTCCACTCCTTTGTACCTATTCATTTGTTAACAATATTTGCATCACCAAATTAATATCAATGGTTTCGTGAATTTCATTATTGAAAGCAAGCTTAAGTTTCGTCCAACGCCATTTGTGCAAACATTATAGTGAGAGTCCCAATCAAGACTACTTGTTCTTAAATCTTAATTATTTATTTCTTATTTTGATTGCAAAAATTCCAATAAGATCGGCATGCAGCAAGCCAAAGCAAAGTTCCTTCTCGGACTGAGTTTGTTATTTTGAAGCTTTCTTCGCATCGATGACAGCCCTTTCATCACTAACAATACCTTCGCCGCTGACGTTATTTTTGGCCATGGGGTTCGACTCGACTAGAGAAAATATCTAATCATTTTATGTTTTTAGTCATTAAGGGTATATTAGTATTTTTATATCAAATTTTGGTTATAATTATTATAAATTTAAAAGAGTGGTTACAATTCATTATGAGACCTAAATTTTGGTTATTTTTCCAAATTTCCCTCCAAAGTTAACTACATACAATATTAAGTTATGAAAAACTACCAATTTACCCTCCAAGGTTTTTCATGTAGTTAACATTTCATATAGGTTGCGAATCTAACGTCTAATTTATAGAACGTATATCAAATTTAACAAGGTGGCATTCCGGGTGGCGGCAGCAGCAACTTTTCCTCCTCCTGTTTTCCGTTCTTTACAATGAGAACAGTGTTCATTCCCCAGGTTAAGTGACGCTCCAAATGGCAGTGCATGAACCACACTCCTGCATTTTTTTTTTTTTTTTTTTTCAGAAAAGAAAGATTGAAAATTAGGATGAAAAAGTTATCAATCCCATATATTAAAACAAATGTTAACTTAGCTGTTGATGATATTAGGAGAAAAAAAAAAAAAACATGCCGCCGCACATTCTCGTCACTTATGTTTGTTGTTTACGTGTTAGACATAAAAGTTCGTCACAAATGAAGGAACGTGTAAGAATGTGAAAAAATAGCACATATATACAAAAAAATGTCACCCATTAAATCACCATATAGTTGTGCCCGAACTTGGTACGTTAGCATAAATTTGGCAATATTAGTCTCTGAGAATTAATTTTATTAAGATTAATCATTTAATGACTGATTTTAGGAATACTTACCCGGATTGTTGGCTTTGAATCTGATGGCAGTCCAACCACTTATGGGCAGAGTGGCAGTGTTCCTCAGAGGAGGATCAACGAGATTGTAGTTTAATGGGTCCTGATTTTCGTCGAAGTTCCCAGGCCCTCGTCCTACTATAAAGAAGCTATACCCGTGCAAATGCATTGGATGATCTATCGGTGCAGTCACAATCGTCCCTTGAAAAACAATTTCCACATTTGCTCCGTATTTAATAACTTTCACCTTTGTCGCTCTCTTTGGTATCTGTACTAGGAATGGTAGGGTTTCACCAGTAAAATTAAACACCAGCGGTGGAGAATTTGGGAACCCCTTTTTGTAGACCCCTTTTTGTAGACCCCATGAATGTGATAGTAGTAGGCTTCTAGGATGTCTACTGTTGTGGGGGTTACAAAGCTTATATTGTTCATGCTAGCGGATAGGCGGGTGCCATTTGGTCCTGCACATGAATTGTTAGGGCATGGCAATGTGTTGACTGAAATTGTGGTGAGTATTCTTCTGGTGATGTTTAATGGGACATCAATTGGGTGGTCTTTATTAGCAAGGCTTCTAAGGCTATCAAAAAAATTGAAGGCCGAATTTGTGTCGTTGTAGTACGGAAGGTAAGGGAATACTGGAGTTGAAAACGGAGTGGAGTTACCATTGTATCGTAATATTGCTGTGGTTGTGGTGTTGTCAAAGGCAATAACAGGACTGCTTGAGTAAGCCCTAGCAGCCATGTAATATTGACCAACTTGTTGGTTCGTGAGCAACAAGGCATCCATGGTTTGTCCTGGGGATATTGTGACATAATCTCTTGCGACCGGCTTTGTGTAGCTCCCGTCTACTCCCACCACCGTGAGGTTATGTTGAGCAACTGAGAAGAAGAGAATGCTATTCATTGCCGCGTTTACAAGTCTGAGCAGATAGGTCTTGTTTTGATCAAAAACGAGTTTGAATGTATCTGCAAAATTAAAGAAGTGGATTGAAGAAATTTGAAAAAGTCTAAATTACTCGAAGTAGCCTTTAATTAGTAGTTGTTCACATCCACAAAGTGAAAGTAGGTCACGTACAAGACTTAGCATGCTGCGGAGGGATGCAAAATAGTTGTGTATACCTGGACTTGAGCAAGGATAAAGGTCTCCGGGCTGTCCATTTATGGTGTGAGCATCGGAAACATTGGGATCTCCTCCGCTTCTAACGAATTCTTCAAATACCGCCATTACATCACTCTTCCACCACTGGCCTGCGTTTTCAACAAGTTTAAGCTGTTTGTTCAAGAGACTCCCTTATGAAGTATACGTATGCCTATATTTATACTTAATTACTCAGTAAATTTAGGACTGCTTGTGCTCAAATTTATTTCTTTTTCCACATATATAAGCCGGTGAGTTTAGGGTTATTGTCCTTCTTTTTGGTGATTGGGAATTGGTATATCTGTAGCTCCTCGTTTAATCGATGGCTTTGATACCATGTAAACTATGAGTTGGAGAGGCCATTATGTATTACACAGCCCAATCGACTGGGGTTCCGTTATACAATTATTTGCCGTAATTTAGTTTGCTTAAGAAAAGCACCTAATATTATTGGCACTTCTTCGTGATCAGGTTTGGGAAATGGATAGCTAGCTCCTCGTTTTGGATAGACAATGATTGCTCCATAAACTGTGGCTCTTGACCAGTCACTGTGTGCATGCCACCAGATGGTTCCCTCCTCATCTGAAAATACAATCTTTTGCGTGAAATTATCCCCAGTTTGAATTGGACATTGCGTGATGTATTCAGGACCATCTGACCATGGATTCCTTGGTTGTCTTACTCCATGCCTGCGAGCAAATATTGCATTATATTTTACTTCTTGCCCCAATTTGTTTACTGAGCCATATACAGACTTAATTTAAACTAATTAATTAGTTAAATTACATAAGAAGTCACATATTGCATGTTAATTATATATTACCAGTGAATTGTAATGTTGTGGCTGCCTTCGTTGTGGACATTAACATAAACTGTATCGCCTTTGTGAGCTCGTAAAACTGGTCCAGGAAATTTTCCATTTACTGTTAATATTTTCTTAGAGCTACAAAGCCTTGTATACGTAGCTTCTTTCACCTGCAAATCCAAAATATACTGAGTAACTTGAAGAAAAACTTAAAAAAATAATAAAAATAAAAGGTAGGCATGCACGAATGCACTTGAAGTTGAAGACAGCATGTACATACCACCCAGTGATACTGGTTCGATGCAGTACAATCAAATAAGAAGAAGTATAGTAGTAGTAATGATAAAATCTGCGCGATTCCAGCAGTATCTCTCTTTCGAGACCACATAATTTTTATTCTGCTTTTGCTTCTACTTAAACACATCTGAAAGCATTCACTTGTTCAATTTATAGAAGTTGTAGTTCATCAAGTTAAAGAACGAATGTCTTTTCCATTTTTTATAATTATCTCAATGATAGTGAAGTTATAGATAAAGATGAAAATTTATACATGGATTGGTCACCGAGAAAAGTTTACGTATATTGACGGGATAATACTTTAGTACTCACTAGTTAGTACCATATATATTTACTTTCTGGTTTGGCTCAATCAAAATATGACATGTGTTTTTTGTTTTTAAAAGTCCAAGAAAAATTAAATTACATATGCACTATTTTTTTTTAAACAATAAAAGTTATTAAACACGCCTTATAATATATATTATTGGACCAAATCTAAAATGTGAGTATATATAAAGTACTAACTAGTGAGTATCTAAGTATTATTCTATTTGACGCTATATTTACTCTTTTTTGCAGTTTTTCATGCTATTAAGTTGTGGAACTGGAACATTTCAATTTTTTAATTTAGTCAATACAGCTCACTGTACAGCTATTTGGACCACTGTCCCTTTTTTGTAAATGTGGTAACATTCTTCTTTAAGGAGGCAGATTGTCTGCCCTCCTGTTTGGGTGCCCTCCCCATGTAGCCATGTCAACATTTTATATTCTTATTGTTTTTTGTCGCTATTTGGACCACTGTCCCTTTTTTGTAAATGTGGTAACATTCTTCTTTAAGGAGGCAGATTGTCTGCCCTCCTGTTTGGGTGCCCTCCCCATGTAGCCATGTCAACATTTTATATTCTTATTGTTTTTTGTCTTATTATCTCTATAAAAAAATCAATATAAAATGTTGACGTAGCTTAACCGTGACCGCACAAAATAAGGAGGTATGAGGAGGGCACCCAAACAGGAGGGCAGACAATCTGCCTCCCTTCTTTAAATATATATGATTGTATCAAAAAAATTGTAACAAAAATTAGGAAAAATTACACATAGAGGATAAATTTAATATTTAATTGTTTTATTGAGACAACACTTTTTAAACATTTCAAGGAGAGACAAAAGTTAATAGATGACATCATTGACATTTTTTTCTCTGAAGCGTAAATTACAAAAATACCCAAACGACTACAATTCTTTGCTTGACAAGGGCCTACAATTCTCCGGAGGGTATTGATCGAGTTCACTTGTATCCCACCTTGCCCAACTTGAAGTTGTAATCAAAGTCGAAAAGCAAGCCGCAAGGGATTTGATTCGTGACAAGAAACAGGAAAGAGCTTGGTTAGCATTAAATTTTTCTCTTTCTGATGCACTTTCAATTCGTAGACATGATCAGAGCCTGGAGGCTGGAGGCCCCTTCCTCTTCGTCCTCAATTCTTTCTACTGCTTCCTTGTTCCTCAGTAATCTTTTGTATGCATGTATGTATGAATTGTTTGTCTAATTGTTGAATTTGTTGCCAAATTCAAGAGCCCATTTATTGCTTTCGGTGGCAGATAAAAAATAGGTGAAAGGCAATTTATGCCTTAGGCTTACATTAAAAAATGCAGAGAATTAGAAATGGTGAAGATGCTTCGTTTAGGTTACGACCCAGAACAAAAATATAGCTCCATTTTTTAGAGCACAAGATGCAAACAAGTAGAGAGTACAAGAAAAGTCATGGGTAGGCCTCATTCGAAGAGAATAAGAAGAGCTCCTGCTCTCTACATTATGTAAGCAATCACTCCATCAACTCTAAGGACCTCCAAAATTTTCTTTTTGGAGGTTGAATTGATTGAATTTTAAAATTTGATGTACAAGTTCTTCACATCTTCATTTCATAATAGAGAAATTGTTATTTTTTATGCGGAAGGAAAGATACATGCATACACAAGTTGAAGTCAATTCTCTCTTTATAAAGGCACCTTAGGTGGTTAAAAAGCCTTAGTAGGAACAAAAAAATAAATAAATAAAACCCTCTTTAATCACTTGCTCTAATAATGGGTAAGTTGACATCATTTACGTGAGTTTATAGTTACGGATTGAACTGATTTTGCAAAAATGGTTGAGGGTGGATTGAACTAATTCTGCAAAAATGGTCAATGACGGTTTGAACTGATTCTGCAAAAATATTTGATTCTGCAAAAATGGTCGAGGACGGGTTGAACTGATTCTGTAAAAAATATCGAGAACATGTTGAACTGATTCTGCAAAAATGTCTGAGGACTGGCTAAACTGATTATGCAAAAATGGTCAATGACGGGTTGAAAATAGTCGAGGATTGGTTGAATTGATTATGCAAAAATGGTCAAAGATGAGTTGAACTGATTCTTCAAAAATGGTTGATGACTGATTGAACTGATTCTACAAAAATAGTCGAAGACGGGTTGAACTGATTCTGTAAAAATGGTTGAGTACGGGTTGAGCTGATTCAACTAATAAAGGATACAAATTGATTTTGCATATAGTTTCAAAACAGATTCTGCAGAAATAGTCGAGAATGGGTTGATCTTAAGGCACATATTAATTTTGTTAGAGTTGTGAGGGTTGTGTTATATTAACAGCCTTAAAGCCTTAGGGGTATGATTGGTATTTTAAAACATTGTTTTTATGTTTTTAGGCTGAACTTTAGTTGTTTTTAAGTTTTTGTCCCTCCTTGACATGATTAAAAATTAGTGAAGTTCCTTGAAGTATAATGAAAGTTTTTGTCTCTATATATAAAACTCCCTAAAAATTAATAGATCTTTTCTTACTTGATGAAAATAATTATTACATATAGTCTTTGAATGACAAACTTATAATTTTCTACATATCTGAAGAATTTGGAAAGTCTATTACGATTAAATCATAGGTACACACATTGTAGTAACCAATGGGAATTATTAATTAGTGAATTTAGTCAGTGCCCCAACCTAATAGATATCAAGGACGATTTTGTCTATATTTGAAATTGGAATGGCTCAACTAAGTTTTAAAGAACATCTTAGCTGAACATATATACTAACAAGTCTAGGCCATCAAATTAGCCTTAATTTGTCGTGTTCAAGTTGTAGTCTAGCTAAGTTTTAAAGAACATGTATGCGACCTATGAGTACGTAAAACGCTATAAATGGCCACAATACAATTAAGCATCATGTCTCAGTTTAGTCTTTATTTTCAGCCAAGGTATTAACTTTAAGATTAGAATTGTATTTTGCTCTGAAAATTGGAGTTTGTCTAAACAAGCGGATAACCGCGATTGATTGACCACCAATAATTTTAATTAAGGTGTCATTGCTCAAAATCTTAGACAAAATCTTATTAACTTGAATATTTTGATTGAAGGAAAAAAAATGTTAATTTTAGTACTAGTTAAAAATTTACTAACCAATATTAATATATTTTCCCTAAATTATGCAAAGATTAATATTAAATACGGATTTTTTTATTTTATTTTTTACTCAAATTTGAATTGTGTGAAATATGATTAGATTTTTTATTTTTTAAACATAAAATGTTTTATTTTTTTAAATATGGCTACTTTTTAAATTAAGAAAAAGATAAATTTTATAATAAATTATTGTCACATCCCGGCCCGGGCCCCCACCACATCCCGGCTCGACTCCGCCGTAGCAAGATATTGTCCGGTTTGGGCCCCGACCACGCCCTCACGGTTTTGTTTCTGGGAACTCACACAAGAACTTCCCAGTGGGTCACCCATCATGGGATTGCTCTCGCGCGAACTCGCTTAACTTCGGAGTTCCGATGGAATCCGAAGCCAGTGAGCTCCCTAAAAACCTCGTGCTAGGTAAAGATGAGAATATACATATAAGGCTTACATGATCCACACCCTTGGGCGATGTGGGATCTTACAATTATGGGGTATATTATAGATTAAAAAAATAGATATTACATTAAAAAAATAGGAGAAAAACTTGTGTGGGGCTTGGCTTGCCACTGGACTTCGCTGAGTGGCACTACAATCCAATCAAAACTCGCCACGTGGCAAGTCTTAAATATAATCTTTTATAATTCTTTTATATTTAAAATTTTTATAATTATTTTTTAACTAATTAATATATTATATATATTAATGATATGTTTCCTTTTTTATTTATTTCCCATTTTTTTTCCTTCCCAAATCCCCCCTTTTTTTATTTCTTTTTTTCCTTCCCAAATCCCCCCCCCCCCACTTTGCCGTAGGTCTGAAAGCCCTACCCCCCCCCCCTCCTTTTTTATTCTTTTTTTCCTTCCCAAATCCTCCCCCCCAAACTTTGCCGTAGGTCTGAAAGTTATTAAGAACTATAGGCAAAGTTTGGGGGGGGGGGGGGGATTTGGGAAGGAAAAAAAGAATAAAAAGGGGGGGGGGATTTGGGAAGGAAAAAAAGAAATAAAAAAAGGGGGGGATTTGGGAAGGAAAAAAAATGGGAAATAAATAAAAAAGGAAACGTATCATTAATATATATAATATATTAATTAGTTAAAAAATAATTATAAAAATTTTAAATATAAAAGAATTATAAAAGATTATATTTAAGACTTGCCACGTGGCGAGTTTTGATTGGATTGTAGTGCCACTCAGCGAAGTCGAGTGGCAAGCCAAGCCCCACACAAGTTTTTCTCAAAAAGTAGATACAAACTTCATTATAAATATGGGTATATTATAGGTTAAAAAAATTGAATATATAGACATTACATTAAAAAAAAATAGGTACATTTTACAATAAAATTTGACACATTATTAAAAATGTGGTACACTTTTTACAAATAAAGGTAAAGAAATTATGGTTGCAAATAAAAGTTAAAAAATACAGGCACAAATAAAAATATATATGGTACAAATGAAAATTAAAAAGAAAATTGGTACATTATGTCACATCCCGACCCGGGGTCCACCACATCCCGGGCCCAATCCACCACCGTAGCACGATATTGTCCGCTTTGGGCCCCGACTACGCACTCACGGTTTTGTTTCTGGGAACTCACACGAGAACTTCCTAGTGGGTCACCCATCATGGGAGTGCTCTCGCGCGCTACTCGCTTAACTTCGGAGTTCCCATGGAACCCGAAGCCAGTGAGCTCCCAAAAGGCCTCGCGCTAGGTAGGGATGAGAATATACATATAAGGATCACTCCCCTGGACGATGTGGGATCTCACACATTATATATAAAAAATTGGTACATTTTTTTACAAATAAAAGAAAAGCGTTGCATTATAAATATATGAATAGTACACTATAGCTAAATTATTGGTACAAATAAAAGAAAATAAATTATGGGTACAAATAAACTTAAAAAATATGGCACAAATAGAAATTAAATATACGGGTACAAATGAAAACTAAAAAAAAATTTGTTACAAATTAAAAAAATGGTTGCAAATTAAAAAATAGGTAGAAATTAAAAAAATATATATATATGGTACAAAATTTAGCCATAAGTATAAATATACCAAATGAACCGTTTTTAATTATAAAAATTTAAATATGCCGATGTGTAAACTTTTTATTGTTGAAATAACGATATGAATAAAAACAAAAAATCTTGATCGAAAATTGAAAATAAATAAAGTTTTAATTAGTGATATGAGAAAATGAGGAATAAGAACCTAATTTTTCCTTTAATTAATTTGGTATGTTATGTTCCAAATTAGAGCTTATTCCTGGTATTTTCTCACTCTCATTCTCATCAATGTGGGTTGTGTTAAGACAAAATCCCAACCCCTCTCTCTCAAAATATACACGTGAACACAGAGACATTTTATTTTCATTGGTTTTTTTATTGGGCAACTTTAGTTTCAATGATTGAAGAATTGTTATGCCACGAAAAACTTAGGAGGTCATCCAGTGAAGTGGGGTGACAAATGACAATAGCACACAAAGTCTCCCTACTATATAATAGATAGGGATATTTCTTTTTTCTTTTTAGAATATAAGAAGCAAAATGGATTGCTTGTTAGTCCAAGGGATTCTCAATGAGGCCAAATGGTGAAATCTATACACTTGTAATTAGGTGCTCGACCAATTATCTATCTTTCAAAAAGTTAATTCTATCAGAATTCCCAACCAACTATCGACGGCAAAATGAGGTGGCCCAAATCCCTTTCGTTTCATAAATACAAACATAAAAATACATGTAAATGTCTAAACAACGGGTTTATAAGTTTGAACCTCGTTGCAACAAATAATTACTTGTAATTCGCTTTCAAATAGGGTTTAGGGGGTTGACTCCAACTTGTAATTCTGTGGCTATTTTTAAGTCCCAGTTCAATGATTATTCTTGCAAAGCAACCAAATGAAAAACTATTTAGGCCAAACTGAAATACCACGTTATTTGTATGTTAGTTGGTTAATTAAATGGATTGCCACCAAGCCTTAATTTTCTAATAAGAGAAAATATTAAAATCAAAGAGTTCAAGTTTCTTTTGCAGGTAGTTGAGCTCCTATACTCTAGACTAGGTATACACCATATATATCTGATACGACACACATACACATTGTATTAGCAAGATACGATATTTTACCAGTACTCTGTCGAAAGAGATGTGCAGATTTCGACATTTGAAAGCGAAAATGTTGAACGCATTGTTCTATATATATAACGCGGCGTGAAACCCTAGCAAACATTCCCAGAGAAGAAAGACTTGGTATATATGGGCACAGTTTGGTTGGGCGTCTTTTTATTCTCAGCTGTAGACCCTCAAAATCAGTAAATTATTTTCTCATATTTCCTTGTCTAGTCGTTACAAGTCTTGCAAGTCTTCCCAATATTACGCTACTCAATGCAAACAATATCGATGAACTAGAAAAATGGCTCTCAATTATGAGTACTCTTCCACCGTGATGGATAAATATTATCAGAACTTTATCCTTCGCCAAGAAAAGTTTGGTTAGCTCCAAATTTTTAAAGCATCTCTAATAATGGGATGTGCAAAATAGTTTGGAATGGGCATTTTATATTTTTTTGTTGGCTCGAAAGATCTTTAATAAATGAGATGTAAAATTTAGAAGATAAAAATAAAATTGTAACTCAAATTAATTTTTATATCAAATTTGACTTTGCATACAACACCAAAGTCATATAATTTAGAGAATCTTCAATAGAGTTAATGAACCTGGCATTCGTGTCGTGTTTTTAGTGTTCTGTCACGCCCCGATCCCGACATACGTCCAGAATCAACACGTGACGTCAACAAGTACCCGTATCTCTGACATACCCCGTTTCCGGGAAATGGTAAAACACAATTTAAGATCCAACTGTGCAAAAATTCTTCATAGATTTTATGGCTGCATCTAACCTCCTCGTTAGACTGCATACGTACCCTCAAAAGGGATCAAGCCATTCGTAGTTCGTCGCTCACTTCACTTAAACATTCCTTACAATAATTTTAGGTTGAAAAAACATAGCAATCATCAACCCATTATGAGAACTTGACAAGCATATAAAAATAATAGATTCAATGCCATAAATTAACCCCACATGACAAACAAGATTTCCACTTCACCTAACACATGAATCATTATGTTTCAACTTAATACCACAATTCATTGCATGCAACAAATCAAAGAATCGGCATAGCACCATATTATTCCCTAGTCACCTTGTCAACGGGTTTAATCACTCCAATTAATCACTCCCAAGAGTCATAACCAACATCATAACCACAATCACTCAAAGTAACCAATTCCATGAATCAAGGAGATAGCACACTGCGCAAATCAGACACTCAGATAAACTGTGAAGCTCGGGTGAGTGACAACAATTCAAGAATGTGATAATCAAATAAAACAGACCATCGGTCATAATTTATAAACATAAAGTATCAAATCATGTTTTATGGAATCATAATCAAGTCGCTGAAAACTCCAAAGGAGTCACCCAGACATCCAACGACTTTTCTAATTCAAACCACGTGATTCTAGAAAACTAACGTTCACATGTACATTAAAAACTAGGGCTAGGGGGACACAGTTCGGCCGAAGCCTACATCTCTGAAGCTGTCTCAAATGAATCAAATGATGCAATTTCGGACCACTCAACGAAATCCATCAACATCAGGTTCTGGACCTCTCAACGGAACCAAAGTAAAATATGATCGCCCACCAAATGTACCAAGTACAACTAATCCTCCTCACTTCTAGAATGCATATGGTCCCCCAACGTGGATATACCAAGCAGAACCATATGCATCGTTTAATATCATAGGCAGTGATCACCCAACGCGGATATATCAAGCATGATCACTCCTAAGTATACATGGCCATAAGAGCAATTCCACCCCTAAGACTGGGTGCCAGCACCCAGCGCATTTATCCACTCAAATGAACAGTAATAAACTGCAATAAACAGTAACAGACCAAAGCATCTCCACCCCTAAACAAAAATTGCCTAGTCAATTTTATTAAAATATTATTATTTTTATTATAAAATAATAAAAAGTAATATGCTCTCTCTCTCTCTCCCCCTCTCTCTGCACTCAAGACCAGAGCACGCTCACCCCACAACCCATCTCTCCGTCTCTCTGTCTTTCAACCTCTCCGTCTCTCCGTCTCTTTCCCGCCCACTCCACTCGGACCAGAGCACGCCAACCCCACACCCATCTCCACCCTCCATCAAATCCCCACCTCCCCTTCACTCCGCTTCCTCTCCACCGCCCTCCGAGGTCCGACCCGCCCCAAACTGGTCGACATCGGCGCCTGGGCTCGCCAGCTCCAAACCCACCACCTCTGGACCTACGCCCTGACCTTCAGCTACAAACCCACCGCCGCCTCTGGTCGTCATCGTCCTCAACAACAAGTTCCGATTTCAGCTCCAAACCCACCTACGCGCCTTTCATTTGCCCGGTCACGGGGTCTGTCAAAATTAGGCTGGGCTCTTGCCTGGCATGGGCTGGGTGCCAGGCAAGTGGGCGGGCTGGAGCTGAAAAAGAGGGTGCTGGGCAATAATCTCACTAGGTGCTGGGCAAATCCACCTCCGGTGGAAATGCTCTAAGGATCGCCCAACGCGGATTAACCAAGCACGATCCATATATAGTATGGTCACCCAATGCGGATTAACCAAGCAGGACCACTTGTGACCCCCCAATGCGGATTAACCAAGCAGGGTCAAAATAATCAGGTAGGTAGTGATCACCCAATGCGGATTAACCAAGCATGATCACTCCTAGAAGGTGTATGGTCCCCCAACGCGGATATACCAAGCAGGACCATCCATGTACCACTGCTACATGGTGCAGTTAGATCAACATACCAACCACTTACCCTTATCTCATCCGTTATGATTTACATCGGAATCACTTGCACTATCAACTTGTCATAACCACTAACTATCTTATCGTACAAGCATAAAAGTTCTACATAAAACTTCTCATGAGATTCTAGGTTCACATCATCGTAAAAACAATCATACACATCATACTAATCATACATATCTAACCACATTTCATAAACGTTTCCAAGCTACAGTCGAATCACAATTAATAAACATAGATCGATGCTAAAAATAGAAATAAAAATTCAATAGAAAGCACATTTAATAAACAAGTATAACTCCATATGGTGCCACCAATACATATATCGAGTCACACATCAACCGGAAACGACACGTCATCGTGATGAGCCAACTAAGCTCCATCAAGCCTCAACAACAAACTAGAGATAAACGAAACTCTAAAGTAGAGCATGTTGACTAGAACGTCAACTGTCGATAAGGTAGGTCCATTAAGGTCAACAATCTAAGGTTATCCAATCCGGAAGATCCGCACTTTGGATTTCCATTCCGTAAATTCTCAAATGTCCAACAACTGATAACTAGGGCGCTCACCAAATTGTACGATGATCCAACGATCGGATTGTCGTCAATCACATAAACAAGTGGTGGTCCAATTTGATCACCACACCAAACAATTGAATTTCGGGAAACCGAGCTAGACATAGGTTTGTAGAGCCACTAGAAGGTATTTGGTACTTAGACAACACTTGTGGATGGTCCCACGCACCGCCACCCGCGGTGGTAGCCAAGGTGGAGGGTTTAGAAAACCCGAATTTTTAACATTAATTAAATGAGCTCAAAATTACGTGGTAGCTAGAGCTCAACAAGGGAAACACTTTTCACAACTAGGCCGACGACAAATTCTAACCGGAAACAATCCAAATTCACCGGAGAAAACCGGAGTTCTAGGGTTCTAAATACCCAACTCTAAAACTACTACAAAAACACAAACCAAGCATACCAACTTGAAGATTATGAAGAGTAGATGAAGTTTCATACCTCACTTAAAGGAAATGGTTGCCGAAATCACCGAAAAAATGATAAAACCGCCGGAAAACCCACGGGAGTTTGCTGCCTCGAACTGGAAAAATGGAAAGAAAAATGGGAAATCTAACACCATAAAGTTGTAGGGCTCGTCAAGAGCTTTCCATGGACACCAAGATCGCCCAAAACGGAGCTCGGACGAAGAAGATATGGCCGGGTCAAAATGGTGGTTCGCGGGTGAAAAATAACCCATTTCGGGTCCCTCCTTTTCCCTCCTTTCTCCTCCTTTCTATTGGTCACTCCTCCCCCCTTTTCTCTCCCGCAACCTCATCTTCTTCTCTCTCCCGCTGCCACCTGGCAGCATCAAGTCCCTCTTCTCTTTTTTTTTTTTTAAACCAAAACGTATCTAATTTCTTCGTTATAGTTCCGTTTTACGAACGGTTTGTGCCTACGCGTTTGTGAGATCGAGCTCTATCCAAAGATATAAATTGTGACCTCGAAAAGCCTACGAGTTTTAAATAAATAATTTCCAAACTTCACTCTTCGTAACTAGTTTAATTAAAATCTAAATTCAAATAAATTAATATAAATTCCCAAAAAATAAAATTCCACATAATACAAATACGTAGATTATAACAGTGAAATCCGGGAACGGGATTTCACATGTTCGCATTGTCTTCGTCGTGTAACATCCGTTAAAATGAACGGATAATATGACCCGACCCGAAATCGATCCGTTAATATTAATGGATAATATGACATGACTAGTTATCTGTTAAACAAATATACTTTAAATCATTAAAACGAAGGGAAACGCTTGTAATCTCTATAACTTTTGTGATAAGGACAACTCCGAAATTTGCCACCATGATCCCATAAACCATAGATTTAAAATTAACCGTTGATTATCGTTTACTTTTATGCTCTATACTTCTCATCGAATTTCGGTTTTTCAAATTTACTTTTTATTTTTATTTTTAAACAAGATATTTTAGCGGATGTAGAAAGATGAAAGATGCGGATTGTTGATATCATGTTCAGATTTTTACGGTTAGGGAAAATATTGCTCGGAGTTTATAGAGTCTTTAGAAACTATATAACATTGATTCATATTTCAGTTAACCATAAACATCAAAACATGATATCAAAAATTCGTACCGTTCATTTTTTCTGCTTCTGCTGTTTTCAAAAAGAAATTTGAAAAAAAAAAAAAAAAAAAAATCTGGTGAGAAGTATAGAGCGTAAATGATGTTGGAACCAAATTTGCGCACCGCCGCAGATTGTGGAGACACAAATACGAGCAAGCTACAAAGCAGAGAACAACTGTGAGCAAGCCTAAGATCAGAGGGGGGAGGGGGTTGGCTTGGATCTTCGAATAACTGTGAAAAAGAGTGAGTGTTTAGGGGTTGTATGCGTAGGAAATGGTTACCTAAGTTTGATGGAGATGAGGTAATTATAGGGAGGTAGCGGGCCTAGGTGTAAGGGTGTAGGGTTTTGCCTTACATGTGGCAGCTTCCCATTAGCTAAGGATATGTCATCCGTGGGTTGGATGAGGAAAAAATTATACTAAGATATTAATTAAGAAATAATATTTTAGGATGATGAAGATAATATCCTTGATTGATTGTGATGAAGATTCCTTACTTGTTTGGGTTGATCTTTTATTGGGAATGTATAAAACATAAGAATTGGTGATTAATCCTATCTTTAATGTCTTTGACTTTTTTATGCCACGAGCATGAGCTTTGAGTGTAGTCAGCTGCTTGAACCACTAGAGATGCCAAGCTGAGCGTGAGAATATTTGTGTAGCCTGCCTATTTAATGAGCGCAATTTCGTCTTCTTCAGAAAATTCTTACATCTCAAATTTACACCTCTATCATAAGAAAAACACCTCTATATTAGGATAAATTACATTTAAACACCTTAACATTAGGTCACATAATAAATTCATATCTCATCTGTTAAATATTACATTGTCATACATCAACTTACGAATTCGTAGCAAGGTCACATCCATATTAATAACAAATTCATCAATTTAACTGCTAATTGGTGATTTGATAATAAAAAAATTAATTATTTAAAAAATCAACTTAAATATAAAAAAAAAACTAATCTAAAAAGGGCCCACCATGTCTCATTCTTTCTCTGTCAAGCATTAGAACCAAACACCTTTTTCTGGGTTTTCTTCCTCTGACTTCCTCTTCAACCGCACTACCGCCTCATTCCTTCCATAACCACAACAACCCATCTCTGTCCCCGCTGCGGCCAAGTCATCAACAATCCGCCCAGCCTTCCCTATAGGGAAAAACCAGAGTCCTCAAATTCCAAGTCGAAGTCGTACTCTTTGGACCGGAATTCGTGTTCAGGTTCGAAGGCTTGTTCGCGCTCATGTAGAGAGAGAGTATCCTGAAAGCTAAACGATGAGCTTGGAGCTGGCTATCACGCCGGGCTTGCTCTTGGCATTGGAGCGCAAGCTCTCGGCACCTCTTCTAGTTTAAGGTCGCCGATCTGGGTTTGTCTCTTTTCTAAAAATTAGTCATGGGAATTTGGTGGGAAAAAGTTTGGGAAAACAGTGTTCGAGTTTCATCTTGGTTTCGAGTGGGGTCATGGGTGGTAGGGGTGGGCCCCACAGTTGTTTTTTTTTTTTTTTTTAATATAGTTGGATGAGAATGTGAGTCCCGCTGTTACCACTTCATGATCTAGCAATCAAACTTATCAAAAAATTTAACGGATGTCGGATATTGCAATGAATTCATAAGACGAGGTATGACAGTGCAATGTTTAAAACATAAAATATGAAATTATGGTTCGACTTATAGTTAATGTAATTTTGTGTAGTTTATCTAATATATTATCAACAGAAAACATACTTCACAAAGGCCCAAACTAAAACACAAAGCAAAATGGACCTAACAAACTACACGCCAAGGGCCCAAACCATATACACGGCGAAAAATGAACCTTACAAACTACACGAAGGGCCTAAACATGGGCTAAAGCCCAAAAACTAAACAAAAACAAAAGGAAACGAGGGTAAATAAAACTGTTTTGAAAGGAAAATTGGACAAAGAGGCTATTGTGTGGGCCAGGATGTTTTATTTGCTTTCGGTGTAGCTTGCTGGAAAGTTTATTTCAGCCCAAAGTTCTCTTTTGATTCATGCACTTCAATTATGTGCCTTTTTGTTTTTGATATGAAAAATACTAGCATTACTTAAAGGGAAGTGTATTTCTTGCGAATAATTTTTCCTTATCCTATAAATTTATTATCAAAATTATTCAATTTCGTAATCTTAATTTGGAGGTCATTTTCACAAAAAAGCATTTAATCAAAGGTCGTTTAGTCAACCAAATACATCAAATAATGATATATTCGTCATGAATATGTTATTTAATATTCACATCGTCGACTGTTCTATATATATTTTTTACAATTTTTCACAAAACATGATGCGGTAAGTAATATTACAAATATTAAATATAGTAAAACCCAAAATAATTATATATATAAATATATTGACAGTTGAAAGTTGACACATATTAGGATTGAGACCCCAATTAATCTTGCAAATCCAAAGCTATGAATTTGGAATGGGACCCCAATTCATCTTGCTTTTTGGATTGGGCCTCCATTGATGAGACCCGTGGCCTTAGTTCTCGTTTTCACAAACTATGTGTGTTATTCCTGCACTTGGACTGTTCAGGTTGGATAAGTTGGAACAATGTAAAACTCTCTTCGTTGACGAAATATAGAAAGGGTTTGATATACGTTTGACATTCTTAATGATTCTCATTGAATTTCAAGAGGGTCCAAAAAGAATTAGTAATTACCTCATTTAGATCTTCTCGACTTTCATTCTTATTATGCAATGTTGCTTGATGATTAGAACCGTCTACTTTTTAGATCACATTTCAAAGATTATCTATATATGCAAAAATTTAACTAGGTTTGAAATCGTTTAGTCATCTATTGGATATTCAATGAATAGACGAACCATGTTTATCACTTCAACACTGAGATTTTAACAACGTTAGTCTAACAATAAAATTAAACGATTTTCTGATTCGGTTGATTTTTTGTAGAATTGATCTTTGATATGTGATCCTGAAAATAGACTGTTTTGATTATTAAGTAACATTGCAGAATGAAAATGAAAACCAAAAAAATAGAACAAGAAGATTTAAATGAGATGGTTCCTAGCATATTGGGCGAGTACTGCATGAGAATGAGAGCCGCGTAGCTCTTTCAGATATTACTTTTACTTATGGAAGGAGCTTTGGGTTTGGAAAAATTGATCATAAATCAGGCTTAAGCAGCCAAGCTACCTTGTACTATTACTGGATGAAGACTAAAATATACATACATATATATATATATATATATATATATATATATGTATATGTATAAAGGCAAAGACTTGAATCTTACAATTATTCTCACAAATCATAATTAAATAAATGGACCACTAAAAGAAAAGTCCAAATATATCTAAGACTTGGAACAAGGAGGCATATAAGCAGGCGGTGGGCGAATGCTGGTTTCTGTTGTATTTCCATTCCTCACTATGAGCACCATATCCATTCCCCAGCTGGTATGCCTTTCCAAATGACAATGCATAAACCATACTCCTGTAAAATCATAATCAATTAGTTTCATGGTTCCTCTTAATTAATCACCTTAATACCTCAAACATGTAATGCACGTTAATTAGGTAGCTATAAAAGTAAGAGAGTGATACTATCACAATGTGTTACCAGTCCAACCATATTATGTATATAGTTAAGTCCAGATAACTGCCCAACCTTTAGGGGTGGTTCCAAATTGGTCCTCACCTTTAAAACATTCAAAATAACTACCTAAAGTTTTGACAAATGGACGTCTATTAGGTTCACTAATGTTCATTGATGACAAATGTTAAGCTGTTTAACTTTTAACTCTCAATTCACCTATGGAGATATGGTTTAACTTGGCAAATGGGTCAATTTGGGGATAGAACTCCAAAGACATTGATTAGTGAAAACCAATTTTAGTATTTGTCCACCTCATCATTTAATGCTTGTAATCTCATCAGCTTAATGTTGGTAAAGTCCCTAGTGACCATGAGATGTCTAATTTTCAAAACGTTAAGTAGTTATTTGGAATGTTATAAAATGTTAAGACTAATTTGGAATCATCTCCAAAAAGTTGGGTAATTTTGTGTACTTAACCCTTATATATTGGGTAATTTTGTGTACTTAACCCTTATATATGACACGTTGAGTATTTATAATTAATACTAGACTCTCAAGTACAGTCGTTCGCCAGTGTTAGAAAGATCATGCATGTGATATTATGACGGTTACGCTCAAAATTGTAGAACTTACCAGGATTATTGGCTTTAAATCTGATGGTTGCCGATCCATTCTTTGGAACTCCAATGGTGTTAACTTCTGGGGGATCAACCACATTGTAGGTCTTGGGTGATGTTTTACTGTCAAAATTTCCGTATCCAGTTCCGACCAAATAGAAGCTGAAACCATGGAGATGCATTGGATGGTTCTCAGGTGCGATAATGTTGGTTCCTTGGAAGATGATCTCAACTCCTTCACAATATTTGATCATCCTCACCCTCGTCCCAACGTTTGGATATATTGTGTTGTTACCCACGTCTCCGGTGTAGTTGAAAGGATTAGGCGGCCTGTTTGGGAAACTAGTTCTGTAAACTCCATTGTTATTTCCCCTGTACAAATGAAGTAAGATCAAGTTATGTTGGGAATAAGGTTAATTAATCAAAATGTCAATTGATAAATATTGGAGTTTTACTTTGGTGTCTCTCCATTTCTTATGAGTGACTAGTTACTTCCATCAATCATTGACCAGAATATAATTTAAACTCTATTGCAAATTACAAAAGTACAAAAGTATAATTATCATTCAAATTGCAACTACAAGGGGATCATTGTAATTTTTTGATGTACTTGAAACACAGTCATGTGACGTTACTATTTCATTCAAATTATATCTTCTAAATATGTGTTATACTAATATACCCTAAAATTAGAAAATATGAATCATGTCTACTGTTATTTTAACACGTAAAATAATACACAATGTATTTGTGCTCCCGTACTAGCCATAAAAATAGTAGCATTAGCAACTACCATAATAGAAATGGCAAAAAAATAAAAATAAAAAATCATAATAGAAATATTAAAATTACCAATAATTATGGAAGAAAAAATTGTACGTACCGATAGTATGCTTGCAGTATATCAACAGATGGAATCATGAAACTGACATTGTTTAAGCTTGCAGAAAGTGCATTTTCATCCGGCCCTTCACATGAAGAATTAGCACAAATTCTTTCATTGACTGCAATTGTCATATAGATCCTGGAATGAATATCTAGTGGGACATCAATAGGGTGCTCTTTGCTTGCCAAGGCCCTGATTTTCTTAGTGAAGTTATCAGCAGCTGTTTCATCGGCTTCCACCGGAAGAGTTGAAGGGAGTGATTGATGGGGTGCTGTAGTTGCCATTGTACTGAACAGTTGCACTGGTGGTGCTGTTGTTATGTGAAACATTAGTTCCATCCATAAAAGGATTAGAAGACATGTAATACTGGCTGGAAGGTTGGTTTACGGTCACTAAAATGTCCATGGTTTGGCCTGGAGTTATCATGATGTAAGAGGTGGTTATAGGTTTTATGTATGAAGATTCTTGTGCTACGACTGTGAGGGTGTGGTTCGCGATGGCAAAGAACTGTTCTTCGTTCAGCACGGCGTTGATTACCCGGAGAAGATAGGTCTTACCGTAATCAACCATCCATCGGTATATTGTCTCTGCATGCAACACAAAATCCAGATGAGGTTCCAACATAAAATCAATTAGTAATATGGGAAGTAGCCCAACGTACTTATAAGCCTATACAACTTTCCTCCTCTTATCAATGTGAGATTCATTTTTAACACGCGTTTTCACGTGTGATGTATTTTCAAGCTTAGCATGTGGACAACACAATGGGGTGATGTGGAGCGCGTGTGGCCGTTTGACTTCACATGTGGGACAATTTGACTCTGATATCATGAATAAAGTTGAGGTTCCACCATAAAACAATTAGCAATATGAAAAATAGTCCACTCATAAACCATGCAAAGTCCATCATTCCATCAACGTGAGATTCATTCTCATAATTGTTTTACACAAATCACTACAAACCCGGCCTAACAAATGAATGATGCCGGTGAAAGCTTATGTTGGTTGCAGAAATAAATTATGTTTAGAAGGAATCAAAGTACACTTTCACACCAGCGGTTTGTACGTATTTGGAGTTTGAAGACAATTTTGGGATGACGTATACTTACATTTGATTAATTAATTTGGCGAAGAGAGTTTATGGCTTAAATTTACTTGCAAAGACCAAATAAAGCTCAACTTACTTTAATTTTGGGTCTGTCTATTTCCTTTACATTTTTCATTCAATGTATTTCCTATCTATATATTTTTATTTTATTATGGACGAAATAAAAATATCTCTTAATTTTTTAAGAAATTTGAGTCTTTTTTAATAGATGGTTTTTTGACTAAGCAAAGATGTTAGATATAGCCTGAACTACTGAGTAATACGGAAAATCAGTCATGATTGAATTGAGAAAACACTATTTTTCATTCTATAAAAAATCATTGTAGTTTTCAACACTTCAATGTAAACAAAGAAATGAATAGTGGTTTCGTACCAAAAAAGAAATAATTTGAATAGTGATTTTCCATCGTTTTCTTCCAACTTGGAGATGAATACGTTTTGTTAACTTAACTACAAGTCTGAAAAGCCAAAAACCATCCCTTTCTTTGCATGTTATTCTATTACATAGACACCTTTTAGTCTTTAACCCCAAAACAAGACACCTTCTAGCCTTCACCATTCATGCGGATGATTGTATATTATTAAACTAGATTAGGTTAATTGGATCTTTAATTAGTCTTACCATTGGAACAACTATACAAATCTCCGGGCTGTCCGTTAATTGTGAAGGCGAAATGTTTGGATCGCCACCCGTAGCGAGAGCCTCTTCTATTATTCCCATCACATCTCCCTTGAACCATGATCCTGCCAAATTAGATACTTAGTTACTTCTGTTTATACACCTTATTTTGCTTATTGATTAAGTTCATAAAAAAAGATAAAGAAGACAAAATGATTAAAGGAAAGTTTAATATAATATATGTACAATTTAATAATTTACGTACTCTTAGAATAAATCCAATGGTATACAACTGTATGATGTAATATTTTTGCCCCCACAAAGCCACAATAATTGTTTATTTTTTGTCAAAATAAGAAGTTGGTTTGCATGTCCACGCAATATGGAAACTTTGCAAAAATGGAAAGGGACTGCGTTCAGAGTTTGAAAAAATACAACCCCCTTTTGTCTTTTTACTTCTCAATATACATCATGCATTATAAGTTTATGCTAATTAATATTGAAAATACGGACAATTTTGATCCTGTATATGACACCAAAAATACACTAATCAAAGGCTTTTCTAATTTTTGTTGGGAACTGTTATTAACACTCCAAAAATCTTATTCTACACTCCTCACAAGTTGATTTTTCTTTCTAATTATAAAAAGTTTGGAGTGCTAATAGCAATTCCCTTTTTGTTATACATATTTGTGGTTATGGAAAGATTTTTGTATATCCGGAAGGTTTACTAAGAATATGCTCTTCTGCTTATAATGTACTTTAAAGTTGAACATATATGAGAAAGTTGAGGTTTCAACATAAAATAGTTCACAATATTGTTGAAGTGGAAGAGTTCCATAATATGAGAAAGTTGAGGTTTCACCATCCTATTATCATTGATATATAAGTTTAAATTTTAAAATCTGTATAGTGAATAGACACAAATCTCAAAATTTAATTCGTAACACAATCATGTTGTAGTTATGGCATGCCCAACCATCATGCAAAAGCAAGAAAGACTACAAATAACGACTTTTGGATGTTCAATGGATCCTCAAAATGTAAGTTTTATTCAATGACTTTGGATCCTCATTCCAATCTAAAAGCCATATACAAATTCCTTTACGGATGCACAACAATACATTAATGAATAAAAACTAGGGAGTTTTAATGAAAAGCCCGTGGTACTGTTCACTTTAACGAAAAACCACATTTTTACACTAAAAAGTCAAACTTGGTACTATTCACTTTACCCTTTATTTTGTCCTTATCGTTAAAACTCAAAGTTTTCAAGCCCTTTTCGTTAGTTTTCCTTTGATGGGAATTCACCTAACGTATACATAAGTCAGAAGACCCAAATTTAAGGTGTTCCTTCACACTCCAATCCTTCAGTCTTTTTATTTTCTATGGAACGATATGAGGTGGGGGAATAAAATTATATTGAACTCGCTATTTACGAGATTTGAATATAAAATTCTCTCACTTACAAGTGATAAGGAATATCTCTACCTTCTTACTGTTTAGTTGTTTAGTCTTTAGTTGTTCACGCTGGGCTGTGATTAGGGGAGGCTGTGAGCGAAGTTTACCAGTGAAGTGTGAGACCATAATATCCTTGGTTGTGAACATTGATAAAAGCGGTGTCTCCTCTGTGAACAGTGATGGTTGGTCCCGGAGGAGTTCCATTCACAGTTAAGATACTCTTTGTCCTACAAAGCCTTGTAAAATTTGTTTCTTGCAGCTGCACAATATCACAGGAACAAGCCAAAAAACACATGGATGAGTGAAATACCCAGAATAGATCCGTGATGATATATATTCATACAACCACATACTTATAATAAGGGGTGAGGAAATTTGACAAATGATACTAATTCGAACTCGACATCGACGAGAATCAAATATATAAACTCCCAAAATAAGACAAGTTAAGTTGGCATGCAGTATCTGTAGCAAGCACTTACAACGAAATCATAATAGTGGATAGCGCCATTAGCCTTGCTCAGGAAAATAAACCGTACAAGAGCTAAGACCAGGAAACCAATGTTGTTATAGTTGCCCATTTTCAGATGTTTGTCTGAAAACTAATTTCCCACCATGTCCTTCAGGTCGCCCTTGAGATATTGTGCAAGTTGGATCCCCGCTCGACGGCAATTTATAGGATAAGACTTCGTAGCAAGTTGCTTCTTTGATTTGTAGATACGACTATGGACTGGTTTGGTATTGTTGTGTTTTGAAAAAAAATTGTTTCTGCTGTGCTGTGAGAATAAGCTCATTTTTGCTGCTTCACGTTTTCAGCTTTTTTTTTTCATTCAAAATTGTGAAAATAAGCTGTTTTTAAGTGTTTACCAAACATCTTTTTTAGCTCAACTTTTTTTAATAATCTAACAAACAGAAAAAAACAAAAACAAAACCACAAACACATGAAAAACAAGGTATATAATGCCCTAGGAAAACATAGATGTTTATTCAAGGCAACTATGCTTCGTGATACTTGGTAACTTCAGGTACTAATACTTGAATTCCACACAAAACTGATATGACATGCTAGAATAACTAGAATAAGTTTCAAAAAAAAAAAAAAAACAAATAACTAGAATAAATTTGATAGGGTAAATATCAGGGCCG
Source organism: Cotoneaster glaucophyllus (assembly GCA_036320875.1). Lineage (NCBI taxonomy): Eukaryota > Viridiplantae > Streptophyta > Magnoliopsida > Rosales > Rosaceae > Cotoneaster > Cotoneaster glaucophyllus. The sequence continues at coordinate 31,952,973 of CM070059.1, read as the reverse complement.
GCCCAGGCCCAGTGCGGACAGGGCGACCGTCCGGAGCCCAAAAAAATTAAGGGCATCAAAATTATTAGTGTGACATATTTATATACGATTTCATAAAAGTATAAATTTATAAAATTTGGTTTAATGACAAAGAAATTTAACAAGAACCGGTGATTTTGTTTTTTAAATTAATGAGGAGGTCTTGGGTTCAAAACACTATGTGTGCTTATTTAAATTTAAACTTTTACAAATTTCTTTTCATAACAGTATAAATTTATAAAATTTGGCTAAATGATTAGAAGTTTAATTAGAAGCAATAGTTTTTGCATTTAAAATTAACGAGAGGTCCTAATTTCGAAATGCTATGTGCATGTTTATTTTTTTTTCAATTTTTACAAATTTTTGTTTGGTTGTTAATTTATTTTTAATTACTAGCTAGTAACTATGTGGGTTGCTATTTTTAAACATTCGTTCCAATTCAAGTCTAATCTTCAACAAAGGGTAATGCGTAGACTAAATTTTTAGACCAAATTTGCAAATCATATGACGTGTCATCAAAAGGTTTAATTTGGTGCCCATTCATTGCTTATACATATCCTTAAAAACTCAAAAATATCATTATTTTTTTAGTCTTATATTGACGAGGTTAGTAAATAAGAAAAAACACCTCATGATTTATTCAAAAACATTTTAAAAATTCAAATGGAAGACAAAACTCATAATCTATCTACTTGTAAGCATCAAGTTTTTTGGTTTCCTTCTCTCGATACAAAATACATTAGTTTTTCCGTGTTTCTAAATTACTGAGTTTGAAGTGTTTTTCTAAATATAATTTATCAAAGTCTTATGCGTAAAAACAAATAATTTTTTTATATGAAGTGAGGGCACATTTTTTGGCGTCGCCCTGGGCCTCAAAAGTCTCTGGATCGGCACTGGTAAATATTCAACCTCTGGTACTGTACGAAGAAGTTAATTAATAATGTTTGAATATCTTTTCCTTTTTGTTCCATTCCTTGGTACTAGCTGCTTGCCACAAGCTCGTGTAGTAATTTACTCTTTTAAATCTTATTATTTATTTATAACTTTATTCTTTTTATTTTGGTTTAAAATATTTTTTTTAATTTATAAAGGAAAAAACAACTAAATTGTTTTATCATAAAATCCTAATTAGAGAGGGATATTTTTAGAATTACGAATGATTCACCTTTTTGGCTTCGGGCTTTACATCTATTCTATATATAAAGTGAGAAAATAAAAAAAGAGAAGCTTTTAAAGTGCCTAAAACGTCCCCTTTTTATTTTTTATTTTTTAAAGCATGCAATTTAATTAAAAAAATAAAAAAATAAAAAAATTGTAAAAATCCAAAATAAAACTATACGAAGTAGTTACTGATATATCTAATTTTTTTAAACACATGTAAATTCAGCTTTTTAACTCTATACTAATATATATATGCCCATACACAAAGTGTGTGTGAAATTTTTATTTTTGTTTTTAAAATTGAAGGAGAGAGGAAGAGAGTGAGAGGGAACGTGGGAGTGAGAGAGATGTTTATTTTTTAATTTTTATTTATTTTTTAATTTTTAAAAATTAGAGATGTTAAAATCATCTGTAGGTGAGGCTTAAACAAAAAACAACAAAATTTTGTTTTGTAAGATTACGTTACTACTCTTAACTTTTTTGTTGTGATAGAAGACTGAATAGTCTTTTCACTCTCTTTTGGTTGACAAAGAGGGTTCTATTAATATGTAGTTTAGATATATAATAAAAAGGAGGAAATGTGTGGCATGAGGCTAGTATATAGATAACATTGTTTGAATCGGTTGTAATATAACTTGTATACTTTTTCAAGTTTTTCTATAATATGGATTTTACAAATTTCATGTGTGAAGGTGTTGATGCAAAAATCTTACATGAGAGAAAGAAATGACATTGCATGTGCTTATAAGTATTTAGGCTACTATTTATATTGCCAATGGTTTTATGATGGAACTCCAACTTTCTTCATGGTATAAAAGCATGGTCCCATGTATGAAGCTCAATGACCACACATGCTCCATGACACCAAATTTGTGTTGTCTATGTGTTAAGCTAAAAAATTCACCATACGTTTGAGAGTGTATTGAGAGTATATATGTATGTTACATCGGGGAAAATAACCTTTCATGTGCTTTACTAATAGTTGGACTACTTCTCATATTGTCAATTTGTTGTATGGTGGAACTCTAATTTTCTTTAGTGCATAACTGAGATTAGTTTGAACTAGTTAAGAAGTTTTAGCCTCTTGAGTAGTAGTTTTATCTATGACCTGGAAATTAATATCATCTGATTCAATTAATTGAAACAGTTTTGAATAACAACCTGCAGCTATTCCGTGACTTGAATTGCAATGTAGCATGCATATATTCTTTTACCATGAAATCACGTGCCTCTTGATGAAGATCAATTTTGGCAGGTAACTTGCGCTCCTGGTTTGATGGTCGAGTCCAAAATTACCTTCTCTCACACATATTACCTGCTTCATTTGCGTAATACATTATACATTAGTGACATATGACGGTGTAGCTAAGCCACTTTTCTTTACTGAGATATATATATCTGTGTGTGTGTGTGCGTGTGCGTGTGCGTGTGTTGCGTCTGTAATGCACTAAGACAACCAAGTCTTCCAATAGTCAGGGTTTATATTACTAAAATTCTGTCAATTGACTTTAAAACACAAAAATTATACGGAAAATGATCATCTCCAGATCTCTTCCACCAAATCCACCAATCTGGATCTTTGAAATTTGATCTAACGGCTAAAGTTATTATAACTTTTAAAGGGGCCTCTGTTTTTAGCCATTAGATCAAATTTCAAGAGACTGGATTTGTAGATTTGATGGAAAGGATCCTCATCCGGAGAGGATCCATTTCCAAATTATACGACTCTAATTACAGCAGAAAATAATATGGGTAAATTACATTTTACCCCCTCAAGTTTAGGGTCGATTTCAATTCCTCACAACATTTGTAAAACATTTCAATTTCATACATTTACTTGTCATTTTATTTCAATTTCATACATCCGTTAAGTAAACCATTAAGTGATGACGTGGCAAATATATGATTTACATTTGTTCTGATATTGCTGACAAATTTGTGCTATTTGGCAAAAAAATAATTTTTTATAAATTTAAAATTGTTATAAATAGGCAAAAGTTAGAGAAATAACCTTTGCTAAGGATGAGAACGAAGCAGATGCAAAATTCCACACTATAACTATAACACAAAATTATTGTAGAGGAGGTGAGGGATACTGATATTATTTCTCTTCTTTCTTTCTTTCTTTTTCTTTCGCAGTGTATTCAATAACAGACGGAGTGCTCTATTTATAGAGCGACTCCTGTAATTACAACCATCAAAATATAATGATGATACTTTTGAAAGTATCAAACACTATTACTCACTATTATTAAGTCTTTGGGCATTCACCCACTAACTCTACAACACTCCCCCTTGGATGCCCACATATCAACATCAGTTGCCTCGTTAAAACCTTGCTCGGAAAAACCCAGTGGGAAAAAACCATAGCGAAGGAAAAAGAGTACAACTTTACCTGGATTGTTGATATAGTGTTAAGTATGCTTATGTTGCCTTGTTAAAACCTTGATAGGAAAAACCCAGTGGGAAAAATCCTAGTCGAAGGAAAAAGAGTACAACAAGCATGTATCATGGATGCTCCCCCTGGTATTTATCTCCCCCTGATTTCGCATTCTCCAAATTTAGCTGATTGGTAAGTCGACGTAATCCGATACTTTGCACTAGCTTCTGAAATGTGCACTTTGGTAGAGATTTGGTGAACAGGTCTGCCAGATTTTCATTGGAACAGATTTGTCTGACTTCAATAACTTTAGCCTTCTGAAGCTTATGCGCACTGAAAAACTTTGGAGATATGTGTTTCGCCTTATCGCCCTTGATGAATCCTTCCTTCATTTGGGCAACACAGGCTGCATTATCTTCATGGATGACAGTTGGATTATCTGTCTTCGAAGGTAGACCACATGAACTCCGGATATGATGGATCATTGATCTTAACCAAGAACATTCACGACTTGCTTCATGTAAAGCAAGTATTTCTGAGTGATTGGAAGATGTCGCAACTAGTGTTTGCTTTGTTGAGCGCCACGAGATTGTTGTATCTCTATTAGTGAACACATATCAAATTTGTGAGCGGGCTTTATGCGGATCAGAGAGGAAACCAGCATCTGCATATCCAGTAAGGATCTGGTCAATTGTAGATTTCTCTGAGTAGAAGAGACCAATGTCTGTTGTCCCACGAAGGTATCGCAAAACATCTTTGACACATTTCCAATGACGAATTGTTGGAGCAGAGTTATACCTTGCCAACAAGTTAACTGAAAAAGCTATATCTGGTCTAGTACATTGTGCTAAATACAATAAAGCACCTATTGCACTCAAATATGGTACTTCTGGACCAAGGACCATTTCATCATCTTCTTTTGGACGGAAGGGATCTTTCTTAATGTCCAAAGAACGAACAACCATTCGCGTGCTGAGTGGATAAGCCTTGTCTATGCCAAATCGCTTCAGAATTTTTTCAATGTAAGCTGATTGGTGGACCAAAATTCCACTAGCACAATGCTCGATCTGCAGATCGAGACAATATTTTGTTTTCCCAAGGTCTTTCATTTCAAATTCGCTTTTCAGATATTCAGCAGTTTTATTAAGCTCTTCAGGAGTTCCAACTAGGTTCATATCATCGACATATACTGCCACTATAGCAAATCCAGAATTGGATTTCTTAATGAACACACAAGGGCAAATGACATTGTTGATGTACCCTTCTTTGATCAAATACTCACTGAGACGATTATACCACATTCGTCCAGATTGTTTCAGCCCATACAATGATCACCTTAATTTGATTGAGAGCATACCTCGTGGTTTCTTAGTTGCTTCAGGCAACTTAAGTCCTTCTGGGACCTTCATGTATATGTCAGTATCTAATTCTCCATATAGATACGCAGTGATGACATCCATAAGTCGCATGTCAAGTTTTTCTGAAACCACTAAACTTATTAAATAACGGAACGTAATTGCGTCCATTACAGGAGAGTATGTTTCCTCATAATCAATTCCAGGTCTTTGTGAAAAGCCTTGTGCAACGAGTCTTGCTTTGTATCTTGCAATCTCGTTTTTCTCATTGCGCTTTCTTGTGAATACCCATTTGTAATCTACGGGATTTACATCAGGCGGAGTTTGGACTATTGGTCCAAAAACACTTCGCTTTTCCAAGGAATTTAATTCTGCCTAGATTGCATCTTTCCACTTAGGCCAATCTTGTCTCTGCTTGCATTCATCAACAGAGCGGGGCTCAACATCATCACTTAATATGATTTCAGTGGCTACGGCGAATGCGAACATATCGTCGATGATTATTTCATTGCGAGCCCACAATTCATTGGTACATGCATAATTTATGGAGATTTCTTTGCTTTCATGTACTTCTGTCTCTTCAGGGACATGTGTCTCATCAAGAACATTTTTCTTTTCTGGAAGTATAGAATCATCAATTGTGGATTTGTCATTCATTCTCTCTTCTTGAACGATTTCATTTGGATTTAGCTGTGCCCTCGTTTTTCTCTTGCGAGGGGCTAAATCTTTTGAACCTGGGGGTCTACCACGCTTCAGGCGTGCACCAGATGATTCATTCACTGCCACTTTATTTTGTCCAACAGAGATATCAATTCTTGCAGGTGCATTTGCAGCTGGTATATGTGATTTTGTCACTTTTATAGCATCATTAAATGCATCTGGTATTTGATTGGCAATACTTTGAAGATGAACGATCCTTTTCACTTCATTTTCACATTGAGTGCTACGTGGATCAAAATGAGACAAGGTGGGTACAACCCATGTTAGCTTTCGTCCTTCTTCTGGAACGGTATTTTCTCCGCCTCTCATTAAAATGACAATCAGCAAAACGAGCTGTAAACATATCACCTGTCAAGGGTTCCAAATATCTAATGATAGATGGTGAATCAAAGCCCACATAAATTCCCAGTCTACGCTGAGGTCCCATTTTAGTGCATTGCGGCGGTGCAATAGGCACATAAACAACACAACCAAAAACTCGTAAATGTGAAATGTTTGGCTGATGCCCAAACACGAGTTGTACTGAGGACTATTGGTGGTTGGCTATCGGTCTCAATCGAACCAATGATGCAGCATGTAAGATGGCATGTCCCCATGCAGAAACTGGCAATTTTGTTTTCATGAGCAGAGTGCGAGCTATTAACTAAAGCCGCTTGATCAATGCTTCTCCTATACCATTTTGAGTATGGACATGAGGAACATGGTGTTCAACATTAATGCCCAATGTCATGCAGTAATCATCAAAGGTTTGGGACGCAAATTCACCAGCATTATCAAGTTGGATTGACTTAATTGGGTAATCTGGGAACTGTGCTCGCAACTTAATTATCTGAGCAAGAAGTCTCGCAAAAGCTACATTTCGAGTAGACAAGAGACAAACATGTGACCACCGGGTAGATGCATCAACAAAAACCATAAAATATCGAAATGGTCCACAAGATGGTTGAATAGGCCCACAAATATCCCCTTGAATTCTTTGCAAAAATGATGGGGATTCAGCATCAACTTTTAGTTGTGATGGTCTAATTACCAACTTCCCTTGAGAACAAGCTTTGCAAGGGTTATCACTTGAGATAACAATGTGTCTGCTCAATAATGGATGTCCATTAGAGTTGGTAATGATCCTACGCATCATGGTAGATCCTGGATGGCCCAAACGGTCATGCCAAAGCATGTAAACCTTTGAATCAATGAACTTCTGGTTCATGACATTATATGATTCAACTGTATTTATGTATGTATAATATAATCCACTCGACAAACCACGCAACTTCTCCAATATACGATTTTGGGTATCATTGGAGGTAATGCATAGATACTCCACATTTTTTGCATCTTTTGTTTCAATGTGGTATCCATTTAAACGTATGTCTTTGAAACTCAACAAATTTCGAGTAGATCGAGTAGCATACAACGCATTTTGTATAGACAATATTGTTCCATTTGGTAACATAATCTGGGCTTTCCCTGAGCCTTCAATTACATCTGATTGTCCTGATATTGTTGTTACCCTTACTTTTGTAAGCATTAAGCTTGAGAAATACTTTCGATCACGAATTATTGTATGCGTGGTTGCGCTGTCTGCAAGATAAATATCTTCGCCATTTCTCATGTTTTGAGAATAACCACAGTTTTTATCCATGCTTTATGAGTAAAGGAATCACAGTTAACAAACAATTTATTCATAATAAAAGGAAATTGAAATGCCACTTTTATTGAATTGCAATGCAAGTTCAAACTACAAGTTCAGAATAATAAAGATACATCAAACATAAATGATTCAATTGGACCGGTATGTTTCATTCCCTTTTTCCACAATAAAGTCCGAGGCATCTAGGTGGGTTGTGTTCAACTGCCCTGATAAGTTGAGCACTGGATCAAGAATATCTATTGGTCTAGCATGGTCGAGGAAATTCGTCTCGACACCCTTCTCCTTGAGGGAGGCTTGATATAGATCCACCAAATGTTTTGGGGGTACGACAAGTACACGCCCAATGCCCATTGCCATCACACCTATGGCAGGCTCATTCAGAGTTTCTAGGAGCATTGTTCACATGAGCTTTGCCTTTGTGGCGATTTACATTTTTAAAGCTCGGGCCTGAATTTTTCCTTGAAACCTGGTTGTGAAACTGGACACCATGGTTCTTGCCTTTCCCGTTCCACCGGCCTCGCTTGTGGCCTCGTCCTCGTTTATGATTATTGCCACCAGAGGATGTGGCGTTCACTTCGAGAGAAACAGCATTCACTTCTGGGAATGGTGCAGATCCAGTAGGTTAGGACTGGTGATTTTTCATCAGAAGCTCATTGTTCTGTTCAGCTACCAGGAACACAGATATCAACTGATTGTATTCAGTGAAGCCTCGCTCTTTATACTGCTGCTGCAGAAGCACATTCGAGGCATGAAAGGTGCTGAACGTCTTTTCCAGCATATCCTTGATAGGAGCATATTTATGCGACTTAGTTAGTTAGTTTTCTTGCATTTTCGTAGTTAGTTATTATTTATTATAGTATTTAAAGCCATTTTCGTGCAATTTCAGGTCCTAATGACAAAGTATGCAAAAAGAGGCAATTTGGAGCATTCTAGAGCTATTTTGGGCCAGAGATGGATAACTTATGATTCAAGCAAGAAGGATGGACGAATTTGAAGATCAAAAGAGGCTAGGATTCAGCTAAAGAGGTGGAGAAAATAAAGTCAAGATAAGAAGATAAGAAGTTAGCAAGAAATATGGAGCATTATCTCAAATATTATCCAAAACCTTATCTTATCTTATCCAAACTACCTTATCTTATCCTCACCTTATCTTCCCATATTTCTAGCCACAAAAGGGGGTTCTCATCAGATTGTATCACCTAAATCTATGGTTCTAGAAGCCTAAAAACTTGCAACCAAGTCCCAATCTGATTCCCTAAGTTTATGCGGCAACAACCTTTCTAGAAACATGATTTCTGGCACCTATGGTCTTTCTAGATGGTCCCAAACATTATCCCTAAATCCCAGCGTCACTTCTAGAAGCCCTAAAACCTGCTGGGAGAACATATCCTTTTCCCCTTTAGATTGTGATTGAAGTTAGCCTAATTTCTGAGGGATTTGGAGTCCTAATTCTACACCCATTCTCACTCCTATTCAGCCTTGCCATAGACTACATATTCAGCCCTATAAATACCATATGCCGCACCCCTAATTCAGCACCACCCACCACCCTCTCACAGACCACTCACCTCTCCATTCGACTCACATCCACATTCATTCATTCATTCATTCACAAGCTTCATTGTGTGCAATTGCAAGGAGAAGAAGGACCTAGTGTCGTGGCTGCATCCATACTTCTAGGTGTTTTCTATCCTTATACTTCAATGTTTAAATCAAGTTATTTTCGTGTAATTGCAAACATGAGAGGCTAAACTCATTTTAGCTAGGGGCGATTTCAAAGCCATGATTATATATGTGACATGAATTGATTATCCAGTTATTATTTCATAAGTTATGAATGTAATTTGCTTAATTGTTTGATTCAAAACTTATTCTTGTATGTGGGTTAAGGTGGCCAACTTAGTTTGCATGCATGAATTTGATGCTAGAATATAAGGGAATTGCATATAATGAACTTGTATTCATGAGTAGTAAAGGTTGCTAGTCACAATCGTGTTAAGTTAAATTCTGGGAAAACGTATATGCTGTCATGTTTTCCTCGTCAATGCTTATGGTTTTCAACGAACTTAATGACCTTTGAGTGTGCTGTCATCAATAAGGATAATTTGGTTGGATGCGTATTCTATCTAATTCAATGAACTTAGGAAAATCTGAAGATTAATTAGTGCAATTCACGGTTAATCTGGGGCATTGTCATTCATGATTTAGAAAGATAATAACTGGAAGTTGATTTGTGTTGCATATGTTTCATGTGTGGAGAAGGGTCCTCTAGCTAGTCCATCATCCATCCAAAACACCCAAATTCGTATTCAATCTGTTTTGCTTTAGAATCTGTTTGTTTTAATTTGATTTCGTCCAAACCAATCCCCTTTTCATTTAATCTTGTTAGTTGAGTCCAAATTTGTTTTCTTTGAGTCTTTTGAGTCAAGTTTGAGTTTATTTTCGTCAAAATCACTTGTTGGGTCCTAAATTGAGTCTTTTTGATTGTTTGTTGCTGTTTTAAGTGTTTTGAGTTAGTTTTGAGTCTAAAGAGTCTAAATTAGTGTTTTTGAGTCTTGTTTGTGTTGATTAGCACCCCTACTTAATCCCCGGCCTAGAACGATCCCTACTTGCATCATATACTACAATTGTCATAAATAGGGTTTAATTTGTGTGTTAAGTAATTTTCACATCAAATTTTGGCGCCGTTGCCGGGGATTAGCAAATTGCTAATCCCTTGTTTGTTTCGTGAGTTTTAGTTAGTATTCTTATTTTGTTTTGTTTTCTTCGTTTCAGGTACTAGTTTATGACTCGTAGTTCTCAACCTATTAGTGCAAACATCTTGGATTTTGACGACGATTTTGAAAGAACGTTGAGAAGAAAAAGGAAGCAACCAGAACCAAACCTACCTAGTTCAAGTTCAGAGGCCGAATCTGAATTTGAAGAAGAGGAAGAAGAAGAACAAGCCATGGCAGCGGACAATCGTACAATCAAAGAACTTTCAGCCTCGGGGTTGGCCAATGCCGCACCCCTTTGCATTCAATACCCCGTGGCTACCCAAGGAAATACCGATGAGTTTGAATTGAAGTCTAGCTTGTTGCATTACATTCCCAAATACCATGGGCTGTCCATGGAAGATCCAAACAAGCATCTTAAGGAGTTTGAAGTGGTATGTTCGAGCATGACACCCATCAATGTCGATGGGAACGTCCTAAAGATGAAAGCCTTTCCATTCTCTCTTTTGGAAAAGGCTAAAGATTGGCTATACGAATTGGCACCCGGAACAGTCACTTCTTGGGAAAGCATGAAGCGAGCATTCTTGGAGAAGTTCTTCCCAACTTCAAGGGTAATCCTTTTGAGGAAGAAAATCAGTGGCATCCAACAAAACCAAGGAGAATCCTTTCCGGCATATTATGAGCATTTCCAAGCCCTAGTTGCATCTTGTCCACAGCACCAAATGAAGGAAGAGCTTCTAATTCAATACTTTTATGAGGGACTCATTCCAATTGAAAGGCAAATGCTAGATGCCTCGGCAGGGGGTGCTTTGGTTGACAAAACATCGGTGGCTGCCAAGATCCTAATTTCGAACCGAGCCTTGAACGCACAACAATATGAAGGAGTTGGCCAAAGAGACACCCCACGGCAGCAAGTAAATGAGGTAAGTCCCGTTTCTGATTTGCAATCTCAAATAACTAACCTTACTACTATGATGTCACAGTTTATGGAAGGATGCAAAATGCAAGGAATTACCCCAAATGTGTGTGGCGTGTGCTCTATGCAAGGGCATCCCAATGATCAATGTCCACTATTGATTGAGAATGGAGGATGGGAAAGTGCCAATGCCATAGGTTTTCAAAGCCAAAATCAGCAAAGGAACAATCCATACTCAAATACATACAATCCGGGATGGAGAGACCACCCAAATTTCAAGTGGAGGGAGCCTCAACAACCTCAACAACAAGGAGGTTTTCAACAACCACCCCCTGGGTTTTATCAAAAGCCATTCGCTCAATCTCAACCTCAATCACAAATTGTCCTACCAAACTCAGGTTCGCTAGTTAATAATGATCAAGTTATTCAATTGTTAACTTCTGTTTCGCAGGGATTAGAAACTCAAAACCATAGAATAGCGAATCAAGACAAAAAGATGAGTGACATGGAGAAGCAAATAGGGCAGATTTCTGAGTTCCTAGGGCAGTTTAGAGAACAAGGCAAACTTCCAAGTTCAACTGTTGTGAATCCAAAAGGAGGCTTTGAAACCGTCAAGGCCATTACGTTGAGAAGTGGCAAAGAAGTTGGAACCAATCCACAACCATCCAAACCTTCCCACAAGGAAGAAGAAAAACTGTTGCTCGAGGAAAAGGAAGGAAACAAAGCCACGACAAGGGATGCACAACCCTTGCCGCATCCACATACACCACCTAGGCCGTCCCAAACCACCAAGGTAAGTCTGAATTCGAATTCTTCTAGTTCTATTCCACTAAATGCGCCCTTTCATAGCAGATTTATGCAATCAAAGAACGAAGAGGAGGAACAAGACGTTCTAGAGACATTTAGGAAGGTGCATGTCAATATCCCGCTCCTTGATGCAATTAAGCAAATTCCAAAGTATGCCAAGTTTTTTAAGAAGCTTTGTACAGCAAGGAAACGGATTCTGGAGAAAGAAGTGGTCCAGGTAAGTGAGAATGTTTCTGCGGTCTTACAAAGAAAACTACCACCTAAATGCAAAGATCCGGGTAGTTTCACGATTCCTTGTGTTATTGGAAATACTAAGTTTGAACATGCTATACTAGATTTAGGTGCATCAATTAATGTCATGCCATATTCTGTTTATGCATCTATGAATCAAGGAGAGCTAAAAAAGGATGGTGTTGTTATTCAATTAGCCAATAGGTCTAACGCATATCCAAAAGGAGTTTTGGAGGATGTTTCGGTGCAGGTAGACCATTTGATTTTTCTGGCAGATTTTTATGTGGTTGACATGGATGAAACCGCCCACTCTCCATCACCGCCACTTTTACTTGGACGACCTTTCATGAAAACAGCCAACACCAAGATTGATGTGGCTAAAGGAGCAGTAACGATGCAGTTTGGTGGTGATATGATTAATTTTAAAGTTTCTGAATCAGTTGAGCATACTAATGATGTTCGTTCTTGTTGTGCTATTAATGTAATTAAAGATATAAGGAAGGAATGTTCATCACGAATCAAGAAGAATGGATTTCGAACCACCAAAGAAGAAGGAATTGGAGTAGGAAATTCGGCCATACCCCTCAAAAAGCCCAATCGGGCCGAGAGCAACCATTGTGAAATTCTTGACAAATCTGCCACTTCAATGCAGTACATGGGTAAGTCTCCAATCCCAATTTCAATTCCCATTCCAACTAATAGGTTGTTACCTTCTTTGGTGCAGGGACCTAATCAAACCCAAGGTGGTGGGAGGGTTCACATTAACTTAAGGAAGCAAAACACCAAAAACAGGAAGGATCACTATCCTCTTCCATTACAGGATTCAATGAATAGACGTTTCAAGGAGCATGTCATGGAGAATACACCACTCCATGTCGTGTGCTCAAATCAAGCTTAAATGGAGGTATCGTCTGGCTGGAAGACGTTAAGGCAAGCGCTTCTTGGGAGGCAACCCATGCGTACGAATAAAGAAGACCTCGGAAGCTCCGGCACTATAACCAGGTGTTTGCGTTCCTTAACTCTACTCCTTATTGATTTTACTTAGCAAATTCATGTCTTATTTGTTAGTTGTTTGTTTGTGTGCTTATGTGTGAGTCTATGTTTGAAACATTGAGGACAATGTTTGGTTTAAGTGTGGGGGGGGGGGGGTGAACAAAGTGTTCTTCATGCAAAATTCGTGGGATTTTATCACCTATCACTTCTAATGTTGTTTTTAAGTGTTTTGAAGTGTTTTTATGTGTCCTTTAAGAAAAATCCGAAAATTTTTGAAAAAAATCGAAAAATGTGTTAAAAATACCAAAAAGAGTTGTTTTAGAGTTGTTTTTGTGTGTTTGATTGTGTCTTAGGGTACCTTCCAACACAATAATGAGGATTTGGTTTTTAATTGCATAACTGTTAAAGAAAGTTACAAACATGGATGGAAGTTTGATATGCCTTTGGTTTATGCTTAGTTGTAGTTGAAACTTACGAATTCATGTTTAATCACAAAGAAAAAAAATCAGTTTTTGTAACATGCTTGAAGGAAGGAACTCAAACTAACGCTACAACCCTGAGAGACTTGAGCCTAAAACATTCTTTGGAGAGCTAAAAATCTGTGCATTTGTTGTTTTCTAGAGTCGTTGCTTGATCTCATTATTCTTTGCTTGGTTGCTACTTAGAAGGCGTTTCATCATTATAGTTCCAAATACTAGAACTCATACCCGTTTCATTCAAAGCATAAAATTGATTAGCATAACACATAAACAAGATAAAGTTGTTTAGTTAAGCTAGAGCCAAAAAGCCTTACCCTTCGCATTATGTTTTGTAGGTTTAACCTCGTTGAGCCTTGTTTTAGCCTATGTTCTTTGTTAGCCACGTTTTACCTTACCAAGCCTAGATTAGGACCATCCATACCTTTGTTCTTGAAGCATCATGGAGCATAACTTAGAAGGAAATTCCTTTTGATCACCATATTGCAGAAAACGAGTGTGGGGGAAGGGTTTTGTATAAGAGATGTGCACAGAAAAGAAAAATATGCACGGATAGAAAAGAAGAAAAAGAAAAAAATTCGTGGAAAAAGAAAAAGAAAAGAAAAGAAAGAAAAAGAGTTGAAAGGATGAGAAAATGAGCTCTAAGTGTTGTTTGTTGAAGAAAGGGTCCAAATATGTGAAATCTGGCCTTAATTGTTGCATGAATCATCCCCTTGTGTTTAAAGTTGATTTTTGCATTCAAAAGTGAATTCTAAGTGCCAATTTCATTACTTGCTTGCTATTTCTTTAAGAACGTTTGTTTTCCTTACCTTTCTTTGTTAGCCAATACCCTTAAGCCTCGTTACAACCCTTAACTTCTATCTTGAGTGTTGTGTGTTTCAATATGTGGAGTTTGGAATTGGTATGAGCATATGGTGTCCATGGTTCTCGCGTCTAAGTAGTAGCATTCCATTCATGAGATCATATCTATACACATGCATTAAACATTCCAGAAAATGCTTTCTTTGTTATAACATATGTGAGTACTAGTCTACATATTTACATCAATCTTCTCACATATAACTAGTGTAGGGTGTGTAGTCAGAAAATCTGTGTGAAAATAGAGTGTATCTTGTAAGGAATTGGGTGAATTCTCTAAGGCATGTTACTACATTCAAATCATTGTTTTAATTGATTAAATGCGAACTAGTAAGTGGCGACTGTGATTAAGTATGTGCTCGAGGGAAAAGATGACTAAAATCTGTGGGAATAACGATTTTAACATGTCAAGTTGCTTGGAAATCCCTGAGATAAACGTTGGAAGGTTTAGATTGTGTTTTGATTACTTTGTTTTGTTTTGTTTATTTTGTTTTGCTCGAGGACTAGCAAAAGCTAAGTGTGGGGGAATCCTCTTCAGTGATAGTTTCCCCACAGAGTTTCATCTGGGAGCTAATTCTGAACATTGCTGAATTGTACTCAGCCACTGACTTGAAATCTTGGATCCTTAGGTGAGTCCACTCATAACGAGCCCTTGGAAGAATCACCGTTTTCTGGTGATTGTATCTGTTACTCAATGCCTTCCAGAAAGCTAATGGATCTTCAACCGTTAGGTACTCGCTCTTTAGTCCTTCATCAAGGTGGCGACGAATAACTAGCATGGCCTTCGCCCGATCTTGAGAGGATGTACTATTTTCCTCCCTAATGGTTTCTCCAAGATTCATAGCCTCCAAATGGATCTTTGTATCCACTACCCAGGTAAGGTAGTTCTTCCCAGTAATGTTCAGGGCAACAAAATCAAGCTTTGCCAAGTTCGTCATTTTCTTTTCTGAAAGAAAGATGAGATGAGTAAGAACTTGCAATAATATGTACTCTTGGAGGAATATAGTGTTAGAACTTCTGGTTCTTACAAATTTTTCATTTTTGATCTTCATGCCAAAATGATAACCACTCGAAACTTTAGGCTCGAGGTTTTCATGATTAATGAGAAGGGCGATTGTACAGAACCATTCTCATCGAAACAAGCATAGGATGAGCGATTATTCCGCACCACTTAAACAGCATGAAAATTTAAATATGTAGAGTAATTTAAATATGCAGTGCAAGGTGGACGATTATACTGCAACACCTAAAATTGCAATAAAATTTAAATATGCAGAGCAAGATGGGCGATTATACCGCACCATCTTTGATCGTAGTGAAATTAAATTTGCAGTTCAAGATGGGCGATTGTACCGCACCATCTTTACTTACAGTAAAATTAACATAAATAAATACTGGGTTAGTAATCAGGAACTACACCAAATAAGAAATCAAAGATATAAGTAACTGTTAAATTTAGAACGAGAAGCAGACATGGTGGTAGCAGTTCATCGCGAGGGTACACTATGCAGGTGAGGGAGAGGAAGAAGAAGAACAGGAAAATCCTTGGAGGAAGCATTTTTTTTTCCGGTGAAGGGAGTTGAGAATTGATTAGGGTTAGAGAGTCGTGCTGATAACGTGTTATAAATAGGCAAAAGTTAGAAAGATAACCTTTGCTAAGGATGAGAACGAAGCAGGTGCAAAATTCCACACTATAAGTATAACACAAAATTATTGTAGAGGAGGTGAGGGATAATGATATTATTTCTCTTCTTTCTCTTCTTTCTTTTTCTTTCGCAGTGTATTCGATAACAGACGAAGTGCTCTATTTATAGAGCGACTCCTGTAATTACAACCATCAAAATATAATGATGATACTTTTGAAAGTATCAAACACTATTACTCACTATTACTAAGTCTTTGGGCATTCACCCACTAACTCTACAACAAAAATATTATAATAATTTACCCTTAAAAAAAAAAAAAAAAAAACATCTTCTTCCCCGAGCCCTACCCCTTCCCTGCAACCCAAACTCCCCATCCCCACCTCCCCGCAACCCCCCACCCCATGTTATTCGTTGAGGTTCGCGCTCTCTCTCTCTCTCTATTTCCTGATTTCTCTGCAATTCTCTGACTGAAACGCTGCATTTTTTGTGCAGGATCTTTGGCCCTTGCTCTGCCCTCCAGGTTTCCTAGAAAAATCTCAGCTTTTCAAAGGTAATTACTCATTAATTTCATCTCCCACTCCAAAAATCCCAATTGGGATTTCTGCAGTCGAATTAAAGTTAAGATAAAACCAAATTAGCTAATTGAAGAACACGAACAAGTCTCGATTTTTTTGAAATCTGCTCTGTTTTTCATTTGGGCGCTCAAAACAAAGTCCCTTTTACAGTCCTTGGCCAACATGAGTTGCGGGAGTGCGGAGCTTGAGGCCTGCGCCGACGAATTGGCATCGCTCGTCCTCAAGCTAATCTTCATCGCTTCAATTCTCTTCGCCGGAGTCGTCAGAGTCGCAATTCCCCTTGTCGGTAAGAACTGCAACTTTCTCCGCACCGACGGCAGCCTCTTCGTCGCCGTAGGTAACTCTTGAGGGGAAGGGAAGGGCTCAGATGGATTTTCATTTTTTTAATAGGGTAAATTATTATAATATTTTACATGCATAAAAAAATATTTTTTTGCCAAGTACCATAAATTTGGCAGCCATGTCAGCATAAATGTGGATCCCGTATTTGCCACGTCATCACTTAATGGTTTACTTAATGAATTTTCTAACGAATGTATGAAATTGAAATAAAATAATAAGTAAATGTATGAAATTGAAATGTTTTAAAGATGTTGTAAGGAATTGAAATCGACCATAAACCTGATGGGGTAAAATGTAATTTACCCAAATAATATATACCAGGTCAAGCACCTACAATTTACTTATCATATATACCAGGTCAAGCACCGACGGTTTGGAAAACCAGCCATTTGGCCCGTTGTTATGGTCAGGGTATTAAACCTAAAACAACTTAGTATTACTCAAGTCAAAAGGACTATATAGATGATCAGATACTGTATTGTTCGTAATCATCAACAGCTGCGCCACAATTTAATTAGTTCAAATTTCTTGATCACTAATGTCAACGCAAATTTTTGTCGTCTCTAGTTTTGACGAAAATATACATGCAAAACAATCAACATTTTTGGTCAAAGACCTAAGCTTGATGCACCCACGAGGTTTTGTGCGAGTAGGCCAATGGATATTCGATGCTTAAGTTAGTTTCTCTAAAAAGAGAAAGTGTTTAGGTTTTTTTTTAGGGTAGCAAAAGCGTACCGAAATTTGGTAGAATTGGATGTGTGTGTATATATATATTGGAATCATTTCACAAGAGGGATCCCTATTTTTCTAAAACAATGAGAACACCCTCTTGACCGTTGGATTTGACTTTAATGAAATTATGTGGTTGAGATTGTGTGGCCTGTGTTTTAATCTCAACCACACAATTTCATTAAAGCCAATCCAACGGTCAAGAGGGTGTCCCCATTTTTTTAGAAAAATGGGGATCCCTCTTGGTAAGGGGCCTGTATATATATATATAGGCCCTTTAAGGGAAGGATCCCAATTTTTCAAAAAAATGGGGACACCATCTTGACCGTTAGATTTGGCTTTAATAAAATTCTGTGGTTGTGATTAAATCACAGGCTACATAATCTCAACCACATAATTTCATTAAAGCCAAATCTAACGGTCAAGAGGGTGTTCTCATTTTTTTATGAAAAATGGGGATCCCTTCCCTTAAAGGCTTCCTACACACACACACACACACACACACACACATATAGAGGGAGAGGGCCCGTCATGGTGTATGGTTTTTATCCTAACACATGGTGGCATCCTATTGGCCAAAGTGTGTAGGAAATAATATCTTCAGATAATGAAGCAAATATCTATAATTGATTTAAATAGAGATTACTTACTTGAATGAAGTCAATATTCAATTGAGAATGTATTTTATATAGGATTTGGGTAATTAATCCTTATCTTTAATACTTTGACTTTTCCTTGCTAAGGGCAGCTGAGCTGTGGGCAGTCATACTCAATTGCATGGACCTTCAAGGGTGTTGAGTTGTGCGCAGGAGTATTTGAGGAGCCTGTCCATTTAGTGAGGACAATCTTGCCTTTTTTGAGCAAAAGTCCACGTGTCACCTTTAGAATTTTTGGGATTATTTTAGGCTCCGCAAGTGCCCTAACACCAGGTGGGCTGCATGTAGGAAAAAGGTAGCAGGTGTAGAAATCCCAAGCTGCATGGGTTTGTAGAGTTGTTTCCTAATTTGAATTAGGTCTCATCTCATTCCTTGATTTAGAGATGGACTCTTCTAGGAAAAGGAAACCAATTGCTCCCAATACCTATTTAATTATTCCTTAAGCAGGGGATTAAATAAATTTGGAGAACAATCTTCATTCTAACAAGGAAGAGAGAAGCCAGAGGAAATGTATTCCCCCTCCCCTAGCTTTCTTCTTCTCTTGCCCTTGCAAAGAGTTGTCATTCGTTGTTAATCTTTTCTATGCACCACACCAAGGTAAAATTTAATTTTACTTCTGCCTATTTTTCTGGAGTTTCGGGGCTTGAAAGTTTGGCTCGGGGAAGGCCAAGGATTGGAATTGGCAGGACTTCGAGCATGTCAATTCGGAGCTATGATTTGCTTATTTTGCCAAGGAAGAAGAACTTGTCTTCATGCATAGTGAAGTGTCTCGTCTCAAGGATGTTGCCAGCAAGCTTGAGTCCAAGGAAATGGGTTTGCAAGGGTGTGCTGTCTATTAGCGAGAACCTGAAGAAGGAACTGGGTAAGCTGCAAGATGCTTACACTGGGCTTTCTGAGGAGAATGTGCAGCTGAAGAATAAGATGGTTGGTCACTAAGTGGCACTTTGATGTGATAAAAGTTAAGCACTCAAATTAAACCCTCTTGTTGTCAATTGTAGTAAGTATGCAAGTAGGGATCGTTCTGGACCGGGGATTAGGAAGGATTGCTAATCGACTCTAAAACCACAAAAACAAAGTTAAAAACGTTTGAAAAGGTTCACAAGACTCAAAACAAGTTAAAAACACTTAAAACGGATTAAAAACACTTTGTGGACAGATTTAAAACACTAGGGATGGTTTTGGACGAAAATTGGTTTTGGTTTGACTCAAAGCACTTGAAAACACAAAGAAAACAGATTTTAGGCACTTTAAAACAAGAAAGTAAAGGGGGGGGTTTGAATTGGACGAATTTGAAAATAAAACAAGTAAGTTGAAAACAAAACAGATTTTAAAGTAAAACAAGTTGAAAACGAATTTGAAAACTTTGATGGGTGATGGACTAGCTAGAGGGTCCTTCTCCACACATGACACACTTGTACATAAATCGATCTCCAATTGCTTTTCAATGAACCATGAACCTCAACACCCCAAATTAACCGTACGTGCACTAATTAACCATCAGATTTTCCTTTTGTCATTGAATTGGATACGTGCATACAACAACCCAAATTATTCTCCAATGGTCCCCTACATGAGTGCATAGAAGAGATACAGTTAGAGATCATTAAGTTCCATGAAAATCATAAGTGTTGACAAGGCATTCGTAACTATGAATGCATGATACGTTTGCCAGGAATCCAATTAACGCGATTGTGACAAGCAACCTTCACTACTTGTGAATATAAGTTCGTAACGATTAGGTGAAACTCCCTTATATTCTAGCATCAAATTCCTGCATGAAAACTAAGTATGCATCCTTAATCAACATACAAGAACAAGTTATGAATAAAACAGTTAATTGAATTGCATTCACGATTCATCAAATCACAATTGGAAGAAATCAATTCATATCTCAAGCATGTTCATGGCTTCGAACTCCCCCTAGCTAAGTAGGGGTTTAGCCACTCATAGTCACAACAAAATCAGAGAATATTAAAGTAAACATTGAATTTAAGAATGAAGTACACCTAGAATGCTCCAATCTTCAAGCTTGAAATGTCAAAGGCTTCCTTCTTCTCCACCTTGCTGCGGCACAAAGGACTAAGGTTGGTATGGATGTGTTTGGATGAAGGGATGAAAGTTTAGAGAGAGTGTGGGCTGCGGAAAAGAGAGGTTTTTGGCTGAAAGTGTGTGAATGAGTGAATAAGTGAGTGAATGATCATTGTGGTGCGGCTATGACTTGGTATTTATAGAGAAAAGGTTAAGGCACAGCTGGGATTTATTTAGGTAACAAAAATTAAACCAAAACCTTAAGGGAAATAGGATTTAAAGTAAAAAACCTAAGAAAATTGGGCAATAAGGTGCGGCAAGGTCAGAAAATATAAGGAAAGGTCTTCTCTTATGCGGCAAGGAAAAGGAAGGTGTTTTCCTTGCTGATTTTGGGTCCAAATTAAAAGGGAAACATGAGACTTGTGCGGCAAGGGTGTATGAGGGAAGGGGAAGGTGCGGCACTAACCTAAAGAGCAAAGGAAAATGTCTTTCTTGTGCAGCACGGAAGGAAAAGTGAATGAAAAGGTGCGGCTATGTCCCAAACTCAAAGGGAGTGTGATTCCTTGCACGGCAAGGAAGGTGTGGCTGGAAGATAGGTGCGGCTCCTTCTTTGAATTGGGATTTAGGTGTCCCAATATGTCTAGGACTCCTCTTTGTAGTTGAAACCTTTGTACATTAGGATTAGGAAAGTCAAAGGTCAAAGTAAGGAAACTTTGACTTAGTCGACCCTTCTTCTTCTTGGATTCCTTTTCCTTCTTTGACTTGAATTAATTTTCTTCTTCTCCTTGGCTGATTCCTAGCATGCTTTGGCCTTCAATTTTGTCCATCTACATTGCTCCAAGCATAAGCTATCCAAAACATGCCCAAAACTGCTCCAAAAGGCTCCAAAATGCACTTTCTTGATACTTTACCCCTTGGAACCTACAAACACACGAAAATAGCTTAAAATACTAAATTAAATACGAACAATCAACATAAATGCACGAGAACAAGCCAACTAATTCGCATAAATATGCTCTTATCACACTTGCTTCTTGTTAGGCCAATTTCTACAAGCTTGGCTATGTAGACCATCTCCATGGTAGGTCATTGGGCTATGAGTATTTCGAGAATGACTTCGAGACTTACTCTATTTCCCAGTTAATCTGCTTGACTTCTCGTTTAAGGCTACCTTTGGTTGAACAGCTAAAGGTGAGTCTATCTTGGCAAGGGCGATTGAGGATAAGCTAATGGAAGCTTTAACTGCTGAGAGCGGTTGGTTGCTAAAAGCGTGGCAGTCGAGAAACATGTAGTTGCGCAGACTGCCGATGACTAGTCTTTTTGCTTAAACTTATGAATTTTCTTCTTTCCTTTTTGTTCTGCTTTATTTGAACTTTGTTGGTCTTCGAGCATGTTTATCAATTTGCTAGAAATTTAATAAACAACTTTTCTTGCTTTGCTTCATCCTTGCTATTTCATTACGTATTTTGTAAAACTTTGTCGTAGGACGGGCGACTGGGTGAGCTACTTCGACGAAGCAGTCGATCCTACATCGTCACTTAGGTTTTAGTTTTGGCTTTGGGGCTTCGGGAGCCTTGCCTGCTTGAGGCGACTTGCAAAACTTTACCGTAGAATAGGCAGCTAGGTTGGCTACTTCAATGAAGCAGTTGATCTCGCGTCATCACTTTGGGCTTTAGTCTTGGCTTTGATGCTCAAGGAGTTTTAACTGCACGAGGAAATATGCGAAATTTCTAACTTATAAAGTCGGTGGCCAGACGCGTGGCTTTCGTCGAAAGTAGACGAGTCATCATAGCTACTAGAGTCATGAACTTTGGCTTTATGGCTTCACTAGCCCTGGACCTTCCAAGGCGAATTGAGAAATTTCTAACTCATAGAGCCGGCGGTCAGACACGTGGCTTTCGTAGAAAGTAGACGAGTTCGTGTAGCAGTGAATCTCGGCTTTGATGGCTTCACAAGCCTTGGCCATTCCGAGGCGAATTACAAAATTTCTAACTTATAGAGCCAGTAGCCGGACATGTGGCTTTCGTAGAAAGCAGATGAGTAGCTGCTATAGTTGTGAATCTCGGCTTTGATGGCTTCACAAGCCTTGGCCTTCCTGGGGCAAATTGTGAAATTTTAATCTTATAGAGCTGGCGGTCAGACACTTAGCTTTCGTAGAAAGCAGACGAGTCCGTGTAGCAACTATAGTTGTACATCTCGGCTTTGTGTCTTGAAAAACTTAAACCATAGACCGTAGGTTAGAAGCACTGCTTTTGAATAAATAGATGGGTCCGCATTGCCATAGTAGGTGTATGTCTCATCTTACAGATTGCCTAGGTCTGCTAGCCGTTGGCTTGTCGATCGGGTGTCTTACTTATAGAAGTAGACGACCCGCGTGAACACATTAGACATTAGCCCTGGCTCTCGGTGGCATTTTAGGCTTAAGTTGTATGCAAAATTGCAACTCAGTGGCCATATCATTCTGAGGTGCTGGTCCCCTGATCTTCTGAGCTGCGTGCAGTTCGATTTAGATCTTTTGGGCATCAATTGTAACTGATTTCGCAGGTCGCTTGACTAATATTGCAACACCTTACAGCCGAGTTATGTTCATGAGGATTGCACGTTATGTACAGACCATCTAGTCATGCGAATCTTTCATGGGCAGTGATCCTACAGTTAACATATATTTCGGTTAGAGAAATGGGCTCTGGCAGAATTCAATCCTTCAGTTCATTAAGGCCTTTTAGGAAAAAGTCTACTATGGCCAATCCTGGGAGTGTCCCAACGCAGGTAGTCAGAGCTTTCAGGGTAACTAAGTAGTTGAACAACCCATCCACACATGGATATCCCAGATCAGTTTACCCTTTCCTAATGAGATGTTTATACATTTGGACCAGGTTTGTAAATAATTTCTTTGGTATTCATTGAAAATAGAAAAATTTATTAACTTTGCCTGTAGGCAGAAATAACATAACAACTGATAATCTTCGGTATGCAAGGTCTTGTTCGTCGAGCTGCTTAAGTCTTCGAACTTTATTTGTCTTGGATAGGGTCCAAGGAATGGTGGAAGGTTAGACGTAGTACTTTCTCATGTTGTAGGCATTCCACTACTTTTCGATCTCTTTGTCGCTCATAGTGGTGAGGGTGTAGCTGTCATTCCTACCTACTTGGCTGATCTTGTACGAACCTTTCCAGATGAGCTCCATGTTTTTAGGGCTTTCCTGGCAGACGATTATGAAGGCTTTTCTTAGGACTAAGTCTTTTGGCTTGAACTACATGATCTTCGCCCTCTTATTGTAGCTGAAAATGAGTTGCTACTGATAGGCTGCAATACGGGTGATAACCTTTTCGCACGCTTCCTCGGCTAAGTCTAAGTTTATGGCCATCTCATTTTCGTTCTGCTCAAAATTTGACAAGACAATGCTGATGTTGGGCACCATGTCGTTAGGAGGAATAATCTCCTCAGAGCCAAAGCCAAGGAGAAAGAAGTTTCATCGGTTGCTTGGTAGTGCAATATGCCTACAGAACATCGGAGAACGCGTTCGACTACTTGCTCTTCTTGTTTGAGAGAGACTCATTAGCCTCTCGTTGTCCTACCATAGGATAGCTGATTGTAGCCTAAATACGCGTCCAAGAAGCTGAACAGCTGGTTTTGGATGTTGAGTCGTCGAGCAGGTCAATTCGGGGAACCGGATAATTATCTTTAGGGCATGCCTTGTTAAGGTCGATGTAATCCACGCATACTCTTCATTTTCCCTTCTTTTTTTCACCACTAGCACGACGTTGGCCAGCCATACTGAGTGTGCTACTTTCTCAATGAATTCGACCTCTAGTAGTTTGTTGATCTTCACCTCAATAATTGCTTCTCGCTTTGGTGTGAAATGTCGCATTTTTTGGTTCGCAAGTTTAACAGTGGGGTCGACGTGCAGGTTGTGGCAAGCTATCGTTGGATCAATGTTGGGCATGTCAAAGGGTGACCTTGCGAAAACGTCACAATTTTCTCTAAGGAAAACCTTGAATTCCTCATTCTCCATCGGGCTCAATCATGAGCCAATCCTAGCCGTCTTCTCCGGATGGTGAGGGTCAAGAATGATGTACTCATCGTCCTCTTTGGGTTTCCATCCTGATTTATCTGACAGGGCATTGTCGACCTTGACACTATCTTCTTGACTCCCCTACTGTGATTGCTATTTGGTGGTTGTAGAATCGTCTTTCTGCAGTCCAGCTGCCACTGTTGAGGCAAAAAGACTTATTCTTTGTCTCATTAACGACTTATACAGTGCATCGCAGAGACATGGCTTGGTCGCCCTTGATTTCTCCGACTGCTTCTCCTGGAATGCGAAATCAGATTTTCTGATACTCGATTGAAGTCACGGCTCCAATCTTCACTAGTCAAGTTCGGCCCAAAATCCCAATATGGGGAGATGGATCGTTGACGAACATGAAGGTCTGCAACGAGACAATTGGAAGATTGGGAACGTTGAGCGTGATTATGCCTATGACAGTTGAGGTAAGTCCGTTGAATCCTGTCAAGACATCCGTTTTACATCTGATCGTGCTTTCCAGGCTCATCTTCCAGATCACTAACAGTTGTAGAATGTTTACAACGCAATCGTTGTCCACCATAATTCTGTTAACAATGACGTTGGCCACTTGAACAGATATCACCAAGGCATCGTCATGGGGAAAGTCTACTCCTAAGTGTCATGCTTGGTGAAGCCGATTATTGGTCTGAGTACAACATTTACGGCTTGAACCTGGAAGACCGATCTCGCATGCTGGATCTTCCTCTTATTGAAACTGTTGGTGGCCCCCAAATGCTCAGATTCGACAAAGATGTCGTTGATTTGGATTATCTTGACTGGGGTTCCGCATCGGTGTCCGCGTCTCGCCTCAGCCGCGCAACTGGCTTGTCCACATACTAGTCCCATTTGTCTTCCTTTATGAACTTCTCAAGATACCTCATCCATGTGATGCAGTCATTGGTTGTGTGCCCTAGACCTCTGCAAAATGTGCAATACTTCGTCTGGTCTAGCTTGGAAGTATCTCCCTTCATGGGTTGCAACATCTTAAACCATAGCTTCTTTTTTAGGTCGCAAAAGATCTCGTTTATCGAGATTGAGAACTTCATGTGCACCTTGGGCAATGAGCTTTCTTTCGTCGGGGATTGGTCCATTCTTCGGCTTTATAGCTTATTTTTATCATTGAGCTGTTTGTCGCTCGCCTTTTTTGGAACTAGCTTCGGATCTTTGCACGGCTGCTCGGGTGGCTTTTGGGAATGCTTGGCTTCATCCTAAAGCGAGTGCTTTTCTACCAAAGCATAAGAATCTACCATGGTTAAGTTCTCACCCATGATCAGTTCTCTAAAGATGGGGTGATCTGCTGAGAGCCTATTCCTGAAGGCTGAGCTTGCAATGCTATCATCGCATCCGACGATCTTCGCATTCTCTACCTTGAACCTCTTGACGTATATGCGAAATGACTTATTCGGGTCATTTTTCATGTTGAAGAGTGGACAGACTTCTTCTTGATCGAGTGATAGAACAAATATTCCTTAGTGAAACCAGTCTTGGTCCTCGCCTTGGAGCATCGTGGTAAAGATTTTGCACATGAGAGCCTCATTGTTGCCGTAGAAGGTCATGACACTTCGGTAGTGCATTAGTTGCCTGTCCGAATCTTTATCCCTCTTGATTAAGGTGAAATGTGTCGGGTTAAACTTCAGTGGTGGCTCGGTTTGCTTGATCTCGTTTGTGAACGGTAACTTACTCATGTTAGTCACGTCTCTTCGAAGGGCATCGTCAGTGGTCTCAATGCGCTGAAATCCGCACAGCTGTTTTGCTACAAGCCTTTGTACTGTCTCTGGATTTTCCTTTAGTAGGGCAGCGAATATTCTAGCTACCCTCGGTATTGACGTGCTGGTCTATGTTGTTATTCTTCATGTCCTACTCGTCTATGTTGTGGTCCCAGTACACGTGGTTCATTCTTAGCTGGAGAACGAGCTGCTCACTGTAGCGCTTGGTAAGGGATGCCAATGAAACTCGAGCTGGACTACTTTCATGTTTTCCTCGGTCCGTCTTGTGGCTACCTACTTTGGTGCCTCGCATGAGAATCTTCTTGTGGGCCTAGCCTCATGCGCACGCTTCATTTGGAATGTCCAAAGTGATCGTTGGAGTGTGGACCCAACCTCGAATACACACTGACTCACGAGTTGAGTTAGGAATGAACACTTCTCTGCTCACTAAGGTAAAAGAAGACGTTTTCTCGAATGTCCAAATGAGAATGTACACAACCCGAACAGACGATTCGTGGCAGGTTGAGCAATTTCTTGCCAGGACAACGTTGAAATAAGTCACGATCATCTGCGTTTATCTTGCTTAGGGACACCTCGTCTGGGGCGCGCTGCGTCTTGATGTGCTCAATGAGGTGGTTCACCAAGGTGATCTGCTACATGAGGATGCTGGTTAAGTCGACGACCTGTCGAGGCAGGTGATGCTTGCCATTTGGATTGGAAGAGTCTGGATAATGAGAGTCTTCATATATGGTGGAAGTGTAATGGACTGCAGGTACGAAACTGGGACTAGAACGGGCATTCCTACATAAGAATAGGGCGAAAATATCTGGGGGTCAGAATCGGGATCCCTTGAATTGGCCTCAGGACGGGTCGCCAGAGTAGGTCGCAGGGCAAGCCAACCTGCTTGGGTGGCAGGAGCACGTACGAGAACGTGCTGGCCTTGCCATGGTTGCTGGGTCGCGGTGGCGGTGGTGGCATGGCTCCACGGTGGTAGGGCTCCTCCCGCCGTCGCGTTAAGCCTTGAGGATTGCCGTCGTGGCCCTATCTCCTTGGCTCCACTCTCCGGTCCAAATCCTTGTACGTACGGGGTTTCGATCGTCGTGGTTTCTGAATTTCCTACCATTGTATCATTTCTCCAGGGATTGATCAAGAAACTTTTATGGGAAAAATTAATTGATACAATGTGTGAGAAATTCAACGTGACAGAAAATTTGAAAAATCAATTGCAAGAGTCTTCTTTGAGTATTTGAGTTAGCTCTCAATGAAAGCACCAATTTGTCAACTGTCGATGCAAATTTTTGCTGCCTCTAGGTTTGATGAAAATGCACCTGCAAAACAATCAACACCTTTGATCAAAGACCAAAGCATCCCGTGCCCATAAGGTGAGAGGGGTTAGGCCAATGGATCTCCGATGCCTAAGTTAGTTTCTCTGAAAAGAGTAAATGTTTAGGGCTTTTTTAGGGTGGCAAAAACTTACCGAAATTTGATCGAATTGGAGATATATATAATAAGTCCATAGGATTGGCATGAGCGAAGAGGAAGTTTAGCAAATACGCGAGGAAGGTAAAACCAATAAGATTTATGCATATTGAAAATCTGCATTTTGAGCAATATGAGTAGATTATTTAGATTTAATTCAATGGCCAACATTAGCTCCAGATCCAGTCTAGGAACAATTCCAGACATAGTTAATGAAGAACAAAAGTTAGAATTTCAAACAGATGACAGTGTCGACTTTGGAGATTGGAACATCCCCAAGGTTTCTAGTAAAAACATTTACAAAAAGAAATGGTCAGTAGCCTCCTTTAGAAGTGAACATCATGTCAAAACAGATGAAAAAACATATGCTCTTAGCAAAGAACATGAAACTTGTCAGCTATTCACACCAGAACAAATCTGAACGCATAAAAAAATGGTTACAATTACATTCACATAGGTCTAGTCCAAATAGCATTCAAGCCCTTAACAAGAAGAGGCCTCAATACTTCTATATTATTATGTCTCCGAGATGCAAGATTCACTAACTTTAGTGATAGCATTCTTGGAATGATCGAGTCAAGCCTTTACAACGGACCAATTCATTTTGATTGTTTCCCAGATCTTACAATAAGTCTTTCAGATCCTCACATGCTGAAAGCACTCACATGAAACATAAAAACTTCAGGGTACCAAGTCCTTGAAGGAGTCCAACCACTAGCTTTAATTTTTAGAGTTTACTTCAAAGTCACGGGAACAAACATGAATTTCCAAGCCCTAGTCAAAAGTCCTCGAGATCACACACTTTTGATCTAAACAAACCAAGAAAATGCTAACATCAAAATACCGAGAACCATTAGGTGGTCAGATATCAGTCTACATTCAGATTGGTACCTGATCAATGAAAGCAAACCAGTTAGTATCTAAAATAATTTGGTCAATCTAGATAACATAGAACAATATTTTGATGGAACAGTTAAAATCAATTTTGACCGACCAGCCAGGAAATCAAATGCTCACCCACAAGAATTTCCCCAATCACATAAATCATTAGCACTCAGTAAGAATTCTTTTTCTGGATCCACATCTGCCAGCATGGTAGGACAAGACCAAGACTTAATCAATTCATTAATCAACAAAAATTGAAAAGCAGTAGAAACGAATTCGACTGTCACTCAACAAGAATTAATCAACGACTTGATTAATATTAAACTTAAATCAATAGAAACAACTTCTCAAGTTACTCATACTGTTTATCAACCCAATACTCAAAACCAAAGAGAACAAACTTCTCCAACAGCCTCAGACTTTGAAGCAAGTCAAGTCAACCATCAACTACTAGTCTTAAACAAACCATTCAAAATTCAATGGAAGAAACTAAATGCTGACATTGAAAGTATAAAAAAAACATTCCCCGTAGGGACATTTTTCAGAATAAATACACAAAAGAACAAAAATTAGACATTTACAACAAATGGACCATTTACATGCAAAAACACAGATTTGAAGTATTTTTCTTCGATTTTGTTGAAAAACATTATGAACCTGAAAATGAACTCAAAGTCATTACCAAAGAAAATTGGGTCAAAGAAGATAAGACCTTAGTCTCTTCTAGTCACCCTCCACAGGAAACAATTTTAATCTCAACTGCAAATACACAAGCACCGGCTACTCCTTTCAAACATCCAAAAGAAGATGCAGGAGTCAAGCCAGTCATTGAACAAAACAATTTTACAAACCAAAGCCTTCACACCATAGGAAAACAATTAGATAAAATTGAAACAAAAATAGACAATCTTTCCCAACCAAAACTAACACAAACAATTAGATAAAATTGAAACAAAAATAGACAATCTTTCCCAACCAAAACTAACACGAAGGGAAAAATCTTTAGTCCATTTTCCAGAATCTCCTTCTAGCACGATCGCTTTGAAAACCATTTCCACAAGTCAAAAAATTGAGCAAATGCTGCAAGAACTAAAACAAGAAAAAACAGTTAGTATTTTACAACATCCAGAAGAGTCTCATGTAGAAACAATTTCTACAAGTTGGGATTCGGAAAAAGAAACTGAAACCGATTCCATTAGAAAAGTAGAACAAGCCTTCCAAAACCTTGAACTCAAAAGAATTGGACACAAACAAGTCAACCCAACAACTCTTACAAAAAATTGGTATCCAAGGCCAACACCTCTATATATTCAGTTTGAGGAACGAAACATCCAAAACCAATTCTCTGTCTCAGGTGATAAACTCTATGAATGGAATATAGATGGTTTATCAGAACAAGAAATTTTAAATAAATTACAACACAGTTTCATGGTCGCCAACAATTATATTACCAATCATAATCTCAGTCAAACACAAGTTGTCGACCTTTTGGTCACTGGATTTACAAGAATGCTTCATTCCTGGTGGGAAAAACATCTCACTGAATAGTCAAGAAATGAAATTAAACATGCAGTAAAAAAAGATGAGGATGGAACACCCATCTTTGATGAACATATAGGACAAGGAGTCATAGGTGTAGTCAATACCTTGCGTTTACCATCATTGAACATTTCATAGGTACACCCAGTAATGTCACCTCCAGAATTCATGACCAACTTAGTAACCTAAGATGCCCAACATTAAGTGATTTCAGGTGGTATAAATGGATTACCAAACCTTTTTGGAAAGAAAAATTCATCAATGGATTACCAAACCTTTTTGCCCATAAAATTAGAAATGTCTTAGTCAATGAAGAGGGAATCATACCATATCATACCCTTACTTATGGAAATATTATTAGTATTATTCAGAAGGAAGGATTGAAAACGCGTATTGACATGAAAGTTTCAAAACAAGTCAATAAAGACAAATCTATAGCCAAATATGAATTAGGAACATTCTGTGAATAATATGGACTACCTCCCATTGCCCCGTCTAACAAAAGGAAAAAATTTGAAGCCTACAATAGGTACCCAAATAGGTACCCCAGTACACGACATCCCAAATACAATAAATACAAATTCAAAAGTAAAAATTTTGAAACAAATAAGCTTTATGAAAAACCCAAGTCCAACGACTGGAAGAAACCCTCAAGAAAATTCCATCCCAAAAATCAAGAACAAAAAGGGAATTGCTACTAGTGTGGCAAATTCGGTCATTATGCAAATAAATGTAGAGTCAAGAAAACAATCAATCAATTGCAAATCCCTGAAGAAAAGAAAGCCCAGTTAATCCAAGTCTTAGAATTAAGAGACACGTACCATAGTCAATCTGAAGATAATTTAAATTCTGATTCGTCTTCTTACAACAATTCCTCAAGTAGTCTTTCGTCCCCCGACATTAAAATAGGATGCATTGATACTTGTTGTAAAAAGATTTTAGTCCTCAATAAATAAGAACAAGAAAAATCTTCTTATAGAATTAATCAGTAAAGTAGATGATCTAGAAATGAAATCATTCTACTTACAAAAGCTTAAGAAATTAGTCTCCCAAGAAGACACCAATACTAGTCAACCCCAAATCACCCAAAAAATTAGTCTTAGCACAACCTTAGAGCGATTTAGTAAAACCAAGAAAGAAATTACAGTTAAAGATTTACAAAGAGAAGTCAATAAAATCAAAGATGAAATTAGGGTTTTAAAATCAGAAAATTTAGAAATTCGTACACATCTTAGTAGAGTTCAAGCACAAACGCTTGTCAACGGCGATGATGAAGGGCACAATAGTTCTTCCTCATATCCCAATCCAGACTCTCAGTCTGAAGAAAAATCAACAAAAAATTTGGTATTAGGATTATTAGATAAGATAAGAATCCAGAAATGGTATTCTAAAATTGAGATAATAATTGAAGATTTTCGTTTAGAAACAATTGCTTTGATTGACTCAGGAGCAGACTTGAATTGTATTCAAGAAGGACTAATTCCTACTAAGTATTTTTATAAATCAACAGAGATGCTTAGTGCTGCTAACCAGTCGCCAATGCAATTAAAATATGAAATCCCAAAAGCACATGTTTGTCAAAACAATGTCTGTTTCAAAACTCCATTTGTTTTGATAAAAAAGACATTTCAGACCCAGTCATCTTAGGTCTCCCTTTCATAGCCCTCCTATATCCTTTTAGGGTACACCATAATCGAATAACCACTAGGATGTTGGGACAAAAAAATCATATTTGAGTTATGCACGGAAATAGATCTCAAAAAACTAAGACAATTACAAAAAGATAGTATCTCCAAGACCATCAATTTAGTTACCAAAATATCACAGCAAATTAATTTCTTAAAAGAAGAGATTAATTACAAAAGAATTGAAGAACAATTAACAAATAAATCCTTGTTACAAAGCATTGACAACTTTCAAAAGAAACTTATTAATGAAATTTGTTCGGATATTACCAATGCCTTTTGGCACAGAAAACAACACATTGTCAAACTTCCTTACAATAAGGATTTTGATGAAAAGAAAATACCCACTAAAGGCAGACCAATCCAAATGAGTCAAGAAGTTATGGAATTTTGCAAAATAGAAATCCAAGAACTTCTTAATAAAGGAATAATTAGAAAAAGTAAATCACTATGGTCATGCCCTGCTTTCTATGTCCAAAAGAATGCAGAACTAGAAAGAGGAACCCCTAGGTTAGTCATCAATTACAAGCCTCTTAATGAAGTTCTCGAATGGATACGATATCCAATTCTCAACAAGAGAGATTTAATTAAGAGACTCAGTCAACCCGTCATCTTCTCAAAATTTAACATGAAGTCTGGATTTTGGCAAATCCAAATACATGAGGATGATAAATATAAAACAGCATTTGTTACTCCTTTTGATCATTATGAATGGAATGTAATGCCTTTCGGCCTTAAAAATGCACCCAACGAGTTTCAGAATATCATGAATGAAATATTTAATCAATACAGTCATTTCTCCATTGTTTACATTGATGATGTCCTCATTTATTCCAAATCGATAGATGAGCATTGGAAACACTTAAATATGTTTGCTAAGATAATTAAGTCAAATGGATTAGTTGTCTCAGCAACCAAAATCAAGTTATTTTAGACCAAAGTCAGGTTTTTAGGATACAATATCCACCAGTCCACCATCCAACCAATAGATAGAGTAATTCAGTTTGCAGAAAAGTACCCAGATATCACTAATAAAACCCAATTACAAAGATTTTTAGGATCCTTAAATTATGTTGCATAATTCTATCCCCATCTTAGACAGCAATGCAAACTTTTATTTGATCGTCTCAAAGAAAATCCTTCATCTTGGTCTTATAATCATACTTCCATTGTTAAACAAATCAAATCACATGTTAAGACCTTGCCCTGTCTTGGCATTCCAACTCCCAATTCATTCAAAATTGTTGAAACTGATGCCTCTGACATTGGCTACGGAGGTATTCTTAAACAATCAATCTCTTCCAGATCTCCTGAACAAATTGTTCGTTTCCATTCAGGAGTATGAAATTCAGCACAAAGTAATTATAGTACTATTAAGAAAGAAATATTATCGATTGTATTATGCATTAGCAATTTCAAGATGATTTATTAAATCATAAATTTTTGGTACGAGTCGACTGCAAATTTGCAAAACATGTTTTACAAAAAGATGTTCAAAACATTGCATCAAAACAGATTTTTGCACGATGGCAAGCCATATTAAGTATTTTTTATTTTGAAATTGAATATATTAAAGGCAGCCAAAATTGCATCCCTGATTTTTTTAACCAGAGAATTTTTGCAGGGGAAGAATGACCGACAAAAGAACTGATTAGAGGAGGCTTCCAGCCAGTCTACCACCACCAGTCAAACAAGAATCAAGCCCAGATTCTTCATCGGCCTTAGCCATTACCAACCGTTTCACTCCCTTAGATTCCACAAGACCAAACTACCAATCACCACGTCCAAACTATCAAACAGCATTAGTCAGTCAATATGATCCATATTCAAACTCAACCTACCAATCCTCAACATCTTAATCAGCCAGCTACACCAAAACATCACCATATGTCAAAAAGAATCCCAATGAATATCTTTTCAGCATCCCTTTCAACATTCATCAAGAACAAGCACCAGAAAAAATAGCCAAAATAGTATTTCCTTCCAACTTTCATTATTAGCCTACTGAATCATATAAAACCCTCAAATATTACCAAGCCATTCTCAATGAGACTGAATCCATTTCAATTAAACCTCTTTACACTAAAACCCATGAAAATAAAATCCCTTACCATTCTCTTTATATTGGAAAGTTTTTAACTGAATCAGAATGGGGTCTCCCCCTCTACCAAACCAAACCCCTTCATACACAGCATATTCTCATTCCCAACAACCATTACAATTATTTTGATTACATTCAAGCATGGACTAACATCTTTCTCCATCAAACAAAAGATTTTAGTCATTCATGGTTTATCAATTTGACAAAAGTTTCAGATTAAATTTTCCAGCATGGTTCCCAAAATGGTGATCAATTCATGGCCCAACAGCCAGCCTATTACCGAAAGATCTTATGCAAGTTTTATCAACTGGTTTCCAGAAGAAATTTGACAGAAGCCGATTTAACTACAGAATCACAATCCTCCCATTATTCATGGCCAAGTACAAAGTCCCGTGGATTTTGAAGTGGAATTATGAAGTTGAAACCGGTGAAATCATTTTTTTTTTCACTATTCATCAGCAGTCAAAGCAAGCCATCATTCTGCAGTAGTCGCGTGATCCAACAGTCATTATTACCCTCCAGCTCAGAAGAACAGCGAGATTCTTAGCCTCAATCATTCTATCCAATAATTTTCAGTCTATTAATAGAAAGCTCAAGTCTCATTTGCACCAGGCTGAAAGTTCTGCGTATTCTCTAGAAACAGAACAGAAGCAATATTAGCTTAGAATTTTCCAGTTCAAAATTGCAAACACTTTCAATTTTCAAATGTCAAGGATGCCTGCGTGCACCAATATCTTTTTCATTTGTTGTTTTATCATTTGCTGACCCAATCGTCAGTAAATCAATTGTAAGTTCCATGAAAGTTTTGCAATAAAACTTATTTTCAAATTATATCTGCATCACTATTTTGAATCCATTAATTTCATTATGAAGAATATTTTCACAACAACTAATTTTGAATGGCAAAAATTTCTTACTCACAGTCAATTCATCAAGTATCTTAAAATTTCAGGTAAACTCACATCAATCGTTTTCTTCAAATTCCGTCTATACATCACTGTCTATACATCATTGTCCTTATGTCTATTAAGACTTCATTTCCGCCTCATTTGGTGTCAGACCCATATATATATATATATATAGGGGAGGGCCTGCCATGGTGTAGTGTTTACCCTACACATGGTGGCATCCTATTGACGAAAGTGTATGGAAAGAATATTCTCAAGATATTAAAAAGGAAATAATATTTTGATATAATGAAGTAAATATCCCTAATTAATTTAAATAAGGATTACTTACTTGAATGAGTCAATATTTAGTTGGGAATTTGGGTAATTAATCTTTATCTTTAATGCTTTGACTTTCCTTGCAAAGACATATTCAACTGTATGGACCTTCAGGGGTGTTTAGCTATGCGTTGGAGGACGTTAGGAGCCTACCTATTTAATAAGGGCAATCTTGTCTTTCTTGAGCAAAAGTCCACGTGTTACCTCTAGATTTTTTGGGATTATTTTAGGCTCCACAACTAACTATTAGGATATATTGGATGACTTAAATTGGGCCACTTGTCAAAGGATTGTAAGGCTAGTTAGTGAAGGTTGTTAGAGAGAGTTAAGTGTTGTGGCTCCTCTATTTATATATGTATTATTATTGTAATGACTTCATCATTAAGAAAAGTATACTGAAATGGAAAACTGTTGAGCTTCTTCTTCTTCGGGTTCTCTCGTTCTCTCTCAAGCTTTCTCTTGATTTATGTTGTTTTCTCTTTCTAGATTAACATGGTATTCATTGCCATTGTTGCTCGCTCTTCATTTTTCAATTCTCCATGTGCTTCCATTTTTCGCTTCTCTGGTTGCTAATATGCTTTTGTCTTCGATTGTTGTGATTGTGACGATTCTCTATTATCTCTCTCAAATTTCTAGGGTTTCTGTAATTGACAGTTCATCTTCTCTGCTGAATCTTTCAATTGAATTCTACAAATTTGGTAACTGCATCTCAGATTCTTCAATCTCTGATTACTGCACTTATTTCCACTATCTTTACATTTGTGAATGTCACTGTTCTAAAAATCCCCGCCTAGCACCGCCTAGGCCCCGCCTAGGCGCTAGGCGGCTGGTCACCGCCCCGATTAATGCCTAGACCGCCTAGGCATCCGCCTAGCCCACCCAGACCTGCTAAGGCGCCCGTCTAGACCGCCTAGGCGCCCGCCTAGACCGCCTAGGCACCCGCCTAGCCCGCCCAGACCCGCCTAGACACCTATCTAGGTTGCAACTCACTTAGATAAAAAATAGATAACTTTCCTTTTGCATTTTATTATTTCCAATAAATTGTAAGAGACTTATTGAATACTTAAATAAACACACATTATATGTTTGCTCTCTCTGTTTTCATTATGTTCCAATACTTCATAATATAAATGTCATTCTATTTTCTAGTTTATGACGAAATTATGTATATTTTAAGTATAAACAGACACTTGTTTACACGAAATAGAATAGATTTACTTAAATCCGCCTAGTCCGCCTAGTCGCCCGCCTAGGCTCCGCCTAGCCGCCTAGGCGCTAGGCCCTATCCCGCCGCCCGACTAGCGCCTAGCGCCTTTTAGAACCTTGGTGAATGTTAATTCTTGTCCTGCTTGATTTACTAATCATTCTAATGAATCGGGTCTTGATACTACTAATATTTCTACTAAAGTTGAAAATGATGAATACACTGTCCAGAAAATACACGATCATGTTCTGATGTAGTTGATCACTGCCATATTGTCTCCTGTAGTTATTTTTTGTGCTATTGGTAGTACTAGTGCCTAAGATCTTTGGACAAGGTTAAAGGAACAATTCTCCACTGTTTCTCGAACCATTATCTTCCAGATGAAGTCTAATTCTCAAACAATTAAAAAGGGTTCCAATTCTATCACTATGTTTGCAGAGGAATAATGAAGCTAGAGATTATCTTTCAGCTGCTGGGGTTTATTTTCTTAATGAAGTCATTGTGATTCTTGCCCTTAATGACTTACCCTTAGAATATAATACCTTTAGGTGTGTGGTTAAGGAACGTGAGGGTGTGATTTTACTCAAAGACTTTTGCTCTCAAGAACTTGCAGATAGTTAATTGTTGATAACAATGTCAATTCTTAGTTTCTCTCTGCAATGGTTGCTAGTAACTCTCCATCTATACAAAAAGGTTCTAACTGTTAGCATCAGTCCTTTTAAAACAACTATGGTGCCACTTCTGGTCAATCTAATTTTGTTTCATGGTGGTTTAGATATTTTAATCACAATAAGCGGAAGGGAGAAGGAAAATTTAATCAAGTGTCTAGAATTCCTAGGAAGTCTTACACTGTATTTCCTACATCAAATTCAGAAGTTCTTGGAGCTTCACCCACACGATACTATGGAGGTTCTTTTGCTCCTCATATTAGTTGTCAGCTTTGCAATTCTCAAGGACATGTTGCACCTTTCTGTTTCTCTAAGCTGCCAGATAAATCAGACTGTCGGATCTGTATGAAGCACAACTATACTACATGGTTCTATTTTTATAACAACAATGACCCTTCTTACGTTGGTGCACCTCAGTCTCAGCACTTAAGCACTTCTTATGCTCATTCTGCTCCTATGTCAGGTTATCATTCTCAGACTTCAAGTCCTCAGCCACCTATGCAACCCATGCATATTGTTGTGTCTCAACCATTTCAGACTTCCTCTTCAAAGCCTCGTCCACAACTTTGGTTTGCTAACTCAGGATCTACAAATCATATGACAGTTGATTTTAGTAATCTATCCTTGGACTTAGGACAAAGCTATGTGGAGGATTCTCTACAAAGAATGGACTATATTCAATCGTTTCACTTGTCAATTCCCAACAACACATGTCTAAGACAACTAATCTTGACAACTTGTCAACTTCAATATTTGACATAGTCGTTGAGGTCATCCTTCTAATCCCACAGTTTCTTTGATGCTTAGAAATGCTAAGATTTCTTGTACAAAAGATGTGCCTTTGATGTGTCAAAGTTGTTTAGAAGGCAAGTTTACTAAAACCGCCATTTCAGTCTAGTGACCATCAATATGTTGTTCATTTTGAAATTGCACATTGATCTTTGGAGTCCTATACCTTGTGATCAACCGCTTAGGTAGAAAGCAAGAACACTTAGGAAGGTCACGAGAAGGAAGGAAAGAAGCATGTTGGAGGTTCCAAATAGTGGATCCATTTGATGAACGCCGCCTGTCGACCGTAGCACCCTGATATTTTCCGACCAAGATTTAACGGTTGTTCGCTCCCCTCACGACGGCGTTCTTATTGTCAAGCTGCAAATCTCTGATGCTATGCATGGTCGAATTTTAATAGATAACGGATCAGAAGTAAGTGTCCTCATTAAAGATGTAGCCGAAAGAATGAGCATTTTCGATGACATCAACAAGAGAATGGCCACCTTCCAAATCCCCAATGAGGCCCCAATGCATACTCTAGGGATGATAAAACTGGCAGTTCAGGCAAAGCCATATGACCACTTGGTAGCCTTCCATGTTATAGATGCCCAACTCCTTACAATGCCCTTCTCGGCCGAGATTGGTTGCATAACATGGGATCATCCCTTCAACTAACCATCTACTGCTTCGTCATCCAACCCCAATCAAAATCTACAAGATGTGCAATGCCATAGGAGGTGGGGAAGTTAGAGGATTAGCGACAGGAAGGAGAGCCCCTACCACGGAGAGATAGTTCCTTCACAAGCCCTTCCAAATCACTTAGGCCGACGTAATCCGAACTACATGCGGTTTGATTCCCTTCCTGGGATATTAGGCCGTCCATTTTGGATTCAATTGAAACATCGCTATTTGTGTGAAGACAAGTCCATGGAGAACTCATCTCCTTAACGCCTCGCCATAAGCTGTTCGTCAAAGATGATCCCTGAAGTAATACTTATATTATATCCTCTTTTCTTAGAACTTTCTATATATCTTCATGAAAAGTTAATTTCAGCCAAGTTCTATTTTGATTCATGCACTTCAATTATGTACCTTTTTGATATGAAAAATATTTGCATTTCTTAATGGAAAATGTACATATTATATTTCTTGCAAATATTTATTTTTATTGTATAAATTTTTTTAATCAAAATTGTTCAACTTCTTAATCTTAATTTGAGAATTATTTCCACAAAAATTATTCAATTAGTGATCGTTTAGTCATCCAAATATATCAAAGAAACGGCAAGTTAATCATAAATATATTATTTGATATTCACACTGTCAATTTGTTCTGTATATTATTTCATAGCATTTTAACAAAATATGATGCGGTAAGTAATGTGTACAATTATAAAATACAATGAAACTCAAACTAATGAGATAGTAATAAATATATATTGACAATTGAAAGTTAACATATTCTTTGGATCGAGCCCCCAATTCATCTAGCAAATCCAAAGCTATGATTTTGGAATGAGCCCTAATTCATTTCGCAAATCTAGAGCTATGATTTTGGAATGGGACCCCAATTTATTTTACATTTTAGATTGGGCCTCCACTGATCATAACCATGGCCCTAGTTCTTATTTTCACAAAATATGTATATTATTCCTGCACTTAGACTGTTCAGGTTGGATAAGTTGGGAACAACGTAAAACTCCCCTCATTGATGAAATATAGCAAAAGATGGTTTGATATACGTTTGACATTCTTAAAGATTCTCATTTCAATTCAAGAAGGTCCAAAAGGAATTAGTAACAACCTTCTCATTTGATTCTTCTGGACTCTCATTCCTATCCTATAGTAGTAATGTTGTTTGATGATCACAATCGTCTACTCTTTAAATTACCTTTTAAAGATTATCTAAGCAAAAATTTAACTAAATCAGAAACTGTTTAATCATCAACTAGTTATTCAATAAATATATGAGTCATATTTCTCACTTAAACACTAAGGTTTTGAAAGCGTTAGTCGAACAATTAAATTACACGATTTTCTATGTTAGTTGATTTTTTGCAGAATTGCCTTTAATATGTGATCTAGAAAGAGGCTGTACTTATTATTAAGCAACATCGCAGAATAAAAATGAGAACCAAAAAGATAGAACGAAAAGGTTTAAGTGAGATGGTTCCTAGCATATTCGGCTAGTACTGCATGAGGATGAGAGCCACGCAGCTATTTAAGACTTTGCTTTTACTTTTGGAAGGAGCTTTGTATTTTGAAAAATTGATCATAAATCAGGCTTAAGCAGTTAAGCTGCCTTATACTATTTCAGGATGGAGTGATATATATAATCACTCAAAGGCAAAGACTTGAATCTTACAATTATTCTCACAAATCATAATTTAATAAATGGAGATCAATAAAAGAAAAGAAAGAAAAATTAAAGTCCAAATATATCTAAGACTTGGAACAAGGAGGCATATGAGCAGGCGGTGGGCGAATGCTGGTTTCTGTTGTATTTCCATTCCGCACTATGAGCACAGTATCCATTCCCCAGCTGGTATGTCTTTCCAAATGACAATGCATAAACCATACTCCTACAAAATCATAACCAGTTATTTTCGTGGTTGCTCTAAATTAATCACCTTATACCTCAAACATGTAATGCACGTTACTTAGGCAGCTATAAAAGTAAGAGTGATACTATCACAATATGTGTTACCGATCCAACCATAGTATAACATGTTGAGTATTTATTATTAGACTATAAAATATGGTCGTTCTCCAGTAGAAAGGCCATGCATGTGACATTGTGATGGTTGTGCTCAAAATTATAGAATTTACCTGGATTATCGGCTGTAAATCTGATGGTTGCCCATCCATTCTTTGGAACTCCAATGGTGTTAACTTCTGGGGGATCAACCAAATTGTAGGTTTTGGGTGATGTTGTCCTGTCAAAATTTCCGGAACCAGTTCCGACCAAATAGAAGCTGAAACCATGGAGATGCATTGGATGGTTCTCAGGTGCGATGATGTTGGTTCCTTGGAAGATGATCTCAACTCCTGCACCATATTTGATCATCCTCACCCTCGTCCCAAAGTTCGGATATATTGTGTTGTTACCCACGTCTCCAGTGTAGTTGAAAGGATTAGGCGGCCTGTTTGGGAAACTAGTTCTGTAAACTCCATTGTTACTTCCCCTGTACAAACGAAGTACGGTCAAGTTTTTTTGTTAAGAATAAATAAGGTTAATTAATCAAAATGTTAATTGAAAATATTGGAGTTTTACTTTGGTGTCTCTCCATTTCTTATGAGACTACTGACTTCCATCATTCAGTGACCAGAATATAATTTAGACTCCAATACACATTACAAAAGTACAAAAGTATTATTATCATTCAAATTGCAACTACAAGGGACCATTGTAATTTTTTGGTGTACTCGAACATGGTTACGTGACTCTACTATTTCATTCAAATTATATCCCCTAAATATGTGTTCTATTAACATAGCCTAAAAATGAAAAATATAACACGTAGAATGGTACAACATGTGGTTTGTGCCCCTCTACTAGCCATAAAAATAGCAGCATTAGTAACTACCATAATAGAAATGGCAAGAAAAAGAAAATTATCAGATAGGAATATCAAAATTACCAATAATTGTTTAATCGAGGAAAAATATTTGTACGTACCGATAATATGCTTGCAGTATATCAACAGATGATGTCACGAAACTGACATTGTTTAAGCTTGCAGCAAGCGCATTTCCATCCGGGCCTTCGCATGAAGAATTAGCACAAATTCTTTCATTGATTGCAACAGTCATATAGATCCTGGAATGAATTTCGAGTGGGACATCAATAGGGTGCTCTTTGCTTGCCAAGGCCCGGATTTGCTTAGTGAAGTTATCAGCAGCAGTTGTATCGGCTTCCGCCGGAAGAGTTGGAAAGGGAGTGATTGATGGGGTGCTGTAGTTGCCGTTATATTGAACAATTGCACTGGTAGTGCTGTTGTTATGTGAAACATTAGTTCCATCCATAAAAGGATGAGAAGCCATGTAATACTGGCTGGGAGGTTGGTTTGCGGTTACTAAAATGTCCATGGTTTGGCCTGGAGTTATCATGATATAAGTGGTGGTTATAGGTTTTATGTATGAAGCGTCTTGTGCTACGACTGTGAGGGTGTGGTTCGCGATGGCGAAGAACTGTTCTTCGTTCATCACGGAGTTGATTACCCGGAGAAGATAGGTCTTACCGTAATCAACCATCCATCGGTATGTTGTCTCTTCATGCAACACAAAATCCATTAGTTATTACTTGTTTTACACAAATCACTACAAGCCCGGCCTAACAAATGAATGATGCCTGTGAAAGTTTATGTTGGTTGCAGAAATAAATTATGTTTAGAAGGAATCAAAGCACACTTTCACACTATACCAGCGGTTTGTTCGTATTGAGTTTGAAGACAATTTTGGGATGACGTATACTTACATTTGATTAATTAATTTGGCGAGGAGAGTTTATGGCTTAAATTTACTTGCAAAGACCAAATAAAGTTAAACTTACTTTGAACTTTGGGTCTGTCTTTGTCCTTTACATTTTTCATGCAATGTATTTCCTGTCCATATATTTTTATTCTATTATGGACGAAAAAAAATGTCTCTTAAGTTTTTAAGAAATTTGATAGTCTTTTTTATAAGATGGTTTTTTGACTAAGCAAAGATGGTAGATATAGCCTGAACTACTGAGTAATAAGATCACAATCATGATTGAATTGAGAAAATATTAATTTTTATTTTATAAAAAATCATTGTAGTTGTCTACAATTTAAAGTAAACAAAGAAAATCAGATGCACCGAATATAAATCATCATTTCGTACCAGGAAAAAAAAAATTGAATAGTATTTTCCTTCGTTTTCTTGGAGATTAATATGTTTTGTTAACTTAACTACCAAGTCAGAAAAGCTAAAACCCATCCCTTTCTTTGTATGTTATTCTATTACATAGACACCTTTTATTCTTCCCAAAAAGAAGACACCTTTTATTCTTCCCAAAAAGAAGACACCTTCTAGTCTTCATCATTCACGCGGATCGTTGTATATTATTAAACTAGATTAAGTTAATTGCATCTTTAATTAGTCTTACCATTGGAACAACTATACAAATCTCCGGGCTGTCCGTTAATTGTGAAGGCATCTGAAATATTTGGTTCGCTACCTTTAGCGAGAGCCTCTTCTATTATTTCCATCACATCTCCCTTGAACCATGATCCTGCCAAATTAGACACTTAGTTTTAATATAATATGTACAATTTAATAATTTATGTACTCTTAGAAGGAAAAGGATCCTCTCCTAATCCATCAAGTCCGAAAACAGCTAAAATTATTATAACTTTTAAAATGAAACCTTGTTTGTAACCGTTGGATCAAATTTCAATAGTCCAAATCTCCGAACTGATAGATTAAAAGGAAGGAATCCAGATAAGATCTATTTCCCTCTTAGAATAAATCCAATGGTAAAACTGTAGGATATAATATTTTTGCCCCCACAAAGCCACTATTGTCGTTTATTTTTTTGTCAAAATAAAATGTTGGTTTGCGTGTTCACACAAATGGAAACTTGCAAAAACGGAAAGGGACTGCGTTCCAGAATTTGAAAACACACACCCTTTTGTCTTTTTACTTCTCTATACCCATCATGTATTATAATTTTGGTAATTAATATTGAAAATACGGACAATTTTGATTCTGTATATGACACCAAAAATACACTAATCAAAGGCTGTTCTAATTTTGTTTTACATATTTGTCGTTATGGAAATATTTTTTGTATATCCGGAAGATTGACAAAGAATATGCTACCATATACTTTAAAGTTAAACGTGTGTGAAAAAGTTGAGGTTTCACCATAAAATAGTTAACAATATTGCTGAAGTGGAATACTATGTTTATTTTTATCTAGAGTAATGCTAAGTAGATTAAATCTTTAAACTAAATTTGTAAATTATATGATATGTCACTAATAACAAATAAAGACGTTAATCAAACACTTAAATAATAATTCAAATTTTAACAACCACGTCATATGCTTTATGTTTTACAAAATTTGATCTTCCTAGCATTACCCTTTTATCTAACGAAATTCACACTCAAAACAATATCAACCACCCGTAATATAATTGAGAATATTTTTTCTCATCACTCTATTTATCACTGTTATATGAGTTTAAATTTTAAAATCTATATAGTAGATAGACACAAATCACGTTATAGTTA
The DNA here is from genome assembly GCA_036320875.1 of Cotoneaster glaucophyllus. Lineage (NCBI taxonomy): Eukaryota > Viridiplantae > Streptophyta > Magnoliopsida > Rosales > Rosaceae > Cotoneaster > Cotoneaster glaucophyllus. The sequence continues at coordinate 31,909,128 of CM070059.1, read as the reverse complement.
GATGTGGCAAATCAACTCATTGAGTTGTTAACGGGTGTTCGTTAAGACCCATAGAATTGAATATCATCATAATATTGAGTTGAGATTGGTAATAGTGAATATGGTGTAAGATGAAATCAAACCAAAATATGTTAGATTGAGTATCAATAATTCATTAACCACCCTACTAGTTATGGCATGTCTAACAATCATGCAAAAGCAAGAAAGAAAGACAAAAATAACGATATGGATCCTCAAAATAAAAAGCTTTATTCAATGGATCCTCAGAATAAAAGATGCCTTTACAACGATGGATATAATAAAGAAAGACAATGAGAGTCTCTTTTGGAAGGTGCAATAAGTGATGAGATTGAGGACTACTTAACCACTAAACAGTACACGCATTACATCCCAAATCCCAATTATGTCATTCTTCGAATCATGTGATATTGATATTCTATAAGTGATGAGATCATATAGCTCTGATATGATTACTTACCCACTACACCTTCAGATCCCACAATACGCAAAGTAACTTACGTGGAGGTTGGAATATGAATAAATCATATTATTTTATATTCATTAGGATACTTTCAATTAATAATTAATCATTAAAGTTATTTAGACATACAAAACTAATCATCTCCATAAGATGTTACCGACTATAGTTATTTCAAATTTACCTATATTAAAAATTGAATCTTGGAAGGGTATATGCATTTGTTTAGTACATTCATTATTTAACGCTCATATATGCAACTAAAAGAAAAAGTATACTATATCTGACTATTTTGATCGTTAAATTGTACATGTATTGAGTAATTGCATGTATTGTGATCATTAGTTCAATCCACAATTTATGTGCCTGAACAACACAAGTATAACTGAATAGTTAAAGAATTAATAGATATGAAACTAATGAAAGTACCTAGAATAACTGTTTCTTGTGCATCTGGTATTGCAAATGGATAAGTGGTGCCAGCAGCCGGTAGAATGATGATTGCACCATGGACGGTGGCGCGCGTCCAGTCACTATGAGCATGCCACCATAATGTTCCTTCTTCATGGGAGAATATAACTTCGTACGTGAAGTTTGTTCCTGGTTGAATAGGACATTGAGTGATATTCTCAGGTCCATCTGACCATGGATTTCTTGGTTGCTTCACTCCATGCCTATACAAATTAAACAATAAATTGAGCAGTCAATTATGTGTTTATTTAGAAATCAAAAACAGACCAAGCTAAAAGCCATACACAAATTCCTTTATGGACGCACAACAATACATTAATGAATAAAAAAACTATTGATGGGAATTTCACCCAACCTATTCAAAAGTCAGAAGACCCAAATTTAAGGTGTTTCTTCACACACTCCAATCCTTCAGTCTTTTTATTTATGGAACGATATAGGGTGGGGGAATAAAATCCTATTGAACTCGTTATTTATCAGATTTGAATTTAAATTTTTTTACTTACATGTGAAGAGAAATATCACAACTTTTTAACTATTTAGTTGTTTAGTCTTTAGTTATTTACCAGTGAAGGGTGACACCGTAATATCCTTGGTTGTGAACATTGATAAAAGCCGTGTCTCCTCTGTGAACAGTGATGGTTGGTCCCGGAAGAGTTCCATTCACAGTTAAGATACTCTTTGTGCTACAAAGCCTTGTAAAGTTTGTTTCTTGCAGCTGCACAATATCACAGGAACAAGCCAATAAACACATGGATGAGTGAAGTACCCAAAATAGACCCGTGTGATGATATATACTCATACAACCACATATTTACAATAAAAGGTGAGGAAATTAGACAAATGATACTAATTTGCTTCGAACTCGGCATTGAAGAGAATCAAATATATGCTCTTAAAACAAGACAAGTTAAGTTGGCATGCAGCATCTGTGGAAACACTTACAACGAAATCATAATAATGGACAGCGCCATTAGCCTTGCCTAGGAAAATAAACCCTACAAGAGCTAAGACCAGGAAACTCATGTTGTTACAGTTGCCCATTTTCAGATGTTTGTCTGAAAACTAACTTCCCACACTGTGTCCTTCTGGTCGCCCTTGAGATGTTGTGCGAGTTGGATCTCCGCTCGACTGCAATTTATAGAATAAGACTTCATAGCAAGTTGCTTCTTTGATTAGTAGATATGACTCCTTCGCACTTATTGGACATTTCAATTTATGTACCTAACAAACAAAACAAACAAACAAACCAAAAAAATAAAAACAAATAAAATTTAAACCACAAACACATGAAAAACAAAGTATATAATGCCCTAAAGGAAAATATAAGTGCTAGTTCAAGACAACTTAAAAATATGAGAACTGTTATTAACACTCTAAAAATCTTATTTTAGACTTCTCACAAGTGTATTTTTTCTTCTAATTATGGAAACTTTGGAGTGCCAAATGAGATTTCTGAAGTGCTAATAACAATTTGCAGTACATTGATGATTGAATTGATAATTTTGCAGTAATTTGGCAAGCTTTGATGCCTTCTAACTTCTAAGTTGTTAAGGAAATTTGATAATGGAATCATGATGAATCATTTACTTAAACTGATATTGGCAGGACGTTGGAAAAAGTATGGAAGGTGGTACCAGTCCTTATCTACTTCTCCAGTAAAGTATAAAATGTTGCCCGATTACAGTTTTGCCTCTAAGCTTCTTTTATGCTTTTTGTCCCCTCTTAGGAGCACAAAAGTTACCAATTACAGTGTAAGTTTGAGAAATCTTGTTGGTTTGCTACTGTTCGTCAAATTAAACTATAGGTATGCTGGCTAACAATTATTTTATATTGTTAATCTATGAACTTGGATGTTGGACTTTGTATTTAGATTGGATGTGAATAATGGTGAATTTATGCAAAATCTGCATAAATGCAGTCTGTCTATGCTGTTGCAATCTGTGCAAATTTGTGCATTTTGCAATCTATGCAAATTTTTTTATTTTTTTATTTTTCGAACAAAAAAAATAAAAAAAAAGGGACCCGTAGACCCGGTCCGTTTCAACCGAACCGGGTAAGATCTGATTCCTATTTTGGACAATGTAATCCCCGGCCCGTTTCCTTTGAACCCAGGTCCGATCCAATCCCTTCAAAATTGGCCTGGCTCCTATTGCAATATTCGGAGTGTGCCGATGAAGTGCACGCATTGTTCAATGTTTCTTAGACTCTTAATTAGTATGTTTTCATGTTGACTCTGCTGGTGCTGGGGTGCTGTAGAGTCCGTGACTCATCTTTTGACACATCATTGCTTTTCATATAAATAAAGTTAAGGAGTGAGGGAAAGATTTTAGGCAGGCTAGCTAGGTAACTACCGATGATGAGATACCTCACATCAGAATCAAAATCTGTTGTTAAGGCAATTAATTTACTTGGAAGACAACACTCTTCTTCAACTAAGCAAGGAAGCAATCTGCGCGCGTTTGTCAAACCTCAATGGTCCACTCGCTTCCTTGTGATTGCATAACAAAATCCCTAAATATTGTTCAGTTCTGGGCAGACAGACTACCTCACTTCAGAATCAAAATCTGTTATTAAGGCAATTAATTTACATGGATGACAAACTCTGGCTTCAACTAAGCAAGGAAGCAGTCTGCGTTTGTCCACACGCTTCCTTGTGATTGCATAACAAAATCCCCAAATAGTTCAGTTCTGGCCAGATTTGTTAAGGCGGCTCTGAGAAATCCAAATCAATTTTCGATACTCTGGTTTCTAATAGAGAAAGGTGGAATCAACTATACGTGGGACTAGGGATAGGCAAATACCCATTGGTTATGGGTAACCGCGGTTACCCACCCATTTAAATTAAACGGTTACAGTTATAGGTAACCGTTTAGATAAATAAACGGTTATGGGTATAATCGTTTACCCGCGAAATTTAAATGGGCGGTTATGGGTATTAACCGCGGTTATAAACGGGTAACCGTTTACCCATTTATTTTATATATGTAAAATTAACACAAACCATATTCCCTATCGAACAAAACTTAGATAAATGTTATTGACTATAGTGCATGATTTCATGGTCCATTATATATATATATATATATATTATGTTAATACTTTACATTCCGAGTTAAATAACCAAAGAATATTATTTTTTAACAGTTTTCGTAACCCAAGAATACATAGCCAATTTTATATTACCTTCATTGTTAACAGTTAAAAATATCATCCGTAAACTATTATTTCAATTATTGGAATGGTATAAGGACTTAAAAAATTAAAATGTGGAAATGTATGATGAATGTACTTAACGGTGTTTAATTGTTAGAAAAAGAAAATTATGTCAAATTTTTCTTTTTTAATTTTCAAGTTGTTAAAAAAACACGTAGATGGGTGAAAAATGAGTAAATGGTAAAAAAAGAAAGGATAAACGGGTTAAAAAATGATAAATGGGTAAACGGGTATTAAACGGTTACGGTTAAATGGGTACGCGGTTATGGGTATGGTTAACCATTTATAAACGGTTATGGGTATGGGTATAACCGTTTAGGCAATTACCGAACGGGTAAACGGTTATGCGGGTATGAGAATAAACGGTTATGAATAAATAACCGCGGTTACCCGCCCGCTATAACTGTTGCCCATCCCTACGTGGGACAGATCAAACGCATTAGTTATTATCACAATTTAGTACTTAATTCTTTTATGCCGACATTATTTGGTATGTATTCACTCTAAGGCCATATCCAATCGAGGGCTGACCAGAGGGCTCGTTTGAGCCCTCTGGCCCTCCAAGATTCTCCAAGATATTAATATTTTAATGAACAGTACAGGGCCATATTTGCCTCCGTCTCCAACCGAGGGCCAGAGGGCCAGAGGGCTCGTTTTAGCCCTGTCACAAAAAACGGTCTCCAACCGAGGGCCAGAGGGCCATAGGGCCAAACATAATTTATTATTTTATAGCTACAATTTAAATTCAAATCCAACGGCTAAGTGACGTCAGCATGACGTCAACTAGCCGTTGGTAGCTGACATCATGCTGAGGTCAGCTAGCCGTTGGATTTGAATTTTTTTTTGCTATAAATAGGGTGGATATTGGGCTATAATTCACACAACTTTGATTTCAATCTATTTCAATCTATTTCAATTCAATCTCTTTCAATTCAAGTTTGCAATGAATTCCAACTTTGGATCTGCTTCAAATTCCAATTGGGGGTCCTCATCCAATTCCAAATTGGAAGAAAAATGGGCGCAAATGAGACGAGAAGATGAGGAGTCTGATGAAGAAGTTCAAGTAAGGCGCAACAAACAAACTAGAGCAGCAGCCATGGCAGCGGCGATGGTGTGTCAGCCAACTGAGGAACAACCTCAATGGGGTGGCTCTCTTGCTGGTCGATCTTACAAACCACGAAACAGAACGATGACGCAAGCCAATCTGATGAACAACTACTTCAACCCCAACTCGGTGTACACAGAAGAGGATTTCAGACGTCGTTTCCGGATGAGGCGTCATGTCTTCGAGCGTTTACTTCGTGATGTCCAGCAAGTCAATCCATACTTTCGACAGAAGCGGGACAGAGCAGGCCGCCAAGGTTTCTCACCTCATCAGAAGGTTACTGTTGCACTCCGAATGTTGGCCTATGGCTCCCCAGCTGATTCGATGGATGAAACCCATGGTATGTCTGAGTCTACATGCCTTGATACTCTTGAACAATTCTGTGTCACAATTGTTCAGGTTTACAAAGACGAGTACCTCCGCGAGCCAAATCAAGAAGATCTGAATCGGCTCCTTCGCAAAGCTGAAGACCGTGGGTTTCCGGGCATGATAGGGTCATTAGACTGCATGCATTGGGATTGGAAGAACTGTCCCACCAGATGGCAAGGAGGGTTTAGCGGAAGGTCGAGAAAGCCAACTGTTGTGCTAGAGGCGGTTGCCTCATATGACACATGGATTTGGCATGCTTTCTTTGGAGTCCCTGGATCCCAAAATGACATTACAGTTCTTGGGCGTTCACCCCTCTTCAATCGCCTGACGGAAGGTAAAGCACCTCAACTTGACTACGACATCAACGGTCGTCAATACAATATGGGGTATTACTTGGCAGATGGCATCTACCCAAAGTGGGCGACACTTATCCAAGCAATTCCAAACCCTAGGAATGACGCGGAAAAGTTGTTTACCTTACACCAAGAGGCATATAGGAAAGATGTTGAGAGAGCTTTCAGTATTCTACAAGCACGGTGGAAGATCATCAGAGAACCGGCAAGAGGGTGGAGTCGAGAAAACTTGGACTCCATCATGATGTCTTGCATCATATTACACAATATGATAGTGGAGGATGAGCGAGATGGGTATATTGATGGAGAGTCCGATGACGACGAAGAAGATCCAAATAGGTCAAGAAGGGCTCGTGCAAAAATATATGATGGGCCTAATTTGCCTTTCAATCCAAGAACTGGTAGTATCTCTATAGAAGAGTACATGAGGCGCTATAGAATGATACGTTCTCGTGCCACAAACAAGCATCTACAACAGGATCTTGTTGCACATCTTTGGGCCAAAAGAAGCCTCGAGTAGGCGTTTACGTTTTATGTTTTTAAATATTTTTAAAAATATTGTTTAAGTTTTATGTTGTTAAATGTTTTTTTTATGTTGTATAATTTTTATGTTGGTTAATGTTATTTAATGTTGTTTCATATTGTTTAATGTTGGGCTATAATTCACTTAATTTAATTTAATGTTGTATAATGGTCTAGGAAGTTATAGGAAAAAAATTGAATTAAAAAAAATTGAAACAAATTTTGTAAAATAGAAGTTATAGAAAAAAAAAAGAAAAAAATAAGGTTTAAATTGAAGTTATAGAAAAAAATAAGAAAAAAATAAGGTTTAAATTGAAGTTAAATAAAAAAAAAGGTTTAAATTGAAGTTATAGAAAAAAAAAAAAGAGGTTTAAATTCATAAAAAAAAAAAAAAAAAACCAACGGAAACCCAACGGCTAGCTCAGCTAGCCGTTGCATTCAAAACAAATTACAAATTCAAATTATTAGTGTCGGTTTTATCCGACACTAATACTAAAAAACAAAAAAAAAAACTTTGCTGCTCAATGCTGTCGGTTTTATCCGACAGCAAAGAAAACCATTAAAAAAAAAAATAGCCAGCCAGCGGGCTGGCCGGCTGGCCGAACACAGCCAGCCCTCCGGCCCTCCAGCCCTCTCCGATTCCGTGGGGCCCTCCCAGATTCCAGAGCCCTCTGGCCTAGCCCTCGGTTGGAGACGGTTTTAGGGCCATTTTCGGCCCTCTGGCCCTCTAGCCCCTTCGGTTGGAGATGGCCTAAGGTACCAATACAAAACTTTACCTCAAAATGTCTCGTTGCAATGTAAAAAGATATTTTACTAGGTAGATTTACTGTTATAGACCCATTTTCTAAAGGGAACTCTATTTTTATGTAAAAATAGAAATTAGTTGTGGAGTTCATCTTTACATTGAGTTTTAACTATCTAAATTGTCTTTTTTTTTCAAGTCTACATTCTTAAATCATACTTGTAAAAAAATCAATTCAATCCGAAACAACTTACTCATTAGATTGTCAAGAAGAAATTTCAATGTTTTTAGAACACAGTGTACAAAAATTTATTTGAGCTCAATTAGATGCCTTCAATATTTTTTTATTTAATTAATATGATACAAGTATGATCATAAAATACAATTTGTAAAATAGACATTTCGAATCATTAAAATTAGATATAGAATGTGCTCCACGACTAGTTCCGATTTAAAAAATAAATAAAAAATGTGATCCATTCTGAGAATGAGTATGTTCACTATTACATAGTCACTATCAAAAGTACAAGTAATTTTATATGCTTGATCTACAAAATTCTTATCAGTAACCAATATGTATTATTCTTTTTTGTTTTTTTTAACAAACGATATTATCTATACTACGGAAAGGGGGTGGGCTTAGCCTCACAATGAGCTAGCAATAATGTGGTTCAAGTTTTCCTTTGGCGAGAATCGAACATAAGACTTCTCACTTATAATATTATTCTCATTTTTTGAAAAAAATAGGGATTAGGTGTGAGGCCCACCCCACATCAAATTTCAACGATCTGAGCCGTCTATTTGTAAGTCTCGATTCATAGACCATCGTTGCAAAAATTCAATTCAACCTAAAACCATGTGCTTAATTAATTATCAAGATCAAATTTCATTGTTCCTTATATAACAAAGTATTCGTTCATTACTTTGAACCCAATTAAATTTCTTAAACATTTCCGAATTAGCGAATATTTTGCAAGGATGATCTATGAGGTACAACTTGAAAAATAGACGGTTCGGATCATTAAAGTTCGATGTGGTGTGGACCCCAACTAATCCTCATTTAAAAAAAAAAAAAAAAAAAAAAAGGGTAGGAATCCCTTTCGGCTTCCTACACACACACACACTTTCTTTCGGAGAAAAAAAATTGTAGTACACTTAAATAGATTGCAATTAAACCTAATTTCAGAAGACGCAAATATTTTACATGTATTTCTTCAATGCATGGGTTGTAAAGCTTGCAGTACAAACTCAAACAAAATCGTTAATGCAGCCAATATTCTATTATTTTGTGTCCCCACCCCATCTGTGACACGGACCAACATGTGGCCAAGGATCTGCTATCCCGAAGTGGGTGTTTCATTTCATGTCTCGTTGCTAATATAGCTACATGTGTCTTTACACATACCAGAGCATTCACACCGTTAAATTCTATATGAAAGTATAATTAAAAATAAAAAAGAAGATTAATTTCATAAAATCCTTCTGCCATTAAAAGTCTAAACCCATTAATTTCACCGAGTCATCTTCCTCCTGGTCTCTTCAGTTCGCCGCCGCTCATCTTGATCTCAGCGAGCAATCTCCTCTCCCTGTCTTTCCAGTCTACCTCCGCAGCCACCATCACCACCACTGCACTACCAAAATCAAACCTCTTTCTATGGCTCATTACACAACCTGGAAAGCTAAGCTCGATACGGGATATTCTGCTCTGAATCTCTTGCGAGCATCGCTATCTTTGGTCGCCATTTGCCTGAGACGCCAAAACGAGAGATTTCTGGAGTTTGGGTGTAAACGGATGCAGATAAAATTCATTCTCGACAAATTATTGGATTGGATCTAAACTTACAGTTTGAGAATTTGAGTTTAGAACATGAGAGTTCAGATTTGCAGACATGCTTCAAAAGCAAATTAAAAGATTTTTGAAGAAGATCAGGGGAACTAGTGCTTGGATCAAGACGACACCGCGGCAGCGGACTAAAGATATAAGGAGGAGACTATTCGGTGAAATTAATGGGTTTAGATTTTAATAGGCAGAATGCTGTATGAAATTAAATTAATCTTTTTTTTAAATTTTAAATTTTTAATTGTACTTTTATATAGGATTTAACGGTGTTAATATTTTGGTAGATGTAAAGACACGTGTTGTAATATTAGCAACAAGACATGAAAGGAGACACCCACCTCGGGACAGCAGATCATTTGCCCCAACATGTACGCTTATGATTTCACGTTTCAAACTCAAACAAATCATTTTGCATGCAAACAATTGTGTGTTTTTTGGCCTACGATTCAAGGTATATGGACCCCGTTGTTGCACTATTTCATACCATATTGAAGTGTGATACATTCCTTGCTTTTCAATTTTGACTCGCTATTTCTATATTTATACAAAGAAAAATACTAAGAAAATTCTTTTAAAAGTGAGACTCTCCGTTACTTTATGTTTTGGACCGAATTCCCATGTCAAGATTATAAAATAATGTAAAAAAAATGAGATGATGGAAAGTACCACTTTGAGTCATCTTAACATTTCTTTTATATAAATTATTGCTCACCGACAACGTCTGGGCAAACTACTCTACTACATGCATGCATCTTGCCACGCATCAAAGTAAGGATCGGTAACTTTTTCAATTTTTTTTTTTTATGTTACAAATAGGGATGGGCAAATACCCATTGGTTATGGGTAACCGCGGTTATCCGCCCGTTTAAATTAAACGGTTACGGTTATGGGTAACCGTTTAGATAAATAAACGGTTATGGGTATAACCGTTTACCCGCGAAATTTAAATGGGCGGTTATGGGTATTAACCGCGGTTATAAACGGGTAACCGTTTACCCATTTATTTTATATATGTAAAATTAACACAAACTATATTCCCTATCGGACAAAACTTAGATCAATGTTATTGACTATAGTGCACGATTTCATGGTCCATTATATATATATATATATATATATATTATGTTAATACTTTACATTCCGAGTTAAATAACCTAAGAATACTGTCTTTTAATAATTTTCGTAGCCCAAGAATATTTAGCCAATTTTATATTACCTTAATTGTTAACAATTAAAAATATCGTCCGTAAACTATTATTTCAATTATTGAAATGATATAAGGACTTAAAAAATTAAAATGCGAAAATGTATGATGAATGTACCTATAACGTTGTTTAATTGTTAGAAAAAGAAAATTATGACAAATTTTTCTTTTTTAATTTTCAAGTTGTTAAAAAAACACGTAGACGGGTGAAAAATGAGTAAATGGTAAAAAAAGAAAGGATAAACGAGTTAAAAAAAGATAAACGGATATTAAACGGTTATGGTTAAATGGGTACGCGGTTATGGGTATGGTTAACCGTTTATAAACGGTTATGGGTATGGGTATAACCGTTTAGGCAATTACCCAACGGGTAAACGGTTATGCGGGTATGAGAATAAACGGTTATGGATAAATAACCGCGGTTACCCGCCCGCCGTAACCATTGCCCATCCCTAGTTACAAAGAACAATTAAAAGAGAAAGATGTTGGTCATTCATAGCCACGTTGTGCATGCATGTCAATGATCATCGTTTACAATTTTCATATACAAACCTCCAATGCGGTAAATGTTTTGAAAAGTCTCTTGTCAGTAATTTTAATTAACTCATGACACATTTAAAAGATAAGAACTTTAATTATTCTGATTCTTGAATGAGTTTGTTGACTGTAAGTAGTATGAGGTATTGCACACCCTTATCACTACAAGGAAAAGACTTCGGGCGTCGCTATAAATATAGGGCGACATAATTTTATCGATTAAAATTCCTCGTGGCAAAGTTGTCGTAAAATGTTTTACTCGACGGATAAGACTATCTGTCGAGTAAGTTTTTACTTGATAACGATTGCGATGAACACATTTTCAGTCGATGAAAAATCGTTCGTCGTGCAAAAACTGAGTTTATTTCAAAGAAAAAATTTTGCAAAATGTTTATCCGACGAAGGTGTCGTCGGGTTAGTTGACCTTTAAACGAAGATTTTAATAAAATAAAATTTACGTTTTTTTTCATAGAGGACAAAGGTGTGGTCGGGAAAGATTTTAATAAAATAAAAATAAGTAAAATATTTAATTATAAAAATTAACAAAAAAAATTTAATATAAGAATATTAAACCCATTTATTTAATTACTTAATATCAGAGTCCATAAAATTTTATTGAAAATAAAAAAACATAATTGTTTCGGTTGACAAAATGTTTCACTTGTTCCACAAAAGATCTTATTTTCAGAATTTATACAGAGCCACTCTCACTAGTCTCTCCTATTTTGAAATTCATCGGGTGAATGGTTCAGAGCTCCTTAATGACTTGCATAAGTATTGTAATGGGTGCGGAGCTCGACCATCCGTTGTTTGAATGTTATAGTCTACAATCGATTAACGTAATTCACCGTAACTGGTTCTTCAATTTTGATATTGAAATTGATCCAAAATACACAAGAAATAAGTGTTAGTTATAAAAATACAAGAATCTAGTAATGAAATATAATAACTAAAAGGATTTTTATCACAACTGGTTTCTGAAATTGATTCACCCTATCAAGATGGGCTCGAAATTAAAAATTAATAAATGTAGTCCTTAAAAATGAGTGGCACAAATCAATGTGGTCATTCCGTTACAATTCCGTCAAAATTTCTATTATGTGCTAATGTGACACATAACTGGGTCCCACATGTCAAATTAAAAATTATCAAGTAGATTAAAAATGTTTAAATAATAAAAAGCAATTTTTAGTTTTATATAATTAAAAACTTAAAAAATAAAAAAGGAAAAAAATAAGAAGAAGAAGATGAACTGTTCAGCTTCTTCTTCCCCTCCAACTTGAGTAACCACCAACGTTCTAAAAAACGCTAGGCGCTAGTCGGGCAGCAGGCTGGATCCTAGCTCCGCCTAGCCGCCAAGCACCGCCTAGCCCGCCTAGGGCCTAGCCAATTTTTCCATCCGATTTGGAAGAAAATACCTCGGGTCACCACCGCCTAGGCCCTTTTTTAGAACATTGACCAATATAACTGCACCCCACCCCACCCCACCCTGTCGTACATGTAACCACAGTGGAGAATACCCTTGTAAGTGTCTGTTTAGTCGAGCTGGTACCAGGTATTGATGACGTTGACATATTGAAGACATGTAGCCTCCATTGTATCGCCAACCCCACTCGATAGCGGCTTCACGTACAGCGAAATGGGTGGCTTTTTGGGCAACGGTGGTGGTCTTGTCAGATTGGGATTTTCGTCCATGTTTTTCGGGAATTTGATTCCAAATTTCAAACTGAATTTGAAAAATCAAAATTTAGGTTATGTGAAGGAGGAGAAGAGAATGAGAAATTGGTCTTCAACGTGAATTAGCAGGCATAAGGAGAATAATTAGGGGGTAATTATTTAGTGGTTAAGTAAAGTGGATTAGAATGATACATGTTATAAATGTGTTATGTAGAATGAATCTTTTACTTGGAGAATTTTTTTTTGTCCATCACCTGGAGACGTTTTTTTACTAAATTTAGGTGGCCTCTGCATGTTTCTGGATCTGATGGGTCATCTATTTGGCAGCGGTTACATGTGCAACAGGGTGGGGTGGGGACTGTAATGGTTTGCTTCGATGGAAGGCGAAGAAGAAGATAAACAATTCACCATTTTCTTTTTTTCCTTTTTTTTTTTGAGTTTTTAATTATATAAAACTTTAAAAATTTTATTATTATTTAAACATTTTTAATCCATATAATAATATTTAATTAGACTAGTGGGACCAGTTATGTGTTGAATTTAAATATTTTTAATCCATGTAGTAATATTTAATTAGATTAATGGGGCTAGTTACGTGCCATATTAGCACATAATAGAAATTTTGACGGAATTGTAATGGAATGACCAATTGATTTGAGGCACCCTTTTTAAGGGACTATATCGATTGATTTTCAATTTCAGATATCATATTGAGGGGGTTGATTAATTTCAGGGACCATTTATAATAGAAACCCTAATTAAAATTAACATGTTTGAACAAAAAGTATTAAATTAAAAAATAAACTTACTAAGAGGTCTATCATTAGGGCGTGCTTCACATTGGGGGAGATGTACGCCCATTTATGGATAGCCATAGGGCACTTAGTACGAATGAGTGCTCTTATAATTCAACATTGCCTGAATTTGGAGGGATGCTGGACGCCGTTCGGTGGATGGTCATATGGTAGTTAGTATGAATAAGTGCATTTATCGAGTGATTTAACATTGCATGGATTCTGAGAGATGCCAGACGCCTAATTCTTGAGTCATATTCAACTCATACTCGTTGGGCAAAAGAAATAGTGTGGTGCCTATGCATCTATTTTAAAAAAATGGCCAACTTTTCAAATATATGTAATATTTTTAATAGTAATTTATAATGGACAAAAAAAATTAGTGAGAGCAACTCCAGCCCCCTCTACTAACCGGGCAACAACCCATTTTTCCCCTCCCCCCCCCTAAAAACCCACTCCACCCCATCGAATCAGATGGGCTTCGGGGGAGGCTAGCAACATGACTAGCAGAAAATTGACTGACCTAATACCCGGCCTACTTGAAGCCACCAGGTTGACGTCATCATGATGTCAGCCATGTGAATTTTTTTTTTTTTTGCAGCTGGCATGTGGGGAACACGTGCGCATGGGACCATGTTCCGGACAACGCGGAGAAGAATGGGCCCTCGTTGCAGGCTCACTAAGTGACGCGGAATGATGGGCCATGCAGCACGTCCGTGGCCATTGGATTTCCAACGGTAAATTTTTTTTGAAATTTAAACCCAATGGCTAGTGACATAGAAAAATCTAGACTGTTCGATTTTCAGATCAACAGTCCAAGTTTTTCGGCCAAATAATTAAAATAAAAAAATGTCAGAATTCTTACTGTTGGCCATATGTCCAATATTTGGCTGTTGGATTTCAATGATATTGAAATCCAACGGTCCAGATTAACTAAGTTGATAAAATTGTTAAAAAATAATTTAAAATACATAAAAAATAAAACGAAAAGTTACTTTTATTTTGTTCTATAAATACCTAACCATCATCTTCCACCTTACACCACATTTCAATATTTTCAATACTTTCAACCAAAGTTTTTCATATACTTTTGTGTGCAAAAAAATGGCTAATTGGACAGTCGTTGAAGATATTATGTTGTGTGAATGCTGGGTTTAACCTACTCATGACCCGATTACAAGTAATAAGATAGAGTTGCAAGAAGTTTGGAAAATGGTTAATACCTTGTTTTGAGAGAAGCTTGGCGCCACAGGAACGAATCAAGGCCTTCAAGATTGTTGGAAAAACCTCAACCAATCGCTGGGAATGTTGTCAAAGATTGTCCCAGATACAAAATTGTGCCAATCGGTCCAGAAGTTATCATGCACGGCATCCTACTACACTCTCTGCCAGAAGCGGGCTCGCACCAACAGGAATACAACTCATTTGAAGTGCTGGAAGGGATGCATGAAGCAGTGGCAGAGCCGACTCGTGAGTGCCTAAGGCCTCAAAATAGAAAGGCTGCAAAGAAAAAAAAGAGTTCTTCGAAGAGTGAGTATACAAAATATATGGACAAACTTCCTCGCTAAGGTGAATTGAACTTGGTGCGGGACACATCTAGAGATGACGTAAAAGCTGCAACTATGCAGGCAATCTTAACAGCTACTGAGAGACGTGATACGACTAATGAGAGATAAAGAGAACTACTTAATCAAGAAAGGGAGATGCTTAGAGAAGAAATTATGGCTCACCAAGATTGTGACACATGAACAAACCTCTAGAAGGAATGTCTACGAATTGTAAAATATTTTTGGACATCAGAAAAAGAGGACATGGTGCGAAGAAGACGTGCAAGAAACGAGGGAACAAGTGGAGGGGTCCTAGCACCACATATCCTAGCTACACAAACTTTAGGTAATTTCTTATTTATTTTTAGTACTTTATGTAAGTCTTCATTACGAACAGCTCATATGCACCATCCTCAAGATTGAACAATTCTTCATGTTCCTAAACAATTTTTTCTCTTGCTCATCGATTTCATACAATCTCCTTGAAGAATTATTGTAAGAACTCAAGATTTATAAACTATGAAACTATGAAGGAGGATTCTGAGCTAGTTTGGGTTTGGTGTATGAATTAGGATGGATGTAGGGTTTATATGGGCAAAAGAAAAGGATGAGGTTGTAGATAATGCCACGTGACACAACATGACCAGTTGAAAATCTTATCGAAATCTATCCTAATGGATTCTGAACATAGTGACAAGTGGTGCGACGAGATTGGTTCAAAATCTTATTGAAAATCTATTCATAAAATTCTTACAAAATCATGACATGTGGCACTACGGAATTGGTTAAAATTCTACATTAAAATCTATCCACAAAAATTGTACTTTCGAATAATGACACGTGGCGTGACAAAATTGGTTAAAAACCCTATCCGAAATTAAAAATAAAATTATTTTTCTATTATTTTATAAATAAAAAAATTAATAATATTTTAATACGAATTGACTAGGCAATTCAATTTAGGGGTGATGATGCACTTTGGTAGTTACTATTTATTGCATTCATTTGGATGGATTGAATTGACTCTTAACTAGGGGGTTTTTCAGGAATGAGTTGCTCTGATACTTACTAAAAAATTACAAACATAAAAAATTTATCGTCACCTAGAAACGCATTCTCCTATCCGCCCGCACCATCCGTCCCCTTCCCTAACTTAGCCGTACCACCCATCTTCAATGACATCCTAATTCCATACCATCACAACAATCTCTCCAATTGTTTTACAATGAAGAACACATTGACAATATTATAAGAAATATACAATATATATATATATATATATATATATATATATATATATATATAACAAATTCACAATATAAATTAAGAACAGACATTTTAATTCCAAATTTAACAACTTCAAAATGTGATACCTTGGTGGAATGGTGAGAGATGGAGAGATTTGAGAAGAGATGGAGAGATTTGGGAAGAAATAGAGAGAGTGAGAGTGAATTTGCACCTGAAAACCAACGAATTGCATAAACGAAGAGCTCTCGGCCTAATATAAGGGAAGAAAACTTTACCGAAACCTTTTGAACCGATCTGTAGTCTATGCAACTTTAATTCTAATGATTGCGATCTCGTACTATATTCAAATAAGTTTGATGTTTGGATCGTCAAAACTAATTTTCTGGAGTTTGAATCCTCATAATGCAATCGATTTAACCAACACTAGTGTTTTCATCCGTAGCTCTAATAGGTGTAATGTATCATTTTGTTGCAATCACTATTATAAGTATTTTAAATTCAAGATCGGTTCCATGATTGTATTATTATAGGATCGGTAAGCGTAGTTGTAAAAAAAAAATTTCGGAAATAAAATGACCCTCAAATATTAAATTTTAGTTTCTAACTGTGGATGCAAATTTCTTCCTCCTTGATCTTGGATAAAATTGCACCTACAAAACAATTAACACCTTTGGTCAAGGCCAAGAGCCTCACGCGCCCACGATGAATGGGAGGGGGGGCTTTAGCCGAAAAACCCCTGATGCCAGAGTTAGAATTTAGAGAGAAAATATTTGAGAATTTTGGAGAATTTTAGCACGAGAATTGGATGTGTGTTTTGGAGAGATTGTGAGGTCTTTTATAAGGGTGTGGCCGGCCTCCTTGGGTGAGAGAGGATTACAGGTAAAAGGATAGAGATCGAAACAAATAATTCTCGCGGTCCAGAATAAAAAAAATAAGAGTTTGGGGCATTATAAGGGTGTGGCCGGCCTCCTTGGGTGAGAGAGGACTGGCCACCTAGCTCCCATTTTGGGCTAGGTTCTTGATTTGTGTCAATTTGGGAGTTATAGAAATAATTAGCTAATTAATTAGCAAATAGAATAATTGCCTAATTAACTAGCTAATTAATATGATAAAAGGGGAAAATGTGGTAGAATATATAAGGCATGGCCGGTCCCTTTGGGAGAGAAGGTGACCGGCCTTTTGGGTATTTGTTGGTAGTAATGGATAGTTTAATTGACAATTAATGGACTATTTAGATAATAAACCCATTAATTAGCCAATTAATATAATTTAAAAGGAACATTTTTGGGAATTACCTTGTAGGAAGGATTTGATGTGGATGGATGAAATAGGTTTTGAATTGTTACCTATTTTGGGCACTTTTGACTTGGTTGAAAGATGATTGCCCGCTGCTTGCGCGTAGGAATCCCGATGTGCCTCAAGGGTATCTTTGTCTTTTTATCCAAAGATCCACGTGTCGCCTTGTTATTATTTTTGGCTCCACAAATGCCCCTACACCAGTTGGGCTGCTCGTAGGAAAGGGCAACAGGTGTAGAGATCTTATTGCTTTAGGAAACATAGGCTTGTTTCCTATTTTGGTGTAGATTCCCTCTTTAATTGGAAATTAGGTCCTTCTAGGAAAGGGAAATAAATTCTCTCAAAGCTTATTTAAGTCCACCTTAAGTGGGTTATTAAATCAACTTTGAAGAGCGATTTATTCTACCCAACAAGAGAGAAAGAGCTTAGAGGATATTTGTTCCCCCTCATCTAGCAATCTTTTACATCTTGCCTATGCAAAGGACCGTCTTTCGTTGCGTTCTTCGTCTTCTCCGTGCTGCACCAATGTAAGAAAAAATTAATTTTCCTTGTCTACTTCTTGGATATTGCTGTCGCAGGGCAACCGTCGAGGTGGTGCGGCATGTCGGTTGGCAGGGGCCAGGAGTTGGCTCGGCATAGGCCAATGAGGTGTTGTGGCAGAGACCACTGCTTTAGGCTGCTCAACTTGGCTAGAGCCATGGGCAGCTTGTGCGGCTAGGGTCGCAGATTGTGGTGCTGGGGCGCAGTGCTAGGTGAGCCGCATGACTCATGTCTTTTGGGCTCTTGGACCTGACGAGGGCTAAGCCGGCGATTGAGAGAAATGAGGAAGTCATGGGCCTCATGGGCTGCTGGAATGCTTGGTATGTAGGCCTCCTGCCTGCTAGAATGCTGGGCATGCATGCCTTCTGCCTGCTGGTCTGAGAGAAAAATGAGGGAAAAACTAATATGGGTTGAACTCCCCTGCTGAATATTGTGAATGGTGTTGGCTGCTTAATCTTCTTCGCTGGGAGAAAGGTGGGCTGCTATCAAAAGAAGAGGTAAAGAGCATCAAGGCGGATGCATTGGCTTGTCTAATCACTGTCGTAGAGCTTACTATGAATGAAGGTGGAAAGAAGAGATCTTCCCCGCCTGCTCAAGAGATGTCGGTTAAGAAAAATTGAAGACTTCCTCCGCTGCTCGTGAGGATCTATCTGCTGCCAAGAGGCCGGTGATTGGCCTGACTTCTTCTAATGGGAAGAAAAATGAGCCTGCTAGAACTGAGCATGTGGCGCCTGCCATGTTGAGAATGGCTTGTACGATTGCTGATAGAATTGCTCAGCGTAAAGATCCTTTCATGCCCCCAGTGCCAAAGTCTGTACCAAGACGTCCGTTGGTATCCAAGTCTGGTTCACCTATGGAGAAGCTTGCTATTATAAAGAGCAATAAGGTGGACTCCGTTGCGAAAGTGGCGCCAAAGCCCACTTTCTCTACTACTAAGACTGATTCGCCTGCTGGGAAGGAAGAGACTGCTTGCGTGGGCAGCTATAAGAAATCCACCAAGCCTGCTTCTAGGGAGGCTGCTGAGATCCGTGTGTTCTTGAAACCAAATCTGTTTGAAGACATGGACGCTTGTGCCAAGTTTGTTGATGGTGTTAGAAAGGTTTGCTAGCCCAAGTTCCTTTGCGAAGCATTCGACACAATATAGAATGACTGATATCTTTCTATGATGCAGATATAGCAAGGCTGCCAATGAGGTGGTGAAGACTATGGCAGTTGAAGCTTATTCCTCGGCCGCGGAGATTAAGAGGTTGGATTTTGAGCTTGTTGCTTTGAAGGGGTCTAATATTTTGCCCTCATTTCTCTACAACTTTAGACCACTCGCCAAGAGAAGACTAGGCTTAACACGATCCAAGTTAAGTATGAAAGTGCAGAGAAGGAGATTGGATGTTACATACCTCAGATTCAAGATATTGAGTTTGTAGTTTCTGAGCTTCGTTTTGCTGCTTATGCAAAGGATGAAGAGTTGATTGCTGCTTATAATTAAGTGATCCACTTCAAGAGAATCGTCGATAGGCTTGAACCCCAAGTGTTGGAACTTCAAGGTGTATTGAAGATCAACTAAAGTCTGAAGAAGGAAGTGGATGAACTGCAGCGTATCTGTGTTGGTCTGCTCGAGAAGAATGACCAGCAGATGGGTGAGAATGATGGGTTCGAGGTTTCAAGACCTTCTTTATTTCTCCTGAAGACTTGTTCACCTTTACTTTTGAGGCCTCTATTGGTAAAGTAGTCGGTGATGTTTGTGCCTAGGCTGGAGCAGCTGGGGGTGAAACACCGGATGGTGCCACTACTGAGAATGTCGAGACTGCTGAAGGTGTGGCGACCGAGTAGTCTTGGAGTGTCCAAGCTGCTGAAGAGTAGTCTTCTAGGTAATCTTTAGGATTTTCTTGTTTCCCTCGTTGCTTTTCGCTTGGCTTGAACTCATTTGGTCTTTGCTAGTTGTTTATCCATTTGCTAGAAAAATTAATAAACTTGTTTCCTTTGCTTTTCTCCATCTTCACTTCTTTTATTCATGCCTTAACCTTTAGACTTTATAGACCAGTGGCAGGCATGCTACTTTTTTATAAGCAGACAGGCCGCGTAGCCTATGCAGTCGTAGATGTTGGTGTAGAACTTTGCAAAGTTGTTAGCCATAGGGTCGGCAACCGGACGCCTTACTTACAGAAGCAGACAAGTCCGCGTGACCACTAGGCTGTTAACCTTGGCTTTCTTCAATTCTGTAGTTTGCGTAGCAAGTATCACAATACTTTAGGGCTTGGTGCAGGTCGTTCCGCGCTTGACAGAGGTGAAGCTTATCGACTACGTAGTATGTCGGCAGTGGATAAAACTTCTTATATGCACGCTAGCTTGTTTAACCTTTCACAAAAATGTGTGGTTGTATAAGTCTAGCGCGGCTTTACTGCTCGAAGGGCAAGCCGTAGGCAGTCTTCCGAAAACCGTAGGCTACCTTAGTGTACTTGGTAGTAGCTTTAGGGTTCCAGGGCAGCCGTCCATCGGATGTACTACATAATGTGCCCCTTCCGTCTCTAGGGCCCGGTTCCCTGCGGATTAGGCCAAGAGACCCAAAATCCTTCAATTAGCTAAGCCTTGAAAAAGACCATTGTGGCTACTTCTAGGAATCCCGGCGTAAGCCATCGTGCATCTAGTTATACAAGGGCAGCCACGCTCATTCACGTCTGGATATTCGGAGTGTATAGTTTATCCTCCCGCTTTGGAGAGTAGACCCATGTGGGTGTCGGGGAATTAGTTTACCTTCTCGCACTGGAGAGCATGGTTGGTCCCTCGAGGGGTGCAATTCCTGCGGTGAGTCCCTAAGAAGGGCGCGGTCTTCTTTTGAAGTGCATGAGTGATCAATTGTTGTAAACATGCAGCCAAGCCAAGTTGTGATTACTTCTAAATTCCTCATTGAAAAACGAGTGAAACGAACGAGAACTTAGTTGTAAGGTAGGAACTGCATAACAACTGGATAGTCCTCAGCTTGTGAGGTGGTGCCCGTCAAGCTGCTTGAGTCTTGGGGCTTTGATGTAGCAGGAGGTCACACATGGTATTTCCTCAGATTGTAGGCGTTCCACTACTTTTCGATCCTTTTGTCGTTTCATGGTGGCTAGGGTGTAATTATTCTTGCCGCATACTCTGCTGATCTTGTACGGACCTTCCCAGATGGGATCCATCATTTTGGAGCTTTCACTGCGGGCAGTGATGATGGTTTTTCTTTGGATTAGATCTCTGAGCTAGAATTGCCGGATCTTAGTCCTTTTGTTTTAGCTGGAGAAGAGCTGCTGCTGGTCGGCTGCGATGCGGGTGATGGTCTGCTTACGCTTCTCCTCTGTCAGATCTAAGTTTGTGGCCATCTCCTTATTGTTCTGCTCAATGCTTAGTAGTAGAGCGATGATACTTAGCTTAATGACATTAGGATGAATGATTGCTTCTGAGCCAAATGCCAAAGAGAAAGGAGTTTCACCGGTAGTTCATCTTGATGACATTGGGATGAATGATTGCTTCGACCTGCCCATTGCCTTGAGGATATCTCGGCGTGGACATGTGCTGCTTGATGCCATACTTTGGAAGAAGTTCGACAAATCTTTGCCCACGAATTGCGGGCCATTGTCGATGACGATGGATTGAACGATGCCAAATCAACAAATGATGTTCCTCCATATGAAGCGCTCTATGTCCGTCCGAGTCGTGGTTGTCATGGGCTCTGCTTCTACCCATTTGGTGAAGTAGTCGGTTCCCACGATCATCATGCCTCTACCCCTAGTAACAGGTAGCTTAACTCTTACCAGGTTGATTGCCCGTTGCATGAACGACCAATGACTCGTCTGCGGGTATAGCTCGTTGGCAGGCAATACTGGTACCAGCTTGTAGCGTTGGCAGTGGTCACACTTTTATACTAACTCCTTAGCATCTTGATGCATGGTAGGTCAATAGTAGCCTGTAAGAAAAGCCTTCTGTGCTAAGGATCGGCCTCTGGAGTGGTTTCCACAAACGTTTTCGTGGATTGAGCATAGAACCTTCAAGTTGTCGGGAGGCGTTAGGCAGTGGAGATATGGTTTGGTGTAGGATCTTCGGATGAGAATGCCGTTCCACATGTAGTAACGTGCTGCCCTTATTTGGAGCTTTATAGACTCCAATCTTTTCATGGGGAATGTGCCATTGACCAGGTAGTACATAGTGGAATCTTGCCAATTTGGAGTTGTACTAACCTGTGACACTTCGACTGCTGGCTCCATTTCTATGTTTGGATGGTCTAGATACTCTACCGGAATAAAGCGTTTAAGTTGGTGGTCTATAGGCGGAGCCTAAGCCGGCTAGCGCATGTACGTGGGCGTTGTCTGGCCGCGGAACTTGAGTGGGAGTGTAAGTCTGCAATGCTTCAAATTGCTTGCGTACGTTCTCTAGGTATTGTGCCACCCTTGGATGTTTCGCTATGTACTCCCTAATAGTCTGGCTAGTGATTAGCTGGGAATTGAAATGAATTGCAAGCTTCTTCACCGCCAAGTTTTTTTCCATTCGGAGGCTTGCTAGTAGGGCCTCGTACTTTGCTTCGTTTTTGGATGCTTTAAATTTTAGAGTGATCGTCTGCTCGAGCACTAAGCCGTCTGGGGTGACTAAGACCACGCCTGCTCCCGAGCCTTTGTAGTTGGATGCGCTATCGACATGCAAATGCCAGAAATCTCCATTGAGGGAGCAGGTGAGGCTAAGGTGTGCTCGGCTACCTTTAGGGTGTCATTGGGCCGCTCTGTTACGTTACCTAGGCTAGGCGTGAAGGCGCGGTAGGGAGACGTGGAGCTGGGGCCATATTACACATAGTAGGAAATGTTCAACTGCCAGTATTGGGCCACTCTAAAGTTGAATTATGGAGCAAGGGTCAGCTCGGGCGTGTGACGCACAACAGTAGGTGGTGCTTAAATGCCGATACATGTGCTCCAATGTAGAATCTTTTGGGGCGACATGTGCCATAATTTGATGAGATATTTTAAGAATAATATTTTTTTTCAATTTATTATTATTAAGGAGAAGTGGAAGGTTCAAAACTATTACATGCATTAGGAAAGTGTAATAGTGTTGTGCATTTCTTTTACAATAATTTAGATGATGGAGAGTTTTGAACTCGAGACACATGGATAAAAATGCAACATCCTATCCACTAATATATTAAACCACATGCATCTATTTAACTGCCTGCTCTTGACTTCCGTACTAACCATAAAAGAATTCTCTTATTAAACTTACATTTAGTTTAACTATAAGACAGAGATTATAGTTTTATAGTTGCCTTATTAAAAGTTATATGCTTAATTAGTAAGTCTAAAGAATATGAAATGAAGATCTTGTAATCTATTAATGAGATCTTCTCTTCCTCCTGCATACCATAAATGTCCCTGATCATATGATTGTCAATTAAGCATTAAAAATTGATAAAGAGTAGTACTCATCTACAGAGTCATTGGAGTAGACACACTAAAAGAGTTATATATGTGCTAAATAGTAAGTGAGTTCATTGAACACTAACGAACGAGAACCATTATACGAAAATTTTACTTTAGTGTCAAGTATGAACTATAGGGGCACTAAGCCAATGAGTCATACAACTCTAGGAAAGAGTAATTGAGTATAGACTAAGGCAAGAGACATGGGTCGCATACAATCAATTAGGGCGCTGAAGAAATATTATTTGGAAGATTTTAGAGAATAAATAAGTACCAGTAGCATATATCTAAGCTATAAAGGATATCTACGATGGAGCAAGGATTGTAATAAGAACTCATGAAGGACAAACCGAAATATTTCTCATAAATGTAGGATTACATTAGGGCTCATCTTTAAGTTCTTAACTTTTTACATTGATAATGAATGAGTTAACGGGACATATCCAAAATGATATCATTTGGTGTATGCTTTTTGCAGACGATATAGTATTGATAGATGTAACTCATGATGGAGTAAATGAGAGGCTTAAGCTTTGGTGGGAAGTATTGAAATCTAAAGGTCTTGCCTAATTAGGTCAAAGATAAAGCATATGGAGTGCAACTTCAGTGTGAACAGAGGTCCAAATGTGTTGGGGGTGAGGATTGGAGATCAATAAGTACCAAAGAGCGAATGTTTTCGCTATCTTGGATCTATTTTGTAAAAGAGCGAAATTGGATAAAGAACTCAATCATAGAATACAAGCTGGATGGATGAAGTGGAAGCATGCATCAGGTGTGTTGTGCAACCGTCGTATTCCACGAAAGCACAATTTTTTTTTTATAGGACATCAATAAGGGCAAAAATGCCTTACGCATGACACAGAATGTTAGGCAGTAAAGTATAAACATGTACACAAAATGAGTGTAGCAAAGATGAGAATGCTTCATTGGATGTGTGGACATACGGAAATGACAAGATTAGGAACTAGGATATCCAAGGTAAATTAGGAGTAGCCGAAATTGAAGATAAGATGAGAGAAAATATAGAGATTCCGGTTAAAAGATGTGATTACGAGACAGAGACTCAGGGCCAAAAGGGTACATGAAGACCTAGGAAGACTTGGAAAGAGACTCTAAGAAATGACTTGGACTAGTTAGATCTAACTGAAAACATGACACAAAGCCGAGTGCAATTGCATTTCAGGATTCATGTAGCCGACCTCACTTAGTGGGATAAGGCTTTATTGTTGTTATTGTATTGCTCCTTAGAAAAAGAGAAATTATAGAGATTTGGGGGGTTATATTCATGTTATTCATCCCACGTCTCTCTTTCTCCTTAGTGACACATGTTTGTGCCAAGCCTCCCACGTACAACGCCCAGCGCTAAGCCGTGGCCTCCGCTATTCATGTCCAGGCGCATTAGCCGCGCGCCAAGACAAGGCTCGCACCGTCAGCACCTCGGCTCAAGCCGAGCTGAGCCGAGTCGAGTCGCTGCACCAGCAGCAACTTGAGCTGCTTTCTACAGCACAATAGTGTTGTGGCTTCCTTACCACATTTCCTCGGTCCTTGCTGAACCAATTTTTTAAGCCTTAAGGCTCCATAATATTAGGAAGAAGATAGCTAGAGGAGGGGTATAAATTTCCTCTAGTTTTTTTCTCTTTCTTGGAAGGATAAAAATTGCTCTTCAAAGTTATTTAATCTCCTGTTTATGGCAGTGTTAAATAGGTATTGGTGGCAATTGGCTTCCCTTTCCTTGAAGAATTTATCTCCAAGTCAAAGAAGCAGAGCTACATCAAATAGGGAAACAACTCTCTACATACCTAAGTAGCTTGGGATTTATGTACCTATTACTATTTTTTGCGGAAAGCTCAACAAGTGTGAGGGCATTTGTAGAGCCAAAAATAATTTCAAAAAAATCCTGGAGACGACATGTGTACTTTTTCTCAAGAAAAATATGGTTGACTTATTAAATGGGAATGGCTCTCAAATACTCCCTCGCCCATCTCAAAATCCCTAGAAATCTAAGCAATTAACTATGGCTGCCCATAACTCCCTTGCTCGTGGCAAGCAAAAGTCAAAGTCATTAAAATAGGGATTAATTACCAAATTCTATCTTCTTCTTTTTTTTGTCAAATTATAGATTTGTTAGATTAGATGTCAGATTAGAGAACCGACAGGGTTCAAAACCACGCCATGGTGTAAAGATAACACTCATTTCCACCACTGTGGTAGAGGGACACTTGCAATCACCAAATCCTATCTTTATACATTCCCAATTGAATATTGACTTCACCAAATAAGCAATCCCTATTTAATTCAATTAGGGATACTTCCACCATTATCCCAAGATATTATATTAATATATTCGGAATATTCTTTCCATACATCTTAGGCAATAGGATGCCGCCATGTGTAGGGAAAAACCCTACCACTATGGTCGGCGCTCTCTCTTATAAATACCTTCATCTGTACTAAATTTCGGTAAGTTTTTTGCTACTAGAAAATGCCCTAAAAACTCACTCTTTTTAGAGGAACTAACTCAGCTATCGGAGGTCCATTGACC
This sequence comes from Cotoneaster glaucophyllus, assembly GCA_036320875.1. Lineage (NCBI taxonomy): Eukaryota > Viridiplantae > Streptophyta > Magnoliopsida > Rosales > Rosaceae > Cotoneaster > Cotoneaster glaucophyllus. The sequence continues at coordinate 31,883,218 of CM070059.1, read as the reverse complement.
AAACCTCCCCCCTCCTCCCCACTCCTCATGGGCGTGGAAGGCTTTGGTCTTTGATCAAAGATGTTGATTGTTTTGTAGGTACATTTTCATCAAGATTAATGGGGCATAAATTTCTACCACATTCTACCTTTTACATCATCCTTTAAAGATCATCTATGAAACAATTAAACTAGATCTGAAGCCATTAGTCATCTATTGGTTATTCAATAAATAGACAGACCATGTTTCTCACTTAGATACTGACATTTTGATAGCATTAGCCGAACAGTTAAATCAAACTGTTTTCTGATTCGGTTGATTCTTTGCAGAATTGATCTTTAATATGTGGTCTAAAAAGTAAGCTGATCTGATCATCAAGCAATATTGCAAGATGAAGATTAAAGCCGAAAAGATAGAATGAAAAATGTTTAAATGAGATGTTGCTAGCATATTGGGCTTGTACTGCATAAGAATGACAGCCATGCAGCTCTTTAAGATGTCACTTTTACTTTTGGAACGAGCTTTTTGCGTGGAAAGATCGATCATAATTCATAAATCAGGCTTATTTCAGGATGAAGACAAAACATATATTGTCACTCAAAGGCAAATACTTGAATCTTACAATTCTTTGTTAGAAATCCACAGACAACATTCTGGAACTTCCAAACCAAAGAAATGTCTAAGACTTGGAACAAGGAGGCATAAAAGCAGGCGGTGGGCGGATGCTGGTTTCTTTGGTATTTCCATTCCTAACTATGAGCACAGTATCCATTCCCCAGCTGGTATGTCTTTCCAAATGACAATGCATAAACCATACTCCTGCAAAATCATAATCAATTCAAACATGTAACGCACGTTACTTTGGTAGCTATAAAACGAAGAGAGTGATACTATCACAATATGTATTACCAACCCAACCATATTATAAAATTTTGAGTATTTAGTATTATGCTATAAAATATGGTCGTTCCCCAGTAGAGAGACCATGCATGTGACGTTGTAACGGTTACACTCAAAATTATAGAACTTACCAGGATTATCGGCTTTAAACCTGATGGTTGCCCATCCATTCTTTGGAACTCCAATGGTGTTTACTTCTGGGGGATCAACCAAATTGTAGGTCTTGCGTGATGTTGTACTGTCAAAATTTCCGTAACCAGTTCCGACCAAATAGAAGCTGAAACCATGGAGATGCATTGGATGGTTCTCAGCTGCGATGATGTTGGTTCCTTGGAAGATGATCTCAACTCCTTCACCATATTTAATCATCCTCACCCTCGTCCCAAAGTCCGAATATATTGTGCTGCTAGTCACGTTTCCAGTGTAGTTGTAAGGATTAAGCGGATTGTCCGGGAAATTGGAACTGTAAACTCCATTGTTATTTCCCCTGTTCAAACGAAGTAAGGTCAAGTTTTTTTTCTTGGGAATAAATAAGGTTAATTGATAAATATTGGAGTTATACTTTGGTGTTTCACCATTTCTAATGATACTAGTCACTTCCATCAATCTTTGATCAAAATATAATTAATTTAGACTCCATGGCACATTATAAAATTACAAAAGTATAACTATCATTCAAATTGCAACTACAAGGGGACCATTGTAGGTTTTTTGGTATACTTGGAATGTAGTCATGCGACGTTATTATTTCATTCAAATTATAATACATAAATATGTTTTCTATTAATATACCCTAAAATTGAAAAATATGAACCATGTCTACCGTTATTTTAACACTTCAAATGATACACAGTGTGATTTGTACCAACAAAATGAGAAATGGGGGAGAAAGAAAAGAGAAAGAGGTGATGAACGGAACCATGGCAATTAGGATTTCAAGATGCTGCCCATACTAGCAATAAAAATAGTAGCATTAACAACTATCATTATAGAAATGGCAAAAATAACCATCATAATAGAATATTAAAATCACCAATAATTGTTTTATTGAAGAAAAATGTTGTACGTACCGATAGTATGCTTGCAGTACATCAACAGATGGAATCACGAAACTGATATTGTTTAAGCTTGCAGAAAGTGCATTATTATCCGGGCCTTCACAGGAAGAATTAGCACAAATTCTTTCATTGACTGCAACAGCCATAAAGATCCTGGAATGAATTTCAAGTGGGACATCAATAGGGTGCTCTTCGCTTGCCAAGGCCCTGATTTGCTTAGTGAAGTTATCAGAAGCAGTTGAATCGGCTTCCGCCGGAAGAGTTGGAAGGGAAGTGATTGATGGGGTGCTGTAGTTGCCGTTATATTGAACAATTGCACTGGTGGTGCCGTTGTGATGTGAAACATTAGTTCCATCCATAAAAGAATGAGAAGCCATGTAATACTGGCTGGGAGGTTGGTTTGCGGTTACTAAAATGTCCATGGTTTGGCCTGGAGTTATCATGATGTAAGAGGTGGTTATAGGTTTTATGTATGAAGCGTCTTGTGCTACGACTGTGAGGGTGTGGTTCGCAATGGCGAAGAACTGTTCTTCGTTCATCACGGCGTTGATTACCCGGAGAAGATAGGTCTTACCGTAATCAACCAGCCATCGGTATGTTGTCTCTGCATGCAACACAAAATCCATTAATTAGTACTTGTTTTACACAAATCACTACAAACCTTAACAGATGATTCTTGTGAAACTTTAGGTTGGTTGCAGAAGCAATTTATGTTCAGAAGGAATCAAAACACTTAATACCATATCAGCTGTTTGTACGTATTTGGAGTTTAGAGACTATTTATGAGATGGCGTATTCTTACGTTTGAATAATTAACTTGGCGTGGAGAGTTTATGGCCTAAATTTACTTGCAAAGAGTAAATAATGCTAAACTTACTTTTCATGCAAAGCATATATATCTATATATATATATATATATATGATCTCCATTTTTTTTTAATAAAAATGGGGTTAGTTTTTGGGCCCACACTGCATCGAACTTTAACGATCTGAACCGTCTATTTTTCAACGTGTACCACATAGATCATTCTTCCAAAATATTAGCTAACTGAAAATATTTGAGGCATCTAATTGAGTTCAAATAAATTGACGAATACTTTGTTCCCTTAAGAAACATTGAAATTTCATCGTAATAATTAAATAGGCAACGGTTTTAGATTGAACTGAATTTTTGCAAAACTGATATATGGATCGAGACTTACAAAATACATGCTTCAAATGGTTAAAGTACGATGTGCAATGAACACCATAACTAACTTCCTTTTTTTTTTTCAAAATTTGAAGATCCCTATCCTTAAAGTGCTTATATACACACACACACAACATATACACACACATATATATATACATACATATATATACATACATATATATATATATATATATATATATATGCACGAAATAAAAAAGTGCTTACATAACAAACACACACACACACACACACACACACACACATATATATATATATATATATATATATATATGCACGAAATAAAAAAAAAATGTCGTTTAAGTTTTTAAGAAATTTGATATTCTTTTTTATAATATGGTTTTACTGACTAAGCAAAGATGTTACATATAGCTCGAACAACTCAGTAATACAAATCATTGCAGTTGTCAACACTTCAATGTAAACGAGGAAAACGAATATGAATAGTGGTTTCGTAATAGAAAAAAAAATTGAATAGTGATTTTCCATCGTTTTCTTCCAACTCTGTTTTGCTAACTAACTAATCTACAAGTCGAGACGCATAGTATTATGGTTTAATAGTGTTCCTCTTCACTTTTAAGTGAGAGGTGTTAGACTCAATTCTCGTCAAATGCGAATTTGAACTACATTATTGCTATCCCATTATGGGGCTAAGCCCACCTCCTTCTCCTTAATGTAAATAATATTGTTTTTTTTTTCAAAAAAAATAAAAATTCTTAAAAAAAAAAAAAAAAAACAAACACTAAATTAAACTGCAAGTCAGAAAAGCCAAAACCCATTCCTTTCTTTGTATGTTATTTTACATAGACACCTTTTAGTCTTTGACAAAAATGAAAATACACCCTATAGTCTCCATCATTCACGCTGATCGTTGTATATTATTGAACTAGATTAGGTTAATTGGATCTTTAATTAGTCTTACCATTGGAACAAGGATACAAATCTCCGGGTTGTCCGTTAATTGTGAAGGCATCTGAAACATTTGGATCGCCACCTTTTGCGAGAGCCTCTTCTATTATTTCCATCACATCTGCCTTAAACCATGATCCTGCCAAGTTAGATACTTAGTTTTAATGCATATACATGTACAATTTAATATTTATAATTTACGTACTCTACAATAAATCCAATGGTACAACTGTACAATGTGATACTTTTGCACCACAAGGCCACAATAGTTGTTTATCTTTTGCAAAATAGGAAGTTGATTTTCTATTGTTTATGCACGAATAATGTTAAGGAAACTAAATTTTTATAAAAAATAATGTGGTCTTTTATAATTGAATTATTATTTAAGTGTTGATTAATATATTTATTTTATAATGATGATACATTATTTGATTTGCAAATTTGAATTAAAAATTTTCATCTACCTAACATTACCCCTAATGCAATATGGAAACTTGCAAAAAGGTAAAGGGCATGCGCTCCAGAGTTTCAAAATACAACCTTTTTGGTCTTTTTACTTCTCAGTACACATCACGTAATAAGTTTATGCTAATATTGAAATACTGACAATTTAGATTCTGTATATGACACCACAAAAACACTAATAAAAGACTTTTCTAGTTTTTGTTTTACATATATTATGGAGATATTTTTCGTATATCCGGAAGATAGACAAATAATATGCTATTTGCTTATAATATATTTTAAAGTTGAATATATATGAGAAAATTAAGGTTTACTATAAAATAAAGAAATATTTTTGCTCACTACCCTTAAATGATGGTGATGTTTATCATCCTATTTATTATCGTTAGATAAATTTAAATTTTGAGATATATGTAGCTAATAAACACAAATCTCATAATTAAACCCACTCAATGATAATAAGTATAGTGGTAAGCATTATCATCAAATTTTTTTTTGAACAATCGATATTATCTACACTAATGGGAAGGGGGTGGACTTAGCCTCACAATGGGCTAGCAATAATATGGTTCAAATTCGCATTTGACAAGAATTGAACCTAAGACCTCTCACTTACAAATGAAAAGAAATACCATTAGATCGTAGTACTAAGTGGCTTATCATCACTTGAAATTTATAAGCAAATATGTACTTATAAAGTAATTGACAATATTGCTGATGTGTACTACAAAATATTTCTTTTCTTTGATATGAATCTCATACTACAAACAATATCAACCAAGCAAAAGAAAGATTACAATTAACGACTTTTGGATGTTTTCTAGCAAAAAAAAAATTATTAGAACGATGCCTTCACAACGATGAATATAAAGAAAAACAATAAGAGTCGCTTTTGTAAGAGATTTTTCAGTATAACCGGTATACTAGGTGATATATCACGTGTCATTATATAAATAATATGATATGTGTGCTAAAAAGTTAATAACTTAAAAATAAATTTTCTACTACTTCTATTAAAACATTTAATGTACCACTTGTGTTTATATCAAAAGGAAAAATTTCTTTTCTTTCAAAAAGTTCTATGGAATAAACAGTGCACGTGTTACATCCAAATCCCCATTACGTCATTCTTCGAATCACGTGATATTCTATAACAAAAATGATGAGACCTGATAGTTATGATGACCACTTAACCACCAAACCATAAGGTCATGTTTGGTAGCCCGTATAATAGATCGGATAGGATAGCTAATACGGTTCCAGGTGTTTGGTGTTATTTTGTACTAAATAATACCCTGACTAATTATACTGACCCCACACCTTTTATACTGTGTAGACCTGCTAAGTTATCCAACCAAAAAGCTCGGTATTATTTAGTCGGGTTCTCGTCCACACGCCGCTCGCTCTACTCCTCTCACATCGCTTGCTCTCTCCTCTAAATCCAAGGTTCTTCCTCCCCTTCTGAATCTGAGATTCTTCTTCCTCCTCCCTGTTCCGCTCTCCTCCTATTTTTCTTGCAATTTTTCTTCTTCTCGCTCTGTTCTGCCTTCCTATTTTTCTTCCAATTTTTTTTTTTTTTTTTTTTCAATTAGATTGAATCTGATTGTTTTTTCTCTCTCTAATTTTTGCAATTGATTTTAAAAATTTCAGCATGATTTGCATGGTCATGTAATTATTGGGTAACGAATGTGGGAATGCAGATTATGCGTTTGATCTTTGATGTAATGTTTGTGTGATGGTGCATGCAGGGAGGAGAAAGCGGTGGAGCAACCGGAGTTGCCGAAGTACAGAGACAGAGCTAAGGATGAGAATTTGAAAGGTGGGTTTTGCTGGGTTTCTTGTTGCTGCCTTTGTGTTAGGTTTGGTTCAGGATAGCAGACGGGGAAGAAGAAGTACTTTTGCTGGGCTGATTTGTAGCTAAAAAAAATGAGAAGGATTGGAAAAAAAAAACGATGAGAATTTGAAAGGTGGGTTTTGCTGGGTTTCTTGTTGCTGCAGTGGGGTTTGGTTCAGGGAGCAGATGGGGAAGAAGAAGAAGGGATAGAGAGTAGGGGTGGGTTCGGTTCTAATCGGTTCGGTTTTTTACCAAAACCGAAACCGAACCGAAATTTCGGTTCGGTTCGGTTCGGTTCATTTTTTTTTTCGGTTCGGTTCGGTTCATTTTTTTTTCGGTTCGGTTCATTTTTTTTTCGGTTCGGTTTCGGTTTTTTTTCAAAAAATGAAAAAAATTGAAATCTTAAATTTTAACATCTCCAACACAATCATAACATAAATATTCCAACTAGAATCAAAGACAATGAAAGTAAACATTTAAAGTTCAACTAGAATTATAACATAAAGGTTTTTTTTTTTATAATATTTTGGGTTTAAAGTTTAACTGTAAATAGATTTTTTTTTAGAAAAGTAAAATTTTCTACCATTTTCTTCACACCTCAACTCTTAACTATGAATAATACAAAGAGCTAGTATAGATTGGTGGACGTGAGATGAATTATTTTATCATGATAGTATGTACAATGAGAGCATTAGGCTTACAAATTGGGTTTTAAAAATAATACCCAAAACAAATAATTAAATAAATAAAATTAAAAGATATTAATTTAATTAATTCGGTTCGGTTCGGTTCGGTTTCTAGACCACTAAAACCAAACCGAACCAAAAGAATTTGGTTCGGTTCGGTTTTTTCAATTCGGTTCGGTTTTTTCGTTCGGTTCGGTTTTTTCGATTTCGGTTCGGTTCGGTTTTCGATTTTTTTCGGTTTTCGGTTTTTTGAACCCACCCCTAATAGAGAGGGAGGGAGTTTAGGGGGTGCGGCGGAGAGACTGGAACAAAAAAGATGATTTCAGTTTTTTTTTTAATTTTATTTGAAGTTTAATTTTATTTTAAGTTTGATTCCTCCTATCCGGTATAATACCAAACACTGTATAAATAATACGATCATTAGTCCAATACTGCACCAAACGTCCGACTAATTTAGTCAATACTATCTGGTGGTTATTTATCCTATCCGATAGAAATAGTCAGTACAGTCCATATTGCCAAACGAGGCCTAAAATATATACCAAAGTAACGTGGAGGTTGGAAAATAAATAAAAATCTTTTCATTTTACATTCATTAAGTTATTTAGGCATATAAAACTAATCACTTCCATAATTTGAGATGTTCTCGAGTATTGTATTTTAGATTCACGTATATTAAAAATAAGATCTGGTAAGGTATATGTATTTATTTATTACATTCATGATTTAACAGTCATATATGCAACTAAAATTGGAGAATATCATATTTAACAGTTAGATGGTTCATACATTAAGTAATTGCATGTATTTTGATCAATCAACGATTTTAGGTGCCTAATAGTAACACGGTTATAACTAAATGGTTAAAGAATTAATAGATATGAAACTAATGAAAGTACCTAGAATAACTGTTTCTTGTGCATCTGGTGTTGCAAATGGATAAGTGGTGCCGGCAGCCGGTAGAATAACAATTGCACCATGGACGGTGGCGCGTGTCCAGTCACTATGAGCATGCCACCATAATGTTCCTTCTTCACTGGAGAATATAACTTCGTACGTGAAGTTTGTTCCTGGTTGAATAGGGCATTGAGTGATGTTTTCAGGTCCATCGGACCATGGATTTCTTGGATTCTTCACTCCATGCCTATACAAATTAAACAACAATTGAGCAGTCAATTATGTGTTTACTTATAAAACAAAAACAAACCGAGCTAAAAGTTATATGCATATACAATTTCCTTTACGGGGATGCACAACAATACACACATGCATTAAAGCTATTGATGGGAATTCACCTACTAACGTATACAAAAGTCAGAAGACACAAATTTATGATGTGTTTACGTAACGGTAATGAAAATATGAGGAATTGAATTGAGGAGGAGTTGAAATGATGAGAAGTCAGAATCATATTCATGTTGAAGCTATTTACTTAAATGCTCTGGAATCGGAATAGAATTCCATAAAACTGTTTACTAATTCAGTAGAACCGGAATATAAACCAGTATGATTACTAAAATGTCCTAGTCCCAAATCAAATATTTTATATACTTTAATGAGTTTATAAAGGATAGTCTTGGAAATAAAAAAAATAAGTGAAGGCATAAAGGGAACAAAAGTGTCATTCCGATTGCCTAAACAATCAGAAATTGGATTACCACCTATATCTAGGGAATCCAATTCTACCAATACAAGGAATTGAATTCCAAAATTTGTGTGGGCCCCACTGCTTTTTTGATTCCTCCATGTTTAGTAAAATCGGATTTCAATTCCACATTCTCATTCCGATTACGGATACCTAAACACGCCCTTAAGGTGTTCTTTCACATCCATTGCTTCAGTCTTTTTATTTTCTATGGAACAATATGTTTACATTAACTGGTGGGGAAATAAAATACTGTCCAACTTACTATTTACGATATTTGAACATAAAATTTTTCACCTACAAATGAATAGAAATATCATTGTACCGCCGTACTAAGTAGTTCACGCTCTCAATTTTTCAAAAACTCTTCTCTCTCTCTCTCTCTCTCTCTCTCTCTCTCTCTCTCTCTCTCTGTTTGAAAAAGACTACTACTCAGTATTCATTAGCCTCAATCGATCTAACTTAAAAACGTGCTTAGCTAGCTATAGCTGTCAATTATCACTATGGTTTTTCCGTATTCATTAGCCTCAATCGATCTAACTTAAAAATGTGCTTAGCTAGCTATAGCTATCAATTATCACTATGGTTTTTCCACCGAGCTTATTATTCATCATTCTTTTTCTTTTTTGGTAAGTATCTACCAAGCTTAGCTAGCTATAGCTGTCATTATCACTATGGTTTTTCCACCGAGCTTATTATTCATCATTCTTTTTCTTTTTTGGTAAGTATCTACCAAGCTAAGCTTTCTATCTTTCAATTACAATGACTCTTGGTTAATGTCAAAAAGAAAAAGCACGCACTCACACACAGAGTTAGCCATGGGCTACGATCAGTGGAGGCTGCGAGCAAAGATTACCAGTGAACAGTGAGACCGTAATATCCTTGGTTGTGGACATTGATAAAAGCGGTGTCTCCTCTGTTAACAGTGACGGTTGGTCCCGGAAGAGTTCCATTCACAGTTAAGATGCTCTTTGTGCTACAAACCCTTGTAAAATTTGTTTCTTGCAGCTGCGAAACCAAAAATATGAAATAAAGACTTTTTTTTTTAATTTTAAATACAACCACATATTTGCAGTAAGGGTGAGACAGTAGGACAAATGATATTCGAACTCAGCCTCTACTAGAATCAAATATATGACCTCTCAAAATAAAGACAAGTTGGCATGCAGTATATGTAGCAAGCACTTACATGGAAATCATAATAATGGATAGCGCCATTAGCCTTGCTCAGGAACATAAACCCTACAAGAGCTAAGACCAGGAAAGCCATGTTGTTGTAGTTCCCCATTTTCAGATGTTTGTCTGAAAACTAACTTCCCATCCTGTGTCCTTCAGGTCACCCTTGAGATGTTGTGCGAGTTGGATCTCCGCTCGACTGCAATTTATAGAATAAGACTTCGTAGCAATTAGTTGCTTCTTTGATTAGTAGACACGACTCCTCCCCACTTTTTTATTTTTCCACTTAATTGACCATTTCACATTACGTACCTAACAGACAAAAAAAAAATGAAAACCACAAACACACGAAAAACGAAGTATAAAATGACCTAAAGGAAAACACAGTTGCTAAATCAATGCAACTACGCTTTGTTGGTACTTCGTTTAGGCACTAATACTTGAATTCCGCACAAATTATGCCATGCATGAGTATGATTTTCTTCATTCCTATTCACATTCTCTTCTCTCTCCTCCTCTCACTTTGTGCTTTTTGTCTTATTGTTTTTATAAAAAAATCAATATAAGATGTTAATGTGACTTAATTGTAACAGTTCAAGTAGGAGAAGAGACAAGAAGAGAGATTAGGAGGGGAAAGAGTCTTTTTTCCATATCAACCTAAAAGTGATATGACACACTAACAAGACCAATAGTCCAGTAAATGCCAAATCAAATAACTAGGATCGTGACAGGGTGGAATACATTACCCCTGGTATTCCACAAAGGTAATGATCTAAAAACATCTTTTTCCCTTCTTTTTTGTTTGGTTCCATTCCTTAGTACTGGCCTTTAGTAACGCGCTTTGTTCTTTTACATCTCATTATTTACTTATAATTTTTATTCCTTTTTATTTTTTAAATATTTTTTATTTAAAAAAATTTAAGAAATAAATGAAAAAAACTAGCCTCTCCGTGGGTGGTTTTGTTTTGTTAGTCTAGATTTTTTTTAAAATCAAATTGTTTTAAAAACTAGCCTACTCCTGGCTTGATTCGAGTCCAAAAATGCATTCTCTCACACATTTCCTGCTCCATTAGCGTAATACATTAAACATTATAATTACATATCACGGTGTAGCGAAGCCAATTTCTTTAATGAGGTGTGTGTGTGTATATCTCTACTAATTAATAAAACACTCATTGTCAACCAAAATCCTATGAAATTACCAGTTTAACCCTCTAACTAAAACATAACATGAATAAGAAATATGAGGCAGAAATGTAATTTCACACAACCAAATTTTGCTTTTTTTTTTTTCAAAACCTCACCTACATATGATCCTAACATATCTCTAATTATTAAAATTAAATTAAATTAAAAAATAAAAAAACTTCCCACTCCCATTTTCTCTATCACTCCCTTCCTCTCTCATTATATTTCAAAAACAAAAATAAAAAAATTTCTCACACACTTTGTGTGTGTGCGCCCATATGCTAGTATATATCTAACATATGTGTGTTTGTACGTGTGCGTAATGCATTATATTAACACAAACAAGTCTTACAATAATCAGGGATATTACTAAAAGAATGTCTATCAAGGATTTAAAACACAAAACTAGACGACTCTGTTTACGGCAGAAAATAACACATACCAGGTCAAGCACCGACAGTGTCGAATAACAGCATTTGGCTGGTTGTTATGGTTACTGCATTAAACCTAAAACAACTTTAGTACTACTCAAGTCAAAAGGACCATATTGTATTGTTTGTACTCGTCGGTTAAAGCATTTCATCTTTGGCGCCAAATATTTACCCGACGAATTTTTTTATTGCCTACGAATTATGTTCGTCGTGTAACAACTTTTAGTCAATGCATGCTTTTGATTTATTTATTTATTTATTTTTTGGAGAACGCCTTTGATTTATTTTGCCCTACCAATGGCAATGTCTGTCGTGTAAGTGAAGGTTACCCGACGCCTGAAACTTCGTAGGGCAACTGGTAGTGATGTTTTTATTTATTCATTTATTTTTTATTTTTTTAAGTTCAATACAACATCGTGCCAATTATCAAACGTAAGTGACAGAGAAAGTGTGCATGTACAAAACCAAATGAGAGAAAAACCAAAACGACAAGTCAAGATTTTTTTGGCCTTCGCTTGTTTTATATTTTAATCCATATGGTGTATAATTTTTTCCTAATATTATTCAAATATATACACTTTATTAAGATGGAACAAACTAAAGTTCTATATTAAGATTGAACAAACTAAGGTTCTATATACCATAAGATTGGATGAACCAGTTTTATATATGCCCTATTACCTATATTGAGTACAAATATGGAAAATAAATATATAATTTTATACACGCGCGCATACCGCGCCATAACTAGAATAGATTTTTCTCACGCGCATGAGCGCGTGTAGAAATGAGTGTGCTTGTAGAAAGGCTAGTTAATACAAATGCAGTAAACTCATAGTGGGCTTCATGAATTGAATCAAATGGATCTTTTTAACTAAGCGGTAGAGTCCTGTATGATGATCAAAATTGTTCATTTTGAGGTCTCCTTAAGGCTATATTTGTATGAAATTTTTTCAAGATTTAAGGGATTGATGTCAAGTTATGAAGTAGTGGATCATAAAATGTTATATAGAGGAATTAGAAAAACCTCATGACTCATGAGTGTGTTACAAAAGCATGTAAGAGAAATTTGTAGATGACACCTCACAATTAGGGATTAGAAAAATCCCTCTCATATGCTTATGTAATGCTCATGAAAGTTTTTTCTAATATCTTCTATGTTGCATTTTCTAGTCCATTCCTTAATAATTTGGCATCAATCCCTTCCCTCATTCAAACATAACTATAGGATTCGTAAAGAACAAACTATTTTGAGAATCATTTAGTTATTTGGTTAGCAATGCACACTATTTGGATCATCTATTTATTAGTTAATTGTACAAAATGATTACATATTTTGTATTATTTCTTTTTTTTTTTCCGCATAAATGAGCCTTAAAGAGTGAAACTCACATTGTGAAAAAAAAAAAGAATCTTATATTTGTTTGTGTTTTTTAGTAGTTAGGCTACTTTCAATCACTACTAGAAATTCTGCTATAAGCCACCCTTTTCATTGGTGGCTATTGTGGCATGTAGCCACTCACATTGGTGGCAAACCTCTATGGCCACCAAGCACCCACTAAACTAGAGAGTGTGACCCATGTAGAGGACTCTATTGTAACAATGGCTACCAATATTGCATTGGTGCCTTTCCTGCAGTGCCACCCTAATTCACATCGGTGGCAAAGTTGCAAAATAATATTAAAAAAAAGGATGCCTTGTGTGGGCACCCAAATTGGAGTATCATATTTCTGTTTCTATTTTTGGTGAGAAAACAAATTGTAATATCATTCAAATATAAGAATATAACCATAAATTTGCATAACTGAGATTTTATAGAATTTTGTACAAATTTTGGAACCAAACTTTAAAAAGTCTTCGAACCCTTTGTTTCCAAGAGCTTAATCATCTCAATAACTTGAATCTGATCATCAGCTACAGCCTGCACCCAAAATCAAACCCACAAATTTTGTAAGAATAACGTTAACTCAAGTCCAACTAAAAGTGATTAGAGTTGAGGACAACACTGAGATATGATCATATAAATACTTGGGAAAAGTAGATTTTCTAGGGGTTTGCAGTCATAATTTACCATACAAAAATCTCCACAAATTCACTGCAACCCTTCTGCAACTTCAACTAAGAACATATTAAATTGACAAGTTCATGAATATGCAGACCACCTTCAACCTTGAAACAACAAATGATCTCCCAATCAGCGTGGATATTCAACATCAACACAAGCATCAACAAATTTCAATTTGTTTTCATTTCTTTTTATTCCTTTTTGTTCAACCTAATCAACTTCCTTGAGAAATAAAACAAAAGGTAAAGAGAAAAGGAGACAGTTCCCAACCTGGCTCAACTTCGCCTTTGGAAACTAGGCACTGGAAATAGAGATGGACTTGGTGAATATAGATGCAAAACCTGCAAAATTGGGCAATTAGAAAAATTAATTCAATTCAATAACTGAGATGCTGCAATAGTGGTGTAAAAACACAAAATGGTGAATAAACAAAACCTCCACAAAGCACATCACAAAAGAAAAGAGCGTAAGGAAACTAGAAATCTTACCCCAAGGAAGAACGGGAAATTCTAGCATCTGTTTAGGTACCGTGATGATATATGAAGCAACCTGCAAAACAACATAAAAAACAAAATTAGAGAACAACAAACCAAAATTAGCAACATTTACTAGTACTAAGATTCTGTTTTGCAAACATGCCAAGATTGATGCAACGAGAGAGCGAGGATTGGTGTAGAGCATCGATGTCTCCTCCTTTTCGAAAAAAAGATCCATGATGTCCATGCCTGCTTCAAAGTTCACAAGTTCCCCAACTTTTGCCACTCCCCTGAACTCAAAACCCCATGAAAGATGTATAGAAATGAGGCTAGTAATCCTTGAAAACAAGCAGATCATGAGAGGAAGAAGCTAACACTAATAGTACAATGAAAGTAACGAAAACTTACTTCAATTGAGGCAGAAGCTCTTCAAAGTGTACAAAAGCAATATTGTTCATGCCAATCTCAAAATTCACTTCCTTTGATAAAAACCATAGACAACTCTCAGCCGACTAGCACAATACAAAGCAAACGAAAAGAAAGAATAGAAGAGAAATTCCAGATCTTTAGACTTTACCTGCATTAAAATCACCTTCTGTGACATGATCAACCAAAATGTAACGCACCCGATAAGAAAAAAAGATCAAATTTTTATGTGGAACATCACTTCCTCTCTGCAAAACAATTTTATCACATCATTTGAATTAATAAATTGAACACAAAAGCAAGAACATTTATCGGAATGAATGCAGTCAGAAGATATCAACCAAATTTAGGAATATCGAATGAATGCAATCCCCAAATAACAAATTTCCAGTCCCCTAATCCTAAATTTGCAGACAACCCATAAAAAATTAGACAGTCAAGGATCGAAGAAGTCGTCGATCAAAATTCAAAAGTAGAAAAATACAAAGAAATCAAGCATGCAGTAACTGAAATTAGGAGATTTTCAAAACAAAAATCCTAATTTTAATTCTAAATCCCCAAATTGAAAGTTCAAAACCCTAATCCTCAATTTCAGAATCCAAATCAAGGTACAATAATTTCATGAAGTTTGGCACCTTCAGATTAGAGAAGCTTCGATTTGGAGGTCGTTGGAGGTGGAACCGTGGAAGTTTGGATTTGGAATATGGTGTAGTGGTCGATGACTCGATGGTCGACGTGTTGAGTTTGTGACAAAGGGAGGATGAGGAGAGCAGCAAGTGCAAAGACGATTCGAGGGATTAGAGAGAGTGTTGAGTCTGAGGCTGTTGACATATCAGAGGAGGAGATTATTGTAGCAGAGAGATCCGAGAGGTTAGAGAGAGTCGGTCTGAGTGAGAGAGAGAGAAAGAGCACGCATAGTCATTTGAGAGATAAGAGAGAGAGTGAGGTTTTTTAGCCAACGGTTGAGATTTAATCTCAACAAAATCCAACGCTTATGGTTTATTCAAGTATATATAATATATACTTTTAAGGTTTGATAAAGGTCGAAGCCACCAATGAATGGTGTTATAAAAGTTAAAGCCACCAATGAATGGTGTTACAAAGGTTAAAGCCACCAAATTTTGACAATGGTGACAATCCAATTTACAAAGCCACTGATGAAGAAGGGTGTCCTCAAAATGGTGCCCTATAGCACATTTTCTTGTAGTGAATATTACCAATTATTTTTATGATAGAACCCTGACTTTTATAATATCAAAGTAGATTGGTCTATGTGTAAATTCCAATAGTAACACGTGTTTTACGACACCTAAGTTGTGTTGTCCACATATTAGAGGTTAAAATTAACCACACGTGAATGAGTATGTTGAGAATATGAATCTCACGTTGAAAAAGGAAGAGACCTAGCATGTCTGTATAAGAAGTTAGGCTATTTCCCAGTCAACCAGTTTAAGATGAAGCATCAACTTTCTTCAAATAATAGCGAGTCATAAGATTTTATGGTATTGTCTAAAACATAGCAACTGGTACCCTTTCTTTAAAAAGGGTACGTGATACCCTTTATTTTAGTTAATACTTTAGAATTTTCGTCCATTTGCATAATGTTTTAAGAACAGTCCAATGTTACTAAATATCTCTTTCCTTTTATGTAACCATGTTATAGTTCAATTACACAGAGAATTAATCACAATCCATATGGCTATTTTTTATTTTTATTTTGAGTTTCATCTTAATAGCTACTGATTAACGTATAGCTTAACACAGAGATGGATTAAACAAAGAATTATCAAGAGAAATGAAATGATATCTGTGGATGCAAATTTCTTCCTCCTTGATCATGGACAAAATTGCACCTAAAAAACAATTAACACTTTTTGTCAAGGCCAAGAGCCTCACGCGTCCACGATGAATGGGGGGGCTTTGGCCGAAGAACCTCCGATGCCAAAGTTAGAATTTAGAGAGAAAGTGTTTGAGAATTTTAACAAGAGAATTGGAAGTGTACTTTGAGGAAAAGAATGAGGTTTAAATAAGAGAGTGGCCGGCCTCCTAGGGTGAGAGAGGACCGGCCACCTAACCTTGTTTGTGAGCTAGGTTCTTGATTTGTGTTAATTTGGGAGTTATGGAATAATTACCTAGTCAATTAGCTAATTAATAGAATAATTACCTAATTGATTAGCTAATCAATATAATAAAAAGGAAAGATTTTGGGAATTACCTTGTGGAGAATATTGGATGAGGATGGATGAAATAGATTTGAATTGTTACCTATTTTGGGCACTTTTGACTTGGTTGAGGGATGATTGCCTGCTGATCGCGCGTAGGAATCCCGGTATGCCTCAAGGGTATTTTTGTCTGTTTATATCAAAAAATCCACATGTCGCCTTGTGATTATTTTTGGCTCCACAAATGCCCCCACACCTGCTAGGCTGCTCGTAGGAAATGACAGCAGGTGTAGAGATCTTCTTGCTCTAGGAAACTTAGGACTGCCTCCTATTTTGATGTAGATTCCCTCTTTAATATGAAATTAGATCTTTCTAGGAAAGGGAAATAAATTTCTCTCAAAGCCTATTTAAGTCCACCTTAAGTGGGTTATTAAATCCACTTTGGAGAGCGATTTATTCTACCCTACAAGAGAGAGAGAGAGAGAGAGCTTAGAGGATATTTGTTCCCCCTCCTCTAGCAATCTTCTACATCTTGCCCATGTAAAGGACCGTCTTTTGTTGCTTTCTTCATCTTCTCCGTGCCTCACCAATGTAAGAAAAAATTAATTTTCCTTGTCTACTTTTTGGATAGTGTTGTCGCAGGGCAGCCGTCGGGGTGGTGTGGCACGTCGACTGGCAGGGGCCAGGAGTCAGCTCAGCATAGGCCGAGGATGTGTTGTGGCAGGGACCACTGCTTTAGGCTGCTCAACTTGGCTAGAACCATGGGTAGCTTGTGCGGCTGGGGCCGCGGATTGAAGTGCTGAGATGTAGTGCTAGGCAAGCCGCACTCATGCCCTTCGGGGTCTTGGACCTGACGCGGGCCAGGCCGGCGATTGAGATAAATAAAGAGGTCACGGGCCTCATGGATTGCTGGAATGCTGGGCATGCAAGCCTCCTACCCGCTGGAATGCTGGGTTGAGCTCCCCTGCTGAGTACCGTGAATGACGTTGGCTGTTTATTTCTCTTCGTCGGGAGAAAGGTAGGCTGCTCCCGAAAGATGAGGTAAATAGGATCAAGGCGGATGCATTTGCTCGTCTGATCACTATCGTGGAGCTTACTGTGAATGAAGGTGAAAAGAAGAGATCTTCCCCGCCTGCTCCATAGATGCCTGTTGAGAAAAAATTGAAGACTTCCTTCGCTGCTCGTGATGATCCGTCTGCTGTCGAGAGTCCTGTGATTGGCCTGACTTCTTCTAACGGAAAGAAAAATGAGGCTGCTAGATCTGACCCTGTGGCGCCTTCCATGTCGAGAATGGCTAGTACGATTGTTGATAAGATTGCTCAGCGTAAAGGCCATATCATGCCCCCAGTGCCGAAGTTTGTACCAGGACGTCTGTTGGGAACCAATTATGGTTCACCTTTGGAGAAGCTTGCTATTATAAAGAGCAATAAGGTGAACTCTGTTGCTAAGGTGGCGCCAAGGCCCACTTCCTCTGCTACTGAGACTGATTCGCCTGTTGGGAAGGAAAATACTACTCACGTGGGCAACTGTGAGAAATCCACTAAGCCTACTTCTAGGAAGGCTGATGAGATCTGTGTGCTCTTGAAACCAGATCTGCTTGAAGACATGGACGCTTATGCCAAGTTTGTTGGTGGCGTTAGAAAGGTTTACTTGCCCAAGTTCTTTTGCGAAGCATACGACACAATATAGAATGACTGATCTGCTTGCTATAATGCAGATATAGCAAGGCTGCCAAGGAGGTGGCGAAGACTATGGCAGCTGAAGCTTATTCCTCGACCTCAGATTTAAGACCTTGAGTTTACAGTTTCTGAGCTTCGTTTCGCTGCTTATGCAAAGGATGAAGAGTTGATTGTTGCTTATAATCAAGTGATCCACTTCAAGAGAATCGTCGATAGGCTTGAACCCCAAGTATTGGATCTTCAAGGTGTACTGAAGATCAACGAAAGTCTGCAGAAGGAAATGGATGAGTTGCAGCGCGTCCTTGTTGGTTTGCTCGAGGAGAATGAGCAGCTGAAGGGTGATAAGGATGGGCTTGAGGTTTCGAGACCATCTCTATTTCTCCGGAAGACTTGTTCACTTTTACTTCCTCAATTGGTGAAGTAGTCGAAGATGTTGATGCCAAGGCTAGAGCAGCCGGGGGTGAAGCGCTTGATGGTGCCGCTGCTGAGAATGTCGCGGCTGCTGAAGGTGTGGCGACCGAGTAGTTGTGGAGTGTCCAAGCTGCTGAAGAGTAGTCTTCTAGGTAGTCTTTAGGATTTTCTTTGTTTCCCTCATTGCTTTTTCCTTTGCTTGAACTCCTTTGGTCGTTGCTAGTTGTTTATCAATTTTGCTAGAAAATTTAATAAACTTGCTTCCTTCGTCTTTCTCCATCTTCACTTCTTTTGTTCATGCTCTAACCTTTAGACTTTATAGACCAGTGGCAGGCGTGCTACTTTTTTTATAAGCAGACATGCCGCGTAGCCTATGCAGCCGTATCTGTTGGTGTAGAACTTTGCAAAGTTGTTAGCCATAGGGTCGGCAGCCGAACTCCTTACTTAAAGAAGCAGACAAGTCTACGTGACCACTAGGCTGTTAAGCTTGGCTTTCTCCAATTCCGTAGGTTACGTAGCCAGTATCACAACACTTTAGCACTTGGTGCAAGTCGTTCCGCGGTTGGCAGAGGTGAAGCTTATCGACTATGTAGCATGTCGGCAGTGGATAAAACTTTGTATATGCACGCTAGCTTGTTTAACCTTTCATAAAAATGTGCGGTTATATAAGTCTAGCGCAGCTATACTGCTCGAAGGGCAAGCCGTAGGCAGTCTTCCGGAAACCGCAGGCTACCTTAGTGCACTCGATAACAGCTTTAGGGTTCCAGGGCAGCCGTCTATCTGATGTATTGTGTAATGTGCCCCCTCCGTTTCTAGGGCCCGGTTCCCCGCGGATTAGGCCAAGAGACCCAAAATCCTTCAATTAGCTAAGCCTTGAAAAAGACCATTATGGCTACTTCTAGGAATCCTGGCGTAAGCCATTGTGCATCTAGTTATATTAGGGCAGCCAAGCTCATCCACGTCTGGATATTCGGAGTGTAGAGTTTATCCTCCCGCTTTGGAGAGTAGACCCATGTGGGTGTCAGAGAATTAGTTTACCCTCTCGCGCTGGAGAACATGGTTGGTCCCTCGGGGGGTGCAATTCCTGCGGTGAGTCCCTAAGAAGGGCACGATCTTCTTTTGAAGTGCATGAGTGATCAGTTGTTGTAAACATGCAGCCAAGCCAAGTTGTGATTACTTCTGAATTCCTCATTGAAAAAACGAGTGAAACGAACTAGAACTTAGCTGTAAGGTAGGAACTGCATAACAACTGGATAGTCCTTGGCTTGTGAGGTGGTGCCCATCGAGCTGCTTGAGTCTTCAGGCTTTGATGTAGCGGGAGGTCACACATGGTACTTCCTCAAATTGTAGGCATTCCACTACTTTTCGATTTTTTTTGTTGTTTCATAGTGGTGAGGGTGTAATTATTCTTGCCGCCTACTCTGCTGATCTTGTACGGACCTTTCCAGATGGGATCCATCTTTTTGGAGCCTTCACTACGAGCAGTGATGAATGCTTTTCTTTGGACTAGATCTCCGGGCTAGAATTTCCAGATCTTGGCCCTTTTGTTGTAGCTATAGAGGAGCTGCTGTTGGTAGGCTGGGATGCCGATGATGGTCTGCTCGCGCTTCTCCTCTGCCACATGTAAGCTTGTGGCCACCTCCTTTCTGTTCTACTCAATGTTTAGCAATAGAGTGCTAACACTTGGCATGATGACATTGGAATGAATGATTGCTTCTAAACCAAATGCCAAAGAGAATGGAGCTTCACCGGTTGCTCGTATTTTGGTGGTGCGATATGCCCATAGACATCCAGGGAATTCGTCTGGCCATTTTTCCTTCTTGTCGGTGAGGGATTTCTTGAGGCAGTCGAGGATCATCTTGTTGGATGCTTCGGCTCGCTCATTGCCTTGAGGATATCTCGGTGTGGACATGTGCTGCTTGATGTCATACTTTTGGAAGAACTTTGCCAAATCTTTTCCCACGAACTGCGGGCCGTTGTTGGTGAAGATGGATTGAGGGATGCCAAATCGGCAAATGATGTTCCTCCATATAAAGCGCTCTATGGTCATCTTAGTTGTGGTTGTCAGGGGCTCTGCTTCTATCCATTTGGTGAAGTAATCAGTTGCCATGATCATTATGTCTTTGCCCCCCAGTAGTAGGCGGCATAGGTTCTACCAAGTCGATTGCCGTTGCATGAATAGCCAATGACTCGTCTGCGGGTGTAATTCGCTGGCAGACAGTGCTGGTACCGGCTTATAGCATTGGTAGCGGTCACACTTTTGTACTAACTCTTTAGCATCTCGGTGCATGGTAGGCTAGTAGTAGCCTGTGTTAAGAGCCTTTTGTGCTAAGGATTAGCCTCCAGAGTGATTTCCACAGACGCATTCGTGGATTGAGCTTAAAACCTTCAAGTCATTGAGAGACGCTAGGCAGCAGAGATGTGATCCGGAGTAGGATCTTTGGGTGAGAATGCCATTCCACATGTAGTAACGTGCTGCCCTTATTTGGAGCTTTCTAGACTCTAATCTTTCCATGGGGAGTGTGTCATTGACCAGGTAGTCTATAGTGGAATCTTGCCAATTTGGAGTTGTACTAACCTGTGACACTTCGGTTACTGGCTCGGCCTCTATGCTTGGCTTGTCTAGATACTCTATCGGAATAGAGAGTTTGAATCGATGGTCGAGGGCGAAGCCTAAGCCGGCTAGCGCATTTGCATGGACTTTGTCTGCCCACGGAACTTGAGCGAGAGTGTAAGTTTGAAATGCCTCAAGTTGCTTGCGTACCTTCTCTAGGTATTGTGTCATCCTTTGATGTTTTACTGTGTATTCCTCAATAGTTTGGCTGGTGATTAGCTGGGAATCGAAATGAATTGCAAGCTTCTTCACCGCTAAGTCTTTTGCCATTCGTAGGCCTGCCAGTAGGGCCTTGTACTCTGCTTCGATGTTGGATGCTTTGAAGCCTAAGGTGATCGCCTGCTCGAGCATTGAACCGTCTGGGGTGACAAGGACCATGCTTGCTCACGAGCCTTTGTAGTTGGATGCGTCGTCGATATGCAAATGCTAGAAATCTCCATTGAGGGAGCCGTGGAGCTGGGGCCATATTACACGTAGCAGGAAATGCTCAACTGCCGGTATTGGGCCACTCTAGAGTTGAATTATGGAGTAAGGGTCAGCTAGGGCCATGTGTCGCGCAGCAGGAGGTGGTGCTCAACTGCTGGTACATGTTGCTCATATGTAGAATCTTTTAGGGCGACAAGGACAAAAATTGCTTCCAAGTGTGTCCTTCTAGTGTTCGTCTACCCTTGACGTGCCTTTTGAGCTAAGTTATTGCGTACGTAAAAAAACTTTGCATCGCCAATGTCTGCGCCTTTATCGTCGCACGTCTGGATTAGGCAGAATTGCTTGCGTCTGAAGGTAAAACTTGAGCTTCCGGGTTGCAACAACTTTCGCCAAAGTTAGCTTTTTGAATTTCTGGTATCATCGAGGAGAGCTTTTGAACTATGGAATACAGGTAGTCGGGCCCCCAGCTCTTCTCGTATGATGGTAGAGCTTATTGCTGCTTCGGATACCATCTAACATGTGAATAGGTCATCCGTTGCTTCCAGTTTGGATAGTTGGAGGTGATGTCAGGTACTCATTCTGATCCTTGAATCTGGATCAACAAGCCTCGTCCCAAAGTGCATGCTTTTCCGCTAGAGCAAAAGAGTCTGCCAGAGTCAGATCTTCTTTCATGATCAATTTTCCAAACAGCGGGTGGTCTGCTGGAAGTCCTTTTTGGAAGGCTGCCCTAGCTATCGAGTCGTTGCATCTGATCATCTTTGCCTTCTCTGCTTTGAACCTCTTCACATAGTTGCGGAACGACTCTTTTGGGTTCTTCTTGACGTTAAACAAGTGGTCAGACTTCTTCTTGATCGAGCGATATGATGAATATTCTTTGGTGAAAACCAAAGAAAGTTCATCAAAACTCCGGATAGATTGTGGCGGCAGGGTGTAGAACCAATCTTGCGCCTCGCCTTGTAAAGTGGTGGTGAATATCTTGCGCATGAGATCGTCGTTGTTTCGATAGAGGATCATTGCACTTCGGTAGTGCTTTAGGTGTCTCTCCGGGTCTTCATCTCATTTGAAGGATATGAAATGTGGCATGCTGAACTTGCGTGGAGGCTATGCCTGCTCGATCTCGTCCGTGAAGGGTGACCTGCTTATGTTGGTCATGTCCCGTCGTAATGCCTCGTCGGCCACTTCTTTGCGTTGGAAATCACGCGACGCTTGTTTAGGAGCCTCTCTACTTCTTCCTGAATTTGCCTTTGATGGGGTACCGAAGCTCTCAGCTGCCCCTAGTCTTGACCTACTGGTCTAGGCTGCTCTTCTACTTGCTCGACTCGTCTATGCCACGGTAGCGGTGCATGTGGTCCGTTTTTGGCAGGCGAGGGAATTCTTCACAGTCTGCTGGTTAAACTTGAGCTAGATTGAGTGACTGCTTCTCTTCGTCCGTCGTGTTGCCTACTCCGATATGAGGTAAAGGATGCTCCTTGCAGGCATAACCGCGAATGAACACTTCGCCTGGAAGGTTGCTCATGTTAACTATCGGAGTGTGGTCTAAACCGTGAGGGTATGCTCGTCCGTGGGCCTAACCGAGAGTGCACGCTCCTTCGCGCGCTAAGACGGGAGTATACGTTATCTCGGGGGTCTAGTCGGGAGTGTACTCTGTCGAAACGCTTGGTTCTTGGCTGGTCGAGTGGCTGCTTACCGGGACGCTGCTGGAAAGGTTCTTCGTCTGCCTTTGTCCTACTTTGGGACACCTCGTCTGGGGCACGTTGCATCTCGGTGCGCTGCAAAAGCTGATTCACCAAGGTTGTTTGTTGTGCAAGGGCACTTGTCAACTCTATGACTTGTCGGGACAAGTGTTGTTCACCATTTGGATTGGAAGAGCTAGGAATGAATGTTCCTTCTTAAGCAGTGGAAGAGTGGTAGACTCCGGGCGCGAGATTTGAGTTGGGAAATGTCAATTTCGCAGAGAAATATGGTGAGAATGCCCCCGGTTCGACCGTAGGCCCATAAATTTGAAGCCGGGACAGTTGAACTAATCTTGGACCGAATTGGGCTGCTTGGAAAGCCACGGGAATAGGATGGGCCACGGAAGTGGGCTGCTCGGCGGGAGCAGGCCGGGCCACGAGAGTGGGCTGCTCGGCGGAAGCAGGCTGCTCGACGTGTGGCGCACGTGAGTGTGAGGCTTGGGCTTGGCTCGGCAACGCATTGGGCTCACGTTGGATTTGGGCGGCCACGTGCCGAAACGCTTTGGGCTTGGAATAACATGGCTTGGGCCGTAGCTTTGGTGTCATGGACCTCGTCGCGGGTGGTTGCCGTGGTGGCCACCGCGGTAGTTGCCATGGTGAAGCCTCGTAGTGGTGATGCACCACTTATTGTCACATTTAGCCTCGTAGATCGCTGCGGTCCCATCTCTTGAATGTTGAAATTTGCATTCGTGGAGTTTTCTAAATTTCTAGCCATTGTTTTTTTTTTTTTTTTTTTTTTTTTTTACGTTTATAAAAGAATCTTTGCAAATAAAAAATTCTAATAATAAGAATGTATGAAAAAATACAAGTAGACTAGAAAATAGAGAAAAAACCTTTTTATGCGAGAGTCTTCAAAAAGTGTGGATTTCTAACTCTCAGTGAAAGCACTAATTTGTGGATGCAAATTTCTTCCTCCTTGATCTTGGACAAAGTTGCTCCTACAAAACAATTAACACCTTTGGTCAAGGCCAAGAGCCTCACGCGCCCACAATGAATGGGGGAGCTTTGGCTGAAGAACCTCCGATGCCAAAGTTAGAATTTAGAGAGAAAGTGTTTGAGAATTTTAGCAAGAGAATTAGAAGTGTACTTTGAGGAAAAGAATGAGGTTTAAATAAGAGAGTGGCCGGCCTCCTAGGGTGAGAGAGGACCGGCCACCTAACTTTGTTTGTGAGCTAGGTTCTTGATTTGTGTTAATTTGGGAGTTATGGAATAATTACCTAATCAATTAGCTAATTAATAGAATAATTACCTAATTGATTAGCTAATCAATATAATAAAAATGAAAGATTTTGGGAGTTACCTTGTGGAGAATATTGGATGAGGATGGATGAAATAGATTTGAATTGTAACATATTTTGAGTACTTTTGACTTGGTGGATGGATGATTGCCCGCTGATTGCGCGTAGGAATCCCGGTATGCCTCAAGGGTATTTTTGTCTTTTTATATCCAAAAATTTACATGTCGCCTTGTAATTATTTTTGGCTCCACAATATCCATACACCTCTTTTATCCTTTTAGGCATAACTTTGTTTATTTTTGTTCATTGATCTTCCTTTCATTTATTTAATCTAGTGGCTAGATATATAGGGGGAGAAGATAGGTGTGTGAAAATATCTTTTCTTTAAAAAAAAATGAAATTGGGATTTAAACCCTTGTGGTGTTAGACCGTTAGTAAATTTTGTGGTGTTAGACCGTTAGTAAATACAGGGGGTAAAAATGTACACCTCCATCCTTGTCTCGCTGTTCTCTATCTGCAATTTGTATTTTCTTGTCTGAGGCCATCATTGGCAGCGGCCGTTGATCTTCTCTTTCTTCGAACGATTGTAAGCACGTGAGATTCTTCGGAATTTGACAGCAGCCGTTGATCTTCTCTGACTTCCGTCACTAAACGAGATTGAGGGGCTAAAGAGTGGCCAAGAACGAATGCTTGCGGCTTGCTGTATTTGTAGAATTCTGATTTGGATTGGGCCAGAGTTTTGAAATTGGATAAAAAGTTTTATTAGCTTGGATTTTGAATTCTTACCGATGATATTCAACAATGTAAACTAAAAAGTTTATAACCTATACTGAAAAGCAGCTACCTTGATTATGCTTTGAACTTCAAATACTAGATGTCTGAAAAGATGCTACCTTGATTATGCTTTGAATTTCAAGTACTAGATGTCACGTCCGGCTAATGCACATTGCGTATGTATGACACCAGATTTGAATTTCTAATTGCATACATATATCAAGTTTATAAACCGTCATTTTCATTCTTCACACTTTTGAAGATTTTTTTTCAAATCTGGAACTAGAACCTGATATATGTATGCATCCATAGTTTCTAAAACTGTATTTCTCCGGCTAGAAGATTTGGTCTGTTCTCTTATTCCTCTATCTGCTTGATTGCCAGGGTAAAAAAAAAATGAAAAAGAAAAGGTTGGCTGGATCAAGGATGGGAATTGGCTGGTTAGGAAACCCACGAAATGGTTGGAGATAGACAGTTAGGAGAGAAGATGAATATACAAATTACAGAGATTAAAAGAGAGTGAATAAAAAGAAAGAGCGAGGTAAACCACATTTTTATCCCTGCATTTAACAGAAAAATTACTTTTGGACTAAATTTGCTAATGGACTAACACCACAAGGGTTTAAATCTAAATTTTTTTATCACGGGACCTATCTTCTGAATACCTTATCATCACAATGACCATTTTATCCGATTAAGCCAAAAAAAAAAAAAAAAAATCAACGTTGATAAATCAAAACCATGTTAAAGTCCAATAAATAGTATGCGCAGGTAAGAAGAAGAAAAACAACCAATAAAGCAAGTAAACAAAAATAATACTTTAAATTAATTAGAATGAAAAACTCAAATTAGAATAAAATCAGGTAGATTATGCTATGGCATAAGATAATGGGTGGGGTACTGTGGAGTGCACGCGTTATCCAATATTCCTTCTGAGGTTGACTCTGCTGGTGCTGGGGAGTCCGTAACTCATCTTTTGCACCTCATTGCTTTTCATAAATTTGATAGCTTTTCTCGGAGCCGCCTTGACAAATCTGCCCTGAACTGAACTCTTTAGGGATTTGTTATGCGGAAAGACATCATTTCTGCATCTCTTCCATCAAGATCATCATATTAAGTAATTTAAATTTTTGAAATTTAATCTAACAGCTAAAAACAATAGCTCTTTTAAAAGTTATAATAAAACTTTAATCGTTGGATTACATTTTAAGATCACTTGTATCACTTGATCCGGTAATCTTGATGGAAGAAATCCGAAAAGAATATGTTTTCCTCCTTCTGCAATGACAAAAGAAAAGCGTGTGGACCACTGAGGTTTGACAAACGAGCGCAGATTGCTTCCTTGCTTAGTTGAAGCCAGAGTTTTGTTATCTAAATACATTAATTGCCTTAGTAACAGATTTTGATTCTGATGTGAGAGTGAGATACAAAAAGACAGGTGTAATCACGTATAGATGGGACAGATCAAGGCCATTGATCTGTTATTATCACACTATCTTATCCTTTTGTGTCAACAGAATTTGGTATGTATTCACTGTACTACCAATACGAAACTTTATCTCAACATATCTCGTTGCAATGCAAAGTGATATTTCATTGAGTATATTTATTGTTATGTCGAAACAGAAACTAGTTGTGGAGTCTACTTATGCATTGAATTTTAAATTGCCTAAATTTTGAAGTTTACTTTCATAAATCATCTTTGAGAAAATAAAATTTCAATTGGAAACAACTTACTCATTAGATTATCATGATAAAATTAATTTTAATATTTCTTAAAACACTATTTTCAATAATTTCTTTGAGCTCAAGTATATGCCTTAAAACATTTTTATTTGATTAATATTTTAAAATGATAATATATGAAATACAACTTTAAAAATAGACATTTTGGATCATTAAAATTTGATATTTAGTGCGTCCCACAACTCAACCGATCCCGATTTCTAATAAAAATTTGAATCTCTACTCACTGTTACACAGTCACCGTCTAAGGTAAAAATAATTTTATATACTTGATCTACAACATTCTTATGAATAACCAATATGTATTGATCTAGTCTTTAATTTTTTACAGTATTGTGTGTGTGCGCGCTTGTGTGTATCAAGACCGCAAAGGATATTAATATACTTTTTATTTGTGTCCAAGTTAGTTATATGTATGTGGACAGATAGGGAGAGTACTGCAAGACTACTGAATAATTTTATTTTTGTCCAAGTTATACATGGACAAATTATGTGCTATATCAGAAGTCGACGCAAATTTTATATTATTTCTTCAATGCATGGGTTGTGATTAACGTGATCGTTCAATATTCATTACTGAAACTTCATAAGAAAAACCCGCTAAAAGATATTACTGTAGTTGGAAAGCTCGCAGAGCCTTTATTATATGATACATGTATGCATGATTGTGTTAAAATATCAACATGCGAAATTTCATGCGATTAACATGCATGCAATATTCTGTCGTTTTGTGCCCCACCTCATCTGTTACCAAGGCGAACATGTGTACGCTTATATGATTTCACGTTTCAAACTCATACTAATCGTTTTGCATGCAAATAAAAGTATTTGGAAAGAATTTTGTGCTCTTTGCCCTACGTTTTTCAAGGTTATGGACCACCGTTGTTGCACTAGTTTTTATACGATGTAGAACTATGTTTTGGAGCATTAATTGCTTGTTTTGAAATTAGACTCCGCTCTTTCTATATTGATATGACATTAGTTACCGACAACACATCAACGTCTGGGCAAAATACACTGTATACGTAAATGCATGCTTCTTCATCTTTGCCACGCATCAAAAGAAGGTCGGCAGCTTTTTTGATTTAACGGATTTTATTATGTTGTAAAGAACAATTAAAAGAGAGATGGCGTTTTAATCGAGGGAATAGGATCCGGTGTTCATCTTTCCACGCCTCAAAAGAAGGATCGGCAACTTTTTTGATTTAACGGATTTTATTATGTTGCAAAGAACAATTAAAAGAGAGATGGCGTTTTAAGTGAGGGAAAAGGATCCGTCCACGAATCAAAAGAAGGATCGGGAACTTTTTTGATTTAACGGATTTTATTATGTTACAAAGAACGATTAAAAGGGAGATGGCGTTTTAATTAGAGATCAAATTTTCTCCACTTAAATTTGGTGTGGTCTCTCTGTGGCCGCAATAAGTGATTGACACATATTCATTATCTTTACTTTTTAAAATTTTGTTGTTATGAATTTAATATGTGTCATACATTTATTGGGACCACAAAGAGACCACACCAAATTTGAATACACAAGATTTGACATCTTTTAATTGAGGGAAAAGGATCCGGCGTTCATCTTGCCAAGCATCAAAAGGAGGATCAGCAGCTTTTTTGATTTAAACGGATTTTATTATGTTACAAAGAACAATTAAAAGAAAGAGAGCGTTTTAATTGAGGGAAAAAGAATTTTCGCCGGATTTTTTTCGTTGGAATTCTAGAAATTTCATGATCGTAATCATTCATCATACATCATACGATCATAAATCATTTCAAAATTTAAAATTTAAAATTAATTATAAATAGTACCTAACGGTTTCACGGGATCCCTACGAACCTCACAAAAAGGATCCGGCGAGGATTTTTTTCCTTAATTGAGCCAGTAGGATTCTTTCTAGATTGTGAGATAGGATCCTTGCCAAATTCTCTTTGTGAGGATCATGGAATCCTTTAATCCTATCTTGGATCAAAAATTATTTTAAATTATATTATTTAAAATTGAACACAAACAATATCTGAAAAAAATCTACCGAATGTACGATTTACAGACAAAATTAAATAATCTCATAATCTTCACAAAAATGATCCGACAAGAATCCTATCTATCGGGTTGTTTGTCATTCATAGCCACGTTGTGCACGCATATCAATGATCATCGTTTGTAATTTTCAAATACCAACCTTCAATGCGGTAAATGCTTTGAAATGTCTCTTGTTAGGAATTTTAATTCACACATTTACTTAATTACAAAAAATTAAGAATCATAAATATTCTAATTCTTGAGTTAGGGATAGTTTGGTATTGTTATGCTTTTTTTTTTTAAAAAAAATTATTTTTATTGTGCTGTGATATTAAACAATTATAAAATAAAGTTGTTAAGCGCTTTGTAAATTTTTTATTTTATTTATAAAAGTGTTTTTAATAAAAAAAAAAACAATGTGTAAGTGTTTGGTAAATTTTTGTATAAATTGCTTTGAATATTAAATGACTAAAAAGAATATAGTATCTACGTAATATAATAATTGTCAAAGATAATAATGTAGAAGCAAAAATTGTAATTTTGTAGAACATATGGGGGATATACTTGTCATCTATGCTTTTCTACTTTCATTGACCGCAGATTTTTTAAAAAGCATTTTTTTTTTTACCAAAGACATTTCATGTTCCAAATTTTTTTACCAAAAAATGGACACTGCATTGCAGTGTTCAAATCTAAATATAAAAATTAGGAGTCGCGTGAGGTATGAAGTGTATATGACGTATGAGTGATAGAAAACGAACACTGCAACGCAACCGATGGTTGAAAAAAAAAATTCAATGGAATATATAATTTTTAAGATCAATTGCCAGTGGAAGTGATAGGAGCCTCCACTATCAATCAACCATTGAGGAGAGTGCACCAAAAATTCTGATAAAATTGGTTCACTGCCTGCGACATGGCTTGAGGAATAGTGGACTGGGTGGTCCCCTTATTCATGATGGATTTTTGTTTTTTTTTAAATAACCACAATCTCAAACCAACCCTTAATTTGTTGACTACATAAGTATTCAAAACTCTCTTTATTTTTTTTATTTTTTTTTCTGCCTAGAGTATGATGTATTCCACACCCCTAAGGATAGTAGTAATCCCCAGTGGATCTCAAAAAGACTAAAGGGATTTCCGCTTACCTTTGGCACAATCAAATAACACAAGTCATTTCAAAGCTTTCAACTAGAGAATCACAAGTATTTTTGTCAATTTTGTGCCTCGAACCCAAGAAGACCAAATTTGGCTTAAAATCTACCGCATTTCCACTAGAAAACTTACCGTGATTAAGTATTCGAAACATTTCAATTCATAAAATCTCTATAAAAATCCTTACTTTCCTCTATTTACCCGCACAAAGGAATTCATATCAATTGTCGCTGTGCGAAATTCATAGAACATCTAATTCCCTTTCCTAACTTCCATATTGGTTTGCTGGTAGCATAACACTACCATTAGGAAATGGAAGAGTTTTGAACTTGAGACGAATAGGTAGAAATTCAATACTTTATCTACTAGGATGTTGGACCACATACATCTATTTAACTGCCTATTCTTGACTTCCGTACCGACCATAAAAAAAGTAGTTCTCTTATTAAACTTAACTAAAAGACAGATTATTGTTTTATAATTTGTAGTTGTCTTATTAAGAGTTAAGGTTTTAAAGCCATAAATCAATGAACACTTTACCAGTGAGCTATATATCAATGTTCCAGTTTTATTTTGGACCTTATCAATGCAATATTTTTGCTAATTAAGTTTAGATCAAATGAATAAGATCACGTGATGCATGCCCATATTAATACATATTAATCTTACCTTTATACCCAAATTAAACCCGAAATACCCTTTATTCAAATTACACAAAATAAAACAACAAAAACATCAAAAGAGAATGATTAGTATAATGAAGAAATTATTAGGTAGCACAGTACTGAGAAATTTTTTCAACGTGATCGGCATACGATAAGGTATACTACGTGTTAATATATAAATGATGAGATATATATGTTAAAAAGTTAATAACTTAAAAAATTAAATTTTCCATCACTTACAAAAAAACATGTAATGTATCACTCGTATTTCCGTCAATAAAAAGTTTCTCATTATTCTACATGTCGCTCCTCCGCATGTCGATATTTGATTAGTAAGTAGTACTAGCACGTGGCATATCACGGGGTCAGAGGTTATTGCTATTGACGGACAAAGAGTCTTCAAAATTGGAAGGGTGTTGGGGAGAATAAGATGAAGGGAAGAATACATTGGCTAGAGGATTGAGGTTGGTGAATACATAGACCACGTGTTGCATGCCCATATTAATACATATTAATTTGAGAGTTTTAACGAAAAGTCCGCGGTAATGTTCACTTTAACGAAAAATCACATTTTTACACTAAAAAATCAATCATGGTACTATTCATTTTACCCTTTATTTTGTTGTTATCGTTAAAACTCAAAATTTTCAAACCCTTTTCATTAGTTTTCTTTATTAATTTTACCTTTATGCCCTAATTAAATCCGAACAACCCTTTATTCAAATTACACAAAACAAAAACATCAAATGAGAATGATTATTATAATGAAGAAATTATTAGGTAGCACTACTGAGAGATTTTTCAGTTTGACCGGCATACAATCTGATACACTATGTGTTACTATACAAATAGTGCACTATGTGTGTTAAAAAGTTAATAACTAAAAAAATTAAATTTTCCATCACATGCATAAAAACACTTGGTGTACCGTTCTCATTAATCTACACCTCGCTCCTCCGCATGTCGGTATTTGATTAGTAAGTACAACCTCGTGGCATATCTTTGGCTGAGAGGTTATTGCTATTGACAGACACAGAGTCTTCAAAATTGTAAGGGTGTGTTGGGGAGAATAAGATGAAGGGAAGAATACTTTGGCTAAAGGATTGAGGTTGGCGAATGATAGACCAGCTTCTGCACATCGAATTCTGATTAGGATTCAAACAAAGATTTTGACGTTGAATCTAAGTTGGAGTTTTTGGCAGAGCCTACCCCACCGGAAATCTCATCAACCGCATCCATAGAAACAAAAACCACCACAGAGATTTGTAATTAAAAAAAAAAGAAAAAAAAGCAGCTACTACGATAAAAATTATTGAAAATTTATAAGAATCAAATAAAAAATGAGACTTTATTTGTTGCTCATATGCTCTGTGTTTGTAGATCTCCATCTGCAAATGAGAATTATAAGAGCTTTGAGATTTTGAAGCATAATTGAACAAAAATATACGAAAACGAAAAAAAGATAGAAAATGTATTGAAAATTATGAGTTCAAACCACAACCTGATCTGAACCAAATCAGCACCACGCACACAACCATTCAAACCCTAAAAACTTTAATACAAATATCCACCGCGAACCAAACCACTCGACCGAGTTCTTATTATATATTATTCTTTCTTAATAATTAAAAACATTAAAAAAATGGAAAATTTAATGAAAATTATGAGAATGGAGAAATATTAAAATTGTATGAACTGTAGAAGATGTGTGAGTGATGAAAAAACAGAACAAAAAAATGGACACTGCATTGCAGTGTTCGAATCTAAATATAAAAATTAAGAGTCGTGTGAGATATGAAACGTATATGACGTATGAATGATAGAAAACACGAAACTAAAAAACAAACATTGCAACGCAACCGATGGTCGAAAAAAAAAATTCAATGGAATATATAATTTTTAAGATAAATTGCCAGTGGAAGTGATGGGAGCCTCCACGATCAATCAACCATTGAGGAGTGTGCACCAAAGATTCTGATAAAATTGGTTCACTGCCTGCGACATGGCTTGAGGAATAGTGGACTGGGTGGTCCCCTTATTCATGATGATTTTTTTTTATTTTTATATTTATTTTAAATTTTTAAATCGGGTGTCAGAGAGCGATCTGCAATGTTGTCTCCATTGGAGACGACGATATGAGTGAAAAAAGCCCTCAACGGAGCTTTGGTCGTTACCCATCACTACTATAAAATACGGCTTGCCTTACAACTTAAAGTTTACGCGACGGATGGCATTTTGTCCGTGAAAAAAACTTTATCCGACAAATATTTCACTTGGTAGGGCGAACACAGTCAACCTATTGGGTTGACTGAAAATATTTACGTGACAGAAGGATTTCGTAGGGCAGAAACTCGTTTTTCGGGTAAACTTTTGGCGCGGAGATGAGAAATTTTTACCCAACGAAGAAAATGATTATCGTTTAGGAAATATTAATAGAGTTGCGTTGGTCGACATCAGGAATGTGACAAAGTTATAAAGTGTAGTGATGTAGAAAATATGAGTAAATTTAAACCTAAAAGTGCCTAAATACAAGAGTGCGCATATGAGCGGAATTGAACACATTTCACACATGATGTCACAGTATAAGTAAAGTACATTAAAAGTAGAATGAAAATTATATCATCGAAAGTAATCTCCTATACCAACATTTGCCAAGAGTCCTCGTCAACACAGAAGCTCTGCCACTAAAACCTGAAATGGCGAAAAATAAGGATGAATAGGCCTAAAAATAAAACTTTGTAAAACCTTTTCGAAAAAGTAATAACCCTTGTTGTAAAACAAGTATAGTTTCCAAAAATAGCATACTACATATAGTATAAAAATACTTACCGTAAACAGTAATAACTCTAGAATGCAATACGTCATAATAATTCGTAAATAAACACATAACGTCTGGTAATCAAAATATCTCGCATAAACTAACATATCATATTGAGTTCTCATTGACATATGCTAACACACGAGTTCATGCAGAGATATTCTGACATGAACAGAAGTGGGTGTAAAGAAACGATTTACGCTCTAATGCTACCATCACGTGAAGACTGGCGCTATGCGCATTACATACGAGTCTTAGTTGCCTATAGCAATTTAGGACATGATTGACACCTACAATGGAACCAAAGTGAGCATACATTGCAATGTTAACGTACAAGTGAAGACTGGCCCTGGCAGAGGCGAGTACAAACACCAGTGTAGCACACGATGAGCAAATAAAGGTCATGCTACAGTAATTCGATAATTCTAGTCAACATAATACTATTCATAGCCGTAATTAAGCAATAACCTTATAGTACGCATACTTGTGCATTCCGTAGGATTATTTCATAATTTCCCAACAATACGACATTTCTTCTAAACATTAATTTAACTATGTCATCACATAGAAAATTCATTAATAATTATATATGTGAAACATTAATTTCGCTAAATCAATGCCAAAAAGGGCATCAAAATTAGCCTATGAGTGTTTTCGAGAAAATTTTGAAAAACTAACGGTCAACAGTTAACAAGTAAACGGGTCGGATTCGAGTTTGGTCTGAATCAATGGGTCGGAGTTCGGGCTATCGGGTTGGGGGTTGGATTGACCAGGTCAAGGTTGCTGGTTACGCGAAAGAGAATTTTCTAGGCAGGGTTTCAGGGCTTTTTTTTTTGGGTCCAAATCTCAACCATTTTCAACATATAATATATGGAATTGAAACTTAGAACATGAGGGAGAGGAGTATACCATCAAGAGGTCAAGCTGTGATCCAGGACGGTAGAAAAACTTACAAACTCTCGAGTTCCGTTGAAACATCTTGGAAAAGCTTCCTAAAGTGTTTTCAGCATGCATAGGGCACCAGAGTAGGCAGCCGCATAACAGACAGATGAGAGCACCGGAGCAGTCCAGCTCAAGTTCCATTAGCAGCCCCCAATAAATGCGACGACGAGCAACATAGAATAAATCACGTGCACCGCAACCGTTACATAGATGAGCAGGACATGCATAAGAGCAATATAGACCAGCAAGTCAACACCAGGGGCAGCTGGAGGCTCCGCTACCCCACCAGGTGTAAATCCAAAAAGAAGTACAAAAGCTCGCAGCAAAGTAACTGCGCGAATTCCAACGCATTAACGCTACCGACGATGCCCTACGTAGAGATGTGGCCAACCTAAGCAGGTCACCCGTCACAGACGAGATCGAGCAGACGGAGCCACTATGGAAGTTCATCCCGCCATATTTCACCATATTCAAAGAAGATGAAGATCCGGACATGCACCTAATGCACCACCGAAGCGCTATGACACTCTACGCCAACAACGATACTCTCATCTGCAAAATCTTTGCCACGATGCTCTAAGGCGAGGCACAAGACTGGTTCCACACCTTGCCGCCATGCTCAATTCGGAACTTTAGCAAACTTTCCTTGGTTTCACTAAAGACAATTCGTCATACCGCTCAATCAAGAAGAAGTCTAACCACTTCTTCAACATGAAGAAGGACCCGAAGGAGTCACTCCGCATATACGTTACAAGGTTCAAGGTGGAGAAGGCAAATATCATCGGATGCGATGACTGCATTGTATGCTCAGCATTCCGGAAAGGGCTCCTAGTAGCTTACCCACTTTTTGGAGAATTGATCATGGGCCTCGCAAACTCTTATGCTTTGGCAGAAAAGCACTCCATCTGAGATGAGAAAAAGAGCTCCCAGAAGCCGCCTGAGTGACCGTGCAAAGATGCAAAGTCGACTCAGAAGAAGGCGAACGATAAATTGTTCAACGACAAAAACAAGCCAGGGAGCAGACGCAGGGATCGATCCTCGATAATGGGAGGCACGGTGCCCAAGACATAACAAGTTCTCAGTCCCGATCAACCAAATCCTTCGCGACCTCAAGGATAAGTCGTGGTTCAAGTCGTCGTCGTCTATGAAATGGGCCACCTCCAAGATGGACCAGACAAAGTACTGCGCATTCCACAGAGGTCCCGGGCACGCAACCAATGACTACACCACATGGAAAAAGTACCTTGAGCAACTCATGAAAGAAAGAAAATGCGACCAGTATGTCGACAGACCAGTTGCCCAGCCAAGGTGAGAAGTAGATGCCGATGCCGAACCCCCAGCCAAGATGATTCGAATAAACGGAATCTTTGCCGAGTCCGAGCATCTGGGGGCCACCAATAATTCCAAGAAGAGGAAGATCCAGCAGGCGAGACCAGTCTTTCAGGTTTAAGCCATAGATGTTGTACATGGACCAATCGTCGGCTTTACCGAACGGGGTGCTGAGGGGGTAGACTTTCCCTATGACGACGCCCTGGTGATTTCTGTTCAACTGGCACATGCCATCGTTGACAGAATTATGGTGCACAATGGCAGCTCAGTCAATATCCTTAATTATCAGTCATCTAGAAGATGGGCCTGGAAAGCACGATCAAATGCAAAGCAGAGGTCTTGACTAGATTTAAC
Organism: Cotoneaster glaucophyllus; assembly: GCA_036320875.1. Classification (NCBI taxonomy): domain Eukaryota; kingdom Viridiplantae; phylum Streptophyta; class Magnoliopsida; order Rosales; family Rosaceae; genus Cotoneaster; species Cotoneaster glaucophyllus. Next base: position 31,846,701 of record CM070059.1, on the reverse strand, counting down.
GGACTCACCTCAACTGTCATTGGCACCATCACACTCAACATAACCAGCCCATCGATTGTCTCATCACAAACCTTCATGATCATCAACGACCCACCTCCCTATAATGGGATGTTGGGCCAACCTTAGCTAGTGAAGATTAGAGCTATGACCTCGATCAAGTATCAAAATATCCGATTTTGCACCCTTGAAGGGGCAGTTAGAGAGATCAAAGGTGACCAGGCCATGTCTTGGAGATGCACTGTACAAATTCTTAAGGAGTCTAAGAAGAAGTTTTTCGCCCTAACAATAGCAGCTAAAGTGCAGAAAGACAACTCTACCCCTACCAAATAGCAATTATAACAACAAAAAGATGGCGTCAAGGTCGACAATGCCTTGGCAGATGAATCAGGACGGAAACCTGAAGAAAATGCATAGCACATCTCCTTGACCCTAAGCAGTGATCAAACCATGCAAAACATACATCCAAAGAAAATCTGAGTGATCCTGGATATGAATACCCCCACCACTTTGAAGGAGATCCCAGGTCTGACCTGACGAGCAACTGCACTCAACCGATTCCTCTCGCTGCCTACTAACTGATGCAAGCACTTTTCAAGGCGATTAAGACGTGTAGCAAGACAAATGGAAGAAGAAGTGTGAGAAAGCATTACAGGACTTGAAGAAGTACCTGACATCACCTCCCCTACTATCCAAGCCAGAAGTAGCGGAAGACCTATGCATTTATATGGCGGTATCTAAAGTAGTAATAAGCTCTATCCTCATACAATAAGAAATTACGGCCTAACCACCTGTGTTCCACAGTTCAAAAGCTCTCCTCGATGTGAAAACTAGACACTCGAAAATCAAAACTTTGATTTTTACGTTAGTTGTTGCAACCCAGAAGCTCAAGATGTGATATTCCACACAATCCAGATGCACGACGTTAAAGGCACGAAAACCGGCTAACATTTCGATGAGCGTAACAAGTCAGTCCATAAACGCCCCAGAGGTAGCTGAGCATACCGTAGCCGCACCAACCCTACCTGCAGGAGATTTTCGATGCTTGCACGTCGACGTATCATCCAACTACTATTGATCAGAAGTAGGCCTATTCCTCACTACCCCACACGCTTCGATGCTCGAGCAGGTGGTCATTCTAAGCTTCAATGCGTCAAACAGAGAAGTAGAGTATGAAGCCCTACTAGCAGGTCTTCGTTTGGCAAAAGACCTAGTGGTGAAGAAGCTCGGGATTTATTCTGATTCCCAGCTGATCATCAACCTCAGGGAAGTACACATCAAAGCAAAAAAGAAAGGTTTGATACGTCAAGAAGGTACAAGAGCAGCTTGCACGTTCCAAGCGTACACACTCACTCAAGTTCCACAAGCAGAAAATGCCCATGCAGACGCACTAGCAGGCCTAGGCTCCGCCTTAGACCATTAGCTCAGGCGCTACATCCCAGTCGAGTATTTGGAAAAGCGCCGAGTATAGATGAGGAACTAGCAGTCGAGGTGGCGCAGATCAATACAACTCCAAGTTAGCAGGACCCCATCATTGACTACATAGCCAACGAAACGCTCCCCGCAAACAGATTGGAGTCTCGAAAGCTCCAGACAAAGGCAGCACTATTACATGTCGAACGACATGCTCGTTCGAAGATCCTTTTTAGGATCACAACTCCACTGCCTATCGGCTGGCAACATGAAAATTCTTAGCTCAATCCATGAAGACGTCCGTGGAAACCACTCTGGAGATCTCTATGCTTTTAACGCCTGCTACTACTAGCCAACCATACATCAAGAAGCCAAGGAGTATGTGCAACGGTGCGATAGCTACCAGCGCTTTAAGCTCGTGCCCGCACTATCTGCCATCGAACTCTACTCGCAGACGAGCATTTGGCCATTCATGCAGTAGGTGACTGACCTTAGAAGGCCAATGCCGCCTGCTACTCAGGGTACATACATGATTATTGTAGGGGTCGACTACTTCACAAAATGGGTCGAAGCCGAACCCATGAGTACAACCACCCAGAGGGACATAGAGTGCTTCATATGGCAAAACCTTATCTGCCGCTTCAGCATCTCACATTCCATCGTCACAAACAATGGCCTGCAATTCATGGGCAAAGACGGCAAAGTTCTTAAAAAAAATATGGCATTAAGCAACATATGTCTATGCCCCGGTATCTACAAGGCAACATGTAGGTCGAGGTGTCCAACAAGACCATCCTTGACTGCCTCAAAAAGTCCTTCTCAAACAAGAAGGGCAAATGGCCAGACGAGTTCCCTGGTGTTCTATGGGCATATCACACCACCAAGAGATGAGTAACTGGCGAAACTCCATTCTCCCTGGCGTATGGCTTTGAGGCGGTCATTCCTTATAACGTCATGGTGCCAAGCATCAACATTGTGCTGCCAAATTTAGAGCAGAACGAGAAGGAGATGGCCACAAACTTAGACTTAGCAGAGGAAAAGCACGAGAAGGTTGTCACCCGTATTGTGGCCTATCAGCATCAGCTCTTCTCCAGTTACAACAAGAGGGCAAAAATCTGGCAGTTCCAGCCAGGAGATTTAGTCCTCAGAAAAACCTTCATCACCGCCTGATGTGAAGGCTCCAAAAAGATAGCTCCATCTGGCAAGGTCCCTACAAAATCAGCCGAGTAGGCAGAAGGGTTTGCTACACCCTTACCACAAAAAATGATCAAGAAATCGAAAAGCAGTGGAATGGTACAACATGAGAAAGTACTATGTGTGACCTCTCACCGTTCCTTGGACACTATTCATGATGAATAATGTTCGAAGACTCAAGTAGCTCGATGAACAAGACCTCGTATGCCGATGACTATCAGTTGTTATGCTATTACTGCCTATAAGCCTGGTCGAATGCATAAACAAACTAACCATCACTGTGACAAGCAGAAGACACCCTCTACCCTTACAGACATGGCATGTGCTCTCCAATTAGAAGAGAGTAAACTAATCTGGAATATCCAGACATGGATGGGTGTCATGACTGCTCAATTTTTCTTGAATGCAGCGATTACCTGAGCTAGATGACTTCTAGAATTGGCCAAGATAGTCATTCCCCTGGAATAAACTTAGCCGACTGAAGGATTCAAATACTTTGGGATCCAGGGTCTCTAATCGGAAGAGACACTAAATGCAGGATTTTCGCTCATGAAAGAGTTTGCAAGACTAGATAGTCCATCCTTGACGTGCAAGTCTTCATGAACGTAGCTTGGTTTTAAAGCGTTGCAATATTAGTTAAGCGATCTGCGAAATCAAGTTACAACTCGGAAGGATGTGGCATCTGAGGCGCAATTCCACCTACACCTCACGCCTAAAAAGCCTCTGAGAGCCTGAGATGACACCTGAAGTGGTCACGCAGGTCATCTTCTTCTGTAAGTAAGACGCCCGGGCGACTATTCAATGGCTGGCAGCCCAAGGCAATTCGTAAGCCGAGACTTATACCTGTTATAACTACGCGGACTCGTCTGCTTATTTAAAAGTAGTATTTCCGGTCAACGGAATTACGTTTAAGTTTTGGAGGGACAAAGACGAGGTACTACTATAGTAACTACGCGGACCTCCTCTACTTTATATGAGAAGCATGAGTCCGGCCGGCGACTCTATAAGTTAAAAAGTTCACAACGCACCTAGGAGATTCAAAGCTCAAGAAGCCACCAAAGCTCAAGAAGCCACCAAAGCTCAAGAAGCCAAAGCTCAGAAAGCCACCAAAGTTCCAGAAGCCATTCAAAGCCGAAATAAAACCATAATATCTCTACGAACTCCTCTACTTTATACGAGAAGCAAGTGTCCAGTCGGATGCTCTACAGGTTAAAAATTTCGCAATACGCCCTGTGAAGGCTAAGGCTCGTAAATCCTTGCATGACCGATATTCACAACTATAAGTAGCTACGTGAACTCGCCTGCTTTCTACGGAGGCAACGAGTTCTGCCGCCGGCTCTATAAGTTAGAAATCTAGCATTTTTTCCTCTTGGAGGTAAAGCTCTTGAAGCCTCGAAGATGAAACTAAAACCTAAGTGATGACGTGGCATCGGCTGCTTCATTGGGGCAACTCACCCAAGTCGACCGTCCTAGGATAAAGTTTTGCAAAAAAAAATATGGCGAAATAGAATGATGAAGCAAAACGAAGAAAACGATTTATTTAATTTCTAACAATTGATAAACCAGCTTGAAGGCTAAAAAAGTTCAAGTAAAGCAGAACAAAAAGGAAAAGAAGAAAATTCCTAAGTCTAAGCAAAAAGACTGCACATTGGCAGCCTGCGCAACCTCTAGTTTCTAGACTGCCACGCCTTCAGCAGCCGCACCGCTCATAGCAGCCAAAGCTTCCCTCAGCTCATCCTCAACCGCCTCTGCCTAGATTACCTGACCCTTAGCTGCTCAACCAAAGACAGACTCAAACGAGAAATCAAGCAGATTAACTGGATAAATGGAGAAAGTCTCGAAGTCATTCTCAGAAAACTCATAATCTGATGGTATGCCTTGAAGATGGTTTACATAGCTAAGCTTATAGAAATCGGCCTGTCAATAAGCAAACGCCATTTTGTGACCGTCTCTCTCTCATTCTTTAGTTGCACATTCTCCTCAACAAGCCCAATGAGAGCACCTTGTAGCTTGTCCAGTTTCTTCCTCAGGTTCTCACTAGTAGACAGTACACCTTGCAGATCCATTTCTTTGGACTTAAGCTTACTAGCAACCTCCTTGAAATGGACACTTCAACATGCACAAAGACAGGCTCTTAGTCCTTGGCGGAACAAGCAGATCGTAGCTTTGAATTGACATACTCAAGGTCTTCGACCATCGGAGAAACACGATTGACTTCCTTCTTTGTAGCTTCCAACATCTCCTGAGTCACACTAAGCTCATCCTTCAAATGAGCTACTTCCTTATGAGCGATCTCCAGCCGCATAAAAGTGGGGCCAGAGACATCAAACACCTTCAAAAATGTGAGTTCAGATTCGAGTTTCTCGATCTTTTCAGCAGTCGAGCGAAGTTGAGCCACCAACGTTACTATTACATTCTTAGCTCACTTGACAACATCCTGATCAACACACATAGACTCATCTACCAAGATCAAAGTCTTATGCGTTGTGGCAATCAGGGAGAACCTCATCAAGTAGGCAAGATGTTTCGTAAAAAAGCCTACGCAACTTTACCAATGCTGTCAACAAATTTGGCTTATGCATCAACGTTCTCAAGCAGGTCAGCCTTACAAAACTCATAAACCTCAGGAAACTCACCAACTTTAGACTCGGTGGATCTCTCACAACTACCTGCACAAGCAGATTTCCCCTTCTCGATAGACGAGTCTGTCACGACAGAATAAGGAACAGGCTCAGGCACCACCTTAGTAGAAAAATCCATCTTCCTGCTCGGCGGCGAGCATATTAGAAGTCGAATCGGACTCAGCTCCCGACGGACGCTTCGATACAAACTCAAACATCGGAGACACCACCGAACCTTTCCGTTGGGCAAAGTCTCTCAGTAATAGACGTGGACACCTTCGGAGCAACATGTTTTATAGGCTCAGGCTCAACGAACTTTTTCTTCCCCTTAGGAGAAGTTAGATCGATGACAAGTTTCTTCGTAGCAGACGAGCCCCCGCGAGCAGCAGAATAAGTCATTGGCTTCTTCTCGACCGAAGGTTCACAAGCAAGTGAGGAAGATCTTTTCTTTAACCCTTATTGGCAGCAGGCTCTACAGTAGCGATCGAACGAGCAAGCGCCTTATCCTTTATCTACTTTATCTCTTCATTCGGAGGTAGCCAGCGCTACTCACGATACTTAGCAGGAATGCCCAAGGCGATGTGCACTTTCTTCATATCTGCTGAAGTTCTTGAAGTTGAGCAAAATTTCGAATCTACCCAAAACAAGAAGGACGATCAGTAAACTGAAGTCATGGAGCAGCTCAACAAAAATTCAAGTAGGCCAAGAATGAAGCAGTTCACTTACTACTGATAAAGACAGTCGGGACACGCAGCTCAGGAGAAGAGTCATACTCCTACTTTCCACTAATCTCCAAGGTGTCTCTCGCCCACTTATGATCACCTTTGCAAGAAGCATTAAACAGTCTATGGCGAGAACTAAGCTGCCCTACACCTTCTTTGTAGCCAATTTTAAAGAAGTACCAGAACCTATTAATGGCAAGCCAAGATAAAAAAACTGCTAAAGTTTGAGAATCCCACCATCGTATGAACTGTATTTGGGGAACACTGAGTATGCGCGCATTTCATAGAGCAGATCATCTTTTAGAAAAGACGCGGCATGGGAAAAGTAAATCCCAACATGAAGTAATATGGATGGAAGTTGATGGACTTCTTCCTAGTAGTAACGCCCTTGTCTACATGGTTTATGGCCGTTATCATCTTTCACCCGCTTGACGCAAACCCCTGACAGAATCGCATGCTTGTACGCCTCAAGAAAATCCCGAAACAACTCTCAGAATTGATCTTGAAATAGCCCACTTTGCCAGAAAAACCACCTTGACAATACAAGGGCGGAGGATACTCATCACTTTTGTGATCGGGAGAAGACATCTCAAAGTCCCTGCAAAACGTACGAAGAAAAATATTTAGAAGGTAGCTCACGAAAAAAAAAAAAATCTATATATATAAGGACTGCGAGCCCAACGCTCATTCGCAGGCCTCACGGCCCTCACACCCTTCTTCAGCATGAGCTCAACCCGCAAAAGCTCAGCAGCAGGCCAGGCCTCATAGCCCAGACATGGTTCTCCCTCTTTCTCATGCCCAGCACTCTACGGTATGGCCCAAAGGCCACATGACCACAAAAAGCCTAAGGTCGCATGGCCTAACAAGCCAGCAAGAGACTCGGCCCGTGTCGGTCTCTCTCTATCCCTCACCTCTCACCTGCACAGGCTCATGCCCAGTAGCATTGAAGGTTCGGCCTAAGCCGGCCTCCCCGCGCCTCAGCACACCTCTCATCTCAACCCGAGTTGAGCCAAGCCCTTGGCCTACGCCTGCACAGGCTCATGCCCAGTAGCATTGAAGGTCCGGCCTAAGCTGGCCTCCCCGCGCCTCAGCGCACCTCTCATCTCAGCCCGAGTTGAGCCAAGCCCTTGGCCCACGCCAGCAGACTCCCTTGCCGCACCACCACCAGCACAGTGGCACCCCTGCCACGTGTTTCACATGACCTCGGCCCTTGCCAAGCCAATTTTTCAAGTCCATAGACTACCAACAAAATTCAAGAAGAAGAAATTCAAAATTTTCTTACTTTAGTGTGGCACAGAGAAGAACAACAACAACGAGAGACGACTCTTTGTAAGGGCAAGGGAAGAAGAAATCTAGGGGATGGAGAAAATTTTCCTCTGGCTTCTCTTTCTTGTTGGAATGAAGATTGTTCTCCAAATTTATTTAATCCCTTGCTTAAGGCACAATTAAATAGGTATTAGGGGCAATTGGTTTCTTTTTCCTAGAAGAAGTCTATCTCCAAATCAAGAAAGAAGATCAAGTTCAAATTGGGAAACAACTTTACAAACCCAAGCAGCTTGGGATTTCTACACCTACTGCCATTTTTCTGCGTGCAGCCCAGTAGGTGTGGGGGCATTTGTGGAGCCTAAAATAATCCCAAAAATCTAGAGGCAATACGTGGACTTTTGCTCAAGAAAGACAAGATTGCCCTCAATAAATGGGCAAGCTTCTCAGATGCTCCCACGTGCAACTCAAACCCTTGAAGGTCTCAGCAGTTGAACACGACTGCCCATTGCTCACCTTCATTTGGGAAGAAAAAGTCAAAGCATTAACGATAAGGTTTTAATACATTCTCAATTGAAGATTGACTCCAATTAAGTGATTCCAATTTAAATCAATTAGGGATAATTACTCCATTATCTCAATATATTATTTTCTATTTAATATCTTGAGAATATTTCTCCAAATACCTTGGCCAATAGGATGCCGTCACGTGTAGGGCAAAACCCTAACACCATAGCCGGCCCTATCCCTATAAATACCTCATATTTTACCAATTTTCAGAAGCTTTTGCTACCCAAAAAGCCCTAAATACTTTAATCTCTCAGAGAAACCGACTTAGGCATCGGAGATCCATTGGCCTAACCCCCGTATCTCGTGGACGCATAAGGTTAAAATAAAATAAATAATAATAGTTTGACCTTGGGCCTTGCAAAGATTAAAATAAAATAAATAATAATAATAATAAAAAACGTGGTGCTAGATTACATATTCAATTTAATCATTTGAAGTGTATTTTATTAAAATTTATAATCTATTTTTGTTATTTAATATGCATTTTGATTTAATGAGTCCACATTAAAATTTTAATTTTATTAATATGGACATATTAATTCTTTCAATTATAAATGAACATAAATAAGAAATTATTAGAAGAAATTGGTGACAAAAATACGTAAATACATAAGTGTATAGAAATGACTGTATCAAAATATATAAAATTGGCTTATTTGTACTGAAATGTTTGTACCGAAATATATTATAACGAACCTAAATATATGTACCAAAATGTATTATATTGAATTAGGTATCTAAATGTCAAGACCGAAATGTAGGTGCCAAAATGTACGTACCGGAATGTAGTATATTAAATTAACATATCTAAATGTCAATACCGAAATGTGTTAACCAAAATGTATGCACCAAAATGTATTGAATTAATGTACCGATATATTTGTATCAACGGATATACCTAAATATAACAAATTAGTTAATGTACCTAAATGAAGAACATACAAATTGCATCAAAATATATTATATAACAAAATTAGTTTACCTAAATGTAGACATCAAAATATAGTATGATGAATAAAATGAAATGAAAATTTAAATGTAATTAATACATTAAAAATAGGAAGAAAAAGAAAAAGAAAACATCAAAATATAGTTAATAAATTAGGTGATTAAATGCATCAGGGACGAAAATTGGATTTTAATCTTACACAATGTTAAAGTCTAAAACTCATATTTTTAAGGATTAGATTGAAGTTTTTGTTGCAGTATTATTAGATTTGGAATGTAATTGTGTAAATCATAACATATCTAAGGATATCTTGGAATATTTTCTGAGGTTAGATATTATCCTATTAGAGTTGTAATCCTATTAGGGTAAGGATTTAACCTTCCCTACTACTATAAATAAAGACACAAGGGGGTGATACAACACACATCTCATAATTACATTTCTCTCTTCTCTTTCTGTTGCCACCAGCCCCTCTTCTATGTCCTTTATACAGTTCAATTAAATTATGCCTACACCAGTTTAGAATATGTTATGCAAGAATGATTTCATTAATACTGAATTATACAATCTTTTATACATAATTTTTCTATTAGTCAACAATACAACTATGGAAAGGAAATAACAGCAAACTCATTGCAAATCAATTACAAGGAAATCTCGTCCAATCTAACCTCTTGAAACTAGAGATTCTAATTTAAGTCATGATTTCTTTCCAACATATTTGACGTTGTTTTAGAATTAAGGAGTATTGCAGGATTTGGCAGGACTTTATATATTCAGCAGATAATGATTGAAATTACACAATTTATAATCTATACGTAGCTGCTAATTGTCAAATACGTGTTGAATAATGAGAGCAGATCCAAAGGAAAATTCATATAAAGTGCACCGACATCCTTCATTGAGTCCATCTGAATTTGACTAAGGACTCCAGTGATCCAATTTGTATTGGCCTGTTATTCCTCTCCCTAAGCAGAAATAGAAATTATATTCCTATGCTAGCTAGTTACTTTATGTCATGCATGGTAGTTTGTCAATTTCTTTTTGTTTTTCTGTTACAATGTAGCTAGGGAGGGAAACCCTTGACCTAATCAAATCTTAATGTATCCCAACCAACTCTCAAAACTTGGACGAAGCCAAAGGCTTGCCAATTGTAATATGATTGAAACTTAATCATAAACAGTGGATGATCGTGGAATGAAAAAGTAAGACTTCCTGGATATAATCTTGCGTAACTAGGCCGTAGCCTATCCAACAATTGGCCTTGCAAATCTTTAGTTGTTCCGGTTCGAATGAAACTTAGTAGCATTAAATAGAAAACAGCTGAATGGACTACGTTGACGTAAATTAGCAGCATCTAGAGCCTGCACAGAGTCATTGAAAAAAGACAGGCATCCCACGTCAGCTGATAATGATAATATTTTCAATATAAAATCAGTCACTTGGTTTCAAATTGATGTGCGTTGAACCGTTTGAGCTCGTTTGGTACACATGTAATAGAAACTTAGTAAATTAAGGTAGGTTAAATAGTGAAATAAGAAAATTATGATCACATAAAAAAATAAAAGATGAATTACTCATGAATAAAATAATTATTTATTCCAATTCTCCTTAAAACAGCAGGATTAGAAGGATGAATTTACTTCATAGTCCTCTTCTAATCTCCTCCAAATAAAAAATCTTTCACATATTTATTAGTATTTATTTATGTATTTATTAGTATCTGCATAACAATTAAATAAGAGAAATTTTATTTGAATCTATATAACTTTTTTCTGTACTTAGCTTAAACTTTAAATATGAGTTGTCACTTTTATCGTATTGCATAATTACCATCAAGTACAAGACGAAATTAACAATAAAACTAAAATTTGTTAATAAACCCCACCCAATAATTTTAGAGCTTGTTCTCTAATCGGATAGTTCGGCACCAAATTGCCTTTGGAGTAAACAATTTCTTCAGCTTTGAGAACAACAATAGGGAGCTTCTCTTGCCATTCTTTGTTCTTCTTAGTTGCTAGCTAAATAGGTTGGGGGTAAAGTTTTTTTTTTTTTTTCTTTCAACTTTCTGCATTTTTTTAAGTAAGAGAACAGAACTGTAGTGTATAATGCTGAGTTTTTACTTATTTGGTTCTTTTAAAGTGTTGTACTTTGCAATATATGTTGTTTTATGGGCAGAACACACAGACCGTAAAACCCTTTGGGATTGAACTAGTTATGCCATTAGCATGATAAGTCGAGGTGATGAGATTGTAAACCATTGAAGAATGTTGATGAAGAAGATTATGCAGGAAGAGAGAAGGAGGGAGAAGTCGAAGATTGAGAGAGTTCAAAGAGAGAAGTAATCTTTGGAATTGTATTATCTTTCTTGTTAGTTTACTATTGTTTGTTACAAGATATATATAGTTGTTTTGGTAGCCTGCACTCTAAGCTACACTATAACCAACTTAACTAACTCTATAATCTCTCGATACATGTCCATTTCATAGCCGTAGGATCTTAATATTCCTAACATCCCCCCCCAAGCTCAAGGGCAGAGAAATTGAGTCTGAGATTGGCACAATGAGCTTGAAAAAGTGGTGCAGAGAGTCCTTTGGTAAGAATATCAGCAAACTGCTTATTCGAAGACACGAAGTGCACTTGCAATTGCTGTTTTGCTACCCTTTTCTCGAACAAAATGTACGTCAACCTCAGTGTGCTTTGTGCTTTGATGTTGAATTGGATTACAAGTCAGTGATATAGTAGATAAGTTGTCACAAAAGAGGAGTGGTTTTTCTACAACTGGAACATGCAGGAAATTCAACAGTTGTTTAATCCAATCGAGTTCAGCAGCTGTATTTGATAAAGCCCAATAGTCAGCTTCAGTTGATGATCTAGACACAGTGTTTTGTTTCTTTGACATCCATGAAATGGGATTAGAACCCAAGAACACCACAATTCCAGTAGTTGACCTTCTATCATTAGGGTCTTCAGCCCAGTCTGCATCACTATATGCAGTAATATCAAGTGAGGCCTTTGACATAATGAATACCACAGCTTTGAGTAGCCTTTAAGTACCTGAGAATCCATTTTACAGCCATAAAATGTGACTATATAGGGCTTTGCATAAATTGATAGACCTGATGCACTGCAAATGCAATGTCAGGTCTAGTGAATGTCAAGTATTGTAAGGCACCAACCAAGCTTTTGTGAAGTGAAAGATTATTTGAAGGCTTTCCATCATCTTTGAGTAGTTTGTTGTAGGGCAAACATGGAGTAGCATAAGGTTTGGACAATAACATTTCAGACTTAGTTAACAAATCTGTAACATATTTATCCTGGGGGAGAAATAAGTCATCCTTCTTCTGCATAATTTGAATCCCCAGAAAATAGTGTAGTGGTCCCAAGTCTTTGATATCAAACTCCTTAGTGAGAGATTGAATAACCTCAGTAATGGCTTATGTAGCACTCCCTGTTATAATAATGTCATCAACATATAAAAGCAAGATCACCACAGAACTGTCAACAGTTTTCACAAACAATTATGAATCTGTATAAGTGGACTTCAACTTAGTAAAAACTTGGTGAACCTCTCACTCCAGGCCTTGGTGCCTGTTTCAATCCATATAGTGACTTATGAAATCTGTAAACATAGTCTTCATGTTTGTAATCAACAAACCCAGGTGGTTGTGCCATATAAACTTCTTCTTACAATATGCCATGAAAGAATGCATTTTTCACATCCAATTGTCTCAATGTCCAGCCAAAATGAGCTGATAATGCTAAAACTAGTCTCAACAACTGGACTAAAGATCTCTCCATAGTCAATGCCCTTTTCTTGATTAAATCCTTTAACCACCAGCCATACCTTATATCTTCCGATGGAACCATCAACATTCTTCTTTTTTTTTTAATCTTAAACACCCATTTGCACCCAACTAAGTTCTTGTGTTTTGGCAGTGGAACCAAGGACCATGTACCTTGACTGTGTAAAGCTGAAATCTCATATTTCATAGCAGCATGCTATACTGGGGATTTTAATGCAGATTTGTATGTTACAGGTTCAACTTGAGACCAATCAACTCCTTCATATTCATAAACAGCAGCAATTTTCTTAATAATGCCACTCTTTGACCTTGTCTGCATAGGATGTAAATTAACTGGAGGAATAGAGAGAACACTTGTAGTTGTTCAGGTTGGAATTCAGGTACCACAAGAAGTGTAGAAGACAAGGGCTGTGTTGTTGATGAATCAATGGATTGACTAACAGTAGAATCTTCTGCACTGCAACTGGAATTTAGTGGAGTCTTCTCAAGATTGATTAATGACAGTATTTGGCATGACACTAGATATAGGATCTGAAACTAATGGTGTGGGACCTGGTGATAAACTCATGGTGGAGTGATTGTGTGAATTTTGTAACACAAGAACATTATGTGATCTGGAACTGGGGTTGGTGTTTATATGCATGATTGAGGTGGTGAAGAAGAGATAGAGTCAGGTTTAGACACCAAAGAATGGTAAGGAAGCTTTGTCTAATCAAATATTACATGTCTAGAGATATACATTTTGTTTCTAGATACATCATAGCAGAGATAGCCCTTATACTTGGATGCATACCTCAAAATGACACATTTTGTTGTTCTGGGATCTAATTTGGTACTGTGATATTGGTCTTAACCAAGGATCACAAGAATAGCTAAATACTTTCAAATGTTGTATCTAATGTATAGAATTATGCAGCAATTGAAATGGAGACTTATTTTCCAATGAAGAAGATGGCATTCTATTGATTAGGTACACTGAGGTTTGGGAAGCAAAAGACCAAAACAAAGATGGTAAGGAAGCAGATTGTAACAAAGTGATAGATGTTTCACTAACGTGTCTTTTTCTCTTAGATATCCCATTTTGTTATGGTGTGTGAGGGCATGATAGTTGGTGCTTTATGCATTTATCAGAGAGAAAATTTTGAAATGCTTTACTTATATATTCACCACCACCATCACTTTGGAGAGTTTTAATAGATACTTAAACTGGTTTAGAATGAAATTGTAAAATGAAACAAATATACCTGAAACTTCATTTTTATTGCAGATTGGAAAAATCCAATAATATTTGGTACAGTGATCAATGAAGGTTACATAGTATTTGAATCCTTCTAGAGACACACAAGGAGCAGGACCCCATACATCACTATGTACAATATCAAAAGGTTTTACAGACTTGACTACTGAAGAAGAAAATGACAGCTTACTAAATTTACCCCTAAACATGTGTGACACAGTGAAGGTGTTTTATCAGCAACACAAAGGACATGTGAAGATGTTAAAACTTGAGAAACTATTGGATTATAGGGATGACCTAGTCTATTATGACAAAGACTGACTGTAATTTGTTTTCCAAGAAAAGATGCAATTCTTCCTTTATTGATAGCTGCATGAGAATTTGGTGAGATGATAGAGTACAATCCGTTGTTACAACCCTTTATACAGTGTCCTCCATGTGGCTTTGTCCTGAATCCAAAATGAAAATGCATCGAAAATCAACCAACAATTATTATCCAAACAGATCTTATGCACATATAATAAGTTTTGAGACAGTTTTGGTACATAAAGAATATAATTAATACTAATAGGCTGCACTGGAGTTCTGAGAAGAGTGGAATCAATGTGAGAGATAGCTAAACCTTTATCATTAGCTGTTAGATTGTCTCATTTGATGGATATGGAGTTGCCAATGAGAGATTACTTAACTTTGATGTCATGTGATTATTGGCACCTAAATCAGTAATCCAAACATGTGGCTGTGAAGGTGCAGATGGCACTGAGAATGGATAGTAAGTACCATTAGGTGTTGCATAACAATCATTTGAGAAGTAGCATTCTTTTGAAGACATATTTATACACTGTGATATGGATTTTCGTAGATGGGGGCACCCTTAGGGAACACTTGTATTTCGATATCTGCAAGCATTAACAAGATGGTTATGCTTGCCATAGATTTGACAACCCTATGAGGAAGTTGTGTTTCTGAATCTACAAGTGGATGTCAAATGATTATTTTTCCAACAAATTTGGCAGATTTGAGCCTGAAAGCCGTAATTCTATATACTTTGTGGTGATGTCCCAAGAATTCTAGGGGTAGGACTAGAACGAAAGTTCTTGTTATTACCAAATTTTGGATTGAAGTTGGAACATAACTGATTGTTGCCTTTACTATTATGATTAAAGGACTTATACGCATTTGAATTGGGACTCGCATGCTTGTCATCAAAGTTGGAAAAAGACTGAATCTTAGAGGTCAAGCCATTACTTTGTGCTATTAGTACAGACACCACAGGTGATGTAGATACATTTTCAAGCAATGTTTCTTCAACAAGTAATTGAGATCTAAGATCCTTCAATGATATCACAGTCCCACGACCCCTAATCAAAGATCTTATGGTATTGAATTCAGGAAGCAGACCATTTAGTGTAAGAATCACATCATCATCATCAAAAAATACACCAGCAGTAGACAATAAATCTCTTGCTTTTTAATTTTCTGCAAATATACAGTGATAGAATCATTACCCTTTCTTTATAGTTTTGAAGCTCAGATTTGAGTTGAAAGATACTTGTTCTTGTGACTGTAGAAAATTGTTCTTTAAGTTGGGTCCATAATTAATTGCAACAGAGACAAAGTTGCAATAATCAACTGCATTAGTGCTTTAACATGCATTTTCCAGACCCTATAGTCATTAGATTGAACCCTTGTAGAAGAATCACTAGACAGAAGTGCATAATTATCAGAAGAATCTTGACAAAACTGGGCAGGACAAGGTATCTAACTATCAACAAAACCAATGATACTATGGCCTTCAAGAAGTAACTGCATCTAGAAATGCCAAGGCCAAATAATTTGTCTCATCTAGTTTCACATTTACGGAACTTGAAACTGATGAAATCAAGGAAGCAATTGGAGACTGTAGAATCTGTAACTAATCAGCTGTCACCGTTGTTGTAGATTATGATGAATTCCTAAGAAATCTTGACAGAGAACAAACCACAAGCACTTGGTGTGTATGCTTTTGACAACAGAGGATCAGAAGAAGAGGTGAAGGCGGAGAACCCAAATCACCAGAGAAGATGGCAGAGAAAGATTGTAGATGTACAGAAGCAAAGAAGCCAAGATCGAAACAACGTCAAGCTTTTTATGCTTGTTTCGGTGATGATACCATGTAAACCATTGAAGAATGTTGATGAAGAATATTATGCAAGAAGAGAGAAGGAGGGAGAAGTCGAAGATTGACAGAGTTTAGAAATAGAAGTAATCTTTGGAATTGTATTATCTTTCTTGTTAGTTACAATTGTTTGTTACAAGATGTATATAGTTGCTTTGGTAGCTTGCACTCTAAGCTACACTATAACCAACTTAACTAACTCTATAATCTCTTGACACATGTCCATTTCATAGCTGTAGGATCTTAATATTCCTAACAAAGATGAGACTACTGAACTAGAGAATTCTTCAGCCTTGTAGTGATATTGTTTAATATTTGTTTAGGAATATGCATATGTAGTCTTCCACTTAAAAAAATGTTATATTTAATTTTGTAAAACTACCCAGCTGCTCTCAATTTGGGGTGCATAGGGAGAAGAGCTACGAGGAGTCATAGAAATACTAATCCAAGGTGTTATCTGATACTCGTTACTTTTGATGTCCCTAGCGTTTCTCCTAGTATAGTAAAAATGCTAGTCAAAAGGATTACACGTCCGATTCGTAGTATGCATTGTTTCAAGTTATGTGAACCCCAATAACATGGAAGATTCATAAACAAGTAGAAAATTCACCAAATTATTTCACTTGTCGTTAGAAGTCGAACTTCATAAAGCTTTTCTTCCTATAAAGAAGTTCTTTACCAAATTATCCAATTTGGGATTTTATTATAAACTGGGTTTATGAATGTAATTTAGGTAGTAAATTTGGGTTTAAAGAGATATTAATTCTTTAATTTAAAATAATATGGATGTAGAAAATAAGAAATTGAGTGTAAAAAAAAGTTATACGGATTCACATAAAATTGCTCTTACATCAATATTCTTTTTCGTAACTAGATCTATATTTGGCTCGTCAAGCACTACCCGAAGACCAAAAAAATTTGCACGCAGTTCTACAAAATAGAAAGACAAACGAACAATCGTGATAGACCTCATATAATTCCCAACTAAGAATATATACATAATGCCAGCCAATAGTCTCAAAGCCATATCCCTGCAAAACTATAAATGATGACATGCATATAGACCATAAAGGCATAAGACTGACTATCTGACACACCCCGACCCAAATCGAGGCATGCTGGCCTTCACGTGATGGTGACGTAGGTAAGTACGCCATGCAGAAGTAAAGGTGATGTGAAAATGTGGGTAAAATAAAACCGACTAGCTATTTTACACTAGATAGGTATATGAGTACGAGTAAAGGTATTTAGAGTATAAACACACACACAACCAGAGCATAGGTATCGAAATGCAGTCCAAACAACTAAGTACTAATTATACAGGACACACACAACCAGAGCATTGGTGGATGTCTGTCAGAACCTGCCGCAAAATCCTCGTGAGCCACCAACATGAACTTCTATCTAGAACCTGGAGGGGCGCAAAACAGAAAGTGTAAGTGGGCAAAAACAAAGCTTTTTAAAACCATTTCTCTTTTCAAAAGTAATAACCCCTCGCCGTAAAACCAGTATACTTTCCCAGAAGATAGTAATACATATGTAAATAGAAATCATGCTCGAAAGCAATGAAAACCAAGGTAAGTGCCATGTCAGGTATCTCAGTAATAAATATGAAGCCAGGTGATGTAATTCAATATAAAATAATATGTTAGCCGGAGTCACCTAACGTGACCTGTACGAATAAACCTATATCTCATAATCAGTTCCTACAGATGAGTCGGAACCACCTAATGTGGTATGTACGGTAGGCTAGGTGTAAATAGATACGCTCAAGTGCTACGATCACGTGAAGGCTGTGCGAAGTATCGCAAGTCACCTACGAGTTAGAACCACCTAATGTGGTCTGTACAACAGGCTGGCACCTGTCTTGGATCCAAGGTGACCGTGTGGTGCGAGAGGTGAACCATCACGTTAAGGCTAGGCCCTGGTCTCGGGCGGAGCACTAACACCAGGGTGCATGATATTTAGCACTAAATGCAACCCAACATAATCATGCACACTACAATCACTACCATCAATATATACTAATGCATATTCTAAAATGTAATGCAATTAACATGGCATTTAAATCGTAAAACCATTTAAAACAATTTCTGGGAAAATGTAAAACATATATACATATATATAGAAAACCAAAGCCCACTCACTGGTATGTAGCTGGGTCGTAACCGCCGAGTCTTGCCTGACTGCGCTCGTCCTCCGGAAACATCTCACCTATATGTGAAATAACTATTTTAACGTTAATTTTAAGCACATATACCAAACCGTGTAATAACTTCTCATACGTTGCTCAATTGGGGTGTTTGAATATACCACCATGGCCTACTCAACACCACGAACATCCTCATATTTTTAGAATAATTTTCTGACCTCTCACGCGCCATCACGCGCCGGCGAAGGCACGACCACACGCGTAGGCCACTCGCAGGCACGTGCCTGGCACGCTGACGGTAACCCTAACGCCGTTAGAGAATATTCCATTAAATAGTAGCATATACCGTTAACTTTACCTGATGTCGTTAGGTATATTCTGTCAAAATTAACAGAATATTCTCCTTTCTTCTCAAGTGGTTCGTCAGATTCCGTCGCCGGAAATTGGAAAAAAAATTCAAATCTTAATATCTCCTTCGTTTTTCAACCAAATTTCATGAAATTTATGTCAAATTGAAGCCCTGAACTAGAAGAACACGATCTTACCTTTCAAAGTTCCTGAATTCGACGGAACCTGGTCAGAAAATAGCTAGACATAACCGGCCAAAATTAAGATTCTAGATCGTGTTTATTCCAACGTCCAAACTCTCCAAAACTAGTCTAGGGTTCCTATTAAGTTGATTAGGAACCTTTTCAAGTCTTGAAACCTCGTAAAACGTCAATGATCAATTCGGAGTAATTTCAACTCCTCGCCGGAGTTCTTGGTTCTCGGGTTTTCGAAGTCAACACTCCTGAAAATTGATATCACCAGAACCTAGAGCTCGAGAGAACACGAATATGGAAATCTTGAGTTCGATCCGTAGAGTTTAGATGTCGTTTGGAAGTTCAAGGTTATGGTTGTACGGACTGTAGAAGAGAGCTCGAGAAAAAGAGAGTGTGAGAGGTTTACACTTGTGTGTGTGTGTATGTCACGAGATAGGCCAAAAATAAAAGAATCATAGGCCCTGAATGGCCCATAAGATTTAGGGCAAAAGAAAATTAATCTAAAACAAACCCAAATTCTAATTGGGTCCAAACTTGTGGGAGATATGGTGATTGATCAACTCCTTTGGCCTGATTACACAATCGTTTATTCGTAACATTTTCGTTACGAACCCAACTCAGCCCTAACTCGCGTTGTTGCACTCTTGGCATCGAATACGATTTAATTATGCCAGCGAGAAAAATAAATTAAAACCACATACATACATCCACATCATTACGCCTCGAGGACACTATCGTCATTCTGACGCATTCGAGGGTAAAATATATATTAATTCGGGACAGGTCGTCACAACCTACCTCTTAAAAAAAATTTCATCCTCGATCTATCTCCCAAGTGGCTTCCTCCACTGAGTGGTTCCTCCACAAAACTTACACCATGGGTATAGTTTTATTCCTCAGAACCTTATCTTTCCAGTCTAATATCGTCACTGGTTCCTCATCATATGTCAAATCTGGATTAATTTCTAATGGTTGAGGAGGTAATACGTGTGACGGTTCAGAAATGTAATGGCGAAGCATCGAGACATGAAATACATCGTGCACCTTTGCTAATTCTGGAGTTAATGCAAGCATGTAGGCAACTTCACCGACTCGTTCGGTGATCTGGTACGATCTGATGTAGCGAGGACTTAACTTACCCTTCTTACCAAACTGTACAATGCCTTTCCACAGGGATACTTCAAAAATACCCAATCTCCCACATTATATACTCTATCAGTAGCGTGTTTATCAGCAAGACTTTTCTGTTAATCTTGAGCTGCTTTTAGGTTAGATTTAATTACCAGAATATTCTGAGTGGTCTCATCAACAATCTCAGGGCCCACTAACGCCCTCTCACCAACTTTTGACCATTAAAGAGGAGTACGACAAGATCTACCATAGAGTGCTTTGAAAGGTGACATCCCAATGCTAGAATGGTAACTATTATTGTAAGCAAACTCCATCAAGTCCAAACGCTTATGCCAAGCATCGCCAAATTGTAGTATTGAAGATCTTAGCATATCTTATAATGTCTGGATAGTCCTCTCGGATTGCCCGTCTGTCTGCGGATGATATGTCGTACTATAAAGCAATCTCGAACCAAGAGCTTCCTGAAATGCCACCTAGAACTTAGAAGTGAATCTAGAATCCTATTCAGAAATAATACTAACCGGAACTCCATGATGTTTAACAATCTTTGAAATAAATAGCTCAGCTAATCGACTTAAAGAATAATTATCTAGAATTGGTATAAAGTGTGTTGACTTAGTAAGCCGATCCACTATCACCCAGATGCCATCGTAACCATTCCGCGCACGAGGAAGTTTGTACACGAAATCCATGGTAACATCTTCCTATTTCCACTGTGGAAAAGGAAGTGGCTGCATTAAACCAAAAGGGCTCTTCCTCTCAGCTTTGACTTGCTGACAAATTGCACATCGACTTACATATTCAGCAATCTCTCTTTTCATGCCAGGCCAGTAGTAGAAAGGTCGAATAGTGTGATACATCTTGGTACTCCCAGGATGCATCGCATAAGTCGATATATGCGCCTCATCAAGAATATCTTTCTTTAATTCTGCAATATTTGGCACGTACATCCTACTTCCTTGCATAAGCATGCCATCAGATTCCCAAATTCTAAGATCCTTTTTCTTCCCTCGCGACACTGCCTCTGTTAATTCCTGAGACTCCTCATTCCCCGCTTGAGCTTCTAATACACGATCTATCAGAATTGACCTAACCTGGAAACTAGCAAGTAAAGCTTCTTCTCGATCCATTACTCCTAAATCAACTCCCGTAGATCTCAATTCTGCGAGAAGAGGAATACGACAGACATATAAAGCATTAAGACGACCTTGAGATTTCCTGTTAAGTGCGTCCGCCACCACGTTTGCACGACCAGGGTGATACTCAATCGTGCAATCATAATCACTGAGTAGTTCTATCCACCTCCGCTGCCGAGGTTAAGATCTTTCTGAGTGAAAAGGTCTTGAAGACTCTTATGATCTGTGAAAATATTGCACTTCTCTCCGTATAAATAATGCCTCCAAATCTTCAGGGAAAAAATAATGGCTGTTAACTCGAGATCATGGGTAGGATAATTCATCTCATCTGGCTTCAATTGTCGCGAAGCATATGCAATCACCCTGCCATGCTGCATCAATACACAGCCTAACCCATTCAAAGAAGCATCATTGTAAATCTCGAAGTTACCACTGTCATCCAGAAGCGCCAGAACAGGTGCGTGAGTGAGACAATACTTTAGTTGCTGAAAACTCCTCTCATAATCATCGTCCCACTTGAATCTCACATTCTTTCTACTCAATCTCGTCAGTGGTAAAGCTATGGCTGAAAAATCTTTAACAAATTGTCGATAATAACCTACTAAGCCAAGAAAACTCCGTACTTCGGTGACGGTTTGTGGCTGCTCTTAGTTTTCAACTGCAGTTATTTTTTGTGGGTCCACCTGAATACCCTGCGCCGATATTACATGCCCCAAAAATGCTACCTGATCTAACCAAAACTGACATTTGCTACACTTAGCATATAATTGGTGCTTCCTCAATTTCTTCAAAACCAAAGTGAGATGTCGAGTATGCTCTGTCTTAGACTTAGAATACACCAAAATATCATCAATGAAGACAATGACAAACCTGTCGAGGTATGGTTTAAATACTCGATTCATTAAATCTGAAAGGCATCACGAGAAATTCGTAATGGCCATATCGAGTCCTGAAACCCGTCTTCAGAACATCTTCACTTTTAATCTTTAATTGATAGTACCCAGACCTCAAATCAATCTTAGAAAATACACAGGCACCTTGAAGCTGGTCAAATACATCGTCTATACGCGGCAACGGATAACGGTTTTTAATCATTACCCGATTCAGCTGTCGATAATCTGTACACAACCTCAAGCTCCCGTCTTTCTTCCGTACAAATAAAACTGGAGCTCCCTTATGGTGAAGTACTAGGCTGAATGAAACCCTTATCAACCAATTCCTCCAACTGGGTTTTCAGTTCTCTCAACTCAGCAGGAGTCATTCGATAAGGAGTTAAGGAAATAGGATTTGTACCTGGAAGTAAATCAATAGTGAACTCCACTTCTCTATCTGGCGGTAATCCAGGTAAATCATCAGGGAAAACATCATGGAAGTGTCTGACTACTCGCACATCCTTCACACAGATGGGAATATCCTCATTCAATACCACGTTAGCCAAATAACCCTGACAACCTTTCCTCAATAGCTGTTTGGCCCTCACGGTAGAGATAACGTCGTGTTTCAATCCACTATGTATCCCCACAAAGGTAACCGCAGGCAAACCCGGCCGATGGAAAATGACTATCTTCTCGTAACAATGTAATTTGGCATGATTGTAGTGTAACCAATCCATGCCCAGAATAACGTCGAAATCAATGATATCTAATGGAACCAGATTAGCTGGCATAACGATGTCCTCCACCAGAACAGGACATCCTTGGTATACCCAGCTAACAATACATGTTTCGCCTCTAGGCATCGAAAATTCTAAATCATAATTAAGATGTGTGGTGTAGGGTTACGTCGTCTGAACAAACGTATGAGAAATAACAAAGTGTGTGGCACCAGAATCAATTAATACTCTAGCAAAATGGCTAAGAATATTTAACGTACCCATAATCAGATCAGGATTATTCAGGGCATCCTGTAGAGTAATATGGTGAACACAACCCTGCATCTATTGTCGACCTCTGCGACCCCTGTTACCTTGATTTTCGCGTCTCTGCGTACCTCACCCTTGACCAGGCTAGTTAGGCTGCCTCGATGATCCTACACTGCTGGAAGAAACTTCAATGTTCTAGGGACTGACCTCTAGGATACCACTGTGATCCACCAGCTGAATACGAAGGATATAGTGTATAACCTCCTGGATACTGAGTATAACCACTATGATGATATAGGTTGTGTGGGTACTGATACTATCCTCCAAAATATGGAGCTATATCACCCTGACAGTGGTATGCTCCACTATAACTCGTCTAAGTATAACCACTAGATCCAGGAATTTGCTGAATAGGAACAGGTGGTGGCAAGGTGGATGGCTGAGGCTTCTGTTGACTCTGCGAGCACTAGATAGGCCGATGTCCCATCTGTCCACAAGTAAAAAAATCCTCTATTACCTTGCTTGCACTCCCCAAAATGCCGACTATTACATCTACGGCTAAATAAACCACAAGAACTACCAGGACCTCTCTGTCCCTGAAAGCGAGAACCGCCAGAACGGCCGCCCCTCAATTGCGTAGTGGAACTCAAACCCCCACTAGAAGAACTAGAACTAGTACCACTTTTCTTAAAACTCTGCGTCTGGCGAGGTCCTTGTGATGACTGCCCCTTATTTTTTTTATTTTTTTTCTTCTGATTATAATCTTTTTCTTCCTCTCCTCACTGTCACTGTGCATATTTTCATAATCCTCAACCCGCAGGAGAATCTCATAAAACTCCTGATAAGTAGAATAGGGAGTCGTGGTCGCCATGGAACGCCACTTCTTTCTAGTACCCAATTTAAATCGTCGAAGCATCTCGGCAGGATTCTCAGCAATCTCCGGACAATACCAAGACAAATCAGTGAACTTTCGATAATACTCGTTAGCTGACATTTTCCTTTGCTTTAGACTTGCGAATTCCTGCTTCTTACTATCTATATACGCTGGGGGTACAAATCTCTTCTGAAATAACTGCTCAAAAATCTCCTAGTCTGCAGCCTCCTTTGATGACAACTGAAAAGATTCCTGCCTCCACCAGGATGCAGGCTCTTCACCTAAAAACCAAGTAGTCGTCTCTACCCACCTATCCTCAGGGAAATTCCTTTGCCTCTGCATCACTAGATAAGTTTTCTCAACATGATTAAGTCAACGATCAGCTCCTTCATGCCCTTCATTACCAATAAAATTATTCAACTTTAAATTACACATAGTTTCCAGAGGAGTCCTCTGAAGATGATGAAGTGTGAACTTAATGGCACTAGCAATAGCTTTCCCAAGTTGGGTAATATCAGGAAAATTAGACTCAGCTGAAGTACGTGGCTCTCTACGAGGCGACATGGTTCTGACATAAGACATCAAAATGATTAAAATACTCACAAAATATACAGGACTGCCAAACCTGGCTCTGATACCAAACTGACACACCCCGACCCAAATTGAGGCATGCTGGCCATCACGTGAGGGTGACGTAGCCATGTATGCCATGCGGAAGTCAAGGTGATGTGAAAATGTGGGTAAAATAAAACCGACTAGCTATTTTACACTAGATAGGTATATGAGTACGAGTAAAGGTATTTAGAGTATAAACACACACACAACCAGAGCATAGGTATAGAAATGCAGTCCAAACAACTAAGTACTAATTATACAGGACATGAAAGAAACCCTACATTGGTGGATGTCTGTCAGAACCGCCGCAAAATTCTCGTGAGCCACCAACACGAACTTCTATCTAGAACCTGGAGGAGCGCAAAACACAAAGTGTGAGTGGGCAAAAACAAAGCTTTTTTAAAACCATTTCTCTTTTCAAAAGTAATAACCCCTCGACGTAAAACCCGTATACTTTCCCAGAAGATAGTAATACATATGTAAATAGAAATCAAGCTCGAAAGTAATGAAAACCAAGGTAAGTGCCATGTCAGGTATCTCAGTAATAAATATGAAGCCAGGTAATGTAATTCAATATAAATAATATGTCAGCCGGAGTCACCTAACGTGACCTGTACGGCTGAACCTATATCTCATAATCAGTTCCAGCACATGAGTCGGAACCACCTAATGTGGTCTGTACGACAGGCTAGGTGTAAATAGATACGCTCAAGTGCTACGATCACGTGAAGGCTGTGCGAAGTATCGCAAGTCACCTATGAGTCGAAACCACCTAATGTGGTCTGTACAAAGGCTGACACCTGCCTTGGATCCAAGGTGAGCGTGTGGTGCGGAGAGGTGAACGATCACGTGAAGGCTAGGCCCTGGCCTCGAGCGGAGCACTAGCACCAGGGTGCAAGATATTGAGCACTAAATGAAACCCAACATAATCATGCACACTACAATCACTACCATTAATATATACTCACCTGAAGCTTACTCGCATCATCAAACAACAATATGCATAACTATACTAATGCATATTCTAAAATGTAATGCAATTGACATGACATTAAATCGTAAAACCATTTAAAACAATTTCTGGGAAAATGTAAAACATATATATGTATATATAGAAAACCAAAAGCCCACTCATTGGTATGTAGCTGGGTCGTAAGCCCTGAGTCTCGCCTGACTGCGCTCGTCCTCCGGAAACATCTCACCTATATGTGAAATAACTTTTTTAACGTTAATTTTAAGCACATATATCAAACCATGTAATAACTTCTCATACGTTGCTCAATAGGGGTGTTTGAATATACCATCATGGCCTACACAACACCACGAACATCCCTATATTTTTAGAATAATTTTTTAATCTCTCACAAGCCGTCACGCGCCGTCCAAGGCATGGCCACACGGACCGGCCACGCGCAGGCACGTGCCTGGCACGCTAACGGTAAACCTAACGCCGTTAGGGAATATTCCGTTAAATAGTAGCATATACCGTTAACTTTCTCCGGTGGTTCGCTAGATTCCGTCGCCGGCCGCCGCTGTGTCGCCGAAAACTGGAAAAAATTTCAAATTTTAATATCTCCTTCGTTTTTCAACCAAATTTCATGAAATTAATATCAAATTGAGGCCCTAAACTAGAAGAACACGATCTTACCTTTCAAAGGTCCTAAATTCGAGGGAACCTGGTCAGAAAATAGCTCGACATAACCGGCCAAAACTGAGATTCTACGATCGTGTTTATTCTAACGTCCAAACTCTCCAAAACTAGTCTAGGGTTCCTATTAAGTTGATTAAGAACCTTTTCAAGTCTTGAAACCTCGTAAAACCTCAACGATCACGTCGGAGTAATTTCAACTCCTCGCTGGAGTTCTTGGTTCTCAGGGTTTCGGAAGTCAACACGCCTGAAAATTGATATCAACAGAATCTAGAGCTCGAGGGGAACACGAATATGGAAATCTTGAGTTCGATCCGTAGAGTTTAGATGATGTTTGGAAGTTGAAGGTTATGGTTGTACTGACGGAGAAGAGAGTTCGAGAAAGAGAGAGTGTGAGAGGTTTGCACGTGTGTGTGTGTGTATGTCACGGGATAGGCCAAAAATAAAAGAATCAAGGCCCTGATTGGGCCATAAGATTTTGGGTAAAAGAAAATTAATCTAAAACAAACCCAAATTCTAATTGGGTCCACACTTGTGGGAGATATGGTGATTGATCAACTCCTCTGGCCTGATTACACAATCGTTTATTCGTAACATTTTCGTTACGAACCCAACTCAACCCTAACTCGCGTCAACGCACTCGTGGCATCAAATACGATTTAATTACGCCAGCGAGAAAAATAAATTAAAACCACATACATACATCGACGTCATTACGCCTCGTGGACACTATCGTCATTCCAACGCATTCGAGGGTACAGTATATATTAATTCGGGACGGGTCATCACACTATCCGTATGAGTTTTTACCTCTGGAAATTTGAACTGCATTTTGCATGTGGATGTCAAAAGATGTATCGGTATCCTATAAATTGTTCTTTATTGAAGAGATAATTACATGTATATTGAAGAGAAAAAAAAGGTTTAAGATGCTCTAAAATTAAATGGGAGAATTGGTCACTAGCTGACTCTTTTCTAAAGCAGTTTAGGTAGATCGAAATCACACTAACCAAGTGCTACCATGATGTTTTACAGCTATTCGTAAACCAGGTGTTAGAAAATTTAAATTTTAATAATATAGATATATGCATGCTTGTCATCACCTCCATATGCTCTCAAAGCTAAAAATCTAGAACATGGGATTTTGCATTTTAATTTGGGTTTCCAAGAACCAAGATTCGGGTTTTTGTGATTTTGTCTTTCATCAAAAGTCGCAGCGATTTACAATTATATTCCAGTGCCCAGGAGAGGAGAAAGTCTTTAGATCCGGAAATTGACCACCTGACTCATTCGGCTGACTCAAAAAATTTGTCATAACCCACCGACCCCTGATTTGAAGTCGACCACTACGGCCATGTTTTGGAGAAATTCTTGTGTGAGAAACTTGGAAAGTGGTGGACCATCAGAGTGGTGTGAGACGAGATGAGGTCATTACATGGTGCAGCAATGGGTCTCAAAATAGGATGTTAGGCCATCTCCAACCGAAGGGTCCAGAGGGCCGAAAATAGCCCGAAAATCGTCTTCAATCGAGGGCTAAGCCAGAGGGCTCTGGAATCTGAGAGGGTCCCACGGAATCCCAAAGGGCCAAAGGGCCAAAGGGCTTAACATTTCCGGCCGGCCAGCCAGCCAGCTCCGAGCTGGCCATTTTTTTTTCTTTTGTTCGATTTCCTGTCGGTTATAACCGACAAAAATAATTAATATTTTTTCAATAGTGTCGGTTAGCATTTTGAATATAATGGCATCGTAGGGAATCGACGAATAGTGTCGGTTATAACCGACACTAATTGTAATTTGAATTGCAATTGTGTCGGTTATAACCGACACTAATAATATGAAAAATTTGAATGCAACGACTAGCCAGTCAGCTAGCCGTTGTATTCAAATTTTTTTATATATGAATTTAAACCTTTTTTTTTCCTTTTTTTTTTCTATAACTTCCTATAACTTCTATTTTACAAATTTGTTTCAATTTTTTTCCTATAACTTCTATTTTACAAAATTTGATTCATATTTTTTTTTTCATATAACTTCTATTTTATAAAATTTGTTTCATATTTTTCTGAAGGGTTGGAGGGCTGGCTAGTGGCTAGAAAAATCATGAATCATGTCAGTTATAACCGACATGAATGCTTAAGCTAAAATTCAAATGCAACGGCTAGCTGACGTCAGCAAGCCGTTGCATTTGAATTTTTTTTTTTACAGTTTTATTATTATTTTTATTTACAATTTTTTTGCGATAACTTCTATTTTTCATATATATTTTTTCCTATAACTTTTATTTTACAAAATTTGTTTCATATTTTTTTTTAAATTCCATTTTTTCCTATAACTTCTATTTCAAAAAAATTGTTTCATTTTATTTTAAATTCTATTTTTTTCCTATAACTTCTATTTCACAAAATTTGTTTCATATATTTTTTTAAATTATATTTTTTTTCATATAACTTCTATTTTACAAAATTTGTTTCATATTTTTTTTTAAATTATATTTTTTTCCTATGCCATTATACAACATTAAATTAAATTAAGTAACATGAAACAACATTAAACAATATGAAGCAACATTAAATAACATTAACCAACATACAAATTATACAACATAAAAAAAACATTTAACAACATGAAACTTAAAACAAAATTTTTAAAAACATTTAACAACATAAAACTTAAACACCTACTCCATGCTTCTTTTGGCCCAAAGATGTGCAACAAGATCATGTTGTCGATACTTGTTTGTGGCACGAGAACGTATCATTCTATAGCACCTCATGTACTCATTTATAGAGATACTACCAGTTCTGGATTGAAAGGCAAATTAAGCCCATCATATATTTTTGCACGAGCCCTTCTTGACCTATTTGGATCTTCTTGGTCATCATCGGACTCTCCATCAATATACCCATCACGCTCATCCTCCACTATCATATTGTGTAATATGATGCAAGACATCATGATGGAGTCCAAATTTTCTTGGCTCCACCCTCTAGCCAGTTCGCTAATGATCTTCCACCGTGCTTGTAGAATACCGAAAGCTCTCTCAACATCTTTCCAGTATGCCTCTTGGTGTAAGGTAAACAACTTTTCTGCGTCATTCCTAGGATTTGGAATTGCTTGGACAAGTGTCGCCCACTTTGGGTAGATGCCATCTGCCAAGTAATACCCCATATTGTATTAACGGCCATTGATGTAGTAGTCAAGTTGAGGTGCTTTACCTTCCGTCAGGCGATTGAAGAGGGGTGAACGCCCAAGAACTGTAATGTCATTTTGGGATCCAGGGACTCGAAAGAAAGCATGCTAGATCCATGTGTCATATGAGGCAACTGCCTCTAACACAACATTTGGCTTATGGTGGGACAGTTCTTCCAATCCCAATGCATGCAGTCTAATGACCCTATCATGCTCGGAAACCCACGGTCTTCAGCTTTGAGAAGGAGCCGATTCAGATCTTCTTGATTTGGCTCGCGGAGGTACTCGTCTTTGTAAACCTGAACAATTGTATCACAGAATTGTTCAAGAGTATCAAGGCATGTAGACTCAGACGTACCATGGGTTTCATCCATCAAATCAGCTGGGGGGCGATATGCCATCATTCGGAGTGCAACAGTAACCTTCTGATGAGGTGAGAAACCAAGGCAGCCTGCTCTATCCCACTTCTGTCGAAAGTATGGATTGACTTGCTGGACATCACGAAGTAAACGCTCGAAGACATGACGCCTCATCTGGAAGCGACGTCTGAAATCCTCTTCTGTGTACACCGAGTTGGGGTTGAAGTAGTTGTTCATCGGATTGGCTTGCGCCATCGCTCTGTTTTGTGGTTTGTAAGAGCGACCAGCAACATAGCGACCCCATTGAAGTTGTTCCTCAGTTGGCTGACACACCATGGCTGCTGCTCTGTTTTCTTTGTTGCGCCTTACTTGAACTTCTTCATCAGACTCCTCATCTTCTCGTCTTATTTGCGCCCATTTTTCTTCCAATTTGGAATTGGATGAGGACCCCCAGTTGGAATCTGAAGAGAATCCAAAGTTGGAATTCATTGCAAACTTGAATTGAAAGAGATTGAATTGAAATAGATTGGATTCAAAGTTGTGTGAATTATAGCCCAATATCCACTCTATTTGGAATTGGATGAGGACCCCCAGTTAGAATCTGAAGAGAAAAGGTAGTCGTCTCTTTTCAACTCATATTTCTTTTTACAAGGGTGGTGCTATTCATACACCCATTTTACCTCCTACACATCGCTTGTTAATTTTTGTCTTTTGATCTTCTTCAATTTATTTGGTCCAAAGGTTGCAAAATTAAAAAGAATGTGTCAGAAGTAAAAGGAGTGTTGGATAGCCCATCACTTCTACAAATGCGGTGTCATTGTCGTGGTTGTTTACATTAAGTTTCTTAGGTATATTTAGTCATCTAAATGTATCAAATAACTCAACGGTGTAGATACCAAGTAGCATGATGAACTGATTCAGTTGGATGACTAGATATTGGATAGTTCCGATTATGAAATTTCTACGTGAAAATATGTTATTTGCAAGTGGGAGATTGAGCTAATGAATTCTTATATATATATATATATATATATATATATATATATATATATATATATATATATATATATATATATATATATATATAGACACACACACAAACATTGTTCTAAAAATCGACATAGGCGGTAGTCAGTGATGTGCCGCTCCGATTAGGTGCCAATTGGTGGACAAAAGCGGGGAGGTGTTAGGCGCCCACCTGGGCGCTCCAGGTGGCCTAGGCAGTGTCAAAGCGGTCCTTTTTCTAGCCTTCTCTCCTGGCCAGTGTTCTCCGGTCGCCTTCCACCTTGGTCGCACCAAGTCACGACCTCAGATTTCCCGACGAAATCTGAGTGAATAAGAGGGAGAGAGAGAGAGAGAGAGAGAGAGAGAGAGAGAGAGAGAGAATGATTTGCAAGAGATATGAAAAGAGGGAGAGAGAACAATCTGCTGCAGAGGGATAGAAGGAGAGGGAGAGATCGTTGGTCTGTGCAGAGAGGGAGACAGAAGAGAGAAACGGCATATGAGAATGAAGAGAAAAATGCGTGGGTGCGGCTAACTTTACTGGGTTAATAAAGTGTTTAAAATTAAAAGTTTAGTGCCAATTTCTTAAAGATTTTTAGCAGGCCCATCTTCAATTTTTTCAAAGAAAATATGGCCCAATAATAATTTGAAAATTATGATCTTAAAGCAAACTCTTAAGCTTTATACAATACTTATATATTATAATAAATATTTAGTTTTGTATGTTTTGTATTTTTTTTTTTTTTAACGTGTATGATTTTTTACATAAACATGCACTTATTTATATATTATATAATAAATTTATTAAAAAAATACGAATCCTCGTAGTCTGCCTAGGCGTTAGGCTTCAGCCCGCCATTCGACTAGCTTATAACGTTTTTTAGAACCATGTATTTATGTATCAATGTTTGTACACATACAAAGCGAAAGCCGTTTATGACTAAATTAGAACTCAAGACTCTCATGAAATAACAGTCTATTAGAATGTAAATTATCAAGTGGTAGTCATGCTATATAACTCTTTCTCTTTAGTTCATTGTGTTTTAGGTTGAGAATCTCACCTCACCTTGATATAACTAAGAGTCTAAGAATAATAATATTGCGTGTAACTAAAATTATGTAAATAATTAAAAAGAAAATAAGAGTACAACTGTCACATCCCGACCCGGGGTCCACCACATCCCGGGCCCGCTCCACCACCGTAGCACGATATTGTCCGCTTTAGGCCCCGACTACGCCCTCACGGTTTTGTTTCTGGGAACTCACACGAGAACTTCCCAGTGGGTCACCCATCATGGGAGTGCTCTCGCGCGCTACTCGCTTAACTTCGGAGTTCCCATGGAACCCGAAGCCAGTGAGCTCCCAAAAGGCCTCGCGCTAGGTAGGGATGGGAATATACATATAAGGATCACTCCCCTGGGCGATGTGGGATCTCACAATCCACCCCCCTTAGGGGCCCGACGTCCTCGTCGGCACACCATGACCAAGGTTAGGCTCTGATACCAAATTGTCACATCCCGGGCCCGCTCCACCACCGTAGCACGATATTGTCCGCTTTAGGCCCCGACTACGCCCTCACGGTTTTGTTTCTGGGAACTCACACGAGAACTTCCCAGTGGGTCACCCATCATGGGAGTGCTCTCGCGCGCTACTCGCTTAACTTCGGAGTTCCCATGGAACCCGAAGCCAGTGAGCTCCCAAAAGGCCTCGCGCTAGGTAGGGATGGGAATATACATATAAGGATCACTCCCCTGGGCGATGTGGGATCTCACAATCCACCCCCTTAGGGGCCCGACGTCCTCGTCGGCACACCACGACCAAGGTTAGGCTCTGATACCAAATTGTCACATCCCGACCCGGGGTCCACCACATCCCGGGCCCGCTCCACCACCGTAGCACGATATTGTCCGCTTTAGGCCCCGACTACGCCCTCACGGTTTTGTTTCTGGGAACTCACACGAGAATTTCCCAGTGGGTCACCCATCATGGGAGTGCTCTCGCGCGCTACTCGCTTAACTTCGGAGTTCCCATGGAACCCGAAGCCAGTGAGCTCCCAAAAGGCCTAGCACTAGGTAGGGATGGGAATATACATATAAGGATCACTCCCCTGGGCGATGTGGGATCTCACAACAACTATATTCTATAAATAAGGATGAAATAATAAACAAATATATACAGTGGCGAAGCGACATGAGGGTGAGGAGTGGTGGCTGCCACTTCCCTCGCTGAAAAACACCATTGGAGAGCTAGGTTCAGCCCTTCCCCTCGTCGGAAAATCGACTGGTGCAGCCCCTCTGTTTCCGCTGTGTGCAACAGTACATTTGAGCTTTTTTTTTTTTTTTTAAACTTCTAGGCCAAAACGATGTTGTTTTGGTCCCGGTAAAAAAAAATTAATTTTTTTAAAATAAAACGGCACCGTTTTGGATGTTTGAAAAGAAAAAGAAAAAAAAATATATATATATAGGGGGACCGCGTGTCGCTGTGTCCCCCATTTCCTTCGTCCATTCAGCCCCGTGTTCCCCTTTATTGTTTCAACCTCTCCCATTCGCCAATCAGAGACAGAGAGAGCAGCTTTGCCCCCAAAATCCAGTAGCCAACGCCCAACAAAACGAAAAATTTAGGAAGTTGATTCCCGTTGGCTTTTTTTGTAGCCATCACTAGGGGTGGGTTCAAAAAATCGAAAACCGTAAAAAATCGACAACCGAACCGGACCGAGGCCGAAAAAAACCGAACAAAAAAAAAATCGAACCGAACCAAATCTGCCCAGTTCGGTTTCGGTTTTTGAGGTTCGGAAACCGAACTGAACCGATATATATATTTAATTATTTTTTCAATATTTATAAATAGTTTAGTCATACAATCATATCAAAACAGAACTTGTTGCCAAGTTGATTTCAGTGAAACTTTTCAAGCTGGAGCGCATGGGTTCGAGCCTTTATGCCTCCAGGATTTCTGAGAATTTTTTAATTTTTTTGAGAAATCAACAAAACCCTTTAACCCTAGCCACTAGTAGTAGCAGCCACACTTTTCTCTTTTTCATTCGCCTCTTCTCTCTCTCGTTCCCTGCCTCCAGACTCCCTCCATGAACCCTAACCCAGTAACCCTCTCACGCAGCCTGAGCCTCCTCTCTCTCTCTCGCTCAGTTTTCAACTTTAATCGCTCTGTCTCTTTCAATCTCTCAGGCGACCCGCGACGGCACGACCATTCTCACTCTCAATCTCTCACACCTCGCCTCGCCGTCAGTCTCTCATCTCGCCGTCATCTTTTTCTTGCCGTTTCGAGTCTCGACAGCAAAAGGTTGACCTCCTCTTTCTCTTTCTCGGTCTTCAACTTCAATCACTCTCTGTCTCTCTCAGTCTTTAATCCCAGGCGACCTGCGAGTCCGCGACTGCATGACCCTTCTCACTCTTAATCTCTCACACCTCGCCCTCGCCGTCAGTCTTTCATCTCGCCTGAGCTTCTTCTTGCCGTTTTGAGTCTCAACTGCAAAAGGTTAGTCTCGTACTCTCATTTCTCTGTGTTTAATTTTATGTTCTATTTATCTATTGAAATTGGTTCTGATTAGAGGATGATTCATTTCATACTTTGCAGTTACTACTTACTCTTGGATTTATTAGTGTTATGAAGTGACTAAGATCTATGAAAGCACATGCATCTGGGTTTCTGCTTACTCTGGGCTTTTGCTTACCGATTCTTCCAGATCTGGTATTTTATTGACTTGTGAATTTCACAGTGTGCTCATTTTCAGTGTGATTGTTTCTGGGTTTCTTTCTGCCGTTACTACTCACTTTTCGAATTATGGTTAGAAGGATAGGACTTTGTGACTCCATATCTGCCTTTAAAATTCAATGTGATTGTTTTTCTATTTTCTGGATTTTAATCTTGCTAGCAAATTAAAAAATAGTAGGCTAAAGAACAAATGGGCGAGCTATAACAACTGGGCAATGGGAGAGCTAGAACTGGGCAACTGGATTTTAATCTTGCTAGCAAACTAGTATCTGTTTGTCATGTTTGAGTCATTGAGTGTACTACTAGTCCACTGGGAGAGCTAGAACAACTGGGCAATGGATCACTCCCTAATTAGAAACCTAGACAGTTAATTGTCGACTAATTAGTTTCTATAAATAAGTCAAGTTTAGGCTGATCCCCCACCAATGAAGTAGAGCTCTATACATTGTACATGTATAAACGGTTGCATTGTACATGTATGTTGATTAACGGGGTGGACAGTTTGTAACAAATGTGTTTGAGAAAATTGATGGTAAATGGTTTATCTGTATTCACCATGCTTCAGTTATTGACTTGTGAATTTTACAAACTTAAAAGTAGAGCTTTCTTTCTTAGCAACGGTTGCATATATTGTTGTATTCACCGTTGCATATATATATGATGATTAACCACATAGTGAGATAACAGTTGCATTGTTAATCTGCTATGTTGCCTCTTAGGCTGCCTAAGCGTTGAGCTTGAGGAAATGAAGAGAAGAAGTGCATGGAAGACATGAAATCTTGAAGGTTTATTTGAGTTTATGATTTTAGTTAAGCGGAATATTTCTGTAAAATTTGGACTTCGTTATGTTTATTTTAGGTGTGCAAGACTTGGAGTGTAATGTTTATTTTAAATTTGGACTTTTTGAAGACTTCAACTTTGATGTTTTTTTAAGTTTGGACTTTGGAAGATTTGATTGATGATTCTAGTTGAACTTTAAATATTTATTTTCATTGTGTAGGAATGCTTATGTTATGATTGTGTTGGAGTGTTAAAATTTTAAATTTCAATTTTTATTCATTAAAAAAAAAAATCGAACCGGGCCGAAACCAAACAAAAACGAAAAAAAATCGAAAAAAATTGAATTGAACCGAAATTTCGGTTCGAGTTCAGTTTTGGCAAAAAACCGAACCATTTCGAACCAAACCCAGCCCTAGCCATCACCAGCCACTCTTCAGCCAATGAAGTCTAAGCCGCCGGCTTCCAGCCTTCAATCAAAGGTAAATTTTTTTTTTCCTAAATTTATAATCACTAACCCTAATCAATTATTTAATACGAATTTCATTTAATTGGTATAGAATCATATGGTAATGCACTAATATGGTTATTGGTTATTGATTATTGATAGTTCTATGATTACTGATATGAAATTATTTTTTAGGGCGAAAAAAAATTTGAATTCTTGTTTATTAGTTGAATTGATTAGTTGTATTCATATGATTAGTTGAATTGAATTTTTATTTATCGAATAATTTGTATGCTTATTGGTATTGATTAATTGAATTGTGGTTGGATTAGTTATTATGCATCCTATAGTATAGTCTACTCTAGGATTCAGAGTCTAAGATATATTTTTTTCTTTCCATTTTACAGTTACATAATGGAACGATACTATAAGAAACAATGCTTCAATCTTCCTTCAAATATTTTGGGTAGTCCTTCTCCTTCAAATATTCCGAGGTGTCCTCCTCCTCCTTCAAATATTCCAAGAAGTCCTCCGTCGAATATTTCGAGTAGGCCACAACAAAGTGAGGCCACTGAGTTGGATGAAATATGCTAATCTTCATGCAGACCCTGCATATAGACATCGAATGCTTGATTATCCACCTAATTATCATGAAGCAATTCGTAGACACTATCTCCAAAATGATCATTGTCAACCTAGAGACCATATCATGCCAAGAAAAGTTAGCGATAAATGATGTTTTATCATCGGTTGGTTTGATAAGTTTAAGTGGTTGGAGTATAGTATATCAAAAGATGCTGCATTTTGCTGTTATTGCTATCTTTTCAAATGTGATTTTGATCAAATGAGTAGCACTAGAAGTGATGTCTTCACTGAGAAGAGATTTACAAAGTGGAAGAAAGGACCTGAAAATCTTCGAGTCCATGAGGGAGGTGTTGGAAATCTTCATAATAAAACTGTACAACAAGCTAGAGATTTGAAGACACAAAAACAACACATTGGAACATTTGTGATTAAGTAAACCGATGAAGCTCGCATTAATTATCATACTTTATTGAGTGCCTCACTTGAGTGCACAAGATGGTTGTTGGATAAGGTATGCCTTTTTCATGGCCACGATGAATCGTTGAAATCAAGCAATAGGGGTAATTATTTGGAGCTTATGCAATTTCTTTCCAAGCATAATGAACAAGTTAGGAAGGTTGTTTTTGAGAATGCTCCCAAGAATCTTAAGTATAATTCTTCTGATATTCAAAAAGATCCTGTCCGTGCTTGTGCCATTGAATTTGTAGTTGCAATCACTAAAGATATGGAAGGTGCATTTTTTTTTGTTTTGGTTTTTGGAGCACGTGATTCTTCAATAAAGAGCAAATGGCGGTGGTATTGCGTTATGTGAACAAAAAAGGAGAAGCAATTGAAAAGTTTTTGGGTGTTCAACATGTCTCCTCTACAAACTAGAAGCTCGCTTGAAGAGGCCATTGAGAGATTATTTGCTACAACAAATTTGAGTATGTCCAAGTTACGAGGACAAGGCTATGATGGAGCTAGTAATATGAGAGGTGCGTTAAATGGTCTTAAAACAAAGATTTTGAACAAATACCCTCGAGCATTTTATATTCATTGTAAGCGTTGTGATGCATTTAGAGAGAAACAACAAGAACAACTTTAGAAAGCTCTTGATGAAACAACAAGAACAAATTCTGAAAGCTCTTGATCTTGGTATTCTTGAAATTGGGAAAGGGTTAAATCAAGAAAGTAGTCTCATGTGTCCAAGTGATACACTGTGGAACTCTCATTATGGTACTATAGTTAGTATTATTGTTATGTTTGAAGCCGTGGTGGAGGTGGTTGAATGGATTAAAATTGATCACAACCAAGATAATCTTGGTGAAGCAACTAGGTTATTCAAAGACATACAAACTTTTGATTTTGCGTTTCACCTTTTCTTGATGAGACTTATATTGGGAATTACAAATGAGTTATCACAAGCATTGCAAAAGAAAGATCAAGATATTGTGAATGCAATGGTGTCTGTGGAAGTATGCAAGCAAAGACTACAATCCTTGAGAGATGATGACTTTGGGGACTTGTTTCATGATGTAGAAAAGTGTTGTAAGGAGCATGATATTATCGTTCCTAACATGAAGGATTTGCATTTCGTACCTGGAAAATCAAGACGTAAAGCTCCAAAAACCACAAACTTCCATTACTATCGTGTGGACCTCTATTTTCAAGTCCTTGATATGCAACTAAAGGAATTGAATGAGCGCTTCAATGAGGTAAACACCGAGTTGCTTCTTTATATGACATGTTTGAGTCCGGTGAATAATTTTGCATCTTTTGACAAAGCAAAATTGTTCGTTTAGCCCAACTTTATCCTCAAGATTTTGCAAAAAACCGGGAGGTGTGAAAGCTATATGTTAGTGTATAAGCTTCTTACATTGGTTTTGGTGCTATCGGTTGCAATCGCTTTGATGGAGAGAGCGTTTTCTGCAATGAAGATTGTGGAAACACCATTGCATAACAAAATGGGAGATCAATGTATGAGTGATAGCATGGTTGTTTACATTGAGAGAGATGTATTTGCTTTTATTGATAATGAGTCTATTATGCGACGTTTTCATGACATGAAACTTCGCCGGCAACATTGTAACTTGTTTATATTGATTAATTATGGAAGACATTACTATATAAAAAAGATTTAGTTGTTGCCATTTTTCTTTAACCTTGCACTCTTTTAAGTTCGTCCCTCCTCCCGAGAAATCCTGGCTTCGCCACTGAATATATATATTGATATGCACACAACCGTTAGGGGGAGAAACTAGCTAGTGTACACAATACAAAGTCAAAATCTGAAAAACCCTAATAAAACGAGCATGCGTATTATACATTTCAATGCGTGTTAACTGAGAGTTAGATATGTCTTGCATTGTAATACTAATTTATTGTTGTGAGCCATGAGGTTTATAAAATATTTCACTTCTCGTGCTACTTGTTTCCATCAAGATAGAGAGATACACAGGCGCGTTGATCTTATCTTTACAACACAGTAGAGCATGAGACAATTTGTCTGCTACTAAAGTGTCTCTTAGAATCCAATACCTTCCATATTCTTCATGGATGGCAATACGTACACAACAACAATTGATGGCTGACCACAAAATTATAAATAGTTAATCTTACTCTGATAAGGAGGTTGATATATCACCAAAACCTATAGTTATATATAGGGGAGTCTAAGTAACCCAAGGCTTTTTTACTTTTCGATGGCAGACAAAGCTCCACACGTCTAATATTGAATTAATAATCAATACATTAACCAGAATCAAAATCATGTACAAGTTTGCATTTGTTTTTCTAGGGATACAATTTCTATGATACAAATATCATCGAATGAAATCAGAGGACTCAGATGTATGTATTTATTAAAGGAGATTTGAAAACTAAATTATAGTAGTTGAATTGTGTAAGCTCAACTCGATAATGAGTGTTCATTCATTCCTTTATATAGAATTACAAATGATGAGGTTGTTACAATTGAAGGATAAAATACAAATATTTGAATTAGATATAGAAGTATTTGAAAGAATTGTGTAGATGATGGACTGTGTTATTTGAAAGAATTGTGTATATGATGGACTATGTTGTTACGATAGCAATGAGGAAGTTTGAGATGAAACCGAACTCTTCTGTTGCAGATTGCAGTGGGAAGATTTCATTTGTATTGGTGGTGCTGACGTGGACTGATCTTTAAGGTTTGTAGAATTATCTAGAATAGGTTTATCACGACCCCGCAAGCTGACAGGGCGTTGACAAACTGGAAGCTTGGAGATAAAATAGTTGAAGCGCATAGAGGTTAAACCCTTTGTTAAAAAGTCTGCAACTTGACCTAATGTAGCAACATAACCAATGTCGATCTTCTTGAGAATTATCTTCTCTCTGATATAATGATAATCTACTTCAACGTGGCGCATGCGGGCTTAGTAAACTGGGTTAGAAGTAGCAGCAATGGCACTAATATTGTCACACCAGAGACAAAGTGATGGTAATGGTAGA
This sequence comes from Cotoneaster glaucophyllus, assembly GCA_036320875.1. Classification (NCBI taxonomy): domain Eukaryota; kingdom Viridiplantae; phylum Streptophyta; class Magnoliopsida; order Rosales; family Rosaceae; genus Cotoneaster; species Cotoneaster glaucophyllus. The sequence continues at coordinate 31,807,255 of CM070059.1, read as the reverse complement.
TGTAAGTCACGAAAAATATTGTGAAACCATGATAGATGTGCAGAGGTGTAAGCAAGCTGACGATACTTAGCCTCTATGCTGGACCTTAACACACCATGCTGCTTTTTCGAACTCCAGGAATTAAAATGTCCCCAAGAAATATGCAGTGACCTTCAGTGGATTGAAGGTCATCGGGATTGCCAGTGTAGTCGGCATTAGCAAAGACAGTGATCATGGATGCCTTTTAACTACCTTAAGATGCGTTTCACTGCAGCCCAATATGCAGTAGTTGAAGAGTGCATGAACTGGCACACTTAGTTGATAATGTACACAATATCAGAGCATGTAAATAAGAGGTATTGGAGGGCACTCACGACACTACAAAAAAAAGGTCCATCCGAGAGAGCCTCACCTTCGTATAAACTCAAACGTCGACACCTAGAAATTGACGTGGAGATTGTTTTGGCATCAATCATGTTGGTTTTCTTTAGAAGCTCCAAAATATATTTGGATTGAGTGAGATACATAGCAGAAGGTGTTCGAGAAACCTCCATGCCCAAGAAATAATGTAAGGGCCCAAGATCTTTCATTGCAAATTGATGTCCAAGCTATTTGATAAACTGAGACAACTGAGGACCGTTGCTCCCGGTGATTACGATATCATCAAAATAGATTAATAGATAAATGATCGTTGAGCCATCAAAATATGTGAAAAGGGACGAGTCAGCTTGGGAATATGTGAATCCCAAGTCTTCGAGTTTCTGGGAAAAACATTGGAACCAAGCACGGGGTGCTTGTTTTAGACCATATAAAGATCTTCGAAGACGACACATATATGACGGGAACTGAGGATCGATAAACCATGCAGGCTTCCGCATGTAAACTTCCTCATTTAAGGTCTCATGAATGAAGGCATTTTGAACATCAAGTTGTCGTATAGGCCACTGGAAGTGAAGAGAAATAGAAAGAATTAGATGAATGGCAGCATGAGTGACTACAGGACTGAAAGTCTCCCAAAAATCTATTCTCTCGTGCTGATGAAAATCATTGGCAACAAGTCTCGCTTTAAAACACTCAACTGAACCATCAGACTTCTATTTTATGCGATACACCCATTTATTTGGCAACACATTCATGGAAGGCTGATAGGGAACTAAAGTCCAAGTGCCAGTGCGTTGTAAAGCGTTGAATTCCTCTGCCATTGCTTAGCGCCACTGGAAACTTATTTTCCTATGATAAATAGGTTTGCTAAACCAAAGAATTAGTAACATCACTGATGCAAGCATACTTAGGATTAGGTTTTCGAATTCTCTGTTGACCACGATCATGCTATGAGTGGACAGAGGATCATAAGAAGGGACGTTGGCTGTTCCAATATTCATAGGATTAGATGTAGTGGTTGGTAGGGAATGGGTGTCTGGAGTAAAGGGAGGTAGGGTAGGAGTAGGAGAGGGTGGAGGGTGCAGTGGAGTTGAAATGGTGGCGGAGAAATGTGGCAAAGGTTGTAGTGGGATAGGATTAAGAGTGTTAGGGATAGGTTGAGGTTGACGATATTGAAAAAAGTCAATATCAAGGACTGTGTCCAGGGCGCTGGTGGATGACAATTGTGGAGTAACAAGTTCTTTATATGGAAAACTCTTTTCATAAAAAACAACACGACGAGACATGAAAGACTTCCAAGTGGAAGGATCATAAGATTTGTATCCTTGATAAGTTAATGAATAACCTAAGAAAATGAATTGTTTTGATTGAAACTGAAGTTTAGTATCAGTGTATAGACGTAAATAGGGAAAACAAGCACAACCAAATACTTTGAGAAAATCATATTGTCGTGATTTGGAAGACATTTTTTGGAAGGGTAAGATGTCATTCCAAATCTTGGTGGGAAGACTATTAATTAAATAGTTGGTAGCATGAAAAACATCATCCCAGAAAGTTTGTGGAAGATAAGCATGAGCACGTAGGGTAAAACTAATTTCAACGAGATGACGATGCTTTCATTCCACGAGACCGTTTTGCTCAAAGGGCATGATGAACAAAGGTGTGAAAAACTTCAGATTTTAATTTTAAGGTATAGAGCCATGCATACTAAGAAAAATCATCCACTAAAGCAACATAGTACTTGTAACCATTAATTGAATATGAAGGAGAAATCCATACATCCAAATGTATTAATTATAAATGAAAAGACGACGTTGATAAGGACAAATGAAAAGGCAACTTATGGCTTTTGCCCAAGGGCATGATGAACAAAAGTCGTAGGTTGTAGTACCATGTAATGGTAATTTATTGTTGGAAATTAAACTACGTAAAATAGAAAATGCAAGGTGACCTAGCCTAGAAGGCCAAATAACATATGACGCTCTAACACCAACAAATGCAGACACTTCATTGTTGACGACAGAAGAACTTCAAAACAGATAAAGCCATTTCTACCCCGGCCTTGTAAAAGCATCATCCCCATTTGAAGGTCCTAGACACGGTAGGAACTGGGAATATAAGGTTAGTGAACAACTATTGTCCTTGGTGAATTGATTTATGGAGATAACATTAGTTGAGGTATTAGGGCAGTGAAGGGTGTTTGGGAGAGTAAACTAATGATTTGGAGTGTGAATAAAGGACATGCTAACATGAGAAATTTACAAACCTGGTCCATCAACCACTCCATTGACATTATTTGTACTAGTGTAGGGGCGTGGATTCGAAACCTGATTCAAGTCACTGGTGATGTGTGCATTTGCGCCAGAATCAAACACCCAGTTTTGAAAACCAGTGGGAGAGGTAGACGCTGAAGTAGGTGCAGTAGCAGCATAGGCTTGAAGACGAGGAGCCAGGACACAACCTTCATAGGTCATGTTCAGCATATTGAAACAATCAATGGCGGAATAACCGTGACGATGATAGATTTGGCACTGGATGTGACCACCATTTTGAGTTGGGGATGGATGAGAGAACACCATCATGAGTAGGTATGGGTGGATAAGCAGGCTGGCCTTGACCCAGAGGGCGAGGAACAAACTGACCACGCCACCGTTAAAGGGACCACGTCCACCTTAGGAGCACCACGACCACGATAAGGGCCTGAGAGACCCCGTCCAGCAGCAAGGGCAGTGGGCCTGTTTTCGAACACAATGTGAAGGTTTTTACGCCTTTCTGCACCTAAAAGGAAAGCATCCAAGTTTTTGACGTCTTTCTGAAAGGATAGCCTTCAAGGCACTGTAGGTAATGACCTCATCTTGTGCTTGAGCAGAAGCAATGGTACTCTCATAAGCAAGCCCAACATTATTTAAAATAACGGCAACGATATCAGAATCAGAGATAGGAGAACCAGAGAGGGGGAGAGTATCAGCGAGAAAATGGACACGGCCAAGAAACTCAACAATAGTCGAGTCACCAAGATGGGTATTCATAAGTTCACTTCACAATTAGAGGAGACAGCCAGTAGATTGGGAAGCATAGCATTCACGTAAACAAGTCCTTGCAGAATAAGAACTTGTTTTACCAATGAGAGAGGCAAGGACAGTGGGATGAACCGAACTGTTGATCCATGCGTGAACCATGGCATCTTGCCGAACCCATGCATCGAATTCAGGGTTGACTTTATCAGTGATTTTTCCTTCCTCATCCTTCACGAAGGCAGGAGGACATTTGATGGTTCCAACGACAAAAGATACCATATTCCTGCTTCGAAGCAAGGGCAACATCTAGGCATGCCATAATAGATAGCTAATACGATCCAGCTTTATAGTTAAAAGTTGGAAGCATTGGGAAGAGAGGGGAGGGCAATGGGATTGGAAGAACTGGAACTTGATGCCATTGGGAAAAAAAATTAAAGCTTTCGGTCGTTAGACTGTCAGCTCTAAGATACCATAAAAGAGATTTGAAAACTGAATTATAATAGTCGAATTGTGTAAGCTAAACTCGATAATGAGTGAGTGTTTATTCATTCTTTTATATAGAATTACAAATGATGAGGTTGTTACAATTGAAAGATAAATACAAAGATTTGAATTAGATACAGAAGTATTTGAAAGAGTTATGTAGATAATGGATTGTGTTGTTACGATAGCAGCGAGGAAGTTTGAGATGAGAACTCTCTGCTGCAGATTGTTGCGGAAAGATTTCATTTGAATTGGTGGTGCTAATGTGGATTGATCTTTAGGGTTTGTAGAATTATCTAGAATAGGTTTATCACTTATGGGACAATAACTAAAACTTTCTTATTATTTTACGAGAGAAAAATTCTTATGGAGAAAAAAAAAACAGTTCTCTTTAGTTAAAAACTCAAGGAGATTAAGGTCATAATTTGATATTTACTCAAAAAATTTGAGAAAAAATAAAATTTAAAAAGTTGTGAGGGTTAGAACCAGATCTTACCTGCTTCATATTCCACCCACTTTTGTTGACCAGATCTTTCAGATTCATACATATGAATTGTTGTATGTGTAGTCTTCTTTTGACCCTAAAAACTACCAAGCCTACGTGGCGCTCAGGCCGAGTAACTAATGGAGCTAACTACTTCCTTCAGTTGAATGCGGGGCGTGCCAACTCAACGGCCGAGCTCGGCCGGTGAGCAAAACGTTGATATTGCGTTGTATGCGCGGCTGACTTCTCAATCTTACGAATGCGGCCGAGGAAGGAACACGTCTTCGGCCTTCGGGTTCTAGAGCCTGAAGACAAGGCTGCCAATCTTGCGAAGTTCACGAATCGTCTGCGCCGGATTCGGTTATAGTGATTATATTTGTAAGGGTATAAGCACGCCGAATCGACACCAAAGTATAGGGGCATAGATACTCAAAACAGATATGCGTCCTGATGGTGAAAGTGGTCCGGCCGTCAGAATGCCGAACCCTGAAACTAACTCGTGAGTATCCAATCATAAAACAACTCGGCATTCAATGTGCCGAGCCCAGTAATTCGTAACACCTCACTTCGCCGAGAAGGCTGATGAGATGACCTCTGTCGATAAGAACTCGAAAGTTCTTCTCGACCGAGACTTTGATAGGTAACCAGTCGGCCTCGACGCAGTGCTGTTTATCCAAACTGAAGATGCTCCGCGTTTGGCTGGTTCTACGGCGATAGTGCTGTTTATCCAAACTGAAGGTATCACCGGTTGCCTTCACAGTGCTGTTTATCCAAACTGAAGATGTGTTGGCGAAAAAGAAAATAAAATCTCAAGGTTGTTGAGAAGTTCTGCGTAGAGCGAGAGTTTGCGCAGGGCAGTTTGTGTGTTAAGTTGGGGAGAGCCTGAGTATTGCGCTCCTCCCTCTATTTATAGTAGTGCAAATACCCCTGATTGAACCAAAATCGTCTTGATAGGAATCCTCTTCCTAGTCCAACTCTATCTCGACCGATCCTAATCCAACTAGGACTTTGAACCTGCCTCTAATCGTGGGCTTGATTTTCTTCTGCATCATGGCTTATCCGGGACTCCCTCTCCTAATAGGTCTCGGCTACTAAAATGTCCTCATGCTTATCCGCATCATTCCCACTCCAACTAATATTCGGTTACCCTGACTCCCTCGGCCTATAGCTTCGGCCCACAACGCCTCTGAGAAGACATTGGGCCGAAGGTGATCCTAGTTCGACCCAATATTATTTTGGGCCCAAACATCTTTATACCAATTTTGATTAGTAATATGATGAATAAAAGTGAAATCATTTATCTATAAATTTGATATATGGTAGTACATACTACGGTTTAAAACCAGATCTTACCTGCATCGTATTCCTAAAACCAAGATCTGAAACCCTCATTCACCATCACCAACTTAATTTTATATACAAATGCTATTACGTGCATGAATGACTTTTTTTGCAATAAAATATGCATGCACATGGAACCATATGCAAACAATTTTAATGAGCTCCCTATGCATGTTGCAGGTGCACCACCAAAAAGTTTGTAATCTCCCCTATATTAATCTTAATTTAATAAAGCATTTTGATGTAGAAAATATTGTAGCATCAGACACCAAAAGAAGAGATTACCGAGAAGCTATTATAGCAAGATCACCCGTTTTAGGAAGACAATGGCAAGGGCAACAACAGTTACTAATCACAATTTTTTTTTTTTTAATGTGTTGTAAGTTTGTTCCATAAAAATAAAATAATTGTCCAATTTCAATAATTTATTTTACATAATTTATTTCAAAGTATGCTTCACAATGTTTCAACATTTGTGTTTTGCTTTGTGAATGATCATTTGTTATCAAAATTGAACTATATTTGTGCTTGTAGTTGCTAAAAAAAGGATTGTAAAACAACATAATAAATTACATAATCATATGATAACTTTTAATTACTTAAAGGTCAAATAATACATGTTAATTAGATTTGAAATATGACACACCCCGACCTGGGAAGGTCGAAGCATGCTGGCCATCACCGAGAGGTGACGTAACCATAAGGATGTGCTGTGAAAAGTGAGTAAATCTAAACTAAAACTAATAGAACTAATAATACTAAGTAGTGATAGAGTGCGCAATCGTGGGAGTAACCCACTACAAATATTCAGAGCATTAAGACAGTAAGACTACAATAGAGTAGTCAAAGTACTAAGTACACTTATTACATAATTGTGATAAGTTCATAAGTGTAATACAGAAGAGAAAGTCAGAACTGCCGGAATTCCTCGAGTGCCACAAGAGTACAGTTATCTAGGTCCTGGAGGGGCGAAAAACAAAGTTGAGTGGGTCAGCAAAACAATGCTTATAATAAAAACCTTTGTTTTCGAAAGTACTAACCCCTCGCCGTAAAAACAAGTATAATTTCTTCAAAACGTGTAAGTATATATGTAAGAAATCATGTATGACAACAATATAATCTGCAATACACTAATGTGTGATATGCCAAATGTCATAGCAATATAAACATGTGATAATCAATTATAAACTGTTTGCTCATCATCTAAGCTAGCACACGAGTCGAAATTGCCTAAAGCAACTCTACCCGACAAGACTGGGTGAAATCAATACGCTCTAGTACTACGATCACGCGAAGAGTGGTCCAGGAGCACGGTCACATACAAGTCGGATTGCCTAATGCAATCTACCCGACAGGACTAGCACCTAACTTGGATCCAAGGCGAGCGAATGGTGAGGATGTGAACATACATGTGAAGGACTGGCCCTGACCTGGGCAGAGTACTAACACCGGGGTGCAGCAAGATGAGCATGTACAAATATGTATGAATGTCATGACAGTAATATCCCAACCATATAGCAGCATTTATCACAAGTCTATATCACAATTAACAGTAATCGGCAATTTATGCGTAAAACTGAAGCAATTAAGCAATTATAGAAACTATAATATGTATAAGTATAAAAAAAAAACTGCCCACTCACAAATACATCGTTGGGTCGTAGCCCCCAAGCCTAGCCTGGCCTCGTACATTCTCGGGATACGTTTCCCTATATGCGAAATAACTAAAATATAATTAATTAAAGCACATATACGGAAACCCAAATAAAACCCCCATAGTTTGCTCAAACCTAGGGTTTAAATACATGAAATTGATCTACTCAACGTCACGAACGTCCCCAAATTTTTAAACTAATTTTTGGATGTTGCACGCGCCCCCACGCGCCGGCAATGGCACGGCCAGACGCACCCCCACGCGGAGGCCAGTGGGCCTGACGCCGTAAAGAATATTCCGTTAAAACCTTAACATAAGTTAACGGCGTTACTTGACGTCGTTAGAATATTCTGTCAACTCTGACAGAATATTCCATCTCCTTCCCCGGTGAGCCTCGCCGTCACCGCCGTCCGTTGCCGTCTGTAACTTGATTTTCGCCGATTTTCTGAAAAAATTTCAAACTCACTATTCTCCTTCATTTCTCAACCATTTTTGGCGTACTTTATATGGATTTGAAGCTTATGAAGAGTAAAATTGCGTTATACATGTTTAGGGTCCAAAACGTGGACGGAGGCTGCCGGAAAAAGCCTCGAAAGATCCGGCCAAAAGTGAACTCGTCGAACCCGAGTTGTTTCACCTGCAAACTTCTTCCAAATTGTTGTATGAGCCTCTAGAAGTTGTGTAGAAGCTCCCTCAAGCTTCAAAACTCCCCAACTCGTTCAAAAACACATCGAACTCAACTTGACCGAGTTCGAACCTTCCGAGTTAACGAGTCGAAACTCGCCCATTCTGGGTTTCAAGAACATGGTTGTGTTCGTGAGGATGAGAGGAGTTCAAAAGGTTTTCGAGCTCGATCTGTGAAGATTTGGGTTCGCTTATGGAGGTTGCAGAGATATAGAGTATACGGGAGAGAGAAAAAGAAAATCTTTTGGGATTTTCTGATTGGGTGCTAGGATGCAGGACTGAAAGGGATTGGTTGGTGAGATGTGAGGGAGTGAATGATAAAGGGGTGCACGGGTTGGGTTTTAAAAGGGACTAGAGATAGGGTTTTTGTGTTCTTATTGGATTTCTCACAGAAAAGAAAATCTAACACTATCCGAAATAGTGATTTCCTACTGATACAAACTCACGTGTACCCGTAACGACGTGTATAATTTAAATACAGAAGTGTGAACGAAATAAGAATGATATAAACGCATACACGTCATTCGCCGATAAGGGCATAATAGTCATTTCACATAATCGAGGAGAAATTACATAGGAAAATTAGGGACGGGTCATCACAAAATATATTAATAATAACTTAGTTGTGGTGTGGAGTGGGAAATGAAGAAGATGGTTCAGTATTTATAGAAAAATGGGGTATTTTTCGTAATTTTTTTAAAAAAATTTACCATTTGATTAATCTTGACCGTTGATTTCCAAAAAAAATAAAATAAAATCAGATGCGCCAAATTGTGCCACACATCACAACATTTTTTTCAAATTTTTTACCGTCAGAAATTCAACTGTCTTGGGGAGGGTGCCTTCTGCTGCATGACGTCATAGCCTTGTCATCCCTTGCTAGCAAGCTCAAGGCTTAGCAGTTCTTGTCTGGGCCTATGATGCATCGACAAGGGGGAAGACCAACGTATCCTGTATCTAACACGCGGGGATATGTGTGGATATGCGATCAATACGTATCCGAGTCAACAGATTAGTTGTTGGCACACGGAGATACGGCAACTCTTTCCTGAAGCTTTCTTTTTCTTTTTGTTAATAATTTCGATGTTTTCCTGCTCTGAAGCCAAACGAAAAGCTCCTTTTGCTGTGTTTAGGGCTGGTTTGGTATTGCTGTACTTTGAAAAAAAAAATTGCTTCTGCTGTGCTGTGAGAATAAGCAACTGTGAAATAAAGCAGCAGAGTGTTTAGTAAACTTTTTTGTAAAAGTGCTTTTGGAAAGGAAAAAAAAGCAGTATTATAGTGTTTAGTAAACTTTTATATAAAACTGTTGTGATTGTGTGAAATGACTAAAAATGGTATAATACTAGATGTGCCATTAATTTAATTTTCTTAACAAATAAAGGTGAATTACTAAATATACTTTATGTTTAAAAGAAAAAATATTTATAAACTTTATCTCAAATATTAATATGGGTAAATTATATTTTACCACCTCAACTTTAGGTCTCATAACAAACGTCCCGTCCCTAAAATTGGTGATGGATGTACATATCAAAAGAGAGAGAAAAAAGAACAAGAACTTGAAGTGCCCAAGGACTAGATGGTGGAATCTAAAAGGAGAAAAACAAGCCATTTTCAAAGACAGAGTAATCACCCAATGCGTGTAGGATAGAGAGGGGGAAGCTAGCCAAATGTGGGATGCCATGGCTAGTTGTATCCAAAAACTAGCAAAATAGGTATTAGGAGAGTCCAAGGGCTTTGCTCCACACCAAAAGGAATCTTGATGGTGGAATGAGGAGGTACAAACAAAGGTTAAGGCTAAGAAGGAATGTTGTAAAGCCTTATACAAGGATAGGATCGATGAAAACGGTGAAAGGTATAGAATAAAGAAGCAGGAGGCGAAGAAAGCTGTGAGATGAGCTAAGCTAGCGACTTATGACGATATGTATAAGCGACTAGATACCAAAGAATGAGAGTTGGATATCTATAAACTAGCTAGAGTAAGGGAAAACAAAACAATGGACCTAAACCAAGTGAGGTGCATCAAGGATGAGAATGGAAAGGTTCTTGCTACAGAGAACGCGGTCAAAGACAGATGGAGCGGTTATTTTCATAATCTTCTCAATGAAGGACATGAAAGGACTACTTCTTTGGGGGAATTGAGTATCTCAGAAGAGTGTAGACACTACTCCTTTTACCGCCGAATTAGGAAAGAAGAAGTGGTTGTAGCTTTGAAAAAGATGAACCATAGAAAAAACAGTGGGCCCAGATGATATACCAATCGAAGTGTGGAAATCCTTGGGGGAGACGGGTATAGCATGGCTCACAGACCTTTTCAATAGGATTTTGAAAACAAAGAAGATGCCAAATGAGTGGCGAAAGAGCATTTTGGTGCCTATCTACAAGAATAAGGGCGACATACAAAATTACATGAACTATAGGTGTATTAAGCTAATGAGTCATACAATGAAGCTCTGGGAGAGAGTCATTGAGCATAGACTGAGGTAAGAGACACGGATCTCAGATAACCAATTTGGGTTCATGCCAGGGCGCTCAACCATGGAGGCAATCTATCTCTTAAGAAGATTGATGGAAAGATATAGAGATATGAAAAAGGACTTACACATGGTCTTTATAGATTTGGAAACGCAAGAGACATTCTTTGGAGGATTTTAGAGAAGAAATGAGTACGAGTAGCATATATCCAAGCTATAAATAATATGTATGATGGAGCAAAGACTGCCCTAAGAATTCATGAAGGATAAACTGAAAGCTTCCCCATAACTGTAGGGTTACATCAAGGCTCATCTTTAAGTCCTTACCTTTTTGCATTGGTAACGGATAAGTTAACTAGACATATTCAAGATGGTATTCCTTGGTGTATGCTTTTCGCAAACGATATAGTGGTGATAGATTAAACTCGGGAAAGGGTAAATGCGAAGCTTAACCTTTGGAGAGAAGTGTTGGAATCTAAAGGTATTCACCTAAGTCGGTCAAAGACAGAATATATGGAGTGCAAGTTCTGTGCAAATAGAGGCATAAATAAGTTAGGGGTGAGGATCGGAGATCAGGAAGTACCAAAGAGTGATTGCTTTCACTACCTAGGATCTATCTTGCAAAAGAACAGAGAATTAGATGGAGACCTCAACCATAGAATACAAGCTTAATGGGTGAAATGGATGAGTGCATCTGGCATGTTGTGTGACCATCGTATGCCACTGAAGCTCAAGGGAAAACTTTATAGGATGGCAATAAGGCCAGCAATGCTATATGGCATGGAATGTTGGGCGGTGAAGCATCAATACGTACATAAAATGGGTGTAGCGAAGATGAGGATGCTTCTTTGGATGTGCGGGCACACGAGAAAAGATATGATTAGGAATGAGGATGTCCGAGGTAAAGTAGGAGTAGCCAAAATTGAAGGAAAGATGAGAGAAAATCGGTTACGGTGGTTTGGACATGTACAACGACAGCCTACTGACACTCCGGTTAGAAGATGCGACTACGGAACATAGGTCTAGGCCTAAAGGGGTAGAGGAAGACCTAGGAAGATTTTGGAAGAGACTCGAAGAAAAGACTTAGAGTACTTGGATCTAACGGAAAATATGACACAGGACCGAGCGCAATGATGTTCTAAGATTCATATAGCTAACCCCACTTAGTGGAAAAAGGCTTTTTTGTTGTTGTTGTATGTATTATATGTTACTATATTACTATTATGATTTTTTTTTATTTAATATTACTATTTTTTATGTGAGAATTTTGTGTGGATGTGGGGCCCAAACCTCATTTCCCTTCTCCCCATGTCTTCCTTTCCATCTACACTCCCGAACTATCTTTAAAACTCTCAGCCCTCTCTCTCTGCACTCTCTCCTCCACCAAGACAACCCCACACAAAAACCTTAGATCTTAAACCATCTCACCACCAGATTATCATCATCTTCACTCCTACAAATTTAACCCCAAGTTTAGGTTATGGCAATCGTGTTTTAGGTGCTGGGGATAAGAAAATCTGAGAATTCAAATCCCTAAGCTATCCGGCAAGAATCAGGACAAAATTCGACTAGTATCAAACTTGGGCTCAACCCTTTCCAATCTCAGGTAGGATTTCCTTGCTATGTCTATTGGATTTGAGTTAGAATTCGAGTTATAAACCTATGTGACCTTCTGTTGCGTTTCCTAGTTTCCTAATGTGAGAGACCAGCGAGTTGCATGCTTAAATTTGACGAATTCTAGGTTTTACGAATTCGATTTGATTTCTATTTGAAAAATTAAAACTGTAAGGAACCCTACATAGACTGATGATACAGAGAAAGAAGGGTAGGATTGAAAAATTGAAAAGTTCATTTACATTTTACTGTTCACCAGTGTTTTCCTAAAATAAGTTGTTTTGTTGAAGCAGCTATTTCTAGCTTCTGATTTTCAGCTTAAAAGAAGGACAAAGATGGGGAAAAAAAAACTTAATTTAAAGTGTTTGCCAAACAATTAAAATGCTCCAACTTTTTTTTAAAATTAAGCTAAAGCCAAACCAGGGCTTAGAATCCTTTTTTGCTAGTAATTGGGTTGAGAATCTCCTTTTGCTTTTTTGAAGCCAAACGAAAAGCTCTTTTTTGCTTTTTGCATATTATAATAATAATATTGTTAGTGGTCTAGGATTATGTAGATTATAATATATTTATATATGCTTTCATGTTGCTTTGCTGATCTCTTAGCATAAATTTGACTTGTAATATTTATGCAACTACTTTGGATTGATTCTTAAGATTTTGTTGACCCTAAAGACTACTAAGTCTACGTGGCGCGCAAGCCGAGTAACTAATGAGCTAACTACATCATTCTGTTATGTGCGGGGCATGCTAACTAGTCGGCCGAACTCGGCCGGGGAGTGAAATGTGCTGATGTCGCGTTGGGCGCGCTGCTAACTTCTTTGAACTCGCGACTGCGGCCGAGGAAGGAACACGTATCGGCCTTCGGGTTCAAGAGCCTAAAGACAAGGCTGCTAGTTCTACGAAGTTCAATATTAAATTCGGCTGTCACTGTCCGAATATAGTAGCCTGTAACACCTCACTTCGCCGAAAAGGCTAATGAGATGACTTCTACCAATAAGGATTCATCATTCTCGATCGAGACTTAGATAGATAATCAGTCAACCTCGACGCAGTGCTGTTTATCCAAACTGAAGATGCTCCGCAGTCGGCTGATTATACGGCAACAATGCTTTTTATCCAAACTGAAGGTGTCCCTGTTTTCCTTCACAGTGTTGTTTATCCAAACTGAAGATGTGTAGGCGAGAAAGGTGAAAATGAGAGATTTCTTAAGGTTTTTGAGAAGTTCGCGTAGAGCGAGTTTGCGCAGGGCAGTTTTTGTGTTGAATTGGAGGGGGCCTTGAATGATGCACTCACTTTTCTATTTATAAGAGTGACTTCTCAGGCGCGGAAACATTCACCATCCTGATGATCACTACGGAATGATTATCACAAACTTTCGTGATAAACATTCACCACCCTTAGCCAAGTAATTTTCCACGTGCTCTTCGTATAAGAAACTCAATTAGCATCAGTATGAAATACTTGGCTAGAGATAAGCCAAGTGGGAATATTCCAACAGCCTATGCAACCACATTAAGTTCACGTGTGCGAGACCTCACTGATGTATAGCAAACTGACTTCAAATAGAACTCTCCCACTAGTCACAAGGAAGATAACTTTCCGTTCCTCCCTCGCTAATTACCAAGTGCATGCGTTATCTTTATTTGTCCAGATGCATTCATACATGCAACGCAAGATGCAAAATAATTGCATCAACACTTGCATTATCCCATCTTTTCTCCAACTAAATGCAAGCCATGCATTATCAAAAGGTTCAATCTGATCACATCTCCCACTTTTGCATGCTATCTTATCCCTAAATCCTGATAAGTACTGATTTCTGCATTGATCAAGCCACGAACAAACCAAGCTGCACAACACGTAACCATAGAGTCCTTATTGCAATGTAACCTCCTTCATTTGTTTGACTCTCAAGATGCAACCGTAAGATAAATCACCATATTAAAATTACTAATAAAATAGTAACATCTAATATAGTTTCCTTTATCAAATGGTTTTAAATATACGGGCCGAGTGCGTGCAAAATCATGGCCTCTTAATGTTCGGAGTCATCCAACGGCCTAGAATCTTGCTCATTCAACGGTCTCGATTACCCGGGCCAATATTGTAAAATTGGGTCCAAACATTGCCCCTAGTTTCCTTGAACTTCGGATCGTAAGCCGAATGGTTAAGGAAATTAAGTTTCTCCAGCTGATCATGAGCGGCATCGAAAAATATATTGAATTTAAATGACTACCAAAGCTCCACCGTTGAATAAAAATTCACTGAAGCTCTATCGAATAAGTCTATCACCAAAGCTATGGTCAAAGAAATATATGGTCGAGGACCGAATCCATCAAATTGATTCAAATATATATAGTCGAGAACAGACCACCCATCGAATGCAAAGCCCCATGGTGGATCACCTCCCAGAACATCCAATGTCGAGAACCTCCAAGTTTCTGCACAATCCATCTGTAGGCTCTTGATTTCGTGAATTGCGTCTTGAATAGTCTTTTTGGCAGAAGCCACATGCAAATACAAGCTGCCGAGCTGAACTTTCAAATCGACTCCTTCGACTGCTGCTTTCTCAAGTTTCTCGGTCGAGAAATACATGGCCGAGAAATATGTCATCGATCTCAACATACACCCCTCAGTCATCGAATTGATGTTGAATTCACAACTCTTTTCTCAGCCAACTTGGGATATCATCAGCGTTGTAACTATAGTGAAGAGGCACTTTCAAACCCCCAACTTTCTTACCGTTATTCGGCTACCATTATCACCGGTCGTCTACTTACCGGGCCGAGAGGAAACTACCGTTGTGCACTTGATTCTTAATAACTTGCCGAGGGAACATGGTCATGGCTCCTTTTGACCAAAGAACAACTCATGGTCGAAAAGACATGGTCCAATACTTTAATGTCGCCAAATTGGTGAGTACAAACTATTTTCCTTTGACCAAATTAACTCACTAGCTCAGCAGTATAACCAAACGGCTGAACACCTAAGTGGCCAGAAATATATGGCCGAGGGAAAAAATGAGAGACCACTTACGCCAGTCTCACCGATTGCCAAGGTTAGGTTCTTGATGGCCTACTATTTTATGCTCCAATGCAGGGCAAGTATGTTAAATTTGACTTGGTGGATTCCTTCTTCAAACCGAAAGAAAAAAAAATTGGCACACTGTCTCGGCCATCTTCTTCATCCAGTCGAAAAAGAAATAGAAATAAAGCCCAGGAAGAAAAATCAATCTTTTGACATAATAAAATCACCACTATACCACTAGCATTGGAGCTTGGACCTCATTCCCCACATTTTTGAATGCCACCAAATGAATGGTACATATAGATTTTCATTTGCATGGCACCATCGAAAGCACAATGCACCCAGCAAGCTAGCAGTGTCTGCCCCCCTATTTTCTTGGCATCAGCTCATAAAGTCGAATGGTTAGGAAAATAATTTATTCATTATATATATATATTTACGAAAATAAAAGTGGTCGAACCGTAATCAGGAGGAGGCCAACGATACTTTATTTCTAGCTGAGACCTTTCAATACCATATTTTTGACTTGGTGAAATTTTTTTCATCGGCCGCCGAATGTGTTGAACAATTATTATGCCCCCAGGCATAATTACTTCACTAATTTCGACTTTTAACTCAAATAACTTAGCCAAACGGGATTTCTCCATATCGGCCTTATCGCCAATAATCATATCGATTGGCGAGATTTTTCCGGCTAGGCCTATGTCTCGGCCTTGTTCGTTATTGGAGCATTCCTTCGACGAATCATTTTCTGAGTCAATTTTTGTATTTGACTCAGAAACTTTAACTTTTTCTTGTAGGTCTACCACACTTTCAGTTTTGACCGAAACAATAGGTGGCCTAGGTTTTTCTTCGGCCATCTTGACAATTTTCTTAGGCCGAATTTTTATTGTGGCCGAAGTGAAAAGTTGCCCCCCCTCCCCGGTCTTTTGATCCAACCATTCTTCAAATGGAATTGATTTGAACATAGGACAAAAAGACGTTTTCTTATCGAGCCACTCATAAAATCAAGCTCTATAACCATTGATCTTGTAAGCTGTGATGAACCTTGACCTTTATCATTTCATAGAAAGATTTTTGCCTTTCTTCAACTGGTCGGCCGAGCTCAGCCGGGGAGTGAAATGTGTTGATGCTGCGTTGGGAGCGCTGCTGACTTCTTTGATCTCGCGACTGCGGCCGAGGAAGGAAAACATCTCGGCCTTGGGGTTCTAGAGCCTAAAGACAAGGCTTCTAGTTCTGCGAAGTTCAATATCAAATTCGGCTGTCAATGTGCCGAATATAGTAGCCTGTAACACCTCACTTCGTCGAAAAGGCTAATGAGATGACCTCTGCCAATAAGGATTCGAAATTCCTTCTCGACCGAGACTTGGATAGATAACCAGTCAGCCTCAACGCAGTGCTGTTTATCCAAACTGAAGGTGCTCCGCGGTCGGCTGATTCTACGGTAACAGTGTCGTTTATCCAAACTGAAGGTATCACCGGTTGCCTTCACAGTGCTGTTTATCCAAACTGAAGATGTGTTGGCCAAAAAGGGGTAAATGAGAGATTTCTCAAGATGGTTGAGAAGTTCGCGTAGAGCGAGTTTGCGCATGGCAGTTTTTGTGTTGAATTGGAGGGGGCCATGAATGATGCACTCCCTTCTCTATTTATAAGAGTGAATTCTCAAGCGCGAAAACATTCACCATCCTGATGCAACATCATAACTCATGTGAATCACTACGGAATGATTATCACAAACTTTCGTGATAAACATTCACCACCCTTAGGCAAGTAATTTTCCACGTGCTCTTCGTATAAGAAACTCAATTAGCATCAGTCTGAAATACTTGGCTAAAGATAAGCCAAGTGGGAATATACCAACAATCTATGAAACCACATTAAGTTCACGTGTGCGAGACCTCACTGATGTATAGCAAACTGACTTCAAATAGAACTCTCCCACTAGTCACATGAAAGATAACTTTCCATTCCTCCTTCGCTAATTACCAAGTGCATGCGTCATCTCTATTTGTCCAGATGCATTCATACATGCAACGCAAGTTGCAAAATAATTGCATCAACACTTGCATTATCCCATCTTTTCTCCAACTAAATGCAAGCCATGCCTTATCAAAAGGTTCAATCTGATCACATCTCCCACTTTTGCATGCTATCTTATCCCTAAATCCTGATAAGTACTGATTTTTTGCATTGATCAAGCCGCGAACAAACCAAGCTGCACAACACATAACCACAGAGTCCTTATTGCAATGTAACCTCCTTCATTTGTTTGACTCTCAAGATGCAACCGTATGATAAATCACCATATTAAAATTACTAATAAAATAGTAACATCTAATATAGTTTCCTTCATCAAATGGTTTTAAATATACAGGGCGAGTGTGTGCAAAATCATGGCTTCTTAATGTTTGGAGTCATCCAACGGCCTAGAATCTTGCTCATTCAACGGTCTCGATTACCCCAACCGATATTATAAAATTGGGTCCAAACATATTTACATGTTGGTAATTTAGAAAATGAATCATCTTGATAATCATGCGAATGCTAATGTTAACCCAGTTGAGAATGTTGAAATGATCATGGTACACTGTGGAAGTATGTCAAAAAGCTCGAAAGAGTGGAAAATGGAAACGGAGGTACTGTGTTTCAATGCAACTATTGTCAAAATATTTTCAGAGGATCCTACTCTAGGGTCAAGTTTCATTTGTTAAAAATGTCTGAAAATGGGATCGTCTCTTGCAACAAGGTTACTGATGAAGCTCTTGCAGAATTGAAAAAGCTAGTTCGAGAATGAGGGACTCTTTCTTTTTATTTTTTTAAGTCATTTGGATGTTCTTTTTAGTTTTTCAAGTTTGAAGACTAATTTAGTTGTTTAGTGAATTATGTTTTTAAATGTTTGAAGTTAATCAAAATAAATTTGATCTTGAATAGTATATTTGAATGCTTGTTTTATAATATTTAAATACATATATTTATTTATATTATTTTTAATTACCGTATCATTGCCGTATCGTGTCTTTGTTTTTAGAAATTTGACATATCTCTATATCGTGTCGTATCTTATTTCCGTATTCGTGTCAGTGTCCATACATCATAGGTCTAGGCAGTCCTTGGTTCAGTTACTGCCATTTTTTGAACCTTGGAGATGATTTTGTTGAGTTAATGGCAATCAAACCCAATTGCCCAGGCAGTGGGAGCACCTGTGGAGCTAATCTTACGACAAAAGGAACATCAACTGCTTGGTCATGACAGGATAATGAGAAGGATTGTGTTTTATAGTGTACCATGTTTGTGCAGTATTATACATGAAGTACGAAAAATGTACTACATCACCTGTACATGTTCTCTTCTCTATTTATTCCCTTGCCGAATATTTGCCATGAAGTTAAAAATTCTAAAAACACATAAATTAAATGCAGGATTAACTTAATTGCAGGGTAATATTCAAAAGTGTTACGTTATCACCACCCCCAAATTTATTGAATGTACTAGGGGTGGGCAAACGGGTCCTGGATCCGCAGGTCGGGGCGGATCCTTGCGGTTTGGGACGGGTACGAGGCTAGTCTAAAAGTAATAAATACAAAACGGGGCTGGCCGGGCCGGTTCTTGGTAAATAACGGGGCGGTTCTAAAAGTTAGAGAAAACGGGCCCCCGGCCCGGACCGTTCATTACTATTGTTTATTACCCTTCTCAGGCCCAGGCCTTTTCGCTCAAGCCTCACCCTCACCCTCTTGGTCAGGCCTAATTTCGCTCAAGCCTCACCCTCACCCTCACCCTCTCTCTCTCCTGAGTCCAGTTCGAGTCTCCTCCCTCATCTCTCGATCTCCTCTCTCTCTCTCTTTCTCAATCTCTCTTTCCCACAGTCTCTCTCTGTTCCCTCCCCCCCATCTCACCCGCCCTAAACCCAGCTGAACCCCTTTCTTCCTCTCGTCTTCACCAATTTCCACAAAGCATAACTAGGCATATACCCAGGAACCGGCTCAAGATCCGCGACATCGAGTTCCGCCTCATGCGCCGTCCTCCACAGGTACAGTAAAATTACACACACACACACACACATATACACACGTATATCTGTATCTAAATATTTTAATATAAAATGTTAGCTTTGAATATATGAAATGATTGTTAGGTTTTATGCGGCAGATGTGAGGGTGGAGAGCTTCGAAGTGCTCGACAAATGCAAGAGCAAGGTTGTGGTGATGGCAAATCCGACGATGATGGTGGAGTGGGTCTGGGTCGGGTCGGGCTTGGCCGAGATGATGAGCGAGTTAAAGATCGGGAGGATGAGTGAGTCTGGACTCTGGGAGGCGATCAAAACCGGCCAAAAAAAACAAGTAAAGAGGACCCATGGACCCGTCTCGAATAGGCCTGTTTGAAACGGGCCGGGTTAGGTCCGGTTCCAGTGATCAGATTTGCAATATCAGGCCCGTTTCCTATTTAAGCAGGTCCGGTCAGGTCCCTATAAATTTTGGCCTGGCCCGGCCCGTGCCCACCCCTAGAATCTACCTACCCCCACAATTTTGACACGTATGTGTGCTCAATTACGAGAGTAGGTAGTTTGACAAATAAAATTAAAAGAGTAGGTAGTCTCCAGTCATTCATGTTAGGATAATGAGATAAGGGTGTAAGTTCTCAACAATGAGAAAGTACATTGAACGCTAAATTCTTGGATGTTGTTTAACTGATTACATGCGAGCAAGAAACCATATAGATTATGCATAACCTCAAACATCTTTGATGAAATTACAGAGTTTTTATCGTTTTAGCCAAATTTAAAACATGAATTCATAAAACAGACCTAGTATCCCTCAAAACTAATATCTAATTAAGGAGGCCAGGGAGTTGCACAATGCCATAATTTCGTACTGGCAATTTCCATTTTGAATAAAACTATTTTTAAAATATACAAAAGTTGTAGTTTTATGAAATTTACTAACGATCTTGATCAAAATAATAATAATAATAATAATAATAATTACTAGGGAAAACTTGATATAAGTCCAATTTTTTTAGCCAATAGTAGGAATAGTCCAATTTATTAAAATAAGCCCAATTCCTTAAATTTAATTATTTTATTATCAATAATTATCTATTCAATGATAAGATTTATTATAAAAATCAAATTTCTTCTAAATTATCTCTTTGATTATTTCTTTTTATTTATTTATTTTGTTATTTCTTGTTCTTCCTCCCGCTTTAAACCTTATTTATAGATTTTATTTTTAATTTTTATATCACATGTTAAGTATTTTTATGTATGTATATGACAAATTCTTTTTTATAGTCAACGTGTCACAAATTAATGTGTCTTGTTTGTAGGTATATTATGTTTTTTCCTACCTTTTAGTTAGGTTTCATACCTCGCTTACAGGTATAATTTATATTCATGTATTTGTTACTTAAGTTAAAGTATAATGTTTTGTAGATAATATATGTTAGTATATTAGTTTTTTTTTTTTGTTGTAAGATATTAATTAGATTTTTTGGAGTTGAAAAATACATAATATTAGAAAATTTTAATTGATTTTTAATATTTTAAAAAATATAAAATGAGTATAAAAGAAATAAAAACATGTAATTAGATAATTGGACTCACTCCTAAAAACCATCTATATTTTTGGACCTACATCTAAAAGCCCCTAATTACTATTACACAAGAGTATACAAAAGTTCCCCCCCCCCCAAAAAAAAAAAAAAAAATTCATCATGATCTCTATCCTTTGTGCTTTCTCGGATTGGGAAATGGAAAATAATCAAAACCGTAAAAATACAAAGAACAAGAAAAAGGAAGCTCATTTGCTTTTTTTCTTCTTTTCTTTTTTTTGGTCAAACAAGCTCATTTGCTTATGGTGTTTGGTTTTTAACTTTTGAGGGTGCTTTGGTCAACTGCCTTCAGTATTAGGCTTAGGGGTGGTTCGGTATGGGATTAGGCTTAGGGGTGGTTCGGTATGGGATCCCATACCGAAACCCTTGTCTCGATTCCTAAACCGAAATTTTCGGGAATCCCATTTTCAATACCGATCCCAAACCAAATTTTCGGGAATCCCGAAATAGTGTCGGGATTTCGGGACAAATCAAGAATCCCGAAATGGTTTTGGGCTTTTGGGCTTTTGGGCTTTTGGACTAAAATTTGACATATTATGCTTTTGGGCTAAAATTCAACCTTTTATATTGAAAAGTTGACATATAATGTTTTTGGGCTGCCAATCTGCCAATCTGTTGACCATATAAGTGTATAACCAAGTTGCCAATCTGTGCAGTGTGCACAAATCTGCCAATCTACCAATCTGTGCACAATAGCATCTGCCTATTCAATTTCTACTACAAATGCATGCAATAAAAATAAAGTAACAGATTCAAAAGCAAAAAAATTAGTTACAAGCCAAGATTTTAAGATAAATAAAGTAACAAACCCAAAAGGATATAAAAAGTGATCAGACATCAGGAATAATGCAGGCAGTCAATTCAGAACAACTCTGAATTCTGAGATTATCCCCACTTCTCGTAAATGCCTAGTACTTTCATGGCTAACTCAAGGGAAAACCAATGAGCCTGGAAAGTTTTAAACATACGACACCAGTTAAACTCAATGTCATCATCTTACTTTATCAGTTGCACAGTTAAGGTAAAGTTGTTTTGAAATCCTTTTTTTTTTTTTTTTTGGGAAACTAGATAATCATAATCTAGGCAAAGATGCCAACAAGATACACGAGAACCTACACCGAGGCAAGCAAACAGACCAAAACTACAAGAAAGAATAGTGCGAGAAGGAAAAGAAGACGTTGCATCTGATGCTAGAACGTCCCTACTCACCCTAACCAAAAAACAATTAATAGGGACATGGAAGACCATCGTTACAAAGAACATGGATCAGAGAAGATGGGGGTTTATCAACCCAAATGAGATCACATACTTCCCTACAATTACGCGAAGCTAAAAAGTTTGCCACTGAATTGGCCAGTCTTGGGACCCAAGACCAGCGGCAACACTGAAAAGCCCTCACCAAACCACAGCATTTTCTAAGAATGGGAAAAGCTTCCCAGTTGCCTTTCTTACCCCAATCCTTCAGGCAAGAAATCGAATCAAGGGAGTCCGATTCAATGCAAATCGAAGGCCACCCTTTGCTTATTCCCATTTTACACCCATGCAAAATAGCCAAAGCCTCCGCCTGAGCAACACTTGAAGCCTTTACCTTATACCGAGAGGCAGCCATAAATCTGCCCAGTCCATCCTGTGCCATCACCCCCATGAAACCCCACCAATCCCTAGTCATCCAACTTGCATCCACATTTATCTTTATCATTCCTTGCGTTGGGGGAGACCACTTGACCTCATTGTCCACACTTCTATGCCTGTGCACTGAAGAGAAATTAAGAATTTGCTTAGAGTCATCGAAAGCCAAGACCGATCGAGATATAGCCTCCATAACTCTTCTTGGATAGATATTCTGTTTGTTAAACTGGAACTCACACCTAGCTTTCCAGATATGCCAACAAGTATGAGCAATATAAGAAAGCCGCTTAACCCTCTCCTCCTTAGACCCATTTTCCGATTCGTACATCGAGGACAGCCACGAAGCCCAGTTAGCTCCCTGAAACCGCTGAGGGCGCAAAGATAAAGCCCCCCAAAAACCAGATCATCTCCACCCACGGACATCTTAGGAAAAGATGCTCAATTGATTCATTATGAGACATGCAAATCGGACAAGTGGGGGAAGGCGAGGATCTACGTTGATATAAACCCTCCATCGTAGCTAAAGCCGAATAGAGAGACTTCCACATAAAAAAAATTATTTTTGGAGGGGTCTCCAACTCCCAAATGAGCTTCCATAAATTAGTGGGGACCGAGGCCAAAAGGTTGGGCAAGAGTGCTGTTTGCCTTCTTGCGATTTAAACACCAATAGTACCCAGATTTGACCCAAAAAAACCCCCCTTCACAGCAGGCCACACCAACCTATCCTTTAGGTCCGGATCACCAATGTGCAACTCCATAATAGCCTCCATCTCCAGATCAGTCAAGAAAGGTTTTAAAAACTCTAGGTCCCAACCCCCAGTCTCCGGGCAGATTAAAGAGTGCACTTTTAGATTCTTTGATACTTGCAAGGAGCCCAAAGGGGATGGATGACCCAAGGGAATGGAAGGGAGCCACCTATCAACCCAAACGCGAGTGTCCATCCCATCCATTATTTGCCAGTGGGCACTATTCCTTAACAGATCCCTCCCTTCCAAGAGGCTAGACCAAACCCACGAAGCTCTCCCCCCCCCCCCCCCCTTTTTAGCGTCAAGGAAGGAGCAAGTAGGAAAATATCTGGCCTTAAGCACTTGAGCCCACAAAGAATTAGGCTCCGTAATTAACCTCCAACATTGCTTGGCTAGGAGAGCATCGTTGAAAGCCCCAAGGCACCTTAACCCGATGCCCCCTTCACTCTTTGACCGCCCCAATTTCTCCCTCGAGACCCAACGAATCCGATTCTCCCCTTGTTTTTGTCCCCACCAGAACTTTGAAATCATGGCATCCAATTCGTTGCAGAAAGATTTAGGAAACTTAAACAAATTCATTGGATAAGCCGGGATTGCTTGTGCCACCGCCTTTATAAGGATCTCCCGCCCAGCTTGAGAAATAGAAGATTTCTTCCAAGCCTGGAGTTTTTCTAACAGTCTTCCTTTAACATAGGCTAGACCAGCCTTCTTTGATCTACTCCATTAAGCAGGAACCCCCTAAATAAACTCCCGGATCTCCTACTTTTTCCATCCCAAGAATACCCACCAAGTGGTGAGAAACAGTGTCCGGCACATTTGAGCCAAAGCACACACTGGATTTAGATTTATTAACTTGTTGTCCCGACGCCATACAATAATCATCAATCAATTGAGTTAAGTGCCGGCAGTTCACCTCCTCCGCCTTGAGAAATATAAGAGTATCATCTGCAAAGAGGATGTGAGAAATAATTGGACCGGACGGGTTCATCCGCACCCCTTGAATCCAGTTACTATCACTAGCCTATTGAATAAGCAGAGAGAGAACCTCACTCACAAGAAGGAAAAGATAAGAGGATAAGGGGTCACCTTGCCTTAGGCCGCGTGAAGGCGCAAATTTTTTCCCCGGTTTCCCATTAATCATGATTGCAAAATTCACCAAAGAAATGCAGCCTAAGATCAAATTCCTACATCTCTCATTAAAGCCCATTTTCTCCATCACAGCCAATAAGAAGTCCCACTCCACCCTATCATAAGCCTTATGCATATCCAGTTTAATGCCCAAGTCATATTTGCCTTTCGTTTTCCTTATACAGATGAGGTTGTTTTCGGAGGTTTTTGAAGACCTCCCTCATTCACATGTTCATTCAAAAACATCAAAGCAAGTCTTCAAAAAATTTAAATATTGCTTTATCCGAACTAAAGTTGATTATTATGATCCATAAACTGGGTAGTACAGGCACCAAGCATTGCTAGTTTACCATCCATCTATCTAGAGATCATAAATAAATACAAATCAAATAAAGGCTAAAAAGTGAAAGCATATAATAAACTTACTTCTTCAATTTCTTTCTTCTGAGAAGATTTAGAATCTGATGATCTCCAAGCAATGTAAAGTAATCTCAGTCCAAAAAATAAATATAGAACTGCAAAGAAAACAAAATTACAAAACAACTTAAGTCCAGTGGAAAGTACCTAATTGACACACAAAACAACTTAAATCTTGATCACATCGACAATAAGAAATCGCACTTTTGCAGTATCTGAAAATTTTAGTTACAAGTTACAACACCATGTTTTAAATTGCATATTAGAACCACATAAAAAGAGCAGAGACGTTGAAGGAATTCCATTATTTCAAGCAGCCCAATGCTACTATTATCTATTATCTTAATTTGGTTCAGAGCTAAGAAGTTACAACACATAAACAAACAGCCTTGCCCAAACTGCGACTTAATCAAGTGCACCACAACACATTAATTCCAAACCCTAAGGGCCTAAATTAAATTTCAAAAGGAAGAAAGAAATTAGATTTCAAAACACTAAATTAATTACCTAATTTAGGATGAGAGTGAGACTCGGACTCAGTGCTGGTGCTGGATCGAGAGTTCTGTGATGTGAGAGAAAATCGCCCGAGAGAGAGATCGCGAGAGGGAGCTGTGGTGTGGCAATGGCTGTGTGGTGAAGGAAGGAAGGCTGGAGAGTCAGAGACGATAGTATGGTGTGGTGGTGGGCCGGTGGCTGACCGGAATTTGACACAGAGAGATGAGATATGAGGGCTCGGTGAGGGAGGCTGCTGCACGTCAACTTCAAGTTCGATGGAATGGAAGTGAAATGGGAGATCCGACCTAAAAACAAATGAACGGCACAGATTAAATCCAAAACAATGAACGGTTGAAATAATTCTCTTATAATTAAAAAAATATTATATATATAATATTTATTTTCGGTTCGGTATGGGAATACCGAAAATATGGAGATGCAAAACCGAATTCCATACTGAAATTTTTTATTTGGTTCGGGATAACATATCGAAAATTTCGGGAATTTTAGTTTTGGATTTTTTTTGGTTTGGGATCGGGATTTTTTCGGTTTGGTTTGGGATTTTTGGGATTTTTTTTCCAGCCCTAATTAGGCCACATAAAAGATTAAATTAAAGCTGATATTTTAAATTTTGGGTAGTTTTGATATAGACGCCTCTTTTTTTAATTTCTTAGATTAAACATCTGCTCTTTTTAAGAATTTGATTAAACATTCTTCCTACAATTAAAGTGCCACTTATTTTATAAGTAACATCTTTTTAATGCCATATTACATGATTTGCCATTATGATGTACCTTCAATTAATTAATAATTATATGTTAATATCCCAAATCTCCTAATTATGCTTCTAACGTGCATTTTATTCCTAACTTCACGCCATACAAGTAACTAACGTGCTATCTTCTTCTATAACCATTAAGCCTTGTGCTAATTGGAGGTAGGTATGTACATATAAAGCATAGAGAAACCACTCCCATGGGCGATATGGGATCTAACATCTTTCGTTCTCCCTTGTTAGTCATATTCATTTCCTTCATATTTCATTTTATGCACACCTCTTGATCTGAGTATCCATATCAAAGGGTATGCTTTTTGTTTTAGCACACTTTTTCACGTACCATGGTACATTTGGGAAATAGACTTTTAAAGGATAATTTGGTACGTTTCAAACTGATATATTGGTACATTTTAAGTTAGAATATGTATGTTTCAATTTAGCATCGGTACGTTTCAAGTTGTTATTGAAAGTTTCAAGGTGAAATGGGTACGTTTCAATTTAGCGTCTGTACGTTTCAAGTTGTTATTGGTACGTTTCAAATTGACCTGAATACGTTTCAAATTGATTTCAATTTAAAATTCACATTTATATATGGGTACATTTCAATTTAGCATCGGTACGTTTCAAGTTGTTATTGAACGTTTCAAGGTGAAATGGGTACGAGCATCGATACGCTTCGAGTTGTTATTGGTATGTTTCAAATTGACTTGAATACGTTTCAAATTGATTTCAATTTAAAATTCACATTTATATATCTCATGCCGAATAGCACTAATCTCAGTCCAAAGACTCCAAACTCATCCTTTTTATCAACAACTTTTATATTTCAATAATAATTTTATGATGTGAACGAGCCAGCAAAAGGTGACACCAAAAAAAATTTCAAAATTCAAAGTTTATAGATAATATTGGTGATTTAGTTAATAGCCATTAATAATATCTCTAAAAAAAAGGTATAAATCCTGACAAGCCAAAAAAATTTCCCTTATCTACTAAAAGGATAAAGTGGGAAATCAACATATAGCATTTTTATTTTAAAAAATAAACTAATGACATGTAAATAAAATAAATTTAAAAATGATTAGGTAGACACTAGTTAAAGCATCTTAATCAAATTTTTAAAAGAAACAAATGTTTAATAAAAATTATGTAAAAAAAGAGTGGGGGATTCTAATTTTTTTTCTTAAATTTTTGCTGTAAATGGTAAATACTCGAATGGGAATGATGAAATTAATTAATAAGATTAATTAAATAATCTTATTTAATTATATTCTTTTTTTAACAAATGGTAAGTCTCACGCTAAGCTAGTAAATGTATTTTAAATTCGCTTTTGACGAAAATCAAATATAAGACCTCTTACTTACAAACAAAGAACAATATTGTTGTAGGCATAATTTACTGAACAATTATGGAGGCCATATAGAGAGAGACGGTGCGGCAAAAAGAGAAGAAGAGAGAGAGAGACGTGTAATTGTGGATGTGTTTTATTCCACCCCATTGTGCTTTTATTTATAGTAGTAGGGAAGGTTAATTCCTTACCCTTTAGGATTACATTTAATAAGTAATCTACTCTTAATAGGAATATGAGAGATATTCCAAGATATACTAGGATTTACACAATCACATTCCTAATTTAATAAGACTGCAACACTCCCCCTTGAGTGTGTAAATACTCAAGTAAATGAGGCATCAGGTCTTCAGGGATAAAGTAAGTATAGTTGATGAAGTCGTCGGCACAATGAGCGAATACGAGTCTCAAATCAACGGAAGAATGCATAAAAAAGCAAAACTCACAAAACCTCGTTGTGGTAAAACCCAAGGTGGGAGAAAAACCCATAGACTAAGGAGAAAGGTGAGAAGTTGAATTAAGTCAAAACTATACGTCTTTTGGACGCAAGTAGAAGAGCTCACAAGGGTATGATCAGCCCAGGATGGGTGCCTCGTTAAAACCTAGTTAGGTAGCAAAAACCTAGTAGGAAAAATGCTCATAATCGTAGGGAAAAAGAGTACATTAAGATCAAATAAATATACTTATGGATACTCCCTCTTAGTTTGACATAACTTCCAAATGAGAATAACTAGCATTGCATATGAATAGTTAGGCATGCCAATTCCTCGGACAAGCTTCTGGAAAGTTGACTTCGGCAATGACATCGTGTAGAGGTCGGCAAGGTTGTCTGTGATCGGCTTGCATGACTTCAATCTCCTGATGCTTTGCTGATGTAGATGTAGACGCAATATGTCTTAAGCGTTGACTTCGTTGATGTATCATGGCTTGGTTGGGTGGATACATGCGGCATAGTCTTCATGGATCGTCGTTGCGACTCAACGATGGATGAAAACACAACAACTATTTCGAATATGCTCAACAAGAACTGCTAACCATGTCTCACTTTGTGGCGTAGTGAAGTGAGGTGAGTCTTGGAACGATTCGAAGATTTCGCAACTAAGGTCACATCATGGACCTTCAAGATATTGCGATATCCCTAACGGTAAAGATATAACCATTTGGGGATTTTGCCTTGTACGCGTTTGATAAGTAACCTGGGTCAGCATAACAAACAAGGCAAGCATCACTTCGAGGATCAGGGGGGTTGGATCCGCTGAGACTGCGTTGGGATTTGCCCTCGTGGTACCTTTAGGGTACGTCTTTAATACCAATTCAATGTTGCGTGTAGGCACGTTGCTGCATCTTTATCAAGATTAACAGTGAAGGAGATGTCCTGTCTAAATACAATGAGCTAAGTACAACGAAGCGCAAAGTTGAACTTAGATATGGAATTTGGGATTCCATAACCTCTTCAAGGGTCTCATTTGCATATAATGTATGGACGCTCAAAGGTATACTTAAAGGTTACACATTCGGGGTGAAGTTCGATTGGTAGACCAGAATACCGTCAGAACGATGCTTCAACTTCAGGTCAAGGCATAAATGAGTTTTCCCAAGATCCTTCTTCTCAAATTCCATCTTCAGGTGCGAGGCAGTTTTCTCAAGCTTTTCCACAGTCTTAGTGAGATTCATGTCAACACATAAACTGTAACTCTAGCAATTTGGAATAAGACTTCATAGTTTAACACGCAAGGGCATAATTCATATCCCTGACTGATCAAATAATCACGTAGACAGGTATACCACATCCATCAGATTTTTCAATCCATGAGTGAACGCCTTAAAACGAGTTAAGAGGGTGTTCCGTGGTTTTGGAACTATTTGAAGTAGTCCATGTAATTCTTCAGGAACTTACATGTAAATCTCTGTATCTATATCCTAATGGAGAAAGACTAACCACATTTCATAATGCTGTTATCAATCACAGGACGTTTTGAGAGAAATCTTGAGTCATAAGTCGTGCATCATTTCGCACTATTTCATTCATCTCATAACACTTCCTTTCTCACTTGTAACAAAATAGGGTTATCTTGGGCAGTGTAGGAACGACAGGTCCAATAGACACTTTGCTAAGGAATTTGACCTAGATTGTAATTTCAGTTGTCTAATCAGTTCTACGTTGTCACTTAATCAACGAAACACGGTTCGATATCGTCGCTTTTCATTTATGTCGATAACTACCATATAAGTGAAAACATCATCAATCATAATCTCATTTCAATTCCATTTAGCTCATCCAAACTAGTATATTGGACCAAGAACTTTAAGTCTCGGGAAAAATCTGGATTAATCTCATAAAATGGAAATGATTTAAGACAGCGATCGAGTTTAGATTCATTGTTGTGTCGTGTCTTCCTCTTCTAGGGAAGTGAATCCTATAAACTGAATGATATTTCGTGCTTCAGGCAAAGACAGATTGATTTGCTATCCAACAGGGGTGTCCAAACCGTCCACCAGAGGCGGCACACCCTCCAAGGATGTTGACTCGACGTCTGTTAAGTACGTCTATCCTTGCAGGCATGTTTGCAGCTGGTATATGATCTCGTCACTTTAGATAGATCAGAGGAATGCGTCTAGAGCAACATTCTGAAAGCTAGAATTCATCGCACTTGCTTATCACACTTGTGCGGTATGGGGATCAAGATGAGACATGGTGAGCAACGTCTACGCAAATTTGAGTCTTTCTTCAGGAACGTTGACGTTCTTATCTCCCCCTAACGGCAGGAAGACTATCTCATTAAAGTGACAACCCGCAAATGAGCGATAAAGAGATCACATGCAAAGGCTCGAAGAAAGCTAGTGTGAAGGAGAATCATGATCGGCAAAAGATACACATCCTTATTTGAGGACCCATGGTGGTACGTTGCGGCGGCGCAACTTGGCACATGGAATGCTCACCCAAGTGCGTAAATACGAAAATCGTCAGGTTCGTACCCAATAACCAACTGTAACGTCATATAAGTTAGGAGGCAATGAACCTTAAGGCGGACCAACATAACTGCGTACAAGATTGCATAGCCTTAGGCAAAAATCGAAAACTTGGTACGTATACCAAAAGTCGGGCGATCATTTAAATTGCGCTTTATGATCACTAGGCGAGGCTATTTGGGGTGAACATGGAAATTTAATGTTCAATTATAAACCCAAAATACATGCAATACTTTATCGAAAACCATCGATATAAACTCTACGGCATTATCCAGTCTCCCAGACCTGAAGGGATAAGTAGGGTGGTGAGCCCATAATCGGCCATGAGGTTTAGCAGCAATGTGTGTGGACAAACATGTAACTAGTTTGTCGATTCATCAACCAAAATCATAAGTATTTATATGGTCCGCATTTTGGTTGGATTAGTCCACGTATATTCCCTTGAATCCACTATGAAAAGAGAGTCGTTTCATATCTTTGCGTAGGATGATTTAGAAAATCAAATTTCCCAAACGAGCGGACATTGGCAAGTGTGCTTATAGGCACAAGATCCTTACTTCGGGTAAAGAGATGCGTCGTAGCATCATTGTTCGACCAAAGTGTCCCAAAAAGTCATGCCAAAGCAAGTAAACTTTTCAATCACCAGGCTCCTAGTCGGCCACATGTGGCGTATTCCCAGTTGGGAGACAACCCATTGGCCCCAAATCAAAGCTTCAGGCTCATTTTTGGAGGTGGTGCAAAGATATTTCACTCTATTTTCTTCAGTGGTTTCATTTATGATCATTGTCATCTCGAATATCCTTAAAAACTCAACGTCAGGGAGAATTTAAGGTCCCTTAAATGGTATACCAATCATACAACGAGGAGCGTGCCAATGCTCTTAATCAGGTTGGATAGATCTGAAGTCGTTGTTAGATATGTGATTTAGGTGTAAAGTTAGTATGCATAGTACGCATTCATCCAGACAACTAACTTTCCCACATTCCTACCTAATCACGTGTTTAATTGAGTCGGTCACATGTATTAAGAAACATGATTCAATTGACTCATATTCGAGGACAATATCAATAAGATTATCCATAAGTAAAACATACACCAAACTTGAATCCAAGAACATGGAAAAATGTTCACAAAGTACATGGTTTACTAGGGGGATTCGGCCAACAAGGCCATCCATGTCAAAATTCTGCTTTTCCAACGATGTTTGGTGGAGCAAAATTAGTCTCACATATTGGTTACTAGAATGGTACTCCTTAACAACATTGGTAAGAGAACGAACATGTGCATAACCAATGAGCTATTCCATCGAGACGGAAATAGATTTTGTAGGGTTAAGGCTTGGGAATATTGTCCCTTATTCTTGAAGTTTTAGGTCTTAGGTACCAAGGATCATGCTTCGGCCATGATGCCACACCTTGGCAGGCCCTGATTCTACCCTATGTTTGTGGTAGTAATCAGATATGAGAATTTGGTAAACTTCTGCTTTCTACACTTGTTGCTTCAGGAGCGAGTTAGAAACAAGGAAGGACAAGAAAAGTATTCTCCAGTCAAAATTCGATCAGATTTATAAACTTCATAATTGTACTCATTCATGGTCGTAATCATGGTATGCTTCAGGCAATATCTTTCATGATTAGACGGTCCGTAGAAGCGAGCCAAAGAGCCATGGAATCCTCGTTCCGGAGGTATTTCCATTTGTCATGCTTCGGGCATAAGTCTTCGAATAAAGATCATGGCAGAGGCTTATTCAGCTCTTCCTTGCCATTGTTGGATTCAATGGTTTCTCAGCTTCTTGATAGTCAAGTGGAGATTCACATCTTGTACCCCACAAGAAGTGGTTTTTATTAGAAACATCCAAATCAAGAAAATTGAACTGGTGACAGTTTGACAATCCACTGAATTAGAGGGAACAAGATTGTGATTGGTGCTATTGGGAATGAATCATCCATAAGCATCAAAGTTAGAACATTCAAGTTCTAAGACATGGTTTTCATGAAAATCGTCAGGTTTTAATGGGTGTATTGTTTTATGAAAACTTCGGGTTTCAAAGGCACTAAATTTGAAACTACAGGTTCAATTTAGTTTATGAACTTTAGTTCATAAAAGAGAGGTTTCTGGAAGAACACATAATGCAATATACAACTAAGTGTAGTGGATTTGAGTTTCTTCAAGAACTCAAGTGTGAGTGCTTCGAGACTACGAAAGTATGTCAACGGTTCAAAGAAAAGAAATAAATTATTAAATCGATAATGTCCAAAAGTGATCTTCAGGTCAATAATTTTGGATTAATTCAGATTAATAGACTGCATGTCACTTTTAATTAATTCAATAAATCGAGCCATATAGGGTCGATTGTAGAAACAAAAATAATAACAACATTTGGGTTAAAATTATTTAGAATGCCAAAAATTATCATTGGTTCGAAATACTATAGCCCATACACAGTAGGTATGGGTGCCGTGAGTAGGGCCCTATAGGCGTTTTGGGCTCGGGTTGGCTGTTAGGAGCAACCCAAATCATGGCTGCAGGCCACGAGTCCAATTGGGTAAGCCCAGCCATGAAGGCTAGCGTGTTGGGCCGGGTCAAACACACGGGGCAAGCCCAAAGGGCATACGGGTGTGCGCACAAAAGCCCAGTTGCAGGCTGGTTTTGGTTTTGGTTTTGGACCTAAGGAAGAAGCCCAGCCGCATAGGCTGGCTTAGGGTTTAGCAAGCCATGGCTTAGAGCAGAGCCCAGCAGCAAGCTGGCGTGGGTCGTGGCAGGGAGCCGGTACAGCAAACTAGGGCTTCAGGCCTGTGAATCAAGCAACCTAAGCCGAAGCTTGGTTGGGTACAAGAGGAAGCAGTAAGCCTAGAGGGCTGCGCTTGAGGTCCAAGGCATTGAAACGCCGTCCCAAGGTCTGCCATACGGTGGTGCCATGAAAAATTACCCAATTGTGTTTTTTCTTTTTTCAAATCTAGGGTTTGAAAAAAACCCTAAATTGTTTCTAATTTCTTTCGATTCTTTGACTCACAAATTCCACATAGCATAATTGCGTATTGCATGAACAAATATATATTGACAAATATATGAACATATACAATATATATATATATCGGAAGGAATATATAAACATAGGGGGTTCATGCATCATGGGGAATGTTTTCATGCTTCAAGGTCGTTTCAAATATCTTACTTTATTTTAAGCGTACCTGATTGGCAGAAAACAACAAAAGCCTTTGAATTTGTAGAAGATCCTTCTCAAAAAACCAGAATTGCATCTCCAATACGTTGTATCACATTCAACACAGAAAAAAATAAATTGAATTAATAGTATGTAGATCAATTTAATAAAATAATGAATTAATCATAAAAATAATGATTAAAACGTAATACTCCCCTGATTGAAGATCAAACTCTCTTGTTAGCGCAGCGTCAAGAGCATGCTGATAACGTGTTGTAAGCATAATTTATTAAACAATTATGGAGGTCATATAGAGA
The DNA here is from genome assembly GCA_036320875.1 of Cotoneaster glaucophyllus. Classification (NCBI taxonomy): domain Eukaryota; kingdom Viridiplantae; phylum Streptophyta; class Magnoliopsida; order Rosales; family Rosaceae; genus Cotoneaster; species Cotoneaster glaucophyllus. Next base: position 31,773,518 of record CM070059.1, on the reverse strand, counting down.
GAGAGGGTGCGGCATAGAGAGAAGAAGAGAGAGATGTGTAATTGTGGGTGTATGTTATTTCATACCATTGTGCCTTTATTTATAGTAGTATGGAAGGTTAATTCCTTACCCTTTAGGATTACAACATTTAATAGGTAATCTACTCCTAATAGGAATATGAGAGATATTTGAAGATATATTATGATTTACACAATTACATTTATAATCTAATAGGACTGCAACAAATATCAATAAAATATAATACTAAGCGATAATTAATTAATTATATTGATAATTAGTCATTAATTTTGGGCATTCAAATAGTTTTGGGTTTCGGAGTCTTATTGGACCCCAAACAGTGGCCTTGCTTGAAAATCACTTAGGTGAAAAAATGGCCCAAAAGGCTAAGAAAGACTTTTTGACCATTTGCGGTGAGAATGTTTGTGTAGTTTTCGGTAGGATAATATTCTAAGCCACTTGCCACCGCTAACCAATTGCTTTGGCAATTGAGAAAATTCATTCCACCAAAATCCAAAATGCTCTCTCCACCCAGCCCAATTAGTCGGGCCATAAGGGCGCTCAGCACAGCCACTCTAAGCACACGGGCAATAATTGACCGACTCAGAGCCCTAGTGGTTTGAGTCATTGCCTCTGGGAGAACCGCCATTTCATCCTCGAGTTTAACAACGAGGACTTATAAGGTGGAAAATTGAGAGGGGCTGAGATGGGTACCCAGCTCCTGTGTTGGCGACTGCGGTTCTCTCCGGCAGCGGCGGTGGGACGAATGGGCCGGAGAATGAAGCCTCGGCCTGAGGAAGCCAGTGGGTACAGAACCCCAGTGATTAGCAGCCACTGGTGATGATGATGGCGAAAAGGGGCGAGAGACTTCGTAAAGATTAGGAGAGAGAGAGACTACGAGAAAAGGAGAGAGCAAAGGGGAGCTTCGAGAGTGAAGAAGAAAAAATAAAGATTAGGAGACAAGAGGAGAGGCTTCCAGAGACGGGAAGACCAAAAAAAAAGAAAAAGAAAAACTTTAATGTATGCATGCCCAGGGACGGATGCATTGAGGGGCAGGGATCAGCCGATCCTTCAAACTTTGATGAACGTTTATGGATACTTTGAGTGCTGATTTTTCAAACTTCGGTGAATGTCCATAAATACTTTGAATGCTATCCTTTTAAGGGTTAGAGTTGGCTTTATACATGCCCTCTAACTAATTTCAGGTCTACCAAAACTCGATGAGTGTCTATGAATATCTTGAGTGTTACTCCTGCATACATTAACAGGTGTGCAGCATGATTTTCCAAAAGATATATGCCCTATCAAAACTCGATAAAATGGCGATATGCATGTTATTTCTTATAAAAAAAATTGCGAGCTGTACGAGCTATTCTTACTAACCCCTTAATATTATTTCTTGGATTAAAAATTAAAAATTAAAAATAGTCATTTGACTCATGTCCACATCAGATTATATAGTCCATGTCATATTAATTATTTTTTTACAAATTTATTATATTTTTAGTTTACCTATATTACCCTTAGGTATCGAATGGAGGGGACCTAATTGGCCATACCGAATGGAGGGGACTTAATTGACCGTACCGAATAAAGAGGACCTAAACATACACAACGTACCTAACTGGCCATTCCCAACCTAAAGGACTGTACAAAAATTACAAAAATATATGATGGCATTACACGGCCAGCAAAGACTTTAGGGCATACCCTCATTCCCTTCCCAACTAAGACGCACAATACACTATTTTTCAATGAGCTTTCATTCTCCTGCTTTACATCCTATTCTACTTGCAATCTTGCAATGTTTTCAATCTCATTTATCTTTTACGCTGTCTCAAATGCTTTCATTTTTTTTAATAGTCCTGCACTCAATAAATTAAAAATGAGTCCAAGTATAAACGAAAGGAACTAATTTGTATGTAGAAAAAATGACCATAATGGAAACCATATAGTGTACCTAACTGACCGTACCGAATGGAGAGCAATGAACATGTTTGAAAATTCAAAAATTTTCATTGATTACAGCTTCAATACCAGATGAAATGGCCTCCCCGCTCTCTCTCTCTCATTTTCATTGATTACAGCCCATGGTGAGAGCAAAAATGTTGAGGTTATCGTTCTAACATTTAAGATGGCAGGCATGTAAATAGTGGTAAAAATTATGGTATTTGTATGGATGACATGTCATGGTGAATTGAAATAAAGGATATTTTTTAGATACTGAAAACCTCTTAGGTTTTATTCTAAAAATTATCTTTGGTAAGGGCTAATCTCTAAAAGCACCTTTAATTAACAGACTTGTTAACCATAGATATCTCCATAGAAGATGGAGGGGTGTATAAACAAGATGAACTGAGGTTAATTATTTAATGAATTAATTCTCCCACCTCCCCTTGTGCTTAGTCTTGGTCTTGCACGAGCGCTCAAGTTTGTCGTTGTATTTGCAGCAACTTCGTCCTACACAAAAAAAAAAACACCATATTTTGTTCATTACCATAACTTGATCTCTATAATTCAAACACGATGTAGTGGTATTTGTGGAGCCAAAAATAATCACAAGGCGACACGTGGACTTTCGAATTAAGGAGACAAAAATGCCCTTGAGGTGCATCAGAATTCCTACGCGCGAGCAGCCGGTAATTATCGTCGGTCAAGTCAAAAGCGCCCATAAAAGGTAAACAAATCCGAATTATTTCATCCATCCTCATTTAAGGCAATTATCTCATAAATCTACCAATTATCCCACATAAATGAAGATAATTGGCAAATTAATGGGATTATTCTTCCTTGATTTGTCAATTAAATGAGCCTTGAAGACCAAGAAAATACCTCAAAGGGCCGGCCCTCTCTCTCCAAAGAGAGGCCGGCCACTCCCCTTTTATTTCCCCTATTTTTCTTCCCTTTTCCTCCTTTTTAAGCCAATTATTCAATTACTCCTTATTACCCCTTTTCATAAATACAAATACATACCCCTTTTGGTTTAATTAGCCAATAAATAGGCTAAATAAACCTAGATCTCCCACAAAAACCCTAGATAGGCCGGCCACCCCTCCTCTCCTATAAATACTACCCCATTTTCTCACAAAACCTAATTCCAATCCTTTGGCAAAAACACTCTAAACACTTTTTCTCTCTAATTCTAACTTTGGCATCGGAGGTTCTTCGGCCAAAGCCCCCCCCATTCATCGTGGGCGCGTGAGGCTTTTGGCCTTAACCTAAGGTGTTGATTGTTTTGTAGGTGCAAAATAGTCCAAGACCGAAGAGGAGAAAATTTGCATCCACAGTATTTCTCTCTCCAATGTCGAAAGAGATCTCAAGTTCAAATTCTGCTCCGGAGTTAATCCTTCAAATAAAATAAACAAATACAAACAACCATGTCTAAAGAATATGTATGAGAGAGAGAGAGAGAGACTAATTGTACAACCATGTCTAAAGAATATGTGTGTCTACAAAATATGTATGAAACTATAGCAAAATTACTCATATTATTTCTGAAACTACAACAAAATTACTCACATTATTTTTGAAACTACAACAAAATTACCACACTATTTACGAAACTACAGGTGAAAAAGCTGTAGATCTATTCTGATTCTCAGCTGATTACTAGCCAAACCGCAGGGGAATATATGGCGAAGCATCCAAGGATGGCGCAATATCTTGAGAAGGTACGCGAGCAGCTGAAGGCATTTCAGACTTACACGCTCACTCAGGTTCCACGATCGGAGAATGCCCATGCAGATACGCTAGCCGGCCTGGGCTCCGCCCTTGATCACCAGCTTAAGCGGTCAATCCCGGTGGAATACCTAGATAAGCCGAGCATAGAGTCCGAGCCAATGGCCGAGGTGACACAGGTTAGTGCAACTCCAAATTGGCAAAGTCCTATCATAGATTACTTGGTCAACGGCACGCTCCCTGCGGAGAGATTGGAGTCAAGGAAACTTCAAACTTGAGCAGCACGCTACTACATGTGGAGGGACATCTTAGTTCGAAGATCCTACACCGGACCGCACCTCCGATGTTTGGCACCTCCCGATGATTTGAAGGTCTTAAGTTCAATCCATGAAGGCGTTTGTGGGAACCATTCTGGAGGACGATCTTTGGCGCAAAAAGCTCTCAACGCAGGCTACTACTGGCCAACCATGCATCAAGATGCATGGGAGTTAGTGCAAAAGTGCGACCGCTGCCAATGTTACAAGCCTGTACCGGCCCTGCCCACCAGCGAGCTACATCCACAAGCAAGTCCCTGGCCGTTCATGCAATGGGCGATCGACCTGGTTGGGCCCATGCCGCCCGCTGCTGGGGGCAGAGGAATGATGATCGTGGCAACCGATTATTTCACCAAGTGGATAGAAGCGGAACCCATGACGACGACAACTCAAACAGACGTAGAACGCTTCATATGGAGGAACATCATTTGCCGCTTTGGTATCCCTCAATCTATCGTCACCGACAACGGCCCGCAGTTCGTAGGCAAAAACTTGGTGGGATTCTTCCAGAAATATGGTATAAAGCAACATATGTCTACACCAAGGTATCCGCAAGGCAATGGGCAGGCCGAAGCTTCCAACAAGACGATCCTCGACTGCCTCAAAAAATCCCTTGCCGACAAGAAAGGAAAGTGGCCAGACGCGCTCCCCGGATGTTTGTGGACGTACCGTACCACCAAAAGACGAGCAACTGGAGAAACCCCTTTCTCTTTGGCTTTTGGTTCGGAAGCAATCATTCCTCCTAACATCATCATGCCAAGCATCACCACCCTGCTGCCAGATGTCGAGCAGAACAGAGAAGAGATGGCCACAAACCTAGACCTGGCGGAAGAAATGCGCGAGCAGACCATAGCCCGCATCGCATCCTACCAGCAGCAGATCCTCTCTAGCTACAACAAGAGGTCCAAAATACGGCAATTTCAACCCGGAGACCTAGTTCTGAGGAAGGCCTTCATCACTGCTCGAAGAGAGGGATCGAAGAAGATGGACCCCATTTAGGAAGGACCTTACAAGATCAGCAGAGTAGGCGGCAAGGGAAGCTACACCCTCGCCACCATGAATGATAAGGAGATCGAAAAATAGTGGAACGCCTACAATTTGAGGAAATACCACGTGTGATCTCCACCGACGCCCGAAGGCTCAAGCAGCAGACGGGCACAACCCTTGCAAGACGAGGACTACCAGTTGTTCCGCAATCTTTACAATTAAGTTATTTGTTCACTTGTTTTTCAATAAGGAACGCTTTTACAACTTGATTCCATTGCGACAACTGACAACTCCTGCGCTTCAAGAGAAGCTCGCGCCCTTCTTAGGGACTCACTGCAGGAACAACGGCCCCCGAGGGACCAATCTACTCTCCAACGCGGAAGGATAAACTCTTCACTCCGAACATCCAGACGTGGATGAGCCTGATGGCCCTAGTGTAACTAGTTGCACGATGGCTTGCGACGGAATTCCTAGAAGTAGCCACAATGGTCTTTTTCAAGGCTTAGCTAATTGAAGGATTTTGGGTCTCTTGGCCTAATCCACGGGAACCGGGCCCTAGAGACGGGGGGGGCACATTATCCCTGGAAACCCTAAAGCTGCTACCGAGCATACTAAGGTAGCCTACGGATCCCGGAAGACTGCCTACGGCTTGCCCTTCAAGCAGTGAAGCCATACTAGACTTATACAACCGCACATTCTTGTGAAAGGTTAAACAAGCTAGCAGGCATATGTGAAGTTTTATCCACTACCGACATGCTACGTAGTCGATAAGCTTCACTTGTCCAAAATCCTAAAGTGTTGTGACACTTGCTGCGCAACCTACGGAATTGGAAAAAACCAAGGTTAACGGCCTAAGGATCGCGCGGATGCGGCTGCTACAGTGAGTAAGGCATTCGGCTGCCGATCCTGCGGCCAACGACTTTGCAACGACTTATACCAAGTCCTAAAGTGTTGTGGCACTTTGCTGCGCAGCCTACGGAATTGGGAAAAACCAAGGTTAACAACCTAGGGATCGCGCGAATGTGGCTGCTACAGTGAGTAAGGCATCCGGCTGTGATCCTGCGGCCAACGACCTTGCGGTAACTTGCACCAAGTCCTAAAGTGTTGTGGCACTCGCTGCGCAACCTACGGAATTGGAGAAGGCAAAGGTTAATAGCCTAGTGGTTACGCGGATTTGTCTGCTTCTGTAAGTAAGGCGTCCGGCTGCCAACCCTACGGCTAGCAACTTTGCAAGGAAAAGTTCTACACCAACACCTACGACTGTGCAGGCTACGCGGCCTGTCTGCTTATAAAAAGTGGCGTGCCTGCTACTGGCCTATAAAGTCTAAAGGTTAAGGCATGAACAAAAGAAATGAAGGAGACAAGTTTATTAAATTTTCTAGCAAAATTGATAAACAACTGACAAAGACTGGAGGAGTTCAAACAAAAGCAACAAGGAAAAACAAATCCTAAAGGCTACCTAGAAGACTACTCTTCAGCAGCTTGGCCATCCGACGACTGCTCCATTGTCACACCTTCGGCAGCCACGGCAGCTCCAGCAGTGGTACCATCCGGCGCTTCACTTCCGACTGCCCCGTCGAGGATACTCCCATCTCCAGCTATTTCACCAATTGAGGACTCGAAAGTAAAGGCAAGCAGGTCTTCTAGAGAAATGGAGAAAGTCTCAAAGTCTTTTTCAGAAAACTCAAAATCAGACGGCCGCCCAAAGAGATGATCAACATAACCAAGTTTGTAGAAGTCGAACTGATTCTGAGTCAGCAAAGCCTCGAACCCGGCTTTCTCGATCTTCAGTTGCTCCATTTCCTCAAGCAGACAAGCACGGACCCGCTGCATTTCCTCCACCTCTTTTTTCAGACTTTCGTTGATCTTCAAAGCACCTTGAAGCTCCAACACTTGAGGCTCAAGCCTGTCAACAATTTTCTTGAGGTGTATCACCTGGTTGTAAGCAGCGATCAGTTCTTCATCTTTAGCGTAAGCAGCGGAGCGAGATTCAGAGATGGAACGTTCGAGATCCTGAATCTGAGGTATGTAACGTTCAATCTCCTTCTCTGCACTTTCATATTTTACTTGAGTCGCATCAAGCCTAGCCTTCAAGTTCGCGATCTCGTGGCGAGCGGTCTCAAGTTGCAGAGAAGTGGGGGCAGAGACGTTAGACCCCTTCAAAGCAGCAAGCTCAGACTCCAAATTTTTAACTTTCTCGGTCGAGGAATAAGCTTCAGCAGCCATAGACCTCGCCACCTCCTGGGCAGCCTTGATATCCTCTTGATCAAGAACCACGGACTCGGCAGCCAAGATTGCCGTCTTTTGCATCATAGTCAGCAGAGCAGCCCTCCTATACTCAGGCGTATGCTTCACAAAGGAGCCTGGACCAATAATCCCTTTGACGCCGTCAACAAATTTAGAACACGCGTCCACATCCTCCAGAAGGTCTGGCCTCAAAAGCGCACAAATCTCAGCAGCTTCCTTGGAATTAGACTTGGCGGACTTACCAGGACCGTTGGCACAAGCAGTCTCATCCCTCTCAGCGGGCAGCTTAGCCTCAGCAGCGGGAAGAACCAGATTTGGCGTCACATTAGCAGACGAGGAGGTCGTGCCACTCTTCACGAACGCAAGCTTTTCTGAAGAAGAATCAGACTTAACCCCAGGCGGACGTTTCAGCACAAACTTCGGCACTGACGGACCCCGACGCTGAGCAATCCTATCGGCGATCGAGCTAGCAGCCTTCGGAACGGCAGGCGTCACTGGCACAGGTCCAGCAGTCTCTTTTGAAGTCAAGTCAATCACAAGCTTGGGAGCAGCTGGTGGACCCCCGGGAGCAGCGGAAGAAGTCTTTGGCCTCTTCACATCAAACCCCTCCTGAGCAGCGAACGACCCGTGGCTTCTTTTGAGCAGGCGGTTCTTGCGCGGACAGAGAATGCCTCTTTCTTCCACCTTCGTTGGCAACAGACTCCACCACGGTGATAGGACGAGCTAATGCAGCTGCCTTGATCCGTCTCACTTCTTCCTTTGGGGGCAATCCATTTTTCTCCCTACGAAGAGGACTTAGCAGCCAGCGCCATTCACGATACTCGGAAGGAATGCCCAGAGCAACATGCACTTTCTTCATATCCGGAGAAACCTTAGGAATTGAACCAAACTCCGAATCTACGAATATGGCAGAGAGCAATCAGAAAATCGAAGAGCAGTTCAACATCAAAATCAAGCAGCTGAGAAGGAAATTAAAATAGCCTGCTTACCGGATATGAAGACTGCTGACACCCGCAGCTCGGGGGAGTGATCGGACTCCCACTCGTCGCTTATCTCCAAGGTCTCTTTGGCCCAGTCATGGTCACCCTTGCTTGAATTGTCAAAGAGTCTAGGACGAGTCCGCAGCTGTCCAACTCCATCAACACGGCCTATGTCGAAGAAGTACCAGAACTCGTTGGTGGTTAGTCCCAAATCAAAGAATTGGCTCAAGTTGTGGAACCCCACCATCACTCGAACCGCATTTGGAGAGCATTGAGCAGGCGCACATCTCATGGAGCAGAGCACTTCTTGGAAAAAACGCGGCATGGGAAAGGTGAACCCCAATACAAAGTAGTAAGGGTGGAACTTGATAGCCCTCCGAACCTCATCACATGGCTCATGACTGCTACCATCCTTGACTCGCCTCGCACGCACCCCGGATGGAATGGCATGCCAGTAGGTCTCAAGGAAGTCCCTAAAAGAGTCATCAGAATTGATCTTGAAGTGAGCAGCCTTGAAGTACCCAACCTTGCTCAAAGACCCGCCTTGACGATACAACGGCGGCACGCTGTCATCATTCTTGAGGCCCGAAGAAGACATGGAGGAAAAGATTCTACAAAGAAAGATACGAGAAAGATCCGTTAGGAGGTTGCAAAAAAAAAAAAAAAAAAAAAAAAAAAAAAATTTAAATTTTTGCCTCAGAACCCAGCAACCAGCCAGGCCCCACGGCCTGGTTTCTTTCTCACCAACGCCCCGCGCCCAGGAAAAGTCAAGGAAAAATATGTATATTCATATGTATTTTTCCATGGACTCATGGATCTCCGGTCGCAAGTCTCGGGTCCTCATTCAACAAAAATCTCAAGGAAGACAAGAAAATTAATTTTTTCTTACCTAGAAGCAGCAATGAGCGATCCTTTACACGGGCAAGATGTGGAAGACTGCTAGAGGAGGGGGAACAAATATCCTCTAAGCTCTCTTTCTCTCTTGTAAGGTGAAGTAAATTCTTCTCTGAAGGTTGATTTAATAATCCACTTAAGGTGGACTTAAATAAACTTTAAGGGAGTGTCTACTTCCCTTTTCCTAAAGGGATTTATCTTCCTATTACAAGAAGAAAATCAACAAAACAGGAAGCAGCTTGAAGTTTCCTAAAGCATGAGAGTCTCTACACCTGTTGCCCTTTTCTGCAAGCAGCCCAACAGGTGTGGGGGCATTTGTGGAGCCAAAAATAATCACAAGGCGACACGTGGACTTTCGAATTAAGGAGACAAAAATGCCCTTGAGGTGCATCAGAATTCCTACGCGCGAGCAGCCGGTAATTATCGTCGGTCAAGTCAAAAGCGCCCATAAAAGGTAAACAAATCCGAATTATTTCATCCATCCTCATTTAAGGCAATTATCTCATAAATCTACCAATTATCCCACATAAATGAAGATAATTGGCAAATTAATGGGATTATTCTTCCTTGATTTGTCAATTAAATGAGCCTTGAAGACCAAGAAAATACCTCAAAGGGCCGGCCCTCTCTCTCCAAAGAGAGGCCGGCCACTCCCCTTTTATTTCCCCTATTTTTCTTCCCTTTTCCTCCTTTTTAAGCCAATTATTCAATTACTCCTTATTACCCCTTTTCATAAATACAAATACATACCCCTTTTGGTTTAATTAGCCAATAAATAGGCTAATTAAACCTAGATCTCCCACAAAAACCCTAGATAGGCCGGCCACCCCTCCTCTCCTATAAATACTACCCCATTTTCTCACAAAACCTAATTCCAATCCTTTGGCAAAAACACTCTAAACACTTTTTCTCTCTAATTCTAACTTTGGCATCGGAGGTTCTTCGGCCAAAGCCCCCCCCCCATTCATCGTGGGCGCGTGAGGCTTTTGGCCTTAACCTAAGGTGTTGATTTTTTTGTAGGTGCAAAATCGTCCAAGACTGAAGAGGAGAAAATTTGCATCCACAGTATTTCTCTCTCCAATGTCGAAAGAGATCTCAAGTTCAAATTCTGCTCCGGAGTTAATCCTTCAAATAAAATAAACAAATACAAACAACCATGTCTAAAGAATATGTATGAGAGAGAGAGAGAGAGAGACTAATTGTACAACCATGTCTAAAGAATATGTGTGTCTACAGAATATGTATGAAACTATAGCAAAATTACTCATATTATTTCTGAAACTACAACAAAATTACTCACATTATTTTTGAAACTACAACAAAATTACCACACTATTTACGAAACTACACCAAAAGTACTCACACTATTTCTGAAACTAATAGCAAAATTACCACATTATTTATGAAACTACAAAAAAATTACCACACTGTTTATGAAATACAACAAAATTCTCACATTATTTCTGAAACTATAGCAAATTACCACACTATTTATGAAACTACAGCAAAATTACCACTATTTTTTAAAATACAGCAAAAATACTTAAATTATTTCTAAAACTACAGCAAATTATCACATCATTTATGAAACTACAACAAAATTACTCACATTATTTTTGAAACTGCAGCAAAATTACCATACTATTTATGAAACTACAGCAAAATTACTCACATTGTTTCTAAAATTACAACAAAGTTATCCATGCTATGTCTAAAAAATAAACCAAAATAACTTATCTGTTGTAGGCATAATTTACTGAACAATTATGGAGGCCATATAGAGAGAAGGGGTGCGGCACATAGAGAGAAGAAGAAAGAGATGTGTAATTGTGGGTGTGTGTTATTCCACCTCATTATGCTTTATTTATAGTAGTAGAGAAGGTTAATTCCTTACCCTTTAAGATTACAACTCTTAATAGGTAATCTACTCCTAATAGGAATATAAGATATATTCTCATATCTACTAGGATTTACACAATCACATTCCTATTCCAATAGGTCTTCAACACTCCCCCTTGAGTGTGAAAATACTCAAGTAAATGGCGCATCAGGTCTTCAACGATGAAGTAAGTACAGTTGATGAAGTCATCGGCACAATGAGCGAATGCGAGTCTCAAATCAATGGAAGAATGCATAAAAAAAAAAGTAAAACTCACAAAACCTCGCTATGGTAAAACCCAAGGTAGGGAAAAACCCATAGTCTAAGGACAAACATGAGAAGTTGCATTAAGTCAAAACTATGTCTTTTGGACGCAAGTAGAAGAGCTCACAAGGGTATGATCAGCCCACGATGGATGCCTCGTTAAAACCTAGTTAGGTAGCAAAAACCAAGTGGGAAAAATGCTCCTAATCGTAAGAAAAAAGAGTACATTAAGATCAAGTGAGTATACTTCTGGATACTCCCCCTGAGTTTGACATAACTTCCAAATGAGAACTACAAGCATCGCATATGAATAGTTAGGCATACCAATTCCTCGGACAAGCTTCTGGAAAGTTGACTTCGGTAGTGACATCGTGTAGAGGTCGGCAAGGTTGTCTGGGATCGGCTTGCATGACTTCAATCTCCGGATGCTTTGCTGATGTAGATGTAGACGCAATATGTCTTGGTGTTGACTTCGTTGATGTATCATGGCTTGGTGGGGTTAATACATGCGGCATAGTCTTCATGGATCGTCGCTAGGACTCAACGATGGATGAAAACACAACTTCAAATATGCTCAACAAGAACTCTTAACCATGTCTCACGTGTGGCGTAGTGAAGTGAGGTGAGTCTTGGAACGATTTGAAGATTTCGTAACTAAGGTCATATCGTGGACCTCTAAGATATTGCGATATCCCTAATGGTAAAGACATAACCATTCGCGGATTTTGCCTTGTGCGGGTTTGATAAGTAACCTGCGTCAGCATAACAAACAAGGCAATCATCACTTCAAGGATCAGGGGGGTTGGATCCGCTCAAGATGCGATGGGATTTGATTTGCCCAAATTCGTAGTACCTTCAGGGAACGTCTTTAATACCAATTCAGTGGATGCGTGTAGGTGCGATGCTGTATCTTTACTAAGATCAACAGCGAATGAGATGTCCTGTCTAAATACAATGAGTTAAGTACAACGAAGCTCAAAGTTGAACTTAGATATGGAATTTCAGATTCCATAACCTCTTCAATGAACTCATTTGCATATAACGTATGGACGATCAAAGGTATACTTAAAGGTGACACATTTAGGGTGTAGTTCGACTGGGAAACCAAAATACCGTCAGAACAATGCTTCAACTTCAAGTCAAGGCATAAACGAGTTTTCCTAGTTCATCTCAAATTTCATCTTCAGGTGCGAGGCAGTTTTCTCAAGCTCTTCCGGAGTCTTAGTGAGATTCGTATTAACGACAAAAACTGTAACTCTAGCAATTTGGAATAAGACTTCATAGTTTAACACGCAATGGCATTCATTCATATCCCTGATTGATCAAATAATCACGTAGACGAGTATTCCAAATCCGTCGGATTTTTCAATCCATAAGTGAACGCCTCAAAACGAGTTAAGAGGGTGTTCTGTGGTTTTGGAACTATTTGAACCAATCCATGTAATTCTTCAAGTACTTACATGTAAATCTCCGTACCTATGTCCCCATGGAGAAAACACTAACCACATTTCATAATGTTGCTATCAATCACAGGACGTTTAAGAGAAACCTTGCGTCATAAGGCGTGCATCATATCGCACTATTTCATTCATCTCATAATGCTTCCTTTCCCACTTGTAACATAATAAGGTTACCTTGGCCAGTGTAGGAACGACAGGTCTAATACACACTTTGGTAAGGAATTTGACCTGGATTGTAATTTCAGTTGTCCAATCAGTTGTACGTTGTCACTTAATCAACGGAACACGGTTCGATATCGTCGCTTTTCATTTATGTCGGTAGCTACCATATAAGTGAAAACATCATCGATGATAATCTCATTTCAATTCCATTTAGCTCATCCAAACTAGTATACTGGACCAAGAACTTCCAGTCTCGGGAGTAATCTGGATTAATCTCATGAGATGGAAATGATTTGAGACAGTGATCGAGTTTAGATTCATTATTGTGTCGTGTCTTCCTCTTCACGTGAAGTGAATCCTACGAACTGAATGATCTGTCATGCTCCAAGCCAAGACAGATTGATTGGCTATCTACCGGTATACCAGACCGTCCAACAGGGATGGCACATCCTCCAGGGATGTTGACTCGATGTCCGTTAAGTACGTATATCCTTGCAGGCATGTTTGCAGCTGGTATATGATCTCGTCACTTTAGCTAGATCAGAGGAATGCATCTAGAACAACATTCTGAAATCTATAATTCATCACACTTCCTTATCACACTCGTGCGGTATGGGGATTAAGATGAGACATAGTGGGCAACGTCCACGCAAATTAGAAACCCAAAACGACATGCAATACTTTATCAAAAACCGTCGATATAAACTATCCGGCATTATCCAGTCTCCCGGACCTTAAGGGATAAATAGGGTGGTGAACCCTTAATCGGCTAAGAGGTTTAGCAGTAATGTGTGTGGACAAACATGTGACCAATTTTTCGATTCATCAACCAAAACCATAAGTCTTTATATGGTCCACATTTTGGTTGGATTAGTCCACATATATTCGTTTCGTATCTTTGCAAGGGATGATTTAGAAAATTAAATTTCACAAATGAGCAGACTTTGGCAAGTGTGCTTGTAGGCACAAGATCCTTACTTCGGGTAAGGAGATGAGTCGTAGCATCATTGTTCGACCTAAGTGTTCTAAAAGGTCGTGCCAAAGCAAATAAACTTTTCAATCACCAGGCTCCAGGTTGGCCACATGTGGTGTATTCCCAGTTAGGAGACAACCCATTGGCCCCAAATCAAAGCTTCAGGCTCATTTTTGGAGGTGGTGCGAAGATATTTCACTCTATTTTCTTCAGTGGTTTCATTTATGATCATTGTCATCTCGAATATCCTTAAAAACTCAACGTCAGGGAGAATTTAAGGTCCCTTAAATGGTGATGCAGTACCATTCATACAACGAGGAGCGTGCCAATGTTCTTAATCAAGTTGGATAGTCCTGAAATCGTTGTTAGAGATGTGATTTAGGTGTAAAGTTAGTGTGCGTAGTACGCATTCATCCAAATAACTAACTTTCCCACATTCCAACCTAATCACATGTTTAATTGAATTGGTCACATGTACTAAGTAACATGAATCAATTAACTCATATTAGAGGACAATATCAATAAGATTATCCATAAGTAAAAATACACTAAACTTGAATCCAAGAACATGGAAAAATGTTCACAAAGTAAGTAGTTTACTAAGGGGATTCGGCCAACAAGGTCATCCATGTCAAAATTCTGCTCTTCCAACGATGTTTGGTGGAGCAAAATTAGTCTCACATATTGACTACTAGAATTGTACTCTTTAACAACATTGGTAATGGCAGGAACAAGTGCATAACCAATGATTTATTCCATCGAGACGGAAGTAGATTCTGCAGGGTTAAGGTTTGGAAATACTATCCCTTATTCTTGAAGTTTTAGGTCTTAGGTGCCAAGGATCATGCTTCGGGCATGATGCCACACCTTGGCAGGCCCTGATTCTACCATATGTTGTAAAAACAAACTTGAAATTGGATTGTGAGAGAATATGCCATTCGGTGTATCCCTGCTGAAGCAGTGCATCACCATTTGGTAAGCTTTGACCGAACTGGGTCAAGCTATTCGGTAGACTCCAGCCGAACTGGGTCCATACCTTTCTCTCACTTTTGTGGTAGTCATCAAATATGAGAATTTGGTAAACTTCCGCTTTCTACACTGTTGTTTCAGGGGCAAGTTAGAAACATGGAAGAACGAGAAAAATATTCTCTTGTCAAAATTCAATCGAATTTATAAACTTTAGAATTGTACTCATTCATGGACATAATCTTGGTGTGCTTCAGGCAATATCTTTCATGATTAGACGGTCCGTAGAAGCGAGCCAAAGAGCCATGGAATCCTTGTTCGGGAGGTATTTCCATTTGTAATGCTTCGGGCATAAGTCTTTGAATGAAGATCATGGCGGAGGCTTATTCAGCTCTTCATTACCATTGTTGGCTTCAATGGTTTCTCAGCTACTTGATAGTCAAGTGGAGATTCACATCTTGTACCTCACATTAAGTGGTTTCTAATAGAAACGTCCAAATAAGGGAATTCGAACTTGAAACGGTTCGACAATCCACTGAATTGGAGGGAACAAGATTGTGATTGGTGCTATGGGAATGAAACATCCATATGCAATATAGTTAGAACATTCGAGTTCTAAGACATGGTTTTCATGAAAAATGTCGGGTTTTCATGGGTGTATTGTTTGATGAAAACTTCGGGTTTCAAAGGCACTAAATTCGAAACTACAGGTTCGATTTAGTTTATGAAGTTCATAAAATAGAGGTTCCTGCAAGAACACATAATGCAATATACAACTAAGTGTAGTGGATTTGGGTTGCTTCAGGAACTCAAGTATGAGTGTTTCGAGACTACGAAAGTGAGTCAACGGTTCAAAGTATAAAAAATAAATTATTGAATCGTTAATGTCCAAAAGTGATCTTCAGGTCAATAATTTTGGATTCATTATCATATTAATGGATTGCAGGTCACTTTTAATTAATTCAATAAGTCGGGCTATACAGGGTCGATTGTAGAAGCAAAAATAATAATAACATTTGGGTTAAAATTATTTAGAATGCCAAAAATTAGCATTTGGTTCGAAAAACATAGCCCAAAAGGGTTTGGACATGGGTTGGCTGCACGGAGATGGCCCAAAAATCATGGCTGCAAGCCATGGGTCCAAGCTGGGAAGCTCAGCCGTGAAGGCTAGTGTGTTAGGCTTGGGGTAGGCTCATAGAACAAGGCCCAAAAGGGTATGGGTTTGGGAAAGCTTATTGCAGCCTAGTGTGTGAAGCAAGCTGCAGGCTTGCAATTGAATGCGGGCCGCAGAAACTAAGCCCAGCTTTATGGGCTGGCTGATAGAGACGCGAACCGTGGCAGGGGTTAAGCCCAGCAGCTAAAGCTTCTAGCATGGACGAGACTTGAGAACCAGCCCAGCATGTGCTGGTGTGGGTCAGGGCTGCATGCCCGTGGTCAGAAACTGGACCAGGCACATGGCCTGGTTTTCCACAGAGGCAGCGAAGCCCAAGGGCTTTGGCGCAGGTCCAAGACGTCAAGTGATGTCGTCTCAAGGGGGTCTCCACACGGCTGGGCTTCAGGCCAGCACAGTGGTCCATGTGGTGGTGCCACGGAAGTGGTGCCGCAAAATCCCAAATTCCTATTTTTTTTTCGAAATTTCTAGGGTTTGAGAAACCCTAACATGCTTCTAATTTATGAATATACTTTGACTCACATATTCCACATAACAATTTAATTGCGTAATGCATGAAACAAATATATATATTGAGAAATATATGAACATATACAATATATATATATATATCGGAAGGAAAATATAAACATAGGGGGGTTCATGCATCATGGGGAATGTTTTCATGCTTCAAGGTCATTTCAAATATCTTACTTTATTTTAAGCGTACCTGATTGGTAGAAAACAACAAAAGCCTTTGAATTTGTAGAAGATCCTTCTCGGAAAGCCAGAATTGCATCTCCAATGCGTTGTATCACGTTCAACACAAAAAAAAAATTAAATTGAATCAATAGCATGTAAATCAATTCAAAATAATAAATTAAGCACAAAAAGAATGATTAAAACGGAATACTCTCCTGATTAAAGAATAAACTCTCTTTAGCGCAGCGTCAAGAGCGTGCTGATAACGTGTTGTAGGCATAATTTACTGAATAATTATGGAGGTCATAGAGAGAGAAGGGGTGAGGCACATAGAGAGAATAAGAGAGAGAGATGTGTAATTGTGGATGTGTGTTATTCCACCTCATTGTGCCTTTATTTATAGTAGTAGGGAAGGTTAATTCCTCACCCTTTAGGATTACAACTCTTAATAGGTAATCTACTCCTAATAAGAATATAAGATATATTTCCATATCTACTAGAATTTTACAAAATCACATTCATATTTCAATAGGACTATAACATTATCCTATTTCTAAAAGAAAACAAAATAAATATTATTTTTTAGACTACAACAAAATAACCCCCACTATATTATCTAGACTTGCTTTGGGACCTCCATCCACCCAGGTGAATTTCTTCTTTCTCCATCAATTCTCTTTAAAATAATAAAAGAAATTATATAAAATAATATTTTCTTTCTCTTCATTAACTTTTCTCACTCTCTCTTCATCAATTTTTCACCCAATTCAAAGCATATTGGGACAATTAGGAATTGGACTAACGGAGGAGATTCCGTCAAGGGCGTAGGTTGGAAAAAAAAATAGTTTTGCACGTGGGCTTGTTTCTTACTTATGAGGCTTTAGTTTTGTCCTTTTTCATTAAATTTCATGGCCTTTACATTAAATAAAGTTAGTAGATAATTTTTTATTAATATAAACTTAGTTCAAATTTTTTTTCTTTAAAGCTATCTTAATTTTATATACAAATGCTTTTCTACGTGCCTACATGAATGATTTTTTTGCAACAAAATATGCATGCACATGGAACCAGATGCAAACAATTATGAACTCCCTATGCATGTTGTAGTTGCACCACCAAAAAGTATGTAATCTCCCCAATACTAATCTGAATTTAATAAAGCATTTTGATGTAGAAATTTTACCAAATGATGAACTTTCACAATACCTTCGCAATATATCCACACAATCCAGTTTATAATATTATAGCATCAGACACCAGAAGAAGAGAATATATAACTTATAATACTTAAGGGTCAAATAATACATGTTAATTATATTTGAATTATATTAATAATAATTAAGTTGTGGTGTGGGAAATGAAGAAGATAGTTCGGTATTTATAGAAAAGTTGGGTACTTTTTAAGATTTTTTACAAGTTGATTAATTTTGGCAGTTGATTTCAAAAAAATCAAATCAAATCAAATACGCCAAATTGTGCCGCACATCACAACAACATTTTTTTCCGTCAGAAATTCAATGTCATGGGGAGGAGCGAGTAGGGGTGGGTGCGGTTCGGTGCGGTTTTGAGTGAAACCGCAACCGAAACCAAAACATTTTGAGGTGCGGTGCGGTGCGGTTTTGAAGCCAAAACAGCAATGAAACCAAACCGTTTGGTTCGGTTCGGTGCGGTTTCAAACGGTTTCGGTTTGGTTTTTGAGAAAAAAAATGTACAATTTAAAATATACACATATTTATGCATAAGACGGTCTATTTTTCTTGTATATTAATTAATGAATATCCAGCAAAATTGCACCAAAAACAGCAACAACAATGCAGTAAAATTGTAACAAAAAACAGAGGCAAAACTGCCAAAAAAATGCAGCCAAACTTCATAAAAAACAGCAGTAAAACAACACAAAAAACTGCACTGAAACTGCAGCAAAAAACTGCACAAATCATCATCATCTACTTAGTAAGGGGAACCAACGTTCCCGTAGAGAAGATTGGTGAGAGACCATGATCAAAAGGAACACAAGCACGAGTCCGACACCCCACGGAGACCCTCCGGCTCTGTGAAGCGAATCCTGCTCTGGCAGCGGCACCAAAAACGATAACCCACCCGATAAGCAGTGGACGACAAGCAACAGAATGGTTGGAACAAGCAAGAGGAAGAGTTTGATTTGAGTCATCAAGTCCTCAATCATGGACTCGTAGTTTATGTACCATGTCAAACCCATGATGAAGACGAGGATGGAAATGAAGAAGCCAAGGTGGAGAGGGATGGAGACGTAGTCCCAGTAAGAATAATAGTCGTAGTCCCTAGCCATGTTAGGGTTTTGAAGTTTGAATATGGGGTTTCAGTGAAGGTTTTATGTGCGGTTTCAGTGAAGTTTGAATATAGTCGTAGTCCCTAGCCAAACTTAACCTAGTTGAACTAATTAATAGTTTAAACTTTAAAATATAACATTTATTTATTATATGGTGCGGTTTCGGTTTCAATTTCAGTTTCGGTGCGGGTTTTGAAAACTCAAAACCGAAACCAAACCGTTTTCTTTGCCGCGGTTCGGTTTTGAAACCGAAACCGTTTCAAAACCGCAAAACCAAACCGTTCGGTGCGGTTCGATTCGATTCGTGTTTCGGTTTCGGTTCCAAATGCCTACCCCTAGGAGCGAGGACACCTTCTGCTGCGTGACGTCACAGCCTTGTCATCCCTAGCCAGCAGGCTCAAGGCCCGGCAATTCTTGTCTAGGCAGTCCAACGGGCTGCTGACCTTGGATGGAAGCGAGGAGGAAGAAGGAGACGGAGAGGTTATAATTTTGTGTTCCACAGATGTGGAACGAGTCGTTTCAGGGGGGTGAGGCGGAACGAAAATTCACCTAAAACTCGTTTCGTGGAACAGAGCGTTCCACCCGTTTTAAGCGCACCAAACGTGGGACGGAACGCCTCGTCCTACTCCGTTCCGTCACGTCCCACGTACCAAACAGTACCTTACTGCTTTTTTTTGAACCCTGGAGATGATTTTGTCGAGTTAGCGGCAATTAAACCCAAATGCCCAGGCAGTGGGAGCACCTGTGGAGCTGATCTTAAGACAAAGGGAGCATCAGCTGCTTGGTCATGGCAGGATAAAGAGAAGGATTGTGTTTTATAATGTACCATGTTTGTGCAGTATTATGCATGAAGTACGAAAAATGTACTCACATCACTTGAACATGTTCACTTCTCTATTTATTCCCTTGCCCAATATTTGCCATGAAGTTAAAATTTCTAGACTTAAGAAAAACACATAAATTAAATGCAGGATTAACTTAATCGCAGGGTGATTTTCAAAAGTGTTATTTTATCATCACCCCCAAATTTATTGAAGGTACCTAGACTTTGCAATTTCTCCCATCGACCTACAACAGCACAAATGAACAACCTCTCCCTTGTCAATTAAAAATACTACACAATAAAAAAGTTAGGCAACCTTTTTCTTCTGTGCAACTACAAAGCGAAGTCTTTTTGTTGATTTTTGCAATATCGAATTGGTATGATATGATATGCTTTCTCCAAATTTTCTTTATGGCGTAGGAGCCTTTGGTTTTTCTGGTACTAACTAACGTGTGAGTTGTTTTCTAAAGAAATAAGCTTAGAGTACATTTCATTGCACTGTATTTTTTTTCATTCAAAATCTTCACAAAACAAATTTATTATAAGGTAAGTGGCGACAAAATTTACAGTATTTTGTAGATGCAAATTTATGCTGAAGCGAATTGACTAGAAAGTCTGCAAAAAAGATGAAATTGAAAATTGTTGACTAACTTGGCGTAGTGTTGCCAAAGGGCCTCTGGACAATACTTGGGTACTCACTGGGGAGCACTCATTTTACTAACTTCATAATGGAGGTCAATGAGAATAGGCCACATATCTTCTCTAAAACTACCCCAAACATTGATTATCTTTGTAACCAAACATCAATCATCTCCCTCACCCTCAAGCCTTGTTTTCTCCGTGCACCCCAACAACAACCCCATAAAAAAGGACTGGAGTGGGATCGATGTCGAAGATGACTCTTTGGGGACGCTGTCAAAGAGACGGTTGACGTTGGACTGGCCAGCCAACAGAGGGGATGGCCCGTTGGGGTAGTTGAGGTCATCGGAGGAGAGATGGGTGGAGTTGGGGTTGCTGGGGAAGTGAGGGATTGAGGCCGAGCTCGCCGATGAAGAGAGGGTTTGGGGGTGGGCTCATCGGAAAACTAAGACCATCTCCAACCGAATGGTCTAGATAGCCAGAGGGCCAAAAATAGTCCGAAAACCGTCTCCAACCAAGGGCTAATTCAAAGGGTCGTGGGGCCCACTGGAAAAAAAAAAGGGCCAAACGGCTGGCCCAACCAGCCCCCCGGATGGGCCAGAATTTTCATTATTCCTGTCGGTTATTTTCGACAGGAATGGTAGGCCAAAATTTCAAATACAACGGCTAGCTGACATCAGCTAGCCGAAATTTTTGAATTTTTTTTTTTTTTAATTATATTTTTTTTTCCAATAACTTCCTAAGCCATTATAAGACTGTAGACATCGAAATTTCCGTGTTTACAACAACATTAAATTAAATTAAGTAACATAAAACAACATTAAACAGTATGAAACAACATTAAATAACATTAACAAACATAAAAATTATACAACAAAAAAACAAGATTTAACAACATGAAACTTAAACAACATTTTTAAAAACATTTAACAACATAAAATTTAAACGCTTACTCCATGCTTCTTTTGCCCCAAAGATGTGCAACAAGATCCTGTTGTAGGTACTTGTTTGTCGCACGGGAACGTATCATCCTATGGCGCCTCATGCACTCATCCATAGAGATGCTACAAGTTCTTGGATTGAAAGGCAAATTAGGCCCATCATATATTTTTGCACGAGCCCTTCTTGACCTATTTGGATCCTCAATTGACCGACACATCATGGCTGCCACATATTGTGTGTTGTGCCATGCTTCATCTTCTTCATCAAACTCCTCATTTGTGCCCATTTTTCTTCAAATTCGGAATTGGATGAGGACCCCAAGTTGGAATCCAAAGAGGATCCAAAGTTGGAATTCATTGTAAACTTGAATTGAAAGAAATTGAATTGAAAGGGGTTTAAATGAAATAGATTGAATTCAAAGGTGTGTAGATTATAGCTCAATATCCATCATACATATAGCCCAAAAAAATTCAAATCCAATACCAATGGCTAGCTGACGTCATGCTGACATCAACTAGCCGTTGGATTTGAATTTGAAATTTTTTTAGCCAATTTTTTTTTAAAAAACTATTAAAAATTCTCAATTTTTTCCTATAAATTTAAGTTATTGTAGTTTTTGAATTTAATTTGTAGTTTTTAAATTTAAGTTGTAGTTTTTAAACATAAGTTGTAGTTTTTAAATTTAAGTTGTTGTAGTTTTTAAATTTATAATAATAAATTATGTTTGGCCCTTTTGGCCCTCGGTTGGAGATGGTTTTTTGTGACAGGGCTAAAACGAGCCCTATGGCCCTTTGGCCCTCGGTTGGAGATGGTAAGAAATATGGCCATGCACTGTTCATTAAAATATTAATTTCTTGGAGGGCCAGAGGGCTAAAACGAGTCATCTGGCCCTCGTTCGGTTGGAGATGGTATAAGGGATTTAGGGTTGGTCTCGCCGAAGAAGATAGGTGTTGTTCTCACCTAGGAACAAAGAGGTGAAATCACCGAAGAAGAGAGGGGGTTGTCTACACGGCAAGAATGGAGGAAGAAGATAGTGCTTGTTTGGTTACAAAGATATAGGAAGAGTTTGGGTGAAATTCATTTGACATGTTTAAAATTGTATTGGGCCATGTAGGGTAGTTAGTAAGTTGGATACTCTCCAGTGAGTACCCAAGTATTGTCCCCAAATGTAGGCAATGGACATGGCTAGCTATTCATAAAGAAGAAGTTCAACAGTCATCTACTACACATGTTGAAATGTGGATGCAGTCTCCTGACACTCCTCGACCAGTGGAAGATTATTTCCTTTGGTGGATACTCAGCAAGTGAACTTTGCATGTAAGAGGTAGTCTTTAAGATGAGTTGCGTAGGACATTGTTTGACCTTATCTAGGATTCAGTGGACCTTCCCCTGCTTGCTCAAGTGCCCCTGAGGGCAGAGCTGTGATGGGCTACTTGACCACTCCTCTTGGGAGGGGAGTGGGGTCTGGTTATGGGAGAAGTGTTATGCTAGTGTACTTGGCAAGTGATTTGACTTTTGAGCCTTGGGACTTCATAGTTTTAGGTTGGTTTGCTTAGCCCATTAGGTTGAGATCCTAGCATACTCACATTGTTAGGGTAACTTCATCATTGTGAAACTATAATCAATCCACGTTTCACGCTCTGAGTGGTTATGGTTCACTTGAGAGATTGTTGGATATATATATACACACACACACACTAGAAGTCAATTATAAAGATGCAAATATAGGATAATACAAATTGTTCGGGCAGGAAATCCCGGGTGGCGGAGGTTCCTGGCTCGGGCACACAACTCCCCGAGGGACTGGCACTTTGGTTGGTCGTCGGGCTCCTATTCGAAAGAGGCTTCAACAGGAGTTTATAGTTAGTCTTGAAAGGTTCCTTTGTGGGGCCTTAGGTATAGGCCTTGAGGCTCACAATCAATACTAACTTATGTGGAGGCGTGCCACTGCTATCTCTTATATGGCAGACGTAGAACAAGTTGGTTTAGGTTAATTACTTGCGCCTCAAGTTATCATAACTTCTTGTTTATCAAAGGATTGTCGTAGATGGGTTAAGTCTACATTAAGTTTTTTTCTATGCCTTGAGATTAAGGACTTTTATCTAACTTGTATGCTCGAATGATGATAGTCAAATCGGATTAAATCATGAGTTATAGTCCGTTTTTATCTTCTTACGATAATAATGACTTTAGATCTGAGATCCTATGATGCTTTGAACAGATAAGAGTTTAGAAATGACTTGCATATATGTTGAGGAATACATTATAAAGCTAAATCTACTGATTAAAAGATAACACAAAGAGAGTCGGGCAAGATTTAACCTTATCGGGCAAGGTTGAATCTTGAGCAGCTTCTCTTCTTTTATGATTACAAAGGTTTCTAAGCGCTAAAGGGAACGAAAAGTGAACTAATCTACTCAAGGGAATCGATACTACAGCAGTTGGGGAAAGGTAGCAGAGCATTTACACAGGAAGACGTTATCCTATTCTAGGAGTTCTAAGGCTACAAGGAGAGCAGAGTCTTAGCAAGGCGCATCTTTTGGAATAGTTTGGCTTGACTGGGAGAGACAAGTTGTATGTTTGTTTGATTAGTTAATTGGTTGAGTGTCCTTGTCTCTGGGCCCTCTTCTTCCTTTTATAGAGAAACTGGCTCGACTGCTGGCGGTTTGATCATTGCCAGAGCTTACCAAACCGCTAGTTATTTACTGGCACTACCACTGTAAAGTACTTTTTGGTTGGCAACTGGTGGGTCTCCATTACTTATCCTATCTTATTACAGGCCTGTAGTCTATGCATTAATGGGGAACCGTCAACTTGCCTTGAGAGTCTGGTTCGGGCTTGCCACTAGGGCCTTGGGCAAAACTTCCCCTTTTTACCTTCCTTCTGGGCATTTCTTCCTCTAGGCCCAAAGTCCAAATATTAGCCCAAACAGTGCCCCCTTCAATCGTTGTTAAGCATGCAAACCAAGGCGCTAATAATGATTGAATCAGCCGTTCCATCATTGATTGTTTTCGCACGCCTGTCTCGGGAACTTGTATTGCTCAAACGCAACAGTTGGTTATCCGAAACTATTCACGACCTTTGCACTTACCCAGAATTTCAACCGTCTCTTGATCCTCTTATAAAAACCCTGCTTAATTCCAATCTTTAACCCATTCGAACACCTTCTTATATTACCAGAATTTTCCCATAATTCTTTCAGACCCCTCAACTATCCCCACTTCTCTTTTCACAAAATCCCTCCGAAGATACTCAGAGTTTCCCATGTAGGTTTTAGTGAAAGGGTTTCCATCATGCCTTGCCCTCTTGTAGACTCTCATTGCCTTTGTCGCCTTTGGACAAATTGTCAACCCAAATTTCTCTTTATGAAGAAAAAAGTGTGTCCCTTAGAACCTGCATGGATCTCTCTGATTTTATCTAGTATTGGAAACGACATCACTAAGGAGCGATCATTTCCCTTAATATCTTCAGTCAGGCGCTTCACGCTCAGTTCATACTTCAAGATTCCTACAACTTTGAAGGCTAGTCGAGTGATCTTGATCATGCTGGTAAATCTTACTCGGGCTCACAACTCCTGCTTCTTGATCACTTCATCGTCATATGTGTGTGCTTCAGGATTAACCTACCACGACCTGGCTGGCCGCACAACCTTGATCGGGCTTATGAATAAAAGTACAGCATATTCGGACAAACTAAGGCAGATTTAGCTAGTAGTATCAGTGTTAAGGAAAGTTTGAATAAAATGTAGATCCACCTCTTTGGGATAATTGTACTCAATCAGGGATATACAACTTTTGATATGAATATATGTATCTTCCACATTTGATGAAATGAAAAATGTTCTTTTTAACTTTCTGCGAGCCAACTTCAGACCTCTTGTTATGTTTAATTATCTTCAATATAACAATCTCTGACATCCTATAAAGTTAGGTGATACTTCTTTAGAAACTTAGCATTGATCAGATTTTTCTGTAATTTCACTTCCAAATCTGTTAAGTAGAATCCTCCTTTACTCAAAATTCGACAAATAACGAAAGGACCTTTCCTATGTCGGCCTCCATTTTCCAAAACCCCTAACATGTGCTTCCAAGGGCAGAATTGCTTTCCACACTAATTCTCCCTCCTCGAAGGTTTTTAACTTTACTTTCTTATTGTACGCTCGTGCCACAACTCTTTTTTCCCTTCTTGGATCCTATCCAAAGCTTCAATTCGGGCTATATCGAGGTCTTCAATTTCTTGACACATGGCTTGAACGTATTCTTCACTGTGTAGCCCGAATTGATTCTGAATTCTGACCGAACTCACATTGATCTTCATAGGGAGTACAACATCTTGCCCGAAAGTCAAAGCAAAGGGTGTTGTCCCAGTCGATGCTCTTTTGGAAGTTCTATATGCCCACAAAGTATCTCCCAACTTTTCGTGCCAATTTTCTGGATTCTCGGCCATTGTTCTTTTAATAATGTTCACCAAGATCTTGTTGCTAGCCTCTGCCTAACCGTTTGATTGGGGGTAGGTAAAGGCTAAACTGGATCATCTTTATGTTGAATTTGTGGGCAAACTCCTCTACCTCTTTTGAAATGAAAGATGGTCCTCGATCTGTGACAATTGTCTCGGGCACCCCAAACCTATGCAAGATCTTATTCTCAATGAATTTCGTGACCACAGCTGAAGTGATAGTCTTAACAGCTGAAGTTTTCACCCACTTAGTGAAGTAGTCCGTAGCCACGATTATGAAAGTATGGCCTTTGCTAGAAGCTAGGTAAATCTGCCCGATGAAGTCCTATGGCCCATCCTCTGAAAGGCCAAGGTTTAACCACGGGGTTCAAGGGTATTGAAGGTACAAGGTGGAGTGGCCCGTGTCTTTGGCATTCTTCACATCCTCAGGCCTAAGCTTTGCAATCTTTTTCCATTTCGGGCCAAAAGTAACCGTATCTTCTGAGGAGCCACCTCATCTTGGTCCCTGCTTGGTGTGCCCCACATATCCCTTAATGTACCTCAGCCATTACCCTCATTGATTCTTCCTCGCCTAAGCACTTCAGCATTAACCCATCTAGAGTCTTTCTCAATAGATTCTCTCCCCACAAAACATATTTAGTTGCCCGTCGCCTATCCTCCTTTTTCGTGGGAAAAGAGGGTTCTTTCAAGTATCTCAAAATAGGTGTTCTCTAGTCTTCAATTTCCACTTCTTTCATCATTACATCCAGGCTGAACCCTCGTTCTAAGATGGAGGGGAGGTTTCTTCTTTGGACTTCAATGTTTCCTTCAAACTTTCTTTCCTGGATTGTTACTCCAGAGGCTAATTGCGCCATCTCATTGGCAATTGCATTTGCTTCTCTATGGATATGACTGGCCGATATCTCAGTACCCCAATAGCTTAGTAACTGAATGGCAATGTGTCTGCATTTATACTCCCCATTCAATTAGGTTGACTACTAATTCTGAATCACCAAATATTTCAACTTCAGTTGCCCCCAACTCCATTAAGATCTCTAGGCCAATTATCAATGCCTCATATTCTGCCCAATTGTTAGTAGATTCTTGATAATCTAGGAGGAATGAATAACAGTGATGGTTACCACCAGGATCAATGATGGCGACTCCAGCCCCAACAGCATTTTGAGTACAAGATCCATCGAAATATAATCTCTAGGGAGTGACTCATAGGCTAGATATTCTCTTTATTTCTTGTTGAATACATTCTTCTCTGCCTGTGAGACCTTTAGTTGGAGGGATCCAAAGGCTAGCTGCCTCCAGAGTTCCTGGAATGTTGACCATTTCTTCTTGAGATTCTTGATGTTCCACTAAGAAATCTGCAATTGTCCTGTCCCTTAACTGCCATTTGGGGAACATATTGAAAACTGTACTCTGATAATGCCAAAATCTAGTTTCCAATCCTTTCAGTCAGCATTGGTTTTGATAGCATGTATTTGATTACGTTAGTTCTGGCAATAATGTGGATGTGGTAAGGCAACATGTAATGCCTTAGCTTGCAGGCAGTGAAGTACAAAGCTAAGCATAATTTCTCCACCGAGGTGTATCTTGTCTCTACTTCAGTAAGAATTCTACTGAGGTAATATATGGCTTGTTCCTTCCCACCTTCATTATTCTGAGTCACCAGGCTTCCAATTGATTTCTCTAAAGCAGAAATATAAAGTTTCAACGGCTTCCCTCTTTTAGGTGGCATAAGTACTGGCGGAGAAGCTAAGTAAGCTTTTATTCTATCAAAAGCCTCTTGATGTAGAGGTCCCCATTCAAATTCTTCTTTGTCTTTTAGCCTTAGTAGAGGAGTTAGCGGTTGGATCTTGCCCGCTAGATTGGCAATGAATCTTCTTAAGAAGTTGATCTTCCCTAGCAACCTTTGAAGTTGTACTTTGTTGGTGGGGGAAGGTGATTCCATTATTACCCGAGCTTTATTTTTATCAACCTCCACACCTCTTTGATGGACGAGGAATCCTAAAAAGTTGCCCGATCTCACTCCAAACGCACACTTCTTTGGATTCATTTTTAGCTTATGGATCCTCATTCTCGTCAAGGCCTGCCTAAGGTCAATTAAATGTTGTTCTTCGGTTTTAGACTTTACCACAATGTCATCAATGTATACCTCCATGCTATGGCCGATTAAATCATGAAAAATGGTGTTCATTGCTCTTTGGTAAGTTGCCCCGGCATTCTTGAGCCCGAATGGCATCACCACATACTCGTATGCTCCGACCTTGCCTGGACACCTAAAAGTTGTTTTATGTATATCTTCTTTAGCCATTTTTATCTGATTGTATCCAGCATTTCTATCCATAAAAGATAAAACTTTGTGATTAGTAACCGCATCTACGGATAAGTCTGCCATAAGCATAGGGTATTCATCTTTAGGTGTGGCTCCATTAATGTTCCGATAGCTTTTAAAACTGGTACAATGTTGGCCAACGACTCAACATACTTAGCAGGCCTAATAAATCCAGCTTTTACCAGCCTCTCTATTTCTTCCTTGACCTTCTCCTCAATTTCCTTCGACATCTTTCGTGGTGCCTGCTTGATAGGTTTAAACCCCTCCTTAATAGGCATCATGTGTTCTACTAAGGTTGGGTCTAAACCTGGCATCTTGGTGTAATGCCAAGCAAAACAGTCTTTGAATTCATGCAAAATAGTGACAATCCCTGCCCGATCTTTGGCCTCTAACAAATCGCTAATCTGTATTGGTCTTGGATCCTCCTTGGTCCCCATATCAATGATTTCCAAGGGATCTTTTACCTCAGGAACTGGCTTATCTGGTTCTGCACACAAAAATTCTACCAGCTCTAGATTGTCGGGCAGATCTTCTGGCCCATCCAAATCATATACACATTCATCCATCTGGATGGCTGCTTCTAACTCCTCTTCAAAAGGCTCCTCTTTTCTTATCTAGCTGATCGCAGTTCCCCTGCTCCAACCTTCTTCCTCCCCAGCTGAGTTTTCCCTCTCTTGTCTCTTCTCTCTCCCGTATACCAACAGTCTTTTTATCAATGACCTGACTGCTATTACCTGGTCATTCCTCTTTTGTTCTGACATTAATGTTGTTGGGGTTTTGGGATGATATAGGGTCGATCCCACTCTTCCTTGGTAAGAGACAATCCTTGTTCCAAAAGCCTTTGGGCCATCACCATAGTTGAGCGGGCCGTTCCTGTCAGCTCCTGTACATTGAAGAATCATGATACTGGGATTGTAGAAGTTGGCCTCTGCAATGTTGGCCATAGGTAAGAATGGTCGTGATTCGGCCTCAACCATCTCCCAAAAACCAGGCCCTTGTCTCTCTTTCCTCGTGATAGACAGCCACTTGCTGGTGTAAGGTAGATGGCAAAGAAAGACTCTGGTGAATCCAGTCTCTACCCAGTAATGCCCCGTAGATGGAAGTACTATTTACTACAAAGAAAGCCAACATGATTTGCTTCGACCCCAGGTCAACTTCTAACGGCAATATCCCATGGGTTCTGGTAATAGCTCCCGAGAAGCTGGATACTGTAAGATCCGTAGAGATGAGGTCGTCTTCACCTATGCACATCATTTTCATCTGTTTATAGGGGAGCACATTCACCGCTACCTCTCCATCTATCAACACCCTCTAAAAGAGTATCCCCTCAATGTGAGCAGTTACATATATGGGTTTAAGATGGTTGGCCAAATTGGATTTGGGCGAGTAAAAACCATCTTGTCCGAGTATATTCTTTCAGGCTTCCTCTCCTGCTACTCGGGCAATTCTGTTTGGCTGGACTCCCCTTGCCCTATTTTTTTCAACACTAACATGTGCCATCATAGGTTCCGCTGCCAGGTAATCACCCTCCATCGTAGGCGGTTGATCATTCTCAGCACGAAATATGGCTGATAAAACGTACATCATGTTTACGTGGAAATTACTCGGTCCAGTTAAGTCCTTTTCTTTGCCCCCAATGTTATTCATGAATTCGTCTATCCAGGCTTGCGCTTCTTCGTGCAACATCAGCTCAGGGAGTTCCTCTTCCTTGGTGATACCAAAGTTTGGTATCTGTTTCGGCATCTCACAGACAGTATCTATCAACAATGGTGCGGGCGGCCCCCTCTCAGGTGAG
Organism: Cotoneaster glaucophyllus; assembly: GCA_036320875.1. NCBI lineage: Eukaryota > Viridiplantae > Streptophyta > Magnoliopsida > Rosales > Rosaceae > Cotoneaster > Cotoneaster glaucophyllus. The sequence continues at coordinate 31,743,577 of CM070059.1, read as the reverse complement.
ATAGTTTCGAAGCAGATTGGCTTCGGACTCCACCTTAGGGGTTGGCATCATTACTACATCTTCTTGAGCCCGTCCTCAAGATTCTGTATTTCCCAGGATGAGGGCTTGGCGGCACGTGATCTCATTCCCACTCATTTCTACTACTCACCTTCCTAACTTCTCTCTTACTTTTCCAGTGGGGTTGATTTCCTTCCCCATGAGGAATGTCTCTTAACTTTTTATTCCCAGAAGTCTCTGAAGTGGCGGGGGCTTTTAATGAGTTCATATGTGCTTTATGTTGCCTCTGAACTCTCATGATCATGAGATGCCTCCATTTCTTTGACGGTCTTTCCATATTTCCCAACTATAAACCACCTCCGCCCGAGTCGGACGAGGTTCGTCTTTGTAATTGGGTCCACCGTTCTCCCCTTCATTCAGACATCTCCGCCGGTATAGCTTGGTTAGGGGTGGCTTCGTCTCTATCCATCTTGGCACCTTTGGCCTCTTTATCTTCCACCTCCTCTGAGACCTCATAGTTCCTGAAGACCTCTGACAAGGTTTTAGGCTGGGAATCTCCCCCCAGCCTCTGGAAGATGTTCCGGGACGCTTCTTTCTCTCTTGACCGCATAATGCTCATGCCTTTTTCCTGTTCTTCTCTTTCTTTCCTTTTGACTAGCTCCTGATCAATGATTGCTCTTGTTGTTGGCATCTCCAACTCACATTCAGAATGGCATCTGCTGCATAGCACCACTCCTCTTACTATGGTGGCTTTAGGCTTATCTGGCACCCCGATAATTCCCTCTGTGGGTCTGTCAGTTGGCCTTCTTTGCTGCCTTCACCTCCCACGTGGCCTTCCTTTTCCCTTTCTATGCCCATGCTAAGTTGATCATATTTAACGGGGCTTGTAAGAAAGAACAGTACTAGCCTGTGGGTTTTTTAGCGACCACTCTGTTCTTGGTTTACACTGCCCTCCCCCTCCCCCCTCCTCCCCCCGCTATTTACTAACAAGGGGTCGGGCAACTCCGGCTCTTTTAACAACCACTGGTGAACTCTTGCCTCTTCTTCGTTCTTCCCTTCTCTGATTGTTTTAAGTAGAGAAATAACTGGCTTTTTCTCAGGACTGGCTTTATTCATCGCCCCCTCCCCAATATAATCATTCTCTAGAATAGGGCATTTCAGATCTAGTCCTCATTGTGGACTCCTTATCGAGGAACATAATCTGTTCGTACTTTCTTCTACATTCAAAAGACTTCGCTCTATGTTCTTCAAAATAGTCAAATCTGATCAAATCATGAGTTATAGTCCGTTTTTATCTTCTTACGATAATAATGACTTTAGATCTGAGATCCTATGATGCTTTGAACAGATAAGAGTTTAGAAATGACTTGCATATATGTTGAGGAATACATTATAAACTAAATCTACTGATTAAAAGATAACACAAAGAGAGTCGGGCAAGATTTAACCTTGTCGGGCAAGGTTGAATCTTGAGCAGCTTCTCTTCTTTTATGATTACAAAGGTTTCTAAGCGCTAAAGGGAACGAAAAGTGAACTAATCTACTCGAGGGAATCGATACTACAGCAATTGGGGAAGGGTAGCAGAGCTTTTACACAGGAAGAGATTATCCTATTCTGGGAGTTCTAAGGCTCCAAGGAGAGCAGAGTTTTGGCAAGGCGCAGCTTTCTGAATAGTTTGGCTTGACTGCGAGAGACAAGTTGTATGTTTGTTTGATTGGTTGAGTGTCCTTGTCTCTGGGCCCTCTTCTTCCTTTTATAGACATACTGGCTCGACTGCTGGCTGTTTGATCATTGCCCGAGCTTACCAAACCGCTAGTTATTTACTGGCACTGCCACTGTAAAGTACTTTTTGGTTGGCAGCTGGTGGGTCTCCATCACTTATCCTATCTGATTGCAAGCCTGTAGTCTATGCATTAATGGGGAGCCGTCAACTTGCCTTGAGAGTCCGGTTCAGGCTTGCCAATGGGCCTCGGGCAAAACTCCCCTATTTACCTTCCTTCTGAACCTTTCTTCCTCTAGGCCCAAAGTCCAAATATTAGCCCAAATACAAATTATTAATCTCGAGGGAAAAATCACTATTAATGAATCAATATTAATCACTATTAAGGAATCAATATTACCGATAGTCCCATTAATTGTTATATGCCTTAATAGTGAGTCCATCGATGTTGAAGTAATCTAAAGAAGTTATATTCAATAGACTTTTCCTCTATCATATCTTAATTTGTTTGTAGGATTATCAAATACACATTGATAATCGGGGAGAAAAATAGTCAATATACATTATGTCTGTTCAATTACGAGAGTAGATATTTTGATAAAAAGAATTAAGAGAGTGAATAGTCTCCGGTCATTCGTGTTAGGACACTGATATAAGAGTGTAAGTTCTCAACAAAGACAAAGAGAAAGTACATTGAACGCGAAGTTCTTGGATGTAGTTTAATTAATTACATGCAAGGAAGAACTATATAGATTATGCATAACCTCAATCATCTTTGATGAAATTACATAATATTTTATCCTTTTTAGCCAAAGTTTAAAATATAAATTCATAAATGTAAGATTTTACAAAAAAAATAATAAATTTCAAATGTGGCCAATAATCCGCTTAAAACGGACCCAATTTCCCTCAAAACTAATATCTTATGCATCGTGAAACTGACAATTTCCATTTTATAATACTATTTAGAAAATATGCAGAAGTTGTAGTTTTATGAAATTTAAAAAATGGAGCTTTAATAAAAAGGGCTTGAACTAAGTTTATTTTAACCAAAAACCATCCTATAATTTTTTTTAACCAAAAACCATCCCAGAACAAGTAAAACCCACCAAACCAACAGACAGCTCGACCACCAGCCAGTCACTCATGGGCTCTCCTTTGGCCCTCATCCTCCTCCTCCTCCTCCTCCTCCTCTTCGTCTCGCTGAGTACTACAACTTTCCTTTTTGAATCACCCTATTTCGTTGAGTATTGAAGAAGTTATATCTATTTGAATCTTACCCAGTTTCCGGCGACCTCCGAGGCTTTCGAGGCATTTTCTGACCAAACCACAACGAGTTAGCCATTGTGCAAGGGACCATTCTCTTCGTCTCTGCGAGAACTACAATTTTCATTTTTGAATCACTTGATTTCATTGAGTATTGACAAAGTTATGAGCGTTTAAAGTTTGTCCAACTTTCCGGCCGAAATCCGGCCTTCCCTTCCGTTTAGCTCCGGCGAGCAGCAACCACACCAAGCCCTTTGGGCCATGCACAAACAAACACTGTATCTGGAAAGAAAATGAACATTAACACTGTCGCTGAAAAAACATAACACTGTCGTTGGAAAAATAACACTATCGCTGAAAAAACTAACACTGTCGCTGGAAAAAATAACACTGTCGCTGAAAAAACTAACACTGTCGCTGGAAAAATAACACTGTCGCTGGAAAAACTAACACTATCGCTGGAAAAACATAACACTGTCGCTGAAAAAACTAACACTGTCGCTGGAAAAACATAACACTGTCGCTGGAAAAATAACACTGTCGCTGAAAAAACTAACATTGTCGCTGGAAAAAATAACACTGTCGCTGGAAATAAACTAACAGTGCAATGACTTAAATTCCAGAAACAGTGACTTAGATTCCAGAAACAGTGTTACTTAAAACCCAGAAACAGTGACTTAAATTCCAGAAACAGTGACTTAACTTATAACATGGTTTTTGATTAAACAAAACTTATAACATGGTTTTTTATTAAAACTAAAACTTATAACATGGTTTTTTATTAAACAAAACTTATAACATGATTTTTTATTAAAACTAAAACTTTTCAAGCCCTTTTCATTAATTTTCCTTTTAAAAAATGGATAAATTACATAAAATTACCTAACTATTGGGTCAACCACAATTTTATACCTCATTTTAAAAAAAAAATTCAATGTCATATCTTATCTTACGAAGTAGAAAGTTGGGTGACAATCCAAGTTGAGAGATCAATGAAGAACATAGCCAATAGAAAAGAAAAGGGAGTGGATTGATGAAAGACGTAAAAGTGAAAGGAAGGAGAGAATGGGATTTGGGACTGAAATTAGATGCAAAATGGTTTGGAAGAAATGGACGATCAGGCCATACGGCAGAGAAAGACAGAGGCTCAGGGAGAACGAAAGAAATATTCAAAAGAGAAAATTGGAGAAAAGAACTGCCACATACCGTAGCCATTGCTAGAGCCAGCGACTACGAAAAGGAAGCACTGTTCTAAAAATCCCCGCCTAGCGCCGCCTAGGCCCCGCCTAGGCGCTAGGCGGTTGGCCACCGCCCCGATTAATGCCTAGGCGTTTGAAAATTAAGAAAGGCCGCCTAGACCTGCTGAGGCACCCACCTAGACCGCCTAGCCCGCCCAGACCCGACTAGGTTGCGACTCACTTAAACAAAAAATAGATAACTTTCATTTTGCATTTTATTTTTTCCAATAAATTGTAAGAGACTTGTTGAATACTTAAATGAATACACATTATATGCATGTTCTCCATGTTTTCATTATGTTCCAATACCTTCCAATATATATCTCATTCTATTTTGTAGTTTATAATGATATTATATATATTTTAAGTATAAATAGACACTTATTTACACGAAATATAATAGATTTACTTAAATCCACCTAGTCCGCCTAGGCGCCCGCCTAGTCCCCGCCTAGCCGCCTAGGCGCTAGGCCCCAGCTCACCGCCCAACTAGCGCCTAGCGTCTTTTAGAACCTTGAAAGGAAGTAACGAAGGCAAGCATTCACAGATCGGTGAGAAAAACACTGACTAACTTCAATATTAGGCCATGTTTAAAAGATTTAATAAAAGAGATTGATATAAAAGTCAAATTTTAGCTACAAATGATAAATTCCTGAAATTACAAGAGAATAATGAAATTAATTAATAAGATTCGTTAAATTAATTTAATTAATTATATTGATTTTTTTAACAAACGATATTATATGCATTAAAAGAGTGAGAAGTAGGCTAAGGTTCATAATGGACTAGCAATAATGTGATTCAAATGCATCTTTGAAGAGAATCGAACCTAAAACCTCTTATTTACAAAGGTAATTAATTAATTATATTGATAATTAGTCATTAAACTTAGGCTTTCAAATAGTTTTGGGTTTCGGAGGCTTATTGGACCCCCCGAACAATGGGCTAACGAAAACTTTGTGACCTTTTGCAGTGTGAATGTTTGTGTCATTTTCATTGGGATAATCAAGCCACTGCTACTCTGCTAAGAGCAAGTCCAACGCTAACCAATTGCTTTGGCAATTGGGCAAATTCATTCCACCAAAATCCAAAATGCTCTCTCCACCCCAGCCCAATTTGTCGGGTTAGGCGGGCTCACCACAGCCAGACTAAGGATATTTCCGATGAAAAGAGATAAAGATTAAAAGTTAAAAAATAGCCTGATTTGTCTAAAAAATCATCTTTAACTAATAATTAGGGTTATAATTTTATAGAGTTCATCAGCTTATTATTTGACAAAAAAGGCATCAAGCTACCCAAATTTAATCTCCCTCTTAGCCTGTTTTGGCACTCAACTCCTCGATTGCACTAATTGATTCAAATTTAAAGGTTAAATTTAAAAATATTCAATGATAGTTCAATTAAATTAATCAATAAATTTAAAAAATAAACTTAAAACTAATAAATTATTAAGGAAAATTGGAAATAATATGAGTTTAAAAATAATTTTTTGTTAAGCTATAATTTTAGGGACTATATTTAGCGTTTGGAGTGGAGATGACCTAACCACACCAGGAACAACAACTGACCTAGAGCCCCAGTAGTCTGACGTCACGTTCAATTATCGTGCCTCCGAGAAACGGCTTCGCAACTCCCCCGGCAAACCGGCATTTCATCCTCGAGTTTAACAACGAGGGCTTATAAGGTGGAAAATTGAGAGGGGCTGAGATGGGTACCCAGCTCCTGTGTTGGCCATAGTGACTGCGGTTCTCTCCGGCAGCGGCGGTGGGACGAATGGGCCGGAGAATGAAGCCTCGGCCTGAGGAAGCCAGTGGGTACAGAGCCCCAGTGATTAGCAGCCACTGGTGATGATGATGGCGAAAAGGGGCGAGAGACTTCGTAAAGATCAGGAGAGAGAGAGACTACGAGAAAAGGAGAGAGCAAAGGGGAGCTTCGAGAGTGAAGAAGAAAAAAGAAAGATTAGGAGACAAGAGGAGAGGCTTCCAGAGACAGGAAGACAAACAAAATAAGAAAAAGAAAAACTTTAATATATGCATGCCACTGCTAACAGAAGCGCGCAAGGCGGTGCGGTGCATATTAACTTTTCTGAGACCATATTTTTGCATGTCGCTCTACAGCATAAGTTGAATTTTTGTCAGAAAGAGTTTCCTGTCATTTAACACAATCACACGATACAATATCTCATACAAACTTAAAAACAGACTTAAACAAAAAAAAAAAGAGAGGAAAAAGAACTAAAAAAAAACGCAGGAGATTACCTATAGACATAGATATTTAATTAACATACTTGTTAACCATAGATATCTCCACAGAAGATGGAGGGGGTGTATAAACAAGATGAACTGAGGTTAATTATTTAATGAATTAATTCTCCCACCTCCCCCTGTGCTTAGTCCTGGTCTTGCACGAGCGCTCAAATTTGTCGTCGTATTTGCAGCAACTTCGTCCTGCACAGAAAAAAACACCATATTTTGTTCATTACCATAACTTGATCTCTATAATTCAGACCCGGTGTAGTGGTATTTCTCTCTCCAATGTCGAAAGAGGTCTCAAGTTCAAATTCCACTCTGGAGTTAATCCTTCAAATAAAATAAACAAATACAAACAACCATGTCTAAAGAATATGTATATGAGAGAGAGAGAGAGAGAGAGAGAGAGACTAACTGTGGTTCCTGTTGTAGCTGATGAAGATGGAGGATCGTCGTCCGTCGTCGGAAGTGATGGATCTGCATCATTCTGTTCTGGGGTTGAAGCAGGAGTAGCTTTCTTGGGGTTTTCTTTGTCCTCCTGAGATTTAGTCTCAATACCCAAACACTTGAAGAAAGCCCTGACTGCTTCTTCAAGGAAGTGGCATGGAAATATATGGTAACTTCTCTTCTCCATCAACTCCTCCTCATCATCAGCTAATACTTTGCTTGACTGTGAGTACTCCATTTCAACAAATATCTTCGTCTTCTTCTTCTTCCTTTGAGTCTTTGAACCAGTTTCCACCTATTTACTTTTCAACTACCCACTTAAATGGTTCTGCTCTCCCTCCAGATATCGCTTTAATAACTCTGCTCTTTTCTGTTTTCATAAAAGTGCACAATTGCCCTTCCTCTTTTCTCTTCAATTACACGAAAAAAACTTGACAAGTTGACTGCGATCATGATAAAGCTCTTGATTCGCTTTACAAGGCTTGTATTTAATGGTCCGAAACACAATAATAGCAGTGTACTCGTTACATAAAAATGTCGGATTGTCTTCGTAAATAAACTTTTTCTTCTCAATCTATTACATTTCAAGTTCAAACTTTTGTTTCTCAAAAATCTCCATCGTATATGGTTTATAGCATTTGCAACGATGTAGGCAAACATTGAGAAAATTAGAATTAGATACCTCATTTTCACTGTTCTAAAAATCCCCGCCTAGCGCCGCCTAGGCCCCGCCTAGGCGCTAGGCGGCTGGTCACCGCCCCGATTAATGCCTAGGCGTTTGAAAATTAGGAAAGGGCGCCTAGACCAGTTGAGGCACCCGCCTAGCCCGCCCAAACCTGCCTAGACACCTGCCTAGGTTGCGACTCACTTAGATAGAAAATAGATAACTTTCAATTTGCATTTAATTTTTTTAATAAATTGTAAGGGACTTGTTGAATACTTAAATGAGCACATACTATATGTTTGTTCCCCATGTTTTCATTATGTTCCAATACTTCATAATATATATGTCATTCTATTTTGTAGTTTATGATGAAATTATATATATTTTAAGTATAAACAGACACTTATTTACACGAAATATAATGGATTTAGTTAAATCCGCCTAGTCCGCCTAGGCGCCCGCCTAGACCCCGCCTAGCCGCCTAGGCGCTAGGCCCCAGCCCGCCGCCCGACTAGAGCCTAGCGTCTTTTAGAACCTTGCTCATTTTAGACTTTTGTAGACTAAACATTTATGCTTTTTGAGTTTTTAATTAACCTTTTCAAACATTTGATTAAGATACTCAGATTTGAACTACGTCAAGTTAATTAAAATTAATTTACATTTAAATATCTGTTATATATTTTAAATAATTTCAACTATATTTAAGTCTAAAAATTTAAACTTTTCAAATCTAAATGTACATCCACGCCAAATGGAAACGTACCAACATTAAATGAAAACGTACCAACGTCAAACGAAAACGTACCAACCCCGAATTAAGACGTACCCAATTATAAACTATATGAAAATGAATATTCATCTTTTTGGAATGTTTAAAAATATGTTTGATTCATACACAATGCTCTAGATAGTCTTGTTTTTTGGTAGATACTTTTAGTTGATCGGAGATAAATCCTTATTATTTTAGATAATGCTAAATAATAACGATAAATCATATAATTTTGAATTAACAAAAAGGTTATTATCTGTTGATTAATGACTCTTTCTATAATAAAAAAAATTAATTAAAGTAATTCCTCATTATTAGGACAAAAAGTAATAAAACTTATGTTTTGAAAACAAACATACCAAAAACGAAATGTACCAAAAATTTATATGTACCAAGAAGCCAAATGGAACAAAAATTCAAATGTACCAAGTAACTAAATGTATCATTATAATCAAACGTACTTAACAATGAGTTTTGTTACATTCTATTTAATTTACTAAAATAAATATTTTAATAAAAAATAAAAAAATCTTAAATCATAAGAGATGCATAAAAATAGGAGGAAAAAAAGGAATGCTAATGTGAATAGACTTCTAATGAAATAAAATTAAAGGACCAAAATTGTATGGAAAATGTTTAATCAAATTTGCAAAAGAAATAGATATTTAATCTATAACATTTAAAAACCAGGCGTCTAATTCAAAACTTCTCGCAAACATTATGTGCAAGATTGTACTATTATGGCTACGTGTCATGTTGCGAGAACCAAGTAAATAAAATTATACTTTATTATTTTCTTTCATCTTGATATTTACTTATCTGTTTTATTTTTGTCTTCTTCCACTCACATACAATACTTTATTATAAATAGAAATGTGAGATCTAGTTTTGCCTACACGTAGAATACATTATTATAAAGGAATGTACTATCCACACTTTTTTTTATTTCTCACATACTTCTTGTTAATTTCTGTTTTTTTTATGTTCTTCAATTCACCCGATCTAACAGCCGAAAATTATAAAATGTGTAAAAAGAAAAAAAAAATGTATGGATATCATACCCCTATTATAAATTGACTACTCTATTAAAGCTTCATTTAAAAAAAAAAATTGGCTATTCATTTGCCTACTCTATAAGAGATGCTTTTGGGGGCAGCTATGTGCCACTGGAGTGACTCCATTGGGTGCCATCACTTTTAAGTTGGGTGGTAGTATTTAACATAGTGAATAGTCGTATCCAAATTAATTATCTAGAGTCGGTTCAGTATGTTTATATAAAACTTGTTTACTCTTTTGGGGAAAATATGTTTGATAGCTCAACTTAAATCTTTAATGCTCTAAAGTTATGTTCGGGTGAGGGACTTCCAAGTCTTAAGAATTTTAAGCCAAGTAAAGAAGAAAGATACTACAAGACATTAGAAATATAAGAGGCAATCAGGAAAACTAATATTGTTTCGCCCTTTATTATCAATGGAAGGGGTAGAGCTTCTACTCCGAAACATCATCATCATTTGTGAATTGATAAATGACAAATTGAACATCCAAACTCGACATCTGATAACATTTTCAATCTGTACTATAGTGGTCACCATAACTTAGCCTCTGCATTCTGAATGACAGCCAACACCATAACTGCCAATTTAGCACCCTGTATTAGGTATTAAATTTATAAATAGCCATAACAGCTACACTACTAACTCTTGGACTATGTATGTTGTCAAAGGAATATACCTTTGGACGGACATATCTACTTGTCTTTTGTCACCTAATCTCATGTTCAACTGAGATTTTCTTTGATTAATCCACTAATTTGCGTCGGTGTGTAGGCCACGTATGTTACGTCATCGGATTGGCCCGATTGGGAACGATTGGAGGGATTAGACATAAGGAAATGTGTTCTTTTTCTTTTATCATTTGGGAGGGAAGGGAATTAGAAACGATAAGTGTCTTTAGTAAGTAATTAATCTTCAACCTTCAAGTTAAATATAATTTTTTTTCATTTCTTCATCGCGAATTATTCTTTCCAATACAATCCAATTTTATGGACTAAACGAAACCTTAATTTGTTGCATTCATCATTTAGATAAAACACTTACGACAAGTCACTTATATAACACAAATTTAAAAACACATGTTCTCAAATACGTGGATTAAGACATGATTAATTCATGTTTACCGAGCAATAATTCAGCGTGGAAGTTGGAATTACAAAACTTTACATGTCTGGGTTAGTACATTCACAGTGAGCGGTTTCTATTTCAAGAGTTGCTGGGTTAGAACTTGAGCGGGAAAATATATGCTTCTGTATAGATACTCAAGGAGCTTCCTCTTCAGTATAGCTAGACGCTTACTGACGGCATCGTAACAAGCTCAAAGGAAATACCTCAACCCTTATTGGATACAAAATATGAATAACATCCAAGAAGCAACGCTAATGTTGCCCTTTTATACCTAATTAAACAACCCTAACATCACTAGGCACCCCAATCGGAAGCAAATAATGAAATTAACATAATTAAAAAAATAATCAGAAAACATAAAACACTTGTTTTACATATTTTGCATCGGAATATCTAAAGATGGTTATAGGTCATAGGAAAGAAGTGGGTTGCATTCGTCTAGTTGTTCTCTTCGATACAACATATATATATACCATGGAACTGGTTCCGAGCTTGGGGCCCGATTCTACACAAGATTTTTCTATTTTGGCACTTGTTGAGCTGATATTCAATCATATTTCTATTCTGTTCTACATATGAACTTGGAACTCTTTAGTTGAAGAGGGACCTCATGGATCATGTATGAAACATCTTACATGAAGATGAACTTTGTTTTTGGGATGGATTGTTGTCCAGTTTAGTCTTATTATAAATCTGGCTCAAGCATATGTTAACAGACAGACGTCGTTCTTCATGTATCGTTTGGGTTGTCGGACCTCGGTCTATTTTGATGTGGTTTAGTTTACTGATTTAACTAGCAACTGTTCACATGCATGTGCAATGGAGGAGGAACTTTTAAATTTTTTTAGTTTGTATTATTTTGTGTTTTGATATAAATATTTCTCACAAAAAGAACTTTTAATTTATTTGAATAACAGAAAAAATTAATTTGGTGACATGACTCGCATTTTTTTATATGAAAAGAAAATGTTTGATCCTATTTTATCATTTCTCAGACAGAAGTAAGATCTCTTTGCATTAGTGGTCCAATCTATATTATTGGTATAATGGACTAGCTCTCTTCACTGTTGTAATTTGTGAAAAATATAACTTTTGACAAACATGATTGAAAACTCTGGCTTCCAGATTGTCCATACTCCGTATCATGCAGGCTTGTGGTAATTAAGAGTTGATCAATTAATTTGACCACCACTCCCTGTGCTTAAAGGTGGGTTTTCCGCACATGCGATTCCACGCTGCATGCAAATATACAACATGAGACTATTACCTAAATGCATACATATTATATATATATATATATATATATATATATAAGAGAGCGAGAGAGAGAGATTAATCACCGAGGTTTCTGCAGGTGAAGAAGAAGCCCCAACACCCAAACACTTGAAAAGTGCCCTCACTGTTTCTTCAAAGAAATTGCGGCATGGCTTCTTATTGTAAACATACAATATCTTCTCTTTTGATGTTGTTGATGATGAGTACTCTTCCATTTTATTATTTATCATCCTTTAATTTCTTCTACGCTGCTCCCCCCAGTATCTCATTAAATATACTCGTGATTCCGTCTCTCTCTATTTTTATTTTTTTCTATACAACGATCTAAGAGGTAGTCGCGGACTTCTGTAAATGTCAAATACTATTAACCAACTAGTCCAAGTAGAACAAATTTCCATATACATTCATACAAACCTTGCAGAAGTAGTTGGCCAACTAAGTTTGGTGCATATCCTATTTAATGTTGTATACAATTGGCACCAGATGATTGGTTTTGAAATTTTCCTATTAAAATTGTGGGTTTTGGTCAATATCTTGGTAAGTTTATGCATGCATGATGCATGTGGGCTAATGTTGTCGTTTCATTGAGAGTAGGCTCACCTATTGACTGGAATACAGTACTTTCGCTCTGGAAGAACAAAGTATACGACCAGTGACAGTGGGATATGGAACCTGACATCTAAACTTGAAATTTAGCCTATAGATTGTTCTATATTTAAAAGGATTGAAGGATCAAAATTTCAACTAAGTTTTAAAGATGTAAGCACGAGGAGAGAGGACTGGTTCTCTAGCATGCATGAATTGACTGCAATGGAGATAAAGTCAATGCTGGAGAACGAGCCCTTTAGGTTTAAAGCTTCAAGCCCACAATCCCGAAGTGTCCTGCTAGAACAGTTCAGTCCTACTTTTGGTTATTGATCTTCATACCGAAAATTTACAATTTATATTCGAAAGTTAGCCTCTATAAATTGTTAGAGCTAACTAGAGGCGGATCCATGATTTTTTTTATTTTTTTTTATTTTATCTCTGAGAGGTTGTATGAAAAATGTTTCAGAATAAAAATCCATATATATATATATATATATATATATATACACGAACAAAACTAACTTGTCCAATAAATCAAATCAATATCAATATAATCAAGGGTTTATATCACAAATGGTCTCTGAAATTGACCCCATCAATCATGATGGTCCCTGAAATTGAAAATCGATCAATGTAGTCCCTGAATTTTAACCTCGTGAATCAATGTAGTCCTTCTGTTAGTGTTCTGTCCAAATTAACTTTAAAAAATGTTAGAGAACCAATTTTTCATGGTAAAATGACCAAAAATAACCCCGTTACTTATAATTTTACTTATTACCTCTCTTTTCCTTTTTCCATCTTCACTTTTCTCTCCATTTTTTCATGGATTTGGTGCTAAAACTAAAATAAAAACAAAAAAAATGGGAAATTTTAATTTTTTTTAATATCAAGTAAAAAACGAATTCTAACTAGGTTAGCTCCATTCTTTTTTTTAAAAGAAAATCAAGTAAAATTATAAGTAACAGAGTTATTTTTGGTCATTTTACCATGAAAAATTGGTTCTCTAACCTTTTTTAAAGTTAATTTGGACGGAACACTAACAGAAGGACTACATTGATTCGCGGGGTTAAAATTCAGGGACTACATTGATCGATTTTCAATTTCAGGGACCATCTTGATTGATGGGGTCAATTTCAGGGACCATTTGTGATATAAACCCTATAATCAATTATAAGCGTTTAGTTAATCAAATAATAAATTATTATTTTAACTTCTGAAGATACTTCTTTGCAAGAAATATGTGCCAATTATTTGAATACTGAAATTGCCTACAGCCACCTCCTCCTCTTTGAATACTAAAATCTTGGGTTTATCAGACATGCAGGGCCGAAGATCAGACGGATTGGGGTTCTGTTTTCGCTCAAGTAAATGAGGTAGCACATCTAGCATGCATGAGACCGTAGCCAACTCGCAAGAGGTAGCACACTGAGTCATTTTGTCAAACAGGAGGGCATCTTTTAGGGGACTCTAAGATGTCACTATGCAGCTTCAATGGGAGAGATTTCAACGCTCAAAGGGTCAAGTGACCCCTTTTATCCCTTGCTGCATTCGTCACCAGAGATAACTATATTATACATCCTTTAGGTTTCATTTGGCTTTCAAAATGGGCCATGAAGTTTTAACTTTCTCACATTGCACCCTAAGGTTTTGAAATTGTTTCAATTTAGACATTTTGTCTCTTTGAACGTCCTATCCTCCATTAGATTGATGAATTATTGTTGTCAATGTACTGCAAATGCGGTTATATGTTTGCCCATATATGAATTTCACGCTGACTATGCCATCAAATTAATAATGATCAAACAATCAAGTAGATCAAAAGTAAAAGTTGATACAATTTATAATTTAGGGTGCAAAATTAAAAATTAAAAACATCATGGTCATTTTAAAATATTACCCAAAATTTAAAGAGTGAAACGTAATTAGCCCAAATTGAAACTTCATGTTCCGTTTTGCTTGCAACTTGAAACTCTCTGCTGTAAGTATGTGTGAGCACTTGAGATCTTAGTTGTGATTTACAATTCTGCCCTCTTTTTCTTTTCTTTTTTAACAAACGATATTATCTACACTAATGGAGAGGTGATGCGCTTAGCCTCACAATGAGCTCGCAATAATGTGGTACTAAGAAAAAATCAATACCATACCCCGGCGCCCTCCTTTCCAATCACTAAGAAAAAATCAATACCAATCTAATCAAACCTCTCACTTACAAGTGAAGAAAAATACCACTAGACCGCAGTACTAAGTGGCTCCTTTTATTTTTTTGCTTCATAATATTTTCCCAATGTTGGACGTTGCCATGCACTCCTATATTCGTTCACAAGTTTATTTTGCACATGATATGTATATGCAACTGTATGGGTGACAAAATAATGAGATCTAGCTAGTAGCATTTAACGTGAAAATATTTATGAAACCAATTTTTAGTGAAAAAAACCTTTTTGGAAATGCTTTTGGAACAAAAAAAATATATTTGAAAGCGCTTTCAATCATTTTAAAAGCACTTCCAAGTAAACCATATATTAGTTTCTTGTGTGACTTTTCATTAATATTTAAAATGAAAATAATTATGATTTAATATTAAATCTCAAGCCTCCCTTAATTTCTTTTACTCCGTAACTAAATAAATCAACACATCCCATTACATAATAATGCCTTGTACAAACTTACTCCTTACTCGAGTACATGAAAAGAAGGCAGTAGGATTTTCTCTCCTTCTATTCTCATCTCCTTCCCTTCCCTTCTCTCACACACTTTACCTTTGTCTTATTGTCTCCATAAAAAATTAAAAAAATTAAAAAAAATAAAAAAATCAGTATCAGATGGCTTAATCTAACCGATCAAGTAGGAGAGAATGGAAGGGAAGAAATATTAGAAAGGTAGAGAATCTTCCTCCGAAAAGAAGGAATACATAAATCAAGAAAGCCAAATGCAGAAAGAAAATTTATTGTTGATAGCTATAGAGATACATAATGTCTACTGTCTACGTAATTTCTCAAGTATTCTAATAAGTTAATAAGTACGTAATGATTCATTTATACGTAGCAGGCTGCAGCTCGTCAATCCATTTGAATATCAAATATATAGCTAGCTCTAGCTGGGAAGTCTAGTTAATCTTACCACCAGGCCCTGGGGTTATACGTAGCAGGCTGCAGCTCGTCAATCCATTAGGCCTGGCCTACTTGTAACAATAGGAACTTCCTGTGTAGTACATAATTAATTAGAACAACACTTGAACAAGGGAGAGAGAGAGAGAGAGAGAGAGAGAGAGAGAGACGTACCGAGCTCTCCGGGTTTGTTTCAACAGGAGGAGTAGGAGCAAGCAGCTTCTGGATTTGCCGGTGGATCATCGGAAACTGGAGTATCTGCAAATCGGGTTGCTGTTGTTTTAGCTGGGCAGTCTGCAACTTGTTCTATCTTCTCATGCACCGAAACACTTGAAAAGAGCTCGTATTGCTGCTTCAAGGAATGAGCTACAAGGATATTGGGCTTGTAAGCATCAATACAACTACTTTCATACCAGTATCATCTCCTCCTGTGTTGACACTATCGTTGATGATTTTTTCATTTTTGTGTTTATGATATTTTCCTTGATTTACTTTAGTTTCTTCTTACCTCTCCTCCCATTAAATAGATCGTTCATGCATGGACCTTGTCTCTTCACTATAAATTAATACTAAGATCGTAGTACTAGGGCAAAGAATTGTCATGCATATTTCCTACCCCACCTGATTTCAAATTCCTATTACCAAAAAAAAAAAAAAACTAATAAAAAGAGTTTGAAAATTTTAAATTTTAACCAAAAATTATCCTATAACTTTATTTAATGTTAAGGACATGAGAAGAAAAAAAACACAAAAGAAAAATCCAATTAAAAGCGTGTGAAAAACAAGTGGGTATTCCAAATCCTAACCCCCACCCATCATTGTCTTGAATCCAGACTAGCAGAGAACTCGATATTGATAGTGTTGGATATATGTCAACAATATGTGAGAAATTTATATATGCTAATAAATAATAAATGCAAACAATGTATGAACAATAAAATATTTAAACAGAAATATTAAAGATCGAGGCTTGCGTACCGCAATGTCCTTGAAACAGAAATTTCGCCCCTACTCAGTGCTTGTAGTTCTACGGACGTCTGCTTCACCAGAATTCAACGATCAAGTCAAAATTCCAGCACCAGAAAACTTGACGTCTGGCGAATTTCTGTGTGGTTCTCTCGGAAATGATGTTTGTGATTGTAGAAGAAGAATGTTGATTTTCTGTGTTCTAAATGCCATGCAGATGGATGTATATATAATATGATTATGCATGTTCACAACAGGTATGAGGAAGGGATGCATCTGTTGGGAGACATCTCTTCAGAGGGGTGCTGTGCTCTCTACATTTTTTCACAGACTACAGACTTCATCTGAAAAGATGAGTCTATTCATAAAAAAATAATTTAATTAAATTTGAAATTAATTAAAAATAATTAATTAAATAATTTAATTTTCAGAGCCCAAAAGCCCCAAGGCCCAAGGCCCATCTTTTTATAATTAATTATATATAACGAAATTGGGGGAGGGACTTTAGGTTATAGCATACAACATTTGTCATAAATAATTAGGTATCAAATTCATCATTTATAAGAGTTGAACCTAATTAAGAACTTTTACTAACAAGTAAAAATGAATACTAGTACTAAGATTGTAGTACTAGGGCAAAGAATTGTCATGCATATTTCCTACCGCACTTGATTTCAAATTCCTATTACCACTTAAAAAAAAATCCTAATAAAAAGGATTTAAAAACTTTAAATTTAACAAAAAAAAATCATCCTAAAACTTTATTTAATGTTAAGGACACGAGGAAAAAAAACACACGAAAAATCCAATTAAAAGTGTGTGAAAAACAAGTGGGTATTCCAAATCCTAGCCCCCACCCATCATTGTCTTGAATCCAGACTAGCAGAGAACTCGATATTGATAGAAAAGTAAAACCAGTTGAAGAAGGATCCCTTCTTTACTCTTTCCGTTTTATCTGTATCATCAAATTGGTCCGCCCAAAAGGACGAAACACATGCCTTGATGCCACCAGTTCCCGGAACACTCCATACTGTGCTGGAAAAGCGGAAGGACATACCGAATCCACACATTCTGGATGCTTCAATGCAGGAACTAATGCAGAGAGAGTCAAAGTACCCATCTCATACACCAAATAATAATTAGTAAACGGATCAGCAAATTTATATGCTCTAATCCCAAATATATATACATACATATATATATATATATATGTGTGTGTGTGTGTGTGTGTGTGTGTGTGCATTTATACTTGGAAGTAATCTGTCTATTTCTTCAAGCAGGGAAGAACCCTTGGCATTGAACTATGAACATACACAACTAAATCTCATGGGGCTGTACTTGTAGAGAACCATTTGCACGATTATTGGCTTATCTGTTGCTCCTTACTGTGATAAATACTCATTTTATTTCTACTTTTTGTAAATCATATTATTTGATGTCTTGGAGATTAATGTGTTTGCGGAGAGACGTAGTTTAAATTTAATCTCTAAAACGCAATTTAACTTCAAAATTTTAGTTTTCCTTCATGACTTGTTCTCTGTGAATGTTGGTAACATAACAGATAAAAAGGAATAAGTAAGTTGATTTTCATCTTTTCGTATCTTTGCGGAACTGAAGAAGAAAAATGTAGAAATCAAGTTCTTCAAAATTTAAATTACTGTTGTTTTTTGCTTTAATATGAGATGAAATTCCATAAGCACCCAAAAAATGGAAAGAAAAAACAAAATTTAATGACGTTTTTTGCATGTATATATGTTCAGTTTCATAATAGTGTTCGTATTATGTTTAAGAAATAGTGTAGTACTCGTGTTCAATTTCAAAAATTGTGTAGTGTTTCTATACAATATTTATGAAACAGTACCAATAAAGAGACACTATTTATGAAATTGGACAAAAAAACTAGACACTATTTATGAAACATGCCAAAGAACTAGACATTATATATGAAAGTGGACCAAGAACTAGACACTATTTATGAAACTGAACAAAAAATGAGACATTATTTATGAAACTATATCAATTACTATACACTAACAGGACCCAATAACTAAGCACTACTTATGAAAGTGAACCAAGAACTAGACACTATTTATGAATCTGGACCAACAAATAGTGTAGTACTGTTCAGTTTCATAAATAGTATAGAACCGTTTAGTTTCATAAATAGTGTAGTACCAGTCAATTTCAAAAATAGTTTTTAGTTTCATAAATAGTGTAGTATTGTTAAGTTTCATAAACAATGTAGTACTGTTCAGTTTCAATTTCATAAACAACGTCCGTGCGTCAGGTTTTTTTTTAAAAAAAAAAATTTAAATTGTGTCATTTTCATTAAAATTTAAATTTTTTTCATTAAATAAAGTTATAGCATGATTTTTGGTTAAAAAAAACTTAGACCAAACCTTTTTCATGAAAGCTCCCAAAAAAAATTAATAAAACTTCTAATCCAAGCACACGCAATGGAGTAGTAGACAATCAAGTGAAATCCATCCAGGAAATAATTTGATATGCAGACAAAATCGTTGTAATAATGAGTCCAAATCTTCTGCACCCAAATCTCCCTGTGGCCCCTCTGTGCCTTTGCTTTTTGAACTAAACATAATTAATGTTAACTTGATAATAATTAAAATAATAAAAAATAAACCAAATCCTCAACCAAAAAACAAAGACACAGAGGGGCCACAGGGGATTTGGGTGCAGAAAATCTGGACTCTGTAATAATGGTCTTAAAGTAACTCAAAATTTTGGCGTTTTAAAATAAAATAAAACATACAATTTTAATTAACAAAAAAATAAAACAAAATTTTTATCAACAAAAATATAAAATATAAAATTTTCCATTTAAAATCAATTACAAATTTATAAGTCAGTTGATTAAGAACATTTGTGTATGCACTCAGAAATTCTACGTTGTGTGTTTGGTCTTTATGTAGAAACGGCCTTCAAGAGTTGACTAGTGCATATTGTTCATTTTTATCTAAATCAAATCAAAAGTATATATTACCATTTGAACTCAAATCAGGCCATATATAACGGCTTATATACAGTGGCGGATGCAGGATTCCAACCTCGAGTGGTCCTAGTATAAAAGATTTAAAGATTTTGTAGACGGAAATAGTGTGTAACATATAAATTTTTTTCTCTATTTTTTAAATGACACTTCGTTGAGCACTTTATGTGTATATGGGCAGCCTTGTTTTGTCTTTTAAAGATTAAAAGCCTTGCTACAATATTTAGTGTCAATTTTCTTGAGAACTAGTAAATTGAATTTTTTTTTCTTTTTTAAGAATACTAGTAAATTAAAAGGTTTTATTTCTTATAAGATATTAATAATTACTAGCCGATGAGCACACACACTTTCTATGTGTGAGCAATTTCATTTTATTTATTAAGGAGTGTGATTAGTTTTTAAAATTTTAAAAAGAGTATGAGACAATTTCTCTTAATAAGTGCATATTTTATCTTAATATTACATAATTACTGTTTGTCCTCCTTATGTAAATATTGTGTATCAAAAGTGACTGTAAAATAGGAAAAATAGAGATACGATTGTCATTTTCTCAAAGATACAAAATTACTATTTTGCTCTCCTTATGTAAGTATTGTGTATCAAAAGTGAGGGTAAAATTGAAAAAAAAATTGGTAAAAAGTTGATAAGGATGGTTCTCTTAATAATAGTATAGATGAAGTGAAGGCTATTAATTTAAAAGGTTCCAATTATGTTTAGCTTTCTATATTGCAGGGATATAAAAAAAGGGACAAACGGCAGAATGGGATAAAAAAATCTTGAGAGAGAAGATAGTGGGTCCAACTAGAAAAAAGAGATAAGAAGGAAAAAAAAGAAAAGAAAAGCAAAACGGCACCGTTTTCAAAAAAGACAGACGTACGGACACAATCGATCTTTTTCATTCATTTTACCCAGCCGATTCTGCAACTACATATTCAAACTCCGGCGAAGAAAACACAGTTTAGTTGTGGATCTTATACCTACTAGGATACTAATTTTTTTTTTCACAACGATTTATGCCACCCAGTCCTTCATAGAGCTCCATCTAAAGTTTAGGGTGATTCTCCATGGTACTTCACAAGTGTTCTCCCGATCTTCAAAGGGTCCCGGAACCACCCCGGTCCTTATATAGATATATACTTATAAAGCATGTGTTAGGAGGCCATAACAGCTATATATGTCAACATACTCTCGAAGAAGAAATATGAATGTCGGATGAATAGTGCTCAACTCATTGACCCAATATCCTATACAATGTCACCACCTGTAATCACCATAACTCTATTAATTAATATGTTCGACATATTATATGGGACAAGTTGCTGCCAATAATATAATACGTGCACACATGCAAAGATGGAGTGTCGGTGTCAAAATTTGGACGGATTCTAGATTGCGTTTAACATGTATTTGTTTTGAGTGTTTTTTTTCAGTTTCGGTGCCACGGAATGGCTCGAGTGAAAAAGAGTATAGGCGTGCAATTGTTGGAAGTTGCCAACAATCAATATTTGTGTTTAAGGGTATGTGTGTAAAAATTGCGCGTAAATCTGGCTTCTTAATTAAATGATTGTTTGACTATCACTTTGTCAGAGAAAATGTTCAAAGAAGAAATCTTATTATACAATAGATTTCTACTTCAGAAAAACTGTAGATGCACTCACCAAGGGTTTCGTAATCCGTCTTTGTGCATCATTGACCAATTTTAACCGAGTTACCTCAGTTGAGATAATGAGGGCAATTGATTCTCACGTGTAGATTAACTAATCTCTAGATATCTATTGTGAGTTGTTAAGTTTAATTAAGAATTAGTTAGGATTAATTAGATTACTTTGTAATTAAGTATGCTTAGCTCAAGTATATAAACAGGTCTATCGTAATTGATATTGTGTAAAATTCTCTCTTACCGTACAAAAACTTTTTCTCTATTTGCTTTCTCTCTCTCTATTCTCAAGTTGTGTAGTAAGGTTGCAAAGTAAAGACGTTTATGTAGTAAAATAGTGGTTACGGGGATAAAGTTTTTGAGGCAGGCACTCTTTCAGTACTTTTTCTCTATTTGTTTCAACAGGAGGAGTAGGAGCTATTGGAGAACAATTTAGAAATAGAAATAATAGAAATACAGAACTGGAAATACTTATACTTTATTACTCAAAAATACTTACAATACAGAATGATACACAATAAATACAGAAAATTAAAATGATACTAACTTGAATGAAAACAAAGGTAGAGGCTAGTGCGAAAGCTATGTCATTTGAACAGTATTTCCGTCCCACTCTTGTGCTTGTGGTTCTACAACGTCTGCTCGACCAGGATACAACTACCTAATTCTACAATCCGCACTGGACTATAGAATTCTAACGAATTGCTTTGTGTGTTTACTTTCTTTGAAAAGTTTGTACGAAGAAAGGAGGGAGAAAAGATGATTTCACTTGGATACTGAGATTGCAAATATATAGGTTGTTTCACATCCTTTCAAAACTTAACCCAAGGCCCTTGTCTTGATTAATTAATATTAATTGTATTTAGGCTATATTATACAAGCCCAATCCACACAACCATAAGGCCCAAGCCTTCAATCCATTTCCAAATGGTTCATGTTCTAATTACTAGACTAAAGCACTAAATCTATATAACGGTCATTGGAAATCTTGTTTTCCCAATGTGGGACAAGAGTCTCAAAACTCTCAACAGGAGCAGCTTCTGGATTTGCCAGTGGATCATCGGAAACTGAAGTATCTGCAACCGGGGTTGCTGTTGTTTTAGCTGGGCAGTCTGCACCTTGTTCTATCTTCTCATGTACCGAAACACTTGAAAGAGCTCGTATTGCTGCTTCAAGGAATGAGCTACAAGGATATTGGGCTTGTAAGCATCAATACAACTATCATAGCGATCAGTATCATCTCCTCCTGTGTTGATACTATCGTTGATGATTATTTCATTTTTGTGTTTATGATATTTTCCTTGATTTACTTTAGTTTCTTCTTACCTCTCCTCCCATTAAATAGATCGTTCATGCATGGACCTTGTCTCTTTCTTCACTATAAATTAATCTCGGGTTCTGATTCATCATTGGACTAAAAACTAAGAGCAACAAAGAATTGAATTTGTTTTTTAATACAACGAAATTGGGGGAGGGACTTTAGGTTATAGCATACAACATTTGTCATAAATAATTAGGTATCAAATTATTACCATTTGAAACTCAAATCAGGCTCAATATAACGGCTTATATATATAATTATAAAGCATGTGTTAGGAGGCCATAACAGCTATATATGTCAACCTACTCTCGAAGAAGAACTATGACTGTCGGATGAATAGTGCTCAACTCATTGACCCAATATTCTATACAATGTCACCACCTATAATCACCATAACTCTATTAATTAATATGTTCGACATATTATATGGGACAAGTTGCTGCCAATAATATAATACGTGCACACATGCAAAGATGGAGTGTTGGTGTCAAAATTTGGACGGAGTCTAGATTACTTTTAACATGTATTTATTCCAAGTGTGGTTTTCAGTTTCAGTGCCACGGAATGGCTCGAGAGAAAGAGAGAATAGACGTACTACTGTTGGAAATTGGCAACAATCGATATTTGTGTTTCAGGGTGTGTGTGTAAAAATTGCGCGTAAATCTAGCTTCATAATTAAATGATTGTTTGGCTATCATTTGTCAGAGAAAATGTTCAAAGAAGAGATCTGATTATTCAATATATTTCTACTTCAGAGAAAACTATAGATGCACTCACCAAGGGTTTCGTAATCCGTCTATGTGCATCATTGACCAATTTTAATCGAGTTACCTCAGTTGAGATAACGAGGGCATTTGATTCTCACGTGTAGATTAACTAGTCTCTAGATATCTGTTGTGAGTTGTTAAGTTTAATTAAGAAATAGTTAGGATTAATTAGATTACTTTGTAATTAAGTATGCTTAGCTCAAGTATATAAACAGATCTATCATAATTGATATTGTGTAAAATTCTCTCTTACAATACAAAAAAAACTTTTTCTCTCTCTATTCTCAAGTTGTGTAGTAAGGTTGCGAAGTAGAGACATTTATCTAGTAAAACAGTGGTTACGGGGATAAGGTTTTTGAGGCAGACACACTTTCAGTGCCTTTCTTTTGAGAACCTAGATCTCAATTAGAGGTTGATCAACTAAAAGAGAAACAAGATTCTCCAGTTGGTGAGCACGAAGACAAACGCCCGACTCATCTCATTGCGAGGAGCATTTTAGCAAGCTCTTCAATACCTTGGTAGGGAAATCAGAACAATGTCCGCTTTGATTTCAGGACTCCCTTTTAATTTGAAGCCCTTTTAAATTTGAATTTAGGTCCGGACCAAGTGCTTCCTTATAAAACAAATTGGCTGGGACCTTCTTTTTCATGAATAGTTCTTTGATCATTTGACCGGATATAGTTGATCATATTAGAATGGGACGTCTGAACTTGAGTTTGTGAGAAACTCAATTATCATTCCACGTCAACAAGAAGAGAATAAGTAATAAATTTAACTTAGCTCTCTTGATTTCATTAGGGACCGTTTGATAATTATTTTATTTTCAATCTTTTGCTTTCATTTTTCACTCTTTGAAAATTAAAAAATTGAAAACGAAATGATTATCAAACGAAACTTAAGATAAACACAAACATTACATGCTAATTGTTTTATATTTTTACAATTTCTTGTGTTCATACTACTTTGACACACACTCTTCAAAGCCAATTTCAACTTTAATCATTGTATGTTTCCTTCTCTTTCTTTTTTTGCCTAATATTTGTTAAATGAAGACTTTGTTGCCACACAAAAGGAAAACACTGTTACGGATAATAATTCCAATGTGCATAACAACCCAAAATCCAGAAGAAAAAATATGTAAAATCCAGTAGTGTCCTAATCAAATAAAATTCTGCGTTATATATTCGAAGATTGGGACACCCCTTCCTTTCCCTTCCGTATTCCGTAATGCCTCTCACGAAAACGGAATGCAGGATTTTATTTTTTATTATTTGTTGAACAAGAGATATTATTGACAGTAAATAAGAAGGGAAGAGTTTAGTCTCACAATGAGCTAGTAATAATGTGGTACAAATTCGTTTTTGCCGAAAGTCCGTCTTAAGACCTCTCTTACCAGTGAAGAAGAATATCACTAGACCATAGTATAAATTCATCTCTAATGGAGAGGGCTAAAGGTCAAAAAAAACCAAAAAAATGGCCTGATTTTTTAAAAAAACTCATTTCCAACCGATGACTGGGCTATATTATGTGGATACCACCAGGCCATTATTTGACCAAATGGCCATCAAGCTGGCCAAATGTAGCCCCCTCTTGGCTTTTTTGTTGAGACTCAACTCCTCAGTTACAATAATTAATTCAAATTCAACGACTATATTTGAAAAAAATCTAACGGTACTTTAACTAAATTATTAATAAGTTTAAAGTATAAATTTAAAAATAATAAATTATTGAAAGTAGCCCATTCGGTTGGAGATGATACATGAATATAGCCTGACGTTGTTTATTAAAAAATAAGTTTTTGCAAGATTATAATTCTAAACTGAGTTATGTTTAGCCATTTAGGAGCCGGAATATTGGATTTTTAAATTTTATAAAAGTAGAATGGACAATTTAATTAAAATAATAAAAAGTGAAGTGAAGAGGTTGGACCGAATTTGAGGTGGCCAATGGTGTGGGCCCCCACATACTCAAGCCCAGGATTTGACTGAAAAACGGGGATACCCTGCCCTCGGTCACGTCGCTTTTCACGTTATGAGCGCGAAGCGTTTTGAGTCTGCGTCCGGGCAGCGGTCTGCACCGTTCGGGCAGCTCTCTCTCTTTCTCGCTCTCTGTCCCAGCTTTTTGCACTCTCACTCCACTCTCTCTCTCTCTCTCTCTCTCTCCTCTCTCTCTGTGTGCGCGCACGCTCACTCAAAAAAAGCGAAATTAGAAAAGCATTAGAAAAAAACAGAGAGAGAGAACTATTCAGAAATAAGAATCCCACGCAACTGCTCAGAGGAGGGGGGAGAGAGAGAGAGAGAGAGAGAGAGGAAGCTAGGCGAAAATGGTGGCAGAGAAAGCGAATGAAATGGTTGAAAATTTGTGAATTTTTAACTGGAGGGTTGCTTTTGGTGGTGAGATCTTAGGGTTTTGAATTTGGTAGTGTGGGTGAATTTTGTGATTTGGGGAAGTGGGTAATGGTGGGTTTGTTGTTTGGGTGAGATTTCTGAGCTGGGATTTTGGTAATCTGAGTGAGTTGGGAGGGGGTTTCTGGGATGGTGTATTTGGGGGTGATACACCATTTGGATCTGAGACTTGTAAAAAGCAAGTGAGAGAGAGATGGAGAGAAAGGTTGGGAATTCAGTTTGTCTATTGTTGATCTTGGTGGCTCATCCACTATGGATCACAATGGTGCTTGCTAATATGGAAGGTCTGCACTTGTTTGCTTTCTTCAGCTAGCTTTACTTCTGCTGATTTTCCTTTTTCTCATTCTTTTTCGTGTAGAATTTGTTATCTTTTTTAGTACAGAAAATTTAAATAAATTACTTTATTTTCTTGATATTATGAATTTTTGGAAATGGGTTACTGTTAGTGGAATTTAGTATGCTCATTTAAACTTAGTTGCATACCTTGTACTGGGACTTGAAAGCCATTTATGAATCTTGAATATTGGAGTGTTTTCTTAAGCTTTTGATATGCTTAGAGAACTATTAAATGTAATGAAGTGGAAGCTGAACTTCAATGTGACAAAGCCTTGAAGAATCGTACTATTTTACGGCTTTTATTGGTGTTTCGGTTGTTACACTTGATTTTAAGTGCCATTATTTGATTTTCCAGTTATGGCCTTATGATGTGTGATTTCTGTGTAAACCTCTATATATTTTGTAAGTGTTATGTGTCAATAAGACTTTGAGGGTAGTAGTTGCCTTCCGTAGTTAATGAAGTGCTGTACCCACAGAACTTTACGATTGAAAACCTAAATTCAATCATTTGTTTCTGCTTGTGATCAATTGTGGGGATTGCGTTTTGCTTTGTACTTCAAGTCCCACAAATTCCACAAACTTGTATCTTTATGGATTATATTTACGGCTTCAAGTTCTCCAGCAATCTGTTTTTTTTTCTGCATCAATCTGTTTTTTTTCTGCATAATAGTTTTATATTTCTTTCTAGATATTCTAGAATGGTTTAAAATTCAAACTTTGTGGTCTGATGTGTTATGCCGTTCTACTGTATTTATGGCTTATGGTGAACAACTAATTACTTTTCTTGTTTTCGCAAACAGGTGATGCCTTGCATAGTCTAAGGACCAACTTGGAGGACCCCAACAATGTCCTGCAAAGTTGGGATCCTACTCTTGTGAACCCTTGTACGTGGTTTCATGTTACTTGCAACAATGAAAATAGCGTCATAAGAGTGTATGCTTTCTCGCTCCTGACATCTTTAAAGAACATGCTCTTGCATCACTCCATTTGGGAAAGAATAATCTTCATGATGCTTTGTTTTATGTGTAATCTCAGTGATCTTGGAAATGCAGCCTTGTCTGGTCAACTTGTTTCACAGCTTGGCCTTCTCAAGAATTTACAATATTTGTAAGTTACTTGGGAGTTTAATTATGCGCTGTTGCTTTCATTCTTTTTCTAAGTATTGTTTGTCCTAGTGGAGTTATACTCATTCCGTTTGCTTTCATACATTGTCATTTGATTTTTATGCATATGAAAGAACGTAGTTATTAGCTTAGCACATGGTGTAGCCTAGGCCATGGCAATCAGGTTGTTGGGGGCACAATATTCTCTCCATTTCGAGGATTTTTCCTTGAGTTACTTCACTGGCAATACTAATACATGGAATTGGGGACATGGTTGTCAGATTGGTTGGAAAACATGATGTGCAAATAAATTGAATTCCTGGAATAAATACACTTAGGTCATATAAACGTAAATCAAGCACTATGATGGTGAAGAACTTAGCATGCACTTTGAATCTTTTCCAGTTTAGTTAGATATACTGGTATCTACTTAATGGAAGGACGTAAAGTTATGAGAATTTTAGAAATCTTAATGGCAAGTAGTAGACGCTTAAACCTTGACTACGGAGGTTTGCGGTGAGTTGGGACTTACTTTAAAGAAAAAGGTGGCATTGTGTTGGGATGGGTCTTCATTTAGATTTTTTTATAAAAGAAAAGGTAAACAAAATAAGGTTTCCTAATGTATTGCAAATTATTCTACTCAATTTTGAAAGTTTCCTAATGTATTGCAAATTATTCTACTCAATTTTGAAAGTATCTTTAAAAATAACATTTAGACTTCTTGTTAATCATTTTATGCCGCGGTGAAACCATATGATGCTTGATAGGTAGACAAACTTATGGAGGACAGCTTGTTGATAGTATAAATCAAGATGATTGCATAATGCATGGGGTAATGTAAATAGCTAACCATTTCAGAGTAAGTTGACATGGGCGGGGGAAGTAAGTGCAAGATTTTTTATCTGCCAACCATATCTTGCCCAGTTAGCAGGATAACGTATGTGGTTGCATTCATCATTTGCAGAATCACACTTATAATCCTAATGAGCACTCATGTTGTCTATTTTAAATGAGGTTTTTCTATGACTACTAGAACTTGTGTCTTTTATACCTGGATGAAAACTAAACCAATGACATGAACTACTAAATATATGGAAAACTAAACCAAACCAGATGGTGTCTTTGAAAGTTCTTTGTCGATACAGTTCTGGTAGCTCTCCATTTCTGAACAATGAGATGTGGCTGCATGTAGAGATCTTTCCCTTATTGGAAGTCAAGTTTATTCAGTTCACAGTATTTAAGTGTCACATGAGTATTTGTGGGAATATTCTCAAATTTTTCATCTCATATTCGTTCAGTGTTTGCGTAATTGTTAACTGGTTTTTTAGTTTCTTCTCATCCAGATCATAAATATTGTCTACCAGTAGCTGTGTTCTTTGATATTAAACTAGTTTCATTGATAGCTAACTTGTTACAGCAGATAAAATTTGCTTTGAGATGTTCTTTGCAGTTGAGCCATGGGGGAAAGCCATATAGTAATAACATCTTTTGTATGCCCAGACCCTGAGAATGTTGGTTTTTTTGGCAGATTAACTGGAAATTGCTAATCAATACTATCTAGCATTGTTTTTTTTCTTTTTTTCTTTTTTTTTGACGTACACGCTTTGAATATTTTATATCATTTGTTTGCCTGAACCATCTGATAGTATTGCACAGTTTTTCCTGAACTATCTATTAAACTTGTATGTTTTTTTCCCTTTATGATAGGGAGCTCTACAGTAATAACATGAGTGGACCAATTCCTAGTGAACTGGGGAACCTAACCAGCTTGGTGAGCTTGGATCTTTATTTGAATAGTTTTTCAGGTCTAATCCCAGGCACCTTGGGCAAGCTGTCAAAACTCCGATTCCTGTGCGTACACTTATCCTTTACCTTATTTCTTTAATGCCCATGTTATAAACATAAGTACCATATCATGCGTGGAATTTTTGGTTAGTCATCTGAAGCCTCAGGACCTAACAAATATAGTGAAGAAGAAACTGCGAACTGCAGTATTCTGTACATTTTTTATAGTATAAAAGTAAAATTAGGATTTAGGGTTCCGTGAGCATAGAAACCCCCTGGGATGTTGATGGCATAAACGAGCCTAACTTCAATGTTAATGGTTTAAACGAGCATAGAAAACATATATCAAATCGGGTGGTGGTATAAAATCACCATAATTATATTATACAAACAAGTGTACCACATTTCAGTTGAAAGATTAAGCGTATATAAACGTTGTGCTTGTGCTATTTTATTAGACTAGCATAAATTATTTATTTGTTGTCTATTAATGTTTCAAATGAGGAATATTCTTTGATTGACTGTAAATCTTACCATGTATTTTCTTGAAATCCTTTGTGCATGGATAGCCGGCTTAACAACAACAGCTTGGCGGGTCCGATTCCCATGTCTTTGACTAATATCTCTTCACTTCAAGTACTGTGAGTGCCAATCTGATCCTAGTCTCTCTCAGACATCACATCTCATGTTTAGTATTGTTCGTTGCAAGATTCTACGCTCTAATATTGCTTTCAAAATGCAGGGATCTATCAAATAATCGTCTCTCAGGAGTAGTTCCAGACAATGGCTCCTTTTCTTTATTCACTCCCATAAGGTTTCTTGTTAATATACAAACTTGGTTTTCTGACTCTTTTTTTTTATGATTTCTGAATGACTTGTTCTCTCCCATTTGCAGTTTTGCTAACAACATGGATCTGTGTGGCCCAGTAACTGGTCGCCCCTGCCCAGGATCTCCTCCATTTTCACCTCCCCCACCTTTTGTCCCACCACCCCCAATTTCAACACCAGGTAATTGATCTTCCTGTTATTGACTATTAAATTTCAGGGGTTTAGGTGATGCGTGTAGCATGTTTTCTTCCTGAAGCTACATAGCAGTCGCAGTTTTATACATTACTTGAAAAGTATTTTTCATTTTCTTTTTGTTGTACAATTTTTTTCTCTCGATATTTTCCCCTGGTTAAAAACGTGATTGCTGACCTGTGGGAGGCTTTATTGCATTCATCTCTGCAAAGGCAGGCATTGCATCTTTAGTTGGTGGATTTCTTCATTTTACTTCTGGTCTTGTCATTTCAGGCTTCCAGAGTTTGGATAAACTGCACTATCTTTCTAAATTATATTTTTTTAGTGAAGTATTCGCATGTAACCTTTTTATTGGGCTATAAAAACTGTGTGTAGCTGGTATCTAATCTTTATTTCATCACATATCAGGAGGTAATAGTGCCACTGGGGCTATTGCTGGTGGAGTTGCCGCTGGTGCTGCTCTACTATTTGCTGCCCCTGCAATTGCATTTGCATGGTGGCGCCGGAGGAAGCCGCAAGAATTTTTCTTTGATGTACCTGGTTGGTAATTTAACTGAAATATGAATCACTTTCAGTTCAATAGTTTGTTTAAAAGCTTACCATCATCTCTTGCAGCGGAGGAGGATCCTGAAGTACATCTTGGGCAGCTCAAGAGGTTTTCTTTACGAGAATTACAAGTTGCAACGGATAGTTTTAGTAACAAAAACATTCTGGGGAGAGGTGGATTTGGTAAGGTCTACAAGGGGCGCCTTGCAGATGGTTCGCTAGTCGCTGTGAAAAGACTGAAAGAAGAGCGCACCCCTGGTGGGGAGTTGCAGTTTCAAACTGAAGTAGAGATGATCAGCATGGCTGTGCATCGAAATCTTCTTCGGTTACGTGGGTTCTGTATGACACCAACTGAACGGTTACTTGTTTATCCTTACATGGCTAACGGGAGTGTTGCCTCATGTTTAAGAGGTATAGCTTTATTGCATTTTAGAACACTTTTATGATGATACTCTACTTTGGAAGTTTTCTTCGCTCAATGTGCTGTTTATTCATTATAACTAAAAAAACCCTAACACTGGTTTCCACTTTCTTATTAGTTACTTAATGCTCATTGTCCCATTATATGTTCTTGTTATATTCATGCCTTTATTTATACATTATTCTAGAACGCCCGCCAAACCAACCACCTCTTGATTGGCCAACTCGGAAGCGAATTGCACTGGGATCTGCAAGGGGTCTTTCTTATTTGCATGATCACTGTGACCCGAAGATTATTCACCGTGATGTGAAAGCTGCAAACATTTTGCTGGATGAGGAGTTTGAGGCTGTTGTTGGAGACTTTGGGTTGGCTAAACTTATGGACTACAAAGACACCCACGTCACTACTGCTGTACGTGGCACAATTGGACATATAGCTCCAGAGTACCTGTCTACCGGGAAGTCATCTGAGAAAACTGATGTTTTCGGTTATGGTATCATGCTTCTGGAGCTTATTACTGGTCAGAGGGCTTTTGATCTTGCTCGCCTTGCAAATGATGATGATGTCATGTTGCTTGATTGGGTATGTATCTGTTCCATTGTTACTCATTTTTGTGAATTCAATTTGCTTCTGCCATTTTTTGCTGTGATCCCGGCCGCGGTTGAACATTTTCTTGGACTGTAGCTGTGAACTTGCGTTGTAGCTTTTTATCCCTTGTGTAAAACCTGTAGAAACCAACAAGCTGTTTTCTTGATAATGATATACAATCTTAGAATGGAGGTAAGTGCTACTGAGAGAGTATCAGCCTAGGTAGGGTAGGAATGCGTAATGAACTTTGCTTACGTATGCTAATAAAATATGGATATTGAGACACCGTAAATGTAAATTAACAAGGTGAAGATTCTGTTGGAAGTTTTTGTTTATTTGCTCCTATCTGCTGTAGACACTTGTAATTATAAACAATCCGCTTAGTGGTTGTATGGCTTAAATTTCTAGCTTGTCTCAAGAAACTCTCGAGAATTGCAGTCTGACTAGTTTTCTGTATATTCGTTGCCTAATTTCAATACCCGGTGTCATATTTGGTATATGTTGAGTCAGATGACAAAAGATTTGTATTTGCTCTCTGGTATCATATTTTTCCCATTCACGTGCATGCCTTGCACAACTCCTCTCCTCTTTTGATTAAAAGGAGGAATTATCAACAATCTCGTGTGTGGGGTTTTTCTGCATTCCTAAGAGTAAAATACAAAATTTCTACAACATCTAACAGAGCTGAGTGCTTTTCCAGGTGAAAGGACTACTGAAGGAGAAAAAGCTAGAAATGCTGGTTGATCCTGATCTCCAGAGTAATTATGTAGAAGCTGAGGTAGAGCAGCTAATTCAAGTTGCACTGCTCTGCACACAAGGTTCCCCAATGGACCGGCCTAAGATGTCAGATGTTGTAAGGATGCTTGAAGGTGATGGCTTGGCAGAAAGATGGGATGAGTGGCAAAAGGTCGAAGTGCTTCGCCAAGAAGTGGAGTTAGCTCCTCACCCAAATTCTGATTGGATTGTTGACTCAACGGAAAATTTGCATGCAGTTGAGTTATCCGGTCCAAGGTGACCTTGGCGTGGTAGACGCCGAAAAAAGATGGGAGGTGAGGAATTATTTTCTACTTAATTTTTTAACCTACAATTTTTCGTTTCCTTTCTGAACGACGATATCCTGATTAATGTATCTTATAAGTCCGTTCTGCATTTTATTCATTACACTTGTGCATATGAGTTGCTTTAGTAAGCTGCAATTTGTATCATCTGCTGCAGTGTGACAAAGCCCTCCATTTTTTATATAAGAAAGTTGTGGCAGTCTTAATCTTTATGCTCTCCGTACTTATTTGCGGTCCAGTCGTTTTCGTATCTTATCCGTTTATACGCGGGCAGTCTCATCTCGGAATGAGTTCGAGTCCCGCAGTTAGAGCTGAATTTTTCTTTGGATTAATTTACTGGTTTGCTCGTTCATGTCATATAGGCCATATTCTGAAGAACAACTTACATGAAATAACTTACATGGAACGGGTTTAGCCGTCCTGTGGCATCTTTATCCAATAATATAGTCATGTGGAGAGAAATTTGCACGTGGTAATGCATTATTGGACAAGGGGCGTCCCATGACAGTGAACGCGGGGCGGCAAAGAATTGTACTTGAACTCGTAAGCTTTTGCGGCAAAGTGGTGGTATAAATACATCACAAGAGTAGCTGAATTATTTGTACAGAACGGGCTTTGGGGCTCTTCAGTGGCCGACTGGCCATAGTGTATGGCTGACCATCCATTAACGGTGGTGACCCACAAATTTTTATGATTTTTTTTATAGAGATGGTGCATGAATTTTCGCCCTAATTTACAATTAGTTTATGAATTAAAAATTCATTAATCGAGGCTTAAGAGTATAATAGAAGTGCACTAGTGAAGAAGTGACACGTGTAAGAAAATGATACGTGTTATTTGAAAAAGTGAAAAGATGAAAATGCAACTCCCCTTTGAACGTTGAAACAAATGAAAATTAGAAATTGATTCAATTTAAAAACCGCAAAATGTAATATAAAAAAATATTAAGACCTCAGAGTACACTTAAAATCACCTCAACAAGTCAAGACTAAAACTAATTTTGGGGGATGACCACAAAAAATCTTTATTTCTCCTAGTTGGAATCCATGAAAAGCAACAACGGAAGAAATTTTATCTTTTTTTCTTTTCTTTTTTTTTGTCAAATGTCCCTCTAATTGTATAATAGTATTTAACGTTTCATTTTATAATTCGGACACACCGAACAAATCTCTCCCCAATTTAAGGGTATTTTGTAAGGAAAGATATCCTCTCCAGGTCTCTTCCACCAAGGCCACCGGATCAAGTGAGGGTCTTTGAAATTTCATTAAACGACCAAAAATTATTATAGCTTTTAAGAATAAAAACAAATGGGCCGTTGAATGAAATTTCAAAGTTCCGAATCACCTAATCATGTAGCTTTGGTGAAAGGGATACTCCATTTTGTAAATGAGCGGTGGGCTCAAATCAGCCCCCCCAGGCACATGAATAATTACTTTGGTGGAGAGGAGACTAGGAGTTGATGGTACGGTGAAAAGATGGAGCACATCGCAGAATACGGCTTTCCGTGCACCCGAAAATTAATGCACATAAGCTATCTTAGAAAGGTTCCTGTCTTAAATTTGTACGCCGTGGTATTAAATTAGGTTGTTGTAGTAAAAATTTGGGTAAATTACATTTTATCATTTTAGATTTGTTGTCGATTTCAATTTCTTATAATATCTTTAAAACATTTCACCTTCATACCTCATATATTATTTTATTTCAATATAATACATCCATTACATTTTTCATCCATTGATCCGTTAAGTGTTGATGTGGCGACCACATTTGTGCCACGTGGCAAAAATAATAATTTTTTATACATTAAAAATATTATAATAATTTATCCTATTTAAAAAAAATAAAAAAAAACCCAAACCCATACCCGTATCCCCTTCCTTCCCCATCAGCTTTGTGTGATTTACTCTCAAGAAGAGAATTCTTCTCCCATGGCAGCAACCTAGTTACAGGATCAACAACGTCCTTCAACTCGGTGTCCCACACCTCACAGAACCTCAGCCGTCAATTAGGCGGCTCAACTGCCTCGGTCCCCAGCCTTGGCGCCCTATCTTTCAGCCCTTATTCTGATCATCTTGCCAATCTGCCACGTACATCGCCACCTGCCTGAAAAACTTTGCCCTAAAAAGTCTCCCACACTTGGTACTTGTAGTGGTTGATCACTCTGATTCCCTCTGGAACACTGAAGTACATGTACCCCTCTCTCAGCAGGAAATGGTGCACCACATTGAGCAGAGTCACGTTGAGCAGCTCCGTCCTCACGATCGACTTGTGCCACTCCGGGCTCTACAGCCGGCATGTGTACCCGACCGTGACTCCCTGCGGGGGTTGAGATCGATTTGGCGATCGACCCAAATCTCGATTTGGTCAAAGGTAGTGGAGGAGCTCCACTAAGGGAGAAGATGGTGGAGGTGGCATCGGAGAAGTTTGTTGTGGGTTTTTTGGATGGGATGAGAGGTGAACAGCTGGGTTTTTTGGGGGGTTGCGGGGAAGGTGGGGTGGGGTGGGATAGGGGGTTTGGGTTGCAGGGAAGGGGAAGGAGAAGGGGTCGGGGAAGGTATATGGGTTTTTTTTTTTTTTTAATAGAGTAA
The DNA here is from genome assembly GCA_036320875.1 of Cotoneaster glaucophyllus. Classification (NCBI taxonomy): domain Eukaryota; kingdom Viridiplantae; phylum Streptophyta; class Magnoliopsida; order Rosales; family Rosaceae; genus Cotoneaster; species Cotoneaster glaucophyllus. The sequence continues at coordinate 31,708,509 of CM070059.1, read as the reverse complement.
ATTATTATAATATTTTTAATGTATATAAAATTATTTTTTTCGCCACGTGGTACAAATGTGATCACCACGTCAGCACTTAACTGATCAATGGATATAAAATGTAACAGATGTATTATATTGAAATAAAATATTACTTGAGGTATGAAAGTGAAATATTTTAAAGATGTTGCAAGGAATTGAAATCGATCCCAAACCTGAGATGGTAAAATGTAATTTACCTTAAAAACTTTCTAGTATTTAATTAGCCCTCTATGATTGGGGACCGAAAACATTAATCCGCTACTCTTTGGAAAAAAAACAATTATATTTTTTAGGATATACTTAGATACTTATTAGTGAATGAATACATTTTAATTTTGTTGAATTATAAATTAACACATTTTTTATTGTTCTAAAAAACAACGAACATATCATTAATTTTTTTGGGCATTAAAAGAAAGAAACACGTAGCATTTTTATTAGACCAAATCAGAAAGTGGACCAAATCAAAAAGTAAATACATGGAATACTCTCTAATGAGTATCAAGTAATATCCTATTTTTTATGACTAAAATTAGGGAACTTTAACGAAAAGCTTTTAGTGTTCATTTTAATGAAAAACCATATTTTTACACTAAAATGTCAATCATGGTACTATTCATTTTACCCTCTATTTGGTCCTTATCGTTAAAACTCAAATTTTTCAAGCGATTTTCATTAGTTTTCCTCTAAAATTATGCCCAGAGCTTTTATCAACCCTTGGAAATGGCCTAACATAAAATGCCCCTCACATGTTTGGGGGTTTATTTTACTTAGGAGATGATTTTCACACATATACTTTTTAGCTTATCGCATATTCTCTTTGTTATTTTTTATAGTGAGATTGTAAGATCCCACATCGTCCAGGGGAGTGGATCATCTGTGCCTTATATGTATATTCCCATCTCTACCTAGCATGAGGCCTTTTGGGAGCTCACTGCTTCGGGTTCCGTAAGAACTCCGAAGTTAAGCAAGAATGGGCCAGAGCATTCCCAGGATAGGTGACCTATTGGGAAGTCGTGTGAGTTCCTAGAAACAAAATCGTGAGGGCGTGGTCGGGGCCCAAAACGGACAATATCGTGCTACGGCGGAGTCGAGTCCGGGATGTGACAGAGACTCAAATTGAATATATCAAATGAAAATAACAGGCTATATTAAAAGCTAAAAAATATACTTTTAACTTAATTAAATCACTAATTCGTAATAAAGGGTGTAATTTTATTCATCACTTTCAAATGAAGATACTACTCATCACTCTGCATATTACCACGTGACGTGACACACCCCGACCGATCGAGGCATGCTGGCCGTCACATGAAGGTGACGTAGCCATGTGCACAGTGCGGAAGCATTAGAATAAGAAGAAATACGAATAAATAAAAACCGAATAAGTGTGATTACACATTCAGAGCATATAAGTCTAGGTGCAGTCAGTGCATAAGAAAAACTAAAGTAGTTAACACCCGAAGGTGGTCCTACATTGGTGATGTCTGTCAGAATCTCTGTTATGTCCTCATGAGCCACCAACAAGCTACATAATACCTGGAGGGGTGCAAAACAAAAGCGTGAGTGGGCAAAAACAAAGTCTTTTGGAAAATCATTTCAAAAATCACATTATTAACCCCTCGCCGTAAAACCTGTATACTTTCCCAGAAAATAGTATAAAGTTATAAACATATACTTATCTCATCTGAAAATCATCATCAAAATATATATGCCAACGAATCAAACATATGCCATGCCATGCCACTAAATCATCAGGTAAGTGCATCAGGTGAAATAAACTCATCATTGGTAATAACATGTCCACCGTGTGATCAGCACGGCTGGAACTATAGCTCATAATCAATCTCAACATATCTCATCATAATGTATATCCTGCACACAAGTCGAACCCACTCAAGGTAGTCTATACGACAAGACTGGGTGTAATATAGTACGCTCTAGTGCTACAATCACGTGAAGACTGTGCGAAAGATCATGGGTCTGAGTCAAACCCACTTCTATGATCGCGGGTCACCTACGAGTCGAACCCACTGAAAGTGGTCTATACGACATGACTATGCACCTAACTTGGGATCCAAGATGAGCGTATGGTGCGGGAGGTGAACATCACGTGAAAGACTGGCCCCTAACTCTGGGCGGGAGCACTAACACCGGGGTGCAGATTTATGAGCTCTCGATGCATCTCAATAATCTCGTCATAACTCAACTCTTATTTAAACACACAAGAGTCTTACCTGAACTTACCTGAGCATCCTCAGCACCAACAATCATGCGCATACAATTCATAATGTAATAGTGTCTCATAATGCATAACCATTTCACGATGCATAAATCGATGTATAATTGTGTTGGCATGGCATTTCTTTTATAAAAGCATATTTTCCTTTAAAAAGCATTTCAAAGTATACTTAAACATAGGTATACTTAACATGGCATTTCTTCTCATAAATCATTTAAAACAATTTCTGGGAAAACGCATAGTATATAGGTATATACGGAAAACAAAAGCCCACTCACCTGGAGTCCGCGCTACGGCTCCGTAACGAAAACATCGAGGCGTCCCAAAACGTTCGGCGCCTAAAACAAATATCAAACTACAACTTAGAACTCTTAACTATAGAATTCGTATATCGCATAAAAACATATCCTCAAGGATATTCGGGAATCATTTAAGATCTTAATCAAAAGTCAACCGTCGATCAACGATCGACGGTAGGGTCCACAGCCCCACTTACTTGATCCGGAAGATCCATAACTCAAATCTCCGATCCGTAACTTCACACGATGCATAATATGCTCCCAAAGCAACATATTAGAATTTCATTACGATCCAACGGTAGGATCTCCGCCAATTGCCAAAACCAAGTGGCGGTTCACATTTTATTTTATGAACTTACAAACTCAATTCGGGAAGATCCGTAAGTAGGATTTCTGATCCATAAGTTCCTAACTTCTTCAAATATTACGTACTACTACGTACCGAAGTTTGGTGACGATCCAACGGTCGGATCGTCGATTCACATTTTCACCTAACCACGAATTGTAACGAACTTAGGTTCAATTACTCAATTTACGTCAATCAATTAGCAAAACTGAACCTAGAATGCTAAACACAGGCTAAGAATGACATTGGCGGCCCACTGGCCACGTGCCGCCGCACGGGCCGCCCCGACTCGCTGGAAAATTAAACAATTTTTACAAATTCTCAAAAATTTCAGAATTGAAGATCTCAAAGAGAGGAACAACTTTCATACCTTCGGCCAAATCCAATTTGGCTTGGAAACACCTCAATTTAGCCAAAATCCGTATGAACCCTAGAAATGGGTGTTTTCAATTCGACCTCCAAAACCACTCTGATGCTCCAACTAATGCTTGGGCTTTGTTCCAGGTCCTAAGGAGATGCTATGGGTGTTAGTAATTGAAAGAAAACGTTTCAAGATTTGAAGAATTGCACACAAACCCACCGCACACACACCGCACGGTTTTAATCAAGTTTCAAAGCCAAATTCCTTGATTTTTGGAGTGTAATAGGAATAGGGAAGATCATAGAGGGTTTTCCAAGTGATGGTTTGAGGTAACTCACCGGAAGAAATGATGAAGTTTCGACGGAAATGGGTGAAGAACAGCGGCGGGTCGCGCGCGGGTCACGGGTTCTCCCAACCCGTTTCTCTTCTTTTCCTCCGCTTCTCACCCTCTCTCCTTTCCTCCTTTCCTTGTTCCGATTGGTCAGTCTCACTCTCTCTCTTCTCCCCATTCGCTAGCTCTCTCTCCTTTCTCTTCCGAAGCCTCTGTCTTCTTCCTCTGGTTGGGCAGTTTCTGTCCAACCCGATTTCTCTTCTTTTTTTTTTTTTTCTTTTTTTTTTTTTTCTGTTTTCAGCAGCCACACACGCACACACACATAACTTCCTTTCTTCTTTTTAATTTCTTTCCTTTCTCCTTTTAATCTGGGCCGTCCATTTTCATAAACGAGATTCCATATTTTGCTAAAATAATAATTCCTAAAATGCCCAACTTCAAACGTTAATAACTTCTTCGTTATAATTCCAATTCACGAACCGCTTGAGCCCACACGTCCGTAGTGATGAGTACTACGAGGTTATGCCAAGAAAACAAATCTTAGATGGCACCACACATCAATTAACCTCGAACAACGCACGTGCCTCAAAGGGTATTTTTGTAAAATCCTTTATTAAAAATTTATAAACTCTTAAAATCAGGGACGGGCTGTCACATGACGAGTCTAAAGTTTAAAATTTATATTTACATTCAAGGCAACTAAGTAAAATGTCGAGCAAAAATTTGCCGTAATAAATAGTCAATTACTCCCTTGTTTCAAAAAGGGGTGTTTTGATATAGGCGCCTCATTTTTTAATTTTTTAGACTAAACATACACTCCTTTTAAAAATTTGATCAAACATTTTCCTAAAATTTTGGTTACTAATTTCAGTTTTTCACATAAGTTCAATTGTGTTTAGAATTTTAGTTTTTCACAACTTCTCCTGGGCATTTCATTTTCTTTTCCTATTATCCCTATATTTATGCATTTATTATCCATCTCTATGCATTTTTTTTATTGTTTGTTATATTTTTTTTGTGTGAATATAGTAGAATATTTATAAAAAAAATTGTCAGATTTGATTATTTAGAAGACCCATCACATAATAAAGATTTGTTTGGTTATATAGCTACGTCTAGTTACCTATAATATAGACACATTTAGTTTTATAGTGGATTTGATTTTTGTATTTCTCGGTACATTTGGAATGTAAATGTACCAAAAGGGTTATCTGATAGAGACATTTGGTTTTGTGATACATTTGAGATTTTTGTTCATTTGGTCTTTTGGTACATTTGGAATCTAAACGTACCAAAAGAGTTACCTGACAATGGGCACATTTGGTTTTATGGTACATTTGAAATTTTGATACATTTGGTTTCTCGGTACATTTGAAATCTAAACGTACCAAGAGGGTTATATAACAATGGGTACATTTGGTTTTATGGTACATTTGAATTTTTGGTACATTTGGTTTCTCGGTACATTTGAAATCTAAACGTACCAAGAGGGTTATATAACAAGTAGGGGTGGGTTCGGTTCTAATCGGTTCGGTTTTTTACCAAAACCGAAACCGAACCGAAATTTCGGTTCGGTTCGGTTCATTTTTTTTTCGGTTCGGTTTTTTTTCGGTTCGGTTTTTTTTCGGTTCGGTTTTTTCCGGTTCGGTTTTGGTTCGGTTTCGGTTTTTTTTCAAAAAATGAAAAAAATTGAAATCTTAAATTTTAACATCTCCAACACAATCATAACATAAATATTCCAACTAGAATCAAAGACAATGAAAGTAAACATTTAAAGTTCAACTAGAATTATAACATAAAGGTTTTTTTTTTATATAATATTTTGGGTTTAAAGTTTAACTGTAAATAGATTTTTTTTTAGAAAAGTAAAATTTTCTACCATTTTCTTCACACCTCAACTCTTAACTATGAATAATACAAAGAGCTAGTATAGATTGGTGGACGTGAGATGAATTATTTTATCATGATAGTATGTACAATGAGAGCATTAGGCTTACAAATTGGGTTTAAAAAATAATACCCAAAACAAATAATTAAATAAATAAAATTAAAAGATATTAATTTAATTAATTCGGTTCGGTTTCTAGACCACTAAAACCAAACCGAACCAAAAGAATTCGGTTCGGTTCGGTTTTTTCAATTCGGTTCGGTTTTTTCGTTCGGTTCGGTTTTTTCGGTTTCGGTTCGGTTCGGTTTTCGGTTTTTTTCGGTTTTCGGTTTTTTGAACCCACCCCTAATAACAAGGGGCGTTTTGATATAGGCGCCTCGTTTTTTAATTTTTTAGACTAAACATACACTCCTTTTACAAATTTGATCAAACATTTTCTTAAAATTTTGGTTACTAATTTCAGTTTTTCACATAAGTTCAATTGTGTTTAGAATTTTAGTTTTTCACAACTTCTCCTGGGCATTTCATTTTCTTTTTCTATTATCTCTATATTTATGCATTTATTATCCATCTCTATGCATTTTTTTTATTGTTTGTTATAATTTTTATTTTTTGTGTGAATATAGTAGAATATTTATAAAAAAAAATTGTCAGATTTGATTATTTAGAAGACCCAGCACATAATAAAGATTTGTTTGATTATATAGCTATGTCTAGTTACCTATAATATGGACACATTTAGTTTTATAGTGGATTTGATTTTTTGTATTTCTCGGTACATTTGGAATGTAAATGTACCAAAAAGGTTATCTGATAGAGACATTTGGTTTTATGATACATTTGGGATTTTTTTGTTCATTTGGTCTTTTGGTACATTTGGAATCTAAACGTATCAAAGGGTTACCTGACAATGGGCACATTTGGTTTTATGGTACATTTGGTTTCTCGGTACATTTGAAATTTAAACGTACCAAAAAGGTTACATAACAATGGGTACATTTGGTTTTATGGTACATTTGAATTTTTGGTACATTTGGTTTCTCGGTACATTTGAAATATAAACGTGCCAAAAGTCAATACTTTTGTTCTCAAATGTACCATAAGTTTTAAGTATATTTTTTATATATCTATACGTGAAAAAATATGTATTGAAGACTTTTTATTGAGACACTTTTAGCAGGAAGAGAACTTTTTTTTTAAATACTGATAATAAGGAAATGAGGAATTAGTTAATTAATTTTTTATTTTATTTTATTAATAAAAATGTCATTAAATGTGTTGAAGGGGATTGACAAAATTAAATTCCTATATTATAGGCAATTAGTTGCTAAGCTACCATATGCCTCTATATAAATGCATTTAAATTAATGACATGGAAATTAAAGAAATAGAAAGTTATTGAGGTGACAATTGATCAAATCAAATCAAAGGGATGATTGTTTCTAATTTTGCCTTTCAAAAATAACGTAGCAGTAAAATGACCTTCAAAATTGCCTTAAATTCATGTAAAAACTCCCCATACATACATATATATACTCATACGGTTTTACAGATTACAGTGATTACACCATAACCAAAATCAAGAGCAAATGTGGAGTGGAGTTATAAATTGAGCTTAATGTCACCCAAATCAAGCTCCGCCGCAATCTCCTCCAGCTGCTTCTTCACGCTCAAGTCAATAAGCTTCGACCCCGACTGCCCGTACCTCACCGTGAACCCCGCCACCAGGCTCGGATCAATCTCCGTCTTGATCCTCACGTTCTTCGCCCCCGTCAGCTTCTGCACCTGCTTCGCTATCTGCGCCAAGTGCTGCGACTCCAGCTTCACCACCGAGCTCACGATCGCCAGCTCCGTGTCCGTTATCTTGTTGTACACCACCTCGAACTCCTTCACGATATCCTTTATCAGGTCGATCCGCTTCGCGTCTACGAGGATGTTGAGGAAATTGATCGTGTGCGGCTGCAGCGCTGACGACTTGGCGATGTCGTCCAGCACCTGCCGCTTCTTCTCCAGGCCAATGGTCGGGTTGATGAAGAAGTCGAACACCGACGGCTCGCCGAAGAACTTCTCGATCTTTTCGACGTCGCCGCTGGTGGTTTCGAGGGTGTTGTTCGAGTTCGCCACGTCGGCGAGCGCCGAGGCGTAGCTGGCGGCGGCGGATGCGTTCATGCGGGCGCCGAGGGATCCGGAGCCGTTGCGGCGGGCGGTGAGGGCTGAGGAGGAGAGTTTGAGGTGGAGGGGGGAGAAGGTGGAGGAGAAGGAGAAGGAGAGAGTGGTGGTTCGCGGGGTGAGGGCGGAGGAGAGTGGTGGGGATGTGGTTTTGGATTGGAGAGAGATTATGGTGTGTTGGAGGGCGGCCATTGGTGGAAGTTGGGTGGCTCTCTCTCTCTCTCTTTTCTTTTTTTCCTGATGATTTGTTGGAGAGAGATTGTGGAAATGGAAAGAAGTGGGTTGGACCTTTTGGAGATGATATGAGGAATGGATGGACGGTTGGGATGGTGGAGAAGGAGAGGGATTGACGGTTGATATTTGATGAGCTTTTATCCTGAATTTGGAGTTCATAGCCACTTATATGTTGAGGGGATAAATGATTTGACGCGTGGCTGACCTTCATAGGATAGCCAATATTTTCTATATTTTGTCGGAGAAACTCTTCCTCATTAACAAGTTAAATTTAATTTCTAGCTGTCCAAATTTTTTTTTTTTTTTTTAAAATTTCTAGTTGTTCAGAAGTGTTTTTAAAATAATCAAATCCGCTTTTAGACTACTTAAAATGTTAAAAGTGTTTTAGTATAAAAAGTTAAAAGTGCTTTTAAACTGTTTTACCAAAAAAAAAAAAAAAAAAAAAAACTTGCTATGTGTTTCTTTGATGAGTCATTTCTAGTGTTTATCAAGGCATCACTTGCATTTTTATTAAAATATTGATCTGCTTTTACTAGAAGCTAAAGTGCTTTTGGGCATAAGTGTTTGTTATAGAAGCATTTTTAATGGGCCTATCACGAATTATCAGTGTATCATGCGTTATGATATTTTAAATTCTATCTAATTTTTTTTTTTGTCTGCTTGATAACTATATTCTTTTTTAGGAAAAAGAGAAATGAAGAAGGGTGGTAGGAGTGAAGAGAAGCAACAAAGAAGAATGAATGAAAACAGAATCATGAAGTGAAAAGAACTTCAATATAATTTTTAGGTTTTGGTTTTCTGGGTTTCTTTTGTGCTTTTTTCCACTCTATCATGTCTCTCATTCTTTCTTTCTAAAACAAGAATAAAAGGTGAAAATAAAAGATGAAATGATTATCAAACGAGACCGTAATAAAACTTTGGCATTTGTTTTCCTACTACTGATCATGTTTTTTTAAATAGTTTAAATCTTAATAGGTATATGTGTGCAAAATTAGAAAATTTAAAAGCCGCTCGTACATGCAAAAATATGAGTTGGGGTTGTGGTAGTTGACGAAGCCAATGTGTCTCGTCATAAGTTAATAATCACAATTATATTTTGGTAAATGATTTGCCGTTGTTTTGCACTCAAGTTCAAAATTTCCTCGTCATATCACAGAGTAAATAACATTTCATGAACTATATATATGTGTGTGTAATCATTTCGAGCAGCAAAACAAGTGGTACATTGCTATCCCAATTGTCACCAAGACTACATACCATGAATTCTTGACCATGAACACCTCCACAGAATCAAAAACTCAAAACTCACCCAATAAACTTGCACAAACAATACTATACAAATAACTCTGAAAACACCCTATAACAAAAGTTCGAGTGATAGTATAAACCATATCCCCTCACCAGCAAGATCTGAGAAAGAAAGATTGAGCCGACGAATCAAACGATAACTGCTCAACCTCAGCGTCCTTGGGAAGGGAACGGATTATCTGTAGCAGACTCAGCATGAGATCCGACATTTGAATTTTGCGATGTAAATAAGTTTGGGTACGAGAAGTATGGGTCGTCATCCGTTGAAGACAATCTCTGAGGCTGATGACGAACAGGCTCGTGTTCATAAGCATGATCATTGGGACGTGGGGAACCAAAATCAGCATTAAGAGGTTCCATAGTGATGGACGAAGCATTTGATATCTCCGATCCCTGGCCATATAAATAGATTTGATGGGGTACCGGAGAATTCATAACACCATCCGAACCACCACTGGGGATATGATGATCGAAGTCTGGTTTTTCTCTAGCATCCGACTGATTAGGAACGTCTTCATGAAATGGGTTTTCACTTTCAGACCTATTTTCAGAGGCTTCTTCGCTGTTTTTCTTGGTAATCTCGTTGATTTTAACCTGTGCAAGACTAGCAGCTGTCGCTGCACGTTCTGCAGAGTCCGCAGCAGCTTGAGTAGCCGACTGATCAGGAATGTCTACATGAAATGGGTTTTCACTTTCAGACCAATTTTCAGGGACTACTTCGCTGTTTTTCTTGGTAATCTCGTTGATTCTGACCTGTGCAAGACTAGCTGCTGAGCGAGCAGCTGTTGCTGCACGTTCTGCAGAGTCCGCAGCAGCCTGAGCAGCAGCTAACACATCCTGCAAATCGACATTGACCCCACTTCTTGTTCTTGATAGAGAGGGTGGTGGATTGCTTTGTCTTGTAGGAAATGACGCAGAAGAAAGTGAAGGGGCAGAAATGAATGGCAAAAACTGCTTATCTTCCACACCGCCAACCGAGAGATGAGACTGTTCCTGATTGTTAGCTACTGATCTTTCTTCCATCACTTCTCCGGACTCAAAGGATGGCTCTTCGGATTGATTTTCAATGGACCCACATTTTTTTGACAAGTCTTGATCAATTTCAGGGTGTGGATGGGTTGGTAAAGGAGGAGGCATCATTGGTGCTGAGGCTGGATTTGCACTTGGTTGTAGCGATTGCTTAGGAACTTCAGGAAAGTCTAACGAGTCCAAACCGTCATCAGAATCAGACAGTTCTTTCTGGGCTTGATCCGGGGCATATTGCAATGTTTCATCATGTTTCTCTTGGGGAAGGGGCAATTTAGACCCACTTACAAACTGTGTCGGACCACTCTGACAATGAGAGGACAGATTTAAGCAGACATAGGTAAAAAGGAAATAGGGAAAAAGAACAAACGAAAAATGAAACCAAGCAGGGGCATATATGCTTACCAACAAATCTTCATGCGCTTTGTAAATTTCAGCTTCAGATGCAGCAGGATCCCAATCCAGGCCATGCTCTTCAGCAATTTCTTTAAGAAGCTTCAGTTTTTTCTCAGGTGAGGGAGCACGAACAGATAGCAGTTCTATCAACTGCATCAAAATTGAGTGTCACAAACAGATCATAGGAGCCTAAATATCATGAACAACACCCTTGCAGTTTTAGTTGACTAAGATGAATATCTTGGGAGAAAAAGGGAGTACACTACAAAAAGAAAGTTCATAAAACCTGGCGATTGACACCACAATCCGGTATGAGCTCTGTTGCAGCTGCTACAAATTCTTTCCCATATTTGGCGGCAAATAGCATTTGAACTTGCAGCAACTCCGGCAGATCAGCACATCTTGGCGCAGCAAAACACACACTGGATATTGCTTCTTTCAAGTCTATAGGGCATTCCCTGTATCAAACAAAAAGTTATAACCAAATTTTTTAAGATTAGGTGAATTTTAAAATGTAAATAATTACAAAACATGCTAACTTTTTGTGTCAAGACTTCAACAAACTTTAATGCCAAAAATGTAAATCAAGTATCAGAGACAACACTTTGAGAATGAGATAGTGGAAAGATGAGAAAATCAACCATATGAACCTAGTTAAGGTACACAGACTAACCAAGATAACAAGCTAAGTGATGCTAGAAGTGCATGTGTCACAGGCTACCTCGTAAAGTAACATGGTGGGTTATGTGGAAGTGCCACGTGAGTTAATGGAATTCCCTGGGATACATGAGGGTCGGGGTTGTATAATGCATGGTATGCCATCTAAATCTCCACAACAGTTTGCAAGTCTTAGTACAGTTAGAAATTTCATAATGGGTTCATTAGATCCTCCATCAAGGAACAACGACAGAGTAAATGTGAAACTCAAACAAACTTCCCATAACTGATACTATTGTAATCCCTATTCCAAAAACACGACAATAAACCACCTGTTAGAGAGCAGACAGTGCTCCCCTCTAGCATTTGGTGGGTTTAGCGACTGAATTGCAATCCCCGAATGACAAACTCTGTTTGGTTTGTAGAATATATCGGTAAAAGATGGTATTAAATATTTTATTTGTAACAATTTGGGAAGAAAAGTACGAGCCTATACAACTGTCCAGCTTAGCTAAAGTGCTCGTATTCCACAAGAAGAAAACCCAATCACTAGCTCTCAAATTTTCTTTTTCCTCTCTCTTCGCCAACTATTTCTAGAAGCCAACTTAAGTATATATATGAAACTAGAAAGCCAGAACAAGGTTAAAGAGAGAAGGCCCGTTAGCAGCATGTTTTCTATGGAACTGCAAATTCATGCATATCTATTTTACGGGATAACAAACAAGTCAATTAAACGATTAAGTTTGGGTTCCCCAAAAATTAAAAAAATTGTTTGACTTTGGACCTTTAACTAACATGTAACATGATTGATTAGACTTGCAAACGAAAATATGATCATTGCACTTTCAAATTATTTCAAAAAGCTTTTGTGATCTAACCTAAAATGCAGTAGCCAAATTTCTGCATACCATGAGAAAACACAGGCTAGTATACAAGCTTAGTCAGACACTAAAAATAAAAGGTTTTACCCCACAAATTACAAGCTTTGCAGATGAAGCCACAGCAACATCTGATTAAGTAATAAAATGATGTATTCCTGACTTAACAAATGCTATGAGAAACCATATCATCATATCCAAAGTCCCACGTCCTCGTATGTAGGAATTTATGTAGCTATGCAATGGAAGTCTCTTCTTCTGATCTATAATTTTCTCTTAACGATTTTATCTCTGCACCATGTACATTTCAAAAAAATGTGTGTGTTTGTGATTGTGTACTTTTGTCTTAGTCTAAAGAGGTTGGTTCTGTTAACAGTTAACACCCACTTGGAATGTAGGGGCTGTTTGCCCTCTTCGCTATAACATGTGGTTTATAAGGCTCTTATCCAAGATTTAAGTTTGTCTGGTATTTCCGTGAAGAAAAACAAGTCACATCAATCTAACACAAAGTTACAACTAACAAGTCACAGAGCTTTATTTGGTCTTGTAAGGAAACTTGAAAAGAAGTTTTTCAGAAAATATAGTTAGGTTTCAAAATCAAAGATACACGGGCATTCTTTTCTAATTTAGATTATCCTAAGGTAATAGCATATAAGAATAAAACTCTTTGATAAAATATTGGGGGGGGGGGGGGGGGGGGGAAGGTATGGTGGGGGGAGGATTTTAGCTGAAGTTAAAATCTTTCACACTTGTAGCCAAGGTCCTATGCCAAATCCCTCAAATATTTAAAAAAAGATCCTTTGATTTGATTTGATTAATTGATTAAGTGTCATTTTATTCTTTATTCTAGCAACAATGGTCTTTTTTATAACACCAACCCTGTCCCCGCAAGGAAAAAGAACAATGAGTACAATATGGACTGAGGATTATTAACAATAAATTCCAATCTTTTTCTTTTTTAAATCGTACTGGTGTATAATTTCTGTAATGCATGCCTGTTACTAAATCCATGAGACGCACACTAGATCAACCCAGATTTTTCACTAGCACATAACTGAATTGCTTGCCAGTTTATAAGGGATTACAACATATCAATTGCTTTTTAAGAATGAGATTCTACAAAGAAAGTGAAAGCATGCATCAATCAAAAACTAAATCTTCCTTCTTTATACAATCCACAAACGGTCATTCTTTCACCATACTAAAAGATATGTATAGATATTTTCCAACACTGACTTAAATTTGATTTGGGGAAACCAAGTTAATCAACCTATTGGTGCATAATTAGCCATTCAAAAAGATAGCAGGCATAACAGCATGAATTATAATCCCTCCCAAAAATCATCTGAGTTTTTTTCATAAAGAAAATATACAGTACTGAAAATGTTCCCTGCGTAGAGAGAATATGAGATATGACATAATTTCGGCTTACGGTTCTGACCACAAGAATATAAGCTTACACAAATGTTAAACCAGAAGGTTGGGTTGTATTTCTTAAAAAAAAAAAAAAAAAAAAAAATCAGAAATAGAAATAGAAATTGCATGGTAAGTTATTGGAGAATAACCTTTGTGATTCAATAATTGGAAGGCGGACAGCAATAAGCTCGCAAAATAGCTCAAGGATCTCATGAGCTGCCATCATATTCTCTTCTCGAATAATATGCTCTACCTGAAATATAAATATGCACCATTACACAATGATCATTATAAATACCCCCACTAAACTTTTTCTTCATACTCTACTTTCTAATAGGAGTACCCAACTCATATATAATTCATAAATAGCAACATCTCTTGGTATCGAAAATATACGGAAAAAAGATGTATTACCCGAATCCTTGCAGTAGCCTCTTGGCCAGTCTCAAGAAGCTTGGCAATGTCGCGGCGCATCTGTTTAATCTGAATTTCTCTCCTGTTCCTCATCAATTTTATCCGCGGAATCGTCAATTTCAGCAGGGTTTTGCTGCACATACAAATACACACTTACATAAAATCACCCGAAACCGAAAATATAAAAATCTCAAAGTTGCATTGCACATCCACAGAACGCAAATAATTCCAAATCCACGTCCCCAAAATCCTCGGTCGATCATACTACAACGGGTTTTCTAAAAAATCAAAATTTTGTATAATCTCACACTTCCAGACAAACAGAGGTACCAAATCGATCCAAGTTTTCGATCGCAATAAAAATTTAGACGAAACTAAAACGAAAAAAGGACACAAAAACTGAGAGAGAGAGAGAGAGAGAGAGAGATGAGTGATGGGTACCATTTGGCCGCTTTGAAGCCCTTGTTGAAGAAGGAATCGAGCATCGACATGGCCGATGAAAATCCAAATCCTCAATTCCCAAATCAAAGGTTCAATCTTTTCCCTGCGTCTTCGATTTTGTTGATGTCGCAGAAGCGGAAGGAATTGGGGGACGATAGAACAATGATTAGTAGCTGAGGAGAGGACTAACTGCTACGTAAAAGTGACACACGGGGTGTTTGGCTACGGACCGAACGCGTGGTTTACAAGTTTGCTTAATGGACAAGGACTCCCTTCCTGCGCGTACGGCCTCGTTTGCGCGGTCGGTCTCTCTGCTGTGCGGTTATTTCTTATTTGTGGGGCCGAACACTACCCACAATTAAATTATTATTATGGAAATGAGAACAGCGAAGAAATTAAATATTATGGATCAATCTAAAGTAAAATATAGTGTAGTTTTCAAAAAAAAAAAAAAGAGTAAAATATAATGTTCACCAAAAAAAAAAAAAAATCGAGGGACTTATAGCAAGATTACAAATAAACGTCCTACATTTACAAGATTTCTAGGGTTGGGCAACGCTTGCGATTGGTTGACCTATGTATGTCGTGCGTAGCGCACTATGATGTAAAAATGACATTTCGTACTCGCAAAGCGCGTGCAGAAATGCTAGTTATTATTAAAAGGAGAACGATGTAACCAACCATTTGAGATGAAGAAATTTTCTCGACCTTTAAGAGCAAAATAAAGGAGCCACTTAGTACTACGGTCTAATAGTCTTCTTCTTCACTTGTAAGAAAGAGGTTTTAGGTTCGATTCTCGCCAAATGCGAATTTGAACCACGTTATTATTTGCCCACCCTCTCTCGGTCTCCCCTTAATGTAAATAATATTGCTTGTTTAAAAAAAAAAAGAAAAAAAAGGAGCAAACTAAAGGAAATGAGGCACTCCAAAATGAAATACTTTAATAAACCTTCTCCTAGTTAGACGACAAATTAGAAGCACCAGAAACTAAGATTCAAATTCGGCGGATCATAAGAGCTTTATTCCAACAATGTAACCTCTTTGAGCCAAGGTCCCCTTCTGATTTAGGGAGACAACCAAGCCACCTTAGCTGAAGAATGCCCTAAACAAGTACTAGACTCTTCTTCAAAATCCCTAGAAGGCATTCTTTGGGGAGGATTAGATGCGATCACCAAAAAACTTGAAGGCTAGAAAGCACAATTTGGGTGAGTTGCAACCTCCCAACACATGAGAGAACAATATTTTTGAATAAAGCTGAAGTTCCACTATAAAACCAATTGACAATTATAAGAAGTAGCCCAATACTCTTAACAACTCTCATAGCTTTTAACCCTTGCTTTAGTCTTGTCATTTAAATAAGAACAATCAGAGAGCTTGAGTTTGGAAGTGATGATAGACCGATCATAGAGCTTAAAGAAGTAGATTGACAAGGATCCTAATAGAAAATTAAACAAGAATAGTATTATTTAAACACTTAGTTACCTTCCACGTACAATGATTAATTTTTTACCATTGATTTTTTTTCCAATTCATTCTATCTATGGGAATAAAAAAAAGGACGGCAATCCAAAACAGTTCCACTAGTTCAGCTTATAAGATATTTTAAAAGTTTTGAAATACCAGAAATACCCTTAATGGTTTTTGAAATTCACCTCGTCTTACCCCCGTGTTTCTGAGATGAACATCTACTCCCTCGTCTGCAAAGCCTTCACTAAAACGTCCACTCACAACAATCTCTCAATCTCTCTTCAATCTCTCTCAACGCGCTCAAAGTCGACACTAAGGTAAGCAAGCAATCTCTTCAAAACGTTCGATTCTAGGGTTTCAATGGTGCTCCTCATTTCGTTTGTTTTGATGCCAGACTCAAATTCCCACGCTAGGGTTTCCAAACGGGTTCGAAATTTGCTTTTTTAGGGTTCTTGCGGATTCTGGGTACCATGCTTCGTGGGTATTTAATACTTACTGGCCTGTGATCAACCTTTGATGGCGTTCTTCGTTTCCTCGGTTTTGAATTTAGATTCAATGCTCCAACACTGGGATTTTTTTTCTTTCTGGAATTTGAAATCTGATGATTTCCTTGTTATTAATTAAGCTTCTTTGTGGTTTCCTCAAGTTTTTTTTTTCTTTTTTTCTTTTTTTCTTTCAATTGAATTCGTGTTAGGCTTCTTGTTGCGTTTAGAATCGTATGCATTAGGCGAAATTAGTAGAAGGGGATATACTAAGGTTAATTACTTTGACAAACCTACTTCAATTGTATATTAATTTTTGAATCTTGCATGATTTTTGTTTGTGCTCTGTTATCTACTTGTGATCAGAAAGCATATAAGTAAATAACTATGATCTTAACCATTTTTTCTTTTGCAAATAAAATGTAATTGACCCGAAAAATAATTCTTATGATGCGAAAACTTCATCATGGCTTGCAATTTTCGTAGAGCAGTGATCCCTTGGTTTTCTCTCCTGACTCCTCTAGCCCAAACACTAGGTTTTGGTTTATTATACTTCATTATCGTCGAGTTTTCCTGCTCCAAACCACTGAATCTTGCATAACCTTCTGGCTTGGTGCTATGGCAAGGCAACAAGTTAAATCCTTCCTTGAGCGAGATCTTGTTTCTTTGTTTCAGCTGGTCCTTTGTGAGGCACTTTATTTATGGCCTACGTTGTTTTAAAAGTCATGAATTTGCATTCCTGTTTTGAATGATTTCAAGGTAGGAGGTGGTTTTTTTTTCTTTTCCTTTTACTGACTTATATTTTTGGTTTGTTAACTCAAATTTGGCTTTTGTTGCTCCAATAGTCTGAATTTTGGGCTCATCAGGTGGTATTTTTTTGTTAGGTTCTGGAAATAAGTAGCAGAGATGATTTCAGAGAAGCCCAGTTGGATTAGACATGAGGGAATGCAAATTTTCTCCATTGACGTTCAACCTGGTGGACTTAGGCTTGCCACTGGTGGGGGTGATCACAAGGTACAATTCCTCTCCTCCTACTCTGTTTTCTTGTTTAGGAAACGTAGAAATTTCAAAAAAATTCATTGTTTATTGTTTCTCCAACCTGTACTGATTTGGGAACTTTACAAATTTTGTTGTTAAATGATATTTCATTTACATCATTGTTGTGTTTTAGTCAATGTTTTAAAGAACTCGCCTCGGGGCGCGCCTAGGGCGCCCTTGAGGCTGGGCGGTGAGGCAAACGCCTCTGTTTTGCTGGAGTAGGCGAAATGCTTCGCCGGAGACGCCGAGGCAGCGGAGGCGCGCCTCAAGACGCGGTGTCCAGCGCTTTTTTTTTTTTTTTTGAATTGGGTAAGGGTTTTTAGACTTAGATACAGATTCCCCCATACCTTCGAATTGGGTAAGGGTTTTTAGACTTAGATACAGATTCCCCGTACCTTCGAGGGCTTCGATCCTCTGTTTCTTCACCTTCTTCTCCCGCACGCCAGAGGCCCAGAAACACAGCCGCTCGCCGCTGTCACACACCCCAGGCGATCGTTCTCTCCCAGTCGCCACGCCGCCGTCGCCACGCAGTGATCGCCACTGCCCCTTCAGCTGCCCAGAAATCTCCCCAATTTCTGCTCTGTTCTGTTCTGTTATGTTCTGGGTTTTTTTAAGGTTAGGGTTCAATTGGGGATTTAAGGGTAGTGCTGGGTTTTTTTATTTGGGCTGGGTTTTTTAGTTTGGGCTGGGTTTTTTTGTTTGGGCTGTGTTTCTTTGTTTTTTTCTTACTTTGTTTCTTTAATAGCATGCAGTTAGGAAAGATTGTATTTTTGTTTGTATTTTGATTTATATGAAGAGGATTTGGATGAATGATTGTTTTCTTTGTTTTGTATTACCTTTTGAATGATGAATTTAGATGATACTATCTTTTGAATGACTATGGATTTGAATGAAAAATTGAGAATGGATGTTTATTTTACATAGTATTATTTTTTATACAATTATATGTATAATATATAAAACATATATATATAAAAAATTAATTCCGTAAGGCTTCGCCTCACGCCTCACGCCTAGGCCGGGCTTCGCCTCGGACGCCTCGCCCACGCCTTACGCTTTTAATACATTGGTTTTAGTTGGGAAAGTACTAAACAGATAGTACATTCAAGTTTCCAGAGACCCTTGACCTCAGAATGCATTTGATGGGCTTAGTTTGTTCAAATTTTCAATAAGAGTGTCTTCCTTGCTGGTGGAAAATTTGATGGAAATAAGTTGTAACTTATGTCAAATTATGTGTTTGGTTTGTGTTTTTAGAAGGGATCTGAGTTCTTATTAGGAATTTTGTTTTGTGTTAATAAAAAATAGAAATTGAAATAGGGTGGATTTCAAACATGCAGAAAAAAGGGTTTTTAATTTCATTGTGTAAATCACACTATGTTTTCCTCATAATTGGTGATAGATAAATCTATCTTTTTATGTTAGAGTACGTTTGATGAAAACAAATTAAACTTTGTAGTCAAATATAAATCCACCATTTTAAATCTACGTAGAAAAACATAAGGATAGCGTTTAAATCCAGACGCTAAGGATATTATATTTTTGGTTTAGAGCATAACTTGTTTGTAAGGTTGCATGTATTTCCGATGTGTGATAGTTTAAGATGATATTTATTGAATATTTTTTATTTTTCATTATAGTGTTTTCATTTATGTTTCTTGTCTACTAGAATGGAACCCTTATTTTGTGTTTTTTATATTTTATCATTTTTTTAACTAAGGTTTACGTATTTCAAAAATGGTTATTGAAGTACTTCTTGTGCCATCTGTACATTACTAGTTTTTATTAATTCGCAATTGACATTTAAATGCAATAGATGAAAAACATTGATAGTTAGAGGTAGAATCTCACGTATGGCATAACTCATCTCCTCAAAGTCTGAAACTGGTGTGGCAAAGGTCCACCATAGTTTGAAAGTAATGTCTCCACTTTAGGTGTACTCCATGCTACGTGGATTCTTTAAGACCATGAAGTCATTTTCTACGTGCGTTCTGGACCTGAAGTAAATCATATCATTGTATTTGTGCTATCATATTCTAGTACTAGAATTCATTGCAAACACATTTGGATGAAAAATCAGAAAAACAATTAAGTGCAAATGATCACCACTGGCGTCACTAATAGTGGGGGCATTCTGTGCATACATTTAAATTTTCCCATAAAACTATGTTTTATAATTCATTATTGCACATGGTGTTTGAACAGCCACATAATCTCATTGACTGTATATCTTGTGTTAGACACATCTGGTCATGGTCACATTTATATTTATTTATATTCACACTTGTTGCATCAACTTACATGATATCATTTGTTATACCATGGAAGCGATTTATTCCTCCCCACTTTACCACTTACAGGTGCGGGTATGGAATATGAAATCCCTTGGCAGGGATTTGGATAATGAAGAATCAGCCCAGAGGCTACTTGCAACTCTCCGTGATCACTTTGGTTCTGTGAATTGTGTTAGGTGGGCTAAGCATGGTCGGTTACTTGCATCAGGATCTGATGACCAAGTGATTCTAATTCATGAGAGAAAGCCTGGTTCAGGAACCACTGAGTTTGGCAGTGGAGAGCCACCTGACCTTGAAAACTGGAAAGTTTCAATGACTTTGAGAGGGCATACTGCAGATGTGGTAATGACATTGCTTTCACTATTTGGGAGTCACCACCTAAATAAATTCTTTCATCTTCTAGTTTGTTGAAATGGAGTATGTTTTGCTTCATGAATATGATTCACCTTTTGTTTTCAAAAATCAAGTCATCTTGCTTTTGGTGGATTATCTTGAGCTACAGTGAATTGGGTCTTTGAAGTTAGATCTATGATTCCAGCTGCGCTTCCCAAAGAAAAAAACATGGATAGTTTAGTTGTGTTTTATTTCAATTTTCCCAAATGAATGCTATGAAATTTTTTTATAGTTCCTGATAGGTGTTGTCTTTCTGAGGTGTTGTTTTTCCATGCTTAAAGTAGGTGGATCTTAATTGGTCTCCAGATGACTTGATGTTGGCCAGTGGAAGTTTAGATAACACTATACACATCTGGAACATGAGCAATTGTATTTGCACTGCTGTTCTGAGTGGTCACTCTAGCCTGGTTAAAGGAGTTACTTGGGATCCAATTGGCTCCTTCATAGCAAGTCAATCAGATGATAAGACTGTAATTATTTGGCGAACAAGTGACTGGAGCCTTGCTCACAGGACAGACGGCCATTGGCAAAAATCAGTATGTCAATCGTGTCAATGAAGTTTATCGTTATACAAGTTCCAACATCTTTTTCTAACATGCCTGTGTTTCTTCAGCTTGGATCCACCTTTTTCAGGCGGCTGGGATGGTCCCCTTGTGGCCACTTCATTACTACCACTCACGGATTCCAGAAACCAAGGCATTCTGCACCTGTTCTAGAGAGAGGGGAATGGTCTGCTACATTTGACTTCTTAGGACATAATGCCCCTGTGATTGTAGTGAAGTTTAACCATTCAATGTTTATGAGGAATATTTCCAATGCTCAGGAAAAAGCTGCACCCATCGGGTGGACTAATGGGGCTTCAAAGACAGGAGGAAAAGAGAAAGAAACACAACCTTATAATGTCATTGCTATTGGGAGTCAGGACAAGACTATAACAGTATGGACTACTGCAAGTCCCCGACCTCTCTTTGTAGCAAAGCATTTCTTTACTCAAAGTGTTGTGGATTTATCCTGGTATGGTTTCCATTTTCCGATAAATATCTACCATTTAGTATTTTTCATATTCTATATCATTTTTAATTTAGCTTTTTATTCATTTTATGTGGTTATCTTTTATGTAATGTGTTTATGTTTTTCTCATTGAAATAGGAGCCCTGATGGCTATTCACTTTTTGCATGTTCTTTGGATGGTTCGGTGGCAACTTTCCATTTTGATGTTAAAGAACTTGGCAACCGTTTAAGCGATGCTGAACTGGATGAATTGAAGAGAAACCGTTATGGCGATGTTAGAGGTCAGCAAGCAAATTTAGCAGAAAGCCCAGCTCAGTTATTGTTTGAAGCAGCATCTGCTAAGCAAGCCTCAAGCAAAAAAGTGGTTCTGGAAGTTCAGCAAAACGAGACAGTTGTAAAACCTTCTACTGAAGCAACGGTTGCAACAATAACTTCTGCAGACAGCTTAAATAAGGTTTCAATACCTGCCAGAATTTCAAGTCCTGTGAAGCAGAGGGAATATAGACGCCCTGATGGTAGAAAGAGGATTATTCCAGAAGCAGTTGGGGTGCCTCTGCAGCAGGAAAATATATCTGCTGGGGTTCAAACCCAGGCACTTGACTTCCCTTCTGTACGTTTTGATAAAAACAATGATGAGAATGGGTTAATTGCTGCTGATAGTGGCATCAAAGAAAGTTCTGTTAGGGGAGTAATTGGCAGAAGCACTGAAATAAAGGAAGGACATGGGGTTACTGCTAGAGCTATGATTACCAAGAGCCTTGTTATTGAGAAGGTTCCTGCCTCCACAGGTGGAGACGAAAGCATAGCTGTGGAACAGTCAGGTAATTTGAAGGCCTCTAGTTCGGCAGGTTCTTCATGTTCCACTCTTTCAATTAGGGTGTTTGATTGGAAAGAAGGGGAAAACAATGTTCCAATTTGCTTGGAAGCTCAACCTCGGGAGCATGCTGCAAACGACATCGTTGGCTTGGGAAATACATTTATCATGAAAGAAACAGAAATTACTTGCACAAGAGGGTTACAGACTCTTTGGTCAGATAGGATATCTGGGAAGGTCACTGTTTTAGCTGGAAATGCAAACTTCTGGGCTGTTGGGTGTGAAGATGGATGCATACAGGTGAGAATCGATATTGCTTTTGCACTTGTATACATACAAGTTTTCTCCTTTCTATTTCTCCCAAGTGTTATTAATAGATTTATTTCACATTAAGTTCAAAACTCTGCATAATATATTTCAATTTGTTTCCTTGGCGGTTGCACTCCTCAGATCCCATCTAAAGTTTAGCATAATTGTCACGAAAATGTTTCTTTCGACATCGACTTAGTCACACATTATGACAAACATCTTCTTGGTACTAGAATTCTGATGCCAACTTGTTATTTCTAATCAATCTTTTCTATTGAATTACCCTTGAAGCTAGCATTCTATTTCCTTTACAGCATTTAATTTTTAAGTGATTGTAACTGAGAAAGATGCTAATGTACCGTAGGCTCAGATCTTAGCATTCTTTTTATCAAGTTACTTGGGAAAATCCATTAAAAAAAGAGAGGTAGGTTTTGTACAATTGGTTGGCTTAAGCTCTTGGTTGGACATACGGTTCATTCGAGGGGGAGGAATACCCAAATTCCTAATTCTCAAAAGCGAGTTTAATCTCCCTAACTATTCTGACAAGCATTATGCCATTTATGGAAATTTTTTGGTCACAAGAAAAGCATTATGCCATTTATGTTCATTATAGATTTAGACACATATTACCACCAAGCTTGGTATAAGTGGTTGAATTTGTAAAACTTATGGAAATTTTTGGTTGCCTTGAGTAGGTTTACACAACGTGCGGGAGACGTGCTATGCCAACTATGGTGGTAGGATCTGCAGCAATATTTATAGATTGTGACGAGCGCTGGAAATTATTTTTGGTCACAAGAAAAGGATCCTTTTATGTATGGGATCTATTCAAGCGGAATTGTCTCCTCCATGACTCCTTGGCATCTCTGGTCGCTTCAAACCCAAACCCATCTGCAAAAGATGCAGGTACCACATTGCACTTGTCTTTTCAACCCTTGAAGTGTCTTTTTGGATCTCTATTTGGCAGATAGCCATAGCCTATGTCTTGTCAGCATGAGGTCTAGATGTGCTTAACGTCATGACCACTGTGGCTGTTGGTATTGTTTTCTTCTCTTATTTCTGATCTTTTTTATTTTATATAATATCTTATTTCTGATTTTTTTTATACATGCATTCCAGGCGTGATCAAAGTTATATCAGCAAAGCTATCAAGATCTGGTTCTCCTCTTGTTGTTCTTGCCACTCGCCATGCCTTCCTCTTTGACATGGGCCTGATGTGTTGGCTTAGGGTTGCAGATGACTGCTTTCCTGGGTCAAATTTTGCAAGCTCCTGGCATTCAGGTTCAACTCAGGGTGGTGAGCTGGCTGCTTTGCAGGTTGATGTTAGGAAGTATGTGGCCAGAAAGCCAGGTTGGAGCAGGTTTGTACTGAAAACTATGGAATTTTGAGATTATAATATGTGCTGACCTGCACACTGCAGTGTAGTATCCTGCTTTTGGAATTGATTTGTTTTATTTTCTTGTAGGGTGACAGACGATGGGGTGCAGACACGTGCTCACTTGGAGGCTCAGTTGGCTTCCTCGCTAGCTTTAAAGTCAGCTAAAGACTATCGCCAATGCCTTCTATCATATATTCGCTTCCTTGCAAGGTATTTTTTTCTTTCTTTTGTGCATATATTATTGAATATAGGAAGACCTATACGTCCTTGCCCTCCTGCTGCTGCTCTTTTGTGCTATTTGCACATACATTTCTACCAATTTTGAGAAACTCTTTTATTATTATAATGTTCCTTGGTGGTTCTTCTCTTCAACTTCTACTGGTATGCTCTGCTTCTGCTTTTTTTATTGTTGGTGGCATCATCTTTTACCCTTTATTCGGCAAAAAACATGAGGTGTGAATTTGGTTTTGCAAATTTGACTCTTAAAAGTGTGTTAAAATTGAATAACTCTCGCTAAATGGGGTGTATATGTTTGGTTGTCAATGTTGTCAGCAAGTGTAAAATTAAGAGATGTATTTATGTCCGTGCGGTGGACGTTGTTGCTTGTGGGCTCTGAATGTCTGTTCTTAAGATGTGATGCCAACATAATTTTTGTGTGTGTGTGTGTGTGTGTTGATGTTTAATAATTTTAAACTTTTGATGCATAGTAACTTCAGTTTCTGAAGCAATACTGTCATATATATATATATATATATTATGACTTCATGTTTTCACTGATTTCAGAGAAGCAGATGAGTCTCGTTTACGAGAAGTGTGTGAGAGTTTCCTTGGACCTCCAACTGGGATGGTGGACGATACAACTTTAGATTTAAACGACTCGGCATGGGATCCTTGTGTGCTTGTAAGGCTGTCCATACAGTTCTTTGGGTGTCTTGCTATTTTTCAACCCATTTCCCCCCTGCTGTTCATATACATGTTTTTCACTTGTGTTTTTGCTTTTGCAGGGAATGAGGAAACATAAACTTTTACGAGAAGATATCCTTCCGGCAATGGCTTCAAATAGAAAAGTACAGAGATTGCTTAATGAATTCATGGATCTCATTTCCGAATATGAAAGTGCTGAAACAAATATAGAGAAAAAGATTCAAACTTCGCTGACAGCACATCCACCAGCAGCTGATGAAATGGACTCTGCTCCTTCCAGGACAAACGAAATGGACATTGTCCCTGCAGCAACAGAGAAAACGAAGTCTGTTCCTGCTTCAACTGACCAAAAGGACTCTTCCCAGTTAGCAACAGATACAGAAAATTCTGCTCCAGTAGCCGAAGACAAAGTTAATTCAGATCCGCCAATGATCAGTCAAGTTAGTGTTGCTGCACAAGATGCAGGTTCTTGAGTTTTGCATCTTGGAAATGCAAGAAATAGCGCATGTTGACTTGTAGTTGAACCGGAGTCCTCTTGATTTCGCAGATCACCTTCCTAGACTGGAGTCCATTTTGCCGATCACCTTTCTTCTCGGGGAAAAGCTAACTACGGTTGCGAGCATATCATATGCTGTGTTAAAGACAATGTTTGGTGATCTGTTAATGATTTCCTCTCAGACGCATTTAGACAAAAAAAGGACTCTCCAAATGTAGTGTACCATATGTAGCCGGCTTGGCGGATCTGCTTGTACATTATTCGGCCTCATCGGAATTAAGGTCGCTTAATATTTTGTAGTTGTAGACTTCCGGTGTTCTACTAGGCGTGCCTGCCATAAGGCGCTTATGAACATATCTGTGTACTCTGTATAATTTATTGGTAAATTTTTTTCTTAAATTATTCATAAATTTTACTCGTCTAATGAATTGAACTTTATTCTTTCCAACACCGGTTGGAAGAAGGCCGTAAAAATGGTGATGGCTTGTGGTTTCGGGGTTTGAATGGTCAATATTTGAACAAAATCACAATTCAATCAAATACTCTGCTTCAACAGCAATCTGTTGCAAGATATCATCTATGAAAACCACCATTACGTGACACAAAAAAAAGCCACAGGATGCACAGCATGGTTACAATCACAGGGAGCAAACACAAACGCCAATAACCGCAGTTGTTGCTGTCTTTGGATATCATAAATTAGTAATTTTAAATTTTAAATGAATTAAATTTCTTCCACATTTTCTCCCATACCTCTCACTTCTATAATTTTCTCGGAACCACGAGACGGCTGGCGGATCCGTAGCACTACATTTTTTACACAAGTTTTAGACCATTAGATTGGTCCACTTTTAATGGTTGAGATCTAATCTAGTAAGGCAATTAATTAGTTAGATATTTATTTTTTCAAACAAATTTATATTGGAAATAAATCTTTGAACTTTCGCTCAACCTCATTAATAAGCTCCATTAATTCCGTTTCAGTCTCTTCTTTTCCCATTGTTTTTGTCTGTTCGTCTCCCACTAACAGTTTGATTACTTTGTTGAATTTCTTCAAAAACTCATATTATTTTCCTGTACTAGTCCACCTAATCTTGTTGTCAATTTTTGGTGTTTAGACTCGCCGAGTGTGGTTGTTTTCGAGTTGTAGCCTGATAACTTTTGAATTTCTCGAACAACCCCAAAACTAGTTTATCGTCGTTGTCGTGGTGGTGGAAACTGGACAATATAGGATTTCTGCACAATAAAGTTTTAAAATTTTAATTTTCAATGTATATTTGTTTGGAAAATTAACTAAATGCCATGTCAAACTAGATCTCAACCATTAAAAGCATAAATCTAACGGTTTAAGGGGAAATGATCCTCTCCGGATCCTTTCCACCAAGTCCATAAAGGCACGCAATCTGGGCCTTTAAAATTTGATCAAACGACTACGAACATGGGCCCACTTTAAAAGTTATAATAACTTTAGCCGTTGGATCAAATTTCAAAGGTCCAGATTATGTGCCGGTTTAAGATTTGTGTCAAAATTTGTGTAAAAAATACAGTGTCACGGATCCGTCCTCATTTTAAATATGTATGTATTTTTTATACAAATAAATTCCAAGTCCTAAGCTCCTCCCTATAACATGCTAAAACCCTAACCGAAAATGATCAACACCAGCCCTTGACAAACCTTCGAAAACCCTAAACCCTCAAAGTTCACCCCACACTATAACGGACCTTTTAAAATTATAAAAGAAATAAACTTGAGAACGAGTTAGAAATCTGCCCTATCTTTTATTTAGTAAAGCAATAAAGTTTGTGACCTATTTTATAATATTTAATTAAACCTGTATTTTTTCTTAAAGTCGAAGTCAAACTCAGTATTTAATCTGAATTTATCTTTTGTTTAAAGATGTCGATTAAGAGAGCTGTCTAGTTTTTTAATCTGAATTTATTTTTTGTACATTCTACTATATGACTTAATATTGTAAATTTTTTTCGTACAACAATATTTTTACACTAGTCCTAATATTATAATTTTAGACATGCACTTCAGTATCAAATTTCAAATTTTGTGCTTTTGAAATCATCACTTATGGGCACTACAAAATCTGAGACTTTATGTTAAAATTGGATAACTTGCCAAAACATGTGATACTTTGAAATTGAAAAATGGCCGTGGATCATGTGAAGTGCAACAGATGTACCCTCCTGCCACATTTAAAACCATTCCCTCCTAATTTCCATTTAATATTTTACCCCCATATAAATTATGTATATATATTTATGCCCCCCATCGATATCCCTTATCATGCACCTTCTTCTTACTCTCTCTGTTTAGCTTTTCTTAAGCCTTCCTTTGTAGTGAAATCTCTTTTCAGGGTTTGCCTTTAGTAGTCCGACATTTTAAACAATCGTTATTGTTTGATTTCTTAGAGTCAATCTTCACCGTTTATTTTCCGTGCTACTGAGTAGTTCCTCGTATTTGTGTAGTTAAATTCAATCACTACAAGAATTACAGGTTACAAACAAAATATGAAGAAGAACTTGTCTGTTGGAATTTCAGCTCACACAAGTTTCCTCCTTGTGGTTTTCTTCATGCTAATTACGATAGGCAGAAGCCTACGTGTTAGGCCTCCTCACGTCCCTCGTATGTATTATCCATATCTCATTAATCAATACTGGTTACATATATATAATCACTCTTAATTTGTCTTCCTTGATACTTCAGTAAACCTTCAAAGAGAGGCCGGAACCGGTAACAGAGACAACCTATACCGAAGCGAGGAAGGAGGAAAGGAAGAAGCGAAGAAGGACCTACTTGGAAGCGGGTCGAAGTTGCCGGACTGTTCACATGCGTGCGGACCGTGCTTTCCATGTAAAAGAGTGATGGTGAGCTTCAAGTGCTCCGTTTCAGAGTCATGCCCAATTGTTTACAGGTGCATGTGTAAAGGGAAGTACTACCATGTTCCCTCTAACTAGTATTCATCATCAGATCACCACATTGCGATGGCCTCTGCTAGTTATACGCATGCATGAATGGGGATTCATTGCTAGGAACACAATGTGTTAAACTTTTTTGGGGCCCTGGTAGTCGCCCTGCTCGCCCTGTGCCACAACGGGCCTTAGGACGATGCATGTTAACTAGTGCGAGTGGATTTTTCTTAATTATGTATGATTAATTTGTTTAGGATTTAATTGTAGTTCACAATTTTCAAATGAGCAGAAGAAAAATGTATTAATTGTAGGGGAAAGTTAATTTGTATCTCATCATGAGTTTCTTGTTTTTCTTTTTTTCCCTAGCCAATTCTTTTATTTGAATTTTTTGCCTTCTATCTCTGTGATTTATAGTTTATACCCGTAAATGTTCCTGCAGTGATGTCATTAATTGTTGTAACTGTATTTAATGAACCGTTAAACGCCTCCTGGGTAATAGTCAATTCAATCCACGCAAATGAATAGTAACTGTCTGCAAAGAACACTAATTGCCCTAGTGCATCTCCACCCATAACTTGAATAGCTTAGACAATTCGTATTAAAATATTATTTAATTTAAAAATAATAATAAAAAAAGAATTTTATTTTTAATTTCGGATAGGTTTTTTAACTAATCTTGTCACGCCATGTGTCATGATCCGAAAGTACAATTTTTTGGATAGATTTTCGAGTAGATATTTAACCAATTCCGTAGTGCCACGTGTCATGATTATGTAAGAATTATGGATAGATTTCAAATAAGATTTTGAATCAATCTCATCGCGCCACGTGTCACTATCTGTTTAGAATCCTTGAGAATATATTTCGATAAGATTTTTAATCAATTCACGTCGTGCCACAAGGCATTATTTACAACCTCATCCCTTTTTTTTCCCATATAATCCCTTCATCCATCCTAAAGTCATACACCAAAATCAAAATAGCTTATAATCTTTCTTCATAGTTTATAAATCTCGAGTTCTTACAATGTCTTATTCAAGGAGATTATTAGAAATCGATAAGCAAGAGAAAGAATTGTTTGAGGAAGATGAAGAATTGTTCAATCTCGAGGATGGTGAAGATGAGGTGTTTGAAATGGAAGATGAAGAAGATAATGAACTTAGAAGCGAGGGTTATTCAACTTTTAACTATGACTCTTCCTTCACAAGCATAATATGACTCCATAAATTTGCAAATGAATCTTGAGTTTATGATTTTCGATACTAAGTTTTCGGGCCATTAATTGAATGAAATATATATATATAGTATCTCATTTTTTTTTTTTTTTTGGTGGTGGGAAACTTTGGTTTCTTATTCTTATATCGCACAGCTCGTGATGTAGTTTCATCAGTTTGGAAGACGGTTCATACCTTATTTTGGAAGAAGATTAGCGTGAGAAGTTTGGAGATCTCACCCACAGCTTGAATGACACGATGGGAATGTGGGGCTGTCTCGCTTCTAAGTTCATCATCTTCTTCCTCTTCCATTTCGAACACCTCATCTTCACCATCCTCGAGGTTGAACAATTCTTCATCTTCCTCAAACAACTCTTTCTCTTGCTCATCGATTTCTAATAATCTCCTTGAAGAAGAATTGGTAAGAACTCGAGATTTATAAACTATGACGAAAGGTTATGAGCTATTTTGATTTTGGTGTATGACTTTAGGATGGATGAAGTGCTTATATGGAAAAAAAAAAAAGATGAGATAGTAAATAATGCCATGTGGCATGATGTGAATTGGTTTAAAATCTTATCGAAATATATTCTCAAGGATTCAAAACAGATAGTGACACGTGGTGTTATGTGATTGGTTCAAAATCTTATTGGAAATCTATCCATATAATTCTTACATAATCATGACACGTCGCACTATGGAATTGGTTAAAAATCTACTCAAAAATCTATCTCGAAAATTGTACTTTCAGATCATGTCACGTGGCATGACAAGATTGGTTAAAAACCCATCCAAAAGTAAAAATAAAATTAATTTTTATTATTTTATTAAAAAAATTAAAAAACAATTAGTGTTTCTTGCATGCAGTTAGTATTCATTTGGATAAATTGAATTGGCTATTATCCAGGAGACATTTAACGGTTCATTACAGGCAGTTACAACAATTAATGGCATCACCGTCGGAACATTGATGGGTATAAACTATAAATCACATATATAAAAGGGAAAAAAATTCAAATATAATAATTGGCTAGGAAAAAAAAAACAAGAAACTCGTGATGATATACAAATTAACTTTCCCCTACAATTAATACAACATTTTTCTTCTGCTCATATGAAAATTCTGAACTACAATTAAATCGTAAACAAATTAATTGTACATAATTAAGAAAAATCCACTCGCACAAGTTAACATGCATCCTCTGTAAAACCTAGTTTGAATGGCAATGAGATTACAACTGGACTACTTGGGTGGCACTTAACTAGTTACACTAGTTATGTGAAACACAAGGAGTCTAAGTGCCTTGGTGCGATAAGGATTGTGGAGTTTTATATATATTGCAACTGGTCTGTTGAATCCTTATCGAAAATATACTAGTATGTAGAGTCATGATGGGACTTAAACTTGTTAAAGAGATAGAGGTTGTTACTCCTTCTGATAATAGGCCGGATGGAGAAAAACCCTAATGACGTATATATGTTTATATATATATATAGATCAGGTCCCTGCTTCCACACACACACTTTTCGATATCTAAAACCCTACTCATTTAGAGAGGAGTATTCTGAGTGTTGGAAGTAGAAGACTTCTTCTGTTGTTTCTCCATGGCGATACCTCCAGGTAAGTTGATCTTGCAGAATATAAACTGATGTTTTCAAGTTACTGCATGATCTGGTAGTTTGGTAATCCTAATGTTATGTTGGTTTGTTGCGACGTTAAGGTTCAGTCGTTAGTATTCTGCTTACATGTGGTATCAGAGCCAACCCAACATGGCTAGGGTTCCTTATACAATATCTGGTTAAATCTCGACGTAAATGATATATATATTTTCTGATCCTGTACCATTAAATGCTTCCGTTGCATACTGACAATTAAATCTGCATAATCAACCATTACAATGTATCTTCGAGTTGTGTTTGCTACTTTGTGCAGAGAGGACCATTCCAAGAACAGTTACAATACTGGGAAATAAATCAAGAAAACCTCTCGGATTCACAATTTGATTGTCAAAAATCAAACTGATAATTGAGTTCTGAATCATAAACAAGGATTTCAACAACTAATCTGCTCAAAAGTGTTTAGTTGGTTGATTTTGGCTTGCTGTCTAAGTAATTAGACATGTGATTTGTTTGTATCAAGTGAATAATAATCTGCTCAAAAGTGTTTATTTATTCAAGTTAAACAAATGAATCAATGTATAGTGAAGTATTGAATCGACAAGATTGCATACTTTATCTGCTCAAAAGTGTTGGAGTTATGTAAATTGCCCTTGTGTTCAATACTTTGGCTATGCAAATCTAGTATAAATAGTTTTTGTCCAAAGATGATACTATGCTTATACGATTATGTGTTGGGAAAAGATCAGAAATAATTTTTTCCTTTTGTTTGTTGACACTTAATATCTAACCACTGTAATATTTGACATTTGGTTTTGCAGTTCCTCACATGACATCCCTTAACTTCAATAACATTGAGACGTTGACCGGTTCTAACTACAAGAAGTGGAAGGAAGATGTCGAAATGGTTCTTGGCCTTATGGATCTCGACTTGGCATTAAGGGAGGAAAAACCTGCAGCAATTACTGCCATAAGCATTGCAGATCATAAGGCAAAGTTTGAAAAATGGGAGAGAACAAACCGAATGTCACTGATGATCATGAGGAAGGCCATGGCTCCATCAGTTAAAGGAGGTGTTCCAAAACAAGACAATGCAAAAGACTTTTTGGCTGCAGTTGGGGAAAAGTTTAAGGAATCAGACAAGGCAGAAACTGGGACTTTTCTCACTCAGATTACTTCCATGAAATTTGATGGTGAGGGAAGTGTCAGAGAACACATTCTCAAAATGGTTGACCTTGCTCAGAAGTTGAAGGACCTTGAAGTACCCATGACTGACCAGTTCTTAGTTCATATGGCCTTGAACTCCTTACCTCCAAAATATGGGCAGCTCAAAGTTTCTTACAACACCCAAAAAGTCAAATGGAGCATCGATGAACTGATCACTATGTGTGCACAGGAAGAAGATCGGCTCAAAAGTGACAAATCAGTAGATGTGAATTTTGTACAGGGAGAAAAACGCAAAAGGGACTTCACTCAAGGTTCAACCGTGGCTGCTGGTAAGAAGAAGAAGAAAGAAATTTCTTCTTCATTTAAAAATGCTAACATCATCTCTAAAGGATCTCATAAAATAAAGCCTGATAACATTGAAACTGAGAAAGAAAATGAGTGTTATTTTTGCAAAGAAACAGGTCACTTAAGAAAGAATTGCAATGGCTTCAAGAATTGGCTTGTTAAGAAAGGTAATGACATAAATGTTTTTGTGTGTGTTGAGTCTAATTTAGTTTACATTCCTCCTAAAAGCTGGTGGTTTGACACAGGCTGCTCAATTCACATAACTAATTCTTTGCAGGGCTTCTCAAAAACAAGGGTGATAAACAATGAAGTCTACAATGTCTATGTGGGGAATGGGAGCAAAGTTGCTGTCGAATCCATAGGAAGTGTCAAATTAGTTCTTTCTTCTAGTTTCATTTTAGACTTGAGTCCAGTTCTTTATGTACCTTCCATGCGAAAGAATTTAATTTCTGCATCTAAGCTAGTTAATTCCGGCTTTACATTTGTGGGTGACAGTCAAAGTGTAAAGTTTTTCCATTCAAATGACATGAATAAATTACTTGGTGAAGCTCATCTCAAGGTTGATATGTGGCAAATGAATTGTACTTATGAAAATGAATGTTTTAACGTTCAAAGTGTTGATTCTAAACAAGTGTTCACTCGTGCAAAAACCTCAATGCTTTGGCATAAAAGGTTGGGGCACATCTCTAAAGAAAGGATCATCACACTTACAAAACAAAACTTACTGCCATAACTTGATTTCAGCAACTTTAAAGAATGTATTGATTGTTTCAAAGGAAAACTTACTAACACTAGAAAAATAGGTTCAAACCGTAGCCAGTCTCTACTAGAAATAATACATACTGATATCTGTGGACCTTTTCCAAATAAAACCATATGTGGAAAATCATATTTCATAACCTTCATTGATGATTTTTCACGGTTTGCATATGTTTTTCTTATTTCTGAAAAGTCTGAAGCCTTGCATTGTTTTAAAACTTTTCGTTTGGAAGTTGAAAAACAACTAGAAAAACACATTAAAATTGTGAGATCCGATAGAGGTGGTGAGTATTTTGGCAGGTTCACTGAGGCTGGACAACACAAAGGACCTTTTGCAAATTATCTTGAACAAAATGGCATCATGGCTCATTACACTACCCCTGGGACTCCTCACCAAAATGGAGTTGCTGAACGAAGGAATCGAACCCTGAAGGACATGATCAGATCCATGTTTGCACATTCAAAGCTTCCAATGTTTCTTTGGGGAGAAGCACTCAAAACTGCAACTTATATACTGAACCGTGTACGAAGCAAGTCTGTTGATATGGTACCTTTCGAAGCTTGGACTGGAAGGAAACCGAGTTTTAATCACCTTCGTGTATGGGGTTGTGATGCTGAGGCCAGATTTTATAATCCAACAGAGAAAAAACTTGACCCGATAACCACCAGTTGCAAGTTTATTGGCTATTCCGAAAAATCTAAAGGGTATAAGTTCTATTGCCCTAACAGTTATTCGAGGATCATGGAAACACATAATGCAAGATTTCTTGAAGATGAGGATGCAACCGACATCAGCACATCTCCAGAATTCGAAGAAATCCCAGTTGATAATGGGTTACTTGATCAGCAAGCCTATGCTACTATTATTCCCATGGATTTGCAGCCACGTCCTCTTCCTGACAACTTAAATATGCCTTATGAAGATGATACAATAAATGGGGAGCACGTGCCCCATACAGATATACAAGGAAGTGAAACTCATATGCCAGAGCAACCAACTGAAGAAAACCCCACGAATGCCCCAGTCATTGGAGTTTTGGAAACCAATATTCGAAGGTCCCAGCGGGTACGTAAGGCAGCACTGTTGCCTGATTTTGTATACCTTAATGAGGCAGAACATACGATAGGCGATGAAGATGATCCCTTATCCTACAATCAAGCCATAACAAGTGCTCGATCAACGTTATGGAAACATGCCATGCACAAAGAACTGGAGTCTATGGAGAAGAATAATGTGTGGAGCTTAGTTCCAAAACCTACTGGGACAACAAAGATCGTCGGTTGTAAGTGGGTATTCAAAACAAAACGAGACTCACAAGGAACTATTGAAAAACACAAAGCTAGGCTAGTGGCAAAGGGTTTTACGCAAAGAGAAGGAATAGATTATAATGAGACATTCTCTCCAGTCTCAACAAAAGGTTCTATGAGAATAATCCTTGCTCTCACGGCACACTTTGATTTAGAACTTCATCAAATGGACGTCAAGACGGCATTCCTAAATGGAGATCTTGAAGAAGATATCTACATGCAACAAGCACCTGGATTTGTTGAAAAGGGGAAGGAAACGATGGTATGTAAACTGTACAAATCTATATATGGCTTAAAACAAGCCTCAAGGCAATGGAATAAGAAATTTGATCAAGTAATGGCAGCTTCTGGTTTCCAAGAAAACAAAATGGATGAGTGCATTTATCTAAAGGTTCTTGGCGCAAAAGTCATATTCTTAGTATTGTATGTGGATGATATATTGTTGGCCAGTTCCGATATGTCTCTACAATAGTCAACTAAGAGTATGCTCACTCAAAACTTTGACATGAAGGATCTGGGGGAAGCTAGATTCTTTTTGGGAATAGAAATCATAAGAAATCGTGCTAAGAAGTCTCTTGGTCTCTCCCAAAGGCAGTACATCGATAGAGTCACTAAAAGATTCAACATGGACAAGTGCTCGAATGGTGAATTGCCTATAGGCAAAGGAGATAAACTGAGCAGTGATCAATGCCCTAAAAATGAATTGGAGAAAGAGGGAATGAAAGACAAGCCATATGCATCTCTTGTAGGAAGCCTTATGTATGCTCAGGTATGTACAAGACCGGACTTGGCTTTTGCAGTGAGTGTACTAGGAAGGTTTCAATCAAATCCTGGTTTATCTCATTGGGTTGCAGCGAAAAAGGTACTGAGATATCTTAAAAGAACAAGAGATTTCATGTTAACTTACAGTCGTGTGAATAAGCTGGAATTAGTAGGGTTCACAGATTCAGACTTAGCAGGTTGTGTGGACGACAGAAAATCAACAAATGGTTATATCTTTCTGTTGGCTAATGGTGCAGTATCTTGGAAGAGTGCAAAACAAAAAGGCATTGCGTCTTCAACTATGGAAGCTGAGTTTATAGGCTGTTATGCAGCAACTCAACAAGCCGCTTGGCTTAAGAACATGATAAAAGGATTGGAGATCGTTGATAGTATTGAAAGACCTCTCAAGTTGTATTGTGACAACAAAGCTTCAGTCTTCTTTTCGAAAAATAACAAGAGGTCTTATGCTAGTAGGTTAATGGATATCAAGTACTTAAAGGTAAGAGATGAAGTGAAAAATGGGACTGTCGAAATTGAGTACATCAACACAAGTCTAATGGTTGCTGACCCAATGACAAAGGCCTTACCAGTGGGAGTCTTCAAGAAACACGTTTTCAACATGGGAGTACGAGAACTCTTTGATTCAGTTAATGAGTGGGAGTAAGCACTTATGGGTGGTGTTGGTTTTATCTCAGATATTTTGTTCATTGTTGATAGTTGTTAGTTGTCTTGCATTTCATTATTATCGTATTGATTTGTTTAAATGACAAGTTATGTTTCTACAAACAACTTTGGTACTGGAATTATTCCAGTTTGTTATATGGAACTAACGTTATGAATTGTTAGATCTTAATGTCATGACTCTCAAGGTAACATAGTATTTAGAGTTTAATATGTATGTGATTGCAGAGTGCAAAGTATGAATGATATGTGCTTTGTTTTCTGTGGTTCTGTATTTTACTCGAGATGACAAGTTACTAAGAAGGATAAGTTGCAAGCTTTTGTGAACTCAATGATCATCATGATTCTTATGGCATTAGGGCTTATCATTGACATTCAAGTGGGAGAATGTAAAACCTAGTTTGAATGGCAATGAGATTACAACTGGACTACTTGGGTGGCACTTAACTAGTTACACTAGTTATGTGAAACACAAGAAGTCTGAGTGCCTTGGTGCGATAAGGATTGTGGAGTTTTATATATATTGCAACTGGTCTGTTGAATCCTTATCGAATATATACTAGTATGTAGAGTCATGATGGGACTTAAACTTGTTAAAGAGATAGAGGTTGTTACTCCTTCAGATAATAGGCCGGATGGGGAAAAACCCTAATGACGTATATATGTTTATATATATATATATATATATATATATATATATATATATATCAGGTCCCTGCTTCCACACACACACTTTTCGATATCTAAAACCCTATTCATTTAGAGAGGAGTATTCTGAGTGTTGGAAGTAGAAGACTTCTTCT
Source organism: Cotoneaster glaucophyllus (assembly GCA_036320875.1). Lineage (NCBI taxonomy): Eukaryota > Viridiplantae > Streptophyta > Magnoliopsida > Rosales > Rosaceae > Cotoneaster > Cotoneaster glaucophyllus. The sequence continues at coordinate 31,671,901 of CM070059.1, read as the reverse complement.
GTTGTTTCTCCATGGCGATACCTCCAGGTAAGTTGATCTTGCAGAATATAAACTGATGTTTTCAAGTTACTGCATGATCTGGTAGTTTGGTAATCCTAATGTTATGTTGGTTTGTTGCGACGTTAAGGTTCAGTCGTTAGTATTCTGCTTACATCCTCAGAACATAATAAGGCAATGGAGCAATAACAATGTCATTGCAATTCCTGGGTACATTTCGTATGTTAATTTATGGAAAATCAAATTTAGTTTCAACTTGAAAAAAAAAAAAAATTGTGCATGTAAATATATATCATATATTTTTGAAATTAACTTATATGCGCTAAAATTTCTAAGAAAATTTAACGCTTGAATTCAAACCACTTAAAAAGTAATAAATTTGCTATAAGTATGTTGTATGTTAAAGGGACTCCCCACCTTAAAGTTTCTAAAATCATGTCGTCTAGTTCCATCAAATATTTTGTTAGTTTGCCGATGAGGTACACCTGTCAGGCCTACAATTCCAATGAGACGACACTACATGAATGTTGCCCTCTCAGGAACCGGATTTCCTCTGGATCCAAAGGAACTGAGCCCAAGGATCAAATGATCCAGGCTATTGAAATTTGATCCGGGCTATATAAACGTGATTAATGTGGAAAAGTGACCAAAAAAGCTCAACCAACCCTATGGCCGTTTTTTGCTGGGGTTAATGGGTTTGGATTGTAATTCTATTTCACAAAATAAAACTAAAATAAAGTGATGCATGTGGTGTAAGATCATGTAGAAAGGATGGGTGAATGGTGAACTTCCAAGATAGGGTCATTCACCTTTTAACTATGACTCTTCCTTCACAAGCATAATATGACTCCATAAATCTACCAATGAATCTTGAGTTTATGAGTTTCGATAATAAGTTTTCGGGCCATCAATTGAGTGAAATATATATATAGGATCTAATTTTTTTTATTTTTTATTATTATTTTTTTTTTTTGTGGTGGGAAACTTTGGTTTCTTATTCTTATACCGCACAGCTCGTGGTAACAAATCTTGGAAAAAAAAAATAGTGTAATAAATTAATTATTGTCATCACATGCCATGTATATATGTTTCACTTCACGTTGGTCACGGCGATGGATAATTTGGTAATTGTAATGCAAATGACACTAAAGTTTACCACCACGTGGCCAACTTCCACGGCAACCGTTGGCCCTTGCAAATCATTACAAAAACAAAGGAAGCTCCTCCAAGAATATACAATATATTAAAGTAAAAAACAGATGACACTGGGCAACATAACAAGGTTTTCCAGCAGTTGTATACGACAAATAGTCACTTTTTGCTAATAAAATTTAAAAAAAAATTGAACTCATCATGTAGTCTCCACCACCTTAAGTTTTTAGCATAATTAACATAATAATATTATAAAAAAATGTACTTTAAATCTCACTTTGAAATAGTCCCGTTAGCATCTAGCTTTGGTTTTTTGCCCTAGTACTCAACAATTTTCGGATTTTTTACCCTCCAATTTTCTATTTTAATATAAAAATCCATCCTCAGAACATAATAAGGCAATGGAGCAGTAACAATGTCATTGCAATTCCTGGGTACATGTCGTGTGTTAATTTACGGAAAATCCAATTTAGTTTCAACTTGAAAAAACAAAATTGTGCACGTAAATATATATCATATATTTTTGACATTAACTTATATTGGCTAAAATTTCTAAGAAAATTTAACGCTTGAATTCAAACCACTTAAAAAACAATAAATTTGCTATAAGTATGTTGTATGTTAAAGGGACTCCCCACCTTAAAGTTTCTAAAATCATGTCGTCTAGTTCCATCAAATATTTTGTTAGTTTGCCGACGAGGTACATGTGTCAGGCCTACAATTCCAATGAGACGACACTACGTGAATGTTGCCCTCTCAGAACCGGATCCTCTCCAGACCTAAAGGAACTGAGCCCAATGATCAAATGATCCGGGCGATTGAAATTTGATCCAATAGCTACAACTATTATAATTTTAAGAAGGCCCCCTGTTTGTAGCCGTTGGATCAAATTTCAATGGCCTGGATCATTTAATGAGTGGGCTGAGTTCCTTTGGATCCGAAGGGGATCCAGTTCCGTCCTCTCAAAGCACAAAATGATGCACCCCGACCCTGAATATCCACTAGGACTCCGAATCGAGCTATGCTGGCCGACACCTGGAAGGTGACGAAGCCATAAAGTATGGTGATGTGGAAAATATGAATAAATTTAAACTTAATAATGTCTAAAGACAAGAGTGCGCTGAGAGTGGGAATGGACCCATTTCACATGCGACGTTAGAGCATAAGTAAAGTACAGTAGTGTGGGTAATGATCATACCCTCAGAGGTAACCACCTATACTGAGATTCGTCAAGAATCCTCGTCGATACGAACTACAGCAACTAAACCTGGATGGGCGAAGAACATAAAATGTGAGTGGGCAAAAACAAAGTTTTTGAAAACATCTTTCTTTTTAAAATGTAATAACCCCTCACCGTAAAACCCGTATAACTTCCCAGAAAATAATAATACATAAGTATATAGAAATCATACCCGAGAGTAATGAAAACCAAGTATATGCCACGTCAAGTATCTCATCAATAAAATAAGTAAGCCAGGTGTAATAGATCAATGTAAAATGACATGTCAGCCGGAGTCACCTAACGTGACCTGTACGGTTGAGCCTATAGCTCATCTACCAATTCCTGCACACGAGTCGGAACCACCTAATGTGGTCTGTACGACAAGCTAGGTGTAAATAAGTACGCTCAAGTGCTATGATCACGTGAAGGTTGTGCAAAGTATCGCAAGTCACCTACAAGTTGGAACCACCTAATGTGGTCTGTACGACAAGCTAGGTGTAAATAAGTACGCTCAAGTGCTATGATCACGTGAAGGCTGTGCAAAGTATCGCAAGTCACCTACAAGTTGGAATCACCTAATGTGGTCTGTACGACAGGTTGGCACCTACCTTGGATCCAAGGTGAGCATGTGGTGCGGGAGGTGAATGATCATGTGAAGGCTAGGCCCTGGCCTCGGGCGGAGCACTAACACCGGGGTGCAAGATACTGAGCACCAAATGCAACTAAACATAACCATACACACTGCAATCACTATCATCAATATGTACTCACTTGAAGCTTACCTGGGCCTCCGCATCATCATTCAATTATATGCAAAACTATACTAATGCAAATACTAAAATATAATGCATTCTTAACATGGCATTTAAATCGTGAATTCCTTTAAAAACAGTTTCTGGAAATTGTAAAGTATATATACATATATATAGAAAACAAAAGCCCACTCACCTGGAGTCCGTGCTACAACTTCCTAGCACGAATATCGAGGCGTCACGAACGATCGGCGCCTATAACAATTATCAAATCACATATCAGAATTCTTATCAATAGAACACGTAACTCACATAAAACACATCCTAAAGGACATTCTAGAATGATTTGAGACCCATTGACCAAAAGTCAACCGTCGATCAAAGATCGACGGTAGGGTCCATAACCCTACGTAACTCGATCCGGAAGATCTGCATCTCAAATTTCTGTTCCGAAATTTTCAAAGATACACATTATGGTTTTAGAATAACATATTAAAGTTTCGTTACGATCCAACGGTTGGATCTCCGCCAATTGCCAAAACCAAGTGGCGGTTAACGTTTTATTTTATGAAATTACAAATCCAATTCGGAAAAATCCGTATGTCGGATTCTCGATCTGTAAGTTCCTATGGTCCTTAAATATTACGTACTATAATGTATTAAAGTTTAGTGACGATCTAACGGTCGGATCATCGATTTATATACTATTCAAGTGGTGGACCTTAATGAAATTTCGCCAGATTCTGCAGATTTTGCAGATTTCCTGGGCAATCTTTTGAACTCCATATCTCACTTGTTTCTCAACCAAAATTGACCCATAATTTACTAAATCGAAGCTAGAGAAGTGTAGAATAAAATTATACCTGCTTTGATCCAAATGGTGGCTGGAGATGGCCAGAAAAAAGCCTGAAAGACGACAGAAATTCGCTAGAATTTCTTGGCAACCTTTCAACGTCCATAACTTTGTCAATACTCAATGTAATCAAGTGATTCAAAAACGAAAATCATATTTCTAAATGAGATGAAGAGATTGGTACCTTGGACGATGGATAACTCGCTGTGGTTTGGCTGTAAAATGCCTTGAAATTGGCGGAGGTCGTCGGAAACTAGGCAAACTTTAAATCGTTATAACTTTCTCATTTCTTCACTAAATTAAACGATCCAAACATGAAAATTTGTCTAATCGGTGAGAGGAATCGATTTATACCTGTTTTGAGTTCAAAAGATGGCTGGTAATTGTCTGAAACTGAAGGGAAACCCACGGCTCAAATGAAGGTTCTTGAAATGGCATCCATGCACAGTATTCCGAGAAACCAAAATTTGATTCAGGTTTCTAGGTCCGAGGAGAGTAAGAATGTGGTGATTTTCAAGTTGTTAATTCGTCGGGAAGGTGGATTGGTGCTCAAGTGTCACGGGGAGGGAGTTGAGGACGAGAGAGATATGTGAGCTGAGAAGAGAGTCACGGGAGAAAGAAGGAGAAGAGGAAAAGAAGAATCCAGAAAAATGTTGACCAATATGTGGGTCCCACGTGGCACAACCAATTTCACATGTTCAATTGTCAATTTACCAAGATGCCCTCGACATTTAAAGGTTCATAAAATCTTCGTTATAACTATTCACGAAGGTGAAAGCCTGAACCTTGGGAATGATACCTTCACTGGTGTATTCCACTTCTCGCATTCAATGGCATCCCAAGTAGAATTTTGAGAAATGACGCCAAAGGTATACATCCTCGAAACGTACTAAACTACTAACCAACTTTACGACACGAACTAAAAGGTCTTCCCAGTTTTCTCGACACTCAAAACATTCTAACAGTGAGATGTCCTTTCGTATTTTGATCCTACTGTCTACCTATGGAAGTGATCGAAAATGTGGCTAGTTGGAGAGGTTATGTTTACCTAGATAGGTGATAAGGTAAAAACAACTATGAATTTACTGTCCTAATACAAAGGTTGCTCCTAATGTTCTGAGATTTAGTTTCTTCGGCTCAACAATCACAAATAATCAGTCTATTAGTCGCACACTAATAAACAGATTTATGACATTTTGATATTCTTCGTTACCCTGAAACTGTGAACCGACATTCTGGTATAAAGGTATCATTCCCAGATACCAGCACATGTGTCTGATATCAGAAGTTATACCGCTTGAATACTGGTTGACGGTTCCTGGATATCGAACAATATCGTCAATTAATAGCACCACCATAGGCTGATTACAGACTAGAGCCCGCTCAAGTGGGTGGTTTTGGACGACTAATAAGGAACTGGTCATGTGAGGGGGTTCTATAATTCTAGAGGGAATACTCACTACTTCGAAGATTTTTGTACTAATCATAGGTATAACAACTCAAACTTCGGTGCCTATACTCATCAAAATGACGAGTACATCACCAAAAGAAATTCGGAAACTAGTATTGGTTAAGATGTCCCAAAGCCGGAAAGAGGAATTTACTAATAATCTACTTTAGAACGGGCTTAAACGGAAGTCGATCTTTCTCCTGAAAATTTGAAATGATAATTAATGACCGTCCCCCAGATACAAGATAATTTTGGAATCTTGACGAAGTAAAATTCATAAGAATCCCAATAAATGGTATGCTAACGGGTATTGCCAAGGAATCAAAATCAGTTATGGTTTCCTATCTCGAAAAAGTTGATTATGATGGCGTGAAAATAAAGATGGGATTGATTTACAGATCCCTAATGATACACCGATCGATACCTTAGCCCTACTTTGGGGCCATCAACTAACCTCAAATCTACATCTTTCCTAGATAGGGAAGTTCTTAGCTTTAAGTCTAAAAGCGTTCGCCAACGTGACTTTCTAAAATGTCGACAAAACTGCCTAAAACTTAGGAAAAACTAACATATTTTTCGTATTCGATGACGTGGCAAGATTCGAACATTAGGCTCAAGAACTGAGAATGCTTACATCACGCGTGTGATGAACGCAATACTGCCCAACTTATGCTCTGATACCAAATTGACACACCCCGACACGGAATGTCTACTAGGACTCCGAATCGAGATGTGCTGGTCGACACTTGGAAGGTGACGAAACCATAAAGTATGGTTATGTGGAAAATATGAATAAATTTAAACTTAATAATGTCTAAAGACAGGAGTCCGCTGTGAGCGGGAATGGACCCATTTCACACGCGACGTTAGAGCATAAGTAAAGTACAGTAATGTGGGTAAGGATCATACCCTCAGAGGTAACCACCTATACTGAGATTCGTCAAGAATCCTCGTCGATACAAACTACAACAACTAAACCTGGAGGGGCAAAAAAACAGAAAACGTGAGTGGGCAAAAACAAAGTTTTTGAAAACATCTTTCCTTTTAAAATGTAATAACCCCTCACCGGAAAATCCGTATAACTTCCCAGAAAATAATAATACATAAGTATATAGAAATCATACCCAAGAGTAGTGAAAACCAAGTATATGCCACGTCAAGTATCTCAGCAATAAAATAAGTAAGCCAGGTGAAATAGATCAATGTAAAATGATATGTTAGCCGGAGTCACCTAATGTGACAGGTACAGCTGAGCCTATAGCTCATCTACCAATTCCTGCACACGAGTCGGAACCACCTAATGTGGTCTGTACGACAGGTTACGTGTAAATAAGTACGCTCAAGTGCTACAATCACGTGAAGGCTGTGCGAAGTATCGCAAGTCACCTACGAGTCGGAACCACCTAATGTGGTCTGTATGACAGGCTAGCACCTGCCTTGGATCCAAGGTGAGCGTGTGGTGTGGGAGGTGAATGATCACGTGAAGGTTAGGCCCTAGCCTCGGACGGAGCACTAACACTGGGGTGCATGATACTGAGCACTAAATGAAACTAAACATAACCATACACACTGCAATCACTATCATCAATATGTACTCACCTGAAGCTTACCTGGGCCTTCACAGCATCATTCAATTATATGCAAAACTATACTAATGCAAATACTAAAATATAATGCACTCTTGACATGGCATTTAAATCGTGAATTCCTTTAAATACAGTTTCTGGAAATCTTAAAGTATGTATACATATATATAGAAAACAAAATCCCACTCACCTGGAGTCCGCGCTACAATTTCCTAGCACGAATATCGAGGCGTCACGAACAATCGACGCCTATAACAATTATCAAATCACATCTTAGAATTCTTATCAATAGAACATGTAACTCACATAAAACACATCCTCAAGGACATTCTAGAATGATTTGAGACCCATTGACCAAAGTCAACCGTCGATCAAAGATCAACGGTAGGGTCCACAACCCTACGTAACTCGATCTGGAAGATCTGTATCTCAGATTTCCAATCTGAAACTTTCAGAGATCCACATTATACTACTAGAATAACATACTAAAGTTTCGTTACAATCCAACGGTTGGATCTCCGCCAATTGCCAAAACCAAGTGGCAGTTAACGTTTTATTTTATGAACTTACAAATCCAATTTGGAAAGATCCGTATGTCGGATTCCCGATCTGTAAGTTCCTATAGTCCTCAAATATTACTTACTATAATGTATTAAAGTTTAGTGACAATCCAATGGTCGGATTGTCGATTGCTATACTATTCAAGTGGCAGACCTTATTGAATTTTCGCCGGATTCTGTAGATTTTGCAGATTTCCTGGGCAATCTTTAGAACTCCATATCTCACTTATTTCTCAACCAAAATTGACCCATAATATACCAAATCGAAGCTAGAGAAGTGTAGAACAAAATAATACGTGCTTGGAGTCCAAATGGTGGCTGGAGATGTGAGAAAAATAGCCTGAAAGACGGCTGCCCGCGGAAAAAAGGGGAAATTCGCCAGAATTTCTCGGCAACCTTTCAACGTCCATAACTTTATCAGTACTCAACGAAATCAAGTGATTCAAAAAAAAAAAAATCATATTTCTCAACAAGTGGAAGAGATTGGTACATTGCACGATGGATAAATCGCCGTGGGATGGCCGTAAAATGCCTCGAAAGTGGCGGAGGTCGCCGGAAACTGGGCAAACTTTAAATCGTTATAACTTTCTCATTTCTTCACTAAATTAAACGATCCAAACATGAAAATTCATCTAATCGGCGAGAGGAATCGATTTATACCTGTTTTGAGTTTCAAAAGATGGCTGGAAATTGTCTGAAACTGAAGGGAAACCCACGGCTCCAATGAAGGTTCTTGAAATGGCATCCGTGCACAGTATTCCGAGAAACCAAAATTTGATTCAGGTTTCTAGGTCCAAGGAGAGTAAGAATATGGTGATTTTCAAGTCGTTAATTCGTCGGGAAGGTGGATTGGTGCTTAAGTGTCAGGGGGAGTGAGCTAAGGGCGAGAGAGATATGTGGGCTGAGAAGAGAGTCACGGGAGAAAGAAGGAGAAGAGGAAAAGAAGAATCTAGAAAAATGGGGACCAATTCGTAGGTCCCACGTGGCACAACCAATTTCACATATTCAATTGTCAATTTACCAAAATGCCCTCGATATTTAAAGGTTCATAGAATCTTCGTTATAACTCCAAATTATTTCCATTTGCGCCTACGCGTTTGTAGTGACGAGTACTACGAGAATACACCAAGAAAATGAGTCCTTCGTGACACGACACGACAGTCAATGAAAGTCAACGCATTTGCCTCATAGGGCATTTTCGTAATTTCACTTATTAAAATTATAAAAGCTGTAAAATTGGGAACGGGTCGTTACTCAAAATGTTGATTGAATCAATTTTAATGTTAAAAATTGTGTGGCTTTAAACAAAGGGAAATTCGCATTTTTCTACTCAAGTTTTCCAATTTTCATCTTTTATACCTAAATATTTTTCGTGTCACTTTCATACCAAAACATTAATTTTTCTACCAACTTCATACATTCATTAGTCTATTTGTTAGCTAATCGCGTGATAGCAGCTCATGTCACAACATGACACCAAAATAAAAATTGGTAGTGAATTCGACTAATAAAACTTAAGTGCAAACGCACCCTTAATTGTGAAGCTATTTAGATTAATATATAAAGAAATTGTTATTAGTACTTCTAAAAGGTCATCTTGCACTCATATCTTTTTCAATTTTCTCAGTAAGGATGAGCGCAGACTGATTTTTTTTTTTTTAATGGCAATAGAAGCCCATGTATTATAATTTGACAAAAAATAGTATGTAGTTTTTTGATGCCTATATAGCAATTATTTCTCTATCTTCAAAAGGGAGCTGTAAGTATTGGTATGCAAAAGAGTCATCATGCACTCATATACTATACATGGAGGAGTGCACATGATTTTTAAGTGACAATAATAGTCTCACTTTTTGAAAATCAATAATTATATATACATATGAGCGCTCAAACACTAACTAGTTAGAATTTTAGTACGGCGCTAACCATCATCTATGTTAGCTCCAAATAATAACTTAATTGGTTAAATATTTTCCTATCTCAATGAGTTTTTCCAGGATTGATCTTTTAACGATAACCTAAAAAACAATCGGTTTAATGTATGAGATTGCTTTGTGGAACTGGCCTAGATAAACATAATTAGAGTCATATTAAGTTAAGAACCAACTAACACTCGTTATAAATTTGAGAATGAGCATAAAATTGTAATTACATTCATGGGCACGTAATACTTTTTACATGTGTTTGAATTTCTCGTGTATGGAGCACGAGATACACGTTTGCCATCTTGGGTATGAATTTCATACGCTTGAGTTACATTTCTTTATAGCTAGGCTATTCCCATTACAAAAGTCTAAGATTTTAATAAGGGTGTTATTTGATACATGGTCATAAGTTAAATAAAAGGCTATCGTAATTACCATTTCTCAACATTTGCAAAATATATTACCCTTCGCGTACGGACCGCGCAGTATCACGGTTTGATAATATTTTTCTTCACTTGTAAGTGAATCTTGTAGGTGACGAATTCGATTCCAAATTAGGTTGCCCATTATGTGGTTAAGCCAAACTCCCTACTTCCTCTAACGTAAAATATATCGTTGTACTTAAAAAAAAAAAAATTGTTCCTCTCCCCGACAAATCAAAAATTTTAGGCCCAAGCAAATCCAACAAAATAAAGTACATACTAGGAGCCAACTCAAGTATCGAGTTCGAGTATCCTTTCCTTTGTACGCCACCGTTTCGACCAAAACTAAAAACAAATAAAATAAAAATAAAAAATGTCGACCGTTGTAAGAAGCAGCCCACTTGTAGGAATTTAATCAGCTTTGTATTTTTGAAGTAAAATTTAAAATTAAATTGCTTCGTTCTTATTTTCTTTCTGCTTCAATTCGTTCTTCGACAGTCTCCGTTTTTTCTCGCCAAATCTTCCGCCTCTTGTCTCTGCGCCTGCGGACTCTCACCAGCAACGTCAACTTCTTCACTCGCTTCTCAAGTTCTTTACGTTCCCCATTTCGAGGTCGCAGACAGGCAACCCATTTCAGGTAATCAATTCTTCCATTAAATTTTTTTATTTTTTTATTTTTTTTGAACCAATCCGTTAAAATTATTGTTTCTTGTATAATACTCCTCCTCCGTATTTCTTCAAGTGCTGAAATTGGTAAGTTTTATCTATTTATTATAATTTATAATAATTTTATTTATTTATTTCCTATGTGTAATCTTTGTCAAATTGTCAAATATCTTCACGATTTTATTTTGGAAACTGGGGATTCCATTAAATCTTGCAGGAATAAATAAATAAAAACATCCCATTTTTTGTTTTGGTTCAGGGTAAAAATAAAATCGTCATTTTCTTGTTAGGAAGATTTGTGGGTTTTTTGGTACCATTTGCTTGATGACCAAATTTTAAATTTGACATTTTACGAACCATGGAATTTCATATTATTTGGACTAGTTCTTTAACATTCCTCTCGTTTTTGTTCTCTGGGGAAAAAGTTTATGTATGTATGTATGTATGCCCTCCACCTTGTTTTGTTGTCATAGGATCTAATTTTGAATGGAACTGTATAGACCCGAAATTCGAATATTTTAGAAAGGTAGTTATCAGTTGATGATCACTGTAACTAGTTTTCGTTAAAAAAATATATCCGATGTTCAATCTTCAAAGGGTTTAGGGTGTTATGCTGGTTGAGGTAGTAGGAACCATACCTGAAAATAGATGTTCAACGAGCAAAGATAATGGTTGGTGACTGGTTTTCCTGTTTTTCCTTGTACTGTTGATTAAATGTTTTTTTTTTGGTTTCCTTTTCGTATCCCCCTCTTAATTTTGTTTGAACCAAATAGGTTACTAAGTTGCAAGTTTGTTTTGGGTTTTCTTTTGGAATCGGGTGTGCAGTATGTGTCACTACTGTGGTGCGGAATTGACACAATCCAAGGAAAAGACCTGCAAAGTTTGTGCCGAGAAACAGGAGCGAGAATCTGTGAAGCAGGGTAAGGCGATTTTGTATACAGTGCAAATGATCACTCCAACAACTTCATTGTCAGGCAGTGACACTTCTGTCTCTAGCTGCAGTAAGTGTCCATCTTGCTTTCTAGTCATACATTTTGGCCTTTCTTGAAACAGCAGATTTTAGTCTATGCTGATGTGTTTGATAATTTCGTTTAACTTCTGATCTTTTAGGTGAGCTTTCTGTGGATGTGAGCTCATGTGATAGGTATGTACCCTCCCCGTATTGTAATTTGTTTCTGGTTACTATAACCTTTCTTTAGAACTTTGCATGACCGCCATTTCACTTTAACGTCATCTAGGGTTAATCAAGAAGAAAACACAATATGCAGTTCTAAAATGGATGTCAGCAATCAATCTAATGGTAGACTACAGAATTCAAGCTTTGAGCATCCAGTAAATGGTCTTGATATTGTGTATACAGTAAATGTGATGATCATGAAGCAAAAGATAGTAACGAAAATGAAGATTCAAATTATTTAGAAGATGATACAAATGCTGGGATATGGGAACCCCCTGAACCTCATGATCCAGAGGCTGATGGTGAGGAATGTGGTGATGGCATGAAAGGGGAAAAACGTAGTCCTTTGGGTCATTCTAGGGACAAAGGAAGTGGAAGTTACAGGTTTAAAGAGGAAAAACAAAGACCAATGGAAGCACTGGTTAATGGAAAGTTTAAGGCTCTGATCAGCCAGCTACTTAGATCCGCGGGTGTTGCATCTTATGAGGAGGGCGGTGAGAGTTGGGTTGAAGTTATTGCTTCTTTGTCATGGGAAGCTGCTTCACTTTTGAAACCTGATGCTATTGTTGCCAAAGAAAGGGATCTAGATGGCTACGTGAAAGTAAAATGCATTGCAACTGGTGTTCGCAGCCAAAGGTGACAACAGTAAACCACTGGTTGTCTTTCTCTGTGTTTAATAATTCTCTTCGTCTTTTACTGAATATAGGTCTTTATCATTTTTTTTAGTATCTTTCGTTTATTGAAAACATCCTGGCTGCATGTTTTGTATTCATTTCTTCAGAGAATAGCTGCTGCAAATTCTTTTCTAGTGCAAACTGAGCTTCTTCTTTCTTTCCTCACAGTTATGTGTGGTTGAAGATTCAGTTAGCTATTTCTCTTTCCGTCGACAACTTGTAATCTTTTAACAGAAACTTGTGTCTCCTCTAACTCGTTGGATGCATTTTTTAATAAGGGGAATGCTTGCATGGTTGGTTGCTTAGAAAAACCAGACAATTTCTCTTGTTTGACTATATCAATTTATAAGACTTGTGAGATGCAATTAAAGATTGTAACAAAATAATTCTAGTTAGCAGATTCTGAGAACAACCGTTTACTTTTGTCATCTGTATGCCACTGCAGCCAACTGGTAAAAGGTTTGGTCTTCAAAAAGCATGCTGCACACAAGCTTATGCCGACCAAGTACAAGAATCCAAGGAGTACTTGGTCACTCTTCAGGCGGATTGTCATCCTTTGATTCAATGGAGCTGAGTAAAACATTAATGTTTATTGAGGACTCTTGTACATGCCTGGGCTGTACGGTTAGTAAATCGCGTCCCCCCTCCCTCTTAGTCTTATATCTGCATAATCTATACACATGCACACACACATTCCCAATTGACAAGGTGGGCAGAGCCTTTCTTGTTTAAATTCACTTGACAGCACTGAATACTTAATGACAATCCAGATTCCTTATGGACATGAATTTTTAGGATAATGTACTGATTCTTACATGTTGCATAGTTTTTTGTGTAATATTTACGTTCAAATAGCTTAAGCTTAACTTCAATAAGCCTGTGTTATTTTTTTCATGCACTTTCTGCTAATACATACTCACATATGCAGACCTACTGTTCTCATGTCAAGGTGCCTTCTTTTATTGTTTTCATCATCATGCACAGATTAAGATTTTTTTGGATTCATTCATCGTTTATATGTGTAGGACTCTCTGGTTTCAGAATGTGGATAGGCTAAGCGAGTTGCCTTTCGACATCATACACCATATTCTCTCACTACTCACACCTAAGGACATAGCATGCGCCTGCAGTCTTTCAAAGATATGGCATGGGTGGTTGACTACACTTTGCCATGATATTGGCTGTTTAAAGGAGAGTGAATTTCGAAGTTTGGCTGAAGCAAAACTCAATCTCAGCTTGGAAGGCCCTCTTGTCAAGTACACCATCAATTGTCACAAACATACCGAGCCAAACAAATTGAACGATCTTGTCAATCGCGTTTTGGAAGGAGGGGTGCGGATCTTGGGGATTTCCATAGCCCCCTATCTCGGGAACTTTTATGAGCTTCCAGCCCGAGTTGGTACAAGTTCTTCTGTACATGTTATGGAGTTAGCTAGGATGAGGGTTGAACTTCCAGCAGGTTGTTTGAAAAATCTGTCAGTACTACGCATTGATCTGAGTTATGCTTCGGACCCTTCAATGCGAAGCTTCTTCCACAATTGTCCTCATTTGAAAGTCCTTCACATTGAAGGACAGATATGTGAAGTGCCGAAAGAGAAACAAATGATCAACATTAATTCCATGAGTTTGAGGGAATTACGGATTCGCTTGCAGATTCAGTTGGACAATAAGTTGGACAATCGCGATGCCATTGGTATGCGGACCTCATATGCATAACAAACATAATATTCAGCTACACTTACCCCCGACATAATATGCATAACAAACATAATATTCAGCATAACAAACATATGCATATGAGGTCCGCATACCAACGGCATCGCGATTGTCCAACTGAATCTGCAAACGGATTCGTAATTCCCTCAAACTCATGGAATTAATGTTGATCATTTGTTTCTCTTTCGGCACTTCACATATCTGTCCTTCAATGTGAAGGACTTTCAAATGAGGACAATTGTGGAAGAAGCTTCGCATTGAAGGGTCCGAAGCATAACTCAGATCAATGCGTAGTACTGACAGACTTTTCAAACAACCTGCTGGAAGTTCAACCCTCATCCTAGCTAACTCCATAACATGTACAGAAGAACTTGTACCAACTCGGGCTGGAAGCTCATAAAAGTTCCCGAGATAGGGGGCTATGGAAATCCCCAAGATCCGCACCCCTCCTTCCAAAACGCGATTGACGAGATCGTTCAATTTGTTTGGCTCGGTATGCTTGTGACAATTGATGGTGTACTTGACAAGAGGGCCTTCCAAGCTGAGATTGAGTTTTGCTTCAGTCAAACTTCGAAATTCACTCTCCTTTAAACAGCAAATATCATGGCAAAGTGTAGTCAACCACCCATGCCATGTCTTTGAAAGACTGCAAGCGCATGCTATGTCCTTAGGTGTGAGTAGTGAGAGAATATGGTGTATGATGTCGAAAGGCAACTCGCTTAGCCTATCCACATTCTGAAACCAGAGAGTCCTACACATATAAACATAAATGAATCCAAAAAAACTTAATATGTGCATGATGATGAAAACGATAACCAGTCATGCAAATTTCCTAGAAACAAACCCACTTGTAGACCAGAAATCCCTTAGTCCTAAACCTGAAACACTTGTCAGGCGCAACTTCCCTCATCCAACAATATCTTAGGATGTGAAATAGGTCGCCCTTAGCTGATTCCACAAGATATCCATTACCGCTATATCTTTCAAACAGCTCTTTAGGCGTGAGTAGCTTCAGTTGTGGCGGCTGTGCACCAGGGTTATCAATATCCAGTGAGCTAACTCTTCCCCGCATACTAGCTGCATAGACTTGGCCTCTATAAAATATAACATCAGCGGTTTCAAAGGACTTTATGATCAAATGCCAAGACTTCTGGCCTGCTTTGAACACAGCCAACCTGGAATTCGAAGCGTAAATTGCTACAACGACATAGTTGTCCGGATTCAGAGAGGGATCACCGGACAAGATAACCTTACGGACAAAATGCTCATGGTAGCTGGCTACGCATTTGGGGATGAAGACATCTAGGGGAGGCAGACGAATAACTGGCGATGCTTGTCTGAATGGGTTCCTGAGTGCTATGACGAGTCTTTGGTCTGCGCGATCCACTGTGGTGTCTGCGCGATCTACTGTGGCCAGCCATCCATGGCTAGAGCCACAAGCCCTCATACTAAAGGGCACTTGTAACTGAGCATGGTTGTAGATCCTTCCTTCAGAAATGCTGTACACAAGTCTTTGGTCAGCTTGTGGGCAATTTTCGTTGGGGATCAAGAGCATGGGAAGAAACTGACGCCACCGGTTTGTTGCAAGATTATAGAGTTTGGAAAGAGAACGCCAGTCCTTGCAAACGGCAGCAAAACGAACATGGTCTATGGGTTCCGGCAACTTGTCGAGGATGAGAAAGATGAGTGCAGGAAGGCTTGCCCATCCAGTAGTGCTGAAGCTGACAGGCATGATCCTAGGATAGGGCACCGTGTTAGACTCAAACAATAAGGACAAGAAACAACGACGAAACCAAATCCTTTAAATAAACAATGGAAACCAAATCCTTTTTCGTTTTGGAATTGAAATTGAAATTGAAATTGAAATGGAAACCCAACCCTTCCCCTTCAAGGACAAGGAATCCCACAGCAACAAGGTAAATCCTTCTCCCACAGCAACAAGGAAACAAATGATATGTATTTAATTAATCAATTACTTAAAATTAAGCTAGCAAGCAACAAATCAATGGCCCCCACTCCCCGCACCAGATTATTAACACTAAAAGATCCAGACTTGAAGTTGAAAGATGTAAAACCAGATTATCAACACTAAAAGGTCCGGACTTGAAGTTCAAAGATGCAAAAGAAGAGGGCTTTTCTACAAAACACCAAGAGTTACAATCAAATTTAAGGCTAGAGGCTTTAGGAATCGCCATAGCAGGTCCAGGGCTTTTACCTCCATGAAATCAAAGATCTTTGAGCGGTAAGTTTCGAGTTTCTGCAATGCCGTAATGGAGTAGTGCATATTGCCGATCCTCCATTTGACTGCTTGGATCCATCCTCCCCCTCACCCTCCCTTATTGATGGATGCTCTGCCATGTCCGCCGCCGATGCCTCGGTTTCTACTTTCCGATGTGGCCTCAGGATTTGTCGGACCAAGCAATCTTGGCCGTTCAAAACTGATCTTGGATTACAAACAAAATTTTATTTTATTTTATTTTCCAATTGATTCTCGCGTCTGTTCTCCTTCCCTCTCCGCCATGGAACGGCAATCAGCAGCAGTCATGGAGAGGCCATCTGCATCGGCATCCATGGCTACTTATTAGCATGGTCTAAAATATCCATAATATCCCGATATTTCCATCGAAATTTCCGTGGACTACCGATATTTCCGATATCATCGATATTTTAGACATTGCTAAGTCACCCATGTATCTTACCATGCAATGTATAAAGTGTACAATATTGTACTAATTCATTATATATAAATGATTATGGTGTGTTTAAACTTCTTTCATTAATTACTACATATTTTCTACACTCACAATGTTTGCCAGCTCGCTATATAATCAACTTAAATCAGTTAAATCTATCATGCAATGCATTTCCTTCCAATTTTTTGTGATAAATTAATAGATAATTGACTAAATAAACATCCTGCAAAGTTTCAATAAAAATTTCCAAGTTTTTCTTACAATTTCCGTGGTTTTTATTCAATTTTTATCGATATCGATAATATCCCGATATTTCCATCGAAATTTCCGTGTTTTTGGACTATCGATATTTCCGATATCATAGATATTTTAGACCTTGCTTATTAGACATCCACGGCTACTTATTGGACATCTGCGTCTGCATCCATGGCTGCTTATTAGGCATCTGCATCCATGGCTACTTATTAGACATCTGCATCGCTTGAGTAAATTTCAAACAAACAGATGGAATACGATAGGTATTTTGGGTTGAAGCCTTTTTCTTCCCAGAAGATTTAGCGGCTGGGTTAAAAAATTTCATGCGAACCCGACGTGAAAAGTTCTTGTGAGAGATTTTGACTGAAAAAATGGTTTACCGAAGGGAGATTGAGAGAGGAGAGAAGTTGCAAGATGAACCGGAGAGAGGACGAAGGAGAAGGTGAAGAAGAAACGAAATGTAGGCGCGTCCATCTACGTGAAAAAGAATTTAAACGATAGAGTCAGTAGGTTAACTCGTTAGTTATTACGGAAGAGAGAAATCAGTGGAGATAGAACCAGCACAAGAGTTCATAGACATTATTAATTTCTACCAATGTTGTAAAGCATCATATGCAAAATAGTAATTCTCACTTAAAATATTGAAATATACCAAGCATGTCTCCAGTTTTAAAAAAATACAAAACATAAAAATAAATAAATAAATAAATAAAAATCGGGGTAGGAGCTTTTGCCTTGGTGAAGCCATTATCACTAGGGCTGGAAAAAAATCCCAAAGTTCCCAAACCATACCGAAAATATCTCGATCCCAAATCGAAAATCCCGAAATTTTTGGTACTTATCCCGAACCGATCCTGAGCCATTCGGTATGGGATTCGGCCTGCCCATTCACTAGTTCGGTAATCCCGAACCGAAGCGAAGGGATTCCTTTGTATGCTTTTGAGTTGTTTTTTTGGGATTTATTGGTTGTATAAAAGCTAAAAGATGTCGTGCATTCCCTCATTTCTATCCAACCCTATCAGCGCCGTTTGGCTCCTCCATTCTCTCTCTAATTGCTTCGAGAGACTTCTTTCTCTCTCTTCAATTTTTGTCAACACGAAAACCTAGCCTCCCCCATTTTTGCTTCATCCCTCTTCCAAACCCTAGCCACGCCTTCTCTGCAAATGAATCCCCCATAAATCATTCACACAACCATAAACCACTCACTCAGCCATAACCACCTCCACTGCAATTTAAACTCGATCTCTTGAGTTCTCTCTCGTACCATCATAGACCCTAGCCTCCATTTCTCCTTGGATCTGTGAGGAATGGTCGCTGTCAAAACCTAGAAGCTGCCATCATTGAATATCGCACCTCTGTGAGCTCTTGAGCTCGTTAAGGTCGACGGTGGTTCCTGATCTCGATCTAGTTCTGAGCCTTGAGCCTTCGGGAGACAGCGGCCATGTCGATGAATTTGAGGAAGGTCGACGAATCCCGAACCGTACCGAAATCCCGAAAATTTTTTGGGAATCCCAAAATTCAGGATTACCGAAATATCGGTTCGGTTTCGGTTTTTAGAATCTCATCCCGAAAAATATCGGTTCGGGATTTAGAATCCCATTTTCGGTACGGGAACCCAAACCGAACCAGCCCTAATTATCACTGCAGCTGAAGCTACTGCTTTAAAAGAGGGGTTGTTGCTTGCTAGGAGGAAGATTATTCGGAGATTAATGGTGGAGGGGTACTCCTTACTTGTCATTCAAGCTTGCGCGAGGTTAATGGAAGCCCCCTTGGCATATTTGTCAAATTGTCAGTGATAGAGTTAGCGTCAGAATTTGCGGAGATTTCATAGCACCACACATTTATAGGGAGACAAATTTTGTTGCAAATGCTCTTGCTCATGTTGATCTTTCTCTTGTTAACCCCCACGTCTGGGATTACTGTCTGCTTCCTGAGGCAATGATTGCCCTTAGATACGACTCTGGAGCTAGTGGTTTGTATCATAAGTTTCTGTCTTCAATAAATTATTTGGTAATCAAAATAAAATAAATAAATAACAGCTCACGTTCTCTCTTTCTCATTTCCTCTCCAATCCAAATAAAAAAAAAGTCATACACAGTGTATGCGCTCCTTTCCTAATATATACGTGTGTGTGTATATTTTTATTTTATGTTTTTTGAAGCAAAAAAAGTAAAACAACATCACAACGAGGATCCCTTGTTGATCCTATTAACAAACTTGTCAAAGTTTAACTTAGGAACTATTACATGAGATAAAAT
Source organism: Cotoneaster glaucophyllus (assembly GCA_036320875.1). Classification (NCBI taxonomy): domain Eukaryota; kingdom Viridiplantae; phylum Streptophyta; class Magnoliopsida; order Rosales; family Rosaceae; genus Cotoneaster; species Cotoneaster glaucophyllus. The sequence goes on along the minus strand of CM070059.1, from coordinate 31,652,543 downwards.
TACTAAACCAAGATGTAAGATTGACTATAATAACGAGTTCGGATTCTTTTTCTGAGGATTTCGGAGATCTGTGAATTGTGTTCATTCATCGTACGTCGTGCGGTCAGAAAAATAAACATAAACAGTACTTGACAAAAACTGACCGTAAGATGTGATGAACAAACACAATTCACGGATCCCTAGGATCTATACTAAAAAGATCCGGAGAGGACCAAATCCTAATGTAGCAAACTGCCATGTTGGTCCATCGAAAGATACGCTTTGTTATATAATTAGGAATTTTATGCAAAACAGAAGACTCCCAGTTCCCGAAGGAAAAGCACAACTGAAAGACCAAAGTTTAATACTTTTAACCATTTCCAACTATCCAACGAATTCCCTTCAGTAAAACAGGTTTGGCTTTAAAATACCTTTCCAAGCAAGCAGCAAAGTCACACATCTCAGGATTTTTTTGAAAGAAATTTTTTTTGAGAATATATTTCGATAAGATTTTTAACCAATTCACGTCGTGTCACATGACATTATTTACAATCTCATCCTCTATTTTTTCTTTTCTTTTTTCCAATATAAACACTTCATCCATTCTAAAGTCATACACCAAAATCAAAATAGCTCATAATCTTTAGTTTATAAATCTCGAGTTCTTACAATGTCTTCTTTAAGGAGATTATTAGAAATCGATGAGCAAGAGAAAAAGTTGGTTGAGTAAGACGAAGAATTGTTCAATCTCGAGGATGGTGAAGATGAGGTGTTCGAAATGGAAGAGGAAGAAGATGATGTACTTAGAAGCGAGAGAGCCCCGCATTCTTGTCATGTCATACAAGCTGTAGGTTGGATCTTCAAACTTCTCGCACCAATCTTCTCGCAAAACAAGATACGAACCGTGTTCCAAACTGATGAAACTATATCACGAAATAAAATAAAATAAAGTGGTGCATGTGGTGTAAGATCATGTAGAAAGGATGGGTGAATGGTGAACTTCCAAGATAGGGTCATTCACCTTTTAACTATGACTCTTCCTTCACAAGCATAATGTGACTCCATAAATTTGCAAATGAATCTTGAGTTTATGATTTTTGATATTAAGTTTTCGGGTCATCAATTGAGTGAAATATATATATATATATATATATAGGATATTTTTTTTTTTTTTTTTTTTTTTTGTGTGTGGTGGGAAACTTTTGACACACCTCGATCGGAGTCCATGCATGCTAGCCGTCACGTGAGGGTGATGTAGCCAAGTGCGCAACAAAAATGATAATAATAATAATAAAAATATGAATAAATAAAGACCAAAACTAAACCTATTTAAACTAGAGATAATATATAAGTGTGTGAAGGTGATCAAGTATAAGACCAACACATATCAGAGCATAAGTACAACGAAAGTGCAGTTGAACAACTAAGTACTAATTATACAAATAGGGAGAAGATCCCTACTTTTATTTATGGAAACGTCAGAACCGCCACGTAGTCCTCGTGAGCCACCAAAGATGATCAACTATCTAGAACCTGGAGGGGCGCAAAACAAAAAGTGAGTGGGCTAAAACAAAGCTTTAGAAAAAACATATATCTTTTCTGAAAGTAGTATCCCCTCACTATAAAACGCGTATAGTTTATGGAAAATAATACTACGTAGTTCGAAAGTGAATGCTCAAAAGCAGTGAAAACTGAAGTATGCCATGTCATAATATCTCAGCAATAATAAACGTAAGCCAGATGTGTAACCAATATAAAATAATATGTCAGTCGGAGTCACCTAATGTGACCTGTACGACTGGATCTATAGCTCATCAATCTAGGCTAGCACACGAGCAAGAGTCACCTAATGTGACCTGTACGACAGGTTGGGTATCAATATGTGCGCTCAAGTGCTACGATCACGTGCAGGCTGTGCGATAAATCGCGGGTCACCTACGAGTCGGAACCACTTATTGTGGTCTGTACGACAGGCTAGCACCAGACTTGAATCTAAGGTAAGCGTGCAGTGCGGGAGGTGAACGATCACGTGAAGGCTGGCCCTAGCCCTGGGCGGGAGCACTAATACCAGGGTACAACCATGATAAGCTCCAAAAAAATGTATGCATACCAATGCAATGCAACTCATTCAATCATATAATACTCACCTGAAGCTTACCTGAGTCTCTGCAGCATCACACAATACAATCCACACAAGTGTAACAATGCAATATTTAAAATGCAGTTTATTTACGACATGACAAGCAAAGCATATTTTCATATAAAAACGTTTATGGAAACACAATATATATATATATATATAGAAAACAAAAGCCCACTCACTGATAAGTAGCAGGATCGTAGCCCCCTAGCCTCGCTTGTCCACGTTCGTCCTCGGGGTACGTCTCACCTATATGTGAAATAACTAATTTAACGTTAATTCGATAGCACATAAACAAAGTCTAGGTTTAATTCCTCATACGTTGCTCAAATGGGGTGTTTGAATATACCAACGTGATATACTCGATAACACGAATACCCCCCATATTTTTAGAAAAATTTTTGGATGTCGGACGCGCCCTCACGCCCTGGCCAAGGCACGGCCACACGCGCTGGCCACGCGCAAGTACATGCCTGACACACGGGACGGAAACCGTAACGGCGTTAGGGATATTCCGTTAAAATAGCAGAATATTCAGTTAAATTCTAACAGTGCTACCTGACACCGTTAGAATATTTCGTCAAAGTTGACGAAATATTCTTCTTCTTCTGTGAACCTCGCCGGTCTTCGCCGGCCTCCGTCTGGTTCGTCGATTTTTGGAAATTTTTCAAAAGCTTATAACTTTGCCATTTCTCAACCAAAAATTTATATGGATTTAAAGGTCTTGAAGAGTAGAACACATTCGTACCTATTAGGAGTCCAGAATCCTACGAAAAACGATCGGAAAAATCCTTGGAAAAGCCAGCCAACTCTGCAACTTTCCAAACTCGTCTATACCAAAGTCTTCTTCACTCCAAAACTACTTCAAAGTGTTAGGAAAGTTGCGTGCATACCTTTCCAAGCCTTAAAATCTCGAAACCACGCCAGGATCGCGTCAGAGCAAACTTGACTCCTCACCGGAGCTTCTGGTTCTCACGTTCCTGTCATCCGTTCGATGAGCTACGGGTATGGTTGAGTTCGTGAGGTCGAGATAAGGATGACGGGGATTTCCAAAGACTCGATCTGTGTGAGTTTGATGATGATTGTGTATGAGGGTGTCACGGTGCAGATAGAAGAAGGAGAGAGAAGGCTCGAGAAGAGAGGAGAGAGTGTGTATGTGCGTGCGTGTGTGTGTGTGTCCTCCTGATTGGGCAGAAGAAGAAAATATTAAGCCCTGATTGAGGAAGAAAATATTAAGCCCTGATTGAGCTGCCGTGAGAGAGGGAGAGAGAAAGAGAACTAATTTTAATTGGTCCAGATGAGATAATAGCCCAAATAACTAATTGTGTGTGGGCCTAACTTGTACATACGCAATGAGACTTTGCTTTCATGTCATACACCTTGTGCCTCCCAAATCCCAAACGAAAACCCTAGTGGTTAGGAATCAGGTTCCAACTCTCCCCTCTCCCTTTAATGTAAAACTAGTAGAGAACATGGATGATATTAAAACCTCTCACGCACGCCATTCCTTATTTAATATGAGAGAGAGAGAGAGAGAGAGAGAGAGAGAGAGAGAGAGAGAGGGAGACCTTTTCGATGTGGGATGGGAGGCCAATGATTAAGAGGTTCCGAATCTCGTTAAATCTGATTCTCCTTTGAGTCGGTAAAATAATAAATGTTTGAAGCCTAAGCCATCCAGCTTGTGGACTCGAGGACAAATTTAACAAGTGCTGCACTGTAATTTAAAGTAAAACTACAAACTCTTATTATCCGGCAATAAGGTACAAATAGAAATTAGAATTGCACAATAAATGAAGGAAGAAAAGGTGGACATTGCACGGCATGGCATGCCTTGGCATTGCGGCGGCTAACTTCACTTCAAAACATCTCGATTGACCATAAGCCTAACACAGTCCACTAAACGGCGGCACAACCCAAATCGTTCTTGGACTATTGGTGTGTCGAGAGTAATGTTGCACGATGGTTCCATCCTCTAAGTTGAAGATGCCCATATCACATGGTTCATCACCGTCGGACAACGGACAGCCTGAAACAAAATCATCGGTGTAATATATCGAATTCGGGCAGCATCCGGCAAAGTTTGAAGCCAAAACAGAGACTGAATGATTGTCTCCCAGGAAGACAGTCTCATCTCCAAGGCTTTTTACCTCAACCCAGTGCGCAGTGCATCCATCTTCTTCATCGTTGAAAACCCACTTGTAGACCAGAAATCCCTTAGTCCGAAACCTGAAACATTTGTCGGGCGCAACTTCCCTCATCCAACAATATCTTAGGATGTGAAATAGGTCGCCCTTAGCTGATTCCACAAGATATCCATTACCGCTATATCTTTCAAACGGCTCTTCAGGCGTGAGTAGCTTCAGTTGCGGCGGCTGTGCACCAGGGTTATCAATATCCAGTGAGCTAACTCTTCCCCACATACTAGCTGCGTAGACTTGGCCTCTATAAAATATAACATCAGCAGTTTCAAAGGACTTTACGATCAAATGCCAAGACTTCTGGCCTGCTTTGAACAAAGCCAACCTGGAATTCGAAGCGTAAATTGCTACAACGACATAGTTGTCCGGATTCAGAGAGGGATCACCGGACAAGATAACCTTACGGACAAAATGCTCATGGTAGCTGGCTACGCATTTGGGGATGAAGACATCTAAGGGAGGCAGACGAATAACTGGCGATGCTTGTCTGAATGGGTTCCTGAGTGCTATGACGAGTCTTTGGTCTGCGCGATCCACTGTGGGGTCTGCGCGATCTACTGTGGCCAGCCATCCATGGCTAGAGCCACAAGCCCTCATACTAAAGGGCACATGTAACTGAGCATAATTGTAGATCCTTCCTTCAGAAATGCTGTACACAAGTCTTTGGTCAGCTTGTGGGCGATTCTCGTCGGGGATCAAGAGCATGGGAAGTAACTGACGCCACCGGTTTGTTGCAAGATTATAGAGTTTGGAAAGAGAACGCCACTCCTTGCAAACGGCAGCGAAACGAACATGGTCTATTGGTTCCGGCAACCTGTCGAGAATGAGAAAGATGAGTGCAGGAAGGCTTGCCCATCCAGTAGTGCTGAAGCTGACAGGCGTGATCCTAGTATAGGGCATCGTGTTAGACTCAAACAATCCGGACAAGAAACGACGACGAAACCAAATCCTTTTTCGTTTTGGACCTTCCCTTCCCGTTACCTTGGAGGACAAGGAATCCCACAGCAACAAGGTAAATCAGTATCCAGAGCAACAAGGAGATAAATGATATGTATTTAATTAATCAAATCAATTACTTAAAATTAAGCTAGCAAGCCAGAAATCAGTAGGAAAAATGTGCAAATACAAAGAAAAGAAAGAACTCAATGCCCCCACTCCCCAAAGCAGGTCCAGGGCTTTTACCTCCGTGAAATCCAAGGGCTTTGAGCAGCAAGTTTCGAGTTTCTGCAACGCCGTAATGGAGCAGTGGTATCTTGCCGATGATACACTGCAACTAGTAACTAATCAAAACAAATCACTAATTAATTAAGATGCTCAATGTTCCCTTTTAATTGTGATTAAGATAATCATAATCCTAACATCCTCCATATGCTCTGCCATGTCCGCCGCCGATGTTTTCTGTTCCCATTTTTACTTTTTTACCCTTGCGTACAACATTTAAATAATCAAGTTGAAATAGTAATTTTATCTTTTAACAAACGATAGTGTTAGTATATTAAATTGTTAGTTGTTATAAGAGGAGATTGTTTTAGAGATCAAATTCGCATCAGAATGCATAAACATCATTGATTTCCATCTCTCCAATTTGAAAAAAGTAAAAATAAAAAAGTCAAGTAAAACAACATTACAACGAACGAGGATCCTTTGTTGATCCTATTAACTAACTTGTCAAAGTCTAACCTAGGAACTATTACGTGAGGGAAAATTACTAAACCAGATACAAGGTTAATTATCGTTGCATCCTAACGTAGCGAACCTATCTACTGCCATGTTAGCCGCTCGAATGATAAGACTTTATCGTATAATTAGGAATTTGATGCAGTAGGTGCCAAATGTCCTTTACATAAAATTTGGGGTAAATTACGGTTTGACCTCTGAACTATTGTCCAAGTGGAAATTGACTTTTTTTGATAAATTAACCTTCTGAATTATTTAAAATCAGCCAATTAACCCCTTGCCGTTAGATTGCGAAATCAATTCTGTCAAATTAGTCATTTCATCATCAATTTTTACTTGTCAACTATAACCACCAATAAATTTTGATACATGGACACAGAATAATTCAAAAACATATAACTTAATGAGAAAACATAAAAAAAAAAAAAAACAAACAAACAAACGTTTATATAACGGATCATCTCACATTGTCATTACACATTATTTTATTTTCAAATGTCATAAGTTCATTAATGGTTATAGTTGACAAGTAAGAATTGATGAAGGAAATATTAATTTTCCTTTGAATTTGACGAAATAGTTGATGGAATCTATCGACAATGGGGTCAATTGGCTGATTTCAAATAGTTCATGAAGTTAATTTCAACTGAAGTAATAATTCAAGAAGTCAAATAACAGTTTACCCTAAAATTTGCCCAAGGAGCTTGAATACCTTTCTTAATTGCTTCTATCAAAATCTTCGAATCGCCCTGAACAGCAATTTTATGATAGTGCTGGAACTGCCAAATTGGAGGGCCATTCTTAAAGTTGTAGCCTCTGCCTGCAAAACAGAAATTCCCAATTCCCAGAGGACAGACACAACTGAAAGTCCAAAGTTTAATACTTTGACCATTTCCAACAATTAATAACAAGAGAAGTGATTACAGACTCTTTTTACAAGTGAGACTTTCTGTGGACCTTCAACAAGTTATTTTTTGGCACAATTTTTATGCTAATATTATAAAATATTGTGTTAAAAATATAAGATGATAAATAATCCAACTTTAAAGAGTTTTCTTGATATTTCTCATCCAACGAATTCCCTTCAGTAAAGTAGGTCTTGGACTCGTCCAACGAGCAAAGAATGGGCCATTCAAAAGTTGTTGGATTGTACAAGTTTTCCCACCAGAGCATACCTTTACAACTTGCAATATATAAATATATATATATATATATATATATATATATATATATATATATATGTATATTGGTTGGTTGAAGAGTCTAAAATCAGAAGAGTGGACGATCCTCTTAAATGAATTGCAAGTTGGAAATTAAAGTAACCCAATTTGAGGGACAAGGTCGTTCATTTGCATATATAACTCAACTCAAAATATTATTTGACTAACTTTTCATCCAGAATTTTGACTACTTTAATATTTGGTAAAAATATATAGAGTCAAGTAGAAATAACTACTCAATTTTTCAAAGTAATTTTAAGTTGGTAGCAAATTTTGTAAACATTCTAAATAACTAATTTTATGAAAATTGGACCGGTTAGATCACCAACATTAAGTTATAATAATGTAATGATTATATACCGTATCATCCTGAACCTTTTCGTGTTCTCATAAAACTCTTTGAGATTTGCAAGTAGGGAATTGTTCCAATAAATAGGTGGTTTCTTTTCAACCCACTGTGTCCCGACTTCAAACTCGCCCCCTACAGAGATGTTAGTAAAGAAATTATTCACAACATACACATGCTAGCTTTCCACTTGAGGTTCGTGGTGTTTAAGTTTTCACCAAGAAAGTGGAACCAAGCAGCCCATGATCTGGTTAAATACGTTTTTCGAAGGAACTAGGTGTTTCCCAATAGGGAAATTTTATTTGAACCCACATAACTTATTTCTACACCCATATTATTTTTAGTGAAAGAATTAATATCTCTTTAAACCCAATTTTATACCTACCCTCACAAACCCAATTCAAAATGTTAATTTATCTTTACACCCATTTAAAAAATAAAATTCCAATTGAATAATTTAGTGATCGATGTCCGAATTGAAAGAGGGATAAAATTCCAATGGAAGATTCAAAATGTGAACGAGATAGTGAATAATTGAATAATTTGGAGTATGAGATTTTCAAAGAGCTAGACTTGAACTCAACCAAATGCCTGTATTCGGTGAACCCAGAGTGACCACTGTCATGCTAGTTGTTGAACTCAACCACACGCCTGTATTTACTGAATCTGCAAGAATTGCTGCCATGCCAGTCATCGAAATTGAAGGTAAGGATAATCAAATTCAAAATCAAGCTCCAAGCTTGAACGAGACAGTTAATAAAACTCCAAATTCAATCCTCTGTTCCAATATGAATCTTTCATATACTTTCTTGATATCCATGTCCTCGTGATTGTATTTGCATAAGCATAAAATACATGCTTTCATATGTCTATACTTAAAACACCACAAAAAATAAACTAATAATAACTTTTCTTTCTATTTAGCTATTGTGATATGCGGCAGTTAGGCGGAAATGCTAGGGGCATCGACGAAGCTGCCATAGGTATAGAGAATGGTGATGGACAATTTGTGTGGCCCGTAGCGGTTGAGGATGAGCTTGCCAAGATCTACCGTGGAGATGATGTGTTATACTTAGAGGTGACTTATCGTCGGGAATACTCACCTCCTTCTCAAGCTGGGAAACCACCTCCTTTCCGTTGAAATATTCAACCAAGAACTTAGTCTTAAGTCCAAGGTGAGGCTTCGCCGTCACCCCCCCCCCCCCCATCTTCTTAACTTTCAATGTTGATGGTTGTAAATTGAAACTCAAAAACTCATCTTCTCAACTCCATTAAAAATAGAAATCAAATGAAAAAAAAAAAAAAAAACCATTTCAACGTAGGGTTTTAGCCAACGTAGGATAAACATTACATGATGGTAAGGTTTAATTTTGGTGTGGGTTTATTGATAAATTTTATTTTGTTATTAATTTCATCTTGTACTTAATGGTAATCATGCAATAAGGTAAAAAAGACAATTCACATTTAAAGTTTAAGTTGGGTGTAGAAAGAGATTATATGGGTTCAAATAAAATTTCCCTTCTCAATAACGTGTTTTTGGACTACAATGACTTTTTTTAATATTCTAGTTGCTGAAGTTAATGTGTTTGTTAGCATAAAATAGTAATAAATTAATTTACCGTTTGAAAAATAATTTCCTATATAATTTACATTTTTATGCATAAAGCCAATATTATGAGGTGTTTAAAAATCCGGTGTCCTTGAAAATATTAATATTTAAATTTATAAAAATATTAAGGAATATATCGAATATCGATAGTGATATTAGTTGTTTTTGATAAAAATAGAGGAAATTTAAAATGAAATTTTAGAGATTGTCAAATATTGATTTTCATGAAATATGATAATTTCTCAGATATTTTACCGATGTATTAGAAATATCTATAAAATTTATCAATTTTAACTTAAACTTAAAAGTTTCGCAAATATGAAGAGAAATTTAAACTTCACCTGCAATTTTCATATCTTTCTCTAAAAGAAAATTAGATGAAAGACCAATTATTTGTTATTAAAGAAGTGAGAATAAAGGCCAATAATTGATTTCCAAACCTTGTCACCACATTTCAAAATTTTCAAAGAGAATTCTTGTCACCAACATGCCACGTATAAAAGTTTCACTTCCCATTTGTCACGGCAATGGATAGTTTGGTAATTGCACTGCATCATGGAAAATGACATTAAACACCCTCTCTACTACAACCACGTGGCCAACTACCACGACAGCCGTTTGCCCTTGCCAATCATTTAACGTTAGCATCAACAAAAGAAGGTCCTCCAAGAATATAGCAAGCACTTGTTTATTTATCAAATAAAAACAACAAATGTATATAAAAAAGCCGTCTCAGACTCTTTACGGCTGGATGGCATTCGGCAACGTCACAAAGCATTCCAGCCGTTGTCTACCAATAGTCAACTTTTGGTTTTTCGCCCTAGTACGCAACAAGAGAAAATGCTAAGACGGCTTTTAAATTAAGATTTTTGTGAATTTCTATATCACCCTATAGTTTAACGTTAATATTGTGTCAACTAATAAAATATTATGTCAAAAATATAAGGTGTCAGAGAAGTTATGAGAGTTCTACTTTTGAGAGAGTCTCCTTAGCCAGGAGCGGATGGAAGTAGGGACCAATGTAGTCTTAGGACCATTTGAAGTCCAAAAAATATACATGTGAAGGTCGTTCGAGGATCCTCCAAATGTTTAGTACGAATTTCTTTTGTACCTACTAAATGTTTGATGTAATTCATATCAGACATATCTCAATTCTCTATATTCACTAATCAGATTCCTTCAGCATATGCCGTTATTTGTTAACATATGTGCAACATAGTTTGGTTGACAACAAGTCCACTAAACATTCAACAAAATACCTTAATAAATAAGCTGAATTTTTTTTTTTGCACGCTTCACACTCTTAATGCTGGAACCATAAGATTCCAATTCTGAATCCACCTTTCTCACTCCAATGTTTAGAATTTTTGACCCTCCAATTTTCTATTTTAATATAAAAATCCACTGATGCTGTGCTCAATTGGTCGTTAAATCACATTATGTGGTATTCTCAGAAGTCAGAACATAATAAATCAATGGAGCAATAAGAATCTTATTACAATTCCTTGGTACATATCATATGTTAATAGACAGAAAATCAAATTTAATTTCACCTCAAGAAAATTTGGGTGTACGTAAATTATATCATATATTGCTGAAATTAATTGTGTGCTAAAAATTCGAAGAAAATTTAACGCTTCAATTTGAACCACGCGAATGTTGACCTCTAAAAGCATAAAATGCTAATTGAATCAATTTTAATGTTAAAAATATTTTGTGACCTAAAATAAAGGGAAATCCCCATTTTTCTACCTCAAAAATTCCCAATTTCCCATCTTTTATACCCAATTTTTTTTTTTGTCTCACTTCCATGCCAAAACATTGATTTTTCTACCAATTTCATGCATTCGTTAGTTTATACGTTAAGTCATTCGTTAACTAATTACGTGATAGCAACTCAAGATACAACATTACACGAAAATATATAGGAAATCATTATTAGCACTCTTAAAAAGCCATTGTGCACTCTCTCTTTTTTTTTTCTTTTTTTTTTTGTCAAAAGATAGATTTGTTAGATTAGATGTTAGATTAAGGAGCTGACAGGGTACGAACCCACGTTATGATGCTAGGGCAACACTCATCTCTACCACTATGGTAGAGGGCCACTTGCTCTTTTTTGTGGGTTGTGCCAGGCCCGAGCAGTAGTGCAATGCTTGAACGACACCCGAAACCCCAATAGCAAGCTATTGTAGTGAGCCCTCACCCTAAAAAAATTAATTTGATATCGTGTGGACCATTGACCCACTGTTCTCCTCTTTAATTTTCTCAATAAAAATTAGTGCAGGGTGGATTATTTGAAATGGCAATAGAAGCCCAATTATTATAATTTGACAAAGAGTAGTGTGTAGTTTTTGGATGCCTATAGCAACAATTTCTCTATCTTCAGAAGGGAGCTGTAAGTATTGGTATTGCAAAAGAGTCATCATCCACTCATATATTATACATGGAGGAGTGCACATGATTTTCTAAATGGCAATCATAGTCTCATTTTTCGAAAAGCAATAATTATATATATACGTATGAGCGTTCAAGCACTAACTGGTTAGTAACTTAATACGGTATTGACTACTTATCTAGGTTTGTTCCTAGTTATTAACTTAATCGGTTAAATGTTTTCCGATCTCAGTGTGTTTTTACACGGTTGATCTTTTAATGATAAGCTACAAAATGATCAGTCCACTCGTAATTACCATTTCTCAGCATTTGCAAACATATATACCCTTACTGGACAAAGGTGATGGGGTATCATTTCTAGTACAAAAAACCTCTATATAGTCATAATGTTGAGGCTAAATTACTTTATTACTATAAGGATGTTATTATTTAAAAAAGGGTGTAGCTAAATTTTTTTTTTCCTTAATGAAACTTGTATGGTTACAAATAATGGAGCATGTTAATTTTCAAAATATAGACACTAGAAAGAAAGAGAGCCTAGTCTCTAATAGCTGCATGTAGCGCTCTCTTTAACGTCAAAAGTTGCATGCCAAGAGTCTGTAAATATTCTTGATAAGCTAGAAACATTTTGACTTCAACAAGGTGTCTATATTGATGAGTTATTACGTAATTGCAACCTCAAATACATGGAATCAACTCTAAAGAATAATTCACTGTCTAGACAACTTTAGAGAAATATTTTATTTCATCTTACATTTTTATTTGTGACATTACATATTTTTGGAATTATTGACAATTATTACTATAAGGAGGTAAGTTTCTTAAGACGAGACTTAGAACAAATTATAACTTATTACAATATGAAACATATTCCTATATATCATTGGCCCAAGTTGGGACCAAAATGTTTTATCATTAAAAAGAGGTTATTCATATATAGATTACCACTGTAGAGATGTTTAGTTTTGTGGCTATCATATTTAGTTATGCGATAAGTTTGTTCAATTCGGACTCTTTGTGGCGATTGTTGTTTAGATCTGAGATGGTGGCGTTGTGATTTATGCGCTCAGCAAATTAAAACTCGATGTTAATTTGTTGGAGGGGACTCATCGTAGGGCTTCTTTGTCATCGAATGCAAATTATCAGAGATAGGTGTGGTCTTTCCCTTGTGCAGCCTCTCTCTTATAGTTCTTTTAAGGTTTAGAACTAAGGATCTCCGTGACGTGACTGAAGAACCCTATTGTATTTTTGAGGTGTTATGATATTTTTTTTCATATATGCAATCTTTTGAGTTGTTCTAAGAGACACGTTTAACATATATGTTTTTAATAAAATTTCTTCCGCTCAAAACAATTGTAAAACATGTTTTTAATTTGAATAGGCAGGTGAATTTCATTTGAAAGGAACTCATTTTGTGAACCAAACGGACCTTTATTGATACAGGACGACGAGATAAAATTTCTTTCTTGTAAATGTAGCTACACGCAACAATTATTCTATGTAATTAACATAGGCAAAATTTCCACATTGACGTGATGTTAGCAAAATTTATTGTATTATTCTTATGGTATTAATGATAATTATTCAATGTTGTAATCAATTTTTATTAATTCTTCCAATAAATGCATATCATCTCAATTTATTACTCTTTTAAAATACAATTCATTAATCACATACTGATTACGTAACGATGACATAACAGTCACACAACGATATTACACAATGAACACCAATCATTTTTGTAACAAATGTCAAAAATTAATTATTCATGCTAATTGCCCAAAGAAAAAAAAAAGTAATTTCATCAAAACACAAAGAGTTGGCAACCACCATAGGGTGGCCCAGTGATGAGGCGAATTCTAGGCCCCTATTCTACACGGCTTGTTCTAGGTTCGATTCATAGCGCTGGTGAATCACACGATGGTGTTCAGGAGAATGTTGAAATACCTCTGTGAGTTTTTTCGACCCTTTAAAAGGGTGTAATGTCGTGACTTAATCACCAGTTGATCGCTTTTTAAATTGTAAAGAGAAAATACAAAGAGTTGCCACCATTATTTCAAAATTGTATAAAAATACAACAAAACCCTACCACCAAAACAACCAAAACCCTAAAACAATAAACATTCCTAAATCATGATCAAGCTCGCAGTGTCTAATTACAAACAAACCAAGGTTGGAACAAGGGGTGCCATGAAGAAAACATGCATTGATCGAACTACACATAAGAGGGTAGAAGGATCACAAAATAAGGAATAGGATCCTTATTTGACAATGATGACCAAAAACACATGAGTAGATGTCAACAAAATCATTCAACAACCATGTTCCGACTTTTGAGAGAAGAATTGGATTCAACTTGTCGACAAAATGTGATGGACTGCTGAAATCTTTATCATAGTTTAGATCAAGTCACCACAAAGGAATAAGGATCGCGGATGGAAGGGCTAAAAGTGTTTTTTCTCGAAGAACTTGAATTTTCAATCAATGTTTCAACCTGTTTACATGTTTGGGATTGCTTTTCATAAGGAAAAATTTGTTTTCTAACTACATTTGGTAAAAGGATTTAGAAGTAATTCTCACGTAAAATCTCTTTTGATAGACAATTGTCAGATGATTTTTCAACAAGTACTTGTCAAGTTCTTATTTCGACGCTTTAATTATAAAAACTCTTTTAACAAAAACACTTAAAAGCAATCCCAAATAAAACTGGTAGAAGATTTGTTTATGAACAAAAATGCTTTATAGAGAAGTAGTTCCAAACGGGTTCTAATTCAAAAGAAACAAAAAGAAAGAAGATGAAAGGTGGAGAGTGGGATCCCCTTAGAGGCTAAAGCTTGCTTTTTTCTTTTCAAGACTATTTCGTTCTCCATAATTTTGTGTTTAAGCAGATATTTTTTTTTTAAAAATTTTTTATGGACAAATAGCATAAAAGTAGTTTAGAGGCTAATTAATTATAACGGGTACCAACTTAATCAAAATAAAAGTGCATGTCTAGCAGCTAAACATAAAGTGGTTATCTCATTGTGTGGTTTAACCAAAATTTCTTACCTCTAATTCACACAACGAGCTAACCTTAATAAATTAGTACTGAGAGGTGAGGGATTCTTGCTAAGTCATACAATGAGCCAGCCTTAGTAAATTGGGTATCAAACTTATTATTCACGGAGTAAGTGATGGATTGCCCTCATCATCGATCCATTGTGTCCCAACTCTCCTCCCTCTCCTTATGGCACGTTTATGTAATGGTAATCATAATCAAAATGTGAAATTGAATTCTAATTACGAGATGTTGGAAAATTTGAAAGTTTAAGTGCAAATTTCATTTGTCCCACATTGGTCATGGCAAAAAGACTTCAACACTTTATAAGGATTTGTGCCTTATAGAAAGTGATTAGAGTATTGGACTTGGAGGATAAAAGTGGGCTCACCTTTGGGGTTGGGCTTTGTTGGGTGCTAATTAAATTGATAATTAATATAATAAGATTTTTACCACCTGCACAAAAAGGGATAAAAACACTTAAAATACTTGCAAGAGAAACAAGGTTATTGTAGTATAGTTGGCTTGCAAGGTCGTTTTCCACAGGGATTGAATTAAACAGATTAAAAGCGAAATCAATTCTCAACTAATTAATTAAAACAAAGATTTTTGGAAAGATGATTTAATGATCTAAATTAATTAAAACGAATTTAATTAAAAAGATTACTTAAAAACTGCAATTGTAAAGAGAAAGAAAGCAGTAATTTTGTAGAATTCAAGATGAGAAAGTACTAGGGTTCCGCCGTCACCCTAACAATCCTATGTAACTCTCCTAATTCCTCATGAATTACACATGCATATTTTGAAGGTTTGATTTTCCTAAAGTATGCCCTACTTGGGACCCCAACATAGAACGTATATCTAACATGCAACCCGTCCGTGGCGTCCAGATCGAATGTGAACATGCAAGACTCATTAAGTTTTGTGAAAACCTTTTGAAAAACCATATAACTCCTAAGACGTGTCGTCCATCCTAAGTAGTTACACATATTAACCACAAGAAGCCGTAGCCAATTTTAGGGACAGCCCTCCGCCAAAATTGCATCAAATTACTTTTCTAAATATCCTAATGGTCGCGAATCACTAAGACAAATAGATAGTTTAAAGCACAGTGATTAACAATCCAAAACTTGCATGCATAATATCATAAGGAAATTAGAAAGAGACTACATATTCTCGCTAGGGATCATGGCCTCACCCTAGCAAAAGAAAATTAGCTACGCATATTCATAATTAGAATCAACATAATTATATTGAATGAATAAGAATGAAAACACCTTGAAGTAGAAGATCCAAAGCCTTGAAAAAGCTCCAAATTCCTAGCTCCCAAATTGTAAAATAAAATAGTAGTCGAAAGAGGTTTAGCATCCTTTTTAGATAACAAATACTTCAATGCAGCATGATGAGCATATTTTCAGGATTGGTTGAACGAGTTGTTGAGGTATTTATGGATGATTTATGATAATTAATATATAATTAATATATATATTTAAATTATCAAAAGATGGGGCTCTTGGGCTCTAATAATTAAAAAGTTTAATTAATTATATTTCGGATTTAATTAATTATTTTTTAATTAATTTCGAATTTAATTAATTAATTATTTTTAAACCCAAAAGACTCATCCTTTCAGATGAAGTCTGATGAGTCTGTGAAAAACGCAGAAACAAATTCAGCACCCTCAACAGAAGTCTTCGAACAGTCACCTCCCTTTACATACCTGTTGCGAACTGGTACAAACTCATTATATATACATACATCTGCATACCATTTTAGAACATAGAAAATCATCAAACCTTGAATACCAAGCATACTGAGAGTACCACAAACAAATTCGCCAGAAGTCTAGTTTTTCCGGTGCTGGAATTCTAAACTTAGATCGTTGAATCCTGGTGAGGCAGACGTCCGTAGAACTACAAGCACAGAGTAGGGGTGAATTTCTGTTTCAAGGACATTGCGGTACGCAAGCCTCGATCTTTAAAGTTGTCTGTGTTTAATTTTTATTCTAGTTCTTACTGTATTGAATATCTGTTCGCAATTATTATTTGTTAGCATATTTAAATATTACAGATTGTTGATATATCTCCAACAATCTTGAAACAGAATTATGGATTCACAATCTGTAAATGTGAATGGCACTGTGCCAAAATACTCTGAAAAGCCTGAGAAGTTCAAAGGGCCGGACTTCAAGAGATGGCAACAGAAGATGTTGTTTTTCCTGACAACCATGAATCTCGCTCATGTTGTCAAGGAAGAAGCTCCGCAGTCTAGTGAGAATCCAATGACTAGAGAGACTGTCATGGCAATTAAAGCTTGGACTCATTCTGAGTTTTATTGCAAAAACTATATTTTAAATAGTTTGGATGACAATCTCTATGACATTTATTCTCTGTGCAAGACAGCGAAGGAGTTATGGGAATCCTTGGAGAAAAAGTATAAGATTGATGATGCCGGTTCAAAGAAATTTGTTATCGGTAAGTTTCTCAAATATACAATGGTGGATTCCAAATCTGTTGTTTCTCAGGTTGAAGAAATCCAGAAATTGATCTATGAATTGCACTCCGAGGGATGCGAGATCAATGAACACTTCCAAGTTGGTGCAATAATTGAGAAGTTGCCAACTTCCTGGAATGACTTCAAAATTTATCTCAAGCACAAGCGTCGTGAGATGAATATGGAAGATCTGATTCTGAGGCTAAGAGTGGAAGAAGACCACAGAAAGGCAGACCGTTCTGGAGGAGTTGCTGCCATTGAAGCCAATGCGAATTATGTTGAGGGAGGAAACTCCAAGGCCAAGCCGAAAAAGAATAAGGCTCCTAAAACCAAGCAGTTTGTGCAATCTGCCCTTGCTCCAAAAGGCAAGAATCTGAAGAAGATTAAGGGTGCCTGCTATGTGTGTGGCAAATCTGGTCACAAGGCACAAGATTGTTATCATCGCAAGGATGGAAATCATGCCAACGGAAACAACAACAACCATGCTAACATGGCAATCACCGATGAAGAATTGGCTGCTGTTGTATCCGAGGTAAACATGGTCTCGAATGGGAATGAATGGCTGTTGGATACTGGTGCTACCAAGCACATATGCGCTGACATAAATCTGTTCACCGAATACCATCCTGCTGCCCCTGGAGAAAAGCTGTATATGGGCAATTCTGCCTCATCTGCGGTGGTGGGCAAAGGCAAAGTGATACTCAAATTCACATCTGGAAAGAGTCTCACCTTGCTAAATGTGCTGCATGTTCCTGAAATAAGGAGGAACTTGGTTTCTGGACCTATTCTGATTACTAAGGGCTTTAAACTTGTAATGGAATCCAACAAATTTGTACTTACCAAGGGTGGGATGTTTGTTGGAAAGGGATATGTGGCTGATGGCCTTGTGAAACTCAATGTAATTGCCATTGATGATGCTAATAAAATAAATGCTTCTACTTATATTGTTGAGTCTTCTAATATTTGGCATGCTAGATTAGGACATGTTAATTTTCGTTCCATGCAAAGAATGGTTAAATTAGAATTATTACCTAAATTCGAAATTGATTTTAATCATAAATGTGAAACATGTACTGAATCGAAATTTGCTAGGCAAACGAGAAAGTCAATTTTGGAAAGATCGAATGAATTACTTGGATTAATTCATAGTGATCTTTGTGACTTTAAATCCACACCATCTCGTGGAGGAAAGAATTATTATGTCACTTTTATTGATGATTGCAGTAAGTATTGCTATGTTTATTTGATTCATAGCAAGGACGAAGCTTTGAATATGTTTAAGACATATAAAGCCGAAGTTGAAAATCAACTTGAGAGAAAAATCAAAGCACTTAGATCCGATAGAGGAGGGGAATATGAGTCTATTGCCTTCTCAGATTTTTGTGCACAACATGGAATTATACATCAAACAACGGCTCCATACACACCACAACAAAATGGTGTTGCCGAAAGGAAAAATAGAACTTTCAAAGATATGATTAATTCCATGTTAAATAGTTCTGGGCTTCCACACAGTTTGTGGGGTGAAGCTTTACTTACTGCAAATACCATATTAAATAAGGTTCCTCTAAAAAAGATTGACGAGTCACCTTATGAATTATGGAAAGGACATAAACCCACTTATAAAACCCTCAAAGTGTGGGGTTGCTTAGCAAAAGTGCAAGTTCCGTTAACAAAGAGAACGAAACTAGGACCTAAAACTATTGATTGCGTATTTATTGGTTATGCAAATAATAATGCTGCATATAGGTTTCTAGTTATAAAATCTTCGATTTCTAATATACATGTTAACACTATATTAGAATCCGCGGATGCAGAATTCTTTGAGGATATATTTCCTTACAAAGAAAAGGAATCTGGTTCTAATACAAAGAGGGTTCATGATCATAGTCATGATGACGCCTCTTCCTCTGGTGTCCAAGAAAATGATATGGAACCAAGAAGAGGAAAAAGAACCAAAGTTTCTAAAAATTTTGGACCAGATTTCATTGCTTATTTGTCCGAGAATGAACCTAGAACTTTTAAAGAAGCAATGTCTTCTTCCGAGGCTCCTTTATGGAAGGAAGCAATTAAAAGTGAAATGGAATCCATTATGGAAAATAACACATGGGAATTGGTTGATTTACCTCCTGGTAGTAAACCAATTGGTCATAAATGGATTTTCAAGAAGAAACTTAAGGCGGATGGAACCATTGACAAGTTCAAGGCACGTTTAGTAGCCAAAGGTTATCGCCAAAAGGAAGGGTTGGATTATTTCGACACTTATTCTCCAGTTTCTCGCATAACGTCAATTAGGACGTTAATAGCGATTGCGGCTGTGTACAACTTTGATATACATCAAATGGATGTAAAAACAGCATTCTTAAATGGAGAACTTGATGAAGAAATATATATGGAACAACCTGAAGGGTTCGTGCTTAAAGGACAAGAAAACAAAGTGTGCAAACTAGTTAAGTCATTATATGGACTTAAACAAGCACCAAAGCAATGGCACGAGAAATTTGATCATACTTTGTTGACACATGGGTTCAAAATTAATGAATCTGATAAATGTGTCTACATTAAGAGTAATGATAAAACTTGTGTTATTGTTTGCTTGTATGTGGATGATATGCTCATAATGGGAAGCGATAAAGATGTTATAAACCAAACAAAGAAAATGTTGAATTCAAGTTTTGACATGAAAGACTTAGGTCAAGCCGATGTCATTTTAGGAATTCAAATTAAGAGAAATAGTGAAGGGTATGTCCTTACACAGTCCCATTATGCAGAAAAAATAATACGAAGGTTTGGTCAATTTGACTGCAAACCTGCTGCTACTCCTTTTGATGCTGCTTGCAAGTTGGAGAAAAATAAAGGCTCTGCCATATCTCAACTTGAATATTCTCAAGTAATTGGAAGTCTAATGTACTTGATGAATTCTACTAGGCCCGACTTAGCTTATGCAGTAAGTAGGCTTAGTAGATATACAAGTAATCCGGCACAAGAGCATTGGGATGCTTTAGTAAGAGTGTTAAGGTATTTGAAAAATACACTTGACTACGGATTACACTACACAAAGTATCCACCTGTTGTAGAAGGCTTCAGTGATGCCAATTGGATTTCTGACACTACAGAATCCAAGTCGACAAGTGGATATGTTTTTACCTTGGGAGGTGCAGCAATATCTTGGAAATCCTCTAAACAAAAATGTATAGCTCGTTCCACTATGGAGTCGGAGTTTATAGCTTTAGACTTGGCTGGCGAAGAAGCCGAGTGGCTTAAACATTTTTTGGAGGATATTCCAATGTGGCCAAAGCCTGTAACTGCTATATGTATACATTGTGACAATATGGCCGCACAAGCAAGGGCCAAAAGTCATGTATACAATGGTAAGTCGCGTCACATCAGGCGTCGGCATAATACTCTTAAGAAGTTGCTCTCCAATGGAGTAATATCCATTGATTATGTGAAGTCAAAGGAAAATATAGCTGATCCTTTGACAAAAGGCCTACCAAGAGAGCAAATATTATTTACATCGAGGGGAATGGGTCTCAAGCCAATTCAATGAATCGAACTGGGCGGAAACCTAACCTAGCTGATTGGAGATCCCATGGTCTAGGTTCAATAGGCCAACTGGTTGAGTTTGATTCACAAGTTGAACACACAACTTGCCCATTCTTATGATAAAATGTGTGTTGTCTGTTGAGTTTGAGGAGTTATGTTTTATACATTTAATGACATTAATATCTTGTTATCAAGAGGAATATGGCAGACTATTCTTAATTAATGTCACCTATATAGGAGTAAATGGGGCCACATTTATGAGAATTGAAATGGCTAAATTCTCTAAAGCTCCTACGAAATCCGGGATCTGTTCAGGGCCAAAATGAACACAACCGTATGAATTGACGTGTGGCAGACATGATATGTGTGTAGCATATTGTCTCGGTTTACTACTGCGGTGAACAGTTCAAGATCTTCCACATCCACTGCGTCACCAAGTAAACCTGATATGTTTTCACTAGGGTAAGTTCAAGTCCAAAAGACACTTCACCCGATGCATATCATGTCTATTCTCTCTCAGTTTTAGGCAGCCTAGTTATACATTTGCATTCAAATGTGGGGTGACTGTTGAAGTTTGAATGAAATTTCAACTCAAATGTGGGGTATTGTTGGAAAATTTGAAAGTTTAAGTGCAAATTTCATTTGTCCCACATTGGTCATGGCAAAAAGACTTCAACACTTTATAAGGATTTGTGCCTTATAGAAAGTGATTAGAGTATTGGACTTGGAGGATAAAAGTGGGCTCACCTTTGGGGTTGGGCTTTGTTGGGTGCTAATTAAATTGATAATTAATATATAATTAATTATAATTAATATATAATTAATATATATATTTAAATTATCAAAAGATGGGGCTCTTGGGCTCTAATAATTAAAAAGTTTAATTAATTATATTTCGGATTTAATTAATTATTTTTTAATTAATTTCGAATTTAATTAATTAATTATTTTTAAACCCAAAAGACTCATCCTTTCAGATGAAGTCTGATGAGTCTGTGAAAAACGCAGAAACAAATTCAGCACCCTCAACAGAAGTCTTCGAACAGTCACCTCCCTTTACATACCTGTTGCGAACTGGTACAAACTCATTATATATACATACATCTGCATACCATTTTAGAACATAGAAAATCATCAAACCTTGAATACCAAGCATACTGAGAGTACCACAAACAAATTCGCCAGAAGTCTAGTTTTTCCGGTGCTGGAATTCTAAACTTAGATCGTTGAATCCTGGTTAGGCAGACGTCCGTAGAACTACAAGCACAGAGTAGGGGCGAATTTCTGTTTCAAGGACATTGCGGTACGCAAGCCTCGATCTTTAAAGTTGTCTGTGTTTAATTTTTATTCTAGTTCTTACTGTGTTGAATATCTGTTCGCAATTATTATTTGTTAGCATATTTAAATATTACAGATTGTTGATATATCTCCAACACGAGATACTTCAGTATTTATCAAATATTGGAGAATTAAAAAGTTGGAGAGACCCACCCAAATTTTGGAATCCAACCATTTAGCTAGTATTTGAATTTTGGGTTAATGGGGGAATTCGAAATGGATTTTTTTTATCCCCATTAGACCCTCACTTATTTCTAAGATTCTAAGATTGTCGTTCACATTAACCCAACACCACCAACCGCTGCACAATTTAATATGAAATTCAACAATAATAATAACATTAATATAAATAAATTAAAAAAAATTTAAATTGTAGTGTATTTAATATTTGGTGAAATGAGGTATTTAACTTTTATTCTATTAATTAGTACATAAAATTTAACCAAAAAATTCGTATATATAATAATTTATTGCAAATAATGACATTTTAGTAAGCATGTTAATTTTTATTCCGATTCAAGAGAACAAGTAAACAGTTTATAACAAGAAGGGGCCTAGGGTTTGTTGCCATTAGCCAAAACACACCATTGTATAATTCCACTTCAATCCTTTTGATTTGGGATAATGTAACATGTCGCATTAACAGATCGGTGGTCATGGCTTTTTAGCTATGTACCAATTCCTTTCTAATTCTAGAAGGTTTTTAATAAACAACATCAATATGAATCAAATTTTGACTCCTCTACATTCCAACTTTTTATCAATTCAATTACTCCCATCTTGATTACAGATTAATAAACGAGTTAATGTAGATTATCGTTTGTAATAAAATAAAACTCACTATCTATAAAAGTCGAACCTAAAACCTTTAATTTATAACTATTTGGGATATGAATGCAAAACTTAAAGGTAATTTATTTTTAAATATATCAATATTGTTTTTACATTAAAATTTGAGCTAAACCACTCCATAATAACATGGTATTGAACACATAATCTACGAAATTCAAATTTAAAAACTTTTACTAATCTAACATCTAATTGATAAAATCTATAGTTTGACCAAAAAAAAAAAAAACTTCTACTTACAGATGGCGAGAAATATCATTGCACCTTAACTACAATTTAAGTGTATTGTTTTCTTCTAATAATAAGAAATACATACTAGGTAAGGTATGGAGTATTCTTTGTAATAAAACTTGAAAAAAAAGAAAGAAATAATATTTTTGGGAATGCTAACAACCTTCTTGTTTAGACCTTCTCGTTCTATCTTTTTGACATTCCTTCTTTTCGTGCAATGTGAAATGATAATATGAACTGTCTATGATTTAGATCAGTCATCACTCTTTCAAAATCATCTCTAAACAAAATTATCTAAGTCCAAAATCGTTTTGTCATTTACCAATTATACAATAAATCGACGAACCATATGTATCACTTAAACACTAAATTTTGTCAACGTTAATCGAATGGTTAAACAATTTTTGAGTTCCGATTATGAAGCAACAATGCCGAATGATAAAGAAAGTCGAGAAGATAATACGACAAGGTTCAAGTGAGAAAGTTGCTAGCATCCCATTATATTTTTGAGAACAAACTTCTGCACCAATAATTCTCTATAATCTATCTCATTTGTTGATACATTAAACCTGTTTAACAATGTTAACTCTTGAACTGATATCCTCAATTAAAAAGTAAATTAAACACTAAAAAGAAATTAAATAAATAAAAATTCGTGTCAATCAAGTAGATAGATCAGACCGAGCCGGTAGAATATATGAACTCAATATTTTTACAGCTAGTAAGGCAGTGTTGCATGGACCCCACTTGTTGGAAATAACTTCGTTGTTAGGAAAATTCAATTCAATTCAATTCAATTCCTTTTCTTTTATTTATTTCTCCAATTAATTCATTCTTTGCCTCTTTTTTCCCTCTCCAAATCTTACGCCTCTTGTCTCTCCGCTCTGCTCCGCTTCTGATAGACTCTCTCTGTGGACTCTCACCAACAACAGCAACAACTCCTTCACTCCCTTCTAATATTCCTTGCTTTCTCCATAAACTTTCGATCTCAGCTTTTCAAATACACGCCAAATAGTTTTATACTCTGGAATCATATGGAGGTCGCACCAGACATCCATCTTTGTTCCTGCGGATTTCTTTAACAGTAAGTAATCAATTTCTCTTTTTTTTTTTCTTTCTTTTTCTTGTTTAATTCTTTGAGTGCTGAAAATGGTAGTTTTTTATTTAATATTAATTAATAGTTTTTATTTCTTTAGTTTGTCTGTGCAAATTGTAATCTTGGTCCAGTTGTCGAATTTCTTCATGATTTTAATTTTCGAAACTTGAGATTTTGATTGATGATTTTATTTATTGGATCACTTTCTTCACTTCAAATTCTTTGTTGGGGTTTTCTCTGAATTTTGCATATCGATTTTCTGAATCAGTTTTCATATTATTTGTTCATATTCTGATCTCTTGGTAAAGCTGGTATTCGTTCAAGAATTGGGTATTTTTCTTCACTTTGGATCTTTTATTTGTGATTTTTTTTACGGAAAAAATCCGAATTTTCGGTTTCGGTTTAAGGTGTAAATATTTAGGAAGATTTGTGCGTTTTCCGTTTGAATATTCATTTTTTTGGGTACCATGTGGTTATTTGGTGACCAAATTTCAATTGAATTGGTTTGCTTCTATTTGACATTGTACAGTAAACCATGGACTTTCATGTCATTTGCACTCGTTCTTCAACCTTCTTTCTCCTTTTTTTTTTGACTGGGTGAAGTATGTATGTATGTGCTTCACGTTGTTTTGTTGTAGTATGATCGGATTATGGATTGATTCGTATATTGATTCGTATTGATCCCCGTAACTGGAATTTGTGTTTAGAAATATTAGATAACCATAAAGGAATCCCGGTTTCTTAATTTTTTAATGGTCAATCTTCAAAGTGTTTAGACTGTTAAACGTAGATTTTCAACAAGCGAGGATACGATTGGTAACTGGTTTTCCGGTTTTTCCTTGTACTATTGTTGAATTTTTTCCTTTGTTTGAACCAAATAGGTGACTAATTACCGGTCTGTTTTGGGTTTTCTTTTGAAATTGGGTGTGCAGCAGTATGTGTCACTACTGTGGTGCAGAATTGACACAGTCCAAGGAAAAGAAGAAAAAACAGGAGAATTCGAAATTATTTCCATTAGCTAAAGGAGGCCCCAGTAAGTATTGCAAATTTTGTGCGGAGAAACAGGAGCGAGAATCTATCAACCAGGGTAATACGATTTTATATACAATGCCAATGATCGGTCCAGCAACTTCCTTGTCAAGCAGTGACAGTTGTGTCTCTAGCTGCAGTAAGTGTCCAATTTTGTTTTTTTTTTTTATATGATACATTTTGGCCTTCTTAAAATACAAAAGTTTAGCCTATGATGATGTGTTTGATAATTTCTTTTAACTTCTGCTCTATTAGGTGAGTTTTCTGTTGATGTGAGCTCATGCGATAGGTATGTACCCTCCTTTTAAAATTTGTTTCCAGGTTACAGCAATCTTTCCTAAGTACTTTGCACGACCAATATACTACTTTAATTTATTTTAGGGGTATTCAAGAGGAAAACACGACAGGCAGTTCTCAAGAGGATCTCTTTTGTCGGTCTAATGGGAGGTTACAAAACTCAAGTTTTGAACATCCAGTAAATGGATTTGATAGATCAGAAAAACAGATGGAAAACAACCTGAGCGAAAGTAGTTGTGGCAGTGATGTGGATACAGTAAGAGATGTTGAGATTATACAGACAAGTGATGACCATGAAGCAAAAGCTAATGTCAATGTAAGAACTAGTTCACATAGTGATGGAGTTGAGAACTCAAATTCTTTAGAAGATGATACAAATGCTGAGATATGGGAACCGCCTGAACCTGATGATCCAGAGGATGACATGGAGGGTAGTGTTGCTTTCAATGATGATGACGATGAGGAATGTGGTGATGGCATGAAATGGGGTAAACCGAGTTCTTTGAGTCATTCTGGAGATGAAGGAAGTGGAAGTTATAGGTTTAAAGAGGAAAAACAAAGAGCAATGGAAGCAGTGATTAATGGAAAGCTTAAAGCCTTGATCAGTCAGCTACTTAAATCCGTGGGTGTTGCATCTTTGGGGGAGGGTGGTGAAAGTTGGGTGGACATTATTGCTTCTTTGTCATGGGAAGCTGCTTCATTTTTGAAACCTGATGCTGTTGTTGGTAAAGCAATGGATCCAGATGGCTACGTGAAAGTAAAATGCATTGCAACTGGTGTTCGCACCCAAAGGTGACAGTAATAAACAACTGGTTTTCTTTTACGTTTTAGTTTTTGTTTGTTAATTATCTTCCATCTTTGATTAAGTTTAGGTATCATGTTTCGGATTTGTTTCTTTAGAAAATTGCTTTTGCAAAATTTTCGAATGCAACCTGGGCTTCTTCTTTCTTTTCTCAAAGTTATGTGAGGCTGAAGAGTCGGCTATTTCGATTTCATCAACAACTTATAATCTTTCAAAAGAAACTTATTTCTCCTTCAATACAAAAAACACATAGCAGCTTCTTCCTCCTTTCCATTATCCTTTCCATTTCAGATTTCCCGTAAAAGATATTTAAATTTTTGTCTTCTAACTCACTAGATGCATTTTTTAATAAGGGAAAGGGAATGCTTGCCTGGTTGGCTGCTTAGAAACACCATCCAAAATTTCTTTTGTTTCACTATATCAGTTTTTAAGACTTGTGAGATGCAATTCAACAGTGTAATAATCACCTCACTGGTAATTCTAGTTAGCATATTCTGAGAATACTTTTGTCATCTGATAAGATGAAAACCTGAATCTGTGTATGCCATTACAGTCAACTAGTAAAAGGTTTGGTCTTCAAAAAGCATGCTGCACACAAGCATATGTCGACCAAGTACAAGAATCCAAGGTTGTTGCTAATCAAGGGAGTACTTGGTCAGTCTTCAAGTGGATTGTCATCCTTTGATTCAATGGAACAGGTAATAGGATAATAATGTCAGTCATTATTTCAGGGAAGTAAATAAATACGTGTTCTCATATTTTATTGCTAACAGGAAAGAGATTATCTGAAGTTTGTCATCGAAATGTTAGAATTGTGCCATCCAAATGTGGTTTTGGTGGAAAAAACTGTTTCTCGTGATATTCAAGAGGCTATTCTTGGGAATGGAATTACACTGATCTTTGACATGAAGCTCCATCGCCTAGAGAGAGTTGCGCGTTGTACTGGATCACCAATTTTGTCATCAGATACAATGACGAGCAAAAAGCTAAAACAGTGTGACTCTTTTCACATTGAAAAGTTTATAGAGGAGCATGCTGGAGGTGGAGGAAAGATCCCAAGTAAAACATTAATGTTTATTGAGGGCTGTCCTACATGCCTGGGCTGCACGGTTAGTCAATAATCCACCCCATCTTACTCTGATATCTGCATGATCTATACGACTACACACATATTCCAGTGCTGAATACTTTAATGACTCTCTAGAGTCCTTTTGAATATGAATTTTTCGTATAATATATTGATACTTGCATGTTGCATTGTTCTTTCTGTAACATTTACGTTCAAATAGCTTCAGCTTAACTTAAATAATTGCATCTTATTTTTTCACACTTCTTAAAATAGTGCCATACAGAGAACTACTGCTCAAGGAGCTGCTGTATTACTGGAAAACATTTACTCATAGTCAATATGCCTTCCTTAATCTACAATTTTCAGGGCCCTATTACTTTTTTTATTCAGTCAATGTGCCTTCTTTCGCCATCATTTTTATTGAGTCATAACTTTAAATCTGAACTGCCTAGTTCAGACCACTCTTTTTTCATTGGACTTCTTGAACATTCTTTTTTGATCTGACACGAGCAATCATATGATAAGTATTTTGTCACATTCGATAAGAGAATGAAAACTTTTGTAGGCTGCTTAGCATCTTGTATGAATAACTGTGCTTGAATTGACCCTACAGATTTTGCTGAAAGGAGCACGGAGTGATGAATTGAAGAAGGTCAAGTGTGTTGTGCAGTGTGCAGTTATTCTGGCGTATCATTTAATGCTCGAGACTGCTTTCCTTGTTGACCAGAAAGCAATGTTCTCTACACTTCCATTTGCTGATGTAGCAACGGATTTGTCCACTGATAAAGAAACCCTTAATTTAGGATCAATTAACTCATGTGTCCGTCAGAATACAGAGACTAGTGCTAAAACTGGGTCTGATATAGTTGATATTCCCATTTCCAATGGATTTCATGAAGGATGTTCCCACAGTTCTACCTTGGAAGTCGAAGGCCGTTCCACATTTGATGAACCATACAATCCTGCTGTACTTTCTGGCTTGTCTTCCATTTCAGCATCATTAAGGAAAGTTATAGGGGAGAATTTTCCCCTAGCATCTTCCTCTTATCAGTCTCTTTCTTCTTACTTTGGATTCAGTGGAAGAGAACTGAATGACCCAATCACAAGATCTGTTTCCGTTTGTACAACTCCTGAGGAAACTGAGCATTGTGATGTTGAAGATAAAGGTAGTGTTGATGAAGAGAGATCACTTAATGGGAAAAATCAGACTTCATTTACATGCACAGAAGCTTCTCTTGAGGTGAAAGAAGATGATGGAAATAGTGAAGGTCAAATGAAAAGTAAGAACCAAATCAGTGCTGTGTTGGATTCTCAGAGTATTTTGGTTTTGATGTCTAGCCAGAATGCATTAAGAGGCACTGTTTGTGAGCAGAGCCGTTTTTCTCATATCATGTTCTACAAGAATTTCGATGTTCCCATTGGAAAGTTTCTTCAAGATAATTTACTCAATCAGGTTTCGCATATCTCTAACTTTAGGCATTTTATTGTCATTTACTTGTTGCATAGTATATTGTAAATGGTTAAGTCCAATACTGTTATTGTGTATGTGTTAGGATCTAGGGACACACATTTTGACACATGTTGGGACACACATTTTGACACACGTTTTTGTGGCTCCCATTCAGTAACTTTTTTCAAGGATACGAACCATCTATATTTCAATTCATCATTCATAGTTCATCCTTGCAAAAATTTAGACAAATCCAAAACCATTAAGACATTCATTTGTGGTGAAGACAATGGACGAATACGGTTCTATAGAGAAACACTAAATTTAATCCAATGATCATATGGTTTTGGATTTGGGTGATTTTTAGTAGTCGTGATCTTTGAGGTAATACATAAAAGATAACAGTTGGATCGTTGAAATACATTACAAAGTGGGCCCATCAAAACGTGGTTCAAAAAGGTGTCTTCGGATCCTAACCCATTATGTATATATATTTTCTGGAATGTTTCAGTGTTATTCTGCTGAAGGTTGCTACTTTGGGTTTTATTAAATACTGTACCTAATGTTCAGTCATTGAAGTACTGACTGTTCTTTACATTTAAGGATTTGATTTTTTTCAAACTTAAAAACAACGAATTTTTTGAAGATGGAACTGAATGAAACTCGTATCCTGCAGCAAAGCCAGTGCACATCATGTGGTGGACTTCCAGAAGCTCACTTCTACTATTATGCACATCGTAACAAGCAGCTTACTATTCGAGTTAAACGGCTCCCTGGAGAAGTGCATTTGCCTGGTGGAGCAGAAGGGAAACTTTGGATGTGGAGTCGATGTGGTAAATGTAAATCTAGGAATGGAATCTCAAAGTGTACAAAAAGAGTATTGATTTCCACTTCTGCACGTGGTCTATCATTTGGAAATTTCCTGGAGCTCAATTTCTCGAACCCATCTTTGTCTAATATATTTTCTAGCTGCGGCCATTCTTTGCAGAAGGACTTTCTCTACTTCTTTGGGTATAAATTAGTTCCCTCTCATCTAGTGGTACTTTCAGCTTATATCAGGGTTTACTTTTAAAGTGCAATTTCAAACCTTCTAGTTTATGAAAGGATTTCTGTTCAAATACATGGGGAAATCTACTTAGGATTATGCATTAAGGTAGGTGGGATTTGGCACTTATCTAGGGCATGGGAAGACATTCCCTAGGTTCAAAAGCATTTTTACGCTGTGCGATATTCTGTTTTTATGGTTATTTTAATTTTTAGAATAAAAATCATGGGAAAAATTTATACATTATTTTGGATTGGATCTATTAGTATATTTTGGTGTATCTGCTTTTATATTGAGTCTGCAAGCAAGCAACTGTGCACTTATTTTGTTATTTTGGAGGATCTGCAGATTAGGCCCTATGGTTGCCTTGTTCAAGTATTCCCCTGTTACGACTTATACTGTTTCTGTGCCTCCTCTGAAGCTTCCATTCAGCAGTTCAATTAGACAAGACTGGCTTATGAAAGAAACTCAGAATGTATATTTCTTTTCTGATTTTGCTTGCTTCTTTGATTTCTGATGATTCATTAATATGTCATTTGCCTATGGCAGAAACATTAGCCATCTCTTGCCTACCCTTTTCCTATTTCATTGCACTGGATGTGACCTTTTTGTTTCAATCCAGGTGTACATGAAATTGATTTACTTGTTCACAGAGGTTGCCAACTCTTTAGAGAAGTTGAGATCTCAATTTGATGGGTTGACTTTGAAACTTCGAGGCTCATTTAAAGAATTCTCTGACATTGAAGAGATGCTAAAGCAAGAAAAATCTGAGTTAGAGGTCAACTTTCTCCATACATATTTTTGTCCTGTAAATTTTGTGGCATGTATTGTAGTGGGAAAAGGCTTTGTTGTTGTTGTTGTATTGCAGAAAGGATTGCTTGGTTGTCTTTGTTTGAATGTGAATGCATTTGTTACAATTTGTTGCCAACGCTGCCCATACTTCTGTAATGGCTATTGTGATCTGCGAAAAAGGTTGTATTGTTCGAGTGTTCTATAGTAATCCATGATAATTGCCTAATTTGATTGTGTTCGGACATTTGGTCTAAATCTTCTCAATTTTTTGTAGTTTGACATTCTTGTATAGATTTGTTTTTCTTTCCAAATATTATTACTTTTCAGATGCAGTGAATTCATTTTGTTATCTATTTTGAACTGAACTTTTAAGATTTTCTTTTTAAACATATAAGAATGCTGGTATGAAGGATGGGAGCTTAGTCTGCCTAGAAATATTTAGTTCATGAACTTACTTTCCAAATGCTTCTATTTGTCTAGCTTGACATTCTTCTCCTAGACTTTTATTGTTTCTTTCCATGTCCTTTTTTCTTTTCACTTTTCAGTCACTGATTTGTTTGTTCTCTGTAGCACATTCATTTGTAGCAAATTTGCTTTTATCCTTCTCACCTAATCCTTATTACAAAAACAGGTATTGCTCAAGAATGCTGTTACCAGGAAGGAGAACTCGGACCAGGTTGCCTACAAACTACTTAGCTTGAACAGAGTACTTTGGGAACTGCTCCTTGAAGCATGTATTTGGGAACGGCGCATGCAGTCATTACTGTCACCAGATCCTACGATGATCCATTCTAGAGAATCTGTGAAGGCAGAGCCAGAAAAAGTTGATTCAGATATTGGTACCAGTTTAGAAGTCAAATTGGATACAGCTGCAGAAGCTGATGGATCTCCAATAAAAGACATTCCAGTTGAAGGTCCTGTTCAAGAATCTAATGGAGCTGATCCAGTTAATGTGTCTGATTCGGCTGAGGGTTTCAAAACACCGAATGTGGATGGTTCAAGCCCAAAACGGTTGGCCAGGCAGGGGTCCAGTCTGAGGAATGGCTTCAGCTATGATCATTGTGAGACTGATCATTTAGCAGAAAATGTGGATGGTGTTTTTGCCAATTCAGATCTATCAATGAAAGGCACTTATCAGCGTTCACTATCATTCAACTTGGAAGGTTCACATGACTGGTTTTGGGCACCATTCTCCGAAATTCGTCAAGTTGGCATGAGAGATCTACACAGAGTGTTCTTTCAAAAGTTTGAATCAATTAGTAGCTATACTGCAGAGAACTTACCCACAGCGTATCAGCTGATTACGGAAGAAGGGCAAATGATGCACATTCCTCTTGGAACTGATAACCATGTTGTGTCAGACTATGAAGGAGAACTGTCGAGTGTGATTGCTTGTGCACTGGCTTTATTGAAAGATCTACCTTTACAAACAGAGGTTCATGCTGACGATAGCAAGGGAGAGAGTGGAGTTGCTGCGAGAACATTTGAGAATTTGCACGGTCTGACTCGACTTCCCACTAATACTTCCCTGCATTGGTCTTCAAATGGTTTGTTACATTTAGATTCTGTCCATAATATGGCAAGCATTTTTTCAGATGAGTCACGCTTCTCCAGTTTTGATGGGTTGAATTTGTTGGATTCTCTGGTTCTGCCTGGAACTGTTAACCCAGTAGTCCCTCTAGGAGTTTCAAAATCATTTGGCAAGGATAAATATACTGTGATATGTCCATATGCCAATCAATTTCGTGATCTCCGCAATCGATGCTGCCAATCTGAAGTTGATTACATTGCTTCCCTTAGCCGTTGCAGAAACTGGGATGCTAAAGGTGGGAAGAGCAAATCCTTTTTTGCCAAAACACTTGATGACAGGTTGATTATTAAAGAAATCAAGAAGACAGAATTTGAGTCGTTTATGAAGTTTTCCGATGAGTATTTCAAGCACGTAAAGCTTTCATTTGACAATGGGAATCAAACATGCCTTGCGAAAGTTCTTGGGATTTATCAGGTTTGTAGCATTTGATTTTCTTCCCATCGGTGGGTTGTTTCTTTCTCTGTACTAAATTTTTTCCTTGTAGGTGATTGTGAGACAGACAAAAAGTGGGAAAGAGATGAGGCATGATCTGATGGTCATGGAGAATCTTACCTTTGGTCGGAACATCACTCGCCAGTATGATCTTAAAGGTGCTCTGCATGCTCGATTCAATTCTACAAGTGGTGGTTCGGGAGATGTCCTTTTGGATCAGAACTTTGTCAATGACATGAACTCATCTCCACTGTATGTTAGTAACAAAGCAAAGCGTATATTGCAGCGGGCTGTGTGGAATGACACAACTTTCCTCAATGTGAGTTGTACATATTTCCCTCCATTTGTTTGTAGTTCCGGATCTTCTGAAATTCCTTTAATGACGGCAGAGGATATTACTAGTCCTACGCCATCTAGAAGGGGTATTTGCCGTTCTATGATAATTTTTTTTAATTCTACATTATCAATTGTCTTCCACCCGGTTTGTTGTCCATCGGTTGCAATTATATTCTAATTCTATTACAAACTCCGCCAACTATCCATAAACTGATATGGTTTGTTCTTAAATTTTCAGTCAATCAATGTTATGGATTATTCATTGCTTGTGGGAGTAGATACTGAACGTCAGGAGCTTGTATGTGGCATTATTGATTATCTTAGGCAGTATACATGGGACAAGCAACTAGAGACATGGGTGAAGTCTTCACTTGTGCCGAAAAATGTCTTGCCGACTGTCATCTCGCCAATAGAGTACAAGAGGAGATTCAGAAAGTTCATGTCTAAGCATTTCTTGAGCGTCCCCGATGATTGGTGCTCACCAGAATCCTCTGACCCCTGTCACCAATGTGATGTTGGAAATGATGATTCTTCTCATTCAAAATCCCAAGGGAAGGGCGGGTTCAACAGTTCTTCAGCCTAAGCCTTCATTTTATCCGGTATCATCATTTTTCTTTTTCCATCTACAGATATCAATGCTGCTCCGTTTGACAGCTTTAAGTACTGTAAATAGTTCGTTCAGTTCTGCCCTGTTATTGTGCGATTTTTAGCAAATTTCTGGGGATAGTTTCAGACCTATTGGTCACAATGTGCAGCTAGAAAGAAGTATAATTTTTTTGTAAAGCCTATTAAGGAAGTATAGAGTTACGGTGGTGGAAAAGATGTGATTAATTTGGAATCAGTGAAACGTCGTAGCCATTATTGTTGTTGATGACATTGTTTTGGTACATCTGTAAATGCTACTCATCGATTTTCAGTGCCGGAAGTGCACAAAATACAAGCTAGTGAAAAGTCTTACACAATTTGCTGCTCCTACTCAAGTTTTGTTTTTGTTTTTCCGTTTTCTTTTTCTCTCGGCTTTTCTTCGGTTCTTCTTGAAGCTAATTTGGTTAAAAACTCTGCCTTTGGTCTGCTAAGTAGAATATGTGGGTTTGTTTTGGTCTTTACATACTGCAAAATTGGTCACTCACTTATCTACTCAGTCTACGAACATCCCAAGAACTTTTGCTGGACTCGCTTTTATGAGAGGCAAGCCAATTTTTTTTTCTTGATAAGAATTCCAAGTGCTTTTTGAAAAAGCAATTGGGAGTGCAAGGAGGTGCTTGTTTAAGAAAATAAAATTTTGAAGGTGCCTTTACAACCCATAAAACACTATCAACTTTTCCCAACATAGTAACCAATAGCGTTTTCCGCTATTGTAATTGCCCCTTTTTTTTCGAAGTGCTTTTAAAATAACTAAAAGCACTTTCATATCACCCAAAGTGGTTATGGTAATGTTGGGCGTAAAACTTTAAAAGTGCTTATGGGTTGAAAAAGGCAATTGAAGTGTTTTGTGAAAGAAGCATCTGTTGTGTGTTTTGCTTAATGAAGTAAAGCACTTGAATTGTTCTTAAAAATTTCGATGTACTCCAAATAAAAGCTCTTTTATTGGAAGTGCTTCTGAGCATAAGTCTGAGCATAAGTGCTTTTTAAAGAAGCAACGGACCTGTCATCAACAAAGAAAACCTCCCAACAAGAAATTCAATACTCAACATAGAATTGCTTGTCCCCCCGCTTGAGAAAAGAATCCTCCCTTTCAGCAGGGCAGTTGTTCATAAACTCCTTTCCATCTAAATTGCCTCCTTGAGAAACGATGGACAACAACTCCATCATCCAAGACCTCATTGAAAGCACTGAAGAACACGATGACGACCCATATAACGAATCCAATTTCATGTCTGCTATGAACGCAATACTAAGTGGCACTGCACGTCTCAACGTTCTCCTGCCCACGGCCCCCGTTCTTTCCTTCACCATTTTCACTCCTCTCTTCACCGACGACGGCGTATGCACCCCTCTCAACCGCTGGCTCACGGGTTTCTTTATCACTCTTTCAGCAGCATCCTGCATCTTCTTTACACTCACCGATAGCTTCAAAACAGCGACTGGCAGGTTATGCTATGGAGTGGCCACATTTCGGGGGATATGGACTTTCAGTGGCAGCCGGAAAAAGCCACTTGTGCCCTCCGATTATAGGCTGCGGTGGGCTGATCTCTTCCATGCATCGCTTTCGGTAATCGCGTTCCTAGCGTTTGCAGCTTCGCATTATGATGTTGTGGGTTGTTATTATCCGGCAATGCCTCGGAGGGTGACCAACATTCTTCCTCTTGTGGTAGGGTTTGTAGTTAGTGTTTTGTTTGTGCTGTTTCCTTCAAAGAGAAGGGGAATTGGGTATCCTTTCTTGCTGCACAGAGAGGCTTTTTACTCTAGATGTTGATGAACTTTATAAATTTGTAACGAATTTACGGTTTTCACAAAGAATGAAAAGAAAAAGTTGTGACAAAAGCTATTGCACAACAAGAGATACAATTATGTATAAGGCTGTAGAAGTTAAGTACAGTGGCAGCGGCGTGGAACTGAAACGCCAGGAGGTTTTCTCCTTTCACGAACGATTGATTCCTTAATCATTGGCAGCTTTTGATGAATCTTCTTCCATACGTGGTTCACTGCACCGTCAGAAGGAATTGGCCCGATGCCACCAGGATGACCATTTTCATACTCAAACATGGGTTGAAACCGAGCCATTTTCCAACGAAATCTATCCCTCTGCTCTCTAGTAAAGGTCCTAAGATGGCTCAAAAGCCAGTTCGGTTTCAATGCATCATCAACTGCCACAAAAACTGAGAACTCTGAATAATCTACCATCCCTTCGAAAGGAAGTTCTATGTTATCGCTGACAATAACGGGTATACAAAGGCTTTGAATCGCATCAAACAGCCGACACGAAGTGGGAGTGTCCCCAGCTGGGTGCAAGCAGAACTCTGAAGTTCTCATCCCTTTTATGGACTGCTCCCTCCCAGTGGCGTTAGGGAAGCCTTCTTCCATGATAACATCTGGCTCACCAACCACCAAATCCCACAATTTTTCTCGAACTAAGCCCCCCTGTTATCAGAGAACCCAGTTATGTTACAACATAATTACACAACATAGACAAGTTAGCTTTATACCAACCTAGATTAGGTCACAAACATAGTATCCTATATCATATAAAGCATTTATAATGATTGTGTCAGGTGGAACTTCAAGAGTTTGCCAAATAACTATATAAACAAACTACTTTAAGACTAAATGCAGTTTAAACACTGTCAGTTCAACGATGAAATTGGAGAAGAAAGTGCAATCTACAAGGTGATGAGTTACAAGCAGTCAAAACAGAAGGGCACTGAAAATCACATCATGTGTCAGATACAACAGGAGAAGTAAAGATTCAAATCTTGCATACTGACCCGGTGCCTATGTTTAGCTCCTTTGAAATAAAGTAGAGTAGGACGCTTCTTATTTTCTGTCAGTTGCAAACGAGGAAGCAGATGGGTGTAGGGCACAATGACATCTTTAAGTAGTGACACTTGTGTGTGCTGAATCACATCCGTTGAGTTGCCATTTGATGACTTGGACTCGAGTCTGTACCACCCTCCAAAATCTACAACGAGAAGAACCGCCGGGGCTATCTCTGCACGAACGTGCCACATTGCCACCGGGTCTGCCAAAAATGCTTCAAGTTTTAACACAACCTACAAACCCAGAGCTAAATCAAAAGCTGCTACAGCATATACTACATTTACATTGCTCTCTAACATTTTACCGGTGCTCCGAGTTACCTCCAACTGATCAAATGGTATCCAAGAAAATAAGAAAACTTCGAAAATCACAACGGCTTAATAAAAGGACCAAACTTTCCAAATTCCAAGGATCAAATGGAGAATGCAGACAGATTCATTGCAAATACTAGAACACTTTTAAATCTACAGACCCACATAAATAATCACAGAATCACATCAAAACCAACACCTTATCGTCAAATCCAGTGAACAATCCCAGGAATTACTTAATTCCCATTAGCACAAATCGAATTTAATACCGCAATTAAATCCCAACAAAAAATTTAATTGGAAAACTAACATACCAGTAAGCACAAACACATGGTCTCTTCCGCCTGACCTTTTCCAAGCCTCAGTGTTCTTCACAAAGTCCACCACTTGCCTCTGCCTCTCATAGTCCTCATTCCCAGCCTTCTTCCTAAACACCCCTCTAGCCGTAGCAAGCTGCAATTCGGCGCTCAAGGTCGCGAAAAAGGGCACGAAAACAACGTCGGCTTCGGTGGCATCGAAAACCCGGCTGGCAAACGACCCAGTTCTGTGCTCCTGAGGGGTCATCAGGTCCCCCAAAATCCAGTACTCAGCGCTGTACTGTTTGATCAATGGATTCTCGGGATAGGGTGGAAATTCAAGGTTTTTGGGCAAATGAGTGTCTGGGATTTGGTGGTCAACGTCGGTTTGGAGGCGGGAATCGGGCCCGGAGGCCCAGTATTTTTCGAGGAGGCCATAGTTGAGGGATCTGGGGAGGTCTGCTACGTAAACTTTGAGGGAATTTTGGGGAGAGAGAGGGGTGTTTTGGGAAATGAAATATGAGCAAGAAGGAGGAGAGGAAGAAGGTGAAGGATTGAAGAGGAAGAAGAGAGAAAGAGAGAGAGCGCAGAGGAGAGTGAATGCGAAGAAGAGAGTGGGAACAGAGCATACGGATGAAGAAGCTGTCGTTGTGGCGGTGCTCTTCGCTGCCATGCCTTTTGCTTTCCTTCTCGGTCGCGCTGCAATTGCAATTATATATGGGAGCGCCGGAACCCCCAGACAAACCCAACCCAAACAAACCCACCCCCAAACGGTACAATTGGTATAGGTAATTTTAATCTTTCATTTGAAGAGGGATGGTGATTTCGTCACGACAATCTATTTTTTGGAGATTGGAAAAACTCAGAGAGACATTTAACATTCCTGGCCACTATCGATTGATCACCAGCGCCAGTAATCGAATCTAAGATTAATTTTCTCAGTAGGCGATAACATTAATGATGCTCAAACAAACTTAACTCAAAAGATAATCAATTTTTTTAATAAAACGATATAGTTAGCGGGTTAATTAGTTAATTATTAAGGTCGAGAAAAATCGATGAAAACCAAATCCGTATGATCAATCAATTAAATTCACTTTAAAATACTATTACTTTTAGGATGATTACCAAGTGTAATCCACTCTCTTAGTTACTTCCTTTTTTTATTTATTCAACAATATAATATTTTACTAGAAGACGAGAGAGGATTGAGTTAGGCCACATAATGAATCGGCCACTAATTAGATATCGAACATAATAGAAGTATAATATGTCTTTATTACCTATATGAGTCAAATATCAGAACTCTCATTACAAATAAAGATAAATGGCAATAGACATAACACGAGTAATAGTTTGTATTCTTATAATTACTTTGGATTACACTATTATCACTCATTTACTTTATTTCTTTACCCACATTTTAAATAAATACTAGCAGAGAGCACATATTTTGTGTGTGTGAACAACCGCCCACCTCCTCCCACGTTGTCCTCAAGCGCAACCGCTTCAGTTTATTCAAACTATCCAAAAAATATCATGATTTCACTTACCTGTATGAAAAAATGATGGTGAGACATTTTCTCTTAATAAGTGGATATTTTTATCTTATGTAAATATTTTGATACAAAATTACTATTTTGCCCTCTTTATGTAAATATTGTGTATCAAAGGTGAGGGCAAAATAGGAAAAAGGAGATATAATTGTCATTTTGTTAAAAGGTACAAAATTACTATTGTGCCCTCCTCATCTCAACATTGTGTATTCAAAAGTGAGGGGCAAATTGAAAAAAGTGGGCAAAAAGGTTGACAAGGTGCGTTCTCTTAATATATAGTATAGATGAGAATGATTTAAACATAGAATGGTTTGAGGAAATAGAATATGTGGGTGGAAAATAACAAACATTTTTTACTTTTAAGCAAATACGATTGCAACTGGATGTGCTTTTTTATAACGTTGCTAGGAACAATCTTATATGAGTAATACTACACTTACTATATGTAGACATCGAAATTTTGGTAAAATAAATGTTAACCGATAAATTAAAATTTCAACGTCCACGTATCACATAAATTTTACATGTAGTGCGTGACTCAAAGAAAAATCGAAAGAAATCAGAAAAGTCACCAAATAAGACACGTGTCAACAACTGGCAGAAATGATTTATTTCATCTGAATATTATATTCAAAGTTAGGCCTTGAAAAATTCTATAAATACAAGGCCATTTCATCCATTTCAAGAGACCAATTCACATACACATTTTCTCTACTCCCAAATTGGAAGAGAAATCCCCCAAATCCTTGAAAGCTTTGAAACACTAAAAGCTTTCAAGCACCAACCTCCCAAATTCTCAAGAATCCCGAAGGATCAAGAAAACTCTCTTCGTTCTTCGTCAAATCCACCTTCAAGATCAAGCCCCAACGGCCCCTTGAAGAACTTCCACCAATTCAAGATCAAGCCTCGACGGCCCTTGAAGAAAGTGTTCATCGTTCATCACTCGTTCATCCTAAGATCAAGCCCCGACGGCCCTTTGGATCAACAACATAAACAAATCCACATCCTCGTTCATCCTAAGCTCAAGGCCCAGCAGCCCTTTGGATCAACAACCCATCCACAAATCTATACCTTACGAAGATAGAATCAGAGGATCAAATTGTAAAAGAGATTGTAACCCCAAAATTAATACAAAATATTATTTTGTACACGTGTTCTTGTCTCGTTCGTTTCAGGAATTTTCCGTGTTTACACTATATATTTACCATCTCTCTAATTAAGATATGACTCACCAACACATATGAATCTCATCTTTATTAGAAAAATGATACAAATAATAATATAAATACGTAGTAAAAGTAGCGTTTTTTTTTTATCTTATATCTTGTATTATTTTTCTAAAGTTTGGTGAATAATAGGTATAAGCGCGTTATTGGGCATCTCCACCGAGGCACATCTCCATACAAATACAGCCCATAATTTGCATGATCTGCTGAAGGAACCGAGGAAGGACTATTATATCAAATATTATCCTGCTCCTCCGAAGCTTCCTTTTGAAATTAGGCTAATTAGCCGTTGGACTATAAACACTACCGCCGTTGGAATACACTACCGTCCGGGCACGTGCGTATATCACTCAGTTTAAGGGCTGGTTTGGTATTGCTGTGCTTTGAAAAAAAGTTGCTTCTGCTGTGCTGTGAGAATAAGTAACTATGAAATAAAGCAACATAGTGTTTGGTAAACTTTTTTGTAAAAGTGCCTTTGAAAAAAAAAACAGTATTATAGTGTCTGATAAACTTTTATGTAAAACAGATGTGAAAAAAGGCGTTTTTTCAAAGCTGGGTTTTGCAGCTTTGTGCTTTTGGTTTTTTTTTACCCAAAACTGTGAAAAAAATTTGAAACTGAATGTTTACCAAACACAAAAAAGCTGGGAGATTTTTTTGATACCCACTTTTTTTCAGAATCACCTCAGTACCAAACCAGGCCTAAGACTTGTTTGATAACAATTTCGTTTGTAATTTGTGGTTTTTACTTTTTAGAAAGGGAAACAGAAGAAGGAGAGGAATGTTGTTGAAGAAACACACAAGGAAATTATAAAAACGAACGATTTTAGAGGTGGGTGCGGGTTGAGCTGGGTCTATTTTTTTTTATGGATCCTGATTCAACTTTTTCTTAATATAATTGAGTCCGAGTTTACGTATTTATTAGTGGAATTGGCTCATTTGGATCCGTTTGATACGGTCCGATTCTTATGGGTCAAACGGATCATTTTCCAATCTTATGCCACATAACAAAACAACAATA
The DNA here is from genome assembly GCA_036320875.1 of Cotoneaster glaucophyllus. Classification (NCBI taxonomy): domain Eukaryota; kingdom Viridiplantae; phylum Streptophyta; class Magnoliopsida; order Rosales; family Rosaceae; genus Cotoneaster; species Cotoneaster glaucophyllus. The sequence goes on along the minus strand of CM070059.1, from coordinate 31,611,663 downwards.
TTAAACAATCTCTATGTGTTTGTTTCTTTCATTAAAGGATTACATCTAACAAAACCAATAACAGCAATTGTTGTTTTACTTATTTTTAGGGATAGAGAGACATAAAATCATGGATCATGCGCTTAATGTGGACCACAAAGAAACTGACAAGTGTTAAGACAATCTTTAACTGTTTAGATCAGGTTACCCACACATAAAAAATATGGACCCGGTTTGGACTCATTTTTACACAAGTCCGGTCCAACTTGGACTGTTTAAAAATTAAAAGTAAGAACCAAATGGTTTTACATCGAACTGAATAATACGGTCCGAATCCACACGTCTAAAAACCTGTTTGCCCACCCCTGATTTTCAGTTGCTTTCGCTTTCAATATTTTGTTTTCATTCTCTCCCATTGCCCTTCATCATCACTCCTTTTCCCCAAAATCTCTTGAGACATGTTTTCAGTTGTTTTCATGGTGTGGAATGGGAGGGATTCTTCCGTATAACGAGGAATTCATCCTTGATAAAAGGCAAAAGATCTATAGCGCTGCGGAGTATCAGATAATCCAGACATTTTAACCAGTGGATCTTAGTTTTTGAGACCAGCAGCATGTCCGAACTGTTGGTACTTTACATTGTTCCAGGTTTCTTTTGGAAGTCGAAAACACATCATTTGTTAGTATGTTTGATTATAGTTTCATAATTAAATGGTTTTCAATACGACTGAACTGCAAAAAGACTACGAAAATGGTCAAATTATAAACAAACGCAATGATTTTCTGGGATGGTTACAGATGCACAAACTCTCCCAGAAGGAAAAGTGAGTTCAATGTAGCCATAACTAACAAAAATAGACTGCATTATTGGCTCCTACAACTAAACCATGGTAAGAGCCTTCTACTCTCCAGTCAAACTGAAGAACTCTAACGCCCCATCACAGCCTCGTCAAAGTTCCAGTCTCTCACGATATCCCTTCTCACAGCCCGGCTTCGCACTAGCCTTGGGGTACCTGGTATGGAACCACCATTTGAAAGAGTTGGTTGCGGGGTTACTTTGGATGATGCAATGTTGGAATGTGTTGGCAGCGGAAGAGATGGCCTCCGTGTTAAGCAGTTAGCAATAGCAGAACATCTTCCATCGTTTTCTGTGCTCGATACAGAGTAACTCCTAAAAGAGTGTGATGGACTTTCTGCGCTGCACACAAGGCATGCCAAGCTCATACTTAGACTTGCAAGCTGACACCGACTGCAGAGTTAAAATCTGCAATTTACATCAAAGATAGAACCATAAAGTTATCATATTCTAGATGATAGATTAATAAATAGCACACCACTTAAAGAGAAGAATATAGATGGAAGCAAAAACGAAGAATGAAAAGGTGGAAATTGTTTTTTCAATTATAGGACTTTTTCTAGTCATTGAGAACAAGTATATTATGTATCCAAGGAATGCAACAGACCAGGTTATAGAAACTGGGGACTGCACATTATGCCAATGTTGTTTAAGAGATCAAAGCGGTATTCTCGACTTTTGAAGAGTGAGTATTGTTCTCATGTTGTAATAATTATGATAAGAAAACACAACCACAAAGTAACGAATAAGCAATGTAGAATAGAGTGTGAAAAACTGCGCACTGATTCAGCACAATGCTTCTTTATGTGTGTGAGCACTCATGACAAAATTAAGAACTGTTTCTCTGAAGGTTTGGTCAAGCACATTTGTATGATCACTCGGTAACTAAAATACATAATCCATAATGTTGTCAGACCTCACCTAAGGGTTAATCAAGGACTTGGAATATTATTATTAAATGGAGTACATAACCAGTTCTTATCATTGGTAGTAGTGCTTTTTGATACAACGATGTTTGGGGTAAGCCACACAAAGGGCCAAGGTATTGAACTCATCATTTGTAGCAATGCTAACTGCTGAGCAAGAGGTTATCAATTTTGCTTAAAAGGTTGGAAACTTGGAAGTAAACAAAAAAAAATACACCCAAACACTTGGATTTGAAAATAACCTGGTCAAGTTCCAAACACGCACATTCGTAGGTGAATATTTTGAATGTCACATGAAGAAACTCGATTAATAGTATCAGACAACTGTGAGATTAAGATGCAGGATGACACAAGGTCGGTGTCGCCTATGATTGCCATGAGCTTGAGATGATAGAAACTTCAAGTCATAAGGTATTCTTAAGGAAACTGATACATGATGATCCGTATGTTCCTTTTTAGTCTAGGTGTAGTAAATAGGGTGTGTTTTGTGTTTGAGTGATTTTTGGAGGGCCAATATCAATACCCTGAAACGATATGTGACACTACCAGAAGTAGGATCTTCAGATGGACGTGTCTGGAGACAGGGAAACAATTTGAATGACCATAGAGAAAAAAAATTAAAGTAGCACCATTTGAACACAAAATGAGAGAGAACTTATAATGGTGGTTTTGACATGTTTAACAAAGACCAATAAGTGCCCCAATAGATGCATCAAAGTGACTTAACCAATAATTTGGTGCCAGGAAAATCAAAATAATATGGTTAAAGTTAAATAAGAAAGATATGATAATGCGACTCTCACAAACTTTTGAGTTAGGATATGAAGGAATGGAGCACTAGAATCCATAACCATTTTTTCTGTTTGTTGTGTTCAAGTGTTTCGTGGAAACAGCCTCTTTGCACCCCTGACCCTCGCAAAGCGGGGAGCCTTGTTGGCTTGGGGTCGCCTTTTTTTTTGTTCTTCTATTTATTCTCTAATTCATTACGAAATTTGTACACTTCACTACAAAGGTTTCTCACCTTGAAAGATGGCTTCATTCACTTATACCCTTACTAGCTTGTAACCTCAAATAGCCGATTCTACATGCACAGTAAGACACCTTCTGAATACTTAGTACATTAGACTTCTACTTCCTACCCTCGAAATTGAATGCAGAAAGGATTCTAATCAAATAAGTAAAAAAAAAAAAAAAAAAAAAAAAAAATTGAAGAACTGTTCCAAATTAAACACTGCATGACAACCCACCCCCAGAACCCTCCTGGCATCGACAATTTGTAACCCCCAGATCTTGTAGGGAAAAAACCCTTCAAAGAACAATCAAAGAAACCCACCACAGGCAATTGAACAAAATTGATTCTAAGAAAGTTGGGAGTCAGAGCAATTCAATTGATAAACACCCAGAACACAGTAAACCAAAAACGAAATAGACAACAAATACAGAAAAATATCAACACATGCAAATAAGAAAAATGATTCTGCAAGATCTAATAAAAAAAATAAACTGAAGTAAAAGAAAGGATCTGAGATCTGAGAGACATACATACCTTCTGTGTTCTGAGTTTGATGTGCAATGCTAAGGGCAGTGGCGGCTGGTGGCGTTGATTCTTTCTGCGAGTGAGTGAGAGAGATAGTGAGAGAGTGGAGACTATGTTGTATTTATGCGCGGTAATTGGTAAAGGGAAGAGAGAGGATTATAACATTCTACAATTCTGGGAAATTTCGTGATTTATTTGGGGATGGTTCACCTAGTGGTGTCATTGTCCCACCCCAAATCTCTCTGTAGACAGTTGGGCTTGTAGCGAATTATGTACAACAGTCACTTAGTCTTTATTTACAAGTGAAAGGTTTTAAGTTCGATTCTTGCTAAAAGAAAATTAAACCACAGTGTTAGCCTAGTGTGAGGCTTAGCTCACTTCCCCATTTCCTTTGTAAATAATATTGTTTGTTCAAAGACAAAACAAAACCAAAACAAAAAAAAACTTTCTAGGCTGCTAGATGAGTGAAATACTAAGGATCAATTTGGTTTTCAAATAAAGGTTGAATCATTCGTATAATCAATTTAGTTTCAGAGTTCTAGTCGAAGATAATGAGACTTGGTGGTAATAGAGTTTTTATAACTCGGCAGACTTGGCCATCATGAAATTCACTTTTATATATATGAGGTTTTGCAACGTAGAGAATCTCTTCAACTCAACAAACAACTCAAAATGATGAAAGCGGAAAAACATACTCTACGTAAAACCCTTCTCACAACCGTGAGAAAAATACTAATTATCCTAACCCTCGCGTCAACATACCTTTAGTTTGGATAAATAGCTCTCCATTGACAACCAGCGACATCTTCAGCTTGGATTAACAACACTACTTCTGGTTGGTAGGTTATCTATCTAAGTCTCGCCTAGCAAAGGGTTTTCAATTCTTTCATCTAAAGAGGTCACTTCATTAGCTACCTAACTAAGTGAGGTGTACTACGTTCATCATAAAGACACTCATCTCTTTGAGTATCTTTTCTTGTACAACCTGACATCGATTTGGTGCATTTATATTCTCACGAATACAGTTGAAGTTGCCAAACCTAGTGTAGAAGATCCTGAACTTCGCTGTGAATTAAGCGACCTTGTCTTCAAGTTTTAGAACCCTAGGTTGAGAGGTGTTCCTACCTCGGCCATAGTCACTCGAGTGTAGAAGTCAGCAGTGCATTTGACACCACCACCACCACCATATTTATTCTACTCACCCAATAGAGCTCAGTCGTGAGTTGGCATGCCCACATTAACAAGAAAGATGTTGTTGTTGGGCTTGCGCGCCATGTAGGTTTTGAAATTTTTAGAACCAACACACATCAATTTGTTTCATCCGTGTATTTTCCATCTATTTTATCATTAAAAGTGTAACTCCTCATTTTGGTCATGAAGTTAAAAATCAATCAATCTCGTCCTGGAAGTTGGTTGACACAAATCAATTTGGTCAATCCATCTATTTTTCCTCCATTTTACCATTAAAAGTGGTCACTTCGGCCACATAATCACTTTTAAGGGCAAAAAAGTAAAAAAAAAAAAGCCAACGAAAGAAATCTTTACCCTGCCTAACCCAGTCACTGTTAACCGCCCCACCTCTGACAATCTCTCATTTTTTTTTTTTCTTGGCCAAGCAAGAAAACTTCCATTACATTAAAAACTAGTACAAGGCCCAAAATGAGCTTGGTAAACAACAACCAATAAAGTAAAAGGTCCAAGAAAAATGAGAGATGTAACCCAAGATACAACAAAAGGCCCACATAAGTTTAGGCCCGAAGACTGCAAAAACAAACAACCAAAAACCCTAATCTTATGTAGCATAAAACAGACTGTCGCCACTGTCACATCCTTAGATGAAGCTAAATTCCGAATTGAGAAAGTAGACACCAGATCCAAGTCCCCTTCATGAACCCCTGCTAATATATATAAAAATAATCCTATGGGCAGAGAGTGAGAATAAAGAGGTATGTGAAATACCCTGACTGTGGCAGAGGACATAGAACTCTTAGCCTCAATGGGGATTCGGCATGCCGATTATGGGAGAATAAGTACAGGAGGGAAGTGGATCTAGTATCCAATTTTTGTTCAGAGTTTGTTGATCCGAGCATATAAGGATGAGGGAGGAAGAAAAATTAAAAGACAGAATGCAGTAAAAGTAGGCGAAAAAGACCGGATAAGGGGCACGAAGTCCAAATCTGAGACAAGCCCAGGGGATAGTTGAAACTCGGTTCAAAGAAAACTGAGATAAAACTAAGGGGAAAACCAAGAATAAAAACGAAGGAGAAGATTGGAAAAAGGGAAGGAAAATGAAGTGGGATGCAAGGAGGGGAAATGGGCAGATGAGATGAGAATGGAGAAAAAGAGGGATAGGTAAAAGGAGAAGAGATGAGAGGAAATGAGGAGGAAAAAAAGGAAGGAGTAGTGGGATGCCGCCCACCTCGAGCAAGAGCAAGGGGCAGCGTTGAAACTTTAAAACTGGGGTTGGGTCTCTTCTGGATCTGGGTTTTGAAGCTCACGGAGTGAGAGATAGCTTACTTTGGACTTGTAGTTTTTGGTTTTGTTTTTGTTTTTGTTTTCTGCCTTTACCTTTCTTGATCATGCACTAAATCAAGACCTTCTGCACCAAATCAATGGGAATTGAAGTTGAAGTGAAGAAGATGGGTGTAAGGAGCTTCGCCTATACAACTACGACGACCCTAATCTTCACTGTGCTTCTCCTCATCTTCTCTTTACACTGGTTTTACCTCCAAATGTCACCCTTACGATTTCCGAATTGTATGCACTTTTCAAATCTCAAATTTCTATTTTTGCCCTTCAGTTCATCTAGGTAATGTGGCTAAATCGTTGTGGGTTTGTATTTATAGTGACCCTAAAAATAATTTGTTTCCACTCAACTAGTTGGTACATGATAAAGAGAGATTGGTGTAACATAGAGAGAGATGGATTTTTCCTACGTAGAGGTGGAGTGTCAAATTTCAACACAAAAAAAAAAAAAAAAAGGTTGGGCCGAATGACAAAATAATAGAGTGGTCAAATGATAAGTGGGGTGGTGTGTTTTGACGTTTTATATCTCAAAAAGTGGTCACATAAAAGTGGTCATGTGGGCCTACGTGACCATTTTTAACGTTAAAATGGATGGAAACTATATTGAAGATTCAAATTGATTTGCGGCAATCAATTTTAGGGATGAGATTGATTGATTGATTTTTAACTTCAGAGACACAAATAAGGAGTTGTACCAATTTCAGAGATCATTTTGATAAAGACCCATAAAAAAAATAAAGAAATCTTTTTTCTAGCTAGATGATCTTATCACGTGAACTGACAAGATAATTAATACATCGTCACACATTGTGTCGATTAGCTTTTAGTTTTATGTAACCACCTCCTGCCTTCTTTGTATATTCACGTGAAACAAGTTAACACCTAGCATAGGTTTCATCGTCCAACTTTCTATAAGTACCTCCCAACTTTCTTTATGAATACATAAAGTGATAGATAAATTCTTCACAAATATTTTTTTTCATTTGATCATGGTTACTAACTTAGAAGCTGATAGTGGATTTTTATATTTTAGAGGGAGGAAGAAGGGGGAAAGAAGAGAGTGGGAAGTGATTACCGCAATTGAGATTGAGAGAGACTTGAAAAAACTAAATGGAGCTTATTATTACTTTACTTTAGAAATGAGTGGCATGGGAGAAAATGGACCGAGGAGAGGGCGTAAATGGAAGAAGGTATATATATATATATATTCATTACCTTTTAGTTGCTTAATTTATTTTTCTTTTCAATTTTTATATAATTTGTCAAATGATTAAGTTCTCTTAACATCTTATCAATTGAATGTGTTGGCTTCAAAATTCAATCTATTCCTTGTCTGTCTCAAATTCTTTTCCGACTCATCCTTTGTTCATAGAATATCGGTCTTTTGGTTATTTTGACCCCTTAGCATATTTTGAATGCTCGTTGTAGAAGAAGATTAGTATAAAGTATTTAACTTGCTTTCACGATATTTTCTTTCTTCAAAGATTTTGACTTGGAAAATTCTTTGCAGGGGAAGAAAATGTTGAGACACTGCCTTCTCATGTAAGGACATCAAAACATTTCCTCCCTTCGGAGCAGGCAAGATATAGATTGAAGGGATTCTTTATGCTAGAGATGGCGAGGTAAACATTCTATGTGTTTGCCATGGCCTTTTACACTCTCCGGCTAGATTTTTCGAGCAAGCCGGTGGAAACAAAGTGGCGAATCCCTTGCAGCACATAATTTTCCGCTCTTCTTCTGATTAGGTCAATGGCATTGGCTCCGTCACCTTAGAATGTTAACATACAGTTAACTAATATGTAAAGACCCTAATTTGAGCAATTAGCTCTCATTTTATGGGTTATTTTGTATATTATCTTATATATATTCCTCTCTGATTTAACTGCGGATGTTTGGATGGCTTTTAAGGTGATGTCAAAGCTTATGTATTTGGACATATAGACAAACTATTGTTTAGTATAGGTACCATAAAGCACAGCAAGCAGACTTCTGGTGTCCTTATAATTTGTTAGTTTGCTCTACATCGAACCTTTGTAGCTAGTTGGCCTTGCGCTATATCCAAGATTTAGCGTAGTTAGTAATTATTAATGTAAGACTACAAAGATTTATCTTGAATTATTATGTGATTGTAAAGAAGACTACAAAGATATTATCTAGAATTATTATGTAATTGTAACGATCACTATATTCTAGACACCGTGAAAATTATTGGTACTATGTCATTTGGTATGTAATATTTGTTCCCTAAAAGATGAGGAACAATTGACCGGATTGTGAGCGGCAATGGACTAAATATTTTAATATTGTACATTAACTTCGAGAGTATAAAACTTAATTTACTTTATTATTTTGACCGCTTTTGGATTTAAATTTGAGCCGTGACTTATGGTTGGATTTGAAAAAAAAAAAAAAAAATTTGATCAAATAGATCAAATTCAAAAGATTGCCCAAAAAGAGAGAGTTTGATCTGGACCATTAATAACCATAAATTGAAAGCCTGAGCTTGAAACCCAGGTTATCGCCTCTCTACCCCGCAGGCCTAGCTGTTAGCAATTCACTTACATGTTCAGCGACTTTTTGAAAAATATACTAATTGTGCACATCAAACTTTCTAAAATTAGAAAGAAAAATACTCTAATAACGATTGCATAATTAGAATTTTAGAGTGCCAATAATAGTTCTCTTTGAATTTTGTAATTGTTATATGCATGTGAGACATCCTCAGTCATTTCACGTGAAGTTGATGAACATTTTGTCTGTGGCTAACCCAACTTTATTACCAACATCACTTGGGTGCTTTAGCGGACATGAAATTTAATACGTATGTCGTAAATTGTTTCAGTTATATTTTACTTTATGTAATAACCGTCTACCCTCTCTGTATGTTCACGTGAAACAAGTGAAAGATATTTGAATTTCGTAACTGATATATATGTGTGATCTTCTCTACCATTTCACGTGAAACTGGTGAATGTTTTGTCTGTTGCTACCATTTCACGTGAAACTAGTGAATGTTTTGTCTATGGCTAAACTAACTTTATAACCACCATCACGTGAATTGACAAGGTAATTAATAAGTGGGCATACAGTGTTTCGATTAGCTTTTACTTTTGTGTAACCATCGACAGCCTTCTTTGTATGTTCACGTGAAACAAGTGAACACCCAACATAGGTTTTATTGTCCAACTTTCTATAACACTACAACAAATATGGGCACTGCACACAATAAATTATATGTGCCCTTTGAGGCTAAAGAGCACCAACAATTGTGCCCATAGACCAATAGCAACAATGCAGCTACTATCTTTGAGTCTGTGCCCTCTATGGGCGTCACCATTACTCAGAGGGCACAATATGGATATTGGTGCTCAAAGGGTTGAACACAGATAAGGGTATTTTTGTGCCCCTGTTCTGACACATGTGTCAGGTGACATTTCAAATTCATGTTATCACAATTTTTGTAATTGTGCCCTGTGAGTTAAATATAAAAAAAAAAATTAAAAATAAAAACATCATAACACCTTCCAACCTGAAACAAACATTTGAAAACACCACATCGGAATAGGAAAATATTGCTCAGTTTCTCTCTTCACAGATCAGATTCAACCAAGTAATCAACATTATAAATTAAAGGAAAAAAACAAGGCAACAACTTCAAACGTATATTCTTCCTTTCAGTATCATCCTTCAGTGGAGGTGTCTGTGCTCCACGTGCCACCCAAGCAGTACCACGCACAGCTCCACGAGCGCTGCCCGCAGCTACACCAGTGGTTTTAGAATCCGTTTTGGGTCCAAAACAAAATCATTTTCAGCAACTCAAAAGCCCAAAAAAAGCTACGAAGATAAGGATTCAAAATATACCTTCCTCAGGGCCATTGGGCGGCCGATGGTAGCCTAAAATCAGCCTGAAACTCGCGGGCCTCACCGGAAATATGGGGAATTTTTCCCGAGTTGAAACTGCATCCAACCTTAAACAAATCAGGCATGCAGTGCACGAAAACGTTTCTAAACAACCTAAAGAACCTAACTAAGGTGTTTTCGAGACTCACCTATACTAGATTCGACGGAAAATCTCGGCGGGAAGGTCAGGCCGCGACGGAGCTCGTCTCTTCACCGCGTCGATTTTGGTTTCCAGAAAGCAAAGAAGAAGCCGAGAGGGAGAAAGAGGAGAGAGAGAGAGAGAGAGTGGCAGTGTGGTGTTTGGGTGGTGGCAAGGTTCATCGGAGCGGCAAATGAGCTGCAGATGGTGAGGGAGAGAGGGTGAGGGATATGACATAATAGGGAGGAGAAGTGGATAGAGTGTGAGAGACGGAAGAGTGTGATGTAGTGAAAAAAATATTGTGTGCACTGGGAAGCGCAAAGACCCACGTGGGGGTACCAAAAATCCATCAAAATATTAGTAAAATACTCATTTAAATCTCTGGTGCAATGATGCTGTTGATTTTTTTTTTATTTTTTATTTTCTTGACTTAGTTTTAAATGATTAAGAGTGTAAAGGAGTTTGGAATAGGGAAAAGGGTAAATGAGAGGGCACAAAAACATATTTTTTTATTTAAATATATTCAATAAGAGGACACAAAAGCCTTTATTGTGTGTGTGTAAATTAATAAAAAAAAATTTTCTCTCTAACATTTAAAAAAACATTTCAAATTTTTGTAGGCACAATTACATGACACAAATTAATGTGCTTATTTGTTAGAGGGCACATTTCAGATACTCTAGTGCTCAATGGAACTTAAAAAGCACAAATATGTCTTTGTGCTCAATGAAAATGCAAAGGGCACATATCAATTGTGTTCTTAGCCCATTTTTCTTGTAGTGTAAGTACCTCCCAACTTTCTTTATGAATACATAAAGTGATGGATATATTCTTCACAATTTGTTTTTTCATTCGATTATGGTTACCAACTTAGAAGCTGAGAGTGGGTTTTTATATTTTAGAGGGAGGAAGAAGGGGAGAAGAAGAGAATGGGAAGTGAATTGTACAATTGAGATTGAGAGAGACTTGAAAAAACTAAATGGAACTTGTTATTACTTTACTATAGAAATGAGTGGCATGGGAGAAAATGGACCGAGGAGAGGACGTAAAAGGAAGAAGGTAAATATTCATTTCTTGTTAGTTGCTTGATTAATTTTCTTTTCAATTTTTATTAAATTTGTCAAATGACTAATTTCTCTTAGCATCTTATTGTTTGAATTTGTTGTTCGGTCTCAAATTCTTTTTCAACTCACCCTTTGTTCATAAAATATCAGTTTTTTGGTTATTTTGACCCTTTAGGATGTTTCAAATGCTTGTTGTAAAGGAAGATTAGTATAACGAATTTAACTTGCTTTGACGATATTTAACTTTCTTCAAAGATTTTGACTTGTGTAAATTCTTTGCAAGAGCAGGAAATGTTTGAGACACTGGCTTCTCATATAAGGACATCAAAACATGTCTTTCCTTTGGAGCAGGCATGATATAGATTGAAGGGATTCTTTACGCCATAGATGGCCAGGTAAACATTCTGTGTGTTTGCCATGGCCTTTCACACTCCCCGGCTGGATTTTTTCGAGCATGCCAGTGGGAACAAAGTGGCGAATCCCTTGCACCATGTAATTGTCTGCTCTTCTTCCGATTAGGTCAATGGCATTAGCTCTTTCTCCTTGGAATGTTAACATAGAGTTAACTAATTTGTAAACACCCTAATTTGAGAAATTAGCTCTCATTTTATGGTTATTTTGTATATTATCTTATGTGGTTCTCTCCGATTAATTCCAGATGTTTGGATGGCTTTAAGGTGATGTCAAAGCTTATGTATTTGGACATATACATAAGTGTCGGTTAGTATAGGTACCATAAAACACACTAAGAAGATTTTTCTTCTCATTATAACTTGTTGGTTTTGCTCTACTTCGAGCCCTTGTCATTGGTTGGCCTTGAACTACGCTGAGATTTAGCATAGAGATTAATTATTAATGTAAGACTACAAAGAAAATTATTACGTAAGTGCAAAGATCACTATAAAATTATTGCTACTATGTCATTGAGTGTGTAATATTTGTTCCCTAAAAAATTGAAGAACAATTTGTTCCCTAAATTATTACCAACATCACATGAGCGCTTGAGCAGACATGAAATTTAGTACGTGTGTCATAAATTGTTTCAGTTATATTTTACTCTATGTAACTACCTTCTCTGTATGTTCACGTGAAACAAGTCAAAGATATTTGAATTTCGTAACTGCTATATATATGTGTGTTATTTTCTGCCATTTCACGTGAAATTGGTGAACGTTTTGTTTGTGGGTAAACCATTACAACCACCATAACATGAACTAACAAGAAAATTAATATTGAATTTGACCTCTTTTACCCCTTTTTACAATAGACAACTTTTAATAAAATCAGGTTAAATAGTAACTTCCTATTTAAAATAACAAATACCATGCATGTCTTCAATTTTTAAAGAGTAAAATATAGAATTGGTACTTTGAACTTTCACCTAAGTTTAGATTTTAACTATTATCTTTTCATTGGTTTTATCGCTTAACTTTGTTTTCATTAAATATGTCTATGTATTAGTTATTTAAAAAACAAATTGAAATAATCGGTCACGTAAAATAACATAACAAATAATACATGTATCATAAGTTCTTTCAATGAGCTTTTGATTTTTATAAATATTATTGTAACGGCTTTGTAATTTCAAGCATGCTTTCTAAATGTTCACATGAAACCAGTAAATTATTTGTCTATAGTTAATCAGAGGGTGATTTATTAGCACCCAAATTTTAGTTAAAAGCACTCCCATGTTAAATTATATTGCTAACTTCCAAAATTACTCAAAAATTTGGATTAATAGTACTGGAGCCGTAGAATCGGGCGATTTAAGAGCATCTTCAGTTTGGTTTAACAACACTACTTCTGGTTGGTTGGTTCTCTGTCCAAGTCTCTGCCGGCAAAAGGATTTCAATTCTTTTGTCTAAGAGGTCAATTCATTAGCTCTCCAGCGAATGAGGTATTCTATGATATGTTACTCCCAAGTGCACTTCATAGTTCGGCACTCAAACGCTCAAACCACGTTCACCATAAAGACACTCATCTCCTTTGAGTATCTTTTCTCATACAATCTAATATCGAATCCGTGCACTTATACTCACAAATATAGTTGAAGTTGCTGAACTTGATGCAGAAGATCCCAAATTTCGCAGTGAATATATAGCAACCTTGTTTGAACTTCATAGTCGCTAAGTGCAAAAGTCAGTAGCGCATACGATACCACCACCACTATTTCTATTTTCTACTCACCAAACTGAGCTCGCATGTGAGTTGGGCATTAACAAGAATGACGTAGTTACCTCAATAGTTGCTCAGCATGTGCATCACGTAGGTCTTGTCATTTTTAGGACTAACACAAATCAATTTGTTTCATCCGTCTACTTTCCATCCATTATAGCGTTAAAAGTGTAACTCTTCGTTTTGGTGTTGAAGTTAAAAATCAATCAATCTCGTCCTGGAAATTGGTTGACACAAATTAATTTGGTCTATTTGTCTATTTTTCGTCTATTTTAGCATTAAAAGTGGTCACATAAGATTGATTGAAACAAATCAATTTGGTCCATCTGTATATTTTTCACCCGGCAGTTTCTTACACGACACGGTGACACGACACGAAAATAACGGGTTTCGGGTTGACACGATAACTAATCGGGTCATTATTAGGTGACCCGTTAACGGGTTCTTAACGGGTATACACGCGGATAACACGTGGGTAACCCGTTTCGACCCGTTAAGAAAAATAAATTATAATTTTAAAGTTTAATTACTACAAAATTTATTATAAAATACAATAGCCATATTGTATATATTGGTATATTCTATATTAAATATATATTTTTGTATTATTATTCTATATAAGTTAAAAAAATTAAGTTTGATTCATTTATTTATTTTTATTACGAAAGTTTCTTATTATCATTAATAGGATAATTTTACTTAACATGTTGTTGTCCAAAATTAAAATCAACTAGTATAGTATTAGTATAGGCAACAAGACATCCCTACAAGTATGAAAAATGTGAAAGAATATATAAACACTCGTGATTCATCATTCCTCCACGAGTAGACAATAGTTACACTTACATTATCGTTTAGATTTTTGAAACCCTCCAAACCGTCATGAATAGTAATTTTTTATTTGAGTGTAAAAGTAATAAAATTAATAATAATTATTGTAGAAGTGTAAGAAATGTAATATATATATACAATCACTCGTAGTGACAAGCTTTACAACTTTCGTGTAGGGGTCAACTTCGCAATCCGACACTATAATCCATAAACCTTAAATTTGTATTTAACCGTCGATTGTAGTTTAGGCTTTATTCTTTACATTGAATTTCATTTTTAAAATTTTCTTTTTTGAAAACATGATTTTATGGGGGACGTAGGAAGATGGACAGTTCGGATCTTTGATATCACATCCCGATATTTACGGTTAATTGAAATATGAGTCAATGTTATATAGTTTGTAGAGACTTTATAAACACCAATCAATATTTTCACTAACGATAAAACTCTGAACATAATATCAACGATCCAAACCGTTCATCTTCCTGTATCCTCTAATAGATCATGTTTTTAAAAAAGAAAATATGAAAGAACAAAATTCGCTGATAAAAATGAAGTATAAATGTAAACAATAATCGACGGTTGAATTTTGATCTATGATTTATATGATTATAGTGGCACATTTCAAAGTTAAGTCATTCACGAAAGTTGTAAAGCTTATCATTACGAGTGTTTATATATTTTTTTTCTATATTTTTCACACATCTACATTAATTAAAAAACATTAAAGACTTTACTTAAACAATAGCCATATGATAAATGAGAAGAGAGTGCTAATGTAGAAAGCCTCACTAAAAATATCATCAATATAACTCTTGAAGACAATATATCAAGCCAAAGTTCCAATACCATTTTCCCATAGTGATTGATGAAAATTGAAGAGTTTGATTGTAAGAAAATGTGCAAGGTTCCAAACCTTGAAACATAACTCCCTTCATTTTGCAAATCTTTTGAACATTTGATATTTTGTAATGTTCTATTTTTTTTTATTTTTGTTTATTATGCTCTTATTTTGGGTATGTAAATATGTAATACTTGAAAGACAAATGCGTTTTTATGTTTTGAATGTGATAATACGGTATGTATATACTTATTTAGTATTATGTTTTTCATTTGATTATTTATTGGTTTAAAATATATTTTCCTTAACGGGTAACGGGTCGGGTTATATTACCTGTTAATATTATCGGGTCGATTTCGGTCGGGTCATTTTACCCGTTTATTTTAATGAGTGTTACACGACACGACTAGTTAAGATATCAGGTATGACACGAAAACGACATGAACACGGGAAACACGACATGAATGCCAGGTCTATTTTTCATCCATTCTACTGTTAAAAGTGGTCACGCCGACCACATGACCATTTTTTTAAGGGCAAAACTTAAAAAAAATAAAAAATAAAAAATAAAAAAACCATCCAACGAAAGAAATCTTCACCCTGCTCAACCCAGTCACCGTCAGCCATCCCTCCTCCGATAGTTCATCATTCTCTTTTGTCTCTCTACCTTTACCTTTCTAGATCCTGCACTAAATCAAGATCTCCTGCACCAAATCAACCAGAGTTAAAGTTGAAGAGAATGGGTATAAAGATTTTCGCCTATACAACCATGATGACCCTAATCTTCACTATGCTTTTCCTCCTCTCCTCTTTACACTGATTTTACCTCCTAAACGTCGTGTTTGGGCTAATATTTGGACTTTGAGCCTAGAGAAAGAAAGGCCCAAAAGAAAGGTAAAAATGGGAGTTTTGCCCAAAGCCTAGTGGCAAGCCCGAACCAGACTCTCAAGGCAAGTTGACGGCTCCCCATTAATGCATAGACTACATGCTTGCAATCAGATAGGACAAGTGATGGTGACCCATCAGCTGCCAACCAAAAAGTACTTTATAGTGGCAGTGCTAGTAAATAACCAGCGGTTTGGTAAACTTCAGTGGCTTTCAAGCAATGATCAAACCGCCAGTAGTTAAGCCAGTTTGTCTATAAAAAGAAAAAGAGGGCCCAGAGACAAAGACACTCAACCAATCAAACAAACATACAACTTGTCTCTCCCAGTCAAGCCAAACCATTCAGAAAGCTGCGCCTTGCCCAGACTCTGCTCTCTTTGTAGCCTTAAGAATTCCCAGAATAGGATAACCTCCTCATGTGTAAAAGCTCTGCTACCTTTCCCCAGCTGCTGTAGTATCGATTCCCTCGTGTAGATTAGTTCACTCTCTTTCCCTTTAGCGCTTAGAAACCTTTGTAATCATAAAAAGAGAGAAGCTGCACAAGATTCAACCTTGCCTGACAAGGTTAAATCTTGCCCGACTCTCTTTGTGTTGTCTTTTAATTAGTAGATTTAGCTTTATAATGTATTCCTCAACATATATGCAAGTCATTTCTAAACTCTTATCTGTTCAAAGCATCATATGATCTTAGATCTAAAGTCATTATTATCGTAAGAAGATAGAACAGACGATAACTCAAGATTTGATCAGATTTGTCTATCATCCTTCGAGCATACAAGTTAGATAAAAGTCCTTGATCTCAAGGCATAAAAAAGAACTTAATGTAGACTTAACCCATCTACGATAATCCTTTGATAAACAAGAAGTTAAGATAACTTGGGGCGCAAGTAATTAACTTAAACCAACTTGTTCTACGTCTGCCATATAAGAGATGGCAATGGCATGCCTCCGCATATAGTTAGTATTGATTGTGAGCCTCAAGGCCTATACCTAAGGCCCCACAAAGGCACCTTTTAGGACTAACTATAAACTCCTGTTGAAGCCTCTTCCGAGTAGGAGCCCGACAACCAACCTAAGTGCCAATCCCTCGGGGAGCTGTGTGCCCGAGCCAGGAACCTCCGCCACTCGGGATTTCCTGCCCGAACATAGTCTTGGCACGCTCGGTGGGACATAATCTTGTATGCCAAGGAACAACATGGCAGATTTTCCTGAAGAAAACATACAAGCCACCATGATGGCTATTTTGAGGAACATAGAGCATAGCCTTTTGAATGTATAAGAAAGTACGAACAGGCTGTGTTATTTGACGGGGAGTCCACAAGGAGAACTAGATCTGGAATGCCCTATTTCAGAGAATGATTGTATTGAGGGGTGGATGAATAAAGCCAATCCTATGGAAAAACCAGTTCTTCCTCTACTTAAAACGGTGAAAGAAGAGAGGAACGAGGAAGAGGCGAGAGTTCATCAGTGGTTGTTAAAAGAGCCAGAGTTGCCCGACCCCTTGTTAGTAAATAGCGGGGGGCAATGTGAACCAAGAACAAAGTGGTCGCTAAAAAATCCACAGGCTAGTTCTGTTCTTTCCCTACAAGACCTGTTAAATATGATCAACTTAACGTAAACAGAGAAAGGGAAGGGGAAGGCCACGTGGGAGGTGAAGGCAGAAAGAAGGCCGAATGACAAACCCACAGAGGGAACTATCAGGGTGCCCGATAAACCCAAAGCCACCATAGTAAGAGGAGTGGTGCTATGCAGCAAATGTCATTCTGAATGTGAGTTGGAGATGCCAACAACAGGAGAAATCATTTATCAAGAGCTGGTCAAAAGGAGAGAAAGAGAAAAACAGGAAAGGTGTATAAGCATTATGCGGTCAAGAGAGCAAGAAGCATCTCGGAACTTATTCCAGAGGCTGGGGGGAGATTCCCAGCCTAAAAACTTGTCAGAAGTCTTCAGGAACTATGAGGCCTCAGAGGAGGTGAAAGATAAAGAGCCCAAGATGTCAAGGTGGAAAGAGGCGAAGCCACCCCAACCGAGTTACACCGGCGGAGATGTCTGAATGAAGGGAATGATGGTGGACCCAATTACGAAGAGGAACCTCACCTGACTCGGGCGAAGGTGGTTTGTAGTGGGGAAAGATGGAAAGCCCATCAAAGAAATGAGGGCATCCATGATAAGGAGAGTTCAGAGGCAGCACAAAGCACATATGAACTCGTTAAGAGTCCCCGCCATTTCGGAGACTTCAGGGAACATAAGGTTGGAGGATATTCCTTATAAAGAGGGAAATCAACGCCACTGGAAAAGTAAGAGAGAAGTCAAGAAGGCGAGCAGTAGAAATGAGGGGGAAGGAGATCACGTGCCACCAAGCCCTTATCCTGGGAAGTACAGAATCTTGAGGAGGGCTTAAGAGGATGTAGTAATGATGCCAACCCCAAGGTGGAGCCCAGAGCCAATCTGCTTCGGAACTATCTCACCTGAAGAAGGGCTGCCCACACCGTTGTTTATAGATACTGTCTGTGAGATACCGAAATAGGTACCAAACTTTGGTATCACTAAGGAAGAGGAACTCCCTGAGCTGATGTTGCCCGAAGAGGCGCAAGCCTGGATAGATGAGTTCATGAATAACATTGGGGGCAAAGAAATGGACTTAACTGGACCGAGCAATTTCCACGTAAACATGACATACGTTTTATCAGCCATGTTTCGCGCTGAGCATGATCAACCTCCTACGATGGAAGGTGATTACCTGGCAGCGGAACCTATGATGGCACATGTTAATGTTGAAAAGGCCAGGCAAGGGGAGTCCAACTAAGCAGAATTATCCGAGCAGCAGGAGAAGAAGCCTGAAAGAATATACTCGGACAATATGGTTTTTACTCGCCCAAATCCAATTTTGGCTAATTATCTCAAACCCATATATGTGACCGCTCACCTAGATGGAATACCCTTTAAGAAGGTGTTGATAGATGGAGGGGCTGCGGTGAATGTGCTCCCCTACAAACAGATGAAAATGATGTGCAGAGGTGAAGAAAACCTCATCCCTACGGATCTTACAGTGTCTAGCTTCTCAGGAGCTATTACCAGAACTCATGGGATATTGCCATTAGAAGTTGACTTGGGGGTCAAAGTAGATCATGCTAGCATTCTTTGTAGTGGATAGTACTTCCACCTACGGGGCATTACTGGGCAGAGACTGGATTCACCAGAGTCTTTCTGTGCCGTCCACCTTACACCAGCAAATGGCTGTCTATCACGAGGAAGGGGATACAGGGCCTGGTTTTTGGGAGATGGTTGAGGCCGAATCACGGCCATTCTTACCTATGGCCAACATTGCAGAGGCCAACTTCTACAGTCATAGTATCGGGATTCTTCAATGTACAGGAACTGACAAGAACGGCCGCCCGACTAAGGTGACGGCCCAAAAGCTTTTGGAACAAGGATTGTCTCTTACCAAGGAAGAGTGGGATCGACTTTATATCATCCCAAAACCCCAACAACATTAATGTCAGAACGAAAGAGGAATGACCAAGTAATAGCTGTCAGGTCCTTGATAAAAAGACTGTTGGTATATGGGAGAGAAAAGAGACAAGAGAAAGAAAACTCAGCTGGGGAGGAAGAAGGTTGGAGTAGGGGAACTGCGATAAGCCTGATAAGAAAAGAGGAACCTTTTGGAGAGGAGTTAGAAGCAGCCATCCGGATGGCTGAATGTGTATATGATTTGGATGAGCCAGAAGATCTGCCTGACAATCCAGAGCTGGTGGAATTTTTATGTGCAGAACCAGATAAGCCAGCTCCTGAGGTACAAGATCCCTTGGAAACCATTGATCTGGGGACCATATCGGGCAGGGATTGTTACTCTTTTGCATGAATTCAAAGACTGTTTTGCTTGGCACTACACCGAGATGCCAGGTTTAGACCTAACCTTAATAGAACACAGAATGCCTATTAAGGAGGGGTTTAAACCTGTCAAGCAGCCGCCACGAAGGATGTCAAAGAAGATTGAGGAGAAGGTCAAAGAAGAAATTGAGAGGCTGGTAAAGGCTGGATTTATTAGGCCTGCCAAGTATGTTGAGTGGTTGGCCAACATTGTACCAGTTTTAAAAGCTATAACTAAAGCAGTTAGATGTTGCGTTGACTATCAAAACATTAATGAAGCCACGCCTAAAGATGAGTACCCCATGCCTATGGCAGACTTATGCATAGATGCGGTTGCTAAACACAAAGTTTTATCTTTTATGGATGGAAATGCTGGATACAATCAGATAAAAATGGCTAAAGAAGATATACATAAAACAACTTTTAGGTGTCCAAGTCATGTCGGAGAATACGAGTATGTGGTGATGCCATTCGGGCTCAAGAATGCCGGGGCAACTTACCAAAGGGCAATGAACGCCATTTTTCATTATTTGATCGGTCATAGCATGGAGGTATACATTGATGACATCGTGGTAAAGTCTAAAACTGAAGAACAACATTTGATTGACCTTAGGCAGGCCTTGACAAGAATGAGGATCCATAAGCTAAAAATGAATCCAAAGAAGTGTGCGTTTGGAGTAAGATCGGGCAACTTTTTGGGATTCCTCATCCATCAAAGAGGTGTGGAGGTTGATAAAAATAAGGCTCGGGCAATAATGGAATCACCTTCCCCCACCAACAAAGTACAACTTCAAAGGTTGCTAGGGAAGATCAACTTCTTAAGAAGATTCATTGCCAATCTAGCGGGCAAGATCCAACCACTAACTCCTCTACTAAGGCTGAAGGACAAACAGGAATTTGAATGGGGACCTCCACATCAAGAGGTTTTTGATAGAATAAAAGCTTACTTAGCTTCTCCACCAGTACTTATGCCACCCAAAAGAGGGAAGTCGTTTAAACTTTATATTTCTGCTTCAGAGAAATCAATCGGAAGCTTGCTAGCTCAAAATAATGAAGGTGGGAAGGAACAAGATACACCTCGGTGGAGAAATTATGTTTAGCTTTGTACTTTACTGCCTGCAAGCTAAGGAATTACATGTTGCCTTGCCACATCCATATCATTGCCAGAACTGACGTAATCAAGTACATGCTATCAAAACCAATGCTAACTGGAAGAATTGGAAAGTGGATTTTGGCATTATCAGAATACAGTTTTCAATATGTTCCCCAAAGGGCAGTTAAGGGACAAGTAATTGCAGACTTCTTGGTAGAACATCAAGAATCTCAAGAAGAAATTGTCAACATTCCAGGAACTTTGAAGGCGGCTAGCCTTTGGATCCCTTCAACCAAAGGTCTCTCGGGCAGAGAAGAATGGATTCAACAAGAAATAAAGAGAATATCTAGCCTCTGGGTTACTCCCTGAAAATTATATTTTGATGGATCTCATACACAAAATGCTGCTGGGGCTGGTGTCGCCATCATTGATCCTGGTGGTAACCATCATTGTTTTTCTTTCCTCTTAGATTATCAAGAAACTACTAACAATCGGGCAGAATATGAGGCATTGATAATCGGCCTAGAGATCTTGATAAAGTTGGGGGCAACGGAAGTTGAAGTAGTTGGTGATTCAAAATTAGTAATCAACCAATTGAATGGGGAGTATAAATGAAGACACATCACCATGGCTGGTTACTACTTAGTGGCCACTTAGTTACTAAGCTATTGGGGTACTGAGATATCGGCCAGTCATATCCCTAGAGAAGCAAATGCAATTTCCAATGAGATGGCACAATTAGCCTCTGGAGTAACGATTCAGGAAAGGAAGTTAGAAGGAAACATAGAAGTCCAAAGAAGAAACCTCCCCTCCATCTTAGAGCGAGGGTTCAGCCTGGATGTAATGATGAAAGAAGTGGAAATTGAAGATTGGAGAACACCTACTTTGAGATACTTGAAAGATCCTTCTTTTCCCACGAAAATAGAGGATAGGTGACGAGCAACTAAATATGTTTTGTGGGGAGAGAATCTATTGAGAAAGACTCCAGATGGACTAATGCTTAAGTGCGTAGGCGAGGAAGAATCAATGAAGGTAATGGCTGAGGTGCATGAAGGGATATGTGGAGCACACCAAGCAGGGACCAAGATGAGGTGGCTTCTCAGGAGATACGACTACTTTTGGCCTGAAATGGAAAAAGATTGCAAAGCTTATGCCCGAGGATGTGAAGAATGCCAAAGACACAGGCCATTCCAGCATATACCTTCAGTACCCTTGAACCCCATGGTTAAACCTTGGCCTTTCAAAGGATGGGTCATGGACTTCATCGGGCAGATTTACCCAGCTTCGAGCAAAGGTCATACTTTCATAATCGTGGATACGGACTACTTTACTAAGTGGGTAGAAGTTTCAGCCGTAAAGACTATCACTTCAGCCGTAGTCACAAAATTCATTTGAGAATAAGATCTTGCATAGGTTCGGGGTACCCGAGACACTTGTCACAGATCGAGGACCATCTTTCATTTCAAAAGAGGTAGAGGAGTTTGCCCGCAAATTCAACATAAAGATGATTCAGTCTAGCCCTTACTACCCCCAATTAAACGGTCAGGCAGAAGCTAGCAACAAGATCTTGGTGAACATTATTAAAAGAACAGTGGCCGAGAATCCAGAAAAGTGGCACGAAAAGTTGGGAGACACTTTGTGGGCATATAGAACTTCCAAAAGAGCAGCAACTGGGACAACACCCTTTGCTTTGACTTTCGGGCAAGATGTTGTAATCCCTATGGAGATCAATGTAAGTTCGGTCAGAATTCAGAATCAATTCGGGCAACACAGCTAGGGGTGGAATTTTTTCCTGAAAATCCCGAACCGTCCCGATCCCGTCCCGAATTTTGACCGAAAAATTCCCGAACCGAAATTCCCTAAACCTTCGATACCCGAAACCGAACCCATCCCAAAAGTTTCGGTTTGGGATTTGGCCATAGCTTTGAAAGCTTTCGGTAATCCCGAACCGAACCAAATATTATATATATATATATATTTATTTTTATTTTTTAATTAGAAATTATTTGAACCGTTGGATTTGTTAAGATCTAATCCTAACCGTCCATTAGTTAGGTCATTTGTTTGTAGGGTAGTCTCAGATCTCTCGGACTCTCTCAGTCGCTCTCACTCTCTCTGTCGCTCTCACACTCACACTGTCTGTCACAGTCCCGCCGCTCCACTCCGTCGAACCCACGCCACTCCTCGTCGTCCATTGACTCAGGAAGGAAGGAAGGAAGACTCACACTCACTCACTGTCACAGACTCACAGACAGTCCCGCCGCTTCTCCATCTACGGATGAAGACGCAGGAAGGAAGGAAGACGCAGGAAGGAAGGAAGGAAGACACAAATCGAGTCCCAAATCCAGGTTAGTCTCAGATCTCTCGGACTCTCTCAGTCGCTCTCACTCTCTCATTCGCTCTCACCGCTCTCACTCTCACACTCACTCACACTGTCACAGTCCCGCAGCTCCACTCCTCCGTCGAACCCACGCCACTCCTCGTCATCCATTGACTCAGGAAGGAAGGAAGGAAGACGCAGGAAGGAAGGAAGACTCGAATCCGACCCAAATATTGTCCCAAATCCAGGTTAGGGTTTCTGATTTTTGATTAACTTGATTTCTGTGAGTATTTTGTTGAATGTGTGAGGGTTTGAGCCTTGAGGGGACTCTGGGTTTCGAATTAGGGAACTTTTCATGTGCATTAGGGTTTAAACCACGTCTGCGCTTTCGGAAATGTCTGAGAATGAAGCTGTCTGCGTATAAAGGATAGTTCTTCCTTATCAGCCCCTTTATGCATTTCCAATATGAAAAGTCGACTAGTGTTCTGTCCTTTTGAACAATGAACAAACACCTTGAGCTTTCAAAGTCAGGGTGATAACCAACCTGTCAACTCAAATCGAGAAAAACGCATCACATTATAATCAGATTTAGTTATAATACAAATACAGCATGCTTGAGAAAAACCCCAAATCGCTCATCTTTGATGAAGTGTTGAATGCAGAATTTTTTTTTCGTGTTTGGCTTTAAATTTTGAAAACGACTACCTGAAGCCAAGTTCCATCATTTTGAAAGCATGTATACTTCTCAATGCACTACGATCCTTTCGGGATACTAGGGGTTGATTAGCATTTCTTTGGTCAATTCATTATATGCCTTCTAAACACCATATACTAACAAGAGGAAGGGGTCCACCATCAACACCAACGTCAACGGGCCATTCATCAACAAGGGGAAGGGGCCGAAGGGGCTAAAGGGAATGAACGAGTTGGAGTTTGGTTTGTAACTTAATCTAAATTATTTCATTTTGGAGTTTGGTTTGTAACTTAATCTAAATTCATTTGGAGTTTGGTTTGTAAAACCTAACTTATTTCATTTTGGTTGCATGCACTTTTAATTAACTAGTTTGGTAGACAATTTGGAAGTTTGGTTTGTAAAACTTAACTTATTTCATTTTGGTTGCATGCACTTTTAATTAAATAGTTTGGTAGACAAATACAATTTTGAACTTAAGCTTAACTTGTTAGTTGCTTGCTTCCTTTGTATGAAAATTGAAACATGTGGTATTGTTTTTGGGCAGTGGGCAGTGGGCTGTGTAACCTGTATTTTTTTTTTTTTTTGGGCAGTGGCTGGCTGCAATCTTAAAAGCCCAACATTTTGGTTTTTTTGGGCAGTGGCTGGCTGCAATCTTAAAAGCCCAACATTTTGGGCTTCAAGGCCTAATCCCGAATTATCCCGAAAATCCCGAAACACTCCGAATTTCGGGAATCCCGAATTTCGGGAAATACACATATTCGGTTCGGTTTCGGGATATAAAATCCCATCCCGAAATGTTTTGGTTCGGGATTCGGGTAAGGAGTTTCGGTTCGGGATCCCGACCCGAACCACCCCTATACACAGCAAAGAATACGTTCAAGCCATGTGTCAAAAAATTGAAGACCTCGATATAGCCCGAATTGAAGCTTTGGATAAAATCCAAGAAGGGAAAAGAGATGTGGCACGAGCATACAATAAGAAAGTAAAGTTAAAAACCTTCGAGGAGGGAGAATTAGTGTGGAAAGCAATTCTGCCATTGGGAGCCCAGGTTAGGGGTTTTGGAAAATGGAGCCCGACATGGGAATGTCCTTTCATTATTTGTCGAATTTTGAGTAAAGGAGGATTCTACTTAACAGATTTGGAAGGGAAATTACAGAAAAATTCGATCAATGCCAAGTTTCTAAAGAAGTATCACCCAACTTTATGGGATGTTAGGGATTGTTATATTGAAGATAATAAAACATGATAAATGGTCTGAAGTTGGCTTGCAGAAAGTTAAAAAGGACATTTTTCATTTCATCAAATGTGGAAGATAATATATTCAGATCAAAAGTTGTATATCCCTAATTGAGTACAATTATCTAGAAGGGTGGGTCTACATTTTATTCAAACTTTCCTAAACATTGATACTACTAGCTAAATCTGCCCTAGTTTGTCCAAATCTACTGTGCTTTTATTCATAAACCAGATCAAGATTGTGCGGCCAGCCAGGTCGCAGTAGTTGATCCTGAAGCACACACCTATGACGATGAAGTGATCAAGAAGCAGGAGTTGTGAGCCCGAGTAAGATTTGCCAGCGTGATCAAGATCACTCGACTAGCCTTCAAAGTTGTAGGAATCTTGAAATATGAACCGAGCGTGAAGCGCCTGACTGAAGATATTAAGGGAAATGATCGCTCCTTAGTGATGTCGTTTCCAATACTGGTTAAAACTAGAAAGATCCATGCAGGTTCTAAGGAATGTACTTCTTCCTTCATGAAGAGAAATTTGGGTTGACAATCTGTCCAAAGGTGACAAAGACAATGGAAGTCTACAAGAGGGCAAGGCATGGTGAAAGCTCTTTCATTAGAACCTACATAGGAAGCTTTGAGTATCCTTGGATGAATTTTGCAAGAAGGGAAGTTGGGATAGTTGAGGGGTCTGAAAGAATTCTGGGAAAATTCTGGTAATATAAGAAGGTGTTCGAATGAATTAAAGATTGAGGTTAAGCAGGGTTTTTATAAGAGGATCAAGAGACGGTTGAAATTCCTGGGTAAGTGCAAAGGTCCCGAATAGTTTCGGATAACCAACCGTTGAGTCTAAGCTGTACAAGTTCCGAGAAAGGCGTGCGAAAGCAATCAATGAAGGGACGGCTGATTTAATCATTATTAGCGCCTCAGCTTACAGGATTAACAACGATTGAAGGGGGCACTGTTTGGGCTAATATTTGGACTTTGGGCTTAGAGGAAGAAAGGCCCAAAAGAAAGGTAAAAAGGGGAGTTTTGCCCGAAGCCCAGTGGCAAGCCCGAACCTGACTCTCAAGGCAAGTTGACGGCTCCCCATTAATGCATAGACTACAGGCCTGCAATTAGATAGGACATGTGATGGAGACCCACCAACTGCCAACCAAAAAGTACTTTATAGTGGCAGTGCCAGTACATAACCAGTGGTTTGGTAAACTCCAGTGGCTTTCCGGCAAGGATAAAACCGCCAACAGTTAAGCCAGTTTTTCTATAAAAAGAAGAAGAGGGCCTAGAGACAAAGACGCTCAACCAATCAAACAAACATACAACTTGTCTCTCCCAGTCAAGCCAAACCATTCAGAAAGCTGCGCCTTGCCCAGACTCTGCTCTTCTTGTAGCCTTAAGAATTCCCAGAATAAGATAACCTTCTCCTGTGTAAAAGCTCTGCTACCTTTCCCCAACTGCTGTAGTATCGATTCCTTCATGTAGATTAGTTCACTCTTTTTCCTTTTAGCGTTTAGAAACCTTTGTAATCATAAAAAGAGAGAAGCTGCACAAGATTCAACCTTGCCCGACAAGGTTAAATCTTGCCCGACTCTTTTTGTGTTGTCTTTTAATCAGTAGATTTAGCTTTATAATGTATTCCTCAGCATATATGCAAGTCATTTCTAAACTCTTATCTGTTCAAAACATCATAGGATCTCAAATCTAAAGTCATTATTATCGTAAGAAGATAAAACGGACTATAACTCATGATTTGATCAGATTTGTCTATCATCCTTCGAGCATACAAGTTAGATAAAAGTCCTTGATCTCAAGGCATAGAAAAGAACTTAATGTAGACTTAACCCATCTACGACAATCCTTTGATAAACAAGAAGTTAAGATAACTTGGGGCGTATGTAATTAACTTAAACCAACTTGTTCTACGTCTGCCATATAAGAGATGGCAGTGGCACGCCTCCGCACATAGTTAGTATTGATTGTGAGTCTCAAGGCCTATACCTAAGGCCCCACAAAGGCACATTTCAGGACTAACTATAAACTCCTGTTAAAGCCTCTTCCGAGCAGGAGCTCGACAACCAACCAAAGTGCCAATCCCTCGGGGAGTTGTGTGCCCGAGCCAGGAACCTCCGCCACCCAGGATTTCCTGCCTGAACACGTCGCCCTCACAATTTCCACATTGAATGTTGTTTTCAGATGTCAAGTTTTCTTTTTTCTTTTTTGCCCTTCAATTCGTCAAGGTATTATGTCTGAATCATTGTGGATTTATATTTGTGGTGTCCCTAAAAATAATTTGTTTCCCCTCCTCAACCAATTGGTGAAAGAAAGAGAAAGGCGGATTTTTCCTACGTTGAGGCGGAGGGTCGGATTTCAACAAAACAAAAGGTTGGGGCGGATGACAAAATAATAGAGTGATCAAATGATAAGTGGGGTGGTGTGTTTTGAAGTTTTATCCCTAAAAATGGTCACATGGGCCTACATGACCACTTTTAACCAAAAAATGGATGGAAACTACACAGAAGGATCAAATTAATTTGCGGTAACTAATTTTAGGGACGAGATTGATTGATTTTAACTTCAACGATCCAAAATAAGGAGTTATACCGATCTCATGGACCATTTTGATAAAAACCTTACAAAATATAAAGAAATCTTTTCTTCTAGATAGATGATCTTATCACGTGAACTGACAAGGTAATTAATATGTGGTCATACATTGTGTCGATCAACTTTTACTTTTATGTAACTATCGCCTGCCTTCTTTGTATATTCACGTGAAACAAGTGAACACCCATAATAGGTTTCACCGTCCAACTTTCTTTAAGTACCTCCCAACTTTGTTTATGAATACATAAAGGAGTAAATTGTAGCAATGATCCCTCAACTAAAAATCCATTACCATTGGTTCCCTCAACTCATCAAAATGTGTAGCTATGGTCATTTTCGTTAACTTTGTTTGAATTTTGTCAAAATAAGTTATGTTGGAAGGACCATTGCTTCAATTGGGGTCCCTCAACTCATCAAAACGTGTATCTATGGTCCTTTTTGTCAACTTCGTCAGAATTTTGTCAAAATGTGTTATGTTAGAAGGACCATTGCTACAATTGAGTCAAAGTTCAGAGACCATTGCTCCAATTGGGTTAAAGTTGAGAGACCATTGCTCCAATTGGGTTAAAGTTGAGTGACCGTTTCTCCAGTTGGATTAAAGCTGAGGGACTAATGGTAATGAATTTTTAGTTGAGGGATCATAGCTGCACGTTTTGACAAGTTGAGAGACCAATGATAATACATGTTTAGTTGAGGGATTATTGCTCCAATTGAGTTGAAGTTAAGGGACCATTGCTACAATTTACTCTACATAAAGTGATAGATATATTCTTCACAATTAGTTTTTTCATTTGATCATGGTTACTAACTTAGAAGCTGAGAGTGGATTTTTATATTTTAGAGGAAAGAGGAAGGGGAGAAATAGAGAGTGGGAAGTGAATAGTGCAATTGAGATTTTGAGAGACTTGAAAAAACTGAAGAGTAATGCTAGGAGACTAAATTTGTAAAGTAAATGATATGGAAGTTGATGATTGAATTATTACTTAAACGTTGATAAATGTGTTTATTCCTTATTGGTAACACATCATTTAGTTTGCAAATTTAGTCTCTCTAGCATTACTCAAAACTAAATGGAACTTATTATTACTTTACTATAGAAATGAGTGGCATAGGAAAAAATGGACCGAGGAGATGGCGTAAATGGAAGAAGGTATATATATTCATTACTTGTTATTTGCGTAATTTATTTTTCTTTTCAATTTTTATTTAATTTGTCAAATGATTAATTTATCTTAACATCTTATTGATTGAATGTGTTGTTTTCAAAATTCAATCTCTTCCTTGTCTATCTCAAATTCTTTTCTGACTCATCATTTGTTCATAGAATATCGGTATTTTGGTTATTTTGACCCTTTAGGATGTTTTGAACACTCATTGTAGAAGAAGATTAGTATAAAGTATTTATCTTGGTTTCATGATATTTAACTTTCTTCAAAGATTTTGACTTGGAAATTCTTCGTAAGAGAAGAAAATGTTGAGACACTGCCATTTGATATAAGGACATGTTGACTCTAAAAACTACCAAGCCTACGTGGCGCGCAGGCCGAGTAACTAATAAGCTAACTACGTCATTCGGTTGAATGCGGGGCGTGCCAACTCGACGGCCGAACTCGGCCGGTGAGTAAAATGTTGATGTTGAGTTGTGTGCGCGGCTGACTTCTGAATCTTGCGACTGCGGCCGAAGAAGGAACACACCTCGGCCTTTGGGTTCTAGAGCCTGAAGACAAGGCTGCTAGTTCTTCGAAGTTCAATATCAAATTCGGCTTTCAATGTGCCGAATGTAGTAACCTGTAACACCTCACTTCGCCAAGAAGGTTGATGAGATGACCTCTGCCAATAAGGATTCGAAAATCCTTCTCGACCGAGACTGGGATAGATAACCAGTCGGCCTCGACGCAGTGCTGTCTATCCAAACAGAAGGTGCTCCGCGGTCGGCTAATTCTACGACGACAGTGCTGTTTATCCAAACTGAAGGTGTTCGTCGGTTGCCTTCACAGTGCTGTTTATCCAAATTGAAGATGTGTTGGCGAAAAAGGAAAATAAAAATCTCAAAGTTGAGAGGTTTCGCGTAGAGCGAGGGTTTGCGCAGGGCAGATTTTTGTGTTGAGTTGGAGAGGCTCTTTTCGTTGCCATTGCATTTGTATTTATAGAACTGAAGTACTTGCTTTGCATGATCAGATAATGTTGCAGAGTTTAATTGCAACTCTAATTCCTGAAATTGATCCGCGTCAAAAGCCAAGCATATCCTCAGATTGTAGTTCGTGACCTCTAAAATAAAGCCTATCTAGGCTTCCACATCACATCAGAAACCTAGCCCAACTAGGCTTCTGATCTCATAAAACCTCCATCAGAATCCTTTTAAAACCATTCGATCACTTCCATCACCATAAAAACCTAGCCTACCTAGGTTTCCTGTTACAAACCTAGCTTTTCTAGGCTTGTCTCATCAC
This sequence comes from Cotoneaster glaucophyllus, assembly GCA_036320875.1. Classification (NCBI taxonomy): domain Eukaryota; kingdom Viridiplantae; phylum Streptophyta; class Magnoliopsida; order Rosales; family Rosaceae; genus Cotoneaster; species Cotoneaster glaucophyllus. Next base: position 31,581,745 of record CM070059.1, on the reverse strand, counting down.
CCAAAGCCATCACCTTTATTGTGGCATGCATCCTGACCCTATCTGAATGCATTTCAAATTCATTTTTAGCCTCCATGTGCCGTCAGATATCCCAAATCAACTCGAATTGTACTGCTCGCTTGGGATATAATTCACATCATATTTATCTGGTTGAAGAAGATGCTATGATAATTCATATTAAAAGACAATTATTATGATAAAAACCATAATGTTATCCTCTAATAATAACAAGATTATCCTCACTTTTCCATCTGACGATTGAGAGCTATGCTCACTCAACGGCCTTGATTGCACAGGCCGATAGTGTAAATTTGGGCCTAAACATTGGCCCCCAATTTCCTTGAGCTTCGGCTCGTAAGCCGAATGGTTAAGGAAATTAAGTCTCTCCAGCCAATCAGGAGTACCTCAACCATCTACTTACCAGGCCGAGAGGAACCTGTCGCTGTGCACTTGATTCTGAGTAACTTGCCGAAAGAACATGGTCATGGCTTCTTTAGACCAAAGAACAACCCATGGTCGAAGAGAGGTGACAAGCAATCATGAACCAAGGTCGAGAAGAAATAGGTGGTAGGAAAAACAATTTGGGGTCGAGAGTTCGGCCAAACTTTCTTTTATTCGGTCGAAGAATTGTAATCGGCCACATTTCTTTTACTCGGCATTGTTATCTTCTGTTATGGCATCCATCCTGAAGTGGTGTTTTGGTAGTGGCGTCCTGATGCATACTACCCATATACAAACCCCATGACTGACTGGCTACATGCATGCCTACTCCTTTTCCCTAGATTCCTCCGCTATGTAATACAGCTGCCATGCACTTCTGAGCCCTCATTTTACCCTCTGGAGGGCTCCCCCTAAAAAACCTAAAGAAAAGGGCCGAATGCCTTTGTTAATATCCCCTCCACTTTCAAGCAAGTCTTCAGAGGCACGGACTTCAAAGCTTTTTTTTTTTTTTTTTTTTTTTTATTCGGCCAAACTAATCTAGGTGCATTGAATGGCTCGGCAACCACTCTTTTGGCCGAGACTCTAATTGCAGGTGCCATGATACAACTCTTGCTTTGACGCCAAACTGTAACACTTCGCTCTGGAACAGTTCATGCCATGATTAATTTCTACATGATAATGATTTATTCATTTTTGTTTTTTTACCTGGGCCGAAGGATTTTCAAACTACTCCCACGACCTGCTTCTTCTTGACCAGTCACTAATCTCGACGAACAACTCTCGGTCTCGTTTTTTTTTTTTTTTTTTTTTGAAATACGAGACACGAAAATATGAGGTCAGGATGCTTGTTGCCCCCCTATTTTCTTAAGTATCGGTCGAGAGGCCGAATGGCTAAGAAAATATTTTATTCTTTTTTTTTATATATTAGCAAAAGAAAACAAAAGTGGCCGAATTATAAAGTGGAGGAGGCCAACAGACCCTCGACACTTTTTGTACGAGGTCAGGATTCAGGATGCTTGCCCCTCCATTTTCTTATGCATCGGCTTATAAAACCGAATGGTTAAGAACTGCATGGGATATTCCTCGGCCCCCTTTATTTCCTTAAGCATCGGCTGAACAGCCGAATGGTTAAGGAAAATAAATTCTTGTTATTATTTATTTATTTTTTAACAAAAGAAAACAAACGTGGCCGAACTATAAAGTGGAGGAGGCCAACGATGTTTTATTTCCAGCCGGGATCTTTCAATACTAATATTGCTAATCAGATTTTGCACCAAGCCGAATAAAAATGACCTCCAAATATTTTTGACTTGGTGGAATATTTTTTATCGACCGCCGAATGTGTTGAGCAATTAGTATGCCCCCCAAGCATAATAATTTCACCAATTTCGGCTTTTAACTCGAACAATTTAGCCGAATGAGATTTTTCCTTATCGGCTTTATCACCAATAATCATATCGATTGGAGTGGTTTGTTCAGCTGGAACCGTGAATTGGTCTTGTTCGTCATTGGAATAGTCCTCTGACGAACCATTTTCCAAGTCAATTTCTGGATCAAAGACTTGAACTTTTTCTTCTAGGCCTGCCACACTCTCAATGTCAGCCGAAACAACGGGTGGCCCAGGTTTTTCTTCGACCGTCTCGACAGTCTTCTTAGGCCGAAAGTTGGTCGTGGCCTGAGCGAAAAATTGCCCCCCGGCCTCTAGCCTTTTGTTAATAACTCTACAGTACTCCTCAAGGAATTTGGCATACCTCTCGGAACTTTCTTTGAATAGGCGCCAAATCTCATCCAATGGAACTTGATTGAGATCTTGATCTATCATGTGAACTTCGTAGTTTTAGCACTGTGTCCCACCGGGCGTGCCAAAATGTTGACCCTAAAAACTACCAAGCCTACGTGGCGCGCAGGCCGAGTAACTAATAAGCTAACTACGTCCTTCGGTTGAATGCGGGGCGTGCCAACTCGACGGCCGAACTCGGCCGGTGAGTAAAATGTTGATGTTGCGTTGTGTGCGCGGCTGACTTTTGAATGCGACTGCGGCCGAGGAAGGAACACACCTCGGCCTTTGGGTTCTAGAGCCTGAAGACAAGGCTGCTAGTTCTTCGAAGTTCAATATCAAATTCGGCTTTCAATGTGCCGAATGTAGTAACCTGTAACACCTCACTTCGCCGAGAAGGCTGATGAGATGACCTCTGCCAATAAGGATTCGAAAATCCTTCTCGACCGAGACTGGGATAGATAACCAGTCGGCCTCGACGCAGTGCTGTCTATCCAAACAGAAGGTGCTCCGCGGTCGGCTGATTCTACGACGACAGTGCTGTTTATCCAAACTGAAGGTGTTCGCCGGTTGCCTTCACAGTGCTGTTTATCCAAATTGAAGATGTGTTGGCGAAAAGGAAAATAAAAATCTCAAAGTTGAGAGGTTTCGCGTAGAGCGAGGGTTTGCGCAGGGCAGATTTGTGTGTTGAGTTAGAGAGGCTCTTTTCGTTGCCATTGCATTTGTATTTATAGAACTGAAGTACTTGCTTTGCACGGTCAGATAATGTTGCAGAGTTTAATTGCAACTCTAATTCCTGAAATTGATCCGCGTCAAAAGCCAAGCATATCCTCAGATTGTAGTTCGTGACCTCTAAAATAAAGCCTATCTAGGCTTCCACATTACATCAGAAACCTAGCCCAACTAGGCTTCTGATCTCATAAAACCTCCATCAGAATCCTTTTAAAACCATTCGATCACTTCCATCACCATAAAAACCTAGCCTACCTAGGTTTCCTATTACAAACCTAGCTTTTCTAGGCTTGTCTCATCATCCAAAGCCATGATTAATTTCTACATGATAATGATTTATTCATTTTTGTTTTTTTACCTGGGCCGAAGGATTTTCAAACTACTCCCACGACCTGCTTCTTCTTGACCAGTCACTAATCTCGACGAACAACTCTCGGTCTCGTTTTTTTTTTTTTTTTTTTTTTGAAATACGAGACACGAAAATATGAGGTCAGGATGCTTGTTGCCCCCCTATTTTCTTAAGTATCGGTCGAGAGGCCGAATGGCTAAGAAAATATTTTATTCTTTTTTTTTATATATTAGCAAAAGAAAACAAAAGTGGCCGAATTATAAAGTGGAGGAGGCCAACAGACCCTCGACACTTTTTGTACGAGGTCAGGATTCAGGATGCTTGCCCCTCCATTTTCTTATGCATCGGCTTATAAAACCGAATGGTTAAGAACTGCATGGGATATTCCTCGGCCCCCTTTATTTCCTTAAGCATCGGCTGAACAGCCGAATGGTTAAGGAAAATAAATTCTTGTTATTATTTATTTATTTTTTAACAAAAGAAAACAAACGTGGCCGAACTATAAAGTGGAGGAGGCCAACGATGTTTTATTTCCAGCCGGGATCTTTCAATACTAATATTGCTAATCAGATTTTGCACCAAGCCGAATAAAAATGACCTCCAAATATTTTTGACTTGGTGGAATATTTTTTATCGACCGCCGAATGTGTTGAGCAATTAGTATGCCCCCCAAGCATAATAATTTCACCAATTTCGGCTTTTAACTCGAACAATTTAGCCGAATGAGATTTTTCCTTATCGGCTTTATCACCAATAATCATATCGATTGGAGTGGTTTGTTCAGCTGGAACCGTGAATTGGTCTTGTTCGTCATTGGAACATTCCTCTGACGAACCATTTTCCAAGTCAATTTCTGGATCAAAGACTTGAACTTTTTCTTCTAGGCCTGCCACACTCTCAATGTCAGCCGAAACAACGGGTGGCCCAGGTTTTTCTTCGACCGTCTCGACAGTCTTCTTAGGCCGAAAGTTGGTCGTGGCCTGAGCGAAAAATTGCCCCCCGGCCTCTAGCCTTTTGTCAATAACTCTACAGTACTCCTCAAGGAATTTGGCATACCTCTCGGAACTTTCTTTGAATAGGCGCCAAATCTCATCCAATGGAACTTGATTGAGATCTTGATCTATCATGTGAACTTCGTAGTTTTAGCACTGTGTCCCAACGGGCGTGCCAAAATGTTGACCCTAAAAACTACCAAGCCTACGTGGCGCGCAGGCCGAGTAACTAATAAGCTAACTACGTCCTTCGGTTGAATGCGGGGCGTGCCAACTCGACGGCCGAACTCGGCCGGTGAGTAAAATGTTGATGTTGCGTTGTGTGCGCGGCTGACTTTTGAATGCGACTGCGGCCGAGGAAGGAACACACCTCGGCCTTTGGGTTCTAGAGCCTGAAGACAAGGCTGCTAGTTCTTCGAAGTTCAATATCAAATTCGGCTTTCAATGTGCCGAATGTAGTAACCTGTAACACCTCACTTCGCCGAGAAGGCTGATGAGATGACCTCTGCCAATAAGGATTCGAAAATCCTTCTCGACCGAGACTGGGATAGATAACCAGTCGGCCTCGACGCAGTGCTGTCTATCCAAACAGAAGGTGCTCCGCGGTCGGCTGATTCTACGACGACAGTGCTGTTTATCCAAACTGAAGGTGTTCGCCGGTTGCCTTCACAGTGCTGTTTATCCAAATTGAAGATGTGTTGGCGAAAAGGAAAATAAAAATCTCAAAGTTGAGAGGTTTCGCGTAGAGCGAGGGTTTGCGCAGGGCAGATTTGTGTGTTGAGTTAGAGAGGCTCTTTTCGTTGCCATTGCATTTGTATTTATAGAACTGAAGTACTTGCTTTGCACGGTCAGATAATGTTGCAGAGTTTAATTGCAACTCTAATTCCTGAAATTGATCCGCGTCAAAAGCCAAGCATATCCTCAGATTGTAGTTCGTGACCTCTAAAATAAAGCCTATCTAGGCTTCCACATTACATCAGAAACCTAGCCCAACTAGGCTTCTGATCTCATAAAACCTCCATCAGAATCCTTTTAAAACCATTCGATCACTTCCATCACCATAAAAACCTAGCCTACCTAGGTTTCCTATTACAAACCTAGCTTTTCTAGGCTTGTCTCATCATCCAAAGCCATCACCTTTATTGTGGCATGCATCCTGACCCTATTTGAATGCATTTCAAATTCATTTTTAGCCTCCATGTGCCGTCAGATATCCCAAATCAACTCGAATTGTACTGCTCGCTTGGGATATAATTCACATCATATTTATCTGGTTGAAGAAGATGCTAGGATAATTCATATTAAAAGACAATTATTATGATAAAAACCATAATGTTATCCTCTAATAATAACAAGATTATCCTCACTTTTCCATCTGACGATTGAGAGCTATGCTCACTCAACGGCCTTGATTGCACAGGCCGATAGTGTAAATTTGGGCCCAAACAGGACATAAAAACATGTCTTCCCTTTGGTGCTGGCAAGATATAGATTGAAGGGATTCTTTATGCTAGAGATGGCGAGGTAAACATTCTATGTGTTTGCCATGGCCTTTTACACTCTCCGGCAGGATTTTTCGAGCAAGCCGGTGGAAACAAAGTGGCCAATCCCTTGCAACAAATAATTGTCCGTTCTTCTTCTTATTAGGTCAATGGCATTGGCTCCGTCACCTTGGAATGTTAACATACAGTTAACTAATATGTAAACACCCTAATTTGAGCAATTAGCTCTCATTTTATGGGTTATTTTGTATATTATCTTATACATTGTCCTCTCCGATTTAACTGCCGATGTTTGGATGGCTTCAAGGTGATGTCGAAGCTTATGTATTTGAACATATAGACAAACTATTGTTTAGTATAGATACCATAAAGCAAACCAAGCAGACTTCTGGTCTCCTTATAATTTGTTAGTTTGCTCTACATCAAACCTTTGTAGTTGGTTCGCCTTGCGCTATATCCGATATTTAGCATAATTATTAATTATTAATGTAAGACTACAAAAATATTATCTAGAATTATTATGTAATTGTAAAGAAGACTACATAGATATTATCGAGAATTATTACGTAATTGTAAGATCACTATATTCTAGACACTGAAAATTATAGGTAATATGTCTTGTGTGTAATATTTGTTCCCTAAAAAATGAAGAACAATTGACTGGATTGTGAGTGGCAATGGACTAAACATTTTAACAATGTACATTAACTTCAGAATATAGAACGTATTTAGTATATTACTAGCGAAAGTGCCCCCGCCCGATGCTGCGGGTTTTAGAACCGTATAAAACATGTAGAAAGTTGTAAATATATATACACCCAACTCCTAATTGAAATATGCACGCAACATTAAGAAAGTTTGAAATGACTATTATTTGTATTCTTGTCAATCTTCTCATAGTAAACCTTCAACTTGAACACATAAATTATTGAGAAGCACAACCCAAGATAAGTTTATTTGTATTCTTGTCAATTTTCTCATGGTAAACCTTTAGGCCAAAATCAGCTCTAATTATATAAGTTAAGAGTTTCTATGTGAGTTAGGAATATGCTGGTGTGTAGAAGATGAAGGCAAAGCACGATCCAATTAACATCAAAACAAAGGGAATTAATATGTAAAAAGTAGAACCAACAGATGAGTGGAAACTTGTGAATTTACAATGGTATGGTAGGTGAGTGAAAACTTGTGCAGCAAGTCTACATGGTTGGAGGGCACTGAAAACTTGATCTAAAATGCAGCCAAGGATGATGATTCTTCGAAACTGGAAGGCGCACAGAACGCAGATAATTGGAGTGACTCCGTGAGTTTGGAAACTTCAATTCTTAAATGAAGTGGCTATTCTGCAAAATTTAATTAATCAAACAATGATTGCCAAAAGAATCAGCAAAAAACACTTGAGAATAAGCAAAGATCTACTGAATAATAACAGAAGTTGTCTCTACAAAAACCAACAATTTGGTGAGCAAAAACACATTCCTAAACCCTATCTCTTCTTTTGACAGTATTGTTCACAAACCAGAATCAGTGTCACTATCTCCACGTGATGTTACATTCAATGGGATAATCAAACACTCACGTAAACCCATTTATTTGACTCACACAGTGTATCGTTTTAACAATCGACGTACATAATTTGACCTCACTGCAAACTGTACAAACTTCTGCAATATTCTTTTCCCCCTTGCCCTGGAAAATATGGGTGCAAAATATATGCATCTTTTAAACAAAAACTCTAAATTGCACACTAATTAGAGACTTGAAGGCTAATCTGCCATTGCAGGTGGAATTGTGATTAAGGAGAAAAGCTGCACCAAAATGCATGGACTGTTCTTGGAATTGTGCCCAACGTACTGGATCAAACCAAAAGCTGATAATACTAACAATTATTACCATTTATCTTACGATAGTACAGTTAGGTATGAATTTTAATTAGTAATATTAATTTCATATTTATTACAGCAGATGTAAACTCCTGTAAAACCACCCTTATCTTCAACCCCTCGGAGACTGACTCTACATCATTTATAGAGCAAAATTCGATGAATCAAATAAAGATTGTCAAAAGTTTAGAATTTTAACATCAATTACAACATGCAGACCCAAAAATGGTCCAAATCTAAGTTGAAGAATCTATTAACCCCAAATTTCGACATCAATCACAATATACAGACCCAAAATCACCTATAAGACTCAGACGGTCAAATAAAGCCCAAGAGTTATAGAATCGAAATATACCTATGATTTGGTGATTGGATGACTCTGAGGGCTTCAAAAAGACGGAAGCTAGCGGATTCGCCGGAATCTGGGTTACAGATTGAGCTTCAGTCATCTTCAAACCTTCACCAAATGGTACATGCAAGCCATGAAATCGTGACCTAGAAAGTAAGACTGGGCTCAGACTTGAGTTCATAAGGTCGAAAGGATGAGAATGGTGATTGTTTTAGGTGCATCTAGGTTGGGGGGTTAGGGTGTTAGAATTCATACTTTTCAGTATTTAGTTTTATGAGAATTTGAGTGTTTTGGAAAGAAGGAAAAGTTGCAGATGAAAAATGAAGCTATTACTCTCAGCAATGGTGAATGAAGTCTCTGTATATTTCACACTCCACCAGCACACATATATTCGTTAGTGGAGAGAGAGAAGTGAGATTCTTCTCTAACAACTTTACATCAAGATTGAATCCTAGCCTTTGATTCTATCACCCTGTGAGATGATTACACTTGTCTCAATCTATCACTTAAATCCTAGGCTAGATAAGAGACCACTTGGACTATGATCCAATGGCTCTGATTACATCAGGAAAATGAACAAAGAAAGGAAAGGAAAGTGAAATTCAAACTTGTAGCTTTGCCTCCAAGGTGTCAGCTCAAGGTTTACTCACATCAACACTCCCTTCTAACCCTTTAGCTGACTTCACTCCGAGCAGTTCTCTTAGATAAGTAAATCTGTCTTTTGGCAGGGCTTTAGTTAGGATATCAGCAATCTGGTCTTCTGTTTTGCAGTAGATCAGCTCAATTTCTTTTGCTTGAATGGCTTCTCTGATGAAATGGAACTTTCGACTTATATGCCTAGTTCTCTGATGGAGGACTGGATTCTTTGCCATGGCTATGGCAGAAGTGTTATCACACAGAATTGGTGTGCCTTCCACTTGCTCCTCTCCAAAATCTTCAAGTACAAAGCGCAACCACTTTGCCTGTGATGTTGCTTCTGCAGCACTGACATATTCGGCTTCTGCAGTGGACAATGCCACTGTGTTTTGTTTGATTGAAGCTCATGAAAACATACCAGATCCTAGTGTAAATGCATATCCAGAAGTGCTTCTCATGTCATCTTCACTTCCTGCCCAGTCACTATCACAGTACCCTATTAGAGTGGTTGTCCTTCCTTTCACAAATTCGATTCCATAGTCGAGAGTTCCTTGTATATACCTTAGTACCCTCTTGGCTGTTCCCATGTGTTTCCTTGTAGGACCGTGCATGAACCGTGCAAGTAGGCTAGAAGCAAACATTATATCCGGCCTTGTAGCAGTCAAATATAGCAAGCTACCTACAACCTGTCTATATTCACTCTCGTTTGCTGCTTCACTTCCATCTTCCTTGCATAACTTCTCATTCACAGCAAGTGGTGTTCCCACAGACTTGCACTCTTTCATCCCAAACTTCTCAATGAGCTTCATTGCATATTTCTGTTGGTGAATGAAGATGCTTTTATCTGTTTGCACTACTCCCATGCCAAGGAAGTGATGAAGTAATCCCAGATCAGTCATCTCATAATGCTGCATCATATCGTTCTTGAATTCTTCAAGTAGTTTTGGACAGCTTCCAGTGTATACAATATCATCCACATAGAGTGAGACAATAATGGTACTTGAAGCTTCACTGGTCTTGACATAGAGTGTGGCTTCACTAGAACTCTTCTTGAAACCTGCCTTGCTAAAGTAGGAATCTATCTCATCATACCAGGCCCTTGGGGCTTGTTTTAAGCCATACAAAGCCTTATTCAGTTTATACACTCTGGTTTCTTCATTCTCTTTCACAAACCCTTGTGGTTGCTCAACATAAACCTCTTCCTTCAAGATTCCATTCAGAAAGGGAGATTTCACATCTAATTGGTATAGGTTCCACTCCTTCTGTGCAGCAAGAGCTATCAGGGTTCTGATTGTGTCCAGTCTTGCCACTGGGGCAAATGTTTCATTGTAGTCTATCCCTGGCTTTTGAGAGTAGCCCTTTACCACCAATCTGGCTTTGTTCTTTTGCACAGAACCATCAAGGTTTAGCTTAGTTTTATAGACCCATTTGACACCAATGATTGGCTTGTCAAATGGTCTATCAACTAGCTCCCATGTGTTGTTCTTCTCAATCATATCTAACTCAGATTGCATTGCATTCTTCCATGATTCATCCAAGACAGCTTCTTCATAGTTTTCTGGTTCCACAATGCACATATTGCACCTTGCCATGATCTCATTTATGCTTTTCCATTTCCGTGGTGTATGATCAATTGCTTGTGAGCTTTCAAAGATATCCTCTCTAGGTGATGTAATAGTTTCATCCACTTGAGTTGGTGTATTCAAGTGTTGATTAGGTTCACAGACTTCAGGTTGGTTCTGTACTTCTCTGCAGTCTGCCATTTGGTTCTCAGCAATCATAGGAACTCTCATTTCACTACCATCAGTGTCTTCCCACTGCCATGAGGCTTCTTCATCAATTATTACATCTCTAGATAAGATGATCTTCCTGGAAGTTGGGTCAAATAGCCTGTACCCTTTTTCACAGAGTCCATAACCCACGAAGATGCACCTGTGACAGTTTTCCTCAAGCTTATGTCTCAGTGCAGAAGGAATGTGCACATAGCATGGTGATCCAAAAACTTTCAGATGTGCAATTCCTGGTTTCCTGCCAGTGTACGCTTCAAACGGAGTTACTTTCTTGAGAGACTTAGAGGGGCACCGATTGAGTATGTAGATGGCAGTGTTTACAGCTTCTGCCCAAAATGCATAAGAAAGACTCTTTTCATGTAACATGGATTTTGCCATTTCTACCACTGTCCTATTCTTTCTCTCAGCCACCCCATTTTGCTGGGGAGAGTAGGCCATTGTTAACTGCCTTTGAATTCCAAGTTCATTACAATACCTGTTGAATTCGTTTGACAGAAACTCTCCACCCCTATCACTCCTTAAGCATTTCACCTTATATCCAACCTGCAGCTCAGTCATAGCTTTGAACTTTTTGAAACAATCGAATGCACCTGATTTGTTTCTAAGGAAATACACCCAAGACATTCTGGTGCAGTCATCTGTGAATAGCAGAAAGTATCTATTTCCAGATATAGATTCAGTTTGCATTGGTCCACAGATGTCTGTGTGGACCAATTCCAAAGGATATTTGGCTCTCCAAGTGGATTCTGAAGGGAAGGAATCTCTGTGTTGCTTTCCTAGCATACAGCCTTCACACACAGTAGAGGTCTCCTCCAAATGAGGCAATCCATGTACCATTTCTTGATCTTCAAGCAATTTGATGCTTCTGTCATTTAGATGTCCCAATCTCTTGTGCCAAATCTGTAGACAGTGGATCACTTTTGCCTTCAAGGCCAACTGACTTGCAGGCATCATTGTAAGGGGAAAGCACCGGTTGTTTGTCATCTGTACTCTCACCACAAGATTGTCCAATGACCAACCATCAAAAATGTTCACCACATTTCCTCCAAACACCAGATAATATCCATGCTCCATCATCTGCCCTACACTGAGCAGATTCTCTTCAAGTCCAGGAACAAGCATCACTTCTTGGATGTGCTTTCTTCCTAATTTGGTCTCTATCACAAGAGTTCCCATTCCTGTCACCTGAACAATTTCCCCAGTTCCCATCTTCACCTTGGAGGTTAGGTTTCTCTTTACATTAACTAGCAGCCTTTCATCACCAGTCATGTGGTTGCTACACCCACTATCAATAAACCATGAGTTATTCACCTTCACATCTGTCACTGCATTGCATACATAAAATAAGGAACCAGTTTCTTCTATCTGATTTGCATAGTTCAGCTTCTGCACACTCTTATTCCCATTGCAATCTCTGAGCACATGCCCAAACTTCCCACAACCTGTGCATTTGGGCTTCCCTTCAAACCAACACTTGCCAAAATGCAATTTATCACAATGTTTACAAGCTGTTTTGTTTCCATCATGAGAGACATTTGGTTTGGGAGTGAAGTTAGGCTTATTATCCCATTTCTTTCCTCTCGATTTCCAGTTTTTCTGAAATTTTTGATTTCCAGAATAACCTCCTCCTTTGGGATTTTTACTTCCAACATTTAGGCTTGTGAATGCTCTTTCCGTGGAGTTTTCAGCATGCCTATCTAATCTGAGCTCGAAGCTTTTCAGAGAAGCAACTACCTCTTGAATCTCAAGGGTTTCAAGATCTTTAGAGTGTTCAATCACAGAGCAAATGGGGTCATATGATATAGGCAAGCTAATCAACAATTTTTGCACAACTCTTTCTCTAGACAGATCCTCACCATAACTTTTCATTTGGTTCATTATGTCAAATAGTCTAGTGAGATAAACAGATAACGATTCACTATCTTTCATGCGAGTGTATTCAAATTCTCAACGCAAACCTTGCAGTTTTACGCTCCTTACTTGTTTATCTCCTCTGAACTCTTGTTTCAGAATATCCCAAGCACCCTTTGAGGTCTCCTCGTTCACAATTCTTGGGAAGATTTGGTCTGAGACAGCGCCTTGGATCAGCCCAAGCGCGCGAGCATCCTTCATTAGGATTTCCATCATTGTGGGCTTCTCTGCACTAGCGATCTCTTCCTTCTCATCATCTGCGTCTTCTACCTTCTTTCGATCTGAAGCATCGAAACCATTTTCAACGAGATCCCACAGACCATGAGATTTCAGAATGGTCTTCATTCGAATACTCCAGAACTCATAGTTTTCTCCGTTGAAAACTAGCGTGCGAAGCTCAGCGATACCCGATCCTGCCATATTAGACACTGGATTCAAGAAATCACACCACCTCGATCGTCGAATGAGCTCGATTACAGCTCGAATCGATTCCAGTTTTCGTCTCACAGATTCACGCCCAGTCTAGGCAACCGAACCTGGCTCTGAGGCCATGTTAGAATTCATACTTTTCAGTATTTAGTTTTATGAGAATTTGAGTGTTTTGGAAAGAAGGAAAAGTTGCAAATGAAAAATGAAGCTATTACTCTCAGCAATGGTGAATGAAGTCTCTGTAAATTTCACACTCCACCAGCACACATATATTCGTTAGTGGAGAGAGAGAAGTGAGATTCTTCTCTAACAACTTTACATCAAGATTGAATCCTAGCCTTTGATTCTATCACCCTGTGAGATGATTACACTTGTCTCAATCTATCACTTAAATCCTAGGCTAGATAAGAGACCACTTGGACTATGATCCAATGGCTCTGATTACATCAGGAAAATGAACAAAGAAAGGAAAGGAAAGTGAAATTCAAACTTGTAGCTTTGCCTCCAAGGTGTCAGCTCAAGGTTTACTCACATCAACATCGGGGTTATCGCAGTGTTAGAGAAAAAGTGATGTTCAGCGGAGAGTGAAGAAGAAGACAAAAATGGACGGACTGATTTCTAATGACAGTGCCAAAAAATAATGACGGTACAGATTCAATCAGATTTAAATTGGACTAACATCGAAATTACACAATTAAGGCAGGAGCATTTTCGGAAGTACATTGTTCTTATGAACAGTGTTTCAGTGTATTTTCAGCTTTAGTATATATTAAATTTTGACTGTTTTTGGATTTAAATTTGAGCCGTGACTTATCGTTGGATTTGAAAAAAAAAATATATTTGATCAATTAGATCAAATTCAAAAGATTGCCCAAAAAGGGAGTTTGATCTGGACCATTAATAACCAACGGTTGATAAATTGAAAGACTGAGCTTGAAACCCAAGTTATCATCCCTCTGCCCCGTGGGCCCAGCTCTTAGCCATTCACCTACATGTTCAGCGACTTTTAGAAAAATATACTAATTGTGCACATCAAACTTTTCAAAATTCGAAAGAACAATACTCTTATAATGATTGCACAATTAGAATTTTGGAGCGCTAATAATAGTTCTCTTTGAATTTTGTAATTGTTATATGCATATGAGACATCCTCAGTCATTTCACGCGAAGTTGATGAACATTTTGTCTGTGGCTAACCCAACTTTATTACCATTGTGGATGCAAATTTTCTCTTCCTTGATCTTGGACAATTTTGCACCTACAAAACAATTAACACCTAAGGTTAAGGCCAAAAGCCTCACGCGCCCACGATGAATGGGGGGGGGGGGGGGGGGGGGGGCTTTGGCTGAAGAACCTCCGATGCCAAAGTTAGAATTTAGAGAGAAAAAGTGTTTAGAGAATTTTGGGATTTTTGCCCAAGTGTTGGAATGAAAGTTTTGTGAAAATGGGAGCCTATTTATAGGGCTAGGTTTGTCCATTTTTGAGAAGAGTTGGCCGGCCTTAATGGGGTTTTTAGGTTGAAATTTTGGTTTAATTAGCCAATTTATTGGCTAATTAAACCTAAAGGAATAAATTGGTGGTTACAAAATTGATTAATTTGCATAAATGGGGTAATAAAATGGAGAAAATAAGAAAGGTGTGGAGCAAGGAAAGGTGGCCGGTCTTCCCTTTGGTTTTTGGGTGAGATGGGTGTTTATTTGGTGATTAATTAGCAATTAATATATTGATTATGAATAAATATATTAATTGGCTAATTAACATAATAAAATGAATGTTTTTTTGGGAGCTTATGTAATAATTACCTAAGATGAGGATGGATGAGATAACTTTGAATTTGTTCACCTCTTTTGGAGCATTTTTGACTTTGTTGAAAAACGATTGTCTGCTGCTCGCGCGTAGAAATCCCGGTGTACCTCAAAGGTAGTTTGGTCATTCTTTACCCAAAAATCCACGTGTCGCATTGTGATTATTTTTGGCTCCACAAATGCCCCCACACATGTTGGGCTGCTCGCAGGAAAGGGCAACAGGTGTAGAGATTTTCTCGCTTTAGGAAACTCTGAATTGCTTCCTATTTTGTTGTTGATTCTCTCTTTTAATAGGAAATTAGATCCTTCTAGGAAAGGGAAATAAATTTCTCTCAAAGCCTATTTAAGTCCACCTTAAGTGGGTTATTAAATCAACTTTGGAGAGCGATTTATTCTACCCTACAAGAGAGAGAAAGCTTAGAGGATATTTGTTCCCCCTCATCTAGCAATCTTCTACATCTTGCCCGTGCAAAGGTCCGTCTTTCGTTGATTTCTTCGTCTTCTCTGTGCCGCACCGATGTAAGAAAATTTTAATTTTTCTTGTCTTCTTTTTGGATAGTGCTGTCGCGGGGCAGCCGTCGGGATGGTGCAACACGTCGGCTGGCAGGGGCCAGGAGTCGGTTCGGCATGGGCCGAGGAGGTGTTGTGGCTAGAGCCAAGGGCAGCTTATGCGGCTGGGGTCGCGAACTGAGGCGCTGGGGCGCAGTGCTAGGGTAGTCGCATGGCTCATATCCTTTGGGCCCTTGGACCTGACGCGGGCCAAGCTGGCAATTGAGAGAAATGAGAAGGTCGCGGGCTTCATGGGCTACTGGAATGCTGGGCATGCAGACCTCCTGCCTACTAGAATGCTGGGTTGAGCTCCTCTGCTGAGTACCGCAAATGGCGTTAGCTATTTAGTCCTCTTTGTCAGGAGAAAAGTAGGCTGCTCCCGAGAGAGGAGGTAAAGAGGATCAAGGCGGATGCATTGGCTTGTCTGAACGCTGTTGTGTAGCCTATTATGAATGAAGGTGGAAAGAAGAGATCTTCCCGCCTGCTCAAGAGATGCCAGTTGGGAAAAACTAAAGACTTCCTCCGCTGCTTGTGAGGGTCCGCCTGCTGCCGAGAGGCCTGTGATGGACATGACTTCTTCCAATGGGAAGAAAAATGAGGCTGCTAGATCTGAGCATGTGGCGTCTGCATGCCGAGAATGGCTTGTACGATTGCTGATAGAATTGCTCAACGTAAAGGTCATTTCATGCCCCTAGTGCCGAAACATGTACCAAGACGTCCGTTGGGAGCCAAGTCTGGTTCACCTTTGGAGAAGCTTGCTATTATAAAGAGCAATAAGGTAGACTCTGTTGCTAAGGTAGCCCCAAGGCCCACTTCCTCTGCTATTGAGATTGATTCGCCCACTGGGAAGGAAGAGACTGCTAGCACGGGCAGCTGTGAGAAATCCATTAAGCCTGCTTCTAGGGAGGCTGATGAGATCTGTGTGCTCTTGAAACCAGATCTGCTTGAAGACACGAACGCTTGTGCCAAGTTTGTTGATGGCGTTAGAAAGGTTTGCTTGCCCAAGTTCCTTTGCGAAGCATACGACACAATATAGAATGACTGATCTGCTTGCTATGATGCAGATATAGCAAGGCTGCCAAGGAGGGTGGTGAAGACTATGGCAGCTGAAGCTTATTCCTCAACCAAGGAGATTAAGAGGTTGGATTCTGAGCTCGTTGCTTTGAAGGGGTCTAATATTTCTGCCCCTATTTCTCTGCAGCTTTAGACCGCTCGCCAAGAGATCGTTGACTTGAAGACTGGGCTTGATGCGATCCAAGTTAAGTATGAAAAGATGAAGATCTTGAGTTTTCATTTTCTGAGCTTCGTTTCGCTGCTTATGCAAAGGATGAAGAGTTGATTGCTGCTTATAATCAAGTGATCCACTTCAAGAGAATCATCAATAGGCTTGAACCCCAAGTGTTGGAACTTCAAGGTGTACTAAAGATCAACGAAAGTCTGAAGATGGAAATGGATGAGCTGCAACGCGTCCGTGTTGGTCTGTTCGAGGAGAATGAGCAGCTGAAGGGTGAAAAGGATGGGCTATAGGTTTCGAGACCTTCTTTATTTCTCTGGAAAACTTGTTCACCTTTACTTTTGAGGCCTCCATTAGTGAAGTAGTCGGAGATGTTGGTGCCCAGGCTGGTGCAGCCGGGGTAAAGTGCCGGATGGTGCCGTTGCTGAGAATGTTGCGGCTGCTGAAGGTGTGGCGACCGAGTAGTCGTGGAGTGTCCAAGCTGCTGAAAAGTAGTCTTCTAGTTCGTCTTTCATATTTTCTTTGTTTCCCTCATTGCTTTTTGCTTTGCTTGGACTTCTTCAGTCTTTGCTACAAGGAGAAGATACCGCAAGACGTGTAACCTTTCCTGACAAGGTGAAATCTTGCCTGAATCTCTTTGTTTCGTCTTTCAATCAACAGATCTGGTGTTATAATGCATTTGCTAGTATATACTTAAGTCAGTTCCAGTCTTATGATGATCCAAAGTTCCATCAGTTCTCAGATCTGGTTCATTTAAGTGATTCTACCATTATAAAGAGGATTAAACCGGGATTAAACTGATGACTTAGCCAGATCTGAACCTCCAACCTTCTAAGCATACAAGATAAACAAAAGTCCTTGATCTCAAGGCATAGAAAAAAACTTAATGTAGATTTAACCCATCTACGACAATCAATTGATAACAAGAAGTCAAAATAACTTGGGGCGCAAGTAATCGGCTTAAATACACTTGTTCTACATCTGCCATACAGAGATGGCAGTGGTACGCCCTTACACTTAGTTAGTTCTGATGGTGAGCCTTAAGGCCTACACCTAAGGCCCCACAAAGGCACCCTTTAGGACTAACTTTGTCCTACTCTTGCAGCATCTTGACAAGCAAGAGCCCGACAACCAACCAAAGTGCCAACTCCTCGGGGAGCTGTGTGCTCGAGCCAGGGACCCTTCCCAGCGAAATTCCTGCCCGAACACTACCTACTTACCTTGTGAACAAATCAAGTCAAACGTATTTCATCTCTTGATTCAAGAGAAAAATAATTACGAGATTTTACAGTTACATCCAACTATAAAAACAAATATCAAGCCATATGTAATTTACACATTGGTATATGCATTGTCCATCACAGTCCGACAACTCTTGGGCGCCTTTGACAAAGACATTTGCGACAACGTATTTGGCCCTCCAATTTAATTAGCTCATACATCACTTTCTTGGTTAAAGCAACTGCTACTTGAGCTTGATAATTTTTGAGCTTTTGTTGCACGACAAGTCGTCTTTCATCACCCGCCTCAAGTTTGCCTGACTTCGTTCTCATATGGATTTGCTACTTGCGTGGCTGTAGTACTTAAAGAATGCCACAGAAATTCCAAGCATAGCATGACTTTGGATCCAGCACCAAATTATATGGAATGCATCCAGTGGACGTGCGAACAATTGTCGTGTAAGCATATGGCCCCGTTTGTTGAACCAGATGGAATAGGTTGTGATAAATTAAAATGAACTTGAGTTTATTCCGTTGTTTGTTGTGTCAAAATATGAGATGGACAAGATTAGACATGATGGGTTATGAATCTATAATAGAGTGCGTTATGTAACCTATCCTTACACATAGGTTACAAGTCCTATCTTACAAGTCTCTACTAATCCAGTCTTATCCCTAACGCTCAATTTTATCCAGCCTATCAAACATACCCCTAGTATTTTGGAAAGGTGCTCATACTATTCTCTTTTGTTTTTTGTAACCAACTTCCAGTACCGGCTAATTGAGGACCCTCCAACGATGAAGTCAATAAACAAGTATTATAATTCAGCAGTGGGCTTGAAAGCATAAGTATTTAGTATCTTTGATATGAAGACTAAGAGGGATATTTTTTTGTTTTTTGAACTTACGATATTATCTAATTAAAAGGACAGGAGAGTGGGCTAAGCCTTACAATGAGCTAGTAATAATGTAATTCAAATTCGCCTTTACCAAGAATCAAACCTAAGACCTCTCACTTACCAGTGAAGAGAAATACTACTAGATTGTAATATAGTAAGTGGCCACTAAGAAAGATATTTCTATATACTAAATCATGGAAAGTCTTTGGGAGGATAGTAATCCTCGATAAACTAGGCAAATCCTAGAGAAAATATAGGGAGATATTTTATTTTCTTTGCTTGCGGTGCATCCTAATCCCATTAAACCTTAAACTCTCAAGTTGCTCGGGATTAATTCCTAGTTAGAGTTCAACTAGGTTTCCATCTTTATGGGACAAGAAATCCTCCTTGACGAGATTAGTCCCGCCCACCACTTTGGAGCACGTTGGACCGGGCCCAACTGTCTGATCCGATGAGCCTAGTCCGACTTTGCGTACACATTCAAGGAATTTTGGCCACATCGTGTGCCACATGTTACTGTCCAAAAATCTATAGTCCCATATTGATTAACGTTGAGGCATTTTTTGACTCACTTGCCAAGTTAGGCATTAGTAATATTTATGCATTGCATTGTGAGTCCAACTTAAAATAGGAATATAATCATATTTTTATTTTATTTCCTTGTAGGTTTTTATTTCATATTGTAAATGGATAATAAGTTATGGGTAAATTACATAGAAACCCCTCAGGTTTGAGGTTTATTACAATCCCATACAACATCTTTCAAATATTTCACTTTCATACCTCACGTACTATTTTATTTCAAAATAATACCTCCGTTACATTTTCCATCCATTGATCCGTTAAGTGCTGACGTGGCTGCCACATTTATGCCACGTGGCAAAATTTTTTTTTTTTATTTAAAAAAAAAAAAATGAATCTTCTAAATTTATAAAAAAAAAAAAATACAAAACAAAAGCTGAACCCGCAACCCCACCCCCACCCACCCAACTTGCAAACCCAGAAGAAGAAAAGGAGGTGCAACCCAGAAGATGAGGAGGAGGAGAGGGGAAAAAAAATCCCATCTTCATCTACCCAGCGAATCGGTTCTTTTTGTGCGAATCGGAGGCGTTGATGGTGATGTTGTTCACGCCGTCAGTGATCTGGGGAAGATGGGAAGATGGGAAGATGGGGGAGGAGGTGGAGGATGGGTCGCGTGATCTCCACTTCGGCGGGGGAGGGGTGGACATGGGACTTGGGTGTCGGCGACCTAGGGGGGTTTACCGGACCTGGGTTTTTTGCTTTTTCAAATGTCTATTAATTATCAGAAGTCATATGGGTTTTTTTTTTTGGGGGGGGGGGGGGGGGGGGGGGGGGGGAACAGGGCATCTGAGTTTTTTTGAGTTTTTTTTGGGGGGGGAGGGAAGGGATGGGGTCGGTGGGTGTTTGGAACATGGGATCCGGGGGGGAAGGGATGGGGTGATGGGTTTGGGTTTTCTAATTTTTTTTTTTTTTTGGGGGGGGGTTAAAAATTCAGCTTTTTTCAAAAAAAAATTAAAATAAAATAAAATATGCCACGTGGCAGCCACGTCAGCACTTAACGGATCAATGGATGGAAATTGTAACGGTTGTATTATTTTGAAATAAAATAGTACGTGAGGTATGAAAGTGAAATGTTTGAAAGATGTTGTATGTAGTTGTAATAGACCTCAAACCTGAGGGGTTTCTATGTAATTTACCCATAAGTTATTGTTATCTTTATCTACAAAATGGTATATCTCTATAAATATGTGCCACCACAAGAAAAAGAATACAACAAAATCATATTCCCATAATCTCTACTCTTATTTTAAAACAAAGGGTGATGCTAGAGATGTCATCTACCTAAATCATCTTTTATAAAGTGTAAATCATATGATGTGAAGATTGATAGTTGAAATTTTTTTAATGATTTAAAGAAATCATCAACTATCACGTTATGTATTCAACAAAAAATGATTTCCTTAGCACTTTTCTTCAACGAAAGCCCGAAGTGATTATTTCTTCATATTAAGATAATAATATAAAGCACGAGTTATAATATCGACGGATTAACCCATAAAGACTAGAAATGTGTATTTTTAATAACGATATCGTCTTACATCGTTTGCTTTATCATTTCGATCTTGGGCCCCGTATTTTTCACCAAAAAGAGACACATTGAATCCGCTAATTGGAAGTAGTTGAATATGGATGTCATAGTTAATAATGCCTATTCTTATATATCATTCTTCAACCAACAAGGCAAATATCTAGACAACACCACCACCTTAAACTAAAATATGGCTGCAAATAAGTCTTCATGTTTGGGAGTAGTTTTCCTTTTAGGCCTCCCCCTCCTAGTCCTTGCTTGCTTCTTTCCCTGCAGTAGCTGCCAACGTGATGTCAGCGTAAACAAAAACACTGACGATCACGACGGTGAGGCGGGGGCAGCTAGTGGAGGGATCAAAGGCATGTTTGTGTTTGGAAGCTCTTTGGTCGACAATGGCAACAACAACTTCCTCCCGGACTCACTGGCCAAAGCTGATTACTTGCCCTACGGAATCGATTTTCCTATCGGGCCTTCCGGGAGATTTACGAACGGGAAGAATGTTATCGACCTTCTTGGCGACCAGCTCAAGCTCCCTTCCTTCGTTCCAGCATTTGCTGACCCCAAAACTAAAGGAACCAAAATCCTTCATGGCGTCAACTTTGCTTCTGGTGCTTCTGGTATTCTTGATGATACTGGCTCTTTAGCGGTGCGTATGCATGATAAACATAACCGTAATTTTTAATTTATTTCATCCTTACCGTCATATCTTTTTCCAATATATAGCTATCATCAAATTCTTTCCTTCTTGCCTTAATTATATCACTGTGAGTCCGTGACACTGTTTGGACCAGGGAGTTTGAAGTTTTAAAGCCTGAATTAGTTTGTAATAATAACACTATAAAAAGAGGGTGAAGTGTCGATTTAGTCCCTAAACTATCACCTCAGTGAAAATTAGGTCCCTGAAGTAATTTTTTGGTAAAATAAGTTCCCTAAATTCATTAGAAATTGCTAATTTCATCCCTACTATTATATTCAAAGCTATTTTATCCAATTTTTCGTCAACTTAAGTCACTTGACACACTTTAGAATATAATACCATCATTTTCTTGTCAATAAGCCTTAACATTTCATATAGGTTGCGAATTTATGACTAATTTACCCTCAAAAGTTAACCTACACTATTTCTTTATGAAAAACTACCAATTTATCCTTGAAAGTTAACTCCATACACTATTTCTTTATGAAAAACTACCAATCTACCCTCCAATGTGTATCACATGCAAGTAACGTGATTTAAATTGAAGGAAAATTGAATATAGTAGCTTCGAATATAACATTAGGGATTTAATTGGCAGATTTTATAATTCAGGGACTAATTTTTCTGAAAAAATAGTTTAGGGACCTAATTTTCACTAAGGTGATAATTTAGAGACTAAATTGGCAGTTTAGCCATAAAAAGAAGATGATGGGACTTCGGAAATAACCAGATGCTGTGCATTTCATGTGGCATTTTAAAAGTCCTTTGTTTGATGTTTGGTAGTGCATTTCTAGCGCTCATCTCTTGTATATTTGATCGTTAGATGAGGAATGTGTTAATAAATGCATGTATGTAAGAGGGTACCCATGACCTCTCATGCATGAGCTATTTCTATTTCTATTTGATCATATACCTATGTTAATTTATTAATTGGACCAAAAGCAGAAGCTTACGGCTAACATCAACTATTGAATACTGAATTTCTGGGAAAATGATGATATATATGATGGGTTTGGATGGCCTGAATGATTGAATATTGAATTTATGGGAAAATGATGATATATATGATGGGTTTAGATGGCATATAAATATTCATCATATATTTGCAGGGGCATGTGATAAATCTGAATCAGCAAATCAGAAACTTTGAGGAGGTAACGTTGCCAGAGTTGGAAGCGGAGCTAGGCCGGTGCACAACCTGTCAGTCACTTGACGACTACTTGTTTGTGGTGGGAACCGGCGGAAACGATTACTCATTCAACTACTTCCTGACCACCTCCACCCGCAACGTCACCCTTGAAACCTTCACTGCCAATCTCACTGCCTCTTTGTCCACACAACTGAAGGTGCCATGCATTTAACTACTATATATATATACTCGTATTATTTTATAAATATGCAATCAAATCAGACATAAAAAAATGTTTGGGAAATTGACTAAAATATTAAAATCAAATCTTAATTTTTGAACTAATTAAAATTATTGATCGATGATATAACGATAAAATAATAGATATCAGATATCTACAATAGAAAAATGATTATTTCAACACTTGGAATTTGAAAATAATCACACTTTTAGCCAATTTCTCAAAATATTTACACCGTCTTATCATTGCCAACTTGTATATACCTACTGTTAACTTATTTTATTTTACACAAAAATTTAATTATGCATGTTAGTGTACAAATACATAAATATCTGTGCAAGTAAGACAAATTTTTTTATGTATTCGAAACACAGTTCGGTACATGCACAAATGACAATCCCCTTAAAGTAACAATAACAATGTCCTTGTCTGAAATGGTTAACTCTAACAAAAGCTAGTTGACCCCTAGAATCTTTAATCCTCTAAAGATATTGGTCAAGTGACTTGGGCACCTTTTTAATATTTTGAATACACATTTATAAAACAAGCATCATATTCGTGCACTGTATTTAGGAAAGGAATCCTCTCCGGATCCCTTCCATCAAGTCTATCAAGTCTACTCATCTGGATCATTGAAATTTGATCCAACGGTTAAAATTATTATAATTTTTAGAGAAGTCCTCTGTTTATAGCCGTTAGATTAAATTTCAATGATCTAGATGAGTGTACTTGATGGAAGGGATCCGGAGAATATATATTTCACAGTATTTAAATGGATGCTAACTAGGTAGCATTTGTTTAATGCATTCAGTTCCAATGTATGCAGTTGGTCCAAGCTCCAATTAAAATAGGTCAGGTGTACGTAGTAAATAATCTGATAAGTAGTAGTTGGTATAGTATTTATTGGATGTGATATGTCTGTTTTCAATATGGACAATACTTGGATCCTCATTGGGGAGGACCCAATATATACTGACCCCCAATGAAAAAGTGACACTTGTCTTTTTCAGATATTTTTTATTCTATTTCAGATATCGGTAGGTCCCTTTAATGACAAATGGCTTGATTTGATTGGTTTAAAAGCAAAAATTAGTACATTGGGTCCTCCCGTCGAGGACCCAAGTATTGTCCTTTCAATATTGCCGTGGACTCGGGAAACAGCGACCGAGTCAAGAAAAACCATCATTCAACAACCACACCTCCCATATTTAATCCTTCAACCCCGACAAGCATATATTTTTTTCGTGTACCCGAAATTTGGAAAAAGAATCGACATTATTCGAGCTTATAAGTAGTAGATTATTTTTTCTATTGTCAAATTATTCTATAATAGAACTTAAACTTTCTTTCATTTTGTTTTACTACTGGTGTACTGAAAAAACTTTCAACAACAAGGTCAAGAAAAACTCTCTTAAAATCAACAGATTGTCTCAATGACGGCATCAATGACATAAATTTGTCATGTATTCAATTAGTGTACGACATTCATCTGTTAAATAGTTGCCACGTGGTATCATCGGTTGCAAAGAAAATCTACAAAACCTCCTTGCTTGCGGGGCTCGTCAATGATTAGTATTACAACCTGCATATATATATATATATATATCTGACCATTTTCATGTAAACATAACATTTATATGCGAATATGATGTGGGGTGTAATCAGATAGACCAGTAGTAATTGATAATTGTTGGAAGATATATAGACAAGCATAAAATTCATTACTCAAACCCAATCCATTCAAATTTTATCTATCGCCACACCCTACAGATACAGGTAATGGATAATATAAAATAGACACGTCAAATTCCATACGTTGTGGAGGATTTTATTAGTTGTAAGAGACTTATAACTTAAGTGACTAATAGTGTTTAGCTTTACGTACAATTAAGTTTTGATGTCGAATCTCCCTTTTCTAATATTTGCTTATATAAAAGGAATTGTCATTACCAAATTTTGTATTCATTGGATGTGGTTTGTGAGTGATTCACTAGGTATTATCCGTGAGTGATTGTACGTATTTGAAAAAACAAATTGGCTTGTAACAGTATTTATTTCATCACATCATGCAAAAAATTTCTTTTCTGTTTCAGGAAAAAAGAATATTTTTCTATATTCACAAGCTAGACAACAATTACATGCATATAAATATGTCAACAATTAATATATAGCTTGAAATATTTGGTGATGATTGCAGAAGTTGCACAGTTTAGGAGCTCAAAAGTTTGTGCTGATGTCAATAAATCCATTAGGGTGTAGTCCTGTGGTGAGGATGAGCCGACCAACACATAATGGTTGCATGCAGAAAATGAACCGGGCAGCTCATCTCTTCAATACTCACTTGAAGTCGTTGGTTGATGGTATGAGGGCAGAGATGCCGGGCTCCGCTCTTGTATTTGTTAACTCGTACAAGATCATTAGAGACATTATAAAAAATCCCATCTCCAAAGGTACGTAGAGATCTCTCTTCTTAACATTCATTCACCTATCCAACTGAAGTCTTGTCTTCGAAGTAAAATAACGTGATCAACATATGTTAGATACATAAACACTCTTTTGGCCCACCTTATGGCCAATCTTAAAAAATTAGCATATATGATGATGTTCTTAGCATGCATCCCATTTTAGGGTGTGCTATCCACACATTCTTTTTTACTTTTCACACACCTCTTATTAATTTTTGTCCTTTGATCTTCTTCAATTCATCCGATCGAACGGTCGAAAATTAGAAGGGTGTGTGAGAAGTAAAAAGAGGTGTGTGGATATCACATCCCCCTATTTTATTGTAGCAAAAACGAGAGGATAAGGCTCCTGTAGGGAATCTGTATGATGGTCCTATACATATATGTTCCGTTTTTGCTACGGTAAAACAAGATTTTGATTGGAAGTTGCTCATAAACAATTAGTACAATTAGTACGTTTGTAAATCAAAAGCATGTAAATTAGTTATAACAACAAAATAATGAAATTTTGCAGGATTCAAGGATGCTAACACTACTTGTTGTGAAGTGGCATCAATAAATGAAGGAGGGAATGGAATTTTGTGCAAAAAGGGAGGGCAAGTGTGCGGAAACAGAATCAGTCTTGTGTTCTTTGATGGTTTGCATCCAACGGAAGCTGTGAACGTTCAAATAGCAACCAAGGCCTTCGCCTCTTCCCTTAAAACTGAAGTTTATCCCACCAATATTAAGCGAATGACCACACGCAATATGTAGGGTTATCATCAGATCAGATCAGACTCTCCAGAACATGTATGGTCTACTACGTGTCAAGTTGGTTATGAATCTAGCAGGAACTTAAATACATATGAGTCGAATGGCTCTGTAATATGCAGCTAGCTAGGTTGTTTTCGATTACGTTTCCAATAAATGTGTCGATAATATTATCAAGTTTGGCTATTTTAGCTAGTTTAGACTTCTTCTTGATGAATTAGAAACTCGTAGTTAATTGCTAAATTGGCCCTAAGGTCTCGTTTGGTATGAAGAATTGGATTTGAATGGATAATTAACTGTTTTCAAGGTATGTTCAAAATAGAAAAGAAAATTTTACGTCTGACTTGGAGGTAGGAGATCAATTACTTCTGAAGAAAAGTATTTCAATCCTCCCCAATTAAAGTCGGAGGATTAGAAGGGAGAAGTTTTCTTTATGTCTAATCCTCCTCTAATTCCCATAAAATGACAAATCATTCTCCTCTATGTACCTTCATTGATGCGGGAGGCAAGCCTCGAAGAAAACAATTTGAAGACCACTACTATGCGGTGGGAATATTATCTGTTGTTCCTCAAATTTGACTCAGTTTCCTTGACTTTCATTTGGAGAGTTATATATCTCCGGAAAGCTCTGGAAGTCTATTACCAACTCAACCAACAGTGCGTCAATCAGAGTTTTCTATAGAAAATTATTAGAAAATACCGAAGGATGTGTGGTTGTGCGCGAAAATCTGCAAACGCCATTTCTTTCAAATAGGGAGGATATATCAGCATCCTGCTCCCATGGATGACAATCAGGTATCAGTAATTAATCTGAGTCAAATATTATAGAAAAAGAATTTGTGTTCTTCTCAAAGAGTTGTTGATTGGAATTTGCCTCCAATATATGATGAGTGTTCATATGATGGATACTTGATGATTCCTACCAAAGAGGTAACTCCAAAAAAATTTGCTTAGGAAGTTACACCATCCACCACTATACGAGGAAGTCTTGAGCCAAGAGGAAATCTCAGGACTATAGTTTTTCATCATATTCCAATAAAAGAAGAAAAATCCTGGTTGGAAGATGATTTCAAATGTTTCAACCAGTACTACTTTGAAAATCTGGTTCGGTGCCATATGTTTCACTCATTGTCTGCTCTTTTGAAGATATTATAGAATTATTAGAGAGACGGGCCATACGGCCCACTTCCAACAACACCGATATTGTCCCCAACTTGGTAATTACCACCTGCGCAATCCGTCAGGTGTGAGGTTTTATCACAAAAGACCTCGGTATTAGTTAGAGTGGGCTAGGATATTTAAACTATTACTTATCTTTTTACTATGACCGATGTGGGATTCAACACGCCCCCTCATGTGGACCCAATTAGTGGGTCACACGTTGGGAGATCCACACATCGCAACCACGTGGAGCCAAGGGGACTCACCCTACACGCGGGACCAAGGGACCCACCATCATCGCGCGGGACCAAGGGGACCCACCCATCACGTGGCAGTACAGTACAGATCTGCTCTCTGGCTCTAATACCATATAGAATTATCAGAGAGACGGGCCATACGGCCCACTTCCAACAACACCGATATTGTCCCCAACTTGGTACTTACCACCTGCACAATCCGTCAGGTGTGAGATTTTATCATAAAATGCCTCGGTATTAGTTAGAGTGTGGTTAGGATATTTAAACTATTACTTATCTTTTTACTACGACCGATGTGGGATTCAACAGATATTATTGGTCCAAGTTGTTGATACTCAATTCTTTGGAGAGCTCAAAGAGTTCAAATCTTGGACAGGTCGAATACCTAAATTCAAATTAAAATACAAAAAGGGTTCAAACTCGAGAACGAGTTCTTTCCGAGAAGAGGAGTATGATGCAGCCCACATAATTAATATGATCTATGTATTAAACATGTTGTTGGTGGCTATTTTTCAGCTTTCAAAGTCATGTTCTAATTACATGCCTAGAAACTACAATATTTAGTATTAAGATATATATCTTACCAATGTATTGTAATCTCCCTATTTAAAGGGATTCTTATGTACTAACAAAATCAGTCAATTAGTGAATTATAATTAATCCAAGAAGTGAGTGAGTTTCCTCCTTAAATCAAGCGTTTGGCTTGGTCATGTCGAGTGAATCCACAATTAGTAACGTGAGTGATTATGTTGCCCCTGGTTGAGTGATTCTAAGGTAAACTATCCATCATCTCCTGGAGACTCCTTGGCTACCTGCATCATTCATAATACATTAAGTTTAGTGGTTATCAATTTCAATCCAATCCTCCACACCAAATGAGCCCTATGTCAAGTTGGTTTTGTCTCTCACTTGTAATAGGTAAATATTTGTGATGACCGTTTGCTCTTAGAAAATTGAAATCCGACCATACTTGTGGAGCCAAAAATAATCAAGAGGCGACACGTGGATTTTTGTAGCCAAAGAGGACAAAACTACCCTCGAGGCACACCGGATTTCCTACACGCAAGCAGTGGAGAATCATCCTTCAATCAAACCCAAGGTGCCCAAATAGGTATTTATTCTTAAATCAATTTCTTCCATCCTCAATACATTTACTCCACAAGGTAACCTCCTAAAACCTTCCTTCTAAAATCATAATAATTGGCTAATTAATGGATTAATTACCTAATTAATCCATTAATTGTCAATTAAGTCATCCATTTTACCCCCAAATCACAACAATGGCCGGCCATCCCCATCCAAAAAGAAGTCCACCATGCTTTCTACCTTTTCTACCACTTTTTCCCCTTTTTTATGGTAATAATTAGCTAAGTTAATTAGGGAATTATTTTGATTAATTAGCTAATTATTCCATAACTCCCAATTTGAAGTAAATCAAGAACCTAGCCCACAAACCAAGCTAGGTGGCCGGTCCTCTCTCACCCAAAGAGGCCGGCCACTCCCCTATAAAAGGCCTCACATTTTCTCCAAAACTCACTTCCAATTCTCTTGCTAAAATTCTCTAAAATTCTAAAACACTTTCTCTCTAAATTCTAACTTTGGCATCGGAGGTTCTTCGGCCAAAGCCCCCCCCCCCCCCAATTCATCATGGGCGCGTGAGGCTCTTGGCCTTGACCAAAGGTGTTAATTGTTTTGTAGGTGCAATTTTGTCCGAGATCAAGGAGGAAGAAATTTGCATCCACAAATTGGTGCTTTCATTGAGAGGAAGAAATCCACACTCATAGAAGACTCTCGCATAAAAAGGTTTTTTCTCTATTTTCTAGTCCACTTGTATTTTTTCATACGTTTTTATTATTTGAATTTTTTATTTGCAAAGATTCTTTGATAAAACGTAAAAGAGAAATGCAATGGCTAGAAATTTAGAAAAATCCACGAGTGAAAATTCCAATAATCAAGATATGGGACCGTGGCGATCCACGAGGCAAAATTTGACAATAAGTGGAATGGCACCACCATCACGGTAGCCACCCACGACGAGGTCCATGGCGTCGTCACCACAGCCCAAGCCATGTTACTTCAAGCCCAACGCGAGAGCCGGGCCCAAGCCTCGCACCCACCTGTGCCACACGTCGAGCAGCCCACTCTCATGGCACAGCCTGCTCCCTCGGAGTAGCCCACTCCCATGGCCCAGCCTGCTCCCGCATAGCAGCCCACTCTCGTGGCCCAGCCTGCTCCCGCCAAGCAGCCCACTCCCGTGGCCCAGCCTGCTATCACGGCCCATCCTGCTCATGTGGCGTTTCAAGCAGCCCAAGTCGCCCCAAGACTATCTTAACCATCTGGACCTACCATCGAGCCGAGGGCATTCTCACCATATTTCTCCGCGGATTTGACATTTCCCAACTTAAATCTCGCGCTCGGAGTCTACCACACTTCCACTGATCAAGGAGGCACATTCCTTCCAAGCTCTTCCAATCCAAATGACGAACAACACTTGTCTCGACAAGTCATAGAGTTGACAAGTGCCCTTGCACAACAGACGACCTTGGTGAATCAGCTATTGCAACACACCAAGATCCAACGTGCCCCAGACGAGGTGTCCCTAAGTAGGACAAGGGCAGACGAGGAACCTCTCCAATAGCGTCCTGGCAAGCAGCCACTCGACCAGCCACAAACCGAGCGTTTCAGAAGAGTACATTCTCGACTGAGCCCCCGAGATAGCGTATACTCCCGTCTTAGCGCGAGGAGGAGCGTGCACTCTCGGTTAAGCCCACGGACGAGCATACATTCACGGTTGAGACTATACTCTGATAAACAACATGGACAACCTTTCAGGCGAATCTTTCATTTGCGGTTAGGCCCGCAAGGAGCATTATCCACCTCGCATCGGAGTAAGCAGCACAACGGACGGAGAGAAGCAGTCACTAAATCCGGCTCAAGCTCAACCAGCAGCCTGCGAATAATTCCCTCATCTGCTAGGAACGAACAACATGCACCATAGCCGTGGCATAGACGAGCTGAGCACGTAAAAGAGCAGTCTAGGCCAACATGTCAAGACTGGGGGCAGCCGAGAGCTCCTCTACCCCAGCAAAGGCAAATTCAGGAAGAAGTAGAGAGACTCCTAAACAAGCGATCAAGTGATTCCAACGTAAAGCAGTGGCCGATGAGATTGAGATCGAGCAGGTAGAGCCTCCACGCAAGTTCAGCATGCCACATTTCATATCCTTCAAAGGAGATGAAGACCCGGAGAGACACCTAAAGCACTACCGAAGTGCAATGATCCTCTATCGAAACAACGACGATCTCATGTGCAAGATATTCGCCACCACTCTACAAGGCGAGGCGCAAGATTGGTTCTACACCCTATCGCCACAATCTATCCGAAGTTTTGACGAACTTTCTTTGGTTTTCACCAAAGAATATTCATCCTATCGCTCGATCAAGAAGAAGTCCGGCAACTTGTTCAACGTCAAGAAGAATCCAAATGAGTCGCTTCGCGACTATGTGAAGAGGTTCAAAGTAGAGAAGGTAAAGATAGTCGGATGCAACGACTCTATAGCTAGAGCAGCAGACCACCCACTGTTTGAAAAATTGATCATGAAAAAAGATCTGACTCTGGCAGACTTTTTCACTCTAGCAGAAAAGCATGCACTTTGGGACGAGGCTTGCTGATCCAGATTCAAGGACCGGAATGAATACCTGACATCACCTCCCAACTATCCAAACCGGAAGCAACGGATGACCTATTCGCATGTTTGACGGTATCTGAAGCAGCAATAAGCTCTACCATCATACGAGAAGAGCTGGGGGGCCGACTACCTGTATTTCATAGTTCAAAAGCTCTCCTCGATGCTACCAGAAATTCAAAAGCTAACTTTGGCGATAGTTGTTGTAACCCGTAAGCTCAAGTTATATATTCAGACGCACGCAGTCATCCTCATGACGCCCTAATCCGTCTAATCCAGACGCGCGACGATAAAGGCGCAGACACTAGCGGTGCAAAGTTTTTTGACGAATGCAACAACTCAGCCCAAAAGGTGCGCCAAGGACAGACGAACACTGGAAGGACACACTCGGGAGCAAGTTTTGTCCTCGTCGCCCCAAAAGATTCTACATAGGAGCAACATGTACTGGCAGTTGAGCACCACCTCCTGCTGCGTGTCACACGGCCCTAGCCGAGCCTTACTCCATAGTTAAGCTCTATAGTGGCCCAATATCGGCATATGAGCATCTCCTGCTACGTGTAACATGGCCCCAGCTCAACGGTTCCCTACTACACCTTCACAACGTAAAATGGTGACCCAACAACGGCTCCACAGCTCCCTACTGCGCCTTCACGCCGAGCCTACGCGACGTAATAGAATGGCCTAACGACGCCCCGGAGGTAGCCGAACACACCTTAGTAGTGCCTGCTCCACCCGATGGAGGCTTCTGGCGTTTGCATGTCGACGGTGCATCCAACTACAAAGGTTCGGGAACAGACATGGTCCTTGTCACCCCAGACGGTTTAATGCCCAAGCAGGCGATCACTCTAGGCTTCAAAGCATCCAACAACGAAGCAGAGTACGAGGCTCTACTAGCAGGCCTCCGAATAGCAAAAAACTTGGCTGTGAAGAAGCTCGCAATTCATTCCGATTCCCAGCTAATCACCAGCCAAACTACTGGGGAGTACACGGCAAAACATCCAAGGATTGCGCAATACCTAGAGAAGGTACGCAAGCAGCTTGAGGCATTTCAGATTTACACTCTCACTCAAGTTCCGAGGGCAGACAATGCCCACGCAGACGCGCTAGCCGGCTTAAGCACTTCCCTCGATCACCAACTCAAAATGCTATATTCCGATGGAGTATCTAGACAAGCCAAGCATAGAAGTAGAGCCAGCAGTCGAAGTATCACAGGTTAGTACAACTTCAAATTGGCAAGATTCCACTATAGACTAACTAGTCAATGGCACATTCCCCGTGGAAAGATTAGAGTCTAGAAAGCTCTAAATAAGGGTAGCACGCTACTACATGTGAAATGGCATTCTCATCCGAAGATCCTACACCAGACCACATCTTCGTTGCCTAACGCCTTCCGACGACTTGAAGGTTCTAAGCTCAATCCACGAAGACGTTTGTGGAAACCACTCTGGAGGCCGATCCTTAGCATAGAAGGCTCTTCACACAGGCTACAATTGGCCTACCATGCACCAAGATAATAAGGATTTACTACAAAAGTGCGACCGCTGCCAACGCTACAAGCCGGTACCAGCATTGCCTGCCAACGAGCTATACCCACAGACGAGCCCTTGGCCGTTCATGCAACGGGCAATCAACCTGGTAACACCTAAGCCGCTTGTTACTGGGGGCAGAGGCATGATGATCGTGGCAACCGACTACTTCACCAAATGGGTAGAAGCAGAGCCTGTGACGACCACGACTCAGACGGACATAGAGCGCTTCATATGGAGGAACATCTTTTGCTGATTTGGCATCCCTCAATCCATCGTCAGCGACAATGGCCCGCAATTCGTGGGCAAAGATTTGGCGAACTTCTTTCAAAGATATAGCATCAAGCAGCACATGTCCACGCCGAGATATCCTCAAAGCAATGTGCAGGTCGAAGCATCCAACAAGACGATCCTCAACTGCCTAAAGAAATCCCTCAACAACAAGAAGGGAAAATGGCCAGACGAACTCCCCGGATGTCTATGGGCATATCGCACCACCAAAAGATGAGCAACCGGTGAAACTCCTTTCTCTTTGGCATTTGGCTCAGAAGCAATCATTCCTTCCAATGTCATCAAGTATCAGCACTCTACTGCCAAGCATTGAGTAGAACATAAAGGAGATGGCCACAAGCTTAGATCTGGCAGAGGAGAAGCGCGAGCAGACCATTACCCACATCGCAGCCTACCAACAACAGCTTCTCTCTGGCTACAACAAAAGGGCCAAGATCCGGCAATTCCTACCCGGAGATCTAGTCCAAAGAAAAGCCTTCATCACTGCCCGCAGTGAAGGCTCCAAAAGATGGATCCCATCTGAGAAGGTCCGTACAAGATTAGCAAAGGAGGCGGCAAGAATAATTACACCATCGTCACCATGAAACGACAAAAAGATCGAAAGGCTGTGGAACGCCTACAATCCGAGGAAGTACCATGTGTGACCTCCCACTACATCAAAGCCTGAAGATTCAAGCAGCTCGACGGGCACCACCTCACAAGCTGAGAACTATCCAATTGTTATGCAGTTCATACTTTACAGCTAAGTTCTCGTTCGTTTCACTCGTTTTTCAATGAAGAATTCAGAAGTAATCACAACTTGGCTTGGCTGCATGTTTACTGATCATTCATGCACTTCAAAAGAAGATCGCTTTCTTCTTAGAGACTCACCGCATGAATTGCACCCCCCGAGGGACCAACCATGCTCTCCAGTGCGAGAGGGTAAACTAATTCCCCGACACCCACATAGGTCTACTCTCCAAAGTGGGAGGATAAACTCTACACTCCGAATATCCAGACGTGGATGAGCCTGGCTGCCCTAGTATAACTAGATGCACGACAGCTTGCGCCAGGATTCCTAGAAGTAGTCACAATGGTCTTTTTCAAGGCTTAGCTAACTGAAGGATTTTGGGTCTCTTGGCCTAATCCGCGGAGAACCGAGCCCTAGAGACGGAGGGGGCACATTACGCAGTACATCCGATTGACGGTTGCCCTGGAACCCTAAAGCTGCTACCGAGTGCACTAAGGTAGCCTACGGTTTCCGGAAGACTGCATACGGCTTGCCCTTCAAGCAGTAAAGCCGCGCTAGACTTATACAACTACACATTCTTGTGAAAGGTTAAACAAGCTAGCGTGCATATACGAAGTTTTATCCACTGCCGACATGCTACGTAGTCGATAAGCGTTACCTCTGCCAAGCGCGGAACGACTTGCACCAAGTCCTAAAGTCTTGTGATACTTGCTACGCAACCTACGGAATTGGAGAAAGCCAAGGTTAACAACCTAGTGGTCACGCAGACTTGTCTGCTTCTGTAAGTAAGGCGTCCGGCTGCCGACCCTATGGCTAACAACTTTGCAAAGTTCTACACCAACACCTACGGCTGCATAGGCTACGCGGCCTGTCTGCTTATAAAAAAGTAGCACGCCTACCACTGATCTATAAAGTCTAAAGGTTAGGGCATGAACAAAAGAAGTGAAGATGGAGAAAAGCGAAGGAACCAAGTTTATTAAATTTTCAAGCAAAAACAACTAGCAAAGACCAAAGGAGTTCAAGCAAAGCAAAAAGCAATGAGGGAAACAAAGAAAATCCTAAAACTACCTAGAAGACTACTCTTCAGCAGCTTAGACACTCCACGACTACTCGGTCGCCACACCTTCAGCAGCCGCGACATTCTCAGCAGCAGCACCATCCGGCGCTTCACCCCGGCTGCTCCAGCCTGGGCACTAACATCTCTGACTACTTCACCAATGGAGGCCTCAAAAGTAAAGGTGCACAAGTCTTCCGGAGAAATAAAGAAGGTCTCGAAACCTCGAGCCTATCCTTCAGCTGCTCATTCTCCTAGAGCAGACCAACACAGACGCGCTGCAGCTCATTCACTTCCTTCTTCAGACTTTCGTTGATCTTCAGTACACCTTGAAGTTCTAACACTTGGGGTTCAAGCCTATCGATGATTCTCTTGAAGTGGATCATTTGATTATAAGCAGCAATCAACTCTTCATCCTTTGCATAAGCAGGGAAAGAAGCTCAGAAACTGCAAACTCAAGATCTTGAATCTGAGGTATGTAACATCCAATCTCCTTCTCTGCACTTTCATACTTAACTTGGATCGCATCAAGCCTAGTCTTCAAGTCAACGATATCTTGGAGAGCGGTCTAAAGCTGCAGAGAAATGGGGGCAGAAATATTAGACCCCTTCAAAGCAACGAGCTCATAATCCAACCTCTTAATCTCCTCGGTTGAGGAATAAGCTTCAGCTGCCATAGTCTTCACCACCCTCCTTGGCAGACTTGCTATATCTGCATCATAGCAAGCAGATCAGTCATTCTATATTATGTTGTATGCTTCGCAAAGGAACTTGGGCAAGCAAACCTTTCTAACGCCATCAACAAACTTGGCACAAGCGTCTGTGTCTTCAAGCAGATCTGGTTTCAAGAGCACACAGATCTCATCAGCCTCCCTAGAAGCAGGCTTAATGGACTTCTCACAGCTACCCACACTAGCAGTCTCTTCCTTCCCAGCAGGCGAATCAGTCTCAATAGCAGAGGAAGTGGGCCTTGGCGCCACTTTAGCAACAGAGTCCACCTTATTGCTCTTTATAATAGCAAGCTTCTCCAAAGGTGAACTAGACTTGGCTCCCAACGGATGTCTTGGTACAAGCTTCGGCACTGGGGGCATGAAATGACCTTTACGCTAAGCAATTCTATCAGCAATCGTACAAGCCATTCTCGACATGGCAGGAGCCACATGCTCAGATCTAGCAGCCTCATTTTTCTACCCATTGGAAGAAGTCATGTCAATCACAAGCATTTCCGCAGCAGGCAGACCCTTACAAGCAACGGAGAAAGTCTTCAGTTTTTTCTCAACCGACATCTCTTGAGCAGGCGGGAAAATCTCTTATTTCCACCTTCATTCATCATAGGCTCCACGACAACGTTCAGACAAGCGAATGCATCTGCCTTGATCCTCTTTACCTCCTTTCTCGGGAGTAGCCCACTTTTCTCCCGGTGAAGAAGACTAAGCAGCCAACGTCATTCACGGTACTCAGCAGAAGAGCTCAAACCAGCATTCCAGCAGGTAGGAGGACTGCATGCCCAGCATTCCAGCAGTTCATGAGGCCAGCAACCTCCTCATTTCTCTCAACCGTCGGCCTGGCCCGCGTCAGGTCCAAGAGTCTAAAGGACATGAGCCATGCGGCTCACCTAGCATTACATCTCAGCACTTCAATCCGCAGGTCCAGCCGCACAAGCTGCCCATGGCTCTAGCCAAGTTGAGTAGCCTAAAGCAATGGTCCCTACCACAACACCTCATCGGCCCATGCCGAGCCGACTCCTGGCCCTTGCCAGCCGACGTGCCGCACCACTCCGACGGTTGCCCCGCGACAACACTATCCAATAAGAAGACAAGAAAAATTAAATTTTTCTTACATCGGTGCAGCACAGAGAAAAAGAAGAAATCAATGAAAGACGGTCCTTTGCATGGGCAAGATGTAGAAGATTGCTAGATGAGGGGGAACAAATATCCTCTAAGCTTTCTCTCTCTTGTAGGGTAGAATAAATTGTTATCCAAAGTTGATTTAATAACCCACTTAAGGTGGACTTAAATAGGTTTTGAGAGAAATTTATTTCCCTTTCCTAGAATGACATAATTTCCAATTAAAGAGAGAATCTACATCAAAATAGGGAACAAGCCTATGTTTCCTAAAGCAAGAAGATCTCTACACCTGCTGCCCTTTCCTGTGAGCAGCCCAACAGGTGTGGGGGCATTTGTGGAGCCAAAAATAATCAAGAGGCGACACGTGGATTTTTGTAGCAAAAGAGGACAAAACTACCCTCGAGGCACACCGGATTTCCTACACGCAAGCAGTGGAGAATCATCCTTCAATCAAACCCAAGGTGCCCAAATAGGTATTTATTCTTAAATCAATTTCTTCCATCCTCAATACATTTACTCCACAAGGTAACCTCCTAAAACCTTCCTTCTAAAATCATAATAATTGGCTAATTAATGGATTAATTGCCTAATTAATCGATTAATTGTCAATTAAGTCATCCATTTTACCCCCAAATCACAACAATGGCCGGCCATCCCCATCCAAAAAGAAGTCCACCATGCTTTCTACCTTTTCCACCACTTTTTCCCTTTTTTATGGTAATAATTAGCTAAGTTAATTAGGGAATTATTTTGATTAATTAGCTAATTATTCCATAACTCCCAATTTGAAGTAAATCAAGAACCTAGCCCACAAACCAAGCTAGGTGGCTGGTCCTCTCTCACCCAAAGAGGCCGACCACTCCCCTATAAAAGGCCTCACATTTTCTCCAAAACTCACTTCCAATGCTCTTGCTAAAATTCTCAAACACTTTCTCTCTAAATTCTAACTTTGGCATCGGAGGTTCTTCGGCCAAAGCCCCCCCATTCATCATGGGCGCGTGAGGCTCTTGGCCTTGATCAAAGGTGTTAATTGTTTTGTAGGTGCAATTTTGTCTGAGATCAAGGAGGAAGAAATTTACATCCACAATACTAAATTGAACTGTCCGATTTGATCTCTCAAATATGTATTTATTTTTATTTTATACTCATTGGATGGGAAAAGAGTATTAATGTAGAAATATATAATTGGTTCATTTCATTCATAGGGTTAAACTCTATATATACACACATCACAAGCTTTGTGACTCAAGGAATATAATTCCTTAGAAAGTAAGAAAATCTAATTTGAATATAAGTATAGTACTTGTGGAATCCTAGCTAAAGCTTTACAATCTAGCATGCCCCCTAAAATTTGGTGACATCCGAACGACAAATTTGGCCAATAAAATATGAAGTCAATTTTATGAATCCCTTTGGTGGGAGGGGCCATCTTTATGTGCTCACGTACAAAGTTATAATTTAGTTTATTGTGTTTTGTGAGAGCATGAAAAACTAAATTAGCAGCCATATAGGTTCGAAAAGGTTGATGAAGCTAACACTACAAGTAAGATAGCCAAAAAAATTTAGCACAAACATGGGCCAAGGTACAATACTCATATTTTGTCTTGGAGCATGAGACGATAAGTTACTTAGTAGAGCTCCAAGAGATCAAGTTCAACCCAAGAAAACTTAAAAACCCCAAAGTGGAAGATTTTATGAACTTCATTCTCGGATTGAGGAGAAACAGAGTTGTCTTACTCTATTCTTGTGAAGTGACAAAATATTTTTCTTTTTCTTTTTGTCAAATGATAGATTTTGTTAGATTGGATGTTGGATTAGTCAATGGGGGTTCAAACTCACGCCCTCATGTAAGGGCTTAATTTCCTTTCCACCACTGTGGTAAAAGGCTACTTGGGACAAAATATTTCAATACTAGGATTGTTTCAATTAACATTTCATGCTGAGGAGGATAGGTTTATAACTTACTGATAAATTTTAGCAAATGATATTGACCTTAAATAGGAAAATTGCTTTTACTAACCTTAGTTGAAGAAAGATAATTGTTCTGCCAATTTTAATGCTTATAAATTTTCTTATGCTTAAAAGTGTACTTCCCATTCTATTTGGACTAAGCCACAAATTGTGGGTGAATACAATTAGGGTGTGTTTGTTTGGGCTCACAAACTTTCAATGGACTGGACTGGACTAATTGTTAGTCCAGTCCCATGTTTGTTAGGCAGCAGGATTAAGTTAAGTGGGATTCAATCGGACTCGCTCCGACTATCTCCTTCGCTAATAGTTCTTAGTGAGCACCCTCAAATATGACGGGATTGCTAAGACCGTCTTCGAAAGAGTTCGCTCGTCCTGCTTCTCGTCTTCGTCTTACAGGTCATCTAGTCTTGCTCTCTCATCCTCATCATGCTCGTCCTCATCCTGCTCCTTTACGATTTGGTTTTGCAGATCTGAAATTATTATTGGTTTTTTTTATCGATTTTGTTGTTTTGGGTTACAAGTCTCTGAAATTTTTGAATTTTTATCACAAAAATTGGGTGCGATTATGTTCTGTGATTGGTTGTGTTTTTTAATTGATTGCTACCCATTTGTTTTCAATTTTTCTGATACTTTTCTTGACAATTTGATGATCCTTAGAGATGGGAAATCCGTCCATCTCTCACTAGACAAACGAAGAGGTTTGTAATCGTTTCCCTTTTGGGTTTCTGTCTTGAGAATCATGTGAAAGGGTTTTGATTGTTTGGTTTCTGGGTTTTTGAATTGGCGGCATATCATGGGTCCTTTGATCTTAGAGTTGTTTTCTTTCTTTGGTTTTTGGTTGATTGTTTGGTTTCTAGGTTTTTGAATTGGCGGCATATCATGGGTCCTTTGATCTTAAAGTTGTTTTCTTTCTTTGGTTTTTGGTGGCTATGTATATTTTCAGGGTCTAGATTTGTTTGGTTTCTGGGTTTTTGAATTGGCGGCATATCATGGGTCCTTTGACCTTAAAGTTGTTTTATTTCTTTGGTTTTTGGTGGCTATGTATATTTGCAGGGTCTGGATTTATTTCTCAGGACCTCTATCAACATGGGATTTTCAGTGCTTCCATTAAGCTGCCTGCTGATTACACTTCTGGAGTTGTTGCATTTTATGCGAGTTCATTCTGTTTTTCTATCTGATTAAGGTTTTTAATTTGTTTCCCTCTTTGTTTGTTGTATGATTATATCTAAGGTTGTATGATTTTATTGTCAACAAAATAATATGACCCAGATTTTTACTTCTCAATTTTACAGTTTAGTAAAGATTCAAGTAAAGATTCAATCTTTATGGTTAGCTGATTAATCTGGATTTTTGTTTGTTTTAATCTTGGTGGCATGGAACCCAGAAATGTTATGGATCTATCAATATCCCAGGTAAAAACTTGTTTTCTCAAACTTGGTGGTGTGAACAGTACTATTTTTATTATACTGCTTCTTAATCTGACACTACACCAAATGCTTCACTAAGTCAGTCCAGCTTAGGCTTAGTTTGGTATTGCTGTGCTGTGAAAAAAAACTGCTTCTGCTGTGCTGTGAGAATAAGCAGCTGTGAAATAAAGCAGTAGAGTGTTTGGTAAATTTTTTTGTGAAAGTGCTTTTGGAAGAAAAAGCAGTATTATAGTGTTTGGTAAACTTTTATGTAAAACAGCTGTGACTGTGTGAAATGGCCAAAAAGGGTATAATACTAGATGTGCCATTAATTTAATTTTTTTTTTAACAAATAAAGGTGAATTACTAAATATACTTTATTTTTAAAAGAAAAATATTTATAAACTTTTAAGTTAGTTGAAGAAGCAAAACTACTTCAATTGAAATATTTTATACTTCAATTGAATATTTTAAAAGAAAAGAGTGTTACCAGTATGACAAAATGCTTCAATTGAAATATTTTAGACTGAATAGCTAGGATTCATTAGTACAATATTGTTAATGTACTTGAAAGTAGCCTAATTAGATGCATTCATCAAACTTGCCGCTATTCTATTTCTTAATGCTTCTATCTCATGTGATCCTTCAACTTGATAATTTTGGTATTCTTCATCATCATCATCACTACTATCGCTCTCTTCACAATAGTCCCTGGGGTCATCAAAATGACGATCACGTTCAGAATACCTCCGTATGTAGTTATGAAGAGCCATTGTAGCAATGACAATCTTGACTTGCTTATTGAATGGGTAATTAGGCATATCCCTTAAAATTGCCCATTTTTTCTTCCATACCCCAAAAGTTCGTTCAATGATGCTCCTAAGAGAAGAATGCATGTAGTTGAATATCTCTTTATGACCCGTTGGTTCGGAACCCCTACGAAAATCCGGGAGATGATATCTTTCACCTTTATATGGTCCCAAATAACCTCTCATTTGTGGGTACCCCGCATCTACCAAGTAATATTTTCCTGAAAATGGAAAATTTTGTTTTGTATTGTAATAATTATACAAAGCAAGTATGTAAAATGTTATAATAAGTATGAAAATTACCATTTGGAGGCTTTGAAAAGTTTAAATTTGGATTCCGTAGCACGGATAGAAAAACCCTTGTATCATGTGCAGTGCCCTCCCATCCAGCACAAGCAAATGTGAATTGCATGTCAAAATTACATGCAGCCATAACATTTTGAGTTGGCATTCCTTTCCTACCAATGTATGGAACTTGATCCGAAGGTGGTATTGAAGCCTCAACATGTACTCCATCTATGGCACCAATACAATCCTAAAAATAATAACATAGAAGAAAACCGTCAACCTACACTTAATAGTTTGCAAACATTTTAGTCTGCAAATAAGTTAGAAGACGAGTCAAACTTTACCTTAAAATGAGGCATGTATCTTGTATCTCTTCTTATTTCTTGGGGAATGCCACGAAACTCCGAATCCATCGGTTTGATGATATCTATTGCCATCTTACATACGATATCTAACGTAGAACCAAAATATCTACTAACAGTCTCACCAGAATGCTGAAATCTCTCTTGCGCTAATCTATTTTTCACACCATGTCCCAACATATGCAAAAACATTCCTAATATTTCAATTGCATTCATTCTCCTTGAACCTTCCAATCCATAATTAGTTTGCAAGTCATTGGATAATCTATAAAAGACATCTTTGTTCATCCTAAACATTCTATGGCATCGCACATCATTTCCTTGTAGTAATTCCATCAACCAACGATTACCTGTATAGGAAGAATTCATACACGGAGTTTTGTGGACATATTTTAAATAATATGTTTCCACAGCTTTCGCAACACATATAAGTACACCATCCTCCAAATTCTTAACATCATCATCATCAGAGGTGTTCATATTGAATATACACCTGTAACCTAACACATAATTCAACATTCCACAAGTCATATTCCAACAATTACTAAGAGATCATAATTCGACATTCAAGAACAAGTCATAATTCAACATTTAACAAGAAATCATAATACAATATTCAACATATAATCCAACATTAAATAAAAATGTAGCAACATTAAACACATAATCTTAATGCAAAGTACAAACCACACATAATCCTAATTCATAGTTTTAGCTCCTTATTGTTCTTTGTTGAACATATACTTCAACCAAGTTAGCTGGACTTCAGGATCTTTCATTGTGACAAACACCTCTCGCTTATCTGCACTACAAAATAAACATGTAGCAAACAGCCATAACTCGCTAGGTGGCTCACAACCAGGCAATTTTGTAACAGCCGCTAACACTTCCGAAATACTATTGCCTATATTCAGTTTGGACATCATTGTGTTTGTAGAACTCCTACTTTCATAAGCTTCAACAAGACGGTCAATTTGACTACAAAGTTTTGCAGCACCTCCAATTTTTTTCCCTTTCTTATCAACCTTCTTGTTTTGCAATTCTCGTTGGTTAGCCGCTCTTTTTTTTCCCTTCCTAGTAGCTTGCCTTAGATCCTGCATGGTCTCAAATTCATCTGAATCATCTAAATCAATTTGTCCTATAGATTCCTCTCTTGTCTCTGGTGGTAGTACTCCAGATGAAGGTGCCCATGCATGTTCACCGGTAGCTACTGTAGTGGAGAACATCCTATCTAACTTGTCCTCCATCTCAGGACTAATGCCTTTTTTTCGTAATTTTCCATATTCTTTGTTTATCTACAAGTAAGAAAGAATATGGTTAATACATATTGCATGATAAAGAACATGGTCAATACATATTGCATGATATCATAATACATATTAAAAGATAAATACACAAACCTGAATTTTATTATTCCACCACTCATCTGAGGCATCAACAGTACCCTTGCTCGAATTCCACCCTAGGCCAGTTTCTTTACCAATTAGCTCTTTCCACAACTTCCACTCGTTTTTAAGTGCATCCCACTTATTTTTCAGTTGCACTCTTTCATAATCATGCCCTGTCTCTGCCTTGAAGTTAGCTCTAATATTTGCATATCCTTCTTTGTTAAAGTGAGTACCCGGACGATTTCCGGCCTCAACCTCCTTAATGCAAACATCACAGAATATAGATATATTGTGGGCATTCCATGTAGCTGAAGGATTTGAAGAAGATGCCCCCTTCTTTGCCATCGATACCAACTACTGATTTGTATATATACATATATATATATATATTAAAACAAGAACAAATGATATTGTAATATAACCAAGAAATAACCAATAAAAGATCCACATACAACTACATAGTAAAGATAGCTAAAAGATCCAAAAATGTTGTTTGCAGGGATGGAAGGAGATTTTTGTATAAACCAAACAACAGAAACGAAACTAACAAGAAGAATATATAGTATACGATGATCACTTGATTTGATTAATAGGAAAGGAATTATGTATCAGCCCAGAAA
Organism: Cotoneaster glaucophyllus; assembly: GCA_036320875.1. Taxonomy (NCBI): domain Eukaryota; kingdom Viridiplantae; phylum Streptophyta; class Magnoliopsida; order Rosales; family Rosaceae; genus Cotoneaster; species Cotoneaster glaucophyllus. Next base: position 31,538,469 of record CM070059.1, on the reverse strand, counting down.
AACTTAACAGTGCCAAAACCCAATACTGTGGTATGCTATAACAGGTTATTGTAAGAAATTCAAAGGCGTTTAGCATGCCTCCCAACTCCCAATTAGATAAATAATGTAAAAGAAATTGCCTCACCAAAGCAAAGGTAAACTGTATGCTATATATAAAACTGGAAATGTCTTTTGCCATATATAAGTGGGACTGTTGTAAAACATGTTGGACAGAAATACCTTTACATATTAAAACTAAGTTGTTTCAAAGAAAGTTTCTTTCCCAATTTTTTTTCCTTCTTTCAATACTCTAGCCATCTGTTAATGGAAAGCACATGAGCTTAGAATTACATCCTAACGAAAATATAGCACCGGCAAAACACAATGCTTTGATATGCTAAAATAAGTTCTACCAAAGTTCAAACGCAGGTTCAACTATGCCCCTTATGCGGCCACACCCAATTACTAAAAAAATGCCGCCTAAAGCAAAGGCAATATAACTCTTTATCATACATAAAAGTAGGAATGCTGTACACAGTAGTTGGACAAACATCCTCATTAAGAGACTGTTGTTTGGGGAAAAAACTTATTTCTTTGTCCTTTTTTGCCTCCTTTCGGTATTCTAGCCTTCCCTTTAATACGTATATTTTATTTCTTGTGAATATAAATTATCACCATGCCATCTCTCTTAAGTTATTAGTTCTCAGTATTATACTCACATAATTAAAGCTGACTATCAGAGCAGTATCCTTAAGAACAAATATCCAATATATCTCAACCTTGAGTATCCAATAAATTATTTATTCATTAAATCAACTCCATACATTTTATTAAAGCTTGAAAACCTCGCATACCATTAACATAAGAATACACCACCAACATGTTTCAATGTTCAGAAATAAAATCATTCTAGACTATATTTCACGTACAAAGCACACATACGGACGCAAGCTCACTCACACAACAGAACTTAACGTACAAATTAGAGAACATTCTTCCATTACTTTCAAAACTTCCTATGCTAGTATAGATGAAACCATGTACTCTTTCAAAAGTGCAATTCTAGGGGAGGATCTTAGACAAATATCATCTCAATTTGCGGTTCCAAATATGTTCAGAGCTAGAACATTTAGTGGGGAGACAGACATGAATTAAATAAACAAATTTTTCATGTTGCTGTGGATAGCTCAACTGGCATGTAAATCAAAGTTGTTCACAAACTAATATAAATTTCAACAGCTTCTGATGCAACAACAGACTTAACTAAAGAAATTCTGGATAAGAACTTCCCTTCTTAAAGTCACCTACCAGATTAAAACTAAAAATCAACTATAAATATGAAATGACAGGCCTTGTAAGAACATTTGAGCTATTCTAGATGGACAGTGTAATCTCTTTCAATTGCTAATCAGACTTGAATCTTATCTCATGGAACATCAGTTCGGTTGTGTTTCCATCTGGTCTGCTGTCATGTATGCTAAGTTTTGGAGTTATTCATAAAATGGAACCCCAGAAAAAGAATGAGAAAACCCCAGAAAAAGATCGAATCGTTCTGCTGTCATGTATGCTAAGTTTTGGAGTTATTCATAAAATGGAACAGAAGATTCTTAAAGCAATTAAGCACAACAGTTAACCAAACAAAGCAGATGATAACAGAACATACATGCCAACTGCAGAAAAACACAAAGCAAGAACTCACCAGTAAGCAGGATGTGATTCAAAATCTTCCAATTTCCAAACTTTCCCAGTAAAGTGGCTCTCGAATCTGAAACCAATTCCCAAACAATCAAGAACATGCATATAATATTCTTGGAAATGCAGCAATGCAAGAAAATGCAATCAGAAGTGTCCTTAAATTATAGTAAATTACAGAACCAAAATATGAACCCCATAGATCTATGAACCTCAGATTCGAACAGATCTACAGAAAAAATTGAAACATGAAAAACTTTAAAATTGAAACAGATCTAAGTTTTGGAGCTTCATGCTTAACAAACAAAGCAACAAAACCCATAAAAATGTCTAAAACAAGCTCTTTAAACCCAGAAAAAAGCAAAGAACCCATAAAAGATAACGAGAGAGATCGACCTGGAGAACGACTTGGAGAACGACTTGGAGAACGACCTAGAGAACGGGAGCAAGGAAGTTTCAGGTTGGTGATTGGGTTTTGGGGCGACGAGTTGGGAGTTGGGGAGTGACGGGAGGGAGTGAAGTGAACGGGAGGGAGTGAAAGTGAGATGCCAGAGCGAGAAGTGAGACGCCAGGAGGAGGGTAGGATGGCCATTTGAAAATTTTCATTAAATGGTACTGTTCACCCGTGTTTTCATAATCAGAAGCTGTTTTTTCAAAGCTGCTATTAGCAGCTTCCAGATTTCAGCTGTTTTTGGCAGGAGCTTTAAACATAAGTGCTTTTTTATTGAGTTACCAAACACAATTCTGACACCAACTTTTTTTCATCCCAGCTTTTAAAAAAATTTCAGCTGTCCCAAACGCAGCCTTAGTCTAATCTAAGCCAGTCAAGCTAGTCTAGTCCAAGATAGTCTGGTGCAACAAACGCACCCTTATAATCATAAGAACATTTATATTTTGTCTCCATTGCACATGACACACATGTAACTGGTGTCAGTGCTAGAAATTGTCACTGGCCGCCGTCATTGTGGACGGATTTTTTTTTTTTGATCGTCGGAAAATATTAAAGTCATGATTGAAAAAAATAATGCATGCAACTTTTTCATCTTCAATTACATTTTATTGTGTGAGTATTCGTTTTTAACATGTATACACAATAGCCACTTAGTACTACAATCTAGTGATATTCCTCTTCACTTGTAAATGATAAGTCTTAGGTACGATTCGCGCCAAATGCGAAGTTGAACCATATTATTATGACAAGCTTATTGTAAGGGTTAGCCTACTCTCTCACCCCTTAGTGTAGATTTTATTGTTTGTTTAAATAAAAAAAACATGTATACACAATAAAATTGGACAAATTATGAGAAAATTCATTACTTAAAACTAAAACAAAATGTTTTTATTATTATTGAATTAATAAAAAAACTTTGAATGAGTTTTGACTGTTGGATTGTTATAAGATGGGGCAAGTTTAGAAGAAAAGGGATTAAGAGAGACGACAGACCCAAAAATTAAATCTTAAAATTATGAATTAAAAAAAATTAATGAAAAGTTAAAAAAAAAATTAGTTTTAATGAAAAATGACAAATAAAGATGTAGTGAATAGTACTAAGAAAAGATAAAAATGTGATTTTTCGTTAAAAGTAAACAGTACCGGAAGTGTATACATGGTAACCCAAAATCTAATTATAAATAAGAACTTAACCATTCATTTCTATAAAAACGAATAAAATTGTAAGAATGTGAAAATTTCTAACACGTGAAAGAGCACGAACGTGAAATTTGTGGTCGAGTTTTTTAACGTATTTTATATTGTAAGTAAGTTAAATTTAGTCCAGTCCATTTTTGAAATTTTAAGATCCGTCCCATTACCAAGAAGTCAAAGATGAGTCGCATTTTTATTAAATAAAAAAAAAAGGAGAGTATTATTATGACTTACTCAAACCCTAATGACACGCAGCTTGAATACATTAACTTTGACATATTCTGATTCACTGTACAAGTGAAGAAAAAAAAAACTTTTTTATTTTTTTTAACAAACAATATTTTTACACTAATGGGGAATGAGTGGGTTAGTAATAATATGATTTAAATTTGCTTTGATAAGAATCAAACTCAAAATCTCTCATTTACAAGTGAAGAGGAATATCTTTACGACGTAGTACTAATTACTAAGTGTAAGTGAAGAAAAAAAAAACTAGACTCTAAGGAGGAAAAGGAAGACAAGATTTGTTGCTAAACTCAACTGGACCAAGAAAGACGTGTACTTTTGTTTCTCTTTCCTTTTCTTTCCTCATATTTGATCGGATACGATTAAATCACGTCAACATTTTAGATTGATTTTTTTTATAAAGATAATAAAATAAAAACAAAAAAAAAATATAAGAGGAAAGGAGAAAACAGTGATCCGGCGGCATCAGTCAAAAGTTGTGAGGTCCAGCAGCCGGATCATCTATTCCCGAATACCCCGGTTCCCTCCCTCTTGCCTTTTTAACCAAGCTTTAACGCCGTTAACTCATGTCAAAGTTAAAGGCTGGACTCTTTTTTCTCTAACCCCAACCCACGTCTTCAAATTTCAATTCTTGAGAAACTACTTTCCCTAAATAAAAAAATTATTGACGGCTGGAAACCACACCAACGAAAAGTTAAGGAATTTAATAATGATTTGGTAATTTTTAGTCAAATTAAAGTTGGAGTTGCACTTTAAAAATCACAATTTTTTTTTTATAGATACAAATCACAAAATGGTACTAGTGATTTTTTGTACTATTGAGGTTTATTTTGGAGCACTCGAAAATGATATCTCAAATTTTAAATATAAAATTTAAATTTAATATGTTATTGTTGACTCTTAAAACTACAAAGCCTACATGGCACGCAAGCCGAGTAACTAATGAGTTAACTACGTCATTCGGTTGTGTGCGGGGCGTGCCAACTCGACGGTCGAGCTCGGCCGGTGAGTAAAATATGTGGATGTGGCGTTGAGCGCGCTACTGACTTCTGAATCTTGCGATTGCGTCCGAGGAAGGAACACGCCTCGGCCTTCGAGTTCTAGAGCCTGAAGACAAGGCTGCTAGTTCTGCGAAGTTCAATATCAAATTTGGCTTTCAATGTGCCGAATGTAGTAAGCTGTAACACCTCACTTCGCCGAGAAGGCTAATGAGATGACCTCTGCCAATAAGGATTCGAAAATCCTTCTCGACCGAGACTTGGATAGATAACCAGTCGGCCTCAACGCAGTGCTGTTTATCCAAACTGAAGGTGCTCCGTGGTCAGCTGATTCTACGGCAACAGTGCTGTTTATCCAAACTGAAGATGTCACTGGTTGCCTTCACAGTGTTGTTTATCCAAACTAAAGATGTGTTGGCGAAAAAGAAAATAAAAATCTCAAGGTTGTTGATAGGTTTTGCGTAGAGCGAGAGTTTGCGCATGGCAGTTTGTGTGTTGAGTTGGAGAGACCTTGAATGTTGCCTGCAACTCTCTATTTATAGTAGCAAACCCTCTCATAGCCGAACTAGAACCCTACTCGGATCAGAACTTCTTAACCCAATCTGATCAAGACTCGACCGATCCCAATTCAATTAGGACTTTGAATGTACCAAAAAATGAGCCAAATTCACTCCTGAATCACGGCCTTCCTAGGACTTCTTACCTTATCAGGTCTCATCCACTTCACCTTTATCAACAATAATCCCTTTCGTACCAGGATTCAGCCATCCTTAACAGGTCGGCCTATAGCAACAGATCTTAATCAAATATTCTTGGGCCGAGAATATTTCTGAACTCGGCCCCAAAATAACATTTTGGGCCCAAACAGTTCTAAATATTGTATTAAACTGTGATTGTGTAAAACATAGATTAGATTTGATATAGTTTTGCTTCTCTGTTAGGACTTTTATTCCTGGGATGAGAATAATTCTTTCCTCCCTTATTACTATAAATAAAGGTACTGTGTAGGGAGAATAATATATCCTCTACATACCCTACAAACACACCTCTCTCTACTCTCTCTTTGCCGCACCTCCCTCTCTCCCTTGTCAAATAAAATAAGTCATAACATGTTATCAGCACGCTCTTACCGCTGCACTTAAGAATCTGACGTGAAAGTTTTCTACATCAAACCAGTTCATCAATATTATCATACAATCAAGTTCTTCCAAAGCAACAGTTTTTATCTCAATATTTTTGCAGCCCTGATAACATGACATTCACCATAATGCATGACCCAACTTTACGTTTTTCGAATTTTAGATTCTACATAAATTGTGTATGCATTATATCCATAAATGTTGAATTATATGAATTGATGTTGCCATGAATTGTATCAAATACATGTCCATGCATTAAATTATACGTTGAATATGCATGCAATTATAATAAATTATAATCTGGAAATTAAGAAAAAAATTAAAATAATTTTCTAGGGTTTTTTTCGAACCTAGATGACAGCAGCCTGAAGCCACGCCGCCTTTGAAGCCCAACCCGAGCCACGGAGCCTGAAGCTCTATTCCGTGAATGAACCAAAACGACGTCGTCCCTGACATCATCCCAAAACCCAAAAACCCTTCACTCACCGTCACGAGTCACGGCTTCGCCGTCCTTTTTCTAGGCAACCACAACCTGAAGCCGTGTTCTTGGACTAATCTCATCGTCCTCGACGATGATTGAACGGAATTCTAGAAGAATTCCTTCAGATTTTTTTTTTTAAATTTGAATTTTTTGTTCTAAATCACTCGATCGAGGAACCTTTCTTTGTCACTTAGATTGGTTCCTTATCGAACCCATGGACCTGCACCGAGGTTTTCCAACCCATAATTCAATCGCTCGCAGCGGTGGCGCCGATCTCCTTTTTCGACGAAGCAACCCAGCGTGCGCTAGGGTGTTCTGGACACCAAAACTTGGATGGCCTTCTTGGCCTGTAGCAAGAATTTTTTTTTCTTAACTAAGCTTGCATGCTGCGGCACAACAAGATGGCTCGACCCAGAACGACGCCAGTTCGTAAGGCTATGGTGTCCGTACGTCTGTGACACACTAGATCCCAAACTCTAGCTAGTGCATTCGTGTACCTATCCGCATACGATCATAGCCGCTACTGGAGTATCGGTGCAATGCACCGCGTCGTACTCGATCCACACCCATCTGGGCCTCTAGTCCATTGGACCTGCAGCCCACTCGTGCCTACCCCAGTCTAATTTTAGGCCTGGACCTCACGACATAAATTTGCTCATCCCACCCATAGGCTTTGGTCCATATTTTAGGGATCCGAGTTTTAATTGCATATTTTTTAAGCATTTTGGGTTTTATAAATTTTTCACCCCCACTTTAATTTGGCCCCAAGTCCGAATAATTAATTCAATTATAATTCTAGATCCTGAAGATCTATTTGCATATTTCTTGTTGCATATATATATATATATATATATATATATATATATATATATGTCTTCGTCTGCAGGAACATATGAACTTCAAGTTCATAAATCTTTCGAAATCCGAATTTTTTTTTTGGAAATATGGCTTGTTTGAAAACCTGAGGTTTTTCTTAAAAACATCACCCATGAAAAGTCCGAAGCTTTTTCATGTAACTTTAAACCAATAAATGTTAATTAGAACCTAAATGTTCTACTCCTATGTGAATGGATTGATTTGTCTCCATTACACTAACCATATTCTGGTCCATTTATTTTTGTGCCAGAGACATATCGAAATGAACATACTCGACTTCAACATTTTAGAGGTTTCTGGAAGAACCTACTTTCAGTAGGTCCAAGATGTGAAGCTCCGCCTCACCGCAAAAAATATGTGTCCCGCTATTGAAGATGAGACGGATAACCCGGTCGGCGAAGCTGAGAAAGCCACATTCATGATGCATTGCAAAACCAAGTACCTTGTTGAGGAAGATCCATGAGCACTTTGGGTCGCTTTGGTTGATCGCTTTAATCACCAAAAGTACATCTTTTTGCCTAAAGCAAGACATGACTAGCAGCATCTACACTTCCAAGATTTTAAGTTTGTGAATGAATATAATTCTGAAGTTTGTCGAATCTGATGACTTCTCAACTTCTGTAACGAGAACTTGTCTGAAGATGATCTTTTAGAAAAAAAAAACCTATTCGACCTTTCTCTGCTACTAATATTGTCCTGCAGCAATAATACAGAGCTCAGAAGTTCACTAAGCTTCGGATTTGATCTCTGTTTTACTTCTCGTTGAAAAGCAGAATCATTTGTTGATGAAAAACCATCAAGCTCGACCTACTAGGGCACTGTTGTGCCTAACGCACACCATAGCACAAACCAACGCCCAAAACGCCAATATAGGCGTGGTAAGGGCGTCATAAGCCACCCCGTTAAGGTCAACAGAGCTAAGGCCCACCTAAGGAAGGAAACCGAGCCCAGAAGCTTTCTAAACTCGTTCCCAAGACCCTAAACTTTAAGAATAAAGACAAAGCACCTGACACCATGGTTGTGGATATGTGCTACCGATGTGGTTCAAATGACCATTAGTCCCGTGTTTGTCGTGCTCCCCTAAGGTTGTAGCTGAATATCATTCTCGTCATAAGAAGTTTAAATCAAACTCTGTGCAAGTGGATGAACCGGAGAGTACCAAGATGACGGTTGCTGATTTTTTTTAAGAGGCCATTACCCCTATGGAAGATTAGAATCTTAGACATTAACAATTTAAGTTGAATTTTAGTTGAATTTTAGACCATTGGGGCCGAATTCCACTAAGTGGCCGAACCTCCCCCTTCTTTTTGGTTTAAGTTTAAACTATTTTCCTTTATGTTTGGATTATTTGTTGGTGATTTGTTTTTGGATATTAAGTTGTTTTAATTACCATCCTCGAATACTTAAATTATTTTGAATGGAAATTTGTTTTTAGAACTTTTATGCATGTGATCGATTCAAATTAATTTTTTCTAGGTATGACTAGTTGGAATGTTAGTTGTCTGGCAGATAGTGCAACCGCGCACACCATTTTATGTGAACACATATATTTCACTAACTTCGTACCTAAGAATTCACATTTGACAACCCTCTCAGGCCCATCCAACCTGATCGAATGCTACGGTAAGACATGTATAATGTTGTCCAATGGTACAATCTTGACCATTTATGAGACACTTTGTTCTCCATGTTTCTGAATAACGTTGTTGAGTTTCAAGGACATTCGAGATAATAATTACCATGTTGAAACCTATGTAGAAAATGGAGTTGAAAATCTATGCATCTCTTCCTACGAATATGGCCAGAAGGGTATTCTACAGAAGATAGAGCGTATCCCAAGTGGTTTGTATACTACAACCATATGCCCTTTAGAGAGCCACTACGTGGCCGACCCTACCTTAGGGATCGCGCACGAAATTACACTTTGGCATGATTGTTTGGGACACCTTGGACGAACAGCGATGCGCCGTATCCTCAAATCTTCACACATGCATCCACTAACTCAAAGTTTAGGTTCGATTCAAAGAATCGCAAGTCAAACCTATTCCATGGAAAAACTTATTATCAAGCTTTCTTATGACAAGATTCGCTTGAATCTTCCTACATTTCTACAAAAGATTCAGGGGGACATTTATGGATCGATTCACCCTTCCTGCGGATCATTTAGATATTTTATGGTATTGGTGAACGCTCCATATGTTGCTCACATGTGTGCTTGTTGTTGACAAGGAACTCTGCCTTCTTCAAACTGTTAGCTTAGGTTATCAAGCTTAGTGCTCACCACCCTGATTATCCAATCAAATCTATTTGATTGGATAATGTTGGAGAATTCACATCTAAATTTTTTTTATGACTATTGCATGTCGATTGGGGTTGAAGTTGAACATCATGTACCTCATGTTCACACCCAAAACGGCATGGTAGAGGCATTTATTAAGCGCTTACAAATGATTGCTCGATCATTGGTCATACGTACCAAAACCCCGATCTCTGCTTGGGGGCATGCAATATTGCATGCAGCCATGTTGGTCCGCCTGAGGCCTGTTGTGACCCAACCATATATCACTTTTCAGTTGGTTACCGGATACAAACCTGATATATCACATCTGCGTGTGTTTCGTTGTGTGGTCTATATGCCGATTTCACTGCCCTTACGTATAAAAATGGGGCCTCAGCAAAGAATGGGAATATTATTCGTTACTTAGAACCCATGACAGGCGAACTTTTTACCGCTCGTTTCGCGGATTGTCACTTCTATGAGACAGTTTTCCCATCGTTAAAAGGAGATAAGAACGTTACTGTTCCTAAAGAATGATGCAAATTATCATAGACGACTCCCACTTTGTCTTATTTAGATCCCCGTACCGCTCAGTCTGAAACTGAAGTGCAACGCATATTAGATCTTCAGAGCTAGCTCAGAGCATGCCAGCTGCTTTCATAGATCTAGCGTGAGTGACAAGATCACATATTCCAGCTGTAAATGTGCCTGCAAAAATAGATGTACCAAATGTACGACGGACTTCCCTCCTGGAGACCCGGAACTCCTACGTACATTAGCAGCTAGCAATTCCCCTGCCCTTACACAAAAGCGTGGTAGACTTCTTGGTTCAAATGATTCACACCCCCATAAGAGGAAACCCACGACACAGGCTGTTGAGCCTACCGTGAATCCGATTGGCGCCTACTCATTCTATCCAACTCATGAGGAAATTCTAGATTACGGAAGTGTCCTTGAAGAGATGAATCCACCTCCTAAGAATCAAGATATTTTGGTTTATTATGCTAGCTTGGATGATGTTTGGTGTAGAAATAAGATGATAAGACAATGCATTAGCATATACAGTAGCTATTGAGATCATGTTGAGCAATGACATTGAACCTCGTTCTGTTGATAAATATCGACGTAGAACTGATTGGTCAAATAGAAAACAAGCAATCCAAGTCAAACTCGATTCTCTTGCAAAACGTAAGGTGTTTGGACTTGTAGCTCCTAGTTTTCTCATGTGAAACCAGTTGGCTACAAGTGGGTTTTCGTTCAAAAGCGTAATGAGAATAACAAAATTATGCATTACAAAGGTCGTCTTGTTGCGGAAGGCTTCTCACAACGCCCCGGGATTGACTATGACGAAACTTATTCACCAGTTATGGATGTGATTACTTTTCAATACCTTAGTAGTTTGGTAATTTATGAAAAACTAAGTATGCAGCTTATGGACGTAGTAACTACGTATCTCTATAAGGATCTTGATACGAAAATTTATATGAAATTTACTGAATGACTTACTTTGACTGGATCAAATAGTTCCAGACCTTGGAACACGCTCTCAATTTGGTTGAGGCGTTCACTCTACAGTTTGAAGCAATTTGGAAGAATGTGGTATAACCGTTTGAGTAAGTATTTGACTAGTCCATGATATGTGAACAACGAATTATGCCTTTGCGTGTTATTAAGAACTCACATTTCGATTTTGCGATTGTTGTAGTTTATGTCGACTACATGAACCTCATAGGAACTACTGCAAAGCTCGAGAGGACCGCCACACACCTGAAGTCGAAATTTGAGATGAAAGATCTGGGAAAGACTCGATATTATCTCGGTCTCGAGATAGAGCACCATTTGGATGGAATCTTAGTACATCAATTGAACTACACCCAAAAGGTGTTGCGCCACTTTAACGAGGATTAAGTGAAGCCTTCGAGTACTCCTATGGTCGTTCAATTGTTAGATGCAAAACGAGATCTCTTCCTTCTGAATGAGGATGATGAAGAGATTTTGGAGCCCGAAGTTCCTCATCTAAGTGCGATAAGCGCTTTATTGTACTTAGCTCAATGCACTAGACTCGACATCTCCTTCACTGTTAATCTTTTGGAAAAATACACACCTAGACACTGGACTGGTGTTAAAGACATATTCTGTTACCTTAAGGGTACTATAGATCCGGGCCTGTTCTATCCCTAAGGATCCTCGAGTGATGCCGCAACCCCCGTCGATTCTCACCTTGTTGATTATACCAACGCAGGTTACTTATCTGACCCGCACAAGGCGCACTCTCAAACAGGTTACGTCTTCATTGTTGGAGGCACTGCAATATCTTGGAGGTCAACTAAACAGACCTTAGTTGCCATTTCGTCTAACCATGCTGAAATACTCGCCTTACACGAAGCTACTCGGGAATGTTTATGGCTGAGAGTAGTTGTGGCCTATATTCGAACTCCTGTGATCTTTACCTCGTCGTTGATGTCCCGACAACAATCTATGAAGATAACGCAACATGCATCGAACAGCTCAAGAAGGGTTACATTAAAGGAGACAACACTAAGCACATTGCGCCGAAGTTCTTTTTCTCACATCAACATCAAAAGCATCAAAAGATTGAAGTCATGCAAATCCGTTTACAAGACAACCTGGCGGACCTCTTCACCAAATCACTACTGAAAGCAATGTTTCAGAAGTTTGTTTAAGGAATAGGTATGCGTAAACTTTATGAGTTGTAACATTGTTAGTTCTCTTTGGAATTATGTCGAACTCAGGGGAAGTATCCTGAAGTATACTTACTTGATAATAATGTACTATTTTTCCTACAATTAGGAGCATTTTTTCCTTTGGGTTTTGCTACCTAACGAGGTTTTGACGAGGCACCCACCTTGGGTTGATCATATCCCTGATGACGTCCCGTAAACGTTTCATTTGACTTTGCATTTCTCGCGCATTTTTCCTTAGACTATGGGTTTTGTCCCTACTCAGGTTTTACCATAGCCATTGGGTTTTTTGTGAGACTTAGATCCATATGCAAGTTCTTACTTTGTTTGACACTAGCATGTTCCCATAATCAATACCGACGAGTCGACTTCCTCAACTCTACATGATGCCAAATCTACTTAAGTATTTACACACTCAAGGGGGAGTGTTATAAACATTGTATTAAAGTGTGATTGTGTAAATCCTAGATTAGATTTGATACTAGTTATTCTTCCCCTTTAGAACTTGTATTCCTTGGAGGAGAATGATTCTTCCCTCCCATATTACTATAAATAAAGACACTGCGTATGAAGAATAACATATCCTCTACATAACCCTACAAACACATCTCTCTCTTTGCCGCGCCTCCCTCTCTCCCTTATAAGATAAAATAAGCCACAGCATAACAGTCTATGTGGCACTTTAACATTTTTTAAGATTTTCTCTTCACCCTATATACCAAATTAAATTATTATAATAAATATTTTAAATAAAAATAATTAATTATATTTAATAATTAATTGAAAAATATTGAAACTGATGTCAATTTGGTAAAGATTTACCAACTCATGTCATGCCACATCATATTTGGTTTTTTAGTTGAAAAACATTGTTGCTGCCTTTTTTTTACTGTTAGTATTGATTTGAACATTTTGACATCTGTTTTGAAGATGCACTTAATTTGTATGATTGCTCATTCCCATTTGGTCTATATTGAAGAGAATTATAAAAAAAAAAATTTCATATATAATCGCACTAAAGGGGTTAATCATAGGGGAAAAATAATGAACTTTAAACCAGTTAATTCGAGCTTTTATAGAATAAAATAAATGCTTTATAGATTTATGAAAATTGAACCATTTGACTGCAGTGATACTTAAAAGTAAACATGTTACATGAGAGATAGTATTAACAAAATTGAATCCTTTTGGTCATTAAACATATTTGAAAATCTCAATACCTAATTTGAATTTTTGATTTCTATATGAGTTAACGGCGTTTGCATTTTGGTATTCGCAGAGACGGATGCAGCAGATCCGAGCTGGCATGAGTCAAACGCCGTGAACGACCCTTCCCCCGGATTTTTTGGCAGTCAAAGTCTTCTTCCATTGCATACCACTCCTGTCCTCCCTCCTCCTCCTTAAAACTCACCCAACTTTCTCCTCTGCTCACCCACCCACCCACCCGATGAACTGATACCCAAAATCCAACACTCACCCAAAAATGGCGCTCCAAACCCACATCCGATTTTCACTCCTTCTCTTGATCGCCTCTCTCCTCTCCGCCGCCGTTTCCGCCACCACCACAATCTCACCAGGCTCCTCTCTCTCCGCCGCTAACCAAAACACCACCTGGTCCTCGCCAAGCGACACCTTCTCCCTCGGCTTCATCCCCTCCGACCCCCCCACTTCACCCCCTTCCTACATCGCCGCCATCTCCTACTCCGGTGGCGTCCCCGTCTGGTCCGCCGGTGCAGGCAAAGCAGTTGACTCCGGTGGAACCCTCCAGTTCCTCCAATCCGGCACCCTCCGCCTCGTCAACGGCTCCGGCGCCACTCTCTGGGACTCCAACACCGCCAGCCGCGGCGTCTCGTCGGCAGAGATTGACGATTTGGGCAACTTGGTCCTCCGAAACGGCACCGTTACCGTCTGGTCCAGCTTCGACAACCCCACCGATTCGATCGTCCCCGGGCAGAACTTCACTGTGAGTAAGGTTTTGCGATCTGGGTTGTACTCGTTTAAGCTTGTAAAAAATGGGAATCTTACACTTTTGTGGAATGATAGTAATATGTATTGGAATCAGGGATTGAATTCTTCTGTTAATACGAGTTTGAGTTCGCCAACTCTAGGGTTGCAGTCAATTGGTATTCTGTCAATTACTGATCCAAAATTGTCCACTGCGGCTATTGTTGCTTATAGTAATGATTATGCCGAAGCCGGTGATATTCTGCGGTTTCTGAAGTTAGGGAGTGATGGGAATTTGAGGATTTATAGCTCTACTAGAGGTAGTGGGGCTATAACTGAGAGATGGGCAGCTGTTACTGATCAGTGTGAGGTTTTCGGGTATTGTGGGGACATGGGAGTTTGTAGTTATAACGATTCTAATCCGGTATGCGGATGTATGTCTCTTAATTTTGAGCTTGTTGATCCCAAGGATAGCAGGAAAGGGTGTAAGAGGAAGGTGAAGACTGACGATTGTCCTCAGAATCTGACTATGTTGGACTTGGTACATACTCGGTTCTTGACGTACCCTCCTGAGACGGAGTCGCAGATTTTCTTTGTGGGGATATCGGCCTGCAAGTCGAATTGTCTTGTAAATAATGTTTGTGATGCTTCTACGTCTTTGTCTGATGGCACAGGGCTATGTTACTACAAGACACCAGGTTTTCTTAGTGGTTATCACAGTCCAGCTATGTCCAGTAGTTCATATATCAAGGTATGTGGACCAGTGATCCCAAATCCGTCATCTTCAATGGGGACTGGTGACAAGAAAAAGGATTGGAAGTTGCGTGCTTGGATAGTGGTTGTTGTGGTTATTGCCACCCTCTTTGCTTTGATGGCATTGGAAGGTGGTTTGTGGTGGTGGTTTTGCAGAAACAGTCCCGCCTTTGGTGGATTGTCTGCTCAATATGCGCTTCTTGAGTATGCTTCTGGTGCGCCGGTTCAGTTCTCGTATAAGGAGCTCCAGCGCTCAACTAAGGGATTCAAGGAGAAGCTTGGGGCAGGAGGATTTGGAGCTGTTTATAAAGGCATTCTTGCTAATCGAACTGTTGTTGCAGTTAAGCAACTTGAGGGGATCGAGCAAGGGGAGAAACAGTTCAGGATGGAGGTTGCAACGATTAGTAGTACCCACCATTTGAATCTGGTGAGGCTGATTGGTTTTTGCTCAGAGGGGCGCCATAGGCTTCTGGTATATGAGTTCATGAAAAATGGGTCCCTCGATAGTTTCCTTTTTGCAACACAAGAGCAATCAGGAAAGTTGTTAAATTGGGAGTCTCGGTTCAACGTTGCCCTCGGCACTGCAAGGGGGATCACATACCTTCATGAGGAGTGCCGAGACTGCATTGTGCATTGTGATATAAAACCAGAGAACATTCTGTTAGATGAGAATTACAATGCCAAAGTGTCAGATTTTGGCCTCGCAAAGCTCGTTAGTGCAAAGGACCACAGGTATCGAACCTTGACAAGTGTTAGAGGTACTAGAGGGTACTTGGCACCAGAATGGCTGGCGAATCTTCCAATAACTTCCAAATCTGATGTTTACAGTTATGGAATGGTTTTGCTAGAGATAGTAAGTGGGAGAAGGAATTTTGAAGTTTCTGAGGAGACAAATAGGAAAAAGTTCTCCTTATGGGCTTTTGAGGAATTTGAGAAGGGTAACATCAAGGGAATTGTCGATAGAAGGTTAGTCGACCAAGATGTTGATATGGATCAAGTGAAGAGAGCGATTCAGGTAACCTTCTGGTGCATACAGGAACAACCATCTCACAGGCCGATGATGGGAAAGGTTTTGCAGATGCTGGAAGGAATTACAGATATTGAAACCCCGCCAGGCCCAAGGGCTGCCATCGAAGGGTCTGCCGGTGGAATCAGCATGAATGTGAGCAGTGATATCAGCACTCTATCCGCTACTGCAGCCTCAGCCCCAGCTCCCTCCTCATTTTCATCATTGCAAGTTTCAGGAGTATCGCCGCTAACATCAGGGAGGAATACAGAGAAGGCAACTGTGTCCCTTATACAGTCAGACCCAAATTGAATTTCATTTCCACACCTGTTTCCTTCTTGTATTCTACTTGTATTTATCCAATTCAATACGGTGAAACTAGGAAGTCATAGTGTTACTTTCAAATTAAGACCATTTTTTCGATATGGTATCATGTAAAATTGTTTATAATTGTATAATATCAGAGCAAGTTCATTGAATAAACATGTAAGTTATGCACCCAGTGAGATAACTGATATTATCAAAACTTCCAAATGTTTTTGAACCCATAATTGGCCTATCGAAAATTGAATATCAAGCTATACTTCTGGAGAAGAATTGCTCGTCTGCCATGAATTTCCTCAGTAAGCCAGGACAACTTCATGGCAATCATGCTTTTGCTTTTAATTTTCCTTTTCCTAACAAGCAGTTTGGAACCTCGGGCTTTTAATCTCCTTCTGCAGTAAGCTATTATATTGCATTTACACCGCTACTATAAAGGCGATTTTTCTTGTCAAATACACCATTTAGTTTCTTTAAGTTGTACAATCTGGAGCTGGCATTTGGCAGGGCATCAAGATCAACTGGATATAAATGGGATGACATTGATGGATACAATCTGGAGCTGGCATTGTTATGTAAGGTATCATGTCTTGTCTTTCTTCTTACCACATGTGCTTTTCTAGAAGCTATTTGATGATCCAAAGGCTGATGAACAGAGAGTAAATGACCTAAGAGTACAAACTTAAACTCAACATCCATTCTTTGTGGTTACATTGTGAGCAGGTACTGGTGTTCTGTGTTTTTGTTTCTTGTTTACGTGTTAATATTTACCAACTGCATCCGAGTGTGCATATTTTGAAATGTTAGCGCCTCATTACTCAAGGATTTTCTTTTGTAAAAGAACCCCTTATGCTTCACCATGTGTTTCATCATGTAACTGCTAGCTAGGAAGGAACCCGTAGTGAATTATTCTTTTGAACTTGTTGAAATATAGAAGGGTCTCTTTATAATCACCAGCATTTGGTTTCTCTAATCTCTAGTTCTAAGTGGAGCCAATTTCTGGGGCTAAATTTGTGGTATATGGTACAGAAAGAAATTATTGATTTCAGAATTCAGTTTACTCTTACCAAGAAGATTTAAAGGTCATAGTCAAGCTATTCTTCATGCCTTTATGCTCTAACATGTGCGGAGATTTTATGTTTTATTTGTCAGATAAATGTACAGAAGGTTCCGCTTTGATTAATGGATTATTTTCTTTGCTAATGTGAATCTCTGGTACGCTTAGATAAGCAATTAGGTATTTATTTTTTCATACGAATGAGATGTGATGTGAATTAAAATTTTCTTTTTACAAGGGCCAGTATTTCTGGATTCATCATTCATATTGAATTCCTTATCTCCTAATTAACCTTTTAGTTATGTGAGCTCTTATTTCTGGTTTCTGGAGCAAATAAACCTTTAATTTCCTTCGCAATTGTGTGTTTCAATAATGTGTATATAATTGTCTCTTCTAGGTTGTACCCAATCAGGCTTGGTACTTGGTAGTTATGTATTCGCATGTCGTTCATGAAGGTTTCATCATGTGCATATTTCTTCCTTTCATAATATTTTTATCTAACGTTTGTTATTGCCCAAGTACTACGTCTTTGTTGATTTTTTTACTTTTTCAAAGGATTAATGTGAAATGCTCTGTGGCTGGTTACTTGGTGCTTTTCTTTTGTGAAAGTAGCCCTTTGTCTTTAACTTAAGTTGTTATAGTTCTGATGTACAAAATTCTTTTCATTGATTGATTGATTATTTTTTTCCTATGTTGAAAAGCGAGGAAAATATTCTCTGTAACTGTGCAAATACAAGCATGTCATCATTTTTGATAGCTGTTATTATTGACAGTGACTTGTTTGTGAGTATGGTATGCCTTTCTGAATAGAGTATGCTTCTACGAAATTGCTTATGTTTGTATAAGGATTTCATTCACTCTATGGTTATTGATGGATGTCGATGTTATGAAGTCGTCATATAAGGTTTGCATGTTTGTCGTTATTGAAACTGACTACCTGACTAAGGACCGGTTTCTAGTTTCTCGTGGGATGTTGAAGGAGAAGGCTGATACATCATTGCCAGCCTGCCAAAAGCTCAAGTTGCTGCTGCAACAAGTTCAAGTTGCTGCTACAACTTTATCCCTCTTTTCCGGGTAAAGTTGCAGTAGCCACTACTACCACCACTACTACCGTCATTTTTGCTTATCTACTTACTTTGGTTCCAATCCCTTAATTCTAGGGTTGGTTGTCTGCTAGCTGCTTCTTGTCAATAGCTGTAACTAGGGTTAGGGTTAGACTGTTATTCTTTCTTAGCTTCCTTTTCTCCTTCTTTTGCTCGGTCTCTATAAGAGCCCTCGTTTGTATTTCTCTTTTACAAGAATATACAAACCTTTTGTTAAGCAAAACTTCAACATGGTATCAGAGCAGGAACCATAGGGTCCTGTCTCTGCCAGTTTATTCAAACAAAAAAAAAACTCGTGCCTGCAGTTCGTTATTCTCCAAAATGGAAGAAGAGCAATCTGTGATGCAAGAGACCACAAGCTCGTCAAGTACACCGTTTCCCAGTGTAATCCATGGTGAGATCAATCCAAATCAGCGGCTGTGTTCCGTATTGTTAAACGAGTTTAACTATCTACCTTGGTCACGAGCCATCTCTCTTGCCCTAGGTGGAAGATCAAAGCTAGGGTATGTCAATGGAAGTATTGACCCACCCGAATCATCTTCTACAGCATATGGGGCATGGCATGCAAACGATCAACTTGTTATGTCCTGGATACTTAATTCCATGGAACCCAAGTTATCTGAGCCAGGGCCGGTCTAGAGTTTTTTGAGGCCCGAGGCGATGCCACAAAATGTGCCCTCATTTTATATAAGAAAATTATTTGTTTTCACACGTAAGGCATCGATAAAATTATACTTAGAAACACACTTCAAACTTATAATTTAGAAACACAGAAAAACTAATTTATTTTGTATCGTGAGAAGGAAACAAAAAAAAACTCCGGGTTTACAAGTAGATATATATGAGTTTTGTTTTCCATCTGAACTTTTAAAGTGTTTTTGTATGAATCGTGATGTGTTTTTTCTTATTTACTAACCTTGTCAATATGGGACTAAAAAAATAATGATGTTTTTGAGTCTTTAGTTGATATGTATAAGTAATAAATGGGTACTAAATTAAACTTTTTTATGACACGTCATATGATTTGTAAATTTGGTCAACACATTACTCTTTGTTGAAGATTAGACTTGAATTGGAACAAATGTTTTAAAAATAACAACCTACATAGCTATTAGCTACTAATTAAAAATAAATTAACAACAACAAAAAAATTCGTAAAAATTGTAAAGTAAATAAGCACATATGGTGTTTTGAACCCAAGACCTCCTCATTAATTTTAAACAACAAAACCACCAGTTCTAGTTATATTTCTTTGTCATTGAACCAAATTTTATTAATTTATACTCTTATGAAAACATATATAAATATACCGTCTCAATAATTTTGGTGCCCCCAATTATTTTGGGCCCTGAACGGTCGCCCTGCCCGCACTGGGCCTAGGCCGGCCCTGATCTGAGCTCTTTAGTTACTCAGAATCCTCCTGCAGTTTGTGGGAATCCATCAAAGAAATGTACGGCAGCCAAAATAATGCTGCTCGCATATTTCAACTTAAAAAGGATCTTGCTGGGCTAAGACAAGGCAACCAATCTTTCGTACAACACCTTGGAAGCATGAAGTCGATGTGGAATGAACTTAACTTGTATTGACCACATACAACCGATTCCGCTGCACTCCTTAAAAGAGCTGATGAAGACAAAGTTTTTCAACTTCCGGCAAGTCTAGGAGAAGAATATGAAGATCTTCGAAGTCGTCTATTGATGACACCTGATCTGCCCTCATTCAATAGTGTGTGCCAAGCTGTTCAAAGGGAGGAAACTAGGAGGAAGGTCATGCACATCGAACCTAAGTCTATGTCTGAGACTAGGGCTTTCACCAGTAATTATAAACAAGCTGGTGACAAATTCTTCACTGGAAGGAAGGCAGATTGGAAATGTACGTACTGCAACATGAAGGGGCACTTGAGAGAAAAATGCTGGATCCTGCACCCAGAGTTAAAACCAAAGTTTGATAAGGAAAGGAGAATGGTCAAAGAAGCAAATGGAGTCATTCCAAAAGCTCTTCACTCAACCAGTTCTCAAACCAGTGGAATTTCTAATTTCACTGCAAGTCCGATAGATTTGATAAATGAGTTTGCAAATTTTCTTCAAAGAAGAGAGGGATTCACTGAAGATGAGGAAGGGTCTACTAAGGAACCTACTGCCATGCTTGGAAAGTTTGCTGGTTTCTTAACTGAGACCACCACTCAAGATAATATTTCAGGTATAATCACTGCCCTCTCTACTGCACCCAATGAAATTACACATGAATGCTGGATTGTAGACTCAGGTGCCACTGATCATATAACAAACAAGTCTTCTTGTCTAGATAAATTTCAAACCATGCCTAAGCCTACATATGTGTCTGTAGCTAATGGGAAAGGTGAACCTATTCTAGGAAAAGGAAAACTTAAACTGTTGAGTGATGAGGTCAAGTCTACAGCTTTGTTTGTACCATCTTTTCCTTTCCAACTCTTGTCCGTGAGTAAAATCACAACCACTCTAGATTGTCTTGCCATTTTCTCTCCTTATAATGTGGTTTTTCATGACCGTGTCACTCGGAAGAAGATTGGTGAAGAGTTTCTCTTGAATGGCCTCTATTACCTTTCAAAGAAGCTCAAATCTGTTAAGCTACCTTCTGCCAGTCTAAGTCTACCTCAAGAGTACCAACTTTGGCATTCTCGACTGGCACATCCTTCAGAACCTGTGATGACCAAACTCTTCCCAAATTTTTGTAAAACTACACATGAGTGTGAAGTCTATCAAATGGCCAAAGCAACTAGACTTCCTTTTGTTTCTTCCAAGTCTAGAACCAGTAAATTGTTTGAGATTGTTCACTCAGATATTTGGGGTCCTTCCCGTGTAGTTTCTTTTGATGGATATAAATACTATGTCACCTTTATTGATGATTATTCTCGGGTTAACTGGGTTTATCTTTTGAAATTTAAAAGTGAATTCTTTGAGGCTTTCAAAGATTTTCATAAACTGGTCACTAACCAATTCTCTTCTAAGCTAAATACCTTACAATCGGACAATGGCACTGAGTATACCTCCACTAACATGTCTAATTATTTGAGCAATCATGGAATTTTACATCAAACTAGCTGTGTTGGTACACCACAACAAAATGGTGTGGCTGAGAGAAAGAACCAAGACTTATTGGAGAAAACTAGGTCTCTTATGTTCCAAATGCATGTTCCTAAGAGTTTTTGGTCTCAAGCTCTTCTCACTGCAGCTTACACCATCAACAGATTACCTACTCGAATTTTGAACTCCAAATCTCCAGTTGAGGTAATGAAGGGAAGAAACATTGGCATCTCACACCTTAGAACATTTGGATGCACTTGCTATGTTCATGTTCAAGCTACACATCGAGATAAACTTGATCCTAGGGCTATCAAAAGTGTGTTTATGGGATATTCAAGCTCTAAAAAAGGATATAAATATTACAATCCACTGAGTGGAAAGCTTGGAGTGTCCAGAGATGTTAGATTTGATGAACTGGTTCCATTCTTTCAGAAAGGCCACAATGAAGAACCTCAAAGGGAGAGCATTATGGATCTTTTTCCGTTGCCTACTCCAACAAACATACCTGAATGCAACTCTCACAATGTTCCTTTCGAACATGACTCGGAGCAAGGTGATGGTGAGGGAACTCCCTCTGATCAAAATAGTCCAGTTACTACTCCACAACCTACGTTGGCACCACGCAGAAACCCTACTCGAGACAGGCATCCTCCTTTAAGGCTGCAAGAGTATGTTACATACCACACAAGACATCTCATCTCCAAGGCCCTTACCTATAAAAGATTGTCAACATCTCATGCAGCATTCCTAAATCAATTGTCTACTAATACTGAACCAATGAGCTTTAATGATGCTGCTTCTATTCATGTGTGGCAAGAAGCAATGAAGGAAGAGCTCCAGGCTCTTAATGACAATCAAACATGGAGTGTGGTTGATCTCCCGAAAGGAAAGAAGGTTGTAGGAAGTAGGTGGATATACAAGATAAAGTTTCAGTCAAATGGGAGTATTGAAAGACACAAGGCTCGTCTTGTTGCCCGTGGTTTCACACAAACATATGGCATTGACTACAAGGAGACATTTGCTCCTGTAGCCAAGATGAGCACAGTTCGAGTATTGTTATCTGTAGCTGTGAATCATGATTGGAATCTTTTCCAAATGGATGTGAAGAATGCATTTCTTCATGGTGACCTTGAAGAGGAGGTGTACATGAAGCTTCCTCCTGGACATCCTCAGGAGAGTGAAATTAACAAAGTCTGCAAGCTTCACAAGGCTATATATGGACTGAAACAATCCCCTCGAGCCTGGTACTCAAAGTTGAGCTTAGTTCTTGAAGCTGTAGGGTTTACGAGAAGTCATGCCGATTCCTCATTGTTTGTTCGAACTGGTGCAGGTGGTAAACTCATCGTACTTATATACGTTGATGATCTTATTATCACAGGAGATAACATTGAAGAAATCAATGCTCTAAAAGCTTCTCTACATCAAAGATTTGCCCTTAAGGACTTGGGAACTCTCAAGTATTTTCTTGGTATTTAAATGGCCACATCCTCCAAGGGCTTGTTCTTAAATCAAAGAAAATATGTACTTGATTTACTGCATGAAGCTCACATGTTGGATTCAAAGGCCAGCATCCACTCCACTTGCGAGCAAACTTCAATTGGACGTTCCAAGTGAACCAATGTCAAACCCTAGTTTCTATCAGTGTATTGTGGGAAAACTGATCTACCTCACAATTACTCGACCTGATATTACTTATTCTGCAAGTCTTATCAGTCAATTCATGCACTCTCCTACCTTGCTTCACTGGGAAATTGTCAAAAGGATACTTAGGTACTTGAAGGGGTCTGTTGGCAGAGGTTTACTCATGAGGAAACATGGTTATCATCACATTAGGGCATACACAGATGCGGACTGGGCAGGTAATGTCCTTGATCGTAAATCAACAGCTGGTTTCTGCACGTTTGTGGGTGGCAATCTTGTGACATGGAAGAGTAAAAAACAAACTGTGATTGCCCGGTCAAGTGCGGAGGCTGAGTATAGGGCCATGGCAGCCACGGCTTGTGAATTGATTTGGCTAAAGAGTCTCCTAACTGATCTTGGCTATATCAACAAGGAACCTATGTCCTTGTTTTGTGACAACCAAGCTGCGATGCATATCTCTTCGAACCCAGTCTTTCACGAGCGAACCAAGCATATTGAGGTTGATTGCCATTACATCTGTGCCCAAGTTCAATCCAAGGTTATAAACACAGTGTATACTCAAAGCTATGATCAACTGGCGGATCTATTCACCAAGGCTCTCGACTCTACTCATTTTCACCGGTTACTAAACAAGCTTGGATCAATTCATCCCCTTGATTCAGCTTGAGGGGGAGTATTGAAACTGACTACCTGACTAAGGACCGGTTTTTAGTTTCTCGTGGGATGTTGAAGGAGAAGGCTGGCACATCATTGCCAGCCTGCCAAAAGCTCAAGTTGCTGCTGCAACAAGTTCAAGTAGCTGCTGCAACTTTATCCCTCTTTTCCGGGTAAAGTTGCAGTAGCCACTACTACCACCACTACTGCCGTCATTTTTGCTTATCTACTTACTTTGGTTCCAATCCCTTAATTCTAGGGTTGGTTGTTGTTGGAAATTTTGAAGTTTGAGTTAAAATTTCATTTGTCCCACATTGATCATTTCCAAAAAGCTTCAACACTTTATAAGGCTTTGTCCTTATTATAAAGTAATTGGAGTGTTGGACTTGGAGAATAAAATTGGGCTCACCTTTGGGGTTGGGCTTTGATGTGTGCTAATTAATTGGTAATTAATATATAATTAATTATAATTAATATATATTTAATTATCAAAAGATGGGCCTTGGGCCTTGGGCCTCTTGGGCTCTAATAATTAAAAACTTTAAATTAATTATTTTTCGGATTTAATTAATTATTATTTTTTTAATTAAATTTGAAATTAATTATTTAAATATTTAAATTATTTTATTCCAACAGACTCATCTTTTCAGATGAAGTCTGAAGAGTGCAAGTACACAGAAACCAAAAACACCTCTCTGAAGAGGTATCTTCCAACAGATGCATCCTTTCTTCTTACCTGTTACGAACAGGCATTCATCTATTATAAATACATGCATCTGCATATCATTTAGAACACTGAAAATCATCAAACCTTGAATACCAAGCATACTGAGAGTACCACAAACAAATTCGCCAGAAGTCTAGTTTTTCCGGTGCTGGAATTCTAAACTTAGATCGTTGAATCCTGGTGAGGCAGACGTCCGTAGAACTACAAGCACTGAGTATGGGCGAATTTCTGTTTCAAGGACATTGCGGTACGCAAGCCTCGATCTTCAAGTTGTCTGTATTTATTTTTTCATTCTTGTTCATACTGTATTAAGTTACTGTTCGCATTTAGTATTTATTAGCATATATAATTTATCACAGATTGTTGATAGTTTTCCAACAGTTGTCTGCTAGCTGCTTCTTGTCAATAGCTGTAACTAGGGTTAGGGTTAGACTGTTATTCTTTCTTAACTTCCTTTTCTCCTTCTTTTGCTCGGTATCTATAAGAGCCCTCGTTTGTATTTCTCTTTTACAAGAATATACAAACCTTTTGTTAAGCAAAACTTCAACAGTCGTGGTACTCTACCGAAGTTGTTGGTGCCTGTACAGAGAATGTGATGTTTCATCAGAAGGCACTGAACTAGACAACATGGCATTCACGACATTCTTTTTCGCATTATTAGTGCATTTTCTGTGTCTTCAAGAGTCGGCTAAAGTTTGGTCTTTCAGTGACATGATCCAAATGGTGACTTTAAACTATGGTCTCACTCATTATTCTGATTCTGCAGCTCAAATGCTACTCCTGAATCCTGAGACAGGTGCCTTGCACTCTGAAGCTACCACGGAGTTTTCTGCTTTTGCGGCACGTGCAGATGCAACCATTTCAATGCCGGTGGATCATAGAGAAGTTCTACCATCGACTCTCAAACAGCCGGCAAGGAGCCGAGCAGGGGAGCAGGAGAAAACGTTTGAGAGAAGGGCGTAAGCTTCTCGTCTTAAAAGTATTGTTCTTTTTGTTTTTGGTCGAATATAAAGCAAATTTGTGGATCTGTCTCCAACACATACAAGTAATTTTTCATCCCGACGACGTTCATTTTGGCTCATGTTTATACTAGTTTTTGTTGGCTTTCACTTGTGCTAATTGCTCCACCAGGACCACCACAACTTTCGATTAATTTCCCTTCAAAAGGAGATCGTACCCGCTGCACAGTAGATATACAAGGACTAATAGAATGAAATCCTCCTGTGCATATATGTCCAAAGGTTAATTTATTGATTTGTCCTTGAAACTGTCATAATTGAATCATTTCACCTCACTTACGTTCACGCTGATAGAAATATGGCAATTTAAATTTTTTTTTTTTTTTTTTTTTTTGTCAAACAATTTTAAAAGTTGATTGAATTGAAGTGCCACTTTAGTTCTTGAATTATCACTTCAGTGAAAATTAGGTTTTTGAATTATTTTTTCGGTAAAATAAGTCTCTAAATTCATTAAAAATTACTAATTTCATCCATACTATTATATTCAAAGCTATTTTATCCAATTTTTCGTCAACTTAAGTTACTTGACACACTTTAGAGTGTAATACAATTCTTTTTTCGCCTATAAGCCCTTAACATTTCATATAGGTTGCGAATTTAACGTCTAATTTACCCTTCAAAGTTAACTTCATACACTATTTCTTTATGTAAAATTACCAATCTACCCTCCAATATGTATCACGTGCAAGTAACGTGACTTAAATTGATGGAAAATTGAATATAGTAGCTTAGAATATAATATTAGGGATGTAATTGACAGATTTTTATAATTTAAGCACTGATTTTTCTGGAAAAAAAAATAGTGTAGAACCTAATTTTCAGTCAGGTGATAATTTAAAGACTAAATTTAGCTGTTTACCTTAAATTATAATATAATTTGATTGAGAAATGGAAGGAAAAAAGAAAAACATAAGTCCGCGTACTTAGAATAATTTGATTTTATTTCCACTAGAATGTTCTGGTCTGGGTTGGATGAATAATACTAACCATAAATAATTTATGTGGCTGGTGTAAAACAAGATTTTGTATTGGATTTGATCTGGACAAAGGGGATAAAGGTTGCCTCTGTGTTCTTTTGATGCATTAATTAATTATTAGTCTTTGTAATCTACTTTATTAACGATGTGCTTTTGGATTGTTTGTTTTAGCATAAGTTCCTTTCCCTACCTAACTAATTACTCCATCATCTTTTCGCAAAAATATCTACTCTCTCGTAAGTGCCAAACATATTATGATGAATGATTACAATCTTTCATAATTTTATTAATATTAATTATTAATTATTAAATAATTACTATTATTATTTGGTCTATTTTGGTCTATTTTCAAATACCAATAACGTACGATAATTCTCATAAATAATAGAAATAAACATTAGAGTGCAATAGTGGATATGTCACTTGCTACCTTCATGAATATGTATCACAAAGTGCTCACATGCTCATGTTTCTGGAATGTACTTTTTTTGCCTTTACATTTTTTTTTAACAATCAATCACGTTTGAAGAACGTGAATAAAAACTTAAATTCAACATAATATAATATTTCAAAATGTTGTTCGCTAGTATTATAGTTTAATAGTTTTTTTTTCCACTTGTAATAGTATTTTTCTTCACTTGTAATGAGAAATTTTAGGTTCCAATTTTACAATTAAAGAATGGAAATTTTTTTTCAGACCCATTTATCCTCTTTCTACACCCAACTTATCATTATTTAGCACTAAAAATTCTACCCACCCTATCTCCATGCCCCAACCACCCCCAATCTCTACTCTTCCCCGACCCCACCGCCACCTCCTCTACCACCCACAATGAAAACTCCAAAGTACTCGAGAATTCCATCACTCACTTAACTTGTCGCAAGTGAAGAACGTTGAGGGACTTGAAACTGGGAGTGTGTCCACAACAGTGTAGACTTGGATTATTAGAACTCATTAAGTTCTCCCATGCAAAATGCAAGAATTGCTTCAGCGTAGACCCTTATTTGCATTGGTATCGATACCTAATACCTTGCGGGTAAATGCATAATCTTTGGAACCAAATTGTCAGCGAAAAACTCCACCCCAAGTGTTTGAACTCTCTTTTCTGATGCAAACTAAATCCAGCTATCAATGCAAACTATTTTTGGGTTTTATTGGGATTAGTTTATTAATCATTTTTCTTATCAAATCGTGTTCAATGATCGATGGCTATAATTTTGCATATTGTGAATTAGTTGTAATGTTTATTCTGTTTTAGGATTACCACATGATTTGAAGTTTTGAACTTAACAATTTCCATCTTCCAATCCTACTTCTACTATAGCGTTAGATTCGAATGGTCGGCTGCTTTAGAGAATTCGGACTGTTAGAAGGATTGCGTGAAAGATTGGGAGTGGGGTGGTGATGGTTGAGATCTTTGGGGTTTTCATTGTGGGTGGTAAGGAAGATGGCGGTGGGGGTTGGGAGGGTAGAAATTGAGTGTGGTACGGATTTGGAGAGATGGGGTGGCCATAATTTTCTAGTGCTGGAATTTTATTTTTTATTTTTTGTTCTTTTTCAATTTGAGTGTAAATAGAGAATTGTTGGGCACATTTGGAATTTTAAGAAAATAATAATAATTAGGTGTAAAAAGATGATAAATGGGTCTGAATAAAATTTCCCTTAAAGAATCCGATACCCATTTATTTTGAGCGATGCTAGCACACCTCTCAACCCTCTTTTCCCACTAATCTTATTGTTCCAAACCTTTAAAAAGTCAAAAAGAAAGAACTGTTGCAATCATATTTAGAATAGAAATGTGATTGTATAAATCCTAGTAGATATGAGAATGTATCTTATATTCCTATTAGGAGTTGATTACCTATTAAATGTTGTAATCCTAAAGGGAAAGGTTTTTACCTATCCTACTACTATAAATAAAGGCACAATGGGGTGAATCAAACACGTCTCACAATTAAATCACTCTCTCCTCTCTCTAATTGCCGAAGGCCCTCTCTCTAAACCCTAAGATCATTCAATCAAATAGGTCTACAACATGTTATTAGCACGCTCTTGCTAGAAGGTGAAGAATTGACGCATCATAGGAGGAGGATATCTTCCACAAAATTCAAAGGCTTATATTTGTTTTCTGCTAATCAGATACGCTTAAAATAAAAGAAGATATTTGAAACGTCCACGAAGCATGAAAACATTACCCATGATGCATGAACCCCTCTATGTTTATATCTTCCTTATGATATATATATATATATATATATATATATATATATATATATATATATATATATATATATATTCATGCATTACGCAATTATATTTGCTATGTGGAATATGTGAGACAAAGTATATTTATAAATTATAAGCAATTTAGGGTTTCCTAAACCCTAATACTTTCTGGGAAAAAAAAAAGGAACATATTGCGATGGACCTTGGCAGCAGCCCCCTGGGCTTTGCTACAAGATATGGACACACCAGGCTTTCGGCCTGGCTGGTTTGACTCGGGCCCGTAGCCCAACTTCATCAAGGAAACCTGCAGCTTTCCTTTTGGACCTACCTCATGCTCTCGGCCCACGCCAGCAAGCTGTCATGCTTGTTGTGCTTTGAATTAAGCCCCGGCTCGCAGCAAGCTTTGCTTGCTGTGCTCTTGTCCCGCGCGCACCCAGGTCTGAAGCCTGCTCACTCAGGTGTCAGCCCACATAATTGGGTTTGGTCTCCGCGGCCCAATATGACGCCAGCCACATGGCTAGGCTCCTGCGCCTCAACCAGGCGAGCTCCGTGCTGGGCCCAAAGTCCCCCGCACCCCCTAGGCCCAAAAACCAGCAGTTTTGGCTGTTGGGCCCTCCAACCCATCAGGCATGTGGCCTGCAGCCTACTCATGAGGCTTTTAAGACCTAGGCTTTTGCTCACGGCACCCAGCCCTATTTTTGGGCTATGGTATTTTTGACCCAATGATATTATTTTAATATTATTTTGCTTCTACAATCGATCCCGTATGGCCCGATTTATTGAATTAATTAAAAGTGACATGTAGTCCATTAATCTGATAATGCATCCAAAATTATTGACCTGAATATCACTTTTGGACATTAACGATTCAATAATTTATTTCTATACTTTAAACCGTTGACATACTTTCGTAGTAACGAAACTCTCACACTTGAGTTCCCAAAGAAACTCAAACCCATTATATTTAAAATTAGTATATTGCATTATGTGTTTCCTGCAGGAACCTCTCATTATGAACTAATTGTTCATAAAACTAAATTGAACCTGCAGTTTCAAATTTAGTGCCTTTGAAACCCAAAGTTTTCATTCAAAACATACCACATGAAACCTGCAGTTTTCATGCATAAATTAAACCAATACATGTCTATAGAACCTGTATGTTCTACGATATATGTTTATGGCTTCCATATGACTAATCACGTTTTTCCCTCCATTTTAGGGACATGCCAAACGTAAACAAGCTTGATTTCTCCACTCTAGAAGTCTCCAGAAGAAACTATCTGAAGTGGATTCAAGACGTGAAGCTCCATCTGATTGCAAAGGGTATTAAAGCCACTATCGAGGCACTCGTCGCCGACAAACTTGTTAAAGAAGCTCAGAAGGCTAATGCAATGATCTTCATTCGAAGTCCATTATGCATTGCAGACCAAGTACCTCGCTGAGGAGGACCCACGCACCATCTGGCTTGCTCTGGCCGACTGTTTCAATCACCAGAAAGACATATACTTGCCTGAAGCAAGACACAACTGGCAGCATCTTCGCTTCCAGGACTTTAAGTCCGTGAATGAATACAACTAGGGGTGGGTTCGGTTCCTTTCGGTTCGGTTTTTGGCCGAAACCGAAAACCAAACCGAAGTTACTGTTCGATTCGGTTTTTCTTCAGTTTTTTTCGGTTTCGGTTTTTTCCATTTCGGTTTCAGTCCGGTTCGATTTTTTGCTTTTTTTTTTCTTTTTTTTAAAAAAATCTGGATATTGGTAAATTAGCCCAAAAGAAGACCTGCCAAATTAGCCCAAAAGACCCAACAAACAGTAAAGCCCAAGCCATAAAATACCAAAAAAAAAAAAAAAGGGCTTCTTACTGAAGCACCCGCCCCCGAGCATCCCTACTAGCACAAACCCTTGCCACCAACCAACCGACGCCTCGCCAATTGCAACATCCAGCCATGAGCACCTGTCCGAACAAAGCCAAACAGACGAGAACCAACCAAGGGTTTAATAAAGAGTAAAGATCCAAAAACCAAAGATCTTTACCACATAGACAAATCCAAGAAGAACATCAGCCAATTTTCGTTCAAAAATTCATCACTTAACCTCGAAAATAATCGTCCGGAGCATATGAACTAAGAGATTTGAACCATTCAAATTCAATCATACACCCCTATTAGCCCATTCTACTGGCCTAATTCATAAAAACCCAAAAATTTGAACAGCTCAGATCTCTTTCTTTCCCTCTTGAACGGCATGGATCTCTTGATCTGCATGACTATTGGAAATTATTTCATATATTTTTTTTCAATTGAAACTACGTATATATTATATATACCTGGAACTGCTACCCTTCAATTGGTGAACACTTTTATCCACAAATTTATAGTTAACACACTGCTGATCTCTGCACCCAAAAATTTAAAAAATAAAAGAAAAATGAATGAAGAGATCCTGACTGTAGAAACCAAACCTGCACTGCCGGCAAGGCTCACTTCACCGCGCCATCTAGCGTGCGCCGCGTGCTGATGAGCGCGCCTTTCTCCTCCGACCTCCATTCCCGGTGCATAAGGAAGACAAGGTCCAGGTGGTTCGCGGGCCTTTCAAGAGCCGCGAGGGCAAGGTCGTCCAGGTCCACCGCCGCAAATGGGTCATCCACATCGAGCGAATCACCCGCGAGAAGGTGAATGGCTCCACAGTGGGAGAGAGAGAAGCTGAGAATTCGACGGTGGGAGTGGGGAGAGAGAGAAAGAAAGAGAGACTGAGAGACTAAGAAGACAGAACTAGGGGAAGATGAAATGGTAAATGGGGCGGTTAGGGTTTTGTGTTTGGAAATCTTATAATGAATTAAAGATCCAGAATTAGTATAAATATTTTACTAGTACGTTTGTAGCAATAGAAAGCTTGTTGTCAAGTTGGCTGAAGCAAACACTCACAACCAAGAGGTAAGGAGTTCGAACCTTGCCTTAGGTTTTGAGTATTTATATATGATTTATATAATTAATATATATTAAATAATTATATAAATCGGTTTGGTTCGGTTCGGTTCGGTTTCTGGACCATCAAAACCGAAACCGAACCAACCTATTTCGGTTCGGTTCGGTTCACTTAGTTTGGTTCGGTTTTTTTCGGTTTCGGTTTCGGTTTGGTGTTCGGCTCGGTTTTTTTCAATTTTCGGTTTTTTGAACCCACCCCTAAATACAACTCGGAATCCGTTCACTGTTGAAATTTTGCAAAGTGGAACTAACCAAATCAGATCTCCTGGAGAAGACCTATTCGACCTTCTATGCCACCAATATTGTCCTGCAGCAACAATATAGGGCACATAAATTCACCAAATTTTCAGATTTGATCTCTGTTTTATTTCTTGCTGAAAAGCATAACCAGCTTTTGATGAAAAATCATCAAGCTCGACCCACTGGCTTGAACGCTGTGCCTGAAGCGCATAGACCAATTCTAGCAGCCATAAACAACGAAAGAATCATCGTGGCCATGGTAATGGGCGACAAGCCCAACCACGGGCCGAAGGTCATTAGAGTGCCGCACAGAAGGGAGGAAATGCGACCAAGCATCGTCCATCACTTGCCCCTAAGCCCCTAAACTTCAAGAACAAGGGCAAAGCTCCCGTTCAGCCCGTTTCTACTGAACTGGACATGTGCTATCTTTGTGGATCAAATGATCATTGGTCACGCATATGCCGAGCTTCCCCTGAGGCTATAGCTAAGTATCATTCCCGTCATAAGTCTAACTTTGCACATGTGGATCATCCGTAAGATGCAACTACATCAATGGAGATATCAGATTTCAGAATGCGTCAGCTCCTATGGATGAATAAATTAGACATGTTTTTAGGGTGTTTACCCCTAGTGGCCGAACGCACTAGGAGTGGCTGGCCTTTCCCCCCCCCCCCCCTATTTTCTAGGTTTATGGTTTAATTTTGAACAATTTTTCTAAGTATTTGGAATAATTTGTTTGGTTTTGGTTCGTTTTGAATTATGGATTGTTATTTAAATGGATATTATTTTCTCGATTGCATAATTGGATGAATGGACTTATATTTATGCATGTGACCAATTCAATCAATTTATTTCTAGGTATGTCTAGTGGGGAAGTTAGTTATCTGGCAGATAGTGCAACCACGCACACCATCTTGCGTGAACAACACTATTTTACTAACCTAATACCCAAGAAAGCTCATTTGACAACTTTTTCAGACCCATCCAACTTGATTGAAGGATACGAAAATGCACGTATCATGTTGTCCAATGGTACTATTTTAACCATTAAGGAGGCACTCTATTCTCCACGTTCCGGAAGAACGTTGCTGAGTTTTAGAGATATTCGAGATAATCAATATCATATTGAAACAACTGAAGATAATGGTTCTGAATTTCTTTGTATCACTTCGTACGAATATGGCTAGAAGCGTATTCACGAGAAGTTGGACATCTGCCGAGTGGGTTGTACATCACAACCATTCGCGGCACAAAAGCCCACAGTGTGGCCGACCTTATGCCTGAGTTCCAGGACACTTTGTTGCTTTGGCATGACTGTTTGGGACATCCTGAACGTGACATGATGCGCCGTATCCTCGAATCATCACACGAGCATAAGTTACATCCCTATGTTGGAGTTCCGCCATTCAAAGAGTGTTCTTTAGGGAAGTTGAATACTCAACCCTCACATACAAAGATCATTCACGACCCCCCTAAGTTTCTTTAGAGGATTCAAGGGGACATTTGTGGACCTATCCAACCAACATGGGACCATTTAGATATTTTATGGTGTTAGTTGATGCATCGACACGATGATCACATGTTGGCTTGTTGTCCACACGCAACGCTGCGTTTGCTAAACTAATAGCTCAAATCATTAAGCTAAGGGCTCACCACCTTGATTATCCGACTAAGTCGATTTAACTGGATAACGCTAGAGTTTACGTCACAGACTTTTGACGATTGTTGCATATCAGTAGGGATTAATGTGGAACATCCTGTACCCCAAGTTCACACCCAAAACGGCCAGGCAGAAGCTTTCATAAAGCGCTTTCAATTGATAACTTAGACTTTGGTTATGAGAACCAAACTGCCAGTTGCCTAAGGCCTACCGTTACCCAACCACATTCATCATTACAGTTTGTTACTGGATACGAGCCTGACGTCTCACATTTACGGATGTTTGGGTGTGCCATTTATGTGCCAATAGCGCCTTTACTACGTACCAAAATAGGTCTTCAGAGAAAAATGGGAATCTATCTCAGTTATGATTTGTCATCAATTGTTCGCTATTTAGAACCCTTGACAGGAGATCTCTTTACCGCACGTTTTACGGATTGTCACTTTGATGAGACAGTCTTCCCGTCATTAGAGGGAGATAAGCATGTTACCGTTTCCGTAAAACGTCGCGAATTGTCGTGGTATGCTCCCACTATGACTCATTTAGATTCCCGCACTGCCCAGTCTGAAACTGAGGTGCGATGAATTACAGATCTTCAGAGCATTGCTCAAAGCATGCCGGATGATTTTAATGATCTAGCAAAGGTGACAAGATCACATATACCTGTTGCAAACGCACCTGCAAGGATAGATGTACCTCGCGTACGTTAACAACCCGTCTGGGAAGGTGGGGATGTCGCACCCTCCACACGGCAAGGTACATTGGTGGCTAGCCAATCATCTACTTCGACCCTGAAGCGTGGCAGACCCCTTGGTTCAAAGGATTCACAACCCTAGAAGAGGAAATGACACCAACTAATGACCCTAGTTTGAATCTGATCATCACTCACTCATCTGTTCCAACGCATGAGGTTATTTTAGATTACAGTGATATTTCAGATGAAACATGTCGATCTTCCGAGAATCGTGAGATTTTGGTCCACTAGGCAGTATTGGATGAGGTTTGGAATAAGAATGAGATGATCGTCAACGATGTATTTGTGTACTCAGTAGCTACTGACATCATGCTTAGCAATGGCATTGAACCACGTTCTGTCAATGAATGCCTACGTAGAACCGATTGGTCAAATTGGAAACAAGCAATCCAGGTCGAACTCAATTCGCTTGCAAAACGTAAAGTGTTTGGACTTATCGTTCCTACACCACTACGCGTGAAGCCCGATGGCTACAAGTGGGTTTTCGTGAGGAAGCGTAATGAGAAGAATGAAATAGTGCTATACAAAGCACACCTCGTAGCGCAAGGCTTATCTTAGCACCCTAGATTGATTACAAGGAGATGTATTCCCCCGTAATAAAAGTTATAACGTTCCGCTACCTTATCAGTTTGGTAGTTTCCTAAAAACTGAATATGCGACTTATGGACATGGTAACCGCATATCTGTATGGGATCTAGATACACAAATATACATGAAAGTTCCAGAAGTACCTCCATTGACTGGTTCAAATAGTTCTAGACCACGAAACACTCTCTCAATTAGGTTGAGGAGGTCACTCTACGGATTGAAACAATCCGAGAGGATGTGGTATAACCGTTTGAGTGAATATTTGACAAGTCAGGGTTATGTGAACAACGAATTATGCCCATGCACGTTCATAAAGAAGTCACATTCCGGATTTGCAATCGTTGCAGTTTATGTCGATGACATGAACCTCATTGGGACTCCCGCAGAGCTTGAGGAAATTGCTGCACACTTGAAATCAGAATTTGAGATGAAGGATCTTGGGAAAACTCGATACTGTCTCGGCCTGGAGATCGAGCATTGTTCGAATGTAATCCTAGTACATCAATCGAACTACACCCAAAAGGTGCTGCGTCGTTTTAATGATGATAAAGCAAAGCCTTCGAGTACACCCATGATCATTTGGACTATAGATGCTAAACGAGATCCCTTCCGTCCAAATGAGGATAAGGAAGAGATTTTGGAACCCGAAGTTCCTTAACTAAGTGAAATTGGGGTTTTACTGTACTTGGCTCAGTGCACAAGACCCGACATCTCATTCGCTGTTAATCTTTAAGCAAGATACAGAAATGGGCCCACACGTAGGCATTAGAATGGTGTTAAAGACATTTTCCGCTACCTCAAGGGTACGACGGATTTGGGCTTTTTCTATACCCGCGAATCTTCGAGTGTTGCCATCCCTTATGGTCCTCAGATTAATTCTCGCCTTGTTGGTTATGCAGGTGCTCGATATCTGTCTGACCTACACAGGGCACATTCTCAAATGGGTTATGTCTTTACCGTTGGAGACACCGCTGAATCTTTGAGGTCTACCAAGCAAACGTTAGTTGCGACTTCGTCGAACCATGCTGAGATTCTCGCCCTGCATGAAGCATCACGTGAATGCTTTTGGCTAAGAGAAGTTATAGACCACATTTGAAGCACTAGTGGTCTTACATCAGTCGTTGACCTTCCTATGACGATCTTTGAAGATAATGCAGCATGTATCGAGCAGTTAAAGAAAGGATCACTGTTCTAAAAATCCCTGCCTAGCGTTTCCTAGGCCCCGTCTAGGCGCTAGGCTGTTGGCCACCGCCCCGATTAATGCCTAGGCGTTTGAAAATTAAGAAAGAGCGCCTAGACCTGCTGAGGCCCCCACCTAAACCACCTAGGCACTCGCCTAGCTCGCCCAGACTCGCCTAGGTTGCGACTCACTTAGATAGAAAATAGATAACTTTCATTTTACATTTTATTTTTTCCAATAAATTGTAAGAGACTTGTTGAATACTTAAATGACTACACATTATATGCATGTTCTCCATGTTTTCATTATGTTCCAATACCTCCTAATATATATGTCATTCTATTTTGTAGTTTATAACGACATTATATATATTTTAAGTATAAATAGACACTTATTTACTCGAAATATAATAGATTTACATAAATCCGCCTAGTCCCCCAGGCACCCGCCTAGTCCCCCAAGGCACCCGCCTAGTCCCTGCCTAGCCGCCTAGGCGCTAGGCCCCAGCTCGCCACCCGACTAGCGCCTAGCGTCTTTTAGAACCTTGGAAATGATACATCAAGGGAGACAATACCAAGCACATAGAGCCGAAGTTCTTTTACTCACACCAACAGCAACAACATCAGAACATTGATGTCAAGCAAATCCGTTCCTAGAAAAACCTGGCCGATCTCTTCACCAAGTCATTGCCCAAGTCTACTTTTCAGAAGCTCGTCCAAGGAATCAATATGCATATATTATGTCTAACTCAGGGGAAGTATCTAGAAGTATACTCACTTGATCTTAATGTACTTTTTTCCTACGATTAGGAGCATTTTTCCCACTGGGTTTTTGCTACCTAACGAGGTTTTGACGAGGCACCCACCCTGGGATGATCATACTTCGTTGACTTCACTACCTTTGTCATGCTTGACGTTTGTTTTAGACATTATGCATACTTCTCACTTTTCTCTTTAGTCTATGGGTTTTCCTCATGCCTTGGGTTTTACCATAGCGAGATTTTGTGAGTTTTACTACAAATGCATACTTTCTTAAATTTGAGACTCGCTATCACCCGTTGTGCGATGACTTCATCAACTATTCTACCTTCTCTACTGAAGATCTGATGATGGTTTGTTGAGTATTTGCACATTTAAGGGGGAGTGTTGTAGTCATATTTAGAATAGGAATATGATTGTGTAAATCCTAGTAGATATGGGAATGTATCTTATATTCCTATTAGGAGATGATTACCTATTAAATGTTGTAATCTTAAAGGAAAATATTTTTACCTATCCTACTACTATAAATAAATGCACAATGGGGTGAATCAAACACACCTCACAATTCTCTCCTCTCTCTAATTGCCGTCGACCCTCTCTCTCTCTAAACCCTAAGATCGTTCAATCAAATAGGTTTACAACAAGAACACATTTTTCCCACCCACTTATATTCCTAAACTATCCATAAAAATTAAGATCAAAAACCAAAGTCTGAATAGAAAATAAAAATCTCCTCCGCGCACCTAAAAGTCCTTTTTCTTCTTTTAATTTTATTTAGGCCGTCTTTTATTTATTATATTGGCTACAATAATAGATTGTTATTATTTTTTATCGGGGGCTTAAAAGTCATTTTGCACAAGATTAAATATGCCATTAAATTTTGAAAACTATTATTCACATTTTAAAATTTTCATTATCCATTATTCATAAGTGTATATTTTTTTTGTCGAAGTATATTTTTCTTTTTTGGATATAAAATGTTTGGAGTGAATAGTGAGAGAGTGAGTGGAAAAAAGAGGGTTTTGAAGTGAGCTTAACACAACACGCTTTATTTTTTCACTTCATAGTTTGACTATATTTTTTTTTTCCAGACCAAACGATATTATCTACAATAAGGGGTGGAGGAGTGGGCTAAGCCTCATACTGGGCTAGCCATAATAATGTGGTTTAAAGTCTCCTTTGGCAAGAATCAAACCTAAGACCTCTCACTTACAAGTAAAAAGGAATATCACTAAACCGTAGTACTAAATGGCAGTTTGACTATAATTTTGTATAAGGGAATATCTCAAACAAAAAATGCTAAGGAAATTCTCAAAAGTATGGCTCTCTATGGACTATCCGCCACCTCATCTTTTTAGCTCCGTGCCAACATTATAAAATATTGTGCCAAAAATATGATGTGCATGGTAACCTTTGTGTGCCTCTTGCCAAGGTTGAGCTATTGCGTGCCTCTTGTTGGAAAGATCTTCATTTCATTAAGCTAAACTGACACACTCCGACCCAGAATGTCCACATGGACTCCAAATAGAGTTGTGCTGGCTGACACCAGGAGGGGGACGAAGCCATAAAGTGTAGTGATGTGGAAATGTGAGTAAATTGAAACCTAAAAGTGCCTAAATATAAGAGTGCGCTTGTGAGCGGGAATGAATCCATTTCACACGTGATGTCAAAGCATAAGGAAAGTATAGTGAAATTAGAATAAGAACTATACCATCGGAAGTAGTCTCTGATATCAGCATTTTCTAGAAATCCTCGTCGACACGAACACTGCCACTAAATCTTGGAGGAGCGGAAAAAAAATAAGGGTGAGTGGGCCTAAAAATAAAACTTTGTAAAAACCTTTTCGAAAATGTAGTCACCCCTCGCTGTAAAACAAGTATAGTTTCCAAATATACATACTATGTATAGTGTGAAAATACTTACCGTAGCCTGCAATATCTCAAAATCTGATACGTCATGTATATTTCATAAATAAACACCTAACGTCTGATAATCACATAAACTCGCACAAAACAACATATCATATCAAGTGCTCATCGACATATGCTAACACATGAGTTCATGTAGAGATATTCTGACATGAACATGACTAGGTGTAATAATGATTTACGCTCTAGTACTACAATCACGTGAATACTAGCGCTATGTGCATCACATACGAGTCCTAATTGCCTATAGCAATCTAGGACAGGATTGGCACCTACAATGGATCCAAAGTAAGCGTACGGTGCGATGTGAACATACATGTGAAAAACTGGCCCTGACCCTAGGCGAGTACTAATACCGGTCCAACACACGATGAGCAAATAAAGTAAATATGAACGTGCCACAGTGATTCGATAATTCTAGTCAACAAAATATTATTCATGGCTACAAATATATTTAAGACATCAATGATAATACGCATACCTGTGCATCCCGTAAGACGTGGCATAATTTCATAACTTTCGTTAATACGCTAATTCTTATAAACGTTAATCTAATCTAAGCATAATGTGGAAAATTCGTTATTAACTATATAAATGAAAACTAAATAGATATATAATATTTAAAAGCAAAGACCCACTCACAAATCATGTTGACGGGTCGAACCCGCCTCACGAGCATCGAAACTCCTTGTGATGCATTTCACCTAGAAACAAAACCATTTACATAAATATATAACGTACTAACGTATATACACGTTTTCGTACAAAGTACGGCTAATAAATAAACTATTTTAAAATGGTCGAATTTCAGAAAATGGATGGCGGATTCGGGTTCGGCATGTCGAGAAATCTAAAGAGGGACATCGGGTTCCTCCACGCACTGCCAAAGGTTGGCTGCACAGGCAGCCACGCGCCGCACTCACTGACCACCCTCACTCGTCCACCTGCAAGTACAAACGTACTCACCCTCTTCACGAAGCACAGGTTCGACCTGATTTCTAGGTCAACTTCAGAGCTAATATCTAGCTCAATTCACCACCAAAATCGATGATACAAAAACCCATTTGAAGCTAGAAATGTAGAGAACAAATCCATACCAAAGTGGGGCCGAGTTATGGTCGATGCTAGCCGAAAAAATGGACTGAAAGTGGCCTAACGACCATGGATTTCAATTCCCATAAAACTTGGAAAATCTCCGCTTCGTCCTATCTGTCCCAAAACCCTACCAAGACATGTCTAAAACCTTAAGATCCTTCACATAAAATGAAAAAGTATGAGAGACAGGGTTCTAAAGGCTTACCCTAATCGGAAAAATTGATATCACGTCGGAGAAGACAGTGAACAGTGGCAACGACATTTGTTCAGTGTAGGGTTTCGTATTTGGGTTTGAGATTATGAGCCTACTGATAGGGATTTTACCACCTGCAAAATTAGGGATAAAAACACTTAAAAATACTTGCAAGAGTACAAGGTTGTCGTAGTATAGCAGCTCAAGCAAGGTCGTTTTCCGCAGGGATTGAATGAATAATTTATGTTAAAACCAAATCTTAATTAATTATTTGAAAACGAAATTGGGAAGAGATTGATTTTATTACCTAAAATATTAAAAACGAATTTAATTAAAAACAATTAAATAAATTGGCAAGGTAAAGAAAAAAGTTTTGAAAATAAATTTGAGCACTAGGGTTTAGCCGTCACCTTAACAATCCTACGTAGATCTTCCAATTACTTATGAATTACACTTGCATATTTTGAAGGTTAGATTTTCCTAAAGTATGCCCTACTTGGAACCCCCAACATAGAACGTATATCTAACATGCAACCCGTCTGTGGCGTCCAGATCGAATGTGAACATGCAAGACTCATTAAGTTTTGTGAGAACCTTTAGAAAAACCATATAACTCCTAGGACGTGTCGTCCATCCTAAGTAGCTACACATATTAACCACAAGAAGCCAGTGCCAATTTCAAGGACAGCCCTCCGCCAAAATTGCATCAAATTACTTTTCTAAATATCCTAATGGTGGCCAATCATCAAGACAATTTGATAGTTTCAAGCACAGTGATTAATAATTCAAAACTTGCATGCATAATATCATAAGCAAAATAAAAAGAAACTACATATTCTTGCTAAGGCTCGTGGCCTCGCCCTAGCAAACGAAACTAGTTACGAACAATCATAAAACAAAATATTATTAAAAACATGGATAGAAAACACCTTGAAAATAAACTTCAAAGCTATCTAAATAGTGCGTACGTTTCCTCCTATGTTGCGTACATAACCCTAATGGCTAACAAGCCTTATTTATACTACTACAAAATAAAACGCTAAAATGTCTTAGAATAAAACTAGGAAACATAATAAAACAATAAAACAGAAAATAAAAGGTTTCCTATTTAAATTGAAATTCGGAGTTCTCAGAAAATCAGACTTTTGACTAAACAAATCAACTTTGATTTGGTCCCAAAAGGTCTCTTTGGAAAGCTGAAGACGTCCCCTACAAATCCTCAGAAGGAATCTTCCTCAAAATATGCCATCTTGACCTCCAAAATACCCAAAATATCTAGAAACGTCAATCTGGGAAAGATGTGCGCTGGGCCTTCTTTTCATTGGAAATATATAACAAAGTATCAAAATTCTACCAAAATAACCAATAAATTATAACTAAGATTAGGGTAAAATATATGGTAAATATGGACTCATCACCCATTCTTGTTTCTAGGTTTAGGACGAGAAGGTGAGGTCGTGATTTATTATGGCGACAGCAGTGGTCTTCTTGCTATGAATCTGTGTAGTGTTCTTGTTATTATGACTCCATTCACGCTCCCTGATTTGTAAAATCTTCATCGTAAAACTGAATTCAGTTCTTCTTGAGCCTACACGTTCGTACCGTCGAGTACTTTAAGGATATGCTAAAAGAAAGTTTAGTACATCTCACTATACGCTGGTCAACGAAAGTCAACATCCTCGTCTCTAGGGGCATTTTTGTCAATTCACTCTTCTAAAATTAATACAATCGTAAAATTAGGGACGGGTTGAGCCTACTCGCTAAGCGATGGGCCAGTCTTCTCAATTGGTACATGAAGACTCCATAAAGAATTCCACTTTTGAGAAAGTCTCTTCAGCATTTCTCATCTCACAATTCTATTTGTCGAATCACAAATGGTACCGAGATGGGAGGTCAGACCTTGGACGGGACAAAAAAGAGATTTGTCTTTACATTGAATCATATGTGTTAAACTCACATCCTTTTCAGTTTTCATATTTCAAAACAAAACAAAGACAAGAATTGAAATTCCTTGTCATCGTTCTCCTCCCTTCTTTAAATTATTGTATGATTTATAAATATTAAATTTTTAATGTATAATTTTACTTCCAGTTTTGGGCATTATATCAGAGTCCAAGGGAAGGGGGGAAAAAGCCAAAAAATATAAAACAAAAAAAATAATTTTTTGATATGGAACTCTTATTTAATTAACTACATTAACTTCAAGGCACAAAAGTTTATAAAACCTAATGCAAAACTTGTTTTGAGCGATGTGGGATAGTGGCATTGCATTTTTATTTGTATTCAAATACCAATATTTTCATGTTTTCTTCTTCTTGTTTCTTTGATTACTCCATTACTTTCTTTGGCTCCTTCGATGGAATCACTCTCTCTTCTTTGCTATTATCCTAGCCATATTTGTTATTATGCGTTGCTGGATCACTGAAGACTATGTTATCTTCAATTTCGTTCTATGTTTTATAATGTCGTTAAGTACGACGAGCTTGATGATGACTTTACTTAAGGTGGTGGTAATATTGTTTAGGGGTTTTGGTTGTGTTTGGGTGTAACATTAATTTTTTATACAAGAGATATTAGGGGACCAGAGAATCAAACTCAACAAACAATGGTAAATATTGTTAATCAATTGAGTTACAAACTCTTTGCAACTTATGTTAAAAACATCCAAATTTAAAAGGCTAATTACAATCTAGTATAAATTAGGGTAATTCTTACTTTATTACCCTCAAGTACCGTGAAATTCATATTTTGCTATCCTTATTTTTTTTTTTTCATATCACTTTCATACCTAAAGTTACAATTTGCTCTTAAAATCATACTTATGTTAGTCTATCATTTAAATCTTTCATGAAACAATGACATGGCAAGCCTTTTGCCCCACCAAAAAATTTAAAATTAATCAAAAATAAAAAAAAAAAATTATTACTACAATAAACATAAATATTGAAAAGCTAAAATTATAATACAAAAGAAAAAAAAGTCTCTCTACAAATCTCATCCCCTCCTATGCAACCTCTTGCACGTCATCCCTACCACAAACAGACTCTCACCTACCCCACATGAACCCAACTGACACACCCTGACTGGAGTCGAGGCATGCTGGCTGACACCTGAAGGTGACGTAGCCACAAGAAAGGTTATGTTTAAAATATGCATAAATTTGAACCAAAGCTTGAATTTATTTAAACTAATAAAGAGAGTGCGCAGTTGTGGGAATAACCCATAAAACATAAGTAGTCAGAACATGTATGACAGTACGATATAAGTAGAGCAGTCAAATCTAGTTAAGGTACTTATTACACAACCGGAAATAAGCTCCTACATTTATTTAACAGAATATCAAAATCACCACAGATCCCTCGTACGCCACAGCGGATTCAGCTAACTAAATCCTGGAGGGGCGAAAAACAGAAGGTGTGAGTGGGCAAAAACAAGGGTTTATGAAACACATTTATTTTCTGAACATACTAACCTTTCACTGTAAAACAAGTATAGTTTCTAGAAAATATACTACGTATAAGTATGAAATCAAAGGTAATTCAACAATAATTCAAGAGACACACAAATCATACTATCTCAACCGTGGTATAAGAAAATCAAGTGCTCATCAATCTATGCTAACACACAAGTTCATGCAGAGAAATTCTGACATGAATAGGACTCGTGTAATCATAATATACGCTCTAGTACTACAATCACGTGAAGACTGGCGTTAGGCGCATCACATATGAGTCCTAGTTGCCTATTGCAAACCTACGATAGGACTGTCACTTACAATGGATCCAAGGTGAGCGTGCGGTGTGATATGAACATACACGTGAAGCTTAACCCTGGTCCAGGGCAAGTACTACACCGGTGTAAGCATGCATGATGAGCAAGTAAAATGTATATGAACATGCCATGACAATTTATAAATCTCAACAATATAGTAACACTTTTAAAATGAAATAAAACATGCCATGATAGGCATAATATTAATCCAAAAGCATTTGTGGAAACTATAAAACTTTATATATAATATATATAAAAACAAATGCCCATTCACTGATACGTAGTCGGATCGTAGCCTTCTAGCCTTGCTTGACCTCGTATCTCCTCGAGATAATTCTCTCCTATATGTGAAGCAACTATAGTAATTAATTAATTAGTACATACAATAAAAGGCTACGAAAATCCCCCATAGTTTGCTCAAACGAAGGGTTTAAATATACAAAAACATTCTAGGAAACGTAACAGACCCGTACATGTCAACCACGTACCGCCACGAAGTGGCGCGCCTCCACAAGCAGCCAGCTTGCGGCCACACGCGCAGGTCACGCGCTGGCAGATCCTAGTGGAATATTCCGTCAGATTTGACGAATATTCCGTTAAATCTAACGGAATTATCTTAACGGCGTCAATAACGGCGTGAGAATATTCCGTCAACTTTAACGGAATATTCTATTTCTTTTCTAATTTTTTAGTCACCGTCCGCCGCCGTCCGC
Source organism: Cotoneaster glaucophyllus (assembly GCA_036320875.1). NCBI lineage: Eukaryota > Viridiplantae > Streptophyta > Magnoliopsida > Rosales > Rosaceae > Cotoneaster > Cotoneaster glaucophyllus. The sequence continues at coordinate 31,494,078 of CM070059.1, read as the reverse complement.
CACCACCTAGTTCGCCAGAATCTAGAAAAGTTGGCCGGATTTTTGTAAAAACTTTAAAACTTCATATCTTTCTCATTTCTCAACCATTTTCGACGTACTTTATATGGAAATGGAACTTGGGAAGAGAAGAACAAGTTTATACCTTTATAAAGTCCAAAAACTGAACGAAAATAGACTGAAAATGCCTCAAAGAGCTCTGCCCTAATTCCAACGTCCCAAAGCCTTGTGTCTACACGTTGGCTTGACTTCAAACTTAGGCTAGGGACTCTAGGGGATTGTGTAGTTGCTTCTAAACCTTATAAAACCTTGCAACTCGAACGGAAAGTCACCAGAGAACCTACACCCGAGTCAGAGGTCCGAGTTGGAAGCTCAAGACTCGGTCATTTTGTAATCGACTCGTACAGATGGACTCGTGGGGATGAGAGAAGTACGATGGCGGTAATTTGAAGTCCGATCTATTATGTTTGATGATTGAGTTTGTGTTGAAGAGAAAAAAGAGAGACTCAGCCTGAGAAAGAAGGAGAAGATGAGAGAGAGAGAGAGTCTCTGATTGGACAAGGGAGAGGGGTTCTGATTGGATGAGAAAAGTAAGGGGGAAAGCTGATTGGTATGTGAGATTGGGCCACGGGACTGGTTTTTAAAGAGGGAAATGTATAGATTTTGTACAATTTAAAAGTACACAAAATCTATCTCACCTTATCAAAAACAGTGTTCCCAACACTAAATAATTTAGAATACATGTGTACAATTTTTCCCATTGTTAACGTACTTTAACTAAGTGTAACTCCTTCGTTACAAATCCGATTTGGGTCTAACTCGTGCTCACGCATTTGTAACAACGAGTACAACTTAACTACAATAATAGGAAAAATAAATTAAAAGCCAAATAACAACGTTCACATCAAGTTCCACTTTGCCAACAAGGACATAATCGTCATTTTACTCAATCGAGAAGGAAATTATATGGAAAATTAGAGACGGGTCGTCACACCAACCCACTTCAAATCTATAAGAATGCATCCTCCTCTATCTTTATCTCAGCAAGTACTCCTCTCACCGGCGTCCATGTTCGCGTAGTTCCTCATCATCATATTGTAAAAAACAATGTCGTTTGGCTTGAACCTTGTGTAGCAGAGTCTTGGGTACAGGTCTGAAGCAGGTATGAATAGATTAGAGATGGGTTTGGTTTGGCGGTGGAATTCAAGAATCGGAGTGACAATGACTTAGTCGTAGTTAGTCCACAATCGGTTTTTGCTCAGTGGGTGTGTGGTGGGGGCGAGTATACCCATAAAGTGAAGTGTTAAGATCTAAATGGTGGAGATATTAGCTACTTGAGTGCCGAGAACATATGTTGTGCCCACTCCCCAGCAGAGACAAAGGAAGAGGAGGGTGGAGTTGTAACGATAGTCAAAAAGTGTGGACAAAGATTTTTTAATTTTGTAGTTTTCTTTTTCAATTTTTAATTTTTAGTTAATGATATTTTTATTTTTTTAGCTTTACTTATAGAGACACAAATATATACCATAATTCACACAACTCCACACCTTTTAAAACATTTCAAGGAGGGACAAAAAACCTAAACAACAGAAACCCAAGCCCAACCCAAAAAGAAACGAACTGACTAAATTACGGCCATGCCCCTCGACTATAACCGTTAATAAACGGACACATTAACAACTACATGATAAAAAATCATAAAAACGAACCGGTTTTCCTTATTCAATACCACGAACTAACAGTTTCATCTTCCCCAAACCTATCATTTCAAACACTATCACGCAAAAGACACTTTCCCAGAAAAAAAAAAAAAAAAAAAAAAAAAAAAAACCTAAAATCTCCATAGATTCTAATACTTTCAAGCCGGATTTTCAGTAAGTGATACACGCTATCAGCCGGATTTCTAGAAGATTAGTGTTTCAAAGGTATTTTCTACTACTCAAAATCCTTCTTTTGCATGATTATATTTCGAACTCTGTCAAAAACGAATGCATTATCAAAGTTTTGGATGCATTATCAAGTCTTTTTGCACTTGTTTTTGCAAAAGACACTTTCGGAAAACTGTCAAAAACTCATGCATTATCAAGTGTTTTTTTGCACTTGATTTTACAAAAAAGTCAATGTTCTAGTTCGAGAAAAAACAATTTCAGTGTTTTACATGTTTCAGTTTTGCTTTTTTAGTTTATATGTATACTGATTCTTCAACAACATCTGAAGAAAAAAAAATGAATATGTGTCTAAATTTTGTGAGTAAAAACATTAACCGTCTAGCTTGATGTTGTACTTTGTACTGATGCTGCACTTTGTAAATTAATTTTGGTTCTACTTTCTGTTTGTAAATTGGTTATTTGCATAAATATGTTGTGGAAAAAGAAAAAAGAAATCTGCATCTAGCTTGTGTTAAAAACAATTATGCATCTACATTGTGCATTAACAACCAATTCTTATCTACCTAGTTTGCTAATTGATGTTGCATCTACTTGTGTGCTAAGTGATGCTGCATATAGTTTGTGCGCTAAGTGATGATGCATCTAGCTTGTGTGCTTAGTAATGCTGCATCTAACTTGTGTGCTAAGCATCTGTCATTTGCATCTAGTTTGTCATTTATATGACTTTATATTATTTGATTAAAAATTATATTTATTATCGTTTCATATTTTATGAAGATGCCACCAAAAGAAAAACATTTATCAACCAAAAAGAAATCAGCTCAAAAAGCTCATGCCATAAAGCGTTGGGTAACAGATGAGAACTATGCTCAAATAAGACTAAATCTCATGGCCTTTGCAGAACTAATACAAGAGCTCAAGCCAAAATTTGATGAAAAATCCGAAGTCTGAGCATTCATATATAAGTCACATTTTGACAGACTTGTGAAAGCTTACGTAAAATGTGAATTACAAATGAAGAAATCAGACTGGGATGTCATACATATAGTGAACTGGTATGACATTGAAAAAAGAATGTTCAAATTCAAAAATGGATATGGCCAAGTAAATGCTGATGATGTCCAACGTATATTTGGGATCTCAAATAGACGCAGAGAAATCCCTCAGTCAACAAGAGACTCAAGAATCCCAAAGTCGAAAGAAAACGGATTTGTTAATAAGTACTTATCATAAATGTCAAGAATTGGTAGAAAAAAATTGCACAAGCAATTCAAGTTGCATTTGATACTAGAACAGCATAAGGGATTCAAGATGCAGCTTGCCTTATAATTCTATATTTGCTCAACATAAATCTGTTTGGGATCTCAGCAGGGAAACTCCCTTGGAGTTTGGCCAAGAATTGTAACTCCATCAATAACATAAATTAGTACAACTAGGCCAAGGAAACAACAAGATACTTGATGAAATCAATTGATAGCGCACAGAAGAGGAAAAGAGACAAACAACCAACTATCAGTAGCGCAGTTGTACTTTTACTGGTAAGCAAACAAAAACTAATAATTTAAAAAAAAAAATCTGTTTTTGTCTTATTTTACAAAAATATACAAATCTATAACTTTTATTTTGTCTACAGTAATGGCTTTGTGATCACACCCCAATCATTAAACCAATAGAAGGAAAGGAGAAATGCTTGCCAACAGTAGTGAAGTGGGATTTGGCAGCTCTGCATGAAAAAATCTATAAAGAAGCAAATGAAAATTTGGAGGTAAAGTTGATACTGCATATACTTTTATGTAAAACATGATTCTACATGTACTTTGTGTGAAAAAATATTATGCATGTACCTGTTGTGTGTTGTTTTCACAGACGTACAATGCAAAACAATTTGAAGAGTCAGTTGAACAACGCTCAGAAGATGATGATGACGACTTTGTCAATCCTCCACCCGCAGGAAAAAAAAAAAGGAAAATGGAAAAGCAAGTAGCCAAGAAGGAACCAAAAGCCAAGAAAGCTAAAGCAACAAAAAAATTGGTGCTTTAACATAAAGATCCTGAAGAAGATGAAACCGTAGTGGGACCTAAGCAAGTAGCCAAGAAATATAAAACAGCAAAAAAATTGGTACTTGAATATGAACCTAAAGAAGATCAAAATGCATAACCTCCACAAGATGATCAAGTTACTGGAAAAAAAAAAAAAAAAAAAAAAAAAAGATGATGACGATGATGAAAGAACAATATCAGATGGAATGGCAAAAGGTGATGCTGATGATAAGATGGATGACGTTCAACAGCAAGAAGAATATGAAGATGAAAGAACAATTTCAGATGTGCCGTAAAAAGACGATGATCAAACAGATGATGAAGATATACAAATGACGCTAGCTGTATGGAAAATAAAAAAACAAAGCCAAGATAAACTCAAAAATCAAGACGATGGCCCAGCAGACAAAATGGTAAATCCAAAAACAAGTTAATTCTGCTTAGTTTTTGTGTTTATATTTGATATAAACTCATGAGTTTGCCATAAAAAATATTAAAATTTTATCAATGAATGATTCTGATATAACTAATGCTGCATTTTAATTCTGGTATAACTGATGCTGCATACTAATTTTGGTATAACTGATGTTGCATACTAATTCTGGTATAACTGATGCTGGATACTAATTCTTGTATAAGTAATAATGCATATAACGATGCACACTAAAAAAAAATATAAAAACAATGATGCATACTAATTCTTGTATAACTAAAATAATGAATAATAAAATTTGAATCATATTCTTGATACTCCTATAACTGATGTTGCATGATTATTCTACTATAAACTAAAGCTTTGTGATTATAATCTATAACTGATGCTGCATAATTATTCTGTTATAAAACTGAAGCTTTGTCATTATAATCCATACTAATTCTTAATTTTGAATACTATCAGGAGGAAGAAGGTGGAAAACAAAATGAAAATAAAGATCACTTTGACAGACTAGTTGATAGTCAGAGTATCTTTGGCACCCAAATTCCAAATGAACAAGTCCAAGATGACCAAAATGTTGCACATGATTCTGCCTATCCAGCTGTTGAAAATGAAAAAAAAAGTTAAAAAAAAATGAAGAAAGAAATACGAACATCATAGACATGGATGCGACTGAAATTGATAAGGTGATCAGTAATGTGGTTAATTTCCATATAGAATAGGCAGTACCATAAAAAAAAAGGCTTTAAGTACATCAATTGAAGAATCAATTCCTCTAGTGCAAGAAATGGTAGTGCAAAGCCTCCGAGTACTTCAATCCAAGAATCAATTCATGTAGTGTAAGAAGATGCATTGAAAAAAGTGGCTCCAAGCACCTCAGTTCCTCAAATCCCATTTCAAGCTAACGAACAACAAGGAAATGCAGCATCTATTCCTCAACTGCCAGTTCACCCAGAAAAGTCGACAATCAAGACAAAGAAGCAACAAACATTCTATGAATACCTTCTTGCTCCACTTATGGTTAAAGAAAAATGGGAATGTGAAAATTCAAAAGGGGATTTAACACAAGAAGAGCTCTCTCAAAGCCAAACAGATCCTGCAGAGTATTGGAAAATGAGTGTGAAACTTCGGCTTCAGATGTTGAATAATGCTATCAATACATACCACTTTAAGAATTCTATAACTGAGAAAATTGTTGAAGAGAATGATGATATTCAAAAGGATAATAAGGACTTGCAAAAACAAAACAAGAAGTTGGAAAAAAAAAAGAATTGGAAAAACATAAAAGTGAACTAAAGAAGAAGAACACTGTGTTAAGGCAACAAAAGAAAAAATGGGAAGAAGAAAAGAATGAATTGAAAGAAAAGAGTAAGGGACTGCTGAAGGAGAAGAATGACCTTGAATGGCAGCAAGAAAAGTCTTATAAGAAGCAGTGTGAATTAAATGCAATAAACAAGAAATAAATAAAAGAGAAATTTCAAGTTCTAAAAGCAGAGAAGATTTCTCTAGAAGAAATGGTGAATAAGCAACAAGAAGAAATTTTTGTGCTAAACAAGACTTTGGGTTTCATCAATGAGGTTGAAACAGAAAAAGAAAAGAAAACTAAAAACCTGTTCATCAAGATTCTACTACTGATTCTGCAACTAAAAGCGAAACTGTTAAAAATAGGGACAAAGTCGTAATCGCTTCTGATCAGGAGGTAGATATCCAGTCAAAACAGGTTCTGCAAACTCCAGAAAAAAAAAGTACCAACAGAATCTCAAACACCTGTTCAACCTCAAACTTGAACAATGGTCCGACGCATCAAGCAAAAAGCCAGAAGATAAAATAGGGATAGCATTTCTATTACACTACCATGGAGAAAACAAGAGAATCAAATGTGTGGAAAGACCATCCAACATACTTTCTCCTATTCATAATGGACAAAAAAACCATCAACCTTTTCTGGGAAAAAGCACCATCGTAAGAAAATTTTACAATTAAATCTATAATTTCTATACTTCAAAATACTAATTTTGCATTAACATATGTCTATGTATATTGTATTTCAAGGACATATATTGGTCATCAACTGCAAATGAGCTCAACTATTATGACAATATTGTGATGAAAGAAGATATGGATGGATTCCTTGGAGATGACAGAGTTACAGATACTATGATTGATGCACACAACTACATTCTCAGGGAACAAGAAAACAATTTGGATCATCAAAACTTCTACTTCTCAGTCATTCTCTTTGTAAGTTATAAATATTGAATTTAGATAAAATATTTTGAATGTCATTAAAACTGCATGCTGAAGTTTCATACATGATAGGAGCATATTTATGCAACTTAGTTAGCTTGTTTTCTTGCATTTATGTAGTTAGTTTATGCTTATTATAGTGTTTTAAGCTATTTTCGTGTGTTTGTAGGGTCAAATGGCAAAAGTGGCAAGAAAGTGCATTTTAGATCATTTTGAAGCAGTTTTGGGTTTGAAATGGATAGCTTACTTATGGAGCAAGGTGGATGGACGAATTTGAAGTTCAAAAGAGGCTAGAAACATGCTACAAATCTGGAGAAACAAATTCAAGACAAAGAAGATAAGGAAAGAGCAAGAAACATGGAACATTATCCCAAACATTATCCAAAACCTTATCTTATCTTATCCAAACTACCTTATCTTATCCTAACCTTATCCTAATCCTATCCTACCTTATTTTCAGCTACAAAGAGGGACTCCTACTTATATTAGAACATCTAGAACCTGATTTCTAGAAGCCATAAATCCTTTCCTAAAAACCTGTCGTGTTCTCCCTTCTAGAAATAGTTATATTTAAACCTGCCGCACCTCACTTATCCTTCTCCTCCCTGGAATCTGTATTAGAAGTCCTTATCCTTGGTGATTTGGAGTCCCAATCCACTCCTTCGCAACCTTGCACTTCAGCCCTATAAATAGAGCCCTTTGCCGCACACTTTAATCACACATCCCTCCACCACAATTCGCACCACAATCCTTCACCATAATTCACAACCACCACTCATCCATCACTCAGAACCTTATGCAGCAGCAAAGAAGGAAGAAGAAGAAGACCCTTGAGCCGTGCCTTACCATTCAAGCTTGGATTGCTGGAGCGTTTATAGGTGTATTCTATCTTTTGTTAGTTCAATATTTAATTTAAATTATCTTTGTTTTGTTGCAAACATGAGGAGCTAAACTCGTTTTAGCTAGAGGCGAATTCAAAGCCATGAACATATATGTTTGATATGAATTGATTACCTTCAGTTATTATTCATAAATCGTGAATGCAATTTGCTTAACTGTTTGATTCAGAACTTATTCTTGTATGTTGATTAAGAGGGCTCGCTTAGTTTGCATGCATGAATTTGATGCTAGAATATAAGGGAGTTTCACCTAATCGTTATGAACTTATATTCATAAGTAGTGGAGGTTGCTAGTCACGATCGCGTTAAGCAAAATTCTTGGCAGGAGTATCATGCAGTCATAGTTACGAATGCCTTGTCAATGCTTATGATTTTCATAGAACGTAATGATCTTTGATATGTATCTCTATTATGCAGTTCATGTAGGGAACTTGATAAGAATAATTTGGTTGAGGCGCAGAGTCCAATTCAATGAACTTAGGAAAATCTGAAGGTTAATTAGTGCAGTTCACGGTTAATCTGGGGCATTGTCATTCATGGTTTATTGGAATAATAACTGGAAATCAATTTATATGCATATGTGTCACATGTGGAGAATGACCCTCTAGCTAGCCATTCATCCATAAAACTACCCAATTTCGTTCAAGTTTAGTTTAGAGTCTTTAATCTGTTTGTTTAAGTTTAAATTCGTCCAAAACCCAATCCCCCTTTATATTTCGTGTCATATTAGTTAGAATTTTTCCAAACTTAGTTCTTTTTAGTATTTTGAGTCAAGTTTAGTTAGAATATCGTTCAAAGTAATCCCTAGTGTCTAGTTTGAGTCAGTTTGATTTTTGTGTTGTTTTGAGTCATTCTAGTCAGTTTTGAGTCATAGGAGTCTAGTTAAGTGTTTTTAAGACTAGTTCTGTGTTTTTGAGTCATATTTGTGTAGATTAGCAGCCCTAGTTAATCCCCGGCCTAGAACGATCCCTACTTTCTTATACAACAGCTATCTTAATAGGGTTTAAGTTTGTGTGTTAGTTTTCTAACTCATCAATACACATGTCCACACTGATGATTCATACTGATACTGCATACTGATTGTCCATATAATAATTATATTATGGATGAACAGATGAACTTCACCAGGGATGAAAATGACGAAGCCAAGATGAAAGCATTAAAACACAATTTGGGGGAACAATTAAACGAACAAATGGGAGTTGCGCGAAAAATCTTTATACATCTTCTAAATCACGAACACTACACATTGCTTATGTTCAACACAGAGGATAGGCGTTTCAATTTTTACAACTCTTATAGAAAAAAACCTTCAAGAAGGTTAAACAAACATGCACAATGACAATGCATATAAAGTGGTAAGTCTAAATTCAGTATCACTTATATTTTAGTGATTTCCTAGTACATTTTTCAAACCTATGCTTAATCTGTATACAGGTCAAAATGATTGAAGAATGGTACAACAATAGAAATAGGTTATTCCATTTGCCATTGAATGAAAGGAAAAGTTCAATAAATGACTACATCTGAAGGAGCCCTACAAATGCAACTTTTGAGATGGATAAAGATAAACAATGTCCAATCCAGCTTGGCTCGTAAGTATAATTGTGTATTTTGATTGTTTAATTGAATTAGTGTTCTTGCTTACATATTTATGGTTAAACTAATTGTTGCAATGAATAAGATAGTAAAATGATTATGACTAAATATTAATGTTGTTAGAATTCTTAAAATTTGTTGATTATGTGTAAATGTTCGGTGACAAAATGATTGTACACCAATTATTAGATTCCATATAATACTAATGCTGCATACTGAATGAGTCTACTATAACTGATGTTGCATATTGAAGTTATATATTCTTCCATAACTCAAGTTGTATACTTATTCTGCTTTAACTGATGCTGCATGATAATTCTATTAAACTTGATGTTGAATGCTGATTATGCAAATTTATTTTACAGAGATGATTGTGGTGTTTTTGTGTTGTACTACATTCGAACAATAGCAAAAGGTGAACAAATGAAAAAGTCCTTAACCAAGCAGGAAGTCAACTGTCTGCGCCGTGATATTGCATCTTAAATAATACATCATAGATTGAGCTGGAGCATGAAGTTTGAGGAGGAAAAACAAGCAGCTGAAGTAAAGGACAAACAAAAATCATCTTGAAAAAAAAAAAAAAAAAAAAAAAACTGGACTTCTTACATTTCAATTGTTATGAACTTTGATATTTAAAATGACATTGTTATAACTCACTTTTGCAAAAAAAAATTATATATGTTTTTCAAATGTTACATTTCTTTTTTAATCTATCAATTTCAAATGTTACATAATTTTTTTCAATCTGTTTATTTATTTTCTCCATGATAGAAAATTTGCAAAACTAGGAATAGCAAGCTTCTCCCAATAACTCCTTGTTTAAAGAAGGTAGAAACTTACGGATCGGAAATCCGACGTACGGATCTTCCCGAATTGAGTTTGTAAGTTCATAAAATAAAATGTGAATCGCCACTTGGTTTTGGCAATTGGCGGAGATCCGACCGTTAGATCGTAACGAAATTCTAGTATGTTGCTCTAGGAGCATAATGTGCATCTTGGGAAGTTACGGATCGAAGATCGGAGTTACAGATCTTCCGGATCAAGTAAGTGGGGCTGTGGACCCTACCGTCGATCGTTGATCGACGGTTGACTTTTGACTTTTGACTTTTGACTAAAGATCTTAAATGATTCTAGAATATCCTTGAGGATATGTTTTGATGCGATATACATATTCTATGGTTAAGAGTTCTAAGTTGTAGTTTGATATTTGTTTTAGGCGCCGAACGTTTTGGGACGCCTCAATGTTCATGTTAGGGAGCCGTAGCGCGGACTCCAGGTGAGTGGGCTTTTGTTTTCCGTATATACCTATATACTACGTGTTTTTCCCAGAAAGTGCATTTAAAATGCTTTTATGAATGAAATGCCATGTCAATACCTATATACGTCTGATTATGCATAATGAAATGGGTATGCATTATGAAATAGTTATGCATTATGAAATGGTTATGCATCATGGAGTGGTTATGCATCATGAATTTGTATGCGCATGATTGTTGGTGATGTGGATGCTCAGGTCAGTTCAGGTAAGACTCTGCGTGTTTAAATAAAAGTTGAGTTATGACGAGATTGACGAGATTGTTGATATGCATCGATAGCTCATAAACCTGCACCCCGGTGTTAGTGCTCCCGCCCAGAGTTAGGGGCCAGTCTTTCACGTGATGTTCACCTCCCGCACCATACGTTCATCTTGGATCCAAGTTAGGTGCATAGTCTTGTCGTATAGACCACTTTCAGTGGGTTCGACTCGTAGGTGACCCGCGATCATTCGCACAGTCTTCACGTGATTGTAGCACTAGAGCGTACTATATTACACCCAGTCTTGTCGTATAGACCACCTTGAGTGGGTTCGACTTGTGTGCAGGATATATATTATGATGAGATATGTTGAGATTGATTATGGGCTATAGTTCCAGCCGTGCTGATCACACGGTGGACATGTTATTATCTATGATGAGTTTATTTCATCTGATTTACTTACCTGATGAGTTAGTGGCATGGCATGGCATATTCATGATTATATTGGCATACTAGTATGATGATGTTTTTAGATGTGTTTCGGTATATGTATATACTATTTTTCTGGGAAAGTATACAGGTTTTACGGCAAGGGGTTATAAATGTGATTTTTGAAATGATTTTCGAAAAGACTTTGTTTTTGCCCACTCACACTTTTGTTTTGCGCCCCTCCAGGTTCTAGGTAGCATTGTTGGTGGTATCCGAGGCAGCAGCAGCTATTCTGACAGAAATTCACCCAAGTAGGACCCTTGGGACGTTTTTATTTTTAGTACTCCTTATGTTCGACTGCACCTAGACAATTATGCTCTGATTGTGTATTAACACTTCTTCAGCTTTGTTTTTATTTATTCGTATTTCTTCTTATATTAATGCTTCCGCACTGTGCACATGGCTACGTCACCTTCACGTGACGGCCAGCATGCCTCGATCTCGGTCGGGGTGTGTCAACTGATGTTGCACAAAATCTTTCAAAAATGATGAAACTCTTAGAATATTCTATAAAATTGATGCTGCACAAATGATAATAAAAAAAATGTATAAACATTGATGATGCACAAATATATGTAACACAAATGCTACACAAAATGCCAAAAATGATTCAATAATCCATTAACTGGTTGATAATATATTGTCCTTTCAATAAATCAATGTCAATCGATTCTTTGTGATTATATAAAACTGATGCTGCACAAGTATTACATTGAAAATTATTAAATATTTATGGGGGGTTCCCCCAACCTCTCCCCACCCCTCCCCCCCCCCAAAAAAAAAAAACTTTTGCTAACTGATTCTGCAAGATTTTATAAGCTGATGCTACACAAGTATTGCGTTGAAAATTATTAAATGTTTATGCCCCAACACCCCCCCCCCCCCCAAAAAAAAAAAAAAACTTATGACAACTTATTCTGCACGATTCTATGAGCTGATGCATCATAAATATTAATAACCTTCGCCAAATACTAAACTAATTCATAATTCATTCCAATTCTAACAAATATACATGATATTATACTGCAAAAAACAAAAAGAACTTCAATGAAAACAAAAGCAGCACAACGAAAAATCACCTTCGCCAAACACTCGATCAAATAAAAACTGAATCAAAATCTTCAAAACTAAAAAACCATGCCTGCAAAAAACAAAAACAATCCAAAAAAACTCAATGCGACCAATAAAAATTTGAAAAATCAGAGACTCGTTTCAAAATCTAAACCGAAATAAATTCAAAAACACACAAACACTTCAAAAAAAATCTGAATCGGAACATATAAAATTCAGAGAGATACACTTACCTTCGAAGAAAACTTGAGAGATAAAATTCAAAGAGAAAGAAAAATAGCAGAGAAACGAAATAAAAATTGAATGATTCGAATAGAAGAGAGTAAATCTTAAGCTATATTTCCGTCAATCTCTGCCAATCACGTTTAATAGAAAAATGAAGGGTAAATATGTAACTCCGTTTCTAACGGAAAAACAGGACATGATGTCATCTTACGCGGGTTTAAAAAATATCCCTCTTTGAAATGTTTAAAAACTGTAGTCTCAATATATAATTAAGTATTGAAAGTATACTCTAAGTATAATTTTTTTTTTTATTGCTCAAACTTTTTTGTATTATTTTAATTTTTTTGGTGAGGCCATGGCCTACCACATTATCATTTAACATAAAACTTAACGGTTAAATTAACGAAAGTATGATTTTTAGGAAAAAAAATTGGAACTTTAAGTATGAAGATGAGAGGAAAAAAATAGCATTTGATAAATAAAAAATTAAGAGTAATAAAGTAAAAGTAATAAAGTGAGAATTACTTCTACTCATTTAAATTGTTTGTCTGTTTGAAAATCTAACCGACCCTGGTCTTCCCAAACGTCTCCCTCCCTCCCTCATCTTTTTCTGCAGCAATAGTTATAAGTTATAACAAAAAGCTTAAAAATGCTTTCTCTCTCTGCGTCCGCCACCCAAACAATAGAAAACGTTATTTTCCATTGTCTCTCTCCTCCCATCATGCCTTGAAATTTAAAAGCCCACCCACACCCAGACAGTCTGTATATGCACTCTCACTCTACAGCCGCCAATAGCCCTGCGTGCTTCTGCTTCCTCACCTTTCATATCGACGAATAAAAGCAACCCCATTCCCCGACTCTCTCTCCCTCTCTCTCTCTCTCACTATTTCTCTCTTTCTTTCTTGTCTCTGCATTTTAAGCCTTCTACTTTTCAAGAGATTTTTCAATGTCCCGTCACACGAGACGGTACACCACGTGTCTTTATGTAAATGGTTGGATATGTGTGTTAAAAGATTAATAACTTAAAAATTAAAATTTTCCACCACTTACATAAAAACACGTGGTGTACCATCCGTGTTCCCGTCCCAATTAAAATTTTACCTACTTTTCTCCTCCCTCACTCCTCACTTCCTCTTTCGGTTTTCTTGCAAACACAGATTATACAAGCTAACCAAAAGTGAGTTTTTCCTTTAATTTCTCTCCAATCTTTTGCTTTCTTTTCTGTTTATTTCTCCATTTGATTCACCAAGTAAAGGATACAACTCCAAATCTTTATTGGGTTCCATTTGGTTTTAGTTTACCAACTGTTTTTTAAACGCTTCTTTCAGGAAGAAAAAAACACCACCATTTTCTTGCGCAGCAAACACAAATGGCAGATAAGGACCCGGATATTCGCTCCCACAAGTTCCCTTCTGCTTCTCAGGTACTAGGTTAACCAACCCATGTTGTCAAATTTCCATTACTTTGTCTCTCTGCCTTCAAACATTTACTTTATTTTTATTTTTTTACAGGTGTTGGAAGAGCTTAGAGAGCTATGGGGGATGGCGTTTCCCATAACGGCCATGAACTGTTTAGTGTTTATCCGAGCCGCGGTGTCAGTCCTATTCCTGGGCAGGCTTGGAAGTCTAGAGCTAGCCGGTGGCGCACTGTCCCTCGGCTTCACCAACATCACCGGATACTCTGTCCTGATGGGACTGGCATCCGGCCTTGAACCTGTTTGCAGCCAAGCATACGGCAACAAGAACTATGACCTCCTCTCCCTCTCCCTCCAGCGCATGGTTTTAATCCTACTCCTGGCCGTAATCCCCATCAGCCTCCTCTGGATTAATCTCCAGCCCATCATGGTTTTCATGGGACAGGACAAGGCCATCACTGCAATGGCCGCCACCTACTGTTTGTATTCTCTCCCGGACTTGTTGACAAACACGGTTTTGCAGCCTCTGAGGGTTTTTTTGAGGTCGCAGAAAGTGACCAAGCCCATGATGTACTGCTCTATGATAGCTGTGGCGTTTCACGTGCCTCTGAACGTGGTTTTGGTAGTGGTGATGGGGCTGGGAGTGCAGGGGGTGGCGGTGGCGTCGGTGCTGACGAACCTGAACATGGCGGTGCTGATGGCGGGGTACGTGTGGTGGAGGTGGAGGAAGATGGAGATGAGATGGACAGCTGGGATTGGAGATTTGTGCAGTGGGATTGGGCCGCTGGTGAAGCTGGCGATACCCAGCTGCTTGGGGATATGTTTGGAGTGGTGGTGGTATGAGATCGTGACTATCATGGCTGGATATCTGCCGAATCCCACGCTGGCGGTGGCTGCCACCGGGATTCTTATTCAGACCACTAGCATGATGTACACGGTCCCCTTGGCCCTTTCTGGCTGTGTTTCTGCTAGGGTAAGTTCCCAACTTCCCTTCCTTGTTTTTCTTTAGGGTTTAGTTTTTTTTTTTGTTTTTTTTGTTTTTTTTTTATTTTAGTATATTGATATTTTTGCACTAGGGAAATGGAGAGTTCAGTTACAGCCACACAACGAATTCACCATCCACGAGATTCGAACTTAAGACCTCTCACTTTCAAGTGAAGACGAATACCATCAGACCGTAGTATTGAGTGGTAGGGTCTAGTTGGTTAACCAATTGAGTTACACACATATCTGTACTGTTTTTTTCCTTGCTTTTTGGGCAACTTGGTATGAGAAGGAACAAAAAGGACAGAATTAATCTTAGGTTTAAGTAAATTAAGTGACTAGTTATTGACACTTCCGAGAAGTCTACATGCATGATTTGCCCTCCCAACACCAATTATAGCATTCGTGGGTCAAATTCAACGAAATTTCTCTATTCAATGTACTAGCTAGTTTTAAATATAATCGATTTTTTTCCTCAATGCTAAAATATGTCTCATCATCCCTTTCTTTTGACAAACGCATGTTCGAATCTGCATCTCGTACTATACATGTAATTATAACACAATGAGGATTCTAGTGCTGTAGCTGCTGTTTTTTTATACTTGAAATTCGTTATATAGAGTCTAAAGTTGGTTTAAATTTATATGCAACAAAGATTTATGTGAACTTGTATATCTAGTATAGTTAGAATGTCGTCGTGTTCTAGTCTCAATTTTATGGGTGAACAGTCTCATTGGTCCCCCTTAAAACAACATTCGATGCTCTTATTATAATATTTGCAACACTGCCAAATGCCAAGACAAGTACAATTCATTGTTTGCAGAATAAATTCTCCGGCTTTTACGATTCTTCAGAATATTTTATATTTTAGAATTTTAATTCTTAAATTCTTACTTAAAGATACAAAAAAAGTTTAACACTAAGAATTTTTTAGTATAGAATATTTTAGAATACCATAAGATATCGAGATATTCCTACTTTTTGAAGTGGAAATTAATAAGCGCTTTTTTTATTGTGAAAGATATGCCGTCATTATCTATGAGGGGGATTGCATCACTTATATGGAACCAGATAGGTCACACATAGGACAAAATTAGTATAAGACACGCAAGTACTTGTGTTTTGCTACCCAATTCAATTGCCTCCTTTTTTTGTTAAAGCTTCCCTCCACTTTCTGCGAGACCATCCAGCACCAGCAGCCCCATTTCTTCCCTTAGATGTATTGTATACTATTAACACTACGCATTACGAACAATATCTGGGATTCTGGGTCCCATGAAATATCTGAAAATGTAGATTTTGTTAGTGGTATAGTAACGACCATAATCTTATATTCACAATGACATCCATATTCGAGCCTTGGAAATTTTGTCAACAGCTAACAGTTACGTGTGTGTGAACGATTGTTAGTATAGTTTTGCTTCTTATTATATATATGTTTGAATGTGATGTGCGCCCAAGTTTTGCAAGTTGGGAATGAGCTTTGGGTGTGGGACGCACAATCTTTATATTCACATTTCACAATGACATTTTTATATGAGCCGATATGAGCCGTGCTAGGGCACGGGAGCGTGACTGTCGTCCGTTGATAAAATATTATGGTTGACAATCACTTATGCAAGCGTTTTGCTTCTTATTATATATATGTTTGAATCTGCATATCTGTTTGCAGGTAGGGAATGAGCTTGGTTGTGGGAAGCCATACAAGGCGAAGTTAGCAGCGATGGTGGCATTGGGATGTGCATTTGTGATCGGCATCATCAACGTGACGTGGACGGTGATTTTAAGAGAGAGGTGGGCAGGCCTCTTCACCAAGGACGAGCTCGTCAAAGTCTTGGTTGCATCAGTCATGCCAATCATGGGGCTTTGTGAGTTAGGCAACTGCCCCCAAACCACTGGCTGTGGCATCCTACGTGGCACGGCACGCCCGGCTGTGGGTGCCCGCATTAATTTGTGGTCGTTCTACTTCGTGGGCACCCCTGTGGCGGTCGGACTTGCCTTCTGGCTCAAGGTAGGGTTTGGCGGGCTCTGGTTCGGGCTTTTATCTGCTCAGGTGGCGTGTGCTGTGTCCATTCTGTATGTTGTGGTGGCGAGGACTGATTGGGAGGCAGAGTCTTTGAAGGCGAAGATGCTGACCGGGATAGAAATGTGTGACTGCAAAAACGAAGGACAATGTCATGAGAAAGATGACGAAGAAAGCAAAGGATTATTGATGATGAACGGTGGAGATGGTTTTATTTAGAGGTTTTGTGTGGGATCTTCGTTGGAGACTCTACTTTTGTTGACCGTGCACTAGTAGTTGTAACAGTTTTTTATTTTATTTTTTATGTTGATTATTTGGTTGGTTGGATTTTAAAAAGGGGAAAGGATCATCTTCGGATTCTTCCCACCAAGTCCATCAAGGCACACAATCTGAACATTTGAAATTTGATCAAATGATTACAAATAGAAGTCCACTTTAAAAGTTATAATAAATTTAGTCATTTGATCAAATTTCAAAAATCTGAATTGTGTGTCTTGGTGGAAAGGATCTCCTTTCCTTTAAAAAGCTAGAGTTTTGATGGGCATTGCAGTTTGCAATGTGTCACTCGCCCGCCAGGGTTCAGCCAGGTTTAAATATGGCCTACAGTCCTACTTTTAGGATTTTTTTTGGGTCCATAGCAACTGTATTATTTGGGTCTAAGACGGAGAAATTCTTAAGTTTGGTTGCTCAGACAATATCTCTCACATACGATTACAGACACTAAACAAGATTACAGACACTAAACAATGGGGCGATCCAAGACAAGATTTACATGGTTGTGCATGTTGCCGTATACAACGGGGGAATAGAAGAGCTTCTCCATGGAGACCCTAGCCAAAAGTAGAGACTTGGGGAACAAATAGTAGTTCATCGGGCATGGGAGACGAGCCATTTACACTTTGGGGGGAAGATGGAGTGGATCCTTCACTCGTTTGTCGCGATAAATATGATGGGAGTACAATTTCTGAAGAACGTATATGATGTGAGAGGAGAGTTCGATTTTTAAAAGCATATGTGGGTGTTCAATTACTAGGGTTCAAGATGGATTGAAAATTCCAAATTCTGAATCCGAACATTTCCAATTCTAAAAAATTTCGAAAAAAATTGGAAATGGTAAGGGCAAATAGAGGAGAGAGAGAGAATGGAGAGGAAAACTCCCTACTATTATATTTTAAATAAGAAGAGTATAATCATATATATTATTTATTCTTGTCCAATCTAATTTATGTCATACACACATAGCGGTTTATAAATATCGTGAAAATTCAAAAAACAAAAAAAAAATTGAACGTTGGATACATAAAAAGTTTACAATTTTTTCTCAGTCTTGCAAAATGTAAGAGATTCGAAATATGTTCCGAAATTTTCGATAAATTCCTGTAATCCAAAATTCAAAAATTGAAACTAATATTTGGTTCCGAAACCTTTTTGGATTGGCATTCGAACGCTTGTTTCTGATCCAATCCTACTGAAAATCACCCCTATCAATTACTTATGGTGTTTTGGGGTAACTTTCTTGGGTGACTCATACATAAATTTATAAGTAGATGAGATTGTCGATCAACAAGACCGTTCGCTCTTTTAATTCTACTATTTTGGGTAAAGATATTAAACAGAGAATTTACGAACAAGTTTGTCAATCAAGTAATCTTAATTTGAGCACAACACAATAACTATTGTAAACCAAGCTACATAAGAAAGCCTTCCAAGATTTGTCATTTCCCAGGTCTTTGGTGAATAGCTATGTTAGGTTTAGCTCGTCAAATTAGTGTCCTTTTCTGTTTAGGTGCACCGATTCCTTTCCTAAAAGGGCTAGGAAAGAATCTTAGTTTCCTTATTCAAGTTAGATTAGGAAACCTAGAAGTCTATTTGGAATTGGAAAGGAAGTCTAATTTCCTATTCCACTTAGAATAGGAATTATAATCTGTAAATGACATGTAAATCTGCACCCTATGCCTATAAATAGGGTGCGGCAAGCTTTAGAATTTAAGGGGAGAAAACAGCCAGAGACAGCCGAGAGGTTTGGGATTAGTTCTAGGGTCTGCAAAAGTTCTGTAATCTCTATTATTAATCAAAGAAGCGGTGATTTCTCTACCTAGAGAAATCACAACTGGACGTAGGCAAAAGTTCTGCCGAACCAGTATAATTCTTGTGTGTTTCTAAGTTTTTCTAATATTTGCCAAAGTTTAGTCTATTGCTGTTGGTTACATCAAAGAACAAGATCTAGGGGTGTTTTTCAACAATTGGTATCAAGAGCTAAGTTCAAGGTGTTCTACGATGTCAAAAGGGAAGATGAATGCGGATCAAGGACCTGCGTTAAAGCCCTTTGACGGCAAGGATGACTTTACGGATTGGCAAAGGATGATGAAGAACGTACTGATACAGCAAGATTTGGATGATGCACTCAATGGTGAGAAGCCGGCAAACATGACAGAAGCAGCATGGATTAAGGTTCTCAAGAAAGCCAAGAGTTCCATCGAGATCCATCTCACAAGATCAGTTCGGTCACACATCACCGAAAAGATGACTGCCCAAGAAGCATGGGAAAAGTTGGAGAATGTTTATATGGGCAAAACCGTGTCCAATAAACTTTTTCTAAAGGATGAACTATTCGGACTTCGATTAGAAGAAGGAGGTGATATTGAAGATCACGTATGCAGATTCCAGAATTGCATAGCTAATCTTCAAAAGGTCGAAGAAACTTACAAAGATGATGATATGGCTATCATCCTGCTGAGGTCTCTACCTTCATCTTTCAAGCATTTTCGAACAACTCTAATGTTTGGAAAAGAGTCCCTGAAGCTTGAAGACATAATTCAAGCTCTTCAGTCATATGCTAAACTGGATGATATAACTGAAAGCTCTCAAGGCCTTTATGTCAAAGGCAAGGAGAGGGGGCGGGAAAAGACAAGGGAAGAGAAAAACAGCAACAGAGGTAGGTCAAAATCCAAGAAGAAAAAGGAAAAGAAGGAAGGTTGCTTCGAATGTGGTTCAACCGATCATTGGAAGAGGAACTGCAAGATTTGGAAAGAGAAGAAAGCTAAGATGGAAGGAAGCTCAGGATCAGCTAGTGCAGTCATCGAGCATGAGAGTGACAGGGAACTTCTTTCAGTAACATCAGGCTCCAAAGCTTTCGCAAATTGGATTTTGGATACCGGATGCACCTTTCATATGTGTGCAGTAAGAGAATGGTTCGATACTTACAAAGAAGTCAGCAGCGGGGAAGTTTTAATGGGAGACGATTCTTCATGTCCTGTAAGAGGAATCGGCACTGTTCGAATCAGAATGTTCAATGGGATGATACGAGCTTTGGGGAACGTCAGGTATGTCCCTAGACTAAGAAAGAATTTGATTTCCTTGGGTACTTTAGATGAGGCCGGTTATGGGTACAAGTCTAAAAAAGGAAGACTCAGGGTAACCAAAGGATCGCTAGTGGTAATGCAGGGTGACCTACAACCCAATAAGTTGTATAAGTTGATTGGGACCACTATAGTGGGGAGAGCAGCTGTTTCTGTAAATCAAAGTACAGACGACAAGACAGAACTATGGCATCATAGGCTCGGTCACATAAGCCAGAAGGGATTGCAAGAATTACACAAGCAAGGCCTGTTGGAAGGCGTGTCATCTTGCAAACTGGACTTTTGTGAATACTGTGTTCTCGGGAAGCAAAGAAATGTATCATTCGCAAGTAGCAGTGCAGATAACCGAAGCAATGAGCAACTCAGCTATATTCACTCAGATGTTTGGGGCCCTGCACCAACTAAATCAAATGGTGGAGCCAGGTATTTTGTTACTTTCATGGATGATTTTTCTAGGAAGGTTTGGGTTTATTTCATGAAGCAGAAATCCGAGGTTTTTGCAAAGTTCAAGGAATGGAAAATAGAAACCGAGAATCAAACTGGAAGGAAGATCAAGTACCTAAGAAGTGACAATGGAGGTGAATACACAAGTAATGAGTTCACCAATTACTGCAAGCAGGAAGGCATCACAAGGCACTTCACAGTAAAGAAGAATCCCCAGCAAAATGGAGCTGCTGAGAGAATGAACCGAACTCTCATAGAGAGAGAGAGAGGAGCATGCGATTTCATGCAGGATTGCCCGATAGTTTTTGGGCAGAGGCTGTTAATCATGCAAGTTATTTGATTAACAGGTCACCATCTACAGTTCTCGGTTTTAAGAGTGCAGAAGAGGTATGGTCTGAGAAGCCAGTGGATTATTCCAAGCTCAGGGTATTCGGCTATAGTGTTTTTGCACATATTCCAAGTGATGAAAGGTCCAAGCTCAAACCAAAGTCTATACATTGCATATTCTTAGGTTTTGAGAAAGGAGTTAAAGGTTTCAAGCTTTGGGATTTCAACAACAAGAAAAAGGTTGTTAGCCGAGATGCTGTCTTTGATGAGACAACCATGCCTCTGAATAAAGTCGAGAGCAGTAGGGAGAAGAAGGACGATGCTGAAATTGAAGCAACAAAGATTCCGTTAATCAGTTCAGATGAAGAAGAAGCTCAGGTGGAGCAAATTGAGCAAGAGGCCGAATCTGATGGTTTTGAGGAAGAAGAAGAGCATCAGCATTGTTCACCAGTTAGGAATCAGGTGGAGCAAGAAACAGGGCAGATTGAAGGCACTTTCATCGGCCAGACATCCCAAAGGGTTCGAACTCCAACCAATAATCCACCTGCATTCCAGAGATGCATAGCACTGGACAAACCTAAGCGAAACAAGAAGAAACCTGACAGATTTGGGTTTGACCAGGACGAAGTTAATTATGCTCTTAACATTAGTCAAGGAGATCCAACTACTTATCGAGAAGCTATAGCAAGTGATGAGCGAGATAGTTGGATAAGTGCTATGACAGAAGAAATGGAGTCTCTTTATAAGAACTCTGTTTGGGAGTTGGTTCCTAAGCCCAAAGACAGAAAGCTAGTTGGATGCAAGTGGGTATTTAGAAAAAAGGAAGGACTACATGAACAAGATGCCGTGAGGTTCAAAGCGAGGCTTGTGGCTAAGGGGTACTCACAAAAGGAAGGGGTGGATTATGATGAGATCTTTTCACCTGTAGTCAAGCATACTTCTATCAGATTGCTTTTAGCAATGGCAGCTCAGCATGACATGGAGATTGAGCAGATGGATGTGAAGACAGCGTTTCTTCACGGGGATCTAGAGGAGATGATTTTCATGGCTCAACCAGAAGGGTTTGTTGAATATGGGAAAGAGAACCTAGTATGTCAGCTAAAGAAGTCCCTATATGGCCTGAAACAGTCTCCAAGACAGTGGTACAAGAGGTTTGATTCATTCATGCTGAAAATCAATTTTAGAAGATGTTTATATGATTGTTGCGTGTACTATCATGTGTTCCAAGATGGGATGATCATATTGCTATTACTATATGTGGATGACATGCTAATTGCTTGTCAAGACAAGTCTAGAATTCAAGACTTGAAGAAGATGTTGAGCGAGGAGTTCGACATGAAGGATCTAGGTGCTGCACAGAAGATCCTTGGCATGGAAATTCAGAGAGATAGGACCGCTGGAAGGATCTGGATATCACAAGCCAAGTATATTCAGAAGGTTCTTGAGAAGTTCTACATGCAAGAAGCAAAGGTAGTTTCGACTCCTTTGGCGGCTCATCTTAAGTTAAGTGGGCAACAGTGTCCTCAGTCCGAGGAAGAGCAACAAGTAATGGAGAAGGTGCCTTATGCTAATGTCGTGGGCTGCCTCATGTATGCAATGGTATGCACACGTCCCGACATAGCTCAAGCAATCAGTGTCGTTTCCAGATACATGGCAAATCCAGGAAAGCAACATTGGGATGCAGTCAAGTGGATTTTGCGTTATTTGAAGGGTTCTTGGCGACAGAGGATTATGTTTGAGAAGCAAAAAGAAAATGCAGGTGTGTTAGGATATGTGGATGCCGATTATGCAGGGGACTTGGATAAGAGAAGGTCAACTTCTGGTTATGTGTTTACATGCGCAGGAGGACCAATTAGTTGGAGGGCACTACTGCAACCAATTACAGCTTTGTCGACCACAGAGGCAGAGTATATTGCATTGGCCGAAGCTGGAAAGGAAGCAATTTGGCTTAGTGGCTTGGTAAGTCAAATGGGAATCACTCAAGATTGTGTGAAGCTTAAGTGTGATAGTCAAAGTGCCATTCACTTGGCGAAGAATCAGGTTTTTTCTGGAAGATCAAAGCACATTGAAGCAAGGTATCACAGAATCAGAGATTGGGTGGAGTCTAAGGAAATTTGGATTGAAAAGGTTCATACGGATGATAATGTCGCAGATTTCCTTACAAAGACAGTGCCGGCCAAGAAGTTCAAGCATTGCTTGAACTTGATCAATCTCGTTGATTGATTAAAGAGGAGCACCTCCTCACTTGAGGTGCAATAAGGCAAGAAGAAGATTGCCAAGGTGAAGACTCTTGAAGATTTCCAGAGCTGCTTCAAGATGGTTCAAAGATACTCTGGGGTGCAACGATCAAGACTTGGTTTGACTCACCAAGGTGGAGATTGTTAGGTTTGGCTCGTCAAATTAGTGTCCTTTTCTGTTTAGGTGCACCGATTCCTTTCCTAAAAGGGCTAGGAAAGAATCTTAGTTTCCTTATTCAAGTTAGATTAGGAAACCTAGAAGTCTATTTGGAATTGGAAAGGAAGTCTAATTTCCTATTCCACTTAGAATAGGAATTATAATCTGTAAAGGACATGTAAATCTGCACCCTATGCCTATAAATAGGGTGCGGCAAGCTTTAGAATTTAAGGGGAGAAAACAGCCAGAGACAGCCGAGAGGTTTGGGATTAGTTCTAGGGTTTGCAAAAGTTCTGTAATCTCTATTATTAATCAAAGAAGCGGTGATTTCTCTACCTAGAGAAATCACAACTGGACGTAGGCAAAAGTTCTGCCGAACCAGTATAATTCTTGTGTGTTTCTAAGTTTTTCTAATATTTGCCAAAGTTTAGTCTATTGTTGTTGGTTACATCAAAGAACAAGATCTAGGGGTGTTTTTCAACAAGCTAACCTGCAAAAACAGCCAGCAAAGTGGCTGTATAGCTTGCCGCTGTACTTTCGCATGCAAGAAGAATGATCGGCTAACACAACTGCAAACAAGCTGAAATGTAGGAAAGGAACGATGCTTTGTTCCGAAAACAACCAACTAGAGGGCAGAAAGTCTCCTGCTTAGAACAATTTCTGCTGGCAAACTGAAGTCACCGCTCACCACCATATATAGTCGCACTGACAGAACCCGAACCCATGTCCTTCGCGATTCCTAGAAAATATAACAAGCATGTACTTTTCAGTGCACCAACTAATAAGACAAGAAAGAGCAAATGAAACTCTCTACGCATTTCACTTCAATGACAAATACTACTAAATTTTTTTATGGATTATATGCTTATGCTGTATTACAATTACGTTATACATATCTTCGAAGCACTTACTCAAACTTAACTTCTCTAACAGGCCTCAACCACAACTTTAATGTTATAGGGAAGTGAAGAGAAACAATCTGCATTTTCGACCCCTACCATGACAAATTTCCAGACCTAGAATTCATACCTCAGGAACTACCTTAGCCTTCCAAATCAAAGGACAGGGTTGGAAAGTGGAAAGAGAACTGTCACATGACTCTAAAACATGATTTGCACAAACAATTGAAAGCCAAAATCCAGCTCAAAGGAAGAAACTAGCAGATTGACAATATAGCAAAAGGCATGACATGAAAGGCGGAGATCTATATAAATGACTACACGAAACAAATAAAGGTGATTAGCCAACTTTTCTCCCAAACATAACCTTTCCCCATAACCTGACAGCAAGAAGAAAATGGACTATAGCATTGGAAGATGTCTTTCTCTAAGAACCCTCTGATGTAAAACCAGTAACTCTTGGCAACTGGGGTGGATTTCGTAGGGAGCGTAAGTAGGGTTCAAGAGAAGTGAAATAGATGAGCGGGAGAAATAGGTAGACTACATGAGAAGAACAGAAAAACAAACTGATAATCCATAACAGAAATTAGGGTATGTTTACTTACAAGGAATGAATCTGCAAGGAATGGATACCATTCCTATTCTTGTGTTTACTAACGAGAGGAATGAATAGGTGGGTCCTATTGGTTTTGGGTATGGAAACATGCCCTGAGGAGTGAGGATTGAGATAGAAGGGAAGACACAGAAAGAAGATACTCGGGGAGAAAAATCTGTTTATTCAAACATCCGAGACTGTCTTCCTGAATAAGAATGTAAGTATTTTTAAGCACCTCACCTTTCTCGAAACAGGACACTGAACATAATGAAAAATTGGGAGCTAATAGGTAAAGAGTAAACTGACGAAAACAAAAACAGAATAAGTAGCAGCCCTAGATAATAACAACCCTCGTCCATTCTGCATTACCTTTACTACTGATATGGCCTTCCCCACATAACATTTCTCATTCAATATTCCAGCGCACATGCCCCTATCCTTGGAATATGGAAGATAATAAATCGGCAAGATACTTAAAACTGCTGGTATCGAGAATAAACTTCCACCTCTTGAAATTTCTTCCCCCTTACAGTATACCCTCTACTTTCTCCATCATCAAACTGTAAAAACTATTTGACCACGGTTTACTTTGCATGTACTTTTAAATTGTTGAGGAGGGATTTTAGGATCAAGGTTTTCCTCAATAAAAGTGTTTTAACACTTTCCCGTGTGAAATTATGAATATCAACTTTTACAACAATAGTACAACTGGATCTTAAGAAATGAAGGGGAATAAAACGATAAACAGGAAAACAGAAATAACTAGCCAGAAAAAAGGGAACTCATTAAGAGAGGTATAAAAGTTGGAAAGCCATCCTACTATGCCCAATAGATCCACAAGTTGTGAACTGTTGTCTCATCAAAAGGAGAGCTAAAATAGAGGCATGCATAGTGGGAACACTAGGAATGCAATGCTTGTGCTGGGAAATATGTAAAAAGGCCTTTTGGATTTTGATGAAACTTCATCCTGTATGGCAAATGAAAAAGGAAAACAAAATATAAAGGTGAAACTAATTTGCAAGTTCCTCGCTTGAAGACATTTATCATGCCTCTTCCTTTTCTTTCATTCTATTTTAATAGATATTATGATGGAAAATCCAAAGATCCAACAAATGATAATATAATTTCAGATCAACAAAGCTTCTGTGGTCTAGTCATGCCAAGCTCCCAAAGAACTTTTAACTCTTACTGTCAGCAACATGGAAGTACTCTATTGCAGAGTTCCAACCACAACATCAAAGCTAACAGACTCAGAGATATTGATCAATATTTTGAAGAGTTTACACTCTTTCCCTAACCAAATTTTATACTAAGCGACAATGTCTTATGTCACTAATATTATTCTCAATTACTTTTAGCCATTTTCTTCTACTCACAATCAATATATATAACTAAAACCATTAAGTTATTATCCATTAGCTATTCCTTTAGTCTTCATGTGCTTCCAAGTGCAAAGTTATAATCAATCATAAAATCATTCAGCAGGTCAAGGTAATTATATATTTCAAAGCTAGTAACAAGGAAGATTTAGAACTTGATACAAACCTATCAAAATGTCGTAGCAGAAAAATTAGTTGAATCTTCTCTAAGCACTAGTGTTCTTCTCTGCTAATGACCTCCCCTTGCTTCGAGATAAATTCGATCTTCCTCTTGCATTCTGATGGATATCATGCCTCAAATGAGTTTGTGTTCCTCTAGAAGTCTCCGAATAGACCCCATCTCCGCTCTTACCAGGGTGTTGTCTACCAATCCTGCCCCTTTCGGAGTTTCTGGAAGGTTCTTTCACATCAAAATCAGATCTTCTAGGTCTTCTTCCGTCCGACCTTCCTCTTTGAGCATTTCTGGAAGGTGCTGTCCCATCAAAATCCGACTTCTTAGCTCTTCTTCCATCCGACCTTCCTCTTTCAGCATTTCTGAAAGGTGCTGTCCCATCAAAATCAGAGTTCCTAGCTCTTCTTCCATCTGACCTTCCTCTTTCAGCATTGCTGGAAGGTTCTTTCATATCATAATCAGATTTCCTTGCTCTTCTGCCGTCCAACCTTCCTCTTTCAGCATTTATGAAAGGTGCTTTCCCATCAAAATTAGACTTCCAACCTCTTCGTCCTCTGTTATTGATAGCATTTTGTTCAACGGTTGTCTCACTCTGATCTTCATCTTCTTCATCACTATCATCGTCAACATCATCAGACTCAACTTCATCATCGGATGAATCACACAATTCCCCTTCCTGCTGGTCCTCAGTTTCATCATCCTCTTCCTCTTCATCGTTTCCTTTAGCATGAATTACCTTCTTGTTTTCTTGAGTACTTTTACCTGGCACGCTGATCGTGTTACTTTCTTCCTTTACCGTGTTCATAAGGTGAATATACTGGCTTCTCATATTCGTTAATGGATGATCTTCAACAATCACACCCCTCTTATACCCCTCTCTCAAAACAACAGTATAAGTTCCTATCTTGTTTGACAAATAAAATATACCTGGGTGATTGTGTAATGCTTGCTTAAACCTCGACCGAAGACCCAAATGTTCTCCAAGACACAGGATATTCTCCCTGTCCGTCTTCTTCGGAACCAAAATATGCAGAAGCTCGTGCAGAACCGCGACCGCCCACTTATCTGATTCGTCACTCTTTGAAGAAAGATGAGCTGCATTTTCATATGGAGATACATAAGGCAACTTCTGCCACTCATCAAGCCACTTCTTGAACTTCTTATCCACCTCAAAACCCCTCGAAAACTCCGTAGGAAAAACAATTTGATTTTCCTCCTTTGAAGCAGAATCCCCACTCATTGCCTTCTTCTTCCTAGCAGAAGCCTTCTTCTCCATAGCTAAAGCTTTCTTCTGTATAACCGAACTTGCGAATTCATTTTTCCAATACACCAACTCCAAATCCCGCAAACTTTCGGACCCAGAAGCCGAACCTTTGCGAGCTACGGCATTAAAATAGTCCGGATACTCAGGGACTAAGGTTCTCTCAAAATCATGAGGAAGACCCAGATCCCATTTCAAGCGATCAATCACATTTAGGGGCAGTTTATTGGTTCTTACCAGCATTAGGAGCTTCAAAAGCCGGTCAGCAACGTCCTGCTTGTAGCTCTCACTCTGGTACATGAGCTCTTCTTCAGTGTCGAGATCGAGCACTTGGGCAGTGAGCCGGACATGGGGGTGGACTGCAACGCCGCCGGGGAGAAATTCCTCGAAAATCGAAGGGTATTTGCGGATGAATTCAATGGAGCGGGTGGGTATCATGAGAGATTCTCTGTTTTGAGCGATGATGGAAATGGGGAGGGACTTGGACGGCTCTGATTTGATGAAGTTCTTGATGTTGATCAGTGGCCTGAGGTTCTTCTCCCTCTCGACGGCGTGGTCGAGGCCTCGGTCTCGAACCCATTTTGTGGTGGTGGTGGCGTCGACGAAGAAGGTTCTGTGGAGGGTGTGGCGGTGGTGGGAGGACTGGGAATGTGATTTTGGGAGAGAGCGGCGGACGGCGATGTATATGGGAGACATTTGGTTCCTCGCTCTTCCGTTTGATGAGGGTTTAAGGAGGGTTTTGTGATATTGCAATTTTTTTTTTTTTCTTTGGTAAATTATATAAAACTACCTCAACAATTGGGATCATTAACATTTTCGTATTTTATCTTTAAAAAGTTTCAATGTTATACCTCATCTACGAATTTGTTGCAATGTCATACCTTCCACCAGTTTGTCTGTTAATTCTCTGTTAAATGCTGACTTGGTTTGAAGAGGAACCCATTCTTTATTAAAAAATTAATTCAATGGAACCCACTCTTTATTAAAAAATTAATTAATTAAATATTAAAAATTAAAACAAAAATCTTTTTTTTGGCATGGGGACCCACCCTTTCTTCCCCCGCCCCATTATCCCACCCAAAACCCAGATCCCTTCCCTCACCTTTTCTCCCCCCCCCTCCCAGACCCACCACCTTCTTCTCTTCTTCTTCTTCTTCTTCTTCTTCTTCTTCTTCCACATCCATCCGTGTCCCCCCCCAACCCCCAACCTTCCTTCACCACCCCATCGTCGCCCTCTCTTCCTCCATCTCCACCTCCCTCAATTTCACCCATGGATCCCCCTTCCCTCTGTCGATCTGCACCTGGATGCACGAAACGGCGACGTCGACCCGAACCCAGACAGGGTGTTTGTCGGGTCGAGCGTGTTCAAGAGCGACAACCCGACGAAGCAGGCAAGGTTTATTGTGCAGGCGGTAACGCACTTTCGGGACCCGGATGTGCTGGCAGAGATGAGCTGCAGGTTGAAGGAGGCAATGGTGGGGTTTAAGGGATTGTTTGGATGGATTAGTGGGTTTAAGGGACCATTTGGGGTGGATTGTTGATGTGGTGTTCCTTGTCGGCGTGGATATGGGGAAGAGAGGGCGGCGGTGGGGTGGTGAAGGAAGGTTGGGGGTGGGAGGGGGACACGGGTGGATGGATGGATTGTTGATGTGGTGTTCCTCGTTAGCGTGGATATTGTTGATGTGGTGTTCCTCGTCGACGTGGATATGGGGAAGAGAGGGTGGCGGTGGGGTGGTGAAGGAAGGTTGGGAGTGGGAGGGGACACGGGTGGATGGGGAAGAACAGAAGAAGAGGGGGAACACGGGTGGATGGGGAAGAACAGAAGAAGAGAGGGGACACAGGTGGACGAGTGGGTCCTCAATTTTTTTTCTTTTTGATAATTAAAAATAAATAAATAATTTTTTAATAACTTTTTAATAATTAATTAATTTTTTAATAAAGAGTGAGTTCTGCTTCAAGCTACGTAAACATTTAACAAAGAATTAACAGACAAACTGACAGAAGATATGACATTGCAACAAATTCGTAGATGAGGTATGACATTGAAACTTTTTAAAGACGAGGTACGAAACTGTTAATGACCTAATAGTTGATGTAATTTTGTGTAATTTACCCTTTTTCTTTTCATTGAATTGGATTGTTTTTCCTTAAGACCGTGACACATGAAGGATTCTTAGTGTGGCGGGAACATAAGAGAGAATATCACATGTTCTCATATAATGGGAAGGAACACTTTAAAGGAAATTTTGCTCAAATTGTACAATAATATGTGGTGTTTTACTCGTGTTTTTAGCATATTAAAAAATCGTTTTCAAACTATTTTCATTAGTTTTACTTTTAATTTATTCGTACTTTTTACAAATATTGGTCTGCATACCCTCGATTTAATAAATATTCGGGTCGGGGGGTATATCGAACCTAACCAACGCCCTCTGATTTCAACCAAATCGGAACTGTGGACAGAATATTGCAATTCCAAGAAAATTACCCAATCAAATTCTGTACTAACCAAACCCCAAAAACTGGGGAACGTCACTTCCAGCCGCTCCCGCAGCCACCGGAGATCGACGGCGATGGCCGCCACCGCCTCTTCCGCCGCAGCCAAACCCCTCCCTTCCTTTAAAGTCCCGGCCGATTCTCCGCCTCCGAAACTCGCCCTCACCCCCGACCAGTACAAGTACTGCTCTCAGGCTCTCAAGCTCTTCAAAGAAAAGCTCCAGATGCCTGACCGTATCAACCAGGAGTTCGCTCAGCTACAGGTCTTTACTTTTCTCCTGATTTACTTAATTTCTCTCAAAAAAATTAATAATTAACATCTGCCATGAATGCTTATTAGGCCAAGAGGATTACATTATCTGAGATGAAGAGGAATTGCACTGTGGCTCTTGACAGTGTCAATTCCAGCAAAAACCGATACACCGATGTCGTACCATGTATGCCTCAATCTGGGCTCTCTTTAAATTTTTACACAATTTACAATGTTGATAATTTGATTTGAGTTTTTGTTGTTGGATTCAGTTGACAAAAATAGAGTTGTTCTCAACTCCTGCAAGGATTACAGACCTTCTGCGAGGGGCTACATCAACGCCAGCTTAATCGCGGTATATAAATTCATGTTTCCGAAAGAGAGAATTGTTATCTGAAATGATATTAGTAACACATTAATGACTACTCAGTAATCTGTTAATTGTAGACTAGTTCCTCCGAAAGCTTTTCTCGGTTTATAGCAACACAAGGTCCTCTTCCGCACACCTATGAGGATTTCTGGGAGATGGTACTTGAGCAACGCTGCCCAGTGGTCATCATGCTTACTCGCTTAGTTGACTGTTACACGGTACTTTCCTGTCTTGAGTTGCACGTAATTTTTGTCAGGCATCTCATCGGAAGATATGCAGTTAAAGAGGCTTTGATTGTCATGAAAAAATGCAATAAGAAGCTTGTTCTACATTGTACAGACCTTTTTTAAGGGATGCTACCTACTTATTTGTTAATCCATATGATATGTTCTTCTTAACAAAATAATGCTACTAGAGTTAGTTTGCCCTTTCATGCTTATGGGTTTTGAGTGACAACTTCATTTTGAAATTAAGCGAACAAATAAATTTACAAGTATTATTTTCTCCTGATTTCTTAACCTTTTTCCCATGTATGTGCAGATGGTTAAATGTGGAGATTATTTTCAGGCTGAAGATGGCCCTAGGGAGTTCGGTAACATATGTATAAGCACCAAGTGGCTAAGAACTACTGACACTTCATTAGTGTTGCGCCTTTTGGAGGTTAACTACAAAGAGGTAAGGCATCACATGATTTTCATTCTTGTCCAGGATACGAATGGTTGTTAAGCCAATTTAAAGAATATAATTAAGACTCATGCTATATCAGTTATCCTATTTGTTTTAATAGAATTTGGGGACAGGAGTGATAGATTTTGCTAGGGTCTTTATAAAGTTTGATTACTTGGGGAGCGTTTTGGTACATCAGGAATATAATAATGCAGTCATTTCTGAATAGTAATGAGGGTTTCATTTGGTTGGAGGTAATCAAATGGCAAAATGTCATTTAAGACTCATTGTGTGTTAAGCTTCATTGAAGAGTTAGTCAAACAGGCTAATAGCAGTCTCCCAAATAAAATGGTCTCTGAACAGATTTTCTATATTATTTCACTCTCAAGATGAAACAGTTCTGTTTTGACTGTTTTGATGCACGTTTTACAGATTAGGAACGACTTTGGAGCTACGAGGCGTTTTCCTTTTCCATAGGTTGTTGGCAATCCCAAACTTTGTTTCTGAACAAGACCTTTAGTGGACTTGATTGAGTTGAAGTTTATGCGTGAGTCATGACGTTGGCTGTAGGACAGTTAGGGTTTCTGTCCTATAATCTTCTTCGTTGAACATTGTTCCTATCTCCTTTGTTTTCTGGCCACATCAAAGGAAAATTCTTGCTGAAAACAGTAGATAGCCATTAATGAGGGAACACAAAGATTATGAAGACTTTAAGCCACAATTGTTCTTTCTTAACTTTAGCTACTTCAGCTACATAAGCGGAAAAAAAAAATAATTTAATTATAGTTAACTAATCTGGGTATATTTACCTTGCAACCCACCGCTCTTAAATTAAAAACAACTATTCTTTACACAGTTTATTTAATCAGTTTTTTTAGTATAAACAGTGTTGTCCTTGATTAAATAATTATGTCAAACAAAATTAAGAGAAAAATAACACTGTCCAATAAGTAACAACAAAACCTCTTCATCCAGCTAGTTTACGCATTCAAAGTTGGGATGAAGATCACACACGTAATACAGAACCATACATCGAGGAATTGAGTTTCTGTTATATGTAACTCAAATTCGATGCCACGATACCCCTGAAGGCTGAAGCATATCCTTCAGCATAAAATTGTGAGGCATATGCCAAGCACTCTGGCATTTCCATTGCATCACCTTGAGGCACAGATGTCTTGGAGCATGCTACATAACCCCATGACGTGCATTCTTGATAATCGATAGTGTGCATCTTTGTTTATGTCTTTTGTTGTCGGGTTTTTATTTTGTTTTGTGTGAGTTTACCTGTTTTTGGAGTCATTCATGGTAATATGATTCCAATATTTGCTGGATCTGAAATTCTGAATGTTGAAAAAGCACTTATTCTGGGCCTTAGTTCTGTTATTTGATATTTATTGGTGTTTAGTTGTCTTAAGTTTGGTTTTGAGGTTCTATTTGTTGTTTCCCCAGTTAGAAGTTATTTTTTAATATGCTTGTCCATTGCTTCACATTTTAGTCCCGAAATCGCCATTTGAACATTAGAAAAGGAAAATAAAACTCAATTTTTGGGTTCTGGTCCATATTCCTTTAAATGTGCCTTGTTCTTGTTCAAATGTTTTATGAAAAGATTGGATTTTGTATTCCCTCATATTTTATTTGAATGGTTTGTTGGAATTATGACCACCATTATGCATAGATTGGAGTGGTATTTCCTCACATTCTATTTGTTTATTGTTATGCTGCAGTCCGAAGAACCACCCATGTCTGTTTTGCATATTCAGTATCCTGAATGGCCTGACCATGGAGTTCCAAAGAACACATTTGTGGTCCGTGAAATCTTGAACAGAATATATCAAGTACCACCAAACCTTGGCCCAATTGTGGTGCATTGCAGGTTAAACTCACTTTTATGACTTGCATGTCCAGGTGATGCTTGATAATTGCATGTTTTCCTGACACCTTCACCATCTTACTCAGTGCAGGTATTGGGAGAACTGGAACATACTGCACAATTCATAATGCAGTACAAAGAATTCTTGCTGGGGACATGTCTGCTTTAAATCTTGTTGATACAATAACCACATTTAGGTCTCAGCGAATTGGAATGGTCCAGACACTGGTAACTTCTTCCTCATTTGTCTGAATATCCACTGTTAATTATTCTTTTTAAGGCTTAAACCAGAACTGCCTAACGAATACCAATTACATTTCGTCACACCATTCGCTGCATGCAATTATTATTATTATTTTTGGCAGCTTTGAGAGTAGAATAGAACACACTGTCGAAAACTTAACTAGATGCCAAGTAGGTATTTGATATGAATTACCCAGTTCCTATCTTGCAGTAATGCAAATTGGAAACTCCCCTTGGACTAAACTGCAGACAAAACTGAAGAGAGTAAAATAATCATAATGCACATGCTATAAACCACACCCTATATTTATAAATAGGGTGCGGCAAGGCTAGGGAAACATAGAGAAAAGCCAGAAACAGCTGAGAGGGATAAAGGGTGATTAGTTCTAGGGTTTTGCAAAAGTACTGCAACTCTATTATTAATCAAGGAAGCCGTGGTTTCTCTACTCAGGGAAATCACAGCTGATTGTAGGCAAAAGTTCTGGCGAACCAGTATAAATCTTGTTTGTTTCTAGTTGTTCTCTAATTTGCTAAGTTTAGTCAATTGCCGGATACATCAAAGAGCAAGATCCAGAGAGAGTCAGAATTATAACATTTAGATCTTATTTGAAATTTTTAATTCATAAATTTGATAGCAAATGTCACTGATATTTCAGAATACTGGTTTGTTTTGTTGTAAATAATAATATTTTAGATTACTGTTTTGTGTCACTATGTGTGCCAACTTTACCAAAACAGTTGTTCTAACTCTCTCGAACTTGTGATTTATTAGGAGCAATATATTTTCTGCTATTCTGCCATCGTTGATGAATTGGAAGAGCTCATGTCAGATTTGAATAGCGAAATGAACTCAAAATAGGTATGCCCATTGTGGTTCTTAATTCTTGTGTTTTAAAAGAAGATTGCCCGCAGTATTGTTAGGATTACTTGTGCAGCAGATAGCATTTTTGTTGAACAGTTGACATATAGCTTTGTTGTTAATCTTGAATAACATCTGTCTGTTCCTTGTCTCCTGTTCTTTTGGCAGTAGCTTAATGATAACGGCAATGCTCATTAAAGCTGGAAGTAGTCCGCTTGCTTATTGACCAACTCTGCCGGTATTTGTGGACTTCGCATCAATCTGATGCATCATTATTCTTGTGGAACAAGTAGCGTGCTGCTGAGAGCTTATAAACTCTTCCCGAATCATCTGTTCCACTCTTTCATAACACAAAAGACACAAAGGCACTAGGAATCGTAATGATTAGCCATTTCAAAGGTGTTTGCCGGATGATTCTGACAAGTATGAACTCTGTATGTCTGAATCGTATAACTCTGATAGTCGAAAGGTTGTATTAACTGCATTCCTGCTCAACATTTTGCTAATTGGATGTGATGTATTTCAAGCATGCGTAGTGGCTGTGTAATATGGCACGAAGCGAAATCAAATATTGGTTCCCTTGCAAGAGCGAGCCTGCAACGCATGCCTGATAATTCAGATGCAGATGCAATTCTTGCCAAATCTGAGGATGTAAATGCAATTTAGCTGCTGCTACTTGTTCAGATCTTGACCACAATTTTAGACTCCAGCAGGATCCCGCCCGATGTTGTCCATACAACGTTCTTTATGTGTATGCTGCTGTAAGCTTCTTTGTTTTTCGGACGAGAAAATTGCCATAGTCTTGCACAATCTTTATGACCTTGCACAATCTATACACAAGTAACGCAATCTTGATGCAACAAAAATGTTAATCATTTATGACTGAAAAGTTACTAGTTCAAGTTGTGGAAATAAGACTTTTTTGCAAAGTAAAAATAAGACTGCCTATGATAGATATTCCTCTTGATTCTTGCAAAGTGAAAAACTTTATTGACTCGAGGTTGCCTTTCTTTTTTTCTTGTTTTTTTTTTTTTTTTGTTTGAACAAAATAAAATTCATAGAAATTCTAGTGTATCTAGTAAGGTTGCTTTTTTTTTTTTTTGTTTTTTGGAAACCAGGTTGCTCTTTTTATACACAAGTAACACAACATATATGAAAAAAAAAAAGCTATTCATAATTACAATATGACAAAAGTTTCAGCATCATGTCTAATTGTCTATTAATAATAATACTGCATATAAAGTGACAATTATCACTCTAAATAAATCATGGATCTAGTTCTAGCATATCGAATAAGATTATACAAATAATTTCCTTTAATTTTTTAGTAGATTGTTATCACGAATGAGTTGGTAAGATATTATTATCATTCAGTACATTTTACCAACACATATGGAATTAAACTAGAAAGGAGTCAACATATTTTAATCAATAATCTTAGATCAATTAAGAATGTATAATTTATCTCATACATGAGCGAACTTCAAACCGAAGAAAGTTGAGATTTCACTATAAATCAATTTGCAATATAAGGAGTATGAAGAAAGTTCAGGCTCTACGATACCATAATGGAAGTTGAGGTTCTACCATAAACTAATTGCCAATACGGGAAGTGTGAAGAAAGTGGAGATTCTACCATGAAGGAAATTAAGGTTCCACCATAAAATCAATTGACGTAAAAAAGGGGAATGCGTAACCCAACTTATAAGCCCACGAAAGAGTAGCAATGCTACAAGTCTTCCTCCCTTACTCTTCCCAATGTAAAGGGAACATTCTTACAACATAAGTTACAAATATATATTGTGTAAGTGAGAAATGCTAAGGAGACTTTATTAAAAGTTAGACTCTCTATCGACTCTCTGTCATCTCACAGTTTAACGTCAATTTCCGTACTAATATTATAAAATATTATGTCAAACTATGAGGTGACAGATGTTCCATAAACAATCACATTAAGAGAATCTCCTTACCACTTCTCTTGCATAAGTTTTTCCCAATCAAATACATTCAAGCATTTTATCTATGTCTTCAATTTTTGGTATAGGTTGCTTTCGACTACCCCGTAGACCGAAGTAAAGTAAGTATATGACCCTTTTTGAGACGTAAAATGCCCCAAAAGTCTTTGTTTGATCTTCCAAGTTACATACTAGACTTGGTCTTGCCCAAAACGAAGGCAACACATCATTTATCCATCTTGGCATCACCAAATAAATCTTGACCATCAATTGTTCATCTTATATGAATGTAGGCATATAGTTATGTCGTTGACGTTGTCGGTTTAACATTCACTGTGAAGGTGAAGCTGATTGGCAAATTCTTTTCTTTTTTTTTTTTTTTTTTTTAATTCAGATTAGTTTGGTTTTGTTGTAATTATTTGTGCCGCTTTAGCAGATGACGTGGTCTCGCCTTTTGGTGATGATTTAGTGTGTTCTCAACGATTCTTGTTCATATGGCCGCCATGTAAGAGTTTTCCTCAGATCAAATTACTAGTCATCAGAGAATTTACCCATTTAGTAGCTTGTGTAATTGAGTTAGTTAATTAATGAATTATCTTTATCGTTGGCTTGGAAACAAATATTTGTCCCAAGAAAGAATCCAAATGCTAAAGTTGACATCCATCATTTTCAAAAGGACCCTACATCTCATGACTCAGTTGACTCGGCAAGAGTTCATCATAGATCTGCAAGAAGGTCGTCCTAATTTTGGATTTAAATCAAAGACAAAGCATAGCATTACTTACAAGAAAACATGCACTATTAATCCATGAAAACTACACCTTCCTTGATCGCATTCTGCAAACCTAATAAAAATATTATTTTCTTTAGATGTATATGTGTGTCTTTCTCCTTCACCTTATATTATTTGCAACGAATCTTTAGTGTTCATACAGCTACCAAGACAAGTATTGTTTGGTAATATTCGAGGAGTGAACTGCCGATTTCCTCTTGAATTTTTTCTTACACTATGTTTAGATGAGAGAATAAATTTGGAATTTTGACGAAAGTTATAGTTTATAAATTGACATGCACTAATTTCCTTGTTTGGATTCATAGTATAGAAATTTAAAATTTTCACGTGGAAAAAAAACTTGAAATTTGGGACTACCAATTCCTAAATTTAAATTCCATGCAAATAAGTAACTTCTAACTTTCTATGAATGAGAATTTAAAACAACAAATTTATAAAATATAATTCACAGAAAAAATTAATGTTAGACTGACCATATATTTGTAATACATTTTAGTTTCACTTCATGTAATATTCAATCAACACTTAAAAAGGAAAAATAATACTGGATAAGATAGAATCTTTAATTAATGTGATGTTTACACATTCACTTAACACATCTCGTACGGTACGACTAGTCAGGTTAAACTAAATAAACTTAGCAAAAATGTTACTCTTATTAAAAATTATATATCATATTTGTACCATATTTTTAATAAAGACAGATTCATTTCTGTTTGTGGGCCAAACGTCTATTAGAAAAGTTGAGTGCCAACCGAAGCTTAATCGTTAAGACTCTATTTTTTTTGTCAAATGCTTATTTATAATTCAGTTGAAAATTACAGGTTAATTTTGTTTTATTTTTATTTTTTGAATCGAACGATAGCGTTAGTAAGATGTTAAATTATTCAATAATGATATTTGAATATACACCATGCAAAAACATAATACTTTTTCACCACTCCTCAAACGGGAAAGACACTGTTTGTGCCAGGCCCAGAGCCTCCACTGACCAAACCTAGAGAGAGAGAGAGAGAGAGAGAGAGAGAGTGAGTGCAAAAACTGCCTCTCACTCACTGCTGCTCTTTTGCTTTTTGCTGGGTTTTCCTAGTTCTCCCTTTGCATGTACTGAAAAAAAAGTATTGCAGTACAGAATCTCTCCCATCTTCTCACAGATCCAGCTGTAAGTCCCCTTCCCTCTCTCTCTCTCTCTCTCTCTCTCTCTCTCTCTCTCTCTAACTTGTACAATTTCTAACTACTATTGCTTGGTTTGCTTTGTATCTATTTGTAAAATCTCAAATATTGCAATTAATCTAATTTTTGGATGTGGGGTTTTTCTGTTCTTTGCAGATTCCATCCTCATTGTAGTTTAATGTTGGTTATGAATGTTGCTGATTGATGGGTTATGTTTAATTTCTTGATTTTGCAGCTTGTGTGATCCAGAGTTGATGGATTGGAACTCCAAAAGTGATCAGAATTGGTTTTGTAATCTATGTTTTATAACTCGTTGAGGATGATTCCGATTTCGCCACTGGTTGCTTCAATCTTGTGCTTTTTTATCGATAGGAATAGTCGTCCGGAGTTGGCTTGGCTTTAACTCTTGAAAGGCTACAAGTTCTTGTCTTTGGATTTTGTATGAAAAATACTTTGTGGCTTATCAACACAATGGGTGGGATGTGCTCCAAGACGAGGAGATCGACTGTAGACGATGTCAATGTAAATAATGCCCCCAATGGAGGCATTCCTACTGCTAATGGCCATCCTAGTAATGGATCTCGTGGTCTCCCCCCGAAATTGAATTCCAATTCGACTCCATC
Source organism: Cotoneaster glaucophyllus (assembly GCA_036320875.1). Lineage (NCBI taxonomy): Eukaryota > Viridiplantae > Streptophyta > Magnoliopsida > Rosales > Rosaceae > Cotoneaster > Cotoneaster glaucophyllus. The sequence goes on along the minus strand of CM070059.1, from coordinate 31,455,120 downwards.
CCCAGTTAGTGAAGGCGTGGATAAACAATTGCGAGACCCGTTTATGTTGCCGGAGACAAATAATATGGTGCCTTATGGGCTCATTACAGATGATGTCAACGACGGGATTCCTCACTTGTCGAGGACCTTATCGCACAAAAATAGATCTACCAAGTCTAAGCAGGCTGTGGCAAAGGTAATCCCGACTTTTTTTATGTTAATTTTTAGTCCTTCACTTGTTGTGTTGGAATGAATGATTTGAAATTGCGGTATGAATGGTTACTGGATGCACATTTTTGTTTCTATACCTTTGGAACCACAAATTGTTCCGTAGCGAGTTGGGATGGAACTGTTACTCTGAAAGTGTAGTCATCAGAATGAGGGTGACGAGCTGTTCAAAGACGCCAGTTTTATGAGTTATTGCGTATTAAGTTGACCTTTAATTGGGTTTGACATAGAAATACTGGTGTGAAAATTGGACTAGAAGAAAAGTTTGTCCGTCTGTTTCTTCCACTTCGTTTGGATTGAGGGAGTTGACTGGACTTGGTGACAATAGAAGTGAAATACTTTAAACAGGAAAGTTCTTTCAGGAATTACCAGGGCTTTTCCTAGAGTGTCTTTTGGTTGAACAAATATTTAGAACACGTTATTAGACAGTAAGGAAGGAAGTATAAAGGAGGTGTTTGAGGTAGGCTATTCCAGTACCTACCACACTATTTTGTGAGAAGAATACAATTATACGCTTTTGGGGAAGGGATGCTGTAGTTCTATGGAGGTGTTGAACAAAGGCTGTGTCTTGACTCTTGGGTAGTGTGAATCCAGAAAAGTAGAAGGTTTTTTTTACTGATAAGGGGAGAGGGTTAAAGCTTTGTGGAATAGAATCAGATACTTGGAATTTTTGTGTGGTTTTCGGTCTCCAGAGGAATTCTTTTCCCGATTGGAGGGCTTTTATACACAGATCAAGAGCTTCACAGAAAGATGTTCCCATTTGTATGTGAAAATCCTTTTCAGGGGATGCAACTCTTATAGGAATCTTCCCTTTTAAAGTTATTTTTAACTATTTAGCATCGTTGTCATATCAGTTTGTCCGTTATTTAATTCCTATTCCTATTATTCTCATGTTATAGGTATCAGAAGTAAGCTCCCTTTTGGGCAGGGCTGGTACTGCTGGCCTTGGGAAGGCAGTGGAAGTATTGGACACCCTTGGTAGTAGCATGACGAATTTGAATCCAAGCAGTGGTTTTACCTCAGGGGTGACAACAAAAGGGAATAAAATTTCAATTTTGGCTTTTGAAGTCGCAAACACAGTTGTCAAGGGTTCAAATTTAATGCAGTCCCTTTCTAAGGATAACATCAAACATCTAAAAGAGGTTGTGCTTCCATCAGAAGGGGTACAGAATTTGATATCAAGAGATATGGATGAACTCCTGAGAATTGCTGCTGCTGACAAGAGGTTGATAATTGAAAATTCCTTTTATAATTTTAGGAATGATCGGAACAAGCTATTACCATTTTTGTTTCTTAACATGTGTTTATGTCTTGAATAATTGTACATGAAGGTTGGAGAATTAATATTTTGTGGTAAAATTCTGGCAGAGAAGAGCTCAAAGTTTTCTCGGGAGAAGTAGTGCGTTTTGGAAATCGTTGTAAAGATCCTCAGTGGCATAATCTGGATCGCTATTTTGAAAAGTAAGTAAACCTATCAAGAAATTTGATATTTTTCTCGTGTCTGTTTCTGTTTAACTCCTTAGACTATGTTCTGACACTGCCACTTGTGCTATCTCCCAAATGTTAGGTTGGGTTCAGAAATTACACCACAGAGGCAATTGAAGGAAGATGCAGAGACAGTGATGCAGCAATTGATGACGTTAGTTCTAAATACAGCTGTAAGTACACGTATAGAGAGTGCAACCTCTAGAGGCAGTTGTGTCCATTAGTGACTTACCTTAGAAGTTTCTGTAACAGCATGCACATGTTGAAGAGAAAAATAATAATATTTTTAATATCTCCTTTCCATGGGAAACACAATTGGCATAAGAATGTCATTGGATTAGTTTTACATTATTGTTTCTAGTTATCTTGAATGAGGTTCCCTCCTCAAGCTGTGTGTTTTCTTGTCTGACATGGTTGAATTCTATAACTAAGATATCAAATGAAACTGAATTAAAATGCTTCATATTATGGATCAGAGAGGCTGTTTCTCCTCGTTTCTTTGTTTCTGTAGCGTTAAAAGTTGATAACTTTCCTTATTTCTATATTTTGTCAGCTGTATTCTAAGTATAATAGGTTTTGTTGCTTGAAGTACCAAATATTTGGTCAATCATCTATCCGTATGAAGATTACAGTTAATTACTCAAAACGTTGCTTAGCTTTGTTGTAGTCTTATTCAGTTGAAGGACTTTCAAGCAAGACAATCAAATTTTCTGTTCTGCATTTAGGATTTAGCACCCTTTAGTGTTGCAGAATCATTAAACAAGCATTGGTGGTGTTAAAAAATGTTACTGCAACTGCTGGGCATATGTTGTTCCTTAGAACCTTACTGAACGATAACTTAAAATTTAGTAAACAAGCATTGGTGGTGTTAAAAAAATGTTACTGCAACTGCTGGGCATATGTTGTTCCTTAGAACTTTACTGAACGAAAGCAAACCTTTTTCTTGGTTACAGGAATTATATCATGAGTTACATGCCTTGGACAGATTTGAACAAGATTATCGGCGGAAGCTTCAAGAGGAAGACAACTCAAGTACTACCCAAAGAGGTAACTTGCATCTTGTATTTCCTTTACAATGTCATATGAAAATTTATCTCTATATTTTGGTCTTGTAGGTTAATAAAGTTATTCTGCTTTGTATTTATCCAGTCTTTTTTTTAGTTGATGACCGAGTGTCATAAAGAAAGGAGTACATCAATATACTTTCTATATATTTGTATGTGTGTGGAACTGTAGATTTTTCCATGGTCTGTTTCGGCAGTTCTCATATCTAATAATGATACCATGCTAATACTTGTTCTGAAGTTTGTTCATTATGTAATTTTTTTAATTGTTACTATTTTGGTATTTCCGGAATTTTTCTTTGTTTGTACCTTTATAATGCCGTGCCGGGGAACTCAAATGTTCTTCCATTGTTGGTCTAAGCCAATAAACCTTTAATACCAGCAGTTGGCCTCATCTAAACGTGTCCTACAAAAACCTTCCATAATTTTGAAATTTTGATTTCCTTCAATTTATTGTTTTGTTTGCAATGAAATGATTAGAGTTGCTTGAAAGTAATTTTGGTTTATTGTGCCTATATATTCTTGTCAGGTGTAGGAGATAGCCTTGCAATCTTGAGAGCAGAGTTGAAGAGTCAAAAGAAGCATGTGAGAAGTTTGAAGAAAAAATCACTTTGGTCCCGAATTTTGGAAGAGGTAGCAAGTCAGCATATCTATTTGTGTATCTCACCTAGGTGCAACTGAAAATAACTTTCTGTTGGTCGAAAGTAGCACACATAAATTGGATGGTATATATTTGTTAGTCACATAATAAAACTTTGGAAGCTTCAATTTGCGGCTAGAGAATGTACCCATGTATTTTAAAGTGCTCTTCTTCCGAATTTCTAGAAGGGATGTCATTAAAAGACATTAAAGCTTAAACCACTCGAGGAAAACAAATTACTTAATTGGTTTTTTGGAGAAAAGAAAAAAATAAACAAACAAAGCCAGCTATAGGGAGGGGACCTTTACTTTTATTTGATTTAAATTTTTTGGTTCTGAAGAAATAAAAAAGATTGTTCTTTTTATTATGACATTATGAGAATATTCTAGGATGTGTGAATTCTATGTCTTGTGCTCAAGTTCTGGGTTGTTGAACGATGATCGTGGGTGCACTGTGCCAATAGAATTTCCCTTGAAGTTATACAACTATCCTTATATATCTTATTTACAGGTCATGGAGAAACTTGTCGATGTTGTTCATTTCTTACATATGGAGATTCATGAAGCATTTGGAAATGCAGGTATGCGTCAAAAGTTCGGATGGAATTTTTTATATTGGTATTCTAAGTCTGCTTGGACAGTTGGGAGTAGGACAGGAGGCTGAGAAAGATAATGGCTATTTCTTGTTTTTGATTAAATTTAATACTTACAAAACAAATTTGCACCTGACTGCTAAAAAGTTGGCATTGTTGAATTAGTATAAAAATTTAAGGGAATTGTTATTGGCACTCCAAAATTCTCATTGTGCACTCATCACTAGTGTTTTTCTTTCTAAATTTTGGAGTGCTAATAACAATTCCCAAATTTAAGTGTAGTTGATTGATATATGGTATGGTATTGGAACCACTCCAATCTGGTAAAGAACATCTCCAAATTAAAGCTAACGTCTCTTGTAATATATCTGTACATGTATTGTTTATCTCTTGTAATATTCAATTGTGCATTTAATCATAGTGTTCAATTATTAAGTGACTTTGTGTGAATTTTGTGGTTGTGCAGATACTGATAAACCTGTGAAAGGTTCTCAGAACAATCACAAAAAGTTGGGGTCCGCTGGTCTTGCCTTGCATTATGCAAATATTATCACTCAAATTGATCTTCTTGTGAGTTAATGATGTTATATTCATTTCCTAAATTTTCAACCTTTGTGATAATATTTTTTCCTTTCTTTTACTTCAGTATAAACAAGTATTTGGTATCGTATAAACAAGTATTTGGTATCGTCAGTGAACTACTTAATACGATGGTAAAAATACAGTTTTTTTTTACTGTAAGCTAGCAGGTTTTAAGTTTCAATACCTTTTTAGGCTTCGATGTGTTTATTATGGGGTTATCTTAGTGTGGAGCAACCGACTTTGAGTGTGAGAGTGGGTTGTATCTAGGTCAGTTTGGGAAACGTATTTCTGTGGGGTTATGCAACCTCTTATTCTTAAGTGCCAAAATCATTCTGTCTGTGTCTCTCCGTACTGTTCTTTTAAGGTTTTTGCTACCTCTAGACTATTTTTTTAATGAGCAGTCCTATGCCTGGGGGATTTCAAGTGTGGTTGTAAAGTATTGGGTTCTGATTTCTGTCAGTTGGATTCCATAAATTTAGGATGTTCGGAGGATGTATGTGTATTAGCTTTTCTTCAGTTGTGTATAGCATAACTAGCAAATAGCAGGTTATAGTAGTTACCTGGTCTATGACAGGAAGTTTCCCATTTTCTGTTAATGTACAATAATCATTCTTCCCTTCAATCAAATGTTATGTTTATGTTGCTTGATAAATGGGAATTTTATGCTTTATATCAGATCACTTGGGCTATGACCTCTGAGTTAATGTTTGAATATAACCAGGTGTCTCGATCAAGTTCTGTGCCTTCAAACACACGGGATACTTTATATCAGGGGCTCCCGCCTGGTGTGAAATCAGCTTTGCGCTCAAAACTACAGTCATTTCAGTTGAAGGAAGAGGTATCTATAGTTTTATTTAACAAGTGGAATTATTAACAACTCGCCTACATTGTATTTTACTACTACAAAGTAAGCTCATATTTGTATGCCCATGCATGTACTGATCTATAACTTATCTTCGAATGCTTTTTCTTTTCGCAGCATACAGTCGCTGAAATTAAAGCTGAAATGGAGAGAACGTTGCGGTGGCTAGTTCCCATTGCCACTAGCACAACCAAGTAAAGCTTCATTTGTTTTTCTTTTATCCCCCTTGACTGGAGTGGTTTAACATACTATGCAATCTTTTTGGTGTCCACATTCTTCGTTTATGACAATGTTTATTTTCACAACTATCTCTCATTTTCCTTCAATTCTGTTTACTGATTACTCTTTGTGATGCGGTCTTATGTAGAGCTCATCATGGCTTTGGCTGGGTTGGAGAATGGGCAAACACTGGGTGAGTTCTTAATTGCAGATTGCCTTCCATTTACTTGTGATTTCTCGATATTTTCTTAATTTTATTAGTTGTAATTCTTTAGGTCCGAGATGAACCGAAAACCTGCTGGTCAAACTGACTTGCTGAGGATTGAGACACTGCACCATGCTGATAAACATAGAACCGAGTCTTACATTCTTGAACTGGTGGTGTGGCTTCACCATCTCGTAAACCAAACGAGGGTTGGAAACTGTGGAATTAGATCTCCTGTTAAATCCCCTCTTTGCTCCCCCAACCAGAAGGCAATTCAGTTATGTATGAACAAAACCAACTGCTCATCACCCATATTAACAGTTGAAGACCAAGAAATGCTTCGATATGTAAGTAAGAGAAAACTGACACCGGGGATTAGCAAGAGTCAAGAATTTGACACCTCAAGGACGAGGTTCAGCAAGCATAACCGGCTGAGCAAGAGTAGCAACCACTCGCCGACAAGTGAACGTAGGAAGGATCCTTTTCCAATCAGGAGGCCATCGTCCGTTCCTATCATTGACTTTGATTTCGACCGGAGCAAGGCACTGGATGTCATTGATCGGGTGGACACAATTCGAAGTATTTGAATGCACATGCGAAGTGGTTCTTGTGTATGTATGTCTCGTAAGTTCATCTGCGGCATTTGTCACTGTCGTGTGCTCTTTGTTGTGGCGGTGGCGATGTCATGGAGGCAGGCATGGATGCTGAGAAACGAGAGAAGTGATGGCCGTTTTGAATGTCAAAATGTAGGGTGAGAAATGTATTTTGATCAATGTAAGTTAAATTTCTGTAGATGGAAGGGATGCTGGTTTTGTACTTTCCTTTAGTGGCTAGTATGTACAGAATATTCAATTAATAATCCAAAGTTCATGCGTCTTCACTGCTCTCAGAATACACTAACAATTAACATGATAGGATTGACACTGCTATGCCCTATTAAAACAATTCAGACTTTGGCTCTTAAAGCATTTAGCAAATTCTATTTTTCAATATATCATTTGCTAATTTAAGTGCAATTTTATTATCGCCTAAAAGTTTGTTGCTTTAATCCACTTTTCAACTAAGTCTTTAAATTTTATTTCTTATTTTAGCAGTTAAAGTACATTGTGGGCCAACAAGTGCATGTTTAAATAGATGTGTGAAAAAAAAACAAGTCAATATTTTTGCTCACCACTATCAAATGATGGTGCTTACTATCTTATTTATCATCGAAAGAAGAGTTTAAATTTTGATATTTGTGTAATAGTGTTGACCCTAAAAACTACAAAGCCTACGTGTCGCGCAGGCCGAGTAATCTATGAGCTAACTACGTCCTTCGGTTGAATGCGGGGCGTGCCAACTCGACGGCCGAGCTCGGCCGGTGAGTAAAATATGGATGTGGTGTTGTGTTGCGCTGGCTGACTTCTTGATCTTGCGACTATGGCCGAGTAAGGAACACGCCTCGGCCTTTGGGTCCTAGAGCCTGAAGACAAGGCTGCTAGTTCTGCGAAGTTCAATATCAAATTTCGGCTTTCAATGTGCCGAATATAATAAACTGTAACACCTCACTTCGCCGAGAAGGCTGGTGAGATGACCTCTGTCGAAAAGAATTCGAAAATCCTTCTCGGCCGAGACTTGGATAGATAACCAGTGGGCCCCGACGCAGTGCTGTTTATCCAAACTGAAGGTGCTCCGCGGTCGGCTGATTCTACGGCAACAGTGCTGTTTATCCAAACTGAAGATGTTTACCGGTTGCCTTCACAGTGCTGTTTATCCAAACTGAAGATGTGTTGGCGGACAAGAAAGTAAAATTCTCAAAAATGTTGAGAGGGTTGCGCAGGGCAGATTTGTGTGTTGAATTGGAGGTCCTTTTTCCGTTGCCATTGCATCTGTATTTATAGGACTGGTATTCGCCTAGCATGGTATGATAGTGTTCCACTGCAACTCGAACTCTTGGGAAGACAATCTGATCTATATATCTATCCTTCCCACGTGACTTTTCAAATCAAATAAAGGGCTTATAATCACCAAAAAACCTAGCTTGCCTAGGCTTCATCATTGCCTAGGTTTCATCATCATCCAACGCCATCAATGCCTAGGTTCCATATTCAAACTTATTTTAAATTCTATTCTGACCGTCAATCTTTTACCACCACACGCCAAATATCCCAAATCACTTCGAACTGTAATTGCTTGATATAATCAGCATCCTTTCTACCTTTTTAAGAATATGTCAAGATAATTCATATTTAAAAGATAATTATGATAAAAACCATAATATTATCTTCTAACAATAACAAAAATTATCTCCATTTTTCCATCCAACGGTCGGGAGCTATGCTCACTCAACGGCCTTGATTACACGGGCCGATGGTGTAAAATCGGGTCCAAACATTGCCCCCCAGTTTCCTTGAGCTTCGGCTCGTAAGCCGAATGGTTAAGGAAATTATTTTTTCATAACCAACGAAATCCCATCGTATCGTCGAAAAAGAACTTTGCTCCTCGGCAGTAACACCTCTACTCGACCATAAATGTAGTACGGTCGAAAGACCCAATACCTGCCAATGGGGCCGAGAGTGAAGTGGGTCGAGGCCGAGAGTAATTGAGGTGTAGAGAAAACTGGGGCCGAGGTCGAGACGCATCGGTCTTGGCAGCTCGGCCTGCCTATAAACATATATATATCAGTGGCATCGACTAGTGATGTTTGCCAATTATATATATTAGGTCGAGAAGAATTGGGTAGGAGGCCGAGAAGAACCTATTTCTTTGTAGCTCGGCCTATCACCCATCATGAATATTGTAATCACTCTGAAACAAACACATGTGGACAGCTCGGCCAAGTTCGGCCTGTGATTCAGCCATCCTCTCCTCAGCATTATTAAATTACTGTAGCGTCCATTTGCCCGAGTCATAAATTTTCTTTCTCGGCAAATGAATAACATGTGGTGCCGTGAAGAGTCCACAGATGGACTTGCATTCGAACCAAGATTCCTAGATAAATTCCACCGAATCACTACATCACCGAACAAGAGAGCTAGCCCACGTGGAAGCCTACCACTAAAAATGGGTGGCTTTTTCATTAATATCATGAACCTGCTGTTGTCCTTTTTGCATGCCATCTCTTCTCTCTGCCTCAGGTGATGGGAGGTTGTCGGCAATGTATGTGTATATATATATATATATATATAAAATTGCATGCAGAACTCAACTGAACCATGTATGTTATTCTTTTGACATGCCAACCGAGTTTCATGAAGACATGAAGACATGATGACCGTATGTTTAATATATATAAAGCCTAAGAAGCACACTCTTCGATCTCCATCTGCTTTTATATATATATATATATATATATATATATAAAGCCTAAGAAGCACACTCTTCGATCTCCATCTGCTTTTATATATATATAAAGCCTAAGAAGCACACTTTCCGATCATGTCAGAAGGAAACATCATAATTTGCTTTATATATATATATAAAGCCTAATAGACTTAAATCAATATGTCTGACATAACTTGGAAGTCTCACGCCCCAACATGTCTATAGGCTAAAGCCTACCTCCTCTCTTGTCACATCACCATACTACAATTTCAATTGCACGAAATTACCAGTAGTAACTGCACATAGATGCTCCATGCTTTTCCATAACGCCGAGCAGTTCGGCTAAAAAATTTGATGCCGAGCATACTATCCTCTGGACTGCCAAGCCGAACGGTTAAGTGAAATAATTCACAATGAGCAGCTCGGCTAAATATTAGGAGAACAGCCGAAGGTGAGAGAAAGTATGCATAATTTGTTTTTAGCAGTTCATCTGTGAGATGGCAGACAAACTGCAGTGAAAAGCAGAGAGTAGAGAAGGAAAGAGAGCTGCCTCAGCTCTCATTTTCGAATGCCGAAGTCGAGAAATATTTTGAGGAACTTGAAAAATTGGGCCGAGGTCGAAATTTGGGAGCCGAGGTAAACCATTCTTGGCAGCTCGGCCATCACCAATCTTCTCATGCAGTCGGCATAATGTATATATATATATATATATATATATATATATATAAGCCTGATTGCCTGATAAGATGCTGCTGTACATATATATTACATATATTAATTGCAGCACATAATCTCCCGATTACGGCCGAATGTTTATCTTATTATCTTATGCATCGGCCTGAAAGGCCGACCACAATTTATTTTTTTTTTTTTTTTTTGTACGAGGGTTCAATGCTCATTGCCCCTCTATTTTCTTAAGTATCGGTCAGGAGACCGAATGATTGAGAAAATGATTTGACAAATGAAAAGAAAAGTGGCCGAATCATAAACAGGGGGAGGCCAACGATGCTTTATTCCAAGCCGATATATTTTAATCTTAAAATTCTCAACTTGATTTCGCTCTAGGCCGAATGAAGAATTTTCTCTAAATATTTCTGACTTGGAGAAATATTTTTCATTTTCGACCGCCGAATGTGTTAAACAATTATTATGCCCCCCTGGCATAATAATTTCACCAATTTCGGCTTTTAACTCGAACAACTTAGCCGAATGAGATTTCTTTATATTGGCTTTATCGCCAATAATCATATCGATTGGCGTGGTTTGTTCGGCTAAAACAATGAATTGGTCTTGTTCGTCATTAGAACATTCTTCTGACGAACCATTTTCCAAGTCAATTTCTGACTCAGACATTCGAACTCTTTCTTCTAGGCCTATCACACTTTTAGTCTCGACCGAGACAGTAGGTGGCCTAGGTTCTTCTTCGGCCGTCTCGTCATTCTTCTGAGGCCGAATTTTAATTGTGGCCGGAGCGAAAAATTGCCCCTCGGCCTCTAGCCTTTTGTCAATAACTCTAATGTGCTCCTCAAGGAATTTGGCATACCTCTCAGAACTTTCTTTGAATAGGCGCCAAATCTCATCCAATGGAACTCGATTGAGATCTTGATCTATCATGTGAACTTCGTAGTTTTAGCACTTGGTCTCACCGGGCGTGCCAAAATGTTGACCCTAAAAACTACAAAGCCTATGTGGCGCGCAGGCCGAGTAATCTATGAGCTAACTACGTCCTTCGGTTGAATGCGGGGCGTGCCAACTCGACAGCCGAGCTCGGCCGGTGAGTAAAATATGGATGTGGTGTTGTGTTGCGCGGCTGACTTCTTGATCTTGCGACTGCGGCCGAGTAAGGAACACGCCTCGGCCTTTGGGTCCTAGAGCCTGAAGACAAGGCTGCTAGTTCTGCGAAGTTCAATATCAAATTTCGGCTTTCAATGTGCCGAATATAATAAACTGTAACACCTCACTTCACCGAGAAGGCTGGTGAGATGACCTCTGTCGAAAAGAATTCGAAAATCCTTCTCGGCCGAGACTTGGATAGATAACCAGTCGGCCCCAACGTAGTGCTGTTTATCCAAACTGAAGGTGCTCCGCGGTCGGCTGATTCTACGGCAACAGTGTTGTTTATCCAAACTGAAGATGTTTACCGGTTGCCTTCACAGTGCTGTTTATCCAAACTAAAGATGTGTTGGCGGACAAGAAAGTAAAATTCTCAAAAATGTTGAGAGGGTTGCGCAGGGCAGATTTGTGTGTTGAATTGGAGGTCCTTTTTCCGTTGCCATTGCATCTGTATTTATAGGACTAGTATTCGCCTAGCATGGTATGATAGTGTTCCACTGCAACTCGAACTCTTGGGAAGACAATCTGATCTATATATCTATCCTTCCCACGTGACTTTTCAAATCAAATAAAGGGCTTATAATCACCAAAAAACCTAGCTTGCCTAGGCTTCATCATTGCCTAGGTTTCATCATCATCCAACGCCATCAATGCCTAGGTTCCATATTCAAACTTATTTTAAATTCTATTCTGACCGTCAATCTTTTACCACCACACGCCAAATATCCCAAATCACTTCGAACTGTAATTGCTTGATATAATCAGCATCCTTTCTACCTTTTTAAGAATATGTCAAGATAATTCATATTTAAAAGATAATTATGATAAAAACCATAATATTATCTTCTAACAATAACAAAAATTATCTCTATTTTTCCATCCAACGGTCGGGAGCTATGCTCACTCAACGGCCTTGATTACACGGGCCGATGGTGTAAAATCGTGTCCAAACAAATAGATAGACAAAAATCTTAAAATTTAAATTCATTCAATGGTGATAAATAGAATAGTAATCATTAATACCACGTAAAAGCTTGATTTTAATTTTTTTTTTTATCTATTACTACCGTTGAAGACGATTATATTCTATCTGGCATAGCAAATCTTGTGTGCTACTCCTTTTCCTTTGGTACCTCCTCCAATACATTGAAAAGCTTCGTCTTGACATTAGGAGAAGTAGGGGTAGGCACTTAGAACATGAAATCGAAATTGAAACACGAATCAAATCAAACCGCATCCAAATGTTCAGTTTTTGTGGTCTTGAAACATTGTTGGTTTGAAACTGAGCCGCAGTGTAGGAAAGCGGTTTGGTTTCGGTTTTGGCCTTCTGAAACCGCACAAAAACCGAACAGCACTGCAAAAATTAAAAGACATTTAACTAAATACCCATATTAGATGTTGTTTTCTAATTGGTTGTGGATGTGAATTTTGTATGACAAACTGTATAAAATGCAAGCTGCTAGCTGTTTGCATGCTAATATTAGCAACTTCATCTTTTATTCTTGAAGCTGCAATTTTTTAGGGAGTATTTTTGCTCCCTGCTATAAATTATGTTGTATATTTACTATACATCTAATCATTTGTTAGGTGACACACCCCGACCGATATCGAGGCATGCTGACCGTCACGTGAGGGTGACGTAACCATGTGCACAATACGAAAGCATTAATATAAGAAGAATTACGAAAGAATAAAAACCAAATTCAAGAAGTGTTAAAACACAATCAGAGTGTAATTGTCTAGGTGCAGTCGAACATAAGGAGTACTTAAATAAAAACACCCATAGGGGTCCTACATGAGTGATAATCTGTCAGAATTGCAGCTGCATCCTCGGATGCCACCAACAAAGCTACCTAATACCTGGAGGGGCAAAACAAAAGCGTGAGTGGGCAAAAACAAAGCTTTTCAAAAACAACCTTTATAACCCCTAGCCGTAAAACCTGTATACTTTCCCAGAAAATAGTATATACACATATACCAAACTCAACTGAAATCCTCAACAAGATATGCACAATTCATGAATATGCCATGTCATAATAATCAAATCATCAGGTAAGTATATCAAATGCAATAACAACTGCAACAGCTCGTCAGCTGTTCACTAGCTCATAAATCATGTCTGCACACGAGTCGAACCCACTTATAGTGGTCTATACGACAGGACTGGGCGTAATACAATACGCTATAGTGCTACAATCACGTGAAGACTGTGCGAATGAATCGCGGGTCACCTACTAGTCGAACCCATTGAAAGTGGTCTATACGACAGGACTATGCACCTAACTTGGATCCAAGATGAGCGTATGGTGAGGGAGGTGAACATCACGTGAAAGACTATGCCCCTAACTCTGGGCGAGAGCACTAACACCGGGGTGCAGGTTAATGAGCTCTCAATGCATCTCATCATACTTTTCATAACTCAACTTCTATTTAACCACACATAATCATACCTAAAACTTACCTGAGCGCCCTCGGCACCAACAATCATGCGCATACAATTCATAATGCATATTCATAAGTATATGACATATATTGGCATGGCAATTCTTTACTAAAAACATTTTAGTGCATATTCTGGGAAAATACTTAGTATATAGGTAAATACGGAAAACAAAAGCCCACTCACTGGTAAGTAGAAGGATCGTAGCCCCCGTGCCTAGCCTGGCTACGCTCGTCCTCCGGATAGGTCTCACCTATGTGAGAAACAACTATAAAAACGTTATTTTAAGCACATAGACAAAACTAGCTAATAACTTCTCATACAATGCTCAAATAGGGTGTTTGAATATACCAACGTGATCTACACAACCTCACAAACATCCCCATATTTTTAAATAAATTTTTTGGACCACCCACACGCCGCCACGCGCCGGCCAAGGCATGGCCAGACGCGCAGGCCACGCGCCGCGCGTGTCGTCTCTTACCTTGGGTTCGCCGGAGCTATTAGCCGTTGCCGCTGCAACTCGCCGAAAAACTGGAAAGTTTTCAAATCGTCATAACTTCTTCATTTCTTCACCAAATCTCATGAAACAAAAGCCAAAATGAAGCTTAGGAAGTAAGGAACAAAACCTTACCACTTTCAAGCCTCGAAATTCACGGAATCTCGTCGGAGAAAGCTCGATAATTAGGCCAAAAAGTGAAACTCCGTTCTACTGCTTCCCAACGTCCAAAACTTACCAACGATGCACTCCGAGCATCGTGGGGAGGTCCTTAAGCTTCCTATAAGCTTGAAATTCGAAGATAATCACGCATTAAAAAGTTGGTGAATAGTACTCAAATCGAAAATCCTATTTCTAGGGTTTTCTGACGTCCAAACGTCACCAAAATTCAACCATTTCACTTAGGAGGGAGAGGGAATACCTTTTGGAGACTTGGAATGACTTGAAACCTTGGTAAACACTTCGATGGTACTATACCTCGACGGCACCCTCAGTTTTAGGGTTTTTCGAAGGTTCCACGGTTCAAAAATAACATGGTTGTGCTCGTGAGACTTCAGGGATCACGAATATGGTCTCTAAACTTTCGATCTGCAAACTTTTGTGGGTTTTCTGGGTGTTGCCGAGAGAGAGAGTGAGAGTTCGTGTGAGATCCCACATCGCCCAGGGGAGTGATCCTTATATGTATATTCCCATCCCTACCTAGCACGAGGCCTTTTGGGAGCTCACTGGCTTCGGGTTCCGTAGGAACTCCGAAGTTAAGTGAGTAGCGCGCGAGAGCAATCCCATGATGGGTGACCCACTGGGAAGTTCTCGTGTGAGTTCCCAGAAACAAAACCGTGAGGGCGTAGTCGGGGCCCAAAGCGGACAATATCGTGCTACGGTGGTGAAGCGGGCCCGGGATGTGGTGGACCCCGGGTCGGGATATGACAATTTGGTATCAGAGCCAATCCCTGGCCAGAAGTGTGCCGACGAGGACGTCGGGCCCCTAAGGGGGGTGGATTGTGAGATCCCACATCGCCCAGGGGAGTGATCCTTATATGTATATTCCCATCCCTACCTAGCACGAGGCCTTTGGGAAGCTCACTGGCTTCGGGTTCTGTAGGAACTCCGAAGTTAAGTGAGTAGAGAGCAATCCCATGATGGGTGACCCACTGGGAAGTTCTCGTGTGAGTTCCCAGAAACAAAACCGTGAGGGCGTAGTCGGGGCCCAAAGCGGACAATATCGTGCAACGGTGGTGGAGCGGGCCCGGGATGTGGTGGACCCCGGGTCAGGATGTGACAGTTCGAGAGTGAGGGAAAAGGGAGAGAGATAAGAGTTCTTGTTTTTGTCTAAGTGTGTGGTTCACACACCTCCAACCAAACCAAAACAACTATAAGGTTAGGCTTTAGTTGGTTTAAAAATTAATTCACCACAAGCCAACCAAAACCCTAACTTAACTAAACCTTAATCTCCCAAACACTTTCACAATTAGGTTCCCACTAACTTGGAATCTTTTTAATTGGTCCAAAGTCCCAAATTTTTGGGCCTCTAACTTAGCCCAAAACAATGACCCAATCCAACGCTCGAGGGCAATTTCGTACTTTCACAATTCGAAAATAATAAACGTACAATTCTCGGGACGGGCTGTCACAATTTACCTCCCTTAAAGAATTTCGTCCTCGAAATTTCAAATACAATAACCAACAAGTACTAATAACCATAAAACAAGCATAGGTACAATTCTCTCATCCGATCCTCAGTCTCCCACGTTGCTTCTTCTTCCACTGCATGGTTTCTCCACAAGACCTTTACCATCTGAATTGTCTTGTTTCTTAACTCTTTGTCCTTCCAATCTAGAATCATCACTGGTTCTTCCTCATAGGTCAAGTCCGGACTAATCTCAAGCTATTGAGGAAGTATCACATGTGAAGGGTCTGAAACATAATGTCGAAGCATAGAGACATGAAACACATTATGCACTCTGGCCAACTCTGAAGGCAATTCAAGTCTATAAGCAACCTCACCAACTCGCTCAATAACCTGGTAAGGTCCGATGTACCTAGGGCTTAACTTACCCTTCTTCCCGAACCTTACAACACCTTTCCAAGGCGATAACTTTAAGAATACCCAATCACCAACGTCATACACTCTGTCAGTGGCATGCCTATCCGCCAAGCTCTTCTGTCGATCCTGGGCCGCTTTCATATTAGCTTTAATCACTTGAACATTTTGAGTAGTTTCCTCTATTATCTCAAGGCCCACTAATGGTCTTTCACCAACCTCAGACCAACACAACGGTGTACGACAAGCTTTGCCATAAAGTGCCTCAAATGGTGCCATCCCGATGCTAGAATGGTAGCTGTTATTGTAGGCAAACTCCATTAAGTCCAACTTCGCATGTCAATCATCACCAAACTGAAGTACCGAAGCTCTCAGCATATCCTCTAAAGTCTGAATGGTTCTCTTTGACTGACCATCTGTTTGAGGATGATAAGCTGTGCTGTAACGTAGTTCTGCACCAAGAGCTTCCTGGAATGCTTTCCAAAACTTAGAAGTAAATCTAGGATCCCGATCCGAGATAATACTCACTGGCGTGCCGTGGTACTTCACAATCTTGATTAAAAACAAATCAGCTAGCTTATTCAGAGAATACTTTTCCCTCACTAGAATGAAGTGTGTTGATTTAGTAAGCCGATCAACAATCACCCAAATACCATCATACCCGTTCTGTGTACGAGGAAGCTTGTACACAAAATCCATAGTGATATTTTCCCATTTCCACTGTGGAACGGGAAGTGGTTGCATCAAACCAAATGGCTTCTTCCTTTCAGCTTTAACTTGCTGACAAATGGCACACCTACTAACGTACTCTGCAATTTCCCTCTTCATGCCCGGCCAATAGTAGAACGGTCTAATGGTATGATACATCTTCGTACCTCCTGGATGCATAGCATAAGCTGAAATATGTGCCTCATCAAGGATTTCCTTCTTTAGCTCTGCATTATTTGGCACATACATTCTATTTTCTTGCATCAGCATACCATCTGTTTCTCGGATCTTAAGATCTTTCTTTTTTCCTTCACCTCTGGCCCGTATCAGTTCTTGAACTTCCTCATCTTCCATATGAGCAGCAAGAATCCGGTCAATTAGAATAGGTCTAACCTGGAAATTTGCAAGTATGGCTTCCTTTCTATCTTCCATTTGCAATTTCACTCCAGTAGCCCTTAAATCACCAAGAAGATGAACTCTACTAGCATACAAGGCATTAACTCGGACTTGAGACTTTCTGCTGAGTGCATCTGCAACCACATTTGCACGACCTGGATGATAATCAATCGTGCAGTCGTAGTCACTCAACAGTTCTACCCACCTACGCGACGAAGATTAAGATCTTTCTGTGTGAAGATATACTGAAGGCTCTTATGGTCTGTAAAGATCTTGCACTTCTCTCCATAAAGATAATGCCTCCAAATCTTCAAAGCAAAGATGATAACAGCTAATTCCAAATCATGTGTAGGATAGTTCATCTTATGCGGTTTCAACTGCCTCGACGCATAAGCAATTACCCTACCATGTTGCATCAAAACGCAACCTAAACCATTCAGAGAAGCATCACTGTAGATCTCGAAATTACCACTGTCATCCGGAAAGGTCAAAACTGGAGCATGAGTGAGACAATACTTCAACTGCTGGAAACTTTGCTCACAATTTTTGTCCCACTCAAACTTAACATTATTCCTTGTTAGCCTCGTCAGTGGCAATGCTAAGATCTAGAAATCTTGAACAAACCGTCTGTAGTAACCTACTAAGCCAAGGAAACTCCGTACCTCTGTGACGGTTCTTGGTTGCTCCCAATTTTCCACTGCTGCTACTTTTTGTGAATCTACCTGAATGCCTTGAGCCGAAATGACATAACCCAAGAATGCCACTTTTTTTAGCCAAAATTGGCATTTACTGAACTTAGCATAAAGGCGATGCTCCCTTAACTTCCTTAACACTAGAGTGAGATGTCGTCCATGCTCTTCTTTCGACTTAGAATACACCAGAATGTCATCAATAAAAACAATGACAAATCTATCCAAGTATTGCTGAAATACCTTATTCATTAAACCCATAAAAGCTGCTGGTGCATTCGTCAATCCAAATGGCATGACAAGGAACTTATAGTGACCATAACGAGTCCTAAAAGCCGTTTTAGGGACATCCTCACTCCTGATCTTTAGCTGATAGTAGCCAGACCTCAAGTCAATCTTTGAGAACACACAAGCACCTCGAAGTTGATCAAAAATATCATCTATGCACGGCAATGGATAACGGTTTTTTATCGTTACATGATTCAATTGCCGATAATCAATGCATAGTCTCAAAGTCCCATCTTTCTTCCGAACAAACAGTACTGGGGCTCCCCAAGGTGAAACACTAGGTTGAATGAAACCTTTATCAACCAATTCCTGTAGCTGAACCTTTAACTCTCTCAACTCAGCATGTGTCATTCTATATGGAGTCAAAGAAATAGGGTCCGTACCTGGCAACAAGTCGATAGTGAACTCCACATCTCTATCAGGCGGTAACCCAGGCAATTCCTCGGGAAAGACATCCGAAAAATGCCTAACCACTCGAACTTCTTCTACATTATTGGGAGTAGCTCATTAAACACAACGTGCGCTAAGTAACCCTGGCATCCTTTATCCAACATCTTCTTCGCCCTTATGGCAGAAATGACACCATGCCTTACTCCACTACGTTCTCCTATGAACGTAACTCCAAATAACCCTGGGCGACGAAAAGTCACCGTCTTCTCACGATAGTGAATATCGGCAGAGTTATAGTGTAACCAGTCTGCTCCCAATATCACATCAAAGTCCACTAGATCCAATGGGAGAAGATTAGCTGGCATCACTACTTCCTCAATCAACACAGGACAACCTGGGTAAATGTAGTTAACATAACACCTTTCCCCTCTAGGCATAGAAAATTCTAACTCATAACCCAGAGGTGTAGATTGAGGTTGAGTCAACTGAGCAAATGTATGAGAAATAACATAATGAGTAGCTCCACAGTCAATCAAGACTCTAGCAAAATGACCAAGGACATTTAACGTACCCATTATTAAGTCCGGATGGTTCTGAGCATCCTGCAACATGATATTATTAATACGCCCATGAGCCTGCTGACGTCCTCCTCGTCCTCGACTGGCATGAACACCTCGGCTCTGTGTATTACGGTCCTGACCTGCCTGGCTGTGCTGTCATGATGATCCAGCACTACTAGCAGCAACATCGACCTGCTGGGGCTGTCCTCCCGATTGCCACTGAGAACCACTAGCTGAAAACTGGCCCAAACCACTCTGCCGGTATAGCATATAACCTTCTGAATACTGCCATGCTGATAGGGATCCTGAGGGTACTGGTACTGCCCTGAAGGATAAGGAATAGGATCCCCCTGATAGTGGTACGCACTTCCACGACCTGCTGGAACATAACCACTAGGTCCTGAATACTGTTGGGTCGGAACCGATGATGGCAAGGAAAACTGCTGCTGCGGCTGTGGCTGTTGTGGCTGCTGGAGTCTCTACGGTTCTGTGGGCAATACTTAGACTGATGCCCCATCTGTCCACATTTATAATATCCGCTACTGCCTCGGCGACACTCTCCAAAATGTCTGTTATTGCACCTACGGCACAACGGTGCACCTGTACCAGCTGACTCTATGGGCCTCTGAAAACGGGGTCCTCTAGTGGGTCTACCTCCTCTCATCTGTCCTGTGGCACTGAAGCCTCCACTGGAAGAGCTAGAACTATTCCCACTTTTCTCAAAGCTCTGGATCTGCCGTGGCCCCTGAGACAACTGTCCCTTGCCCTTATCATGCCTCATCTGATTACTGCCTCTTGCTTCCTCCTCATCGCTCTCGCTAGGCATGTTTTCAGAATCTTCTATCCTCAACATAATCTCATAGAACTCCTGATAGGTCTCACAGTGTAAGATAGTCGTCATTGAGCGCCACTTCTTCTTAGCACCCAACTTAAAGCGGCGAAGCATCTCGACGGGATTAACAGCTGTCTCTGCATCATGTCGGGACAAATCTATGAACCTCCTATAATACTCAATAGCAGACAGCTTCTTCTATTTAAGATTAGTAAACTCCTGCTTCTTCTGATCCAGATATGACGGAGGAATGAATCTCTTATAAAATGATCGTTTGAAATTCTCCCAATTTGCTTTCTCTTCGGGCGACCACCTGTAAGTTTCCTGGTTCCACCAAGAAGCAGGCTCTCTATCCAGAAACCAAGAAACGGTCTCAACCCATCTATCAGCAGAAAAGCTGCCCTGACTCTGCATAACCTGAAAAGTTTTCTCCACATGCTCGAGCCAACGCTCGGACCCTTCGTGGCCCTCATTACCCTTAAACATAGGCAGCTTTAGATTATATACTGTCTACAACGGAGTCCTCTGAGGAGGGCGAATTACAGACTGAATAACATTAGCTATAGCCTCCCCTAACTGAGAAATATCGGGGAAACTAGGCTCAGAAGAAGGATGTGGATCCCTGAGAGGAGGCATAATTCTGACAGAAGACATCACAATGATTAGATTACTCACAAAATATGTAAAACTGCGAACCTAGGCTCTGATACCAAACTGACACACCCCGACCGAGATCGAGGTATGCTGGCCGTCACGTGAGGGTGACGTAACCATGTGCACAGTGCGGAAGCATTAATATAAGAAGAATTACGAAAGAATAAAAACCAAATTCAAGAAGTGTTAAAACACAATAAGAGTGTAATTGTCTAGGTGCAGTCGAACATAAGGAGTACTTAAATAAAAACACCCATAGGGGTCCTACATGAGTGATAATTTGTCAGAATTGCAGTTGCATCCTCGGATGCCACCAACAAAGCTATCTAATACCTGGAGGGGCGCAAAACAAAAGCGTGAGTGGGCAAAAACAAAGCTTTTCAAAACCATTTCAAAAATAACCTTTATAACCCCTCGCCGTAAAACATGTATACTTTCCCAGAAAATAGTATATACACATATACCAAACTCAACTGAAATCCTCAACAAGATATGCACAATTCATGAATATGCCATGTCATAATAATCAAATCATCAGGTAAATATATCAAATGCAATAACAACTGCAACAGCTCGTCAGCTGATCACTAGCTCATAAATCATGTCTGCACACGAGTCGAACCCACTTATAGTGGTCTATACGACAGGACTGGGTGTAATACAATACGCTCTAGTGCTACAATCACGTGAAGACTGTGCAAATGAATCGCGGGTCACCTACGAGTCGAACCCACTGAAAGTGGTCTATACGACAGGACTATGCACCTAACTTGGATCCAAGATGAGCGTATGTTGCGGGAGGTGAACATCACGTGAAAGACTATGCCCCTAACATCGCAGGCCACACGCCGCGTGTGTCGTCTCCTAACTTGGGTTCGCCGAAGCTCTTCGCCGTCGCCGCTGCAACTCGCCGAAAAACTGAAAAGTTTTCAAATCGTCATAACTTCTTCATTTCTTCACCAAATCTCATGAAACAAAGGCCAAAATGAAGCTTAGGAAGTAAGGAACAAAACCTTACCACTTTCAAGCCTCGAAATTCACGGAATCTTGCCAGAGAAAGCTCGATAATCCGGCCAAAAAGTGAAACTCCGTTCTACTGCTTCCCAACGTCCAAAACTTACTAACGATGCACTCCGAGCATCGTGGAGAGGTCCTTAAGCTTCCTATAAGCTTGAAATTCGAAGATAATCACGCATTAAAAAGTTGGTGAATAGTACTCAAATCGAAAATTCTATTTCTAGGGTTTTCCGACGTCCAAACTTCACCAAAACTCAACCATTTCACTTAGGAGAGAGAGGGAATACCTTTTGGAGACTTGGAATGACTTGAAACCTTGGTAAACACTTCGATGGTACTGTACCTCGACGGCACCCTCAGTTATAGGGTTTTTCGAAGGTTCCACGGTTTGAAAATAACATGGTTGTGCTCGTGAGACTTCAGGGATCACGAATATGGTCTCTAAACTTTCGATCTGCAAACTTTTGTGGGTTTTCTGGGTGTTGCCGAGAGAGAGAGTGAGAGTTCGAGAGTGAGGGAGGAGGGAGAGTCAACGGGAGAGAGAGAAGAGTTCTTGTTTTTGTCTAAGTGTGTGGTTCACACACCTCCAACCAAACCAAAACAACTATAAGGTTAGGCTTTAGTTGGTTTAAAAATTAATTCACCACAAGCCAACCAAAACCCTAACTTAACTAAACCTTAATCTCCCAAACACTTTCACAATTAGGTTCCCACTAACTTGGAACCTTTTTAATTGGTCCAAAGTCCCATATTTTTGGGCCTCTAACTTAGCCCAAAACCATGACCCAATCCAACGCTCAAGGGCAATTTCGTACTTTCACAATTCGAAAATAATAAATGTACAATTCTTGGGACGGGCTGTCACATTAGGTGTCATTCACTTAATTTTAGTAAATTTTATTTCAAAATTAAAAAATGTAACATTTAACGTGAAAATGAACTAGAATCAAGTAAAAAAAAACACATGGCAAATGATTAGGTATATAATAAGTATGCACCATATTTATGATGGTAATAAAAAAATGCTCCTAATTTTTTGTTGTGATTGTCTGTTTTGTACAAGAGCAATGTGGTAGAAGATTTATATTTTATAGGAGTCAGTTTAGTATGAATGTGCCATGTTATTCAGTTTTATCGAGGTTCATAGAAGACAGAACTGCAAATCCTGCAATTCATGTTCAGAAAGGAGATTAATGAAAAAGTCTTTAAAACTTTGTATTTTAATAAAAAAAAATTATCTATTAATTTTATTTAATTATAAGGACAAACAAATTTTAAATAAAAAAAAAAACTTGTTGGGCCCTTTCATAAAATAAACTTAGCTCAAACCTTTTTCATGAAACCTCCAATTTTTTTTTTCTTTTTTTTTTTCAAATAATTTGAAACAAAATGATATGTCACCCATAAAATATAAACACGTTAATCAATACTTAAGTAACAATACAATTATCAGTAGCCACATCATTTGGTTTTGGAATTGGGTATTACAAGGGGAACTAAATTTATAAGCAAAATTTTGTAAATTAAGTGATATGAAAGTTGATTATCGGGTTATTACGTAAACGTGTTCATTTCTATTGGTAACAAGATATTTAGTTTGGAAATTTTATCTACAAATTTAGTTTTTCTAATATTACTTTTTAAAATTTGATCCACCTAGCGTTCTAATATTAGTTTTTCTAATATATGTATATATATATATACATATATATATATATATATATATATATAAATCATGGCTAATTATTTCTCCTGTGCAACTGCTCTTATCATCTTGAATTTCAAACTTGGTTTCTTTCTGTTCCTATGTTATTCAGAATCTCAGATTTAGGGTACGAATGGTACTGCATTGATGTTGAATAGACATGTTAAATTGTATTTTGTTTTTGTCGGTTATATAGGTATCGGAATGAGCTCCTGCTGGGCAGGGCTAGTACATCTGGCCTTGGGAGGGCAGTGGAAGCAATCTATAACCTTGGTAGTAGCATGGCAAATCTGAACACAAACACTGGTTTTACCTCTGGGGCGACAACAAAAATTTCAATCTTGGCTTTGGAAGTTGCAAACGCAACTGTCAAGGGATCAAATTTAATGCGATCATTGTCAACGTATAACATAAAACGTTTAAAAGAGGTTGTGCTTCCATCAGAAGGGGTCCAGAATTTAGTTTCACGAAATATGGATGAACTCCTGAGAATTGTTGCAGCTGACAAGAGGTTGATAACTGAAAATTCCTTGTATAATTTTCTGAACAATCAGAACAAGCTATAGCTATTTTTTTTTTTTTTTTAATTAACATGTGGTGTTTATTTATTGAATAATTGTATATGAAGTCGGAGATTAATATGTTCTGGTACAATTCTGGCAGAGAAGAGCTCAAAATTCTCTCGAGAGAAGTAGTGCAGTTTGGAAATTTTTGTAAAGAACCTCGGTGGCATAATCTGGATGGCTATCTTAACCAGTGCTTTCTCTCAAACTTTATGTTTGCACGACAGAAGCTATTGAAGGAAGATGCAGAGGTGGTAATGCAGCAATTGATGATGTTAGTTTCAAATACACGTGTAAGTAAACGTATAGAGAATGCAGCCTTTAGTTGCAGTTGCATCCATTTGTGACTTGCCTTCGAATGAGGTCAGGGATTGTTCTCGTTCTTCTATAATGATGGATGTGTGTTAGCACTGCATTGGTAAAATGAGTCTGGGTTCAGATTTTCATAATTGTAGATTAGTCCTATTTGAGAGGTCTTGTCTATTATTTTTGTAAATTAGTCCTATTTAGTCTTCTTGTTACAATTATGCTGAAAACGCTGTTGAGCATCCTCACAATCCTCGTTGAGTTGAAGGGCTTTCAAGCCGCATGATTGTTTTAACTCTTCTCCATGCTGGATTTACATCTTTCTTGTGTTCAGAACCATTGTGCACCATTTCAGTAGACCTTCCACATCTAGTAACTGAATGCGTCCATGTAATTACGTCAGTCTCCGTGTATTTGTTAGCTTATTTGGTTCTGTTTTTTAATAAATAAACAAGCCTTGGAGTTGCTACTAGTAAATGTTCTAACTGCAAAGTTACTGCTGGACTGATATTATTCCTTGGAAATTTGTCGAGGGAAGAACTAACCTTTTCTTGGTTACAGGAATTATATCATGAGTTTTGTTCCTCGGACAAATTTGAAGAAGAGTACCGGTGTAAGCATCAAGAGCAAATGGACAATCCAGAAACCTGCCAAAGAGGTATTTGCATTTTTTTTATTTCCTTTACAATGCAGTGAAATTTTGTCTGCATTTTTTTTCAGTTGATGATTGAGTGTATTAAGAAATTAAGATTAGATTTCACTTAAAAGGTTTTCAGTTCACCTGTGCTGTGTGCGTGCATGCGTGTGCACGACTGTAGACTTTTTTGTTGCCAGTTTTGCCAATGTTTATGTAATAATAATTTTACATTAATACTACTTCGAAGTTTGTTCAATATGTAATTAATTTAGTGTTATTATCCATTAAGTTTTTGTCTGTAACTTTACATTTGCCATGCCTGGCCACTCAAATACTCCTTTGGGTGGTCCAAGTCAATACATCTCCGATTCCAGTGGGGTGCCTCATCTAATAGTGTCTTCTTCAGTTTGTATAATTATTGTGTTTGCCAATGAAATGGCTACACAATCGTAAAGAAAGGAACTTAATTGTACTTTATTTGCTTATCACGCGGAGCAGACAGCCTCATAATCTTAAGAGCAGAGGTGAAAGATCGAAGGCAGCTTGTGAGAAGTTTGAAGAAAAAATCATTTTGGCCCAGGATGTTTGAAGAGGTAGGTTATAAGTGTTTCTAATTCTGTATCTCATTTAGGTGCAAACGAAAATTACTTTTCTTTCTAAACTCTAATAATATCTGATATTTACAGGTCGTGGAGAAACTTGTCCATATTGTGCGTTTTTTACATAAGGAGATTCATTACGAAGCATTTAGCAATGCAGGTATGCTTTAAAATTCTGGATGAGATGTCTGATAATGGTCTTCTACGAGGCCTTCTAGTTCCGCTCTGAGATGCAGTGGAAAGTTGACCTTGTTGATAGCGTTCATCTCTAGTAATTTTCAAACTTGCAAAACAAATATGTGGAAGCTACCATTGAAATCGATTCAAGTGACTTTTATGTGATTCTCTCTGGTCCTGCAGGAACCGATGATGAACCTGTGAATGATTCTCCGAATAATCACAAAACGTTGGGGTCTGCTGGTCTTGCCTTGCATTATGCAAATATTATCACTCAAATTGATACGCTTGTGAGTTTGATGTAAATTCATTTTTAATATTCTTCGTCCTTTAGGTTCTCAGAACAATCACAAAAAGTTGGGGCCTGCTGGTCTTGCGTTGCATTATACAAATATTATCACTCAAATTGATAATATTTCGGAAACATATTCTTGTGGGGTTGTGCAACCTCTGATTCTTAAGTGCCAATGTCTGTCTGTCCGTCCCTCTACTGTTCTTTTAAAGTTTTTGATACCTCTTGACTATTTTTTAATGAGCAGTCCTATGCCCGGGGGATTTCATGCACGGTAATCAGTATTGGGTTCTGATTTCTGTCAGTTGGATTCCATATGTATAGGATGTTCGTGTGAGAATGTAGAGATCTGAGCTTGAAGGTTATCAATGGAGGTAATGAGATTGCAGAATGTAGAGAGAGAGAGAGAGAGAGAGAAATGAGAAATGCTTCTTGTTTATTTTTCACTGCAATGAATACAACAGTAATCTTGCCTTTTATACGAGTTACATTGCTTACTGTCTAAGTAATTGTTCTCTCAACAAACTTAACAACTCTTACCACCTAATCAACTGACAAATGGCAGCATCTTGATCATTGATTGTAGCTCGATCGATCCTTGTCATCCTTACAGTTCGGACAATGCCTGTGTATTAGCTTTCCTTCTGTTGTGAAATCAGCTTTGCGCTCAAAACTAGAGTCATTTCAGTTGAAGGAAGAGGTATCTATAGTTTACTTAACAAGTGGAATTATTAACAACTCGCCTACATTGTATTTTACTACTACAAAGTAAGCTCATATTTGTATGCCCATGCATGTACTGATCTATAACTTATCTTCAAATGCTTTTTCTTTTCGCAGCATACAATCGCTGAAATTAAAGCTGAAATGGAGAAAACGTTGCGGTGGCTAGTTCCCATTGCCACTAACACAACCAAGTAAAGCTTCATTTGTTTTTCTTTTATCCCCCTTGACTGGAGTGGTTTAACATATTATGCAATCTTTTTGGTGGCCACATTCTTCGTTTATGTCAATGTCTATTTTCACAACTCTCTCATTTTCCTTCAATTCTGTTTGCTGATTATTACTCTTTGCGATGCGGTCTTATGTGGAGCTCATCATGGCTTTGGCTGGGTTGGAGAATGGGCAAACACTGGGTGAGTTCTTAATTGCAGATTGCCTTCCATTTACTTGTGATTTCCCGATATTTTCTTAATTTTATTTGTTGTAATTCTTTAGGTCCGAGATGAACCGAAAACCTGCTGGTCAAACTGACTTGCTGAGGATTGAGACACTTCACCATGCCGATAAACATAGAACCGAGTCTTTCATTCTTGAACTGGTGGTGTGGCTTCACCATCTCGTCAACCAAACGAGGGTTGGAAACTGTGGAATTAGATCTCCTGTTAAATCCCCTCTTTGCTCCCCCAACCAGAAGGCAATTCAGTTATGTATGAACAAAACCAACTGCTCATCACCCATATTAACAGTTGAAGACCAAGAAATGCTTCGATATGTAAGTAAGAGAAAACTGACACCGGGGATTAGTAAGAGTCAAGAATTTGACACCTCAAGGACCAGGTTCAGCAAGCATAACCGGCTGAGCAAGAGTAGCAACCACTCCCCGACAAGTGAACGTAGGAAGGATCCCTTTCCAATCAGGAGGCCATCCTCCGTTCCTATCATTGACTTTGATTTCGACCAGAGCAAAGCACTGGATGTCATTGATCGGGTGGACACAATTCGAAGTATTTGAATGCACAGGCGAAGTGGTTCTTGTGCATGTATGTCTAGTAGGTTCATCTGCGGCATTTGTCCTTGTCGTGTGCTCGTTGTTGTGGCGGTGGCGATGTTATGGAAGCGGGCATAGGTGCTGAGAAACGAGAGAAGTCATGGCCGTTTTGAATGTCAAAATGTAGGGTGAGAAGTGTATTTTGATCAATGTTTGTTAAATTTTTGTAGATGTACAAAATATTCTATTAATAATCCAAAGTTCATGCTCCTCCCTTGCTCTCTCAAAATACACCAATAATTAACATGATAGGATAACATTTTATCCAAAGTTCATCTGCGGCGCTTATATCCATTAATCCCGTGAAAAATGGTAGAAAGGACCTTGCATGCACTTACAAGCAATTGCTGTGTGGGAAGACGCTGCATTAAAAGAAGAAAAAAACGCGCTAAATATTATGACATGAGCAAGCGTAAGGTCGTCTCAACTCTCTGTTTTAGAGTTGACTCGTCTCTTCATTGGAAATCGAAATCCAATGTATGTATATATATTTTTTTTTTTAAACAAACGATATTATCTACACTAAAGGAGAGAGGGTGGGCTTAGCCTCACTAAGAGCTACCAATAATGTGGTTCAAACTCGACACTAAAGGAGACAGGGTGGGCTTAGCCTCACTAAGAGTTAGCAATAATGTGGTTCAAACTCGTCTTTGGAGATAATCGAACCTAAGACCTCTCACTTATAAATGAAGAGGAATACCACTAGACTGTAATACTAAGGGACATATCACAAAATATTTTAAATTAACTATCGTTATCATGAGTAAAGTTTTAGTTGTCGTGTTTTGAGGTGTAATGCCGCCATTGACCTATTTTAGGCTCGGCAGGTTAAGGAAAAAGGACAGCTTCTTTATGATATTTTTTTATTTTTTATTTTTTTAATGCAAGGATTATGAGGGTGAAGGAGGTTGTATATGGACTAATCATACTTTGAAATTGTCTTTATAAGAGCTGGATTTAAGACGTGTCACTTATAAGTGGTGAAAAATATTACTAAATTGTAGTATTAGTAACCGGAAAAAGAAATTGTTAAGGTCTATTTAGTATCGTGAATTAGACTGAAATAAATAACACTCTAAATTCAAAATAATTTAAAGTTCAAAGATCAATGCAAGTCATTCTCTTTTTTTATTAACAAACGATATTATCTACTTCAAGGGGTAGGGGTATAATGTAGATCAAATTCGTTTTTGACGAGAATCCAACATATGTCATCTGAGATACCATAACCGTAGTAGTAAATGACATGTCATTCTCATATTTTAAAAAGATTAAAATGAATAACTGTTTTTTTTTCCAGATATAAAATTCATACCCTCAAAGACTCACACCAATCCAAGCGAGGCCTTATTTGGCGAGGCTCAATGTTTGTACCTGGTAACTGCAGAGAAAAGAAGACAACTCCTCCTGCGCCTGCATGGTAACGGAAAAAAAAAGGCACTAAAACAGACACCTCCCCCAAAAGTCGTCCGAGATTTTTCTTAGTCTTCTTCTCTTTTCACTTTCATTCATTCATTCATTCATTCCCATCACTCCTCTCTCTCTCTCTCTCTCTCTCTCTCTCTCTCTCTCTCTAGACACATTCACTGTTCACATCTTCCGGAATTGCTACTGATTTGGGCTTGAATTCTTTCAATATTAATGGGCGGGATTGTGAACAGGGTGAAGAAGTCGCCCAAAGTACAACATGTGGATATAGTTTTTGACAATAACCATCTCGGCAGTGGGTCTGACGAAGGAGCCAATGATGGGTTTCCTTGCCTTCCTAAGCGGAGTGCTGCTCCAAAGGTAAATTCTTCACCTTGGTGTAATTTCCCTACTTTGTTTTACTCATCTGGTCTGTTGGAAATTGGAATTTTGTTGTTGTTGTTGTTGTTGTTGTTGTTGTTGGAAACTGGATTGGTACTGTCTTATTGATTAAAAGGTGTGCAGATGTAAAATTGATGAACATTTCTTGTGGTTGGGTGTGTTTTCTGCCGAGTTTCAAACCACAGAATTGCACTTGGCCAACTCCACTGCCCAAAATTTTGAGCCGTTTCGGTGATCATATCACTAGCAATCCTGAAAGTTACATTTGATATTCTTAGTGAGATTTTAATCTCAAATTTTAGGACCCTTTTGATAACTATTTGGTTTTTTGTTTAGTTTTTACTTTTCGTGTATGAGATATGATGAAGTATATGGATGAAAAGGAGTGATGAAGAATGATAGTTAGAGGAAGGGGAATAAATAAAGAACAATGGATGAAACAAAATCTTCGAAAGTGAAACAACTTAAAATAGATATTGGTTTTTAGTTTTTATTTTGTCTGCCGTTTCTGATACGTCTCTTCTACACCTATGCGACCATCCTTCTCACTCTTCTTCATTTCCCATTTTCCCCCATATAATTTCCGCATATCTTAAGCGCAAAACGCAAAAACCTAAAATCTAAACATTAAATGGTTATCAAACAGGCCCTTAGTTTTTGGATTTTTATTTCAAGAACAGTTTTATAAGTGTTTGAGAATATATTATTTAACTTTTAGCAAATGTGGTTTTGCAAAGCGAAGCATAAGCTTCACAAAAGGTGGCACATATTTGAGAAGTTATGTACCATAACATTCATTTCCACTTGTGAAACTGTTTTTGGCGACGTAATGATGTTTGGAGTATGATCTCTCTGTGTGTGATACTATGGTGTTAAAGCAATGCTATGAATTGTGGGCATATTGACAATTTCCCTCTAAGTTGAAGTTTCTTTTATCCCTTTATGAGATGCCTTTTAATCCTTCTTCTTTTCCCATCATTGAGGATCTTTTGGTTCAGCTAAATTTTAGACTAGTTTTCTGGTGTTTCTGTCTATCTCCTTTGTGCCAATGTCACATGGTTCTTATAAAGTTTCTTTATACCCACAATTGTGTATAAGATGATTGAAGGGGTTAGTACATCCTTGTCGTATGGCTTTTTGTCTCATTCATGTTTTTGAACATTAGTCTTAAAACTATTTTTGGTGCTCAATGCTCATTCATGTTTTTGGTTTGTCATTCATCCTTGTCTTAGAAATTGTTTTTCATTACCGAGAAGAAGGCGATTATATATTGTAAGGCCTGAGTTATAGTCGGTCTAAATATTGAAAAGGTTATGGAAAAGATTTTGAGAGACTAAGTTTCTTTTGTTTAATAGGTTTCAGAAGGAAGTTCACTTTTGGGCAAGGGTATCGAAATTCTAGACAAGCTTGGTAGTGGCATGAAAAATTTGAGCTCAACTGATTTTACCTCAGCCGTTCCACAAAAAGGGAATAAAATTTCAATTTTGGCTTTTGAAGTAGCGAATACAATTGTGAAGGGTGGCAACCTAATGCAATCCCTTTCAGAGGATAACATCAGACATTTAAAGGAGGTGGTGTTAAAATCAAAAGGGGTGCAAACTTTAATATCTACAGACATGGATGAGCTCCTGAGAATTGCTGCTGCTGACAAGAGGTGGTTGATCAGAATAATACTATTTGTTGTTGTTTATTATTTACCGTTAATTTTCTGATTATTTCCTTACTTGTTTGTTAAAACAATTGAATAATTCTATCCTGTTTTGGTTTGGCAGAGAAGAACTGAAATTAGTCATCAGAGATGTAGTGCGCTTTGGAAACTATTCGAAAGATCCAAAGTTTCATAATCTGGATCTCTACTTTAAACAGTAATACTAATGGAATTTTGTGACTATTTACTTTCTTGGTTATTTGCAACATTTTAACTGAGATTCTGATGTGTTCAATCTGGAATTGTGCATTCTATTAGGATTGGTTCAAATGATACACAACAGAAGCATTTTAAGAAGCAAGCGCAGAGAGATATGAAAGAATTGATGGCTTTAGTTCAATCAACAGCAGTGAGTATTGACGTATTATTGTTTTATAGAAAATGCTGCTCTCTTAGTTACGCTTGTATTTGTTAATGGGTTAGCTTAAAAATTCGTATATCTGTTTATCACAGTTCGGGTCAAGTTTAAACAATATCAGAACACAAATTCCTTTTCTTTCCCTTGGAAGACGTTATATGCATGCACGGTAGCTCTTATCTCTGGGTAGTGGTTAAATGAGTTTTCTACCTAACATTTTATTTTCTCTTAAGGAATAGGATGGAGAAAACATTCATTATCTTCTTTTTACGCTTCACACCATTACCTGAATAAGTAAGTGCCTGTATAGTCTGGTTTCCGTTTAAAGTTTTTTTCAGATTGACTCTTGGAAGTGCACTCAA
Organism: Cotoneaster glaucophyllus; assembly: GCA_036320875.1. Classification (NCBI taxonomy): domain Eukaryota; kingdom Viridiplantae; phylum Streptophyta; class Magnoliopsida; order Rosales; family Rosaceae; genus Cotoneaster; species Cotoneaster glaucophyllus. Next base: position 31,423,327 of record CM070059.1, on the reverse strand, counting down.
TCTATTTACCTTTAGTGGAACTGCACAAATTCATTGCTAAAAAGTCATTGCCATAGTAGTACTGCTTAAAAAAAATGCTAGTTAAGTATGAACCGATGCCATTATGCCTGTCGACAATTCTCTTTTGGCATGAATATTATCAGAAAGGAATGTGTGAAATGCAGGGATAAAGTTTTTGTTTCCTTATGTATTCACACAAGTAGCTAGTGCTTCTCTTTAGTCATTTACCAGCCACCATTCTCTCTTTATTTATCTGATGTTCCTTTAGCATTTTGCTTGCTTTACGCATTCAATTGAGAAATAGGCAAGGCTTGTTGCTGCTATTATTGCTCCGGCTATTATATTTCTGTTGGATAGATGTCAACTTAGATTCATTGCATGTGAAAATTGCAAATCATGTTGATTATTTGTCGGTTTTAGTAGTTTTGAGACTAAAACTTTGTTAGAAGGTAAACTGAAGAGGATTTCGCATTAGATGGTAAATGAGTGATGGAAATGATTGGCCGGTTGTCCTTGGTCCAGCATAACTTACGATGCACAAGTATTTAGAAGGAATTGTATGGCATGTATGCTCATCCTTTAGGGCATGCTAAGTGTCTGTTAAGACTTAAGAGGGATTACATTGAGGCACACTTTTATTGCCAAATCAGGGTACCTTTAGTGACAAGCATCTATGGTAAAGAGTGCATTTATTTGAAGTTCTGGATCAGAATTACATGTACTTATCTATAAATTGCACTTCACTTGTTTTGCTGAGATTTTTCTTATAGTTGCACTGTAGATAGACGAATAATAAGCCGTAAGTAAACAGTAGAAAAGAGCCCCTGCTGTATTGTTGAGAATGAATCCCACATTGAGGGACAAGGGACCTTGCATGGGCCTACAAGGAGTTGGGCTACTCCCCATATTGCCCTTTGGTTTTATGGTGGAAGTGGAACCTCAACTTTCATCATGGGATCAGAGCAAGGTTGTCCCACGTGTGAAGCCCCCAACAGCCATACGTGCTCCATGTCACCCCGTTTATGTTGTCCACGTGTTTGGCTTGAAAATTGACCACACGTCTGGGGGCGTGTTGAGAATGAATTCCACATGATGGGAGAAACAATTCCCCATATTGCCAATTGGTTTTATTCTAGAACCTCAACTTTCTTCAAGTATCAGATTTAGACCATAAATTGTGGTACTGTTGCAGTATTCTCAGATCCTTAATCTAATGTGGGTGAAAAAAAAGGAGAACATAATGTGGTTGAACTTGAAGGAACATTACTAGGGATTCCATATTCCAGTAAAATTGTTCCAATAACTAGAAAAATTATGAATAGTAACTCCTTAGATCATTAACTAGTTGAAGGCTTATGAACCCAAGGGGAATCTCTCTCTCTCTCTCTCTCTCTCTCATTTTAATTGTATATAATAGGCATGATGTTGACGAGTGAATGCTTAACAGCATAGTTTATGGTATACATGTATTGTTTCCTTTTTGAACTTTACTGATGGAAAGAAAAATTTGTTTCTTGGTTCCAGGAATTATGTCATGAGTTGCACTTGCTGGACAGAATGGAACAAGATTATCTGCAAAAGCTTAAAGATGAGAGTTCAAATGCTGCTAGAAGAGGTATCATGCAGTTTGTTCTTTAGAAAAATTACATTTTATTTTAGGGTTTATATCACAAATGGTCCCTGACATTCATCAAACACATCATTTTGGTCCCTGACATTCAAAATCAATAGAAATGGTCCCTGAGATTGATCAAACACATCACAAATGGTCCTTCCGTTAAAAACTCTTTGGGCAATTTTCAACGTTTCGTAACTCAATCGTTTCTTAACCAAATTTGACTCATAATATATCAAATTGAAGATAGGAAAGGGTAGAACAAGATTATACCTATTTTGAAGCCCAATGGTTGCCGGAGATGGCCGGAAAATAGCCTCAAATGTGACTGGTCCGCGGAAAAACTGGAAAATTCGCCGGAAACTGGGTAAACTTTAAACGTTCATAACTTCTTCAATACTTAACAAAATTGAGTGATTCAAAAATGAAAATCATACTTCTCGACGAGACAACGAGAATGGTACCTTTATTGACTACTAATTCACCGTGGTTTGGCCGGAAAACAGCTCGAAATTGGATAACCTTTTTCGAGTTAGCCAATTTCAAGCCGTTTTCCGGCCAAACTACGGCGACTTAGCCATCAAGAAAAATACCATTCTCTTTGTCTCATCAAGAAGTATGATTTTTGTTTTTGAATCACTTGATTTCGTTGATTATTGAAGAAGTTATGAACGTTTAAAGTTTACCCAATTTCGGGCGAGTTTTCCAGTTTTTCTGCGGACCAGTCACATTTGAGGCTATTTTCCGGCCATCTCCGGCAATCATTGGGCTTCAAAATAGGTATAATCTTATTCTACACTTTCATATCTTCATTTTGATATATTATGAGTCAAATTTGGTTAAGAAACGATTGAGTTACGAAGCGTTGAAAATTGCCCAAAGAGTTTTAACGGAAGGACCATTTGTGATGTGTTTGATCAATCTCAGGGACCATTTCTATTGATTTTGAATGTCAGGGACCAAAATGATGTGTTTGATGAATGTCAGGGACCATTTGTGATATAAACCCTTTATTTTACATTATGGCATTGCGGTAAAAATGAAAAATTGTTTCTTACTTATGATGGATGAGTTTAAAGGGCTTGGAACCGCTGCTACTGTATTAAGTTGAATTTCTTTCAGTAGATTATTAAACTGGCTTCTTTCTTAGTTTTATCTTTGTAGCTAAAAGGAAAATCAGAAATTTTCATCATGTGGTTTGAATATATTGTTGACATGTAGGAGACAGCCTTGCGATTTTAAGAGCGAAGCAAGTGAAACTTGTAAGCAGTTTAAAGAACAAATCACTCTGGTCAAAGACTTTTGAAGAGGTAGCGTGTCATTGTGCTTTATTGAACTCTTTCTAGGTGCATACAGTAAGGAATATGAAGTAGTATCTGGTGAAGTATATTCCAGAAACCCTATCTAACTAAAATCTTGTGTTCACAGGTTCTGCAGAAGCTTATAGACGTTGTAGACTTATTACATGTAATGATTCATGAAGCTTTTGGCAGTGCTGGTATGTATTCAAATATTTGATGAAATATCTAAATCATAGCCCCGCCTTGTTTGTCCTTTCATCCTCATACTATTTTCGTTGCTGTTGTAACGACTTGATAAAAAGACTGCTACAATTACAATATGGTGACAATGGATCTAGAAGCACGTGATAGGCAAATCTTCTTTCGTTCTGAAAGAAAGTTATTGATGAGTGTTATCTTCCATCTAGACTTTTCTCTCCTATTGCTCTTTGTGGCTTTAAATAGTAAACTTGAAAGTTCTGAGGACTAGTTGTTCACAAGTTTAACAAAGATATTGATATGTCCCCCTTCTCCCCTGCAGATGAAGACCAGTGGATATTTCTGAGTGGAACCATAAGAAGTTGGGGCCTGCTGGTATTGCATTACATTATGCAAGTATTATTATTCAAATTAACACACTTGTAAGTGAATCACCTGCTATTTAAACGTTGATTTTTTATTTTACCTTTGGTGATGTTTTTCCTTGTTATGCTCTATAAACTTATATCAGCTCTATAATCTATTCCACTATTAGTGCATCAAATGAGTCGAAATTGAAATCAGCATAGCTTGCAGAAGTTTTGGAGTCTGTTTGAATAGGGTCATGAGAAGTATTATGTGTTGTTTTGTTGTCAAACCTCAACCTCATAGGACAACCAAACTGCATTTAATTCTTAACAAAGATCGTAGCAAAAGAAGCTCACGCACACCATGACTCACAGAGGGAAGTTCTGCCTCACACCAGACCTGGCCACCGCAATTGTTTCTAACTCGGTAATCTAGGCAATTCTGTATAGGTATAAGCTCCGTTCTAATGAGACCATGTCTAGGAAATAGTATATCCTTGCCGAAAGACCATTAAGGTTATGGAGGCTACTGAATACTTCCATGCTAGGTTCTCTTGAAAATAGGATATCCAAAGTTGGGCATTCTAAGCCCTGCATCTCGATGCATAGGAGCTAGATCAGTCGACTACTTGCCAATTGGTTTTAGGTTAGATGCTTCAATGTTAATAATGATATTAGAACATGTAACTCATAAATGTTCTAGGTCTAATGCATGCTTTACATATTACCTGACATAATTGATCCACGTATAATATCTGGTGGGTGTTGCTGAGATCCATTTCTCAACAACCTCTGATGTCAAGGAGAAGTGAATGGATAAAGCTAAGATCAATATTTGATGAGCTAAGCGTTTAGAGAAGAAGTCATTTGGAGGCAGTGGCAAAAAGCCAAGTAGCCAAATATCACGATTTTCTTTTTTAAGATTTTAAGTGTGTTTCCCTGTTTCTTTTATCGATTTTTAACTTGCCGGGCTGGGAATGTAGTCTTACACACTAGTTTAGTTTCTTTACAGCCTTTTTTGTCAGTCTGCTCAAATGTGGACGTAAGATATATAAAAGTTATCCAGAAATTTCATTGTGCGATAATGCAGTCTTCCTGGGCATTGGAACGATGAAAAACCAGACACCATTTTGCCCTTCTGTTATATATGACTGATTGAAATTACTCTGTTTTATATATACATGCAAGTGTGCACGAAAGGCTTCTTAAACACGATTCTCCACTCTTGGATCCCTTGCCATTTGAACACCATGTTTGTTTTCTTTTCACTTCCTTAAACCCTAAACATTAAGGCTTAAATCCCACTCTACACCCAAAACTAATAAACTAGGTCCTATTTGAGGAAGACGATAAAACAGGCTGTTCATTAGGATTTATATTTGGGATCTTAGAGGATTCTCATATTATTTTTTAACAATCGTTTTCAACTTTCGTTCCAGAGGTCGGTCATTTTTCTATTGAGTGTGAAAATTAAAAGGCATTTGGAGATGCTCAATATTGAATCTTGTTAGTCACGGGCTTGTGCTGAGCTAATATCTGAATGCACCCAGGTGTCTCTGTCTCGATCAAGTTCAGGTGGCTCAAAAGTTGAGGGATAGTTTGTATCAAGGGCTGCCGTCCAGTGTAATGTCAGGTTTGCGCTCAAAATTACAGTTAGTTGAGGTGAGCTATGTTCTTTGTCGCACTGCTATTCCAAAAGTTATTCCCTTTCAAGCAATTTCTGTTGAAGATTTACCTTAACAAACAGCGTTTCATGCAGCTCACCATCCCTCAAATCAAAGCTGAAATGGGGAAAACATTGGAGTGGCTTGTTCCAGTTGCAAGTAACACAACCAAGTAAAGCTCCTACTCTTTACATTTATACTAATTGGGCCTGATAACATCTGGTAACCCTTCTTAAAATGAGTGTATAGGTCGAAACTCTCACAACAAAAAACAGTTTGGGAATATCATGATGAATGCTAAAGTGACCAGATGCGATTTTTGCTCCGTTTATATTTCTGCAATGATTTGATTGTTTGGAACTTACGTTTGGTTTTCTTTCTAACTTGGACTGGTCGTGACTGTTTTAATTTGGTCTGTGTAGAGCTCTTCATAACTTTGGCTGGGTCGGAGAGTGGGCAAATGCAGAGTAAGTTATCGTCTCTCACTTATGCTTTTCCCCCCCTAATATATTTATTAAGCTTTTCTAACTGAACTTTGTAGGTTTGAGGCACGCTGGAAACATGGTCACCAGACTGGCATTCTGATGATTGAGACACTACACCATGCCGATAAGGCGGTAACTGAAGCTTATATCTGTCAACTTATCGTTTGGCTACACCATCTGATGAGCCAGGCGGGGGCTGGTGTTGGTGGAATGCCGTCAACTCCTGTTATTAATCGGTTATCTACAGACAACGTCAACTGTTCGTCCCCCGTGTTGACAGATGAAGATCAAGAGATGCTTCAAGATGTGAGTAAGAACAACCTGAGGCTTGGAACGAGTAAGAGTCAGAATTATGACGCGGGACAGACCAGGTTCAGCAAACACCATAGGCCGAGTAAGAGCTGCGGACACTCCCTAGCAAGTGAAACCAGGAAACATCCATTCCCCATTCAGAGTCTGATATCGAGGACTAGGCCGATCGACTTTGATATCGACCGGATCAAACTGTTGGATGTCATTGATGGACTTGACACAACCAAAGGCTCTAAGTAGCTGCAGATCAACCTTTGCTGTAAAAAGGTCTCATATGTGTATATGTGTATATAATATCATTATCTTTTCTTTCTTTATTTTTTTTATTTTTCCTTTTTGGTAAGGTGTAATCGATCGGCTCATATTTTCCTTTTTCTGTCGGGTGCTATAATTTGTGCCAACGAAGATGTTATCTGAGTTTGAAGAAGATCTTGAGTAATTCAAATTACATTTATAAATGTGGAGTCAAGGGTAACAAGTTACTCTTGTAGGGTAATGTGATATAACAAGAAGGCATTTTGGCCAACTGGTATATGAGATTGGTATAATTTCTCACTTTGGTCTTTGAGATTTTGGTCTTATCATTAAAAATCTTTACTAAATAATGACTAAAATTACAAAAGTACTCTCAATTTAAAAAATCAATGGACCAAAATAATTTGACAAAATTTTAGGGTATTCCTATTATTTTGGTCTTATTTAACGGAGGTTTTTCACGGAATAATCAAAATGATTGACGGTGAATAGACTTAGGGACCAATTATATCGATTCAAGGACCATTTTAGCTAAAAAAAAAATATAACAATAAATCACAAATAACTCCTAAACATTCATACATGATTTAAGGAAGGAAAAGTTTTTGAAGTGTCATTCAATCTGTCGAATTATCATATTAATTTTTTAAAATTATTAATTTATCATCTCACTCTATTTTTGAAAAACTTACTATCCGAAATAACTCCTTTTTGAAAAACTTAGGCCATCTCCAACCGAAGGGTCTAAAGGGTCAGAGGGCCGAAAATATCCCGAAAACTATCTCCAACAAAGGGATAGGCCAGAAGGCCAACCGGCTTGCCATCTTCAGCCAGCAGCCAGCCCGCTGGCTAGCCCATTTTATTTTGTTTTTTTTTTCTTTTTCTTTCTCTTTTTATTTTATTATTATTTTTGTTTTTTGTTCTTTCAGCCCACTTTAGGGCTTTCAGACCACTTTAGGTTTAGGGTTTAGGAACTTTTTGGTCCCAGCCCATTTTTTTATTTATTTTTTAACAGCCCAATTTTTTTTTTTTTTTAATTTCTAATTTTTTTCTTACACAATTTCTCACATATTTTTCACCATTCCATATTGTCTTACCTTATTTTATTTCAATTATTCACATTCCATACTATAGCTCTTTGGCCCTCAGTTGGAGATGATTTTTTGTGACAGAGCTAAAACAAGCCCTCTGGTCCTTTGGCCCTCGGTTGGAGATGGAGGCAAATATGGCCCTGTACTGTTCATTAAAATATTAGGGTTAATCTCAATTTACTACCCTAAAGTTTCTTGGTTTTCAACATTTGATACATCAAGTTTTTTTCATCCTAGAGTGATACCTAAAGTCATAATTTTGGGACAACTTCATACCTCTGTTAAGGTTGCTGTTAAGTTAGCCGTTAACTTGTGACGTGGCGCCCACATGGATAATGACTGGACGCCACGTGTCACTATGGGTCCACGTGGATATTAAAAAATTAAATTTTTTTTTCACTCCCCTCCCTCTTCGACTCCTCTCTCCCCCATTCCCGACCCACCTTACTTCCCAAGCCCCAGATTCCTTCAACGACATACCCGGGGGCGTGACCCCAATATGCTACATGACTTAATGAAGAAATGAATGGACAGAAGTTTGATTTATAGATCTACCAAGAACCCTGAATTTTTCTATCTAAATCAGGAAGAGGTCCCCTGGAACCTTAAAGGTGTCGTGCACAAAGACAACTGCGGCACCGACGGAAAGAACGGAGACGAGGACAGATCTGACAGATGTGAGGAAGACGATGAAAACAGAGAGGCGATGAGGCACCAAAAGTTTTGGGTTTAAGAGAATGTGTGACCGAAGATGACGAGGGGCTGATCAAAGGTGCGGCGACAACAGTGATTGCGGTTGGGGAAAATGGTACTGCACCACCGTGGTGTAGGAGGAAAGCGCTGGGTTTTACGTAGAGGACATGTTCGTGGGGGAGGGCTATAGGAGGAAGGGGTTAGGGAAGTGAGGGAGAGGTGGGTTGGGTATGAAGGATAGTGGAGTCGAAGAGAAGGGGAAGATAAAAAAAAATTGACTTTTTTTTTTTTTTTTAATTTTTGAAGTTTTATATTTTTTAATATCCACGTTGACCCATATTGACACGTGGCATCCAATCATTGTCCATGTGGGCGCTGCGTCACTAGTTAACGGCTAACTTAACAGCAACCTTAACGGAGGTATGAAGTTGTCCCAAAATTATGACTTTAGGTACCACTCTAGAATGAAAAAAACTTGATGTATCAAATGTTGAAAACCAAGAAACTTTTGGATAGTAAACTGAGATTAACCCAAAATATTAATATCTTTGAGGGCCAGAGGGCTAAAACGAGCCATCTGGCTAGCATTCGGTTGGAGATGGCCTTACTATTCGAAATAACTCTTGTTGCACGTGGTTTGTGTTTGGGGTTCTTTTTGGACTTTTCAACTGAAATGTGGTTTGTCTCATTATTTAGCGCCTTTGAATGGTTGTAATTTGGATCATCTCCTGAGCAGAGGGTCCGAATCCTGCTAACCAATCAACACGGACTGTTGGATCGAAATCCAACGGCTACAAACAGAGGGACCCTCTAAAGTTATAATAATTGTAGCCGTTGGATTTTGATCCAACGGTCCGTGTTGCTTGGTCAACAGGATTCAGACCCTCTGCTCAGGAAAGGATCCAAATCCGAATGGTTGTTGCTAAATTTGATGGCAGTGCTGTTTGTGGAGGCCTACACTAGGTTAATTGCGTAGCTGTATAATTTTTTATTTTTTTTTTAAGTTATCACAAATTGTTTTTGAAATTAACCTATCTCATCAAGATGATCCCTGAAATTGAAAATCGATAAATGTAATCCTTGAAAATAGGTATCGCAAATCAATGTGATATTTTCGTTACGATTTTGTCAAAAATCTGTTATGTGCTAATGTAAAACATAACTAAATCACAAGTCTAATTATATATTGTCATCGGGATTAAAATGTAAAAAATCAGTTAATTTTAAATTCTGAAATAATAACAAATAAAAAAAATTAACAATCAAGCTGCAGAGCTGCAATAGATGATCAAATTATTTCTTTATTTTGAATCATTTATCCACGTGATGATATTATATCAAATTTGTGGGACTCGGATACGTGTTCGATCAACACATAGCAGATTCTTTTACACAATTGTGAAAAGATCACATTAATTTATGATACCCATTTTCAAGGGTTACATTTTTAGATTTTCAATTTCAAAGACAATTTTGATAAGATAGGTCATTTCATGAATCATTCGTGAAAACAACTATTTTGAAAAAGCACAGATTTTTTTGATGAAAAAAAGCTATATGAAAGTTACTAAACAAACTGAAAAATAAGTGGTATTGAAACTTCTTTTCTTGTCAATTTGTACAGAGATACACCTTTGTTTTAGTGAGACTAATGAGAAAGTGAGGGTTCATATAAAAAATAGGTTGAGAGAGGTTATGAAAAGGAGTTGAATAGTTCGAAAAAACTTTAATCACAAGTGATGTGCAACGGATATATTCTGGATGAAAATCAATTTGGTGTCGAACTAGCCAAAAATAGAAATTAAACTTAGGACGTTTTAGTTGTAAGTGTAAATGAATATTCCTTTGAGTAGAGGTATTAGCGTGAATAATTATAACTGTAGCAGAATTTATAGATTTCACGTGACATTTAGTATTGAGAAAATTATAGCATAAACTTAAGGACAAGACTAAAGTGTTGTAACTTTGAAAACATACCATCACGCTCAAAATTACGAGAAATTTTTAGTTGTGACGGAAATACGAATGGTACATCACGTGTTTTTATATGAGTAGTGTAAATTTTTATTTTTTATGTTATTAACTTTTTAACACACATATCCTACCATTTATATAGCAACACGTGATGTACCATCTTGTGTGACGGTCACACTGAAAAATCTCTCCAAAACTACCAACTGTATTGTTTATCGTGTAACTTAATCGAATTCTCTTTTTAATGTAAAATATATCGTTGTATTAGAAAAAATGGTGGTGAAGTTTTGTAGGAGTTTCTGGTCCTTAACGCGGCTCCGACACTATACTTTCTCGTGACCCCGATTTGATTACGACGTGACAGCCCTTGACGTTCTTGTCCAATATCAACTCATCACGTGTTCATTGCATTTTGAGTTTAAACCAAATGTTAGTGATGGATCCAATCAGATAAGATTCTTTTTGTTTGTAAAAGAATAGACTCAAAAATTGTAACCTATATATCATTGATACAAACACATTTTATATTTGTCCTTGTCTTACTAATTAAACGTGTTACTCGTGGTGGTTGGCTTCAAGATTTTAACCCTATGGCGTGAAAGATGTAAACATGATTAAAAATAATTTAATAGGAAATAACAACGACAAGTTAAAAGATAATACATTATACATTCATTCATAATTCAATATAAGCTATAATTGTTCATAACTATTCTTCATATTCTAAATGTTAGAATAATCTGACCTTGAGAAACCAAGTGATGAAGTCATAACTGATTTCAATAGTATGTTTCTCCTCCCTTGCATAAATAATATACTCAATTTACAATATGTTTAAATCTAATAATGAGCCGGTTTTTTCTATGAGAGTAGTGGTCATTGTTCATGTAGACAAACCATCCCTTTGAAAACGTTGCATTGTGGTTTTTTATGTCAGAGCAATGACCTCTATTTAAATACACTTACACTTATGCTTATATTTTAACATTGAAAACGTTGCATGATAACTCCGCTGTCAGTACAAGAAAAAAACATATTTCCCAAACATATATTATCGTTTAGTTATGGTATAATTTTCATTTAGACTCAAAAATACCAAGTAATTAACTAAGCAACTCAGAATTTACCTCATCAAAACAATTATCTAACTTTGCAAGTTGCCCATTGATAACACAAACAAAGCCCTCCACAAGATAATGGTGATGGTTGGTCATTTTTGAAGTATTACGCTATGACCTCCCTCCATCTATGTATGGCATAAGTTTAGGAACATGGATATGATGTTTCTCACAAAAGAAGATGTGTAATCAACCAAAAGATCAAACTAATTATTCCTCGTGGGGTGAAGTTGTGGCCTTACATGATTGAATAAATTTATTGCATTCACAATCTCTTGATATTTTATTTATAATGTTTGTGACAAATCATTTGTCACTCTTAAGATGGATCTCAACGAAAATAGGTTAAGCACAAACTCAAAAGTTAGTATTTCCAACAATAACATATTTTCTTCGCCCACACTATCCTTGTTACGATCATCAACAATCATTTGAAGTACCTTCACCACCATTTTTCTTTCAAGTTTCAACAAATTCGAAACTGGAATTGTTGTTGGCAATTCAAAATTTCTATAATTAGAAAGAAAAATATACTTGAGAGGAGTATAGAATGACATTTTTAGAGTGTTAATAACAGTTCCCTTCTAAATTTCTAATTATGGATCATGTAATTGACCCCTTGGCCCTTGTTACAATTTACGAACTCTAGTTATATTATAAAATTCGAACTCAAAACGAAATTTGTTAAACCCTAATTAGGTTATGAAAAAATTCAAATCCTTACTTTCAACTTACAACTTGCTCAGATGGAGAGAGAGAGAGAGAGAGAGAGAGAGAGAGAGAGAGAGAGAGAGAGAGAGAGAGAGAGAGAGAGAGAGAGAGAGAGAGAGAGAGAGAGAGAGAGAGAGAGAGAGAGAGAGAGAGAGAGAGAGGCGAGGACAGAGTGGCGCCACCTTGGTTGAAGGTGGAGAGAATTGTTCACCCTAAAAATTACTAGACCTATGCAGAGCGCATATCGAGTAAATATTGAGCTAACTACGTCATTCTTGCGAATGCGGGCGTGCCAACTTGCAACTGAGATTGATCGAGTGAGTAAAGTAGATGTGGTGGTGGTGTCAAACTCTAAAATGTACTTGTGAGTAACCGATCATAGAACACTTCACTTTGTTGGGAAAACTAATGAAGTGAATCCTTTCGACGAAAGAACTGAAAGCTCTTTGCCAACTAAGACTTTGATAGAGAATCAACAAAACTTAGTGTTGTTTAACCAAACTGAATGTACTTCTAGACCGATTAGTTATACAACTCTAGTGATGTTCACTTGAACTGAGTATATTGCTGGTTGTCAACCGGTGATGTTCAATCGAACTAAATAAGTGTTGATGAAGGAGTTGGGAGTCAGGATTGTGAGAAGGTTTTCGTGTAGAGATTTTTTTTTTTTTTTTTTTTTTTGGGCTTTTGAGTTATTTTACGGACAAATAGGAGAGGATAAAGTTGTGTGACTACTTTCATTTCTGAATTTTCTATTCTACGCCTTTGTTGTGTTTTTTGTATTTTGGTTTTTTTTTTTTTAATTTGAATTAAAACAATGTCATATTGGCCAGGTGTTAAAAATAGAATCTTGCGGTGCTGGGCGCTGCACAACAACTGTTGCTGCCTAGTTTTGGATAGAGCATTTTATCAAACACATAGTGTGAACAAAATACCCGCTGTCCAGATGATCAAAGGGTACAATCGAGTGACTTCCCAGCTAATTTTCTAGCGACCACGGGGTCAACTGACCCGCTTTGACCCACTGTTGATCAGCCCCTGTGTGTTACTGTATTGGCACGTCCGTGCTTGGCTTCTTAAGAGAATCAAAGTTTACATGTTTTAATCACCCATTGATTAGTCCTTTGAATTTTGATTCCTTTGAAAAATGAAGACGCGACAAATTGAGGAGAGGAGGCGTGCGGAGTGAGAGTGGAGAGGAGAGTGAAGCGTTTAGGTCATATCATACCATAAAATGACAACAATTTGGTGGGTGTATGAAAAGGAGAGATTATTCAATTCAGTTCGGTTTAGTTTGATTTGAAAGCTACTGAAACTGAAATCGAACCAATAGCTTTCGATTCAATTTATTCTTTTTAGTTTTCGGTTTTTTGCCGACGTGAATACACGCTGGCATGCTTCTGCTCATTTGCCGGCAAAGAATACATTCCATGCCATTGCCAGGTACGTACTTCTCCCTTTCTGCATGGGCTCAGAATATAAACAGAGAAGGGAAACCAAGGTATGGCACTACGTACTACTAATATATATAATATATATATATAGGTATATATATATATATATGAATCATTTCACAAGAGAGATCCCCATTTTTCTAAAAAATCCTCATTTTTCTGAAAAAATGGGGACACACTCTTGACCGTTAGATTTGACTTTAATGAAATTGTATGGTTGAGATTGTATGACCTGTGTTTTAATCTCAACCACACAATTTCATTAAAGTCAATCCAACGGTCAAGATGGTGTCCCCATTTTTTTAGAAAAATGGGAATCCCTCTTGGTAAGGAGCCTGTATATATATATATATATAATAGTCAGCTGAATAATTTCTCCTCTTTCCTTCTTTTTAATTTGTTGGAGGAGAATAATTTTTTTTTCTCTCTTCTTGAATAAAGTCAAGGGGTTATTTTCCAGTAGGAAGCTAATGTTCAATAAAATAGTAATAATACTTTTTTTTCTTCTTCTTGTCTTATGGATACTTCCTAGTAACAACAACAACGATGATAATTGTGAGCTCCATAAGGTTTTTTTTAATATTTTAAGAATTTAAAAAACATTTGTTTGTATGAGCGACTTCTAAGCTTCACGATGTCTATGCAAATTAAATTAAGAAAAATATGCACTACAAAACATTAGATAGGAGAGATTAGAAATCAATTACATGATCATTACAAATAACTCCTACCAAGTAGTTTTTTTACAAATTTCACTCACATGTCTTTGTAATGCTCATGCATTGCATTCTAATCCCTCTTTTATCTAACCTTTTGAGATTTATTTTTTCCTCCGTTGGCCTAAATGTTTCTTTCACTAATGACATGCCTTGAGTGAAAGAAACAAAATAGAAAAAAGAAAATCTGAAAACTCTAATTTATGTCCTTGAAGTAAAGGAATATGCATGCATGGTTTCAACAAATTAATGGATATGATATGAGGTTGGTCCCCAGAAATAAGTAGTATCACATCTTCCAAAGCAATTGTATATCCGAGTAATACTATAGAGATTAAATTTGTAGACAAAATTTTGTAAATTAAAGGAAATAGAAATTAATAATAAGATTATTACTTAAACATTGATAAATGTACTCATTTTCTATAAGTGATATATCATTTAATTTATAAATTTTGTCTATAAATTAAGTCTCTAAAGCATTACACACACAACCAAATGTTGGAGTCATAAATCAATCAATGTAATATGATGATCCAATGAGGAGGGTAGCAGCAATTCAAGTCAAGCGGGTCATCTCTTCCAACGTCACTTACAGATCTCTGCGGATTTTTAAATGTTTTTGCAGCAATTTTTGGGGGTTCGGGAGCTTTAATCGCTCATAAATGATATGGATAACGTAGTACGTCAAGGTCAAAGGAACTTCACCACCACCCCAGTGTCCCTCACGAGCATTCCTCTATTGACCACAGTGCATGCTCAGCTCAGCGGTTCAGCATTTATACCTAACTGCTTCTTTTTTTTTTTCCTTTCGGCATGCCAGAAAATTTATATAATTGTTCTGAAGAAGAATAAATAATTGATATGTAATTATGCATGTGATATTTCCAAGTTATGATAGTTTTGCTGTGCGTCATATATTTCCGACTTCATTTGCATTGTCTTTTTTATTTTTTGTTTTTTTTTATATAGAATTTGATTTGCATTGGATTAGCATTTTTCGTGTTTATTTATTTTCTTATAAATTTTTCAAAAATATGAAATTTTGTATTAAGTTTTTCAGCTTTTTCTTTTGTACATGTGTTATGTGACAATTGCAAAGCCGTTTTGTAATGGTATAATGCCAATTGTATTATTTAATTTTATTAACTGATTTCATTTACGAGTAAAGAGTTGTGAGACGTTTGTGAAATGTCACGTTGCATTGTATTATTGTTTAATAATATATCACTTTATTAGAAGTACGCATGACTTTTTAAGTTAATTTATCAAAAATGTTGTTCTTGAATCTATTTTTGCATTGCTATTAAATAGTTTGTGTTATGATTATTAAATATTTTGTGTTTTTGGTCAAGCGGCTTAACATGAGAATGACACAATTTAACATGAAATAAGAAGTTAATTTGGCACTTAGTTCAATATCCTAGTGGATAAGGTGTTGAGTTTTTATCCATGTGTCTGGCTTCGAAACTTCCCATCTTCTATTATTGTAAAGTTTGGAACTTATCTCCCTACCCCTAATAAAAAATAATTTGAAAAAAAAAATTAATTTGATCCTTTTATATGATGCAAAAATTATGTTTAATGTGTACATTTGTAATTAACATTAAATGGGCATTTTTTTTCTTTTTCCAAACAAACGATATTATATCCATTAAAGAGGTGGGGAGTGAGCTAAGCCTCACAATGGACTAGCACTATGTGATTCAAACTCACATGTGGCGAGAATCAAACCTAAGGCCTTTCATCTACTAGTGAAAATAAATATCATTGGACTGTAGTACCAAGTGGCTGAACATTAAATGGGTTGAATTATCACGAAAGACATTTAATTATTGGATCTCAGGTTTAGAAATGTCACATCCCGACCCGGGCCCCCACCACAACCTGGGCTCGACTCCACCGTAGCACGATATTGTTCGTTTTGGGCATCGACCACGCCCTCACGGTTTTGTTTCTGGGAACTCACGCGAGCAGAACTTCCCAATGGGTCACCCATCCTGGGAATGCTCTGGCCCATTCTCGCTTAACTTCGGAGTTCCTACGGAACCCGAAGCTAGTGAGCTCTCAAAATGCCTCGTGCTATAAGAGGTGGGCATGTACATATAAGGCATAGATGATCCATTTCCCTGGGCGATGTGGGATCTAACAAGAAAAATATCCAATGAAAAATTACTTTTCTCCTATGGCGTTATATATTTTGGTGTATTTTGTTTTTTGGTTTGAAGAACCACCCAATGTGATGTCTAATGTTTTAACAGAGGATATTATAACATTTTATGTTGTTATATATTTTGAATACAACGATATTATTTATACTAAAGAAGAGGTGAGAGATTGGACTAAGTCACACAAGTTTATAAAAATAATTTAGTATCGAACTTGCTATTAAGGACAATCGAACTTTTGTTTGAACAAACAATAGGGAAGTGTTATTGGCATTCCAAAAATCTTATTCTACACTTCTTACAAGTGTATTTTTCTTTCTAAATATAGAAAGTTTGGAGTGTAGAATGAGAATTTTGGAGTGCCAATAACAATTCCCCAAACAATATTATCTACACTAAAAGGGAGGAGAAGAGATTTAGCCTTACAATGAGTTAGCAATAATGTAGTTCAAATTTGTTTTTGGCAAAAACTGAACTTAAATAATATAGAAAGTTTGGAGTGTAGAATGAGAATTTTGGAGTGCCAATAACAATTCCCCAAACAATATTATCTACACTAAAAGGGAGGAGAAGAGATTTAGCCTTACAATGAGTTAGCAATAATGTAGTTCAAATTTGATTTTGGCAAAAACTGAACTTAAGATCTCTTACTTACAAGTAAAAAAATATACCACTAAATTATAATACTAAATAATAGAAAAATCAAATTTAAGATTTCTAATTTACAAAAAGAAAAAAAAAAGAAAAAAGGGAAAAAGCTAAGTGCCAATTTTGTAACGAATCGTACCGTGTTCTCTTGTACGTTCTTTTATCCATAAATGAATATTGTACGCTTCTCAAAAAGAAATATATTAATTTGTCCAAAAAAAATAAAAAAAGAAAAATATTAATGACAGAAAAGAAAAAGGAGGAAATAATTGAATGAGAGGTTTGACTTACTGACTTGCTGACACCAAAACCAAGTCTTGTTTTTTCTTTTGAAAAATTTTAAAGGAAGATTTTGGTTGTGATCCTTATTTATGAACATTTTTTTTATTGAAATATTGTTGGTTTTTAATATTTGATCGAGGTCTCTGAAATTAATATGATAATTTATTTCTATGTACGATACTATATTTTTTAAATTAAAAATTAGAAATTTAGTTTTTTATATAAATGAGATTTTAAATAATAAATCATAATTTGTGGAATTAAAAATATTAAAATATAAAAATACTATTTTGTGTGTGTGTGTGTATAAACATGGGTACATTCATCAAAATTAACCAACAAAATTATTGTATCAAAACATGTGTACATTCTTCAAAATCACAAAAAAAAAAAAAAGAGAAGATATTAGGCTTAATAACATTAGTAAATTTCTTCGATTAAACTTGACATGGATACATTTTAAAAACAAAGAAAAAAGAATGTACCCATATAAGTTTAAAAATGGATTAGAAAAAAATTGAATATATTTTATATAAAAAAAGGGTACATTTTACATATAACAAATTGGTATATTTAAGAATGAGTACATTTTAAGATTAAAAAGTTTTACATGAATGGGTACATATAATTAGTATGGGTACATTTAGCAAAATAAAAAGTACAAATAAAAAATATATATAGGTACAAATACAAATAAACTTTAAAAAATATGGGCACAAAAAGAAATTAATATATGAATACAAATTAAAACTGAAAAGAAAATTGGTACAAATTAAAAATGGGTACAAACTAAAACTAAAAATATATGATAAAAAATTTAGTCATAAATATAAATATCTAATTGTAACATTTTTAACATTAAATGAATATATTTAGAAATAAAAAAATATTTTATTATTGAAATAATTAATAATGTTATTAATACCCGAGGATTTTGATCAAAAATTGAAAAGGAATAGGATTTTGATCAAAAATTGAAAAGGAATATGATTTTAATCAATAAAGTAACATAAAGACAAGGAATAGGATTTTGATCAAAAATTGAAAAGGAATAGGATTTTAATCAATAAAGTAACAGAAAGAAAGATGACAATCTTCGTAAGAGTCTTCTTACCCGGGTTAACTTGCCATTTGAATCCAAACGGATAAGCCCAACTCCATCTTTCACCAGTTGCCTCCACCTCCTCCATGCAAACACTGCCATCACCACCTCAATAAATTCCAGACAAGTCATCACAACTCTCCTCATAACAACTCTCTCTCTCTCTCTCTCTCTCTCTCTCTCTCTCTAGAAGGATTAGTTTTCCGTTTCCCCAACAGAGCGACATCGACATAGAAAAAGAGAGAAAGAGAGTAGTCACGAAGACAGAAAGTGTGTGTCCTGCCACCCAGCCATGGAAGTTGAAAACGCCAACAAGAATCCCCACGCCGAGCAGGAGCAGCAGGCAAGCCCGCTGAAAAAGATCATCCTCGTCGCCTCCATTGCCGCCGGAGTCCAATTTGGATGGGCCCTACAACTCTCCCTCCTCACCCCCTACGTCCAGCTCCTCGGCGTCCCCCACACCTGGGCCGCCTTCATCTGGCTTTGCGGCCCCATCTCCGGCTTGCTCGTCCAGCCCATCGTCGGCTATCACAGCGACCGTTGCACTTCCCGCTTTGGACGCCGTCGCCCCTTCATCGCTGCTGGCGCCGCCCTCGTCGCCGTCGCCGTCTTCCTCATTGGCTACGCTGCTGATCTTGGACACCTCACCGGCGACTCCCTTGAGAAGGTCACCAAGCCCCGTGCCGTCTCCGTCTTCGTGGTCGGTTTCTGGATCCTCGACGTCGCCAACAACACGCTGCAGGGGCCATGTAGGGCCCTCCTCGCCGACATCTCGGGATCAGACCCGAAGAGAATGCGGACTTCGAACGCGATGTTCGCCTTCTTCATGGCTGTCGGAAACGTCCTCGGTTACGCCGCCGGGGCCTACAACCACCTCCACAAAATGTTCCCCTTCACCAGGACCAAAGCCTGCGACATCTACTGCGCCAATCTCAAGAGCTGTTTCTTCCTCTCCATCGCCCTCCTCATCACCCTCACCGTATTGGCCCTCACCATCGTCAAGGAAACCCCCGCCGACGTCGCTCCAGACGAGCCGGAGGGGGAGTCAACGACAACTCCGAAGGTGCCCTTTTTTGGTCAAATGATTGGGGCATTCAAGGAGTTGCAGAGGCCAATGCTGGTGTTGCTTCTGGTGACGTGTCTGAACTGGATTGCGTGGTTCCCGTTCTTGCTGTTCGACACTGACTGGATGGGAAAGGAGGTGTACGGAGGCCAGGTCGGTAAAGGGCGACTGTACGATTTGGGGGTGCGGGCCGGTTCGCTCGGCCTCTTGTTAAACTCTGTCGTTTTAGGGTTCATGTCTCTCGGGGTCGAGCATCTCGGCCGTTGGGTTGGTGGGGTCAAGAGATTGTGGGCTATTGTCAACTTCTTGCTCGCCGTCTGCATGGCCTTGACTGTTTTAATCACTAAATTGGCTGAGGCCAGCCGACACGGTCACATCGGAGTTGAGCCGCCTCCGCCACCTGCCGGTGTCAAGGCCGGCGCATTGTCTCTGTTCGCCGTGCTTGGCATTCCTCTAGCGGTAAGTCTGCAAATCTTTTTGACACGTTTTATTATTTCTCAATTAATTTCACAACCGATTTCTTACACAAAAGGAAAAAAAAGATATCTGATACCAAATAATTATTTATTAATTAGAACAGATTTTCTTTCGACCAAAAAAAAAAAAAAAATTGAACAGATTTTCACTTGGGAGCTTGGGGACCAATTAGTTTCATTGTTTTACCTTTTAATTTTTGGTGGTAACATATTTTTGCCTTGTTTTTCAAGAACCAAAGAGTTATCCGTTATCGTTATCCAGAAGGTGTTTTTGGTTGTTTTTATCCGAAGTCATTTAGTGCATGCAGAAAAGGTTTCACCATGCATTTACTAGGATAAGGAAAACTATTTTGCTTCTTTGAACAACTCCTCAATTGCGGTTTTATTTTACAAATTAATTTTTCATAATTTAAGGGGATTGATTAATTATGTGCTTTAGTATTCTTTCTACCGCTAGTATGAAATGACTTGTATAGCACAAATACATCGTTAAAATGCATCTCATGTCTATACAATAAAGAACATAAGTGTTTTATTCACATCACGTTAGTGTAGTCATGACATACAAATTATTCTTCTCCGGCAGCATCTACTTTTTTTCCTTGTTCTTTTCGATGCCATCCTTTTCATCAATAATAGTTCACTTTTCCTATTTTGTATTTGTCGGTACAATTCCCATGTTTTTCTTTTTGTCAAGGCCCACATCCCATGGTTTTCTACTCCTTTATGTTGAAGATCTTTTTTAACGTGTTCATATATTATTGCGTAAATTGAGAAAAGTTTTTTTTTCTTTTCAAAATTATCCCTTCACTTTCACTTATATAACGACATATGAGCATATGTTTTGAACACACTGAATCTCTTCCCCATCCTCAAAATTATGAGTTGAAGGCAAAGTGAATGCAATCCATTTTTACAATTAAATAAATCCAACCATATGTGATGCGTTTGTATATATGTGATGTGACAATTAAGTTGAGGAATATTCATTGACCTCTGCTAATTTTAACGAGTTCGGATCTTTGTTGGATTTTTTTTTGTGAGGATTCTGAAGATTCGTGAATCGTGTTAGTTCATCGTATATCGTGTGGTCATAAATTATTTTAAATATTTTAAAATTAAACACAAACAGTACTTGACAAAAGCTAACCGTACGATATATGATAAACGTACACGATTTATGAATTTCCAGTATCCTCACCAAAAGAATCTAGATAGGATCCTGTTGGAATTTTAACTACCACCTAATCATGTTTTTTGTTATCTTTACACAGGTGACGTACAGTATTCCCTTTGCTCTGGCATCCATATTTTCCAGCAATTCTGGTGCAGGCCAAGGTTATTTAGCTTAATTTTTACACGTATTAATTATACTAATTTTCCAAAAGCTGACATAAACCATTATGTTTTGGTGATTAATATTTTCTGAATTCTCCTATTTTGTATCTTTAAATTAAAACAGGGCTTTCTTTGGGAGTCCTAAATCTTGCAATTGTCGTACCACAGGTACGTAATGCTTCCCTAATTTCATCTCTTTAGTAAAATTTCCTTGAAAAAATACATGTTATCATAAATTTTAATTCAAATTAACTACATAGTTAATTACTAAATTATTGAACTTGCAGATGTTTGTATCCGTCGTAAGTGGACCGTGGGATGATTTGTTTGGAGGTGGTAATTTACCGGCATTTGTCGCCGGCGCGGTTGCTGCCGTTGCAAGTGGAATATTGGCTCTCTTTATGCTACCGTCTCCGCCACCCGATCTTCCGTCGAACAAAAATGCAAGAGCCCCTGTTGTTGCCTTCCATTAGCTTGCCCTACCTCTAACTTCTTAAGAAAGAAAAAAATCAATACTGTATGCATCCAAGCGTAAGCAGGATATATTTAGTCGCAATTTTTCATCTTTTCTTTTATTTATTTTCTGTCAAGGTTTTTATGTTTGTGATAAAAGAGGTCAATGTTGAACCCATAAATCTTTAGCTTTGTATATTTCTTTCTTCAACTGGTATCTGAGTTTGGTTACATGAGGAAGTGTATTTGTGTTTTCATTTTTGTTTCGATTCTTTTTATTAGCGCTAATCATGCACTCCTCTATATATAACGTTTTTTGCTAGTGCATTTTTTCGTGGAGGAGTACAAGTTGACTATATTGGAGCCATTAACATAACTCTTCTTTTTACCTTTCACAATTTTTATCGTCGAAGAATTTCATTTAGACTCTTCTTTTTACATTAAACTCCGCTGTTTAACGTTAATATACATACTGACATTTGTTGACCCTAAAAACTACCAAGCCTACGTGGCGCGCAGGCCGAATAATCTATGAGCTAACTACGTCCTTCGGTTGAATGCGGGGCGTGCCAACTCGACGGTCGAACTCGGCCGGTGAGTAAAATGTTGATGTTGCGTTGTGTGTGCGGCTGACTTCTAAATCTCGCGATCACGGCCGAGGAAGGAACACGCCTCGGCCCTTGGGTTCTAGAGGCTGAAGACAAGGCTACTAGTCTTGCGAAGTTCACGACTCGTCGGGGTCGGATTCGGTCACGGTGATTATATTCGTGAAGGTATAAGCACGCCGAATCGACACCAACGTATAAGGGCACATATACTCGAAACTGATGTAGGTCTTGATTGTGAAAGTGGTTCGGCCGTCTGAATGCCGAACTCTGAAACCAACCTGCGAGTATCCAATCATAAAACAACTCGGCGTTCGATGTGCCGAGCCTGGTAATTCGTAATACCTCACTTCGCCGAGAAGGCTGATGAGATAACCTCTGCCAATAAGGATTCGAAAATCCTTCTCGACCGAGACTTGGATAGGTAACCAACCGGCCTCGACGCAGTGCTGTTTATCCAAACTGAAGGTGCTTCGCGATCGACTGGTTCTACGGCGATAGTGCTGTTTATCCAAACTGAAGATATCACCGGTTGCCTTCACAGTGCTGTTTATCCAAACTGAAGATGTGTTGGAGACAAGAAAATAAAAATCTCAAAGGTTGAGAGAGTTTGCCCAGTGCAGTTTTGTGTGTTGAGTTGGAAAGGCTTAATGTTAGGCTCCCTCTCCCTATTTATAGTAGTGCAAACACTCCGAACCGTCCTTGGATAAAACTCCCAGTCCTAGTCCAACTCTACTTCGGCCGATACCAATCCAATCCTATCTTGACTAATCCCAATTCGACTAGGACTCTGAATCTGACTCCCATCGCGAGTTTGATTCATTTCTTCTTGGGACTCCTTCTCCTAATGGGTCTCGGCCTCTATCAGTTTATCTGTTCCTCTTAATTCACGGCACATGGTACCAACTTACTCCCTTTGTGCGAGTCCTGGGCCGAGAATGGTCCGAGCTCGGCCCAATCGTTATTTTGGGCCCAAACACTGCCCCCTCGCTTCTGAGGTCGTCGACCTATCGCCTATGGTCGAGCCTCGACCTTGAAGAAGCGAAACGACATTACTCTTCTCGAAACGCCCGATGAGCTGTCTCAAAGGGTAACGCCATGCCCATTTATGAGCAATGATGTTTCCCTGGAATTCTTCCCGAACTTGCCACACGTCAGTCCTCGATCATCCCAACAGTTCGCAATCATCCATCTGGACGCACGCAACCGTCGAAGCGTCGTGTTGCATTAATTATCGCCGTCACACGTAATCGTGTGCCCTTAAACCACGCGATACGCCGTCAGTCTGCAAGATTCTCGGTCCTTTCACCTGGATTTTCTAAAACAAATCATGGCGCGCAGTCTTCTCGATTGGTCCATTTCAAATTTCAAAAATCGAACCGGTTGATCTTCCTGCCAAACGCATACCCATTTTTCTTTCATTTCCATTTTACGCTTTCAAAACTCTCTAAAATTCCCTTGCTTTCTCCCTCAAACCTTCAACGAAAAACCCAGAATTCCCCTGAACCCAGATATTCATCTTCAACCTTTCTTCTCAACAATGGCCTCGTTCATTTCCAAGTTCTCTGGAGAGTGCAACGCTCACAAAGACATCATAGATCATTGCGCCATCAAGGCCATCCGTTTTGAGGACGACTCTAGCGCGTCTCATCAAATTCTTAGACCCATGTTCAAGAAACCAGTGCCCATGACCATCACCAACCTTCTGAAGGACCAATGCCTGACACCCCTGCGCCAAGGTTTTGAGTGGTCGAAATGGGAGATGTCGAAACCTCAGGGAGTTTGGCCCTCGACCACAGCGACCTGGGCCTCCTGGGTCAATCGCATGGAAAAATTCTTCGGCCAGGAGTGGAAAGCTCTTGGAATCTACGACGTCATCAGACTCTCGATAGTGGAGATCGCTATGGATAAGGATCTTCTCATGGCGGCCTTGAGTTTCTGGTGCTCGACCACAAACACCATGGTCCTCCGCCTTGGACCTATCGGCCCCACCATCCTCGACATCTCGGCCATCCTTGGGACTTCACCATCCGGTCTCCCAATCGATGCTACCCTCTTTGGGTGTTCGTCGAACCTGGATCTCAAAGCCTTGTTCGATACTCGGGCTGTTGAGACACTGAGCCGAAGCGGTCAAGAGCCTTCGAAGGAGGAAGTTCAAAAATTGCACAAGAACTTCTTCAACTACAGCACCCTCATCGTCCACTTCGCTGGTCGAGGGGAGGAGAAACCCCGAAGCGGGGAACATGAGGCTTTTTTATTCTACTGGTACAACAAGTTCATTTGTTGTACCAAATCGATCAAATGCTTGGTCGAGAACATGCCTGTGGCCGAAGCCCTGGCTAGTGGTCACGTCTTGGCGCTGAGCCCGGCCATTCTCGCCAGCCTATCGCGTTGCCTGGCCGAGGAGACTATCCACAAGATTGACCCACACCAGAGTGGACCTCTTTGGGTATTTCAACTGTGGCTGCAGACCTACTTCACGGCGCTTCGGCCGGAGGTTCCTGACTTTCTCTCTACCGAGGCGCTTGGTCTTCAACTAGCCTCTCGACCGGTGCCCCCTCATCAGGCTGAGGAAGTCTTCAAGTACTTCTTTAGTCTTGAAGACTTCTCCGACGATGGGTTCCTCATATGTCGTCGTCGCAAGTATCCTTCCTCCATTAATCTTCCGACTTCGGTTTGGAGCGAAGGCGAGGATGGTGCTCTTCGACAAAATTGGGGGTCATTTGTGCTATCACGCGATCTTCCTCTCGACTGCGATGTTCGCCGGGCAAGCTGGGAGGTCTATCATCCCCAATTTACCGCCAGGCAACTTGGTTACCTCCAAGGTTGCCCGATGCCTCTACTTCGCTCCCGTTCCCTTCTTAGCCGAGGACGGCTCACTGGTTCGTCTAAGAAGGAGTGTCGAGACACCGAGAAGAAGTTCCAAGAGCGGTGTGAACAATTTCGTCTCCGAACGTCTGTTCCTAAGACCCTCAACACCGATACTTTCGGGGACTGGTGGGAAGCATATACCCAAGATTTCCTCGGGGGGTCAGTCGAGGATCTTATTACCAAGATCTTCAACGACCGTCCCTAGAAAACTGATGCCCCTCCCGCTAAGGAGAAGAACTCAGGTAGTCGGCTGTCTTTAACTCGACCTTTCTATCTTGGTTACTCGGTAAATCTTTAATTCTAACTTCGTTTTCCTTGCTTAGGTGGTCGAACGCTGAAACAAGCCGTCGTGATTGCCGCGGCCGCGGCTAAAAAAAAGACGGCTCTCTCCAAAAAGGCCGATGTTGCTGTGCCCAATCAGCCGAGCAAACGCCCCCGCCCAGAGGTTGAGCAGATCCGTGACGCCCCTCGCCCTCCAAAACGCACCAAGAAGTTGGCACAGAAAGGAGGGCGAGAGGTCCATGTTATCAACAGCCAGACTACCAAAGCGACCGTCTCGGAAACTCATTTTCCTGCTCCCTCCGCCCAAGACCTGCTAGGGCCGCGGCCGAGGTCGACCGTCCAGCGTCCCAAGCTCCTCCTGTCTTGGAGACAGTCGAGCAAGCTGCTGCTTCTAACATACCCAAGACGATTGATCCTCCTGCCGTTTCGCCGGGTGGAGAGCCTGCAGCCCCGGTGCCACATGCCGTGCCTGTCTCGGAGGTGGTGGTCGGGAGGCGATCCTCGCAACATCCAAAATGAACGGCGATCGTTTTGGAAGAGGTATGAACGATCTAGAATAAGTATTTAAGTATGGCGTCTTATTTTAAACTGCTGCTAATGCCCTTGCATTATTATTGCAGGATGATGTCAGCGAGGGAATTTCGCTGGCACGTCGCCCTCGCCGAGCTCGGCCATCCAAGCCGGTGGTTCCTTCTCCCAAACCGCCGAGCCAAGTCGTCCAACCTTCAGGCCCTGCTGTGGTTGAGGCGGTCGTGACCACCCCAGCAGCGGCCGATGTTGCTCCAGTCGCTGCTCCGACCGGAGCGAAAACCACTGCTCCAGCCGGGGCGGGTGTTGCTATCCCGGACCCGGTCACTCCTGCCGAGCCAAAGGAGACCGCGGACACCCCGATGCATCCATACGATGTCGACCTCGATATTCCATCTTAAGAGGCTTATTCGGCTTATGTAAGGATTCCTACTTTCTTTAATTCTTAGCTATTCCTTCCTTTTAGAGCTCTAAATCAAGGATGTACTAACTGCTAGGTGCCCCCCATTCATTTCACCAAAAATTCTACGCGTCGAGGGGCGTTGTCTATATTTCTTGGCCACCCCAGCGGCCATCGAATGTGGATAACCTCCATCGGCCGCGTGAATTGAGAAGCTGTCTCAAACATTGGGCTCGGCCTTTAAGTTCTTTGGGTTCCAGCAATGACCCAGGGGATATGGCCGAGGTCTCGTCGCGTCAGGTTTATTATCTTTCCTTTCTTTATCCTTTTCGGCTTAACTTGTGCTAACACTTGTCTTTTCATGTAGCCTTCCTGGGAGGCCAAGTTTGATGCTCTGCTGGCCAGCACGTCGAAGAAAGGGCCGGGCCTTCCACCTCCGTTGCTCGGGACTTGGCCGACCCAGACTCTGCGGTCAAGCTGCAAGAGCTCTTTTCCCTCTCGGCTTCTCAAATCCTTGAGCGAAAAAGGCTCGATTCCGTCGGGGCCTGCTTGAACGACCTTGCCGCCGACGGTCGCTTGGATAATGCCGTCGTCACTCGAGCTTTGTCGATGCTAGAACGAACTCGAGAATACTTCGGTATTTTCGAGAGAGCTCTTCGGGTCGAGGACGACTGGAAAGCTGCGTTGGCTCTGCAAGAAACCCTTCGTCCGAAGGTGGAGGTGCTCGTAACGAAAAAGGAACAACTTGCAGATCTCGACCGTCAAATTGCCGAACTTCCGAGTCGACGATCGGCATTTGCTTCTGAGCTTGAACAAGAATTCAAATCGGGTAAATCTACCCTGATCGAATACGCATCGAACAGCAAAAGGGTCGAGCAGCTGAAACTGGACAAGAAAATTCGGCAGGCCGAGGTGACGATGGGCGAGGTGAGATGGCTGGAGTTGAAGGCCTTCCTAGGATCCGTTCTTCCTTCTTCGCCTTATGGCTTTTAATTGTAAACTCGACTTGTAATCCTTTTTTGCAAATTGTAATGAATCATTTATGAAATTTTGCAATTGTTGGATCCTGGATATTATTTCCTTGATACGATGTGCCCCCTTGCCGAGAACCACTTATTATTCTCGCATTTCCCAAGTGATCGGGTAGTATTTCTTTAAGAACTTCCCATTAATTGGTAACCTATGAATTAAACCCGTTCGATCCTTGAGACGGTATGCCCCCTTGCTGAGAACCTTGTGAACCACGAATGGTCCTTCCCAATTCGGCAACCATTTGCCGAACCTGGGATCCTTAACACCAACTGGTAATATAGTCTGCCAAACTAAATCTCCTTCGCCGAATGTTTTATGTCTAACCCGTTGATTATAAGCTCGTTCGGCGATCTTCTTTTGGTGCCGATAATAAGTTGTATGCATCAAGCCGAGCTTCTTCTAAATCTTCTAACTTTTGCCTCATGGCTTGGCTGTATTCGGCGCTGAACAAGCTACTCTGTTCAATTATTCGCAGCGAATTTACACTTAGCTCGACTGGCAGCATCGCGTCATGCCCGTAAGTCAAGGCATACGACGTTGTTCCAATCGTCGATCGTGATGAGGTTCGATAAGCCCACAATGCTTCATTTAGCTTTAGATGCCACATACCAGGTTTTTCCTTCACCATTTTCTCGAGGATACCGATCAGAACTTTGTTACTCGCCTCGGCTTGTCCGTTCGCTTGTGGGTAATACGGCGTAAACTGTTCAAGTCGAATGCTCAATCTACTTGTATATTCTTTAAATCGGTCGGACGTGAAAATCGTACCATTATCTGTTATGATCGTTTCTGGCACACCGAATCTTGTCACGATGTTCTCTTCCACGAAATCACATACTTCTTTGGATGTTAACTCGGCGTATGATTTTGCCTCGACCCATTTAGTGAAGTAGTTTGTCGCCACTAATATCCGTGCATGTTTTGCTGCTCCGGAGGATGGTGTAATTTTGCCAATCACATCCATAGCCCAGCTTCTAAACTGCCAAGGTTTAGTCACTGAATGTAGTGTCTCGGCTGGTACTCTTTGTATGGGGCCGTGGATTTGGCACTGTACACATCCTCGGGCGAACTCGATGCAATCCTTCAGCATGCTAGGCCAAAAATACCCATGGCGGCGTAGCA
Source organism: Cotoneaster glaucophyllus (assembly GCA_036320875.1). NCBI lineage: Eukaryota > Viridiplantae > Streptophyta > Magnoliopsida > Rosales > Rosaceae > Cotoneaster > Cotoneaster glaucophyllus. Next base: position 31,395,023 of record CM070059.1, on the reverse strand, counting down.
GCCATCGCATCTTTCGGCCTGATTGATGGGCTCTGCATATCCCTTCGTGCACTTCTGCGACTGCTTGGACGGCCTCCCGTGGTCCGAGGCATAATAGTAAAAGGCCTTCTTCACCTTTTCGGTATAGCCCATTCTGATAGATGACGTAGTTCGTGGCATGCACCCTTGTCTTTCAATCATGCTTGCCGTTCGGATTGTCAAGGTATTGCATAAGTGGTATTCTCCAATCGTCTGGTAATGCCTCGACCGCACAAACAACCAACGATTCTTCTCGTTCCAATAACGATGGCAAAGACATCACGCGTGTTCGAATTACTTGGTTGCGATGGAGGACTTGTTGATTGACCAAGGCCGGATATGGCTGGTGCACTGTGGGTGTCATCCGGCCTACCTCGCCCCCCAAGAGTTGTGCTCCGGAGGCTAACTGGGCGAGTTCATCAGCGATGGTGTTTCGGTCTTGAGAAACGTGGCTAAATGTGATACCGTCGACTGACTCGGCCAGATAGCTGGCAACCATGTGATATGGTGCCAGAGTGCAACTCATGCAACGAAAAGTGCCATTGATCTGGTTGATGACAAGTTCGGAATCGCCGAGAACAAATACGCGAGGGGCTCGTAATTCATAGAGAACGCCGAGCCCGATGACGAGGGCCTCATATTCGGCCTGATTGTTGGTACACGCAAAGTCGAGTTTGAGGGAGAAATACCAACGATGTCGTTGTGGTGACGGGATGACGATGCCGACGCTGGCCGATGTGGAGGTGCTAGAGCCATCGAAGTACAGCGTCCAGAAATTGTCGCGTGCTTCTATCATGCCGATCTCGACATCGTCCTCCCCGAAGTCGTATAGGGAGGGATGTTGAGCAAGAAAATCGGCGAGGGCTTGCCCCTTGACTGCTTTCTGAGGCACATACTGTAAGCTAAATTGGGATAATGCCATCGTCCATTTCCCAATTCGGCCTTTGACCATTGGCCGAGTGAGCATGTATCGGATGACATCTGTTTGAGCGATAACATGAGTGACCGTCGGCAGCATGTAGTGCCGGAGTTTGGATGCGGCGAAAAATAGAGCCAAGCATAACTTCTCGACGGGGGAGTAATTGATTTCTGGCGAGTTGAGCCTCCGGCTGAGATAGAAAACGGCCTGCTCACGACCTGCGTCATTGTCTTGAGCGAGGAGGCAGCCAATGGATTTCTCAGCCGCGAATATGTAAAGTTTTAAAGGTTTATCGCGCCGAGGGGGAACGAGGACGGGTGGTTTCGTAAGAGAGATCTTGATTTGCGTGAAAGCTGCCTGGTGTTCGTCACGCCACTCGAACTTGTCTGAATCCTTAAGTTTCAAAAGTGTGGAGAATGCTTTCATTTTGCCTGCCGAATTTGCTATGAATCGGCGGAGAAAATTTATTTGGCCGAGCAACGACTGGAGTTGCTTTTTGGTGGTTGGTGGTGGAGCGCTCAAAATTGCTCGAGCCTTGTTCTCATCCATCTCAATGCCCCGATGATGGACGAGAAAGCCTAAAAAATTTCCGACCGACACACCGAAGGCGCATTTAGCAGGGTTCATCTTGAGATGATGTCGGCGCATACGAAGGAAAGCTTGTCGAAGATCAACAAGATGCGTTCGGCGGCTCTTGGATTTTACTACCACATCATCGATATATACTTCAATGGTTGTGCTAATCAGATCGTGAAAGATGGCGTTCATGGCGCTTTGATATGTGGCACCAGCATTTTTAAGGCCGAATGGCATAACTACCCATTCATAAGTGCCTAGTGCCCCCGGGCAGCGAAAGGCAGTTTTATGGACATCGGCTTCGGCAATAAAGATCTGGTTATAGCCGGCATGTCCATCCATGAAGGATAATATGGCATGATTGGCCGCGGCGTCAATGAGTAAGTCTGAGATCGGCATTGTGTACTCATCCTTAGGTGTTGCCAGATTCAGATTGCGAAAATCGATGCATATGAGCGACGTTTTTCTTGAGTACGGGGACGATATTTGTGAGCCATTCGACGTATCGAGCTGTCCGAATGAACCCGGCGTTTAAAAGACGAACGAGTTCATCTTTGATGCCGAGTTAGACCTCGGTCGAGAATCGTCGGGGTGGTTGCCGAAAGGGCTTATAACTAGGCTTGATACGTAATTCGTGTTCGACGAGCATGCGATCAAGACGCGGCATCTCATGATAGCTCCAAGCGAAACAATCTTTAAATTCATGAAGTAGCTTGCAAAGTTCCGCTTTCATAGATTGGGGAAGCAGAGCACTAATGAATAATGGCCGAGGATCCTCGGCCGTTCCAACATTCACCTCCTCCAATGGATCCTTAACCTGAGGTCGAGTGTCTTCAAGGTCGGCCGGAACAGTCAGAATATTATCAAAAGAGAGCATGGGACTGCTATCGTCTTCGGCCAGGAACTCCACAAGATTAATACCCGAATGAGACTGTTTGGATATGATATGCCAATGAGCCAGCAGTCGTTCCATAATCGATGAAATCGCGGCTCGGTGTCGGGTTTGACTGGTGTTAGACATCAGGATCGGTGATAAAGTTAGCCAATCCGAGTCTCGCCGAATCTTGATAGACAGTTTCGGTGCTAACCTCGACGGCTTTCTGAACGGAAATACGAGTCGGTCGTCCTTCTTCATTGAGTCCCTGTAGAGTAATGTAACCGACGTGGTCGTCGTAGTATCGTGCTTGGACCATGTTGGCCTCAAAAGGCTGATGGTCGGCCGGATGTACGACGATTGACTTACCATCCTAAAAGACGAGGACTTGGTATAACGAAGAGGGAATACAACTGGTTTGATGAATCCAATCTCGACCGAGCAGTGCATTGTACTCGGTCTTCGAATCAACTATGAAGAAAGCGGTCATGTGGTTGCGACCAGCGATGCTTACTTATAACGGTAGCACTCCTTTGGTTTGAGACTTATCCCCGACGAAGCTGCTCATGGTGATGCTTGATGGGATAAGTTCGTCGTTGGAACGGTGTAAGGCCTTCATGATGGATACATGCATTATATTGACAGTGGTTCCATAGTCGACGAAGATTTTCGAGACTGGGTATCCTTCGATGTGAGCTGTGATGTATAGAGGTTTGAGGTGACGAAGGTTGGCGGCCAAAGAACGAGGAAACAATTCGGCCAAAGCTGCCTTGAGATTATCATCCTTAGTTGTTGGCTCGAGGTCAGTGAGAGAAACAAAGTCGACCTGGGTAGCTTCTTCTGCTACTACATCGCCGTCTAGGGAGCTTGGCTGGGACGTGGTTGACTGAAAATCGGCAGACAAGACATGGACCATCCTAATTTCCATGTTGTCAAGGATTGAAGGGCCCATCGAATTGAGATCTTCCTCTGGAGTCTCGTCCTCCGGAATTTCTTCCTCGTCCCCTGGGTTCTCCTCCTCGTCCCCAAAGTTCTCCTCATCCTCAAGGTTATCCTCTTCATCTCCAAGGTTCTCCTCTTCATCCCCAAGGCTCTCCTCTTTATCTCCAAGGTTCTCCTTCTAGCTCGTTTTTTTGTCCTTTGGGTTCCTTGATACTAGCGCCGGGTCTGGGATTTGCGCCGTGACCTGGGTTTGTTCTTGGTATGATATTCGGGCATTTCTGATGTCCAGGTAGACGTCCAAATGTTCAACACGATGTATTTCATCGGTCGTAAGGCCGTAGAGGGAGACGGCAGAAAATACCTCAAAATGGTATCGCAAGTATTGGAGATCTTCTAGGGAAAATGGAGCTCACCTGGGTCGACGTCCGTATATGGATCGACACTGAAGCCGAGAACTCGGGCTTTGCGTATGTGTTGGAACCTGGCTTTCAACCCGAGATCAGAATTCTTTTGGATGATTCGTTCGGCATCTGGGCAGGTTAGAACAAGGTCGATCGTGTCTTGACATGCTTTCGGCAGACCGTATAAATCATTGGCCGAATGAGTTTTATGGAACTCTCGCATGTACTGTAAGGCTTCTCCGAGGAATGGTGGGTGTAGATTTCGCCGGACTTTGATCAACGGTTCTTCCACAGGCAAAGGAAGAAGTTTATCTTCAGCCTCCTTCTGAAAATGCTCAAGTCGTGCCTTCATTTCTCCAAACGGATTAAGAAGTTTGATTCACTTCTCGGCCTCCTCAAATGTGGTTTCCAAGGCATGATCAACCGACTGTTTACCTTGTACCAATTCTTTCATAATTGCTGGGGTTTGCCAATTATCGTTATCGCCAACTTTCTCTTTCGGCTGCCATTTATGGCCCGAAGTAGCTGAAGTCTCTTGTGCCGCTTGTCGGCGGGCCAGGCAATCGATTCTTTGGCATCGGCGCTTCTGTGATTTGGATAACACGGTGTACACACCCTTAGGTGAGTGATAAGTATACCATCGTTGGTCTTAAGGTTCAGGAGGTTTGAAGGTTCTTCGACTTGCAGAAGAACTCGAGCTGCTAGAATTGCGGGAATAATACTCTTCATTGTAGAATATAGTATCAAAGTCGAGTCGCCTTCTGGCCGAAGATGGCTTAACCTCTTGTGGGCCGAGCCTGTTGAAAACGGTATTGCGCAGACTCGAGCTGGGCGTTTTCTGGAGTGTCGTCGTGACTGAGCGCACACGTGGCACCTCTGTTTCCTATCGTCGTGCTTTTGGTTTAATCGGGACATCTGCTTTGCACTGTGTGCACACGGCTGTAGATTCAATGGCTTCTTCGGTGCCAGGACTTGACATAGATTCGACGATGGCCGGTCTGACCGAATCTCGAGGTGGTGAATTCGAGAACAGATCGATCTTGAGTCGAGGTTGGCCACCTTTTGTTAAGAAACGCCGAGCTGGGACGATCTCGACCTTTGAACTTGACATGGGTTCAACGATGGCTGGTCCAATCGAATCTCGAGGTGGGGAATTCGAGAACAAATTGATCTGAAGCCGCGGTTTAGTCCCATTTCTTGGGATATGTCGTGTCGAGATGATCTCGATCTTTCATTTTTCTTTGTCTCGAGGTAAATGAGCATCGACCATACCCACCGTCGTTGTAGGGAAAGGGTCAGTATCAACTCCCATTCTCTTTTCTGGAAACTTAAGTTTTCCATCGTCGATCCATCTCTGAATGGTATCTCGAAACACGACACAATTGTTTGTCGTGTGTTTGCTCGAATCATGATACTTGCAATATATCCGCCCCTTCAGCTCTTCGGCCTTGGGAATGTTGTGTCCCGGCCGAAGTCTTATAATCTTGGCGAGTAGCAATTGATCGAAGATAACGTCGGCTTTAGTAATATCAAAAGTATATACTTTTGTCATTTTGACGACGTTTTCTTCAGATATTGGCCGAGCTTTGACATCCTTAGGATTGATGTGGGTCAACGCCTTGCATATGTATGGTTTATCAATCACTATCTCGGCTGCATCGATGTTGGCGTACTCTTCAGATTCTGCCGATGCATAACTGACCGTGGGATTTTTATAAATGGTCCATCGGGATGGGGTTTTCGAGACTTTCTCTTCGCGAAGCAGATAATCGTACTGCTCGACATGCTAAGCTAATTCGTACATGTCGCGGAAGTTTGCCCCCAGGAATTTCTTCTTATATTCGACATTCAAACCGTTCAATGCAAGTCGAACAAACTCGACTTCTGGTAGGGGTACTCAGCACCAGTTCCTGGCAGATTTAAATCTCGTAAGATAATCCATCGACGATTCATCGGAATCTTGTGCCATTCGGGCCAATGAAGAGACTGACATTTCCATCCCCGGCCGATAGAACTGCTCGTGAAACTTCTCGACCAATTCTTCCCAACTTTGAATGGAATTGGGTGGGAGGTTAATGTACCAAGCGAACGCCGAACCTGTGAGTGAGAAGTTAAACAGTCGCAACTTATAGAGGTCATTACTGACGTCTCCACACTGTGTAGTGAAACGGGCGACATGCTCTAAGGAGGACAGAGACGATTCTCCAGCAAAAAGGCTGAAATCTGGGATTTTAAAGCCTTTAGGATATTCGAACTTCTCCATATAAGCTGGATATGGGTGGATAAATTTTGGGAACTTCAGCCCTTTCTTCAAAGGCGAATCAATCATTCTCTGAACTTCGACCACATCGACAGACGTTTCCATTCTTGAATCAAAATCATCTGTCTGACTGGTTGATCCACCCCTCTTATCTAGTTCGACCATTTTGAGCCGAGCAGGTCCTGCCTCGGCCGGTGATACTGATGCGAAATTATTTTTTGGCATAGGCTGTCTAAAACGATCAGAATAGCCAATATGCTGGGTATTGTTAACCACGGCTTCAAGCAATCTCGTGTGCATGGCGTTTTGACTATGTATTTCTTCGAGTATCCCTCTTATGCCTTGACTGAATGTGTGTTCGAGTTGCCGAGACTGTTCCTCGAGCCTTCGTCGAAAAAATGATCTGGTTGGTGGGTTGGACCCCTCACCACCGTCTTCATCACAGTCCTCCACTAGGCCTTCAATCACGGAGTCCTTTGTTATCTTTGCGAGGGGGTCTCGAGGCAGTTCGCCAACGCTCGTCTCTCTTTCTGGTCGTGTCCCTTTCGATGCCTCGGGTGTTCCGGCAGCGGAGGGTGTGTCCGTAATGAACCTTCAGCTCCAAGGTTCTGACTTGAGTGGGTAGCGACTGATTTTCCCATGGTTAATTTCTTTGTTACTAACCGTGTTTCAATGGTCATGAACTTCGAAGGTTTAGCACTTGGTCCCACCGGGCGTGCCAAAATGTTGACCCTAAAAACTACCTAGCCTACGTGGCGCGCAGGCCGAATAATCTATGAGCTAACTACGTCATTCGGTTGAATGCGGGGCGTGCCAACTCGACGGCCGAACTCGGCCGGTGAGTAAAATGTTGATGTTGCGTTGTGTGCGCGGCTGACTTCTAAATCTCGCGATCACGGCCGAGGAAGGAACACGCATCGGCCCTTGGGTTCTAGAGCCTGAAGAGCTACTAGTCTTGCGAAGTTCACGACTCGTCGGAGCCGGATTCGGTCACGGTGATTATATTCGTGAAGGTATAAGCACGGCGAATCGACACCAACGTATAAGGGCACAGATACTCGAAACTGATGTAGGTCTTGATTGTGAAAGTGGTTCGGCCGTCTGAATGCCGAACTCTGAAACCAACCTGCGAGTATCCAATCATAAAACAACTCGGCGTTCGATGTGCCGAGCTTGGTAATTCGTAATACCTCACTTCGCCGAGAAGGCTGATGAGATAACCTCTGCCAATAAGGATTCGAAAATCCTTCTCGACCGAGACTTGGATAGGTAACCAACCGGCCTCGACGCAGTGCTGTTTATCCAAACTGAAGGTGCTTCGCGATCGACTGGTTCTACGGCGATAGTGCTGTTTATCCAAACTGAAGATATCACCGGTTGCCTTCACAGTGCTGTTTATCCAAACTGAAGATGTGTTGGCGGACAAGAAAATAAAAATCTCAAAGGTTGAGAGAGTTTGCGCAGGGCAGTTTTGTGTGTTGAGTTGGAGAGGCTTAATGTTATGCTCCCTCTCCCTATTTATAGTAGTGCAAACACTCCGAACCGTCCTTGGATAAAACTCCCAGTCCTAGTCCAACTCTACTTCGGTCGATACCAATCCACTCCTATCTTGACTGATCCCAATCCGACTAGGACTCTGAATTTGACTCCCATCGCGAGTTTGATTCATTTCTTCTTGGGACTCCTTCTCCTAATGGGTCTCGGCCTCTATCAGCTTATATGTTCCTCCTAATTCACGGTCCATGGTACCAACTTACTCCCTTTGTGCGAGTCCTGGGCCGAGAATGGTCCGAGCTCGGCCCAATCGTTATTTTGGGCCCAAACAACATTATAAAATATTGTGCCAAAGATATAAGGTGGTAGCGAGTTGATGGAGAGTTTCACTTTTGAGATAGTCTCCTTAGCATTTCTCGCCTAGGCAATTCATTTACGGGGTAAAGATGCACTCAGACAATTACTATTTATTAAAGCAATAATTGTCTTTGCCTAATTGTTTGGGCAATTATTACCTTAGTGATGTGGAGTTGCTCTAAAAGTCTGGCCGTGCATAAGGTGAAAATAGATGAGAAGACGTAGCAATGTGTGTTAATTGGGACGGTCTTGTGTACTCAGAAAGAGCCTTTCCAATCAAAATTTAATCCCGGCGGCCCGCATGGAAGATAAGGGCTTCAAAATTTAACTCTTAGATTGCAACAAGTTTTTGAAATTTCTTCAATACATCAATATTTCCGTAAAATATAAGAAATATCAGATATTGTATGAAAAGAGGAATGAAGTCAACTTCACCTCATTTTGGAAAATTGCCCACGTTTTAAGGAATTTTTTATCATTTCTATCGAACGCAACTGATATCGATATCAATATTTCCACTGATACCGATATTTTAAACATTGATTGTGACTAATCTATATGTAAGGGGGGGTGTAGTCAATTTGGATTTCAGAGGATTTTAATGGATTTTTTTTAGTGATATTTTTCAAAGGATTTTAATAGACTTTATAATTCTCTATGGAGTTTAGAAGATTTATATGGATTTTCATTATGATTTTTGTGGATTTGTATGGATTTCTTAGGATTTTGAAAAAATTGAAAATCACACACAGAGCCGTCTGATCATTTTTAATGAAATCATGCGGCTGTGACTCAAACAACTCCAATGTTCCAATGTGTGTTCAGTTATGGGTCTCCCTTATCTAACCTTCCTTCATTCTGTCTAGCAGACTGACCACAAGCCGCAAGCCACAAGCATATTCACCATGGTAGTTCCGTTCCTTTTCAATCCCATGCTCACCATTTTCCTAAACTTCAATGCACACTCTAGCTTCCTACCCTTCCAGTGCCCACCAAGCATAACATCAGAAACCACATTTCATTAATTTCCGGCAAGCTCCACTTCCCCACAACAACAATACATATGAATCAACAAGTTCTGCACATGCAGCACAGAGTTCACCCCAAAACTAGAAAGTATAGCTATTGGGAACAAAGTTCGGCCTAGCGCCGAACGCACTGAGCTTGTGCAAGTTATGTGGGTTTGGGGTAATGGAGATTAGATAATTTTTGACGATTTTCCATTGAAAATCGGTTTCGTGCGAGGAGAACATGGGAGAAAAAAAATGATTGCAGCGATATGTTAAAAAAATATTGAACCATCGGATCTCAGGTAGGGCAAAAAATGGAGGACGACTGTTCCTCTTCTGAGAAAAGAGAGAACTTGCCAGAACCCAATAGTTGTTTACGAGTAGAATTTGAAAAAAAAATAGATGAGAATGAAGACGATGAATTCGAAGTCGAAGAGGACGATGTGATGTGTTCCGAAGAAGATGAAGGGGTTGGGAGGTTCTTTTCTGTTTGAGGGCGTGAAAAGAAATCAAATGGGGGATGGTAGGATTCTTGATAGCATTTGGTATATATACCATCCACCTTCCAATCCATCAAAATCCATCTCCCATTCAAATTCTATCAAATCTTTTGCATTCTCACTAACTCTGGATTTAGATGTATTCTTTAAAATCTTAATTGACTATCCTTAGATTTGGATGTATTCTTTAAAATCCTCTTAAATCCTACTTTGACTACACCATGATTTCTAAATCTTTTAAAATCCTCTTTAAACTGTAATTGACTACACCCTGATTTGAAAGTCTATTAAAATCCTATCAAATCCTATTTTGACTACACCCCCCTAAATGTAAAACCACAAGTTCACATAGGCATATTACATCCACGAGACGGGCATAGAATTTCCTCGATAATGAGTGTACAATTTCAGTTATTGTTTTAGCCAATCATGTATAGAAAGCGCGCTTCGAGTAAGGTTGTAACATCCTTTATGTGGAAATTTCGAGATATGAGTCGTCCTTGTACTTTGAGTACAATGGAAGTTCAAGAGCTTCCTCCGCAATTCGTCCGTCCTCGCGAATCTTTTCTATCAAGCTCTCAAGAGATGAGAAATTCGCCTGTTTCAGTCCATACCCAAATATTAAAACAATGAGAGACGCCAGGACAGTAACGACCAATTGACACACCTTGCACAAGAAAATGTACAAGTTTGAGTAAATACCTCAGGCCGAATGTAGCCGACTATAATAAGACGCAGTTCTTCCCCATAAAAATCCTCACCGAAGTTGTGAAGCAGCCATGGCTCCTGCATTACAAACTATATTAGAAAACAAGCCAAGAAGAAAAATACTCACAAGGGCAACCGTAAGTGTCTTGGAAGACTCACTATAGTCTTTTCGGTGTTGTTGAAATAAGGATTCCAACCAATACTCATGACCATTTTGAAGACACCCCGTGTTGATAATCCTGCCCAACCAAAATATACTCCCGAGGGATGTTCGGAAAGAAGAGATGCATATCCTTCTGTGGATAAATTTGCTGGAGAAAAGATGCAGTGCACTAATAATAAGGATACCGAAATGAGGAAAGGGGGCAATTTAATTCAGCATAACAGGGAGAGAAGAACAGCAGTTATATCAGAAGCATTCGAAATATTAGCTACTTGTTTTTACCACAAAAAATATGTGCTACTTATGAAATACAACTAACATGTATATGTCGTCTCAAAATAAAACAGCACTTAAAGCTTCACTCTAACACACCTGTAGGGATCCCGAGTACTTTTGAGCCCCGACCAAATCCCTTAACGACTGGACCACCAATATGCCAAGGTTCTATTGGTAAAGTATCTTTTATCCCTGCAACAACAAATTAAATAAAATGAAAACAAATTCTGCAGAAGAAACTCTCCACGGTTGAACAGAGACACAGATAGTGGGGTTTACAATCTTGGAAAGGAGGTAGGCCCCACATTTCAGGTCTCAAATCAAGTAGAGAGTTTATCACCTCATCAGCAGATGTATAAAGATGGGCCTGCTTTGGGATGGAGGGTACAGCAACCACCTCCATTCCAGCAGCCTTTCCAGCTGTAACACCTGGTCTGACAAAACCCAAATACGAAAATGTTCAAGGAAGAAACTCAAAGGAAACTGACATGAGTTTGGAGACCATACAAACATCAAAATTAGCATCTAACTGGTAATTATCAAAGGACGAGTATTAATGAAGGAAAGAACATCAATTATTCGTTTACAGCAAGTTGCCATGTATAACTGCACACATGTGATGTGCATTGTGATGGAAGAGTGATGCACTCATTAAGGAGACAACAAATTAGAATTTGCGAGAGAACAAATGGTGGCCATAAAGTAGGTTTAATTACTTCTTTAACCTAGTATTCAAATTAACCATTGAACTTATTCAATGTAAAAGAGCCATAATTTACATTTTCGCGTCTGTTAATTAACCGTTTATATATGAGCCAGAAAAGCAATATGATTTACAGTTGAGTACAGCATGTGCAAGCCAAGTTAGTCTGCAACTCTGCATGTAACTTATTTGAAAGACGTATTTTTGTAAAAAATAAACTAAAAAAGGCAGAAATCAAGGTTTTCATTCCGATTTACTACTCTATTCAAGAAGTTTTAGATGTAATGCAAACAAGGTTAGCTAAAGAAAACATGAATGAAAACTATAACACTCAAAAGAAAATGTTCCCTACCACAGTTTTTGTTTTAGCTCTAATAAAAGAACCAGAGTAGGTATACGTACAGAGAATCTTCAATGACAAGGCAGCTGGAAGGTTCAACATTGAGCCTTTTAGCAGCTTCAAGGAATCTACATGCAAAATAAATATTTAGAGTTTCAGAACACTATATATCTCATCCATGACAGAAAACACTCAAGTCATATACGCAAGTTTTTGCATCTCACATTTCAGGAGATGGCTTCCCCGAACTTACTTCATCACCACCAATGACGACTGAAAAAGATTCCTTCCAGCCTGCATATGAAAAACAATAAGCAAATAAGAACTTGTTTGGTACGATAAGACTAACTCGTAATATCATGAATGAATATGATACTATCATACTAGACACTTATCCATGTAAGACATAAGCAAACAATACATGCTTTTGAAGACCAGGAATATACCCTGATGAAAAGAAAGTTTGGTTTCAATGTTTTCCTTTGGAGAGTTTGAAGCCAATGCCATTGGCACTCTATGACCACTCAAATGTTTAATTAGCCGATTGGAACCTGGAAGCGCTTTAATGTTGCACCACCTGTAGTGACAATTGTCAAAATCCAATCAACAGTTTTTCACCACATAACAGCCAAAACAAAATAAATTGGTATTGACAGCAAAAAGTTTTTCTAAACGGACATAAGAACAAGTATAGTAGTTAATTACTGATTGGAGAGCAATGGGGTAATCTCTGAAAGTAATTCATTCGTTGTACACGTTAACCCATAATCTTCCACAATAGCACTTGCAGCTTCAAGTGGTGTTTTGCCAGCTATTTTTTGAACTTCCCGCCCATCCCACTGCTTTCCATACTTACCCAAATAAACTTTCAATACTTCACTTACAATACCATCTGTGATTAATTAAAACAATGAAAAGAAAGAGTCACCAACATCAGTAGAAAGCAAATAGCTACGTGCAAGAATCAAAATCGATCCAGCAGAGAAAAGCCAAAAGAAGCATCAGTTCCTTATCACATACCACACAAATGACGTTAAAGTAATACCGAAAATTCTCTTCAGAGCACAGACCTGTGTTCAGTAGTGTACCATCCAAATCAAGGATAATGCAGGACATTAATTTCTTTAAAGGCCGTGCAGTTGACATCTTCCCAATTATGCAGAAGACTCACAGTTAGATTTATGTTCCCACTGTTGAAATATATCTGAAGCAAAGACAGACTTTTAAATTCATTGACTGAAGTTCTAATAACCGATCCAAGAAATTCACCCAAATTACAGTCAAACAGACAGTTATCAACCAATTATTCACAGAAATAGTTGCCATTTCCCACCTTATCTTGGTCAAACATCACACAGCTCAATTTGACAATAGTCCATGTTATGACAGACTTACAGCTAGAAACTATAAAAGAAGCAATTTAAGTACTTACATATTCAAGTCTACCCGTTCTTGCATATTTTAGCCTCGTCGCACTCTATTTTAATGCTCAAGCCTTTTTCTGTAGCACAATTTTTTTCTCCAAAGTATAAGTTGAATTTTCCAGGTTTCAATTAGTTTCATTTTAAAATCAAGCAGCAATCATGAAAATCATCTGTTTTGTTATAAGAGCTACTAAACCCTATACGAGGAACGTCATAAACTACGTGGTTGCAAACGCAGAGACATAATTTGAAATTGGGGTGAGCTGAACATTTAAGCCAAATCTACTTGGAGGAAAGACTATCAAAAATTGCAGAGTTTGTTTTTTATGGCATTCCCTAAATTTTATACAACCTCTCAAAACTTTACACAATTTGGACCAAACTGAAGTTTCAGAGCACAACAAAAAGAAAAGCTCTCCAGCCCATGACTTGAAGACTGAATTTGAGAAACATAAGCTGAAATCTGGATCCCTAATTTCCTAAATTCCTCAGTCCTACTTTCCTATATCCCAAACCCTAATACAAAGCAGCTAAAAGTCAGAAATTCAGAGCATAACAACTGTATAATTGAAAGAAGGAAATTAAAATTTTGCAGAGGAAGAACAACATATAAGTAGAAAATAAGAAGAAGAAGAAGTACGATCGAGATGAAAAGAAACGCCGCCCACAACCCTGACAAAGCTAAAGCTATCAAATCCAAAGTTTGATTATTGTGTTTTGGAAGTATTTGATGAGTTTATGTTGATAATTTAGATTCCGGAGAATCTCACCTCCACAGCTGTAATACGGTGGAGGAGGCGCGAAGAAGCTGCGCATTGGCAGCCGGAGCAGATGACGGAGCTTCTACGCGGCCTGCTGTGGGTAGACGTTGGAGCGGTGTGGGCCTGGGTCTGGCTGGTAGTGGTAGTTGTTATACGAAAGAATAAAAAGTTACGGTTGGCATTCGAAAAAAAAATAAAAATAAAAAACTAACAAAAAGTCTAAATTTTTTTTTTTGTTTAATGAAAATTCATTTTTAAAGTATAGTGAATAGTGCCAGAGAAAGATAAAAATGTGGTTTTTCGTTAAAAGTGAACAGTACCAGGAGTGTTTCGATAAAACTCAAAAAAAAAAAACGTTCGGTTATGGTGGTGCGTGCGCCTGGGCGTTGTGATCGTGGTGTACCGGGTAAATAATTGTCTAAATATTTAAATTTGATTAACAAAATGATATATGATGGTGTAATCGTGTTATATAAATCATTTTCATGAATATGTGATGTTATCAATTTCTAATGAGAGTTGCTAGACCCAACTGTTGATGGCTGAGTAAAATTTTGTGGAAAGGGTGAGTGATTTAGGATTGAATTGCGTAGAATCAACTTACTTGAGAAATGTGTAGATTGAGATGGTTACAGAGCTTAGGAGCCACATGTTTAGAGTTCTCATGCTATGTGTCGGTATAATTGGCTAGATTGTGTGTATTCGTTAGATGCGTAGAAAAGAATTTTAAGATGTTGAAATATCTTAAGTATGCTAGACAATAATTTTTAAAGATATTATTAAATAAATAATAATATATGAATTATTTTAGAGATCCTTGCCGGATTTGATTGTGTTTCTTAAATAAAGAAATGTTGCTAATTAGGACAGTTTAAAGGTAAAAACTAGTTATTAGCTTTACATTTAAATCCCTTGTCAATATGTGATTGCCATAGTATAGGCAAAGAAGCTTGAAAAATTGTATGTTTCTTCGTTGGTTGAACCAGTAGAATGCATGTGAGTCTTATCGATCAATAAATATATTCTCTTCAATTGTGACTAAAAATCTACCTGATATCTTCAAAATTTTATGAATTAATTATGGCTCCACGCATTTTTCTTAATCAAATTGAACAATCGAACATTCCCTAGATGGTCAATTCATAACTTTTGATTTAACCTACAGTTCGATTTAATTCATAACTTTGTTTTTTTTTTTTTTGTTCAAATAAAACCACACAATTTTATTAAAGTCAAATCCAACGGGTTAAGAGGATGTTCCATTTAAAAAAAAAAAAAGATCCCTCTTAGTGTATATATATATATATATATATATATAAAAGTGAATATCAATAGAAAGTATTGATAGCTTTGCCAACATCAAGAACGCAAGAGTACCTCCTGATCATGATCAAGAGAGTGTGAGCAGAGTCAAAACTTTCCCAATCATTGCGAACGCGTGAAAGAACCGCTACCACCAGCTCTGACGAGGCTGCTATGCCGCATTGATTGAGCTTCCTCTCCATCTCAGAGCCCAGCGACTCGCTCCGTAAACTTGAGATGTCGACAATGCTTTTCACATCTCGAGAAATACCCGAATCCGAGGCTCCCAACTTAGTATCATCATCATCTTCGTCGTCCTCGTCAGCATCAGTCTAACATCATTATTGACTATTGAAATTACACAAAAGCCCTCAATAACAGATGGTTAACGAATTTTACGGAATCAATCAAAATGACCTGTTATTTAACGGTTAGACCCGTTAACCACCCGACCCGTTAAACACTCACCACCCAATTACTCATTTTAATGGATATCGGATTAACAGGTCGGGTTTGAAATGTCAGGTCTACCGTCAGCATGGGGTCGATTCCCAAGGGCAGCTGAATATTTCACCTGTCCCCGCCATTTTATAAGTCAAAGAAAATCAACTTTCATTGCCAGAAACCAGAAATCATAGGAGACGATGGATTGCAGTTGCAGGGAGCTCCTCCTCCGTCAGGATTTCTATTCCGGCAACCCCTACATTCTTCTGCTCAACGACCTCTCTCTTATTCCCGTTTGGCATTACCTCTTCGCTTCCCTCGCGATTTCCTCTGCATTTCTATACCACTTCCTCGAATTCCATTTCTTCCAGGACCTTTTCACCGCCTTCAGAGGCTCCGCCGTCTCCTTAACCTTCAACCCCTCCTCCCACATCTACCAAGACGTCGTTTCCAAGTGCCGGATTCTCCATTCCAGGTCCCAATTCAATACTTTCTGATTAACCAACCATTAAATTTTTGATTTTGTTGTTCAATTAACTAATGTTTCGATTAATTTGCAGGTATTTGGCGACGCCCTGGCTCTCGAGCCCCCATTTCCAGACTCTTTTCGTCGGCTTCTTTGGGCGGCCTCCTGCTTTTAGCTACCGAAGGTACCCTTGCATCTGTCTTTAACTCGTGCACCCAATTATCAAATTCTGTGGGCAAAAGGGGGTTATTTATATTTTCGCATTTGGCCATCTGGGTCAGTTCAAGATTTGAAATTTATGGTTGTTTTTGTGTGATGGGTTATGCTGCATCTGTGTGCAATGTGCATTTTTTGAGTGAAATATTTAGAGTATCATTTGAATAGGAATTTAATAGTAATCTGTGTACCGTGTTTCAATATAGTTTGTTCCTAAATTTTTTCATCCACCGTATTTGTTTCACATTTAACACTCGATGTAAAAACACCAAATGAGATGGCCATTTTGGCCTGTGATGTATTTAAATTGCATTATGTTTCCAGTTTGGTGTAGTTTAAATCGGGCTTATATATTTATTTCCTTGTAAAAGGAAAGAACGCAGAAGGGGAAACTTAATTCTGTGTGCTTTTCTGGCAGGCTTTAAGGTTAGCATACAGTCGTCTGAATTTTTTGGTTGTTGAACAAGGTTTTAGAGGGAAACAATATAGCGTATCCTAGCTGATATTAACACACAGCTGCCCTCCATCTAATTAAACATGAGAGAAAAAAAAGTCTCTAAACCCTGCTGTAACCTGAAGCTTAGCGAGCTTCCTGGAATCTGACTTTAACCTTATATAAGGTGGTTTTTGTCCTGTTTGACACCCAAGGATAGATATAAAGTGACCACACTCTGATTTATAGCCGTAAGGATACATGAGATGTGTCTATTTGGGGAAATGAATCAGTTGGCTTGTTAGTTTACTAATTTACTGCTTTCAAAATGAGAAAAGTAACTGTGTACTGTATTGTTCTCTTTTGATCCTTAAATTTTTCTGTCTCACTTTGAAAGGTTGACTGGGGTCTCTGATACTTTACATCTTTGCATAGGTTTGCTATAATTTTGTGTCTCTACTAAATATGTTTATTTAAAATACAGATTATAAAATGTCACAGTGACTATTCTGCCTCTTGAATTTTGATTCATGCTTTTGAGTAACAGATAGCCATGTATATTCCCTCTCAGAGAAATTTTTCATCTATCTGATGGTGGCACCGTTGCTTTGGACTGGCTAATGAACTCTGATGGTAACAATTATTTGATTTACCTGAAATTAATAATGACCATGTACATATATGCTTTTATAGAAATCTATGAACGCAAAGTAAAGTGTTAACTACATTTTACACCCTTCAGGTTTGAGGGTGATTTTCAAAATGGACTATGTGGTTCTAATTTTCTTGCATTGCACCCTTGAGTTTTGAAATTGTATCGATTTACACCTTTTGCTCTTTGAATATCTAACCCTCTATTAATTGATGATATTTTTGTCAATGTGGTGCAAATGTGGCTTAAACGTTAGCCGATATAGTTATCTCACACTCACTATTTCATCAATTTAATGAAGGATCAAGCAATCAATCTGATCAAATGCATATTTTGATGCTTTATGGTGTTAAATAAGAAAATTGAAACTTAATGGTACATTTTGAAAATCACCTCAAACTTCAAGGGTGTGTAATGTCATAGAACCAAATTATACTTACTTTATCATTTTAGTTTTATGTTTCTGATGTAATTCCTTGATTCGAACCCCTGTATATTCTAAAACCCTATATACTCAAACCCACCGAAACCCACCCAAAAGATTGTTTGGTTCTTCTCATAAAATAAAAACCATTTTTCCATTGGTTACAAAAAGATTTTTCATAATCCTAAAACTGCGCCTGGTGACGGTGTCTTTACTTATTATGTATTTATCATGCTCTTGTATGAAGTGCTAAGACACTCAGTTGATTTCATGGTAATAGCAGTTATAAATGCTTTTTCTATTCTGATCCATGTGTATGCTTGTATTGCAGTTATGGGAGGTGCTTTTAGCACAAACAATGCTATTCCTAAAGATGACACCACCCCTATCGTGCTGGTGATTCCTGGATTAACCAGCGATTCTGAATCTCCTGTAAGCTTCATCTTTATTTCTTCATGCCTTTTTGTATATACAGAATTCCCCAAATCCACATCAAGGGCTTTGAAACTGGTGTCACCTATCAAACCCTACAATTTACAAGGTAGTAAATTCTTGAACCCCTGACCACGTGGGAGCAAGCTACTTGACTAAACCCTTATTGGTACTCATTTTCGTAGTGTCTTTAATTCTACTAGTTATTGTTCTTGTGTATGTCTCTAGGAATAAAATATATCAAGTAATTTAGTTTGTTTAAATAGAAATTCTTGGTTTTAGTCAAAGAAGGAGTTAAAATAGTACAATAAATATCTCAAGAAACCTGAAAAGCTGTTGAATCTTGAATCTCAACCGGGTTTTTTTTTTTTTTTTTTTTCTTCAGGAAAAAAAGTCTTTAAGATAGGACCTACCACTTTCCCACCCTATCCCAATGGAATTTGAGCTAGAGCTCACTGCCAGTTAAAAACTTAATACTAAATTGGGAACTTTAAGATCTTTGCAGGGACTTTTTTTTTTTCCTGTTGGTTATTTATGTCTGAAAAAGCATATGATAGGGTCCCAAGAGACATTCTTTGGAGGATTTTAGAGAAAAAGGAGTACGAGTAGCATATATCCAACTATAAAGGATATGTATGATGGAGCAGAGACGGCCGTAAGAACCCATGAAGGACAAACCGAGAGCTTCCCCATAACTGTAAGGTTACATCAAGGCTCATCCTTAAGTCCTTACCTTTTTGCATTGGTAATGGATGAGTTAACGGGACATATTCAAGATGATATTCCCTGGTGTATGCTTTTCGCAGACGATATAGTGTTGATAGATGAAACTCAGGAAGGGGTAAATGCGAAGCTTAACCTTTGGAGGGAAGTGTTGGAATCTAACGGTCTTCGCCTAAGTCGATCAAAGACAGAATATATGGAATGCAAGTTCAGTGCAAATGGAGGCCCAAATGAGTTAGGAGTGAGGATCGGAGATCAGGAAGTGCCAAATAGCAACCGATTTAGCTATCTAGGATCTATCTTGCAAAAGAACGAAGAATTAGATGGAGACCTCAACCATAGAATACAAGCTAGATGGATGAAGTGGAAGAGTGCATCCGGCGTGTTGTGTGACCGTCGTATGCCATTGAAGCTCAAGGGAAAATTTTATAGAACGGCAATAAGGCCAACGATGTTGTATGGCACAGAATGTTGGGCGGTGAAGCATCAACACGTACATAAAATGGGTGTAGTGGAGATGAGGATGCTTCGTTGGATGTGTGGGCACACGAGAAAGGATAAAATTAGGAATGAGGATATCCGAGGTAAAGTAGGAGTAGCCGAAATTGAAGGAAAGATGAGAGAAAATCGGTTAAGATGGTTTGGACATGTGCAAAGAATGCCTACTATGTCTGAAACACATAACTAACTACAAGTAGACCTGGCCATGGAAACATCAGTCCTAGTCTCAGCCAAAATAGGAATTAAATTCTCAGGGTTTTTACAACCGAAATAGTTGGTCCAAACCCTAAGTCCAGATGCCATCCGGTCTACAACGAGATTGCACCCTGTAACCATGATAGATGTTGTACTGGCTACACCATTCCATAGACACTGACATTAACCAACCCGTAAGGGGATGGGGCCTTTATGGTCGTGATTACTGAAGGAGAAGCGTCAGTTGGTCTATCCCAATTTCGTGTAATGCACTACTATGTGAGAAGCTTAAATGTTTTGAAGGAAAGAAACGGGTTATGTTTCTGTGGAAATGCTATGATATCAATTTTCTGGGATGTATAGGTGGAAAGGATGAGGGTGCTTGAGAAGTAATTGGTGAGAAGGTGGAGGGCTTACGGAAAAGTGTTTAGTTGGGGCTTCTTTTTGGGCATCTGTAGAGTTGGAGGAGTTGTCCCTTTCTGTTAGGTCGTGTTTGTTTGGTCATAATCCAGTCCAGGAATGGGAAAGTAATTCCTATTTCACCAAGATGTGATGTTTGGCACATTATTAGGCTAGCATTTCCAGTCAATTCTAACAAAGACAAGGATTAGAATTCCAGTTAAGAGAGTATTTCCATTCCTTACCACACATGGAATGTATGGTAATAGCATGGTGTTTCCATTCCGTACCACACATGGAATGTAAATTTACACAGAAGTCAGGCTTTGACCTGATTCAGTTGTAACAAAGCCAGATATTGACCTTAGCGTCTTTTCTTTTTGTGTAGAGCTGATTTTTAGTTTTCATGATTTAGTAGAAGTTGATTCCATGTTCACTGTTCATGTACCTTTGTTCTTTTTGTTTCTTATAAACACAAAATACACATTTTGTTGGGATTGTAAGGGCCTGATTTCGGGTTTTAGGGTAAGAATCTCTCCTCTTCCTTTCTCTCACTATTGTTATACTACATCAAAAGGAGGAAATGGAGAAAGGAGAGGACCCAACTCCTAGCTTTAGAGTTATTTTTACTTTGTTTTTATGCTTCACATTTATTTCATTGTGCTGTCACATTAGGAAACACTGATTTTTCATTTATTTTTATAGGAAACATAATGATTAAATTGAAGGAAGTACAATCTAAGTGGACTAACAGTCCATAAAAACTAAAGCGCTGGCCACAACCTACAATAAACAAGCGACCACGAAATCTAAAGAAATTCCGCACACTTATGCAGGATTTAAACCAATAAATCATATTCTTCAATTTAACTCATGAATCGATAGTCCATGATATGAATCACAAAGTTCATTTCATTTATTAAAAAAAACTATAAGCGTCATCTTGATTGATATCTTCTTTAGCCTCATTCCATAATAAGCTTTTGCATGTGTCAGATGTGCTTTGTTGCTTTCATGATGATTAGCTGATGTTACTTGTTGTTGCTGCAGTATATAAAGCATCTTGCTTTCAGTACAGCGAAGAACGGATGGAATGCTCTTGTTAGCAATCACAGAGGACTGGGTGGCGTTTCAGTTACTGTAAGAAGCTGTTTTATAAACAACAAAAGTGGACAAGCTAATGATATTTGAAGATTCTGATTATTCTTTATTGTTAAAATTTAGTGTTTTTTTGTTATTTTTCTACTGAGAAGCACACCTTATTCATAATCTATGAACTAGAAAAGAATGAAAGTGGACAAGCTATCCACTGAAGCACAAATAATATCTATTAGCAAACAGCTTCGACAAATACAAACAGAAAAAAGAAAAAGAAAAGGATCCAAACAGGCATTTTGTAATAGTAATGTGTTGTATGTTGCTTCTCCCTTGTCTAACTTTCTGGATATTGTCCATTTCTCTTTAATAATCAATTTTCTTATTAAGCCATTGAATTATATTGGTAATCTAAGTTTTTTGTTTCTTGTTATTTTCAGTCCGATTGCTTTTATAATGCTGGATGGACAGAGGATTTACGGACTGTTGTTAATAATCTCCACCATAAATACCCCAAGGCTCCTTTATTTCTTGTTGGAACAAGTATAGGTGCCAATATTTTGGTATGCTATTGGCCATGTTAGATTTGTTATTAAGCCTTTTGTTATTAATAAGTTAGATTTGATCTTTTATGGTATCATTTGGTTTCTCTACTTTTTCTAATTCTGGATCCCTTTATCATGTCTTAACTTCATTTTTGTTTTAGAGGCGCTCACCTTGCAATTTCTAGAACTATTCTAATGTTTCTGATATCAAACAGATCCTTATAGAATGTTTATACAAGTCAATTTCAATATCTCTCTATATTCTCATTTGCTAGTAATTTTGGCATCAACTCTGCAAAGCACCTAGCTATGTGAGTTGTTAAGACATCTTTTAAAATAATGTCATCATAAACTTAATTTTCAACATCCTCTGTTTCGTTTAATCTCCTGAAGTGAACATCCATTTTAATTAACTGTTTTTAGGTCAAGTATCTTGGGGAGGATGGCGAGAAGACTCCTGCTACTGGGGCTGTAGCTATCTGTTCCCCTTGGGACCTTTTGGTTAGTGCCTCAACTTAATGGTTATGAGAAGGGCAATGTTTCTGGTTTGTGATTAAATGCATTGGCCGCATGTGTGGGCAAGTTTCTGTATATGATTTTGTCCCAAATTTTGTTTTCTACCATTAATCATTCTAGGCTATTGCGTGTCTCCATGGTGATTAATAAAAGGGTCAGCAGGGGATATTAATAATGGCTCAGTAGTATGGATTCAGGGGTTAAAATTTGGTCTGGGTTTCAGAATTGAGTGTTTTAACTTCTGAACATTTTTTTTTTTTTTTGGTCTGAACTTTGTTAGAAAGAGCTCAATATGTTAGTTAGCCAAGCAGAGGTACTTTTCAGTAAAGCAATTGTGTAGAGGTTGAACATGCTGATATGGCAGAATAGCATGAGACATGCTTGGTTTCACAGTGTAGCGTGACAGCGCGTGGATTGGCCACACCTAGATTGTAGCTTGTCATAAGAGTGTCACTGGCCTTCGGTTTTTGGGGCTGTATGGTGTGGTACAGAATGACTTAATATATATTCTTCATTGGGCTTGAGTGGACATCACTGTTATTTTGGGCCTTAGCCATTGTGGTCACATAGGTCATGTCAACATTTGGACTTTAATCTTATTCTTTTAGCTCATCCAATGTAGCGGCAACTCTAATTTAACACATATTAGACATCCGTTTGAGAAAATGGAAAGAGAAATATGGGTCATCCTTTGTCATACCATATGCTGCTGGGCAAACAAGCCATTTTGCTTTTGCCTTCACCTCCCCTGACACCGTGTCTGCAAGTTACCAAATAAGCTTCACCTAGATAAGAAAATTAATTGTGCATTTGATCCTATTGTTTAAAAAACAGTGTTTGCTCCTTTCACATGTGTCATGGGATTGTAATTATTCATTTGGTTTATGTAGTAGTTTCATATTGAATGGAGTTGCTTATCCTATGTTTTTTTTTGTTGTTTTGCAGCTTGGTGATAGATTTATAGGCCGTAGGCTGTTACAGAAGTTTTATGATAAAGCTCTAACAATTGGCCTTCAAGGCTATGCTCAATTGTATGTCTATTTCTCCCTTTTAATTTAGGTAGCAAATACCTCATAAAACATTATGCAGTGTGCTACTTTATATGTATATATATTTTCTCAACGTGCATGTGCCATATTCATTTAGTTTCTTACAATATACAAAAGGTAGGAATGGGATCTATTTATTTAAACAATAGTTTCTATCCTTTTAAAAATATATTTATGACAAATCATGAATGGTTAATGCAGACACCAGCCTCACTTCTTGCGCCTCGCTAATTGGGAAGGCATTAAAAAGGTTGGTGTTGTCTTTAAGAGTTTTTGGTTTAGCTCAGCATCATCGTTCGAGCAACGAATAAAGTTGATACTAGACCTCTGTACCCTGCTAGAAGTAAATTGATTAGAATAAACAACTTTTTGTAACTTTGTGATTCTTTCTGCTTTGGAAAGGAAACACTGAATTGTCAATTTATCACATTATGAAATATTGTTAAAACCTGCAACAAGTAATTTTACTTCTGGAAATTTCAACTTTTGAACCCATGGACCACATAATAGTTGATTGTGGATTTATATTACTCGTGGAAAACAGGAAACATCCAAATGAAACAGTTCTGTGGAAATAATCTCGGTGTGTGTGTGTGTGTGTGTGTGTTTGTGCTTCGTTGAGTGGCGTTACCTGCCTTATACTAATCTTTGTTTTGTTCTTGTTCTTCAATAGTCGCGCTCCATTCGTGATTTTGATCAGCATGCTACCTGCATTGTTGGGAAATTTGAGGTATAATGTCTGAGATTTCACTAATTCCTCTCACTTTACCTTTGTTCTATCTATTGCGTTAAGCATCTGTTTTTTCTTTACAGACTGTGGACACATTTTACAGGTGCTGTACCAGTGCTACTTACGTGGGAAATGTAGCTGTCCCGTTACTCTCTATCAGTGCTTTAGATGATCCAGTCTGCACCAGGGAAGCCATTCCTTGGGATGAATGCAGGTGGACCTCTTAAAGTGTTTTCTTTTAACGGTTTCTTCTTTCACATCATTTAAGCATATGCCTTGTATCCGTCTTCAATAGGGCAAACAAAAATATTGTATTGGCTACAACAAAGCATGGTGGACACTTGGCTTTCTTTGAAGGATTGACTGCTTCTGGCATCTGGTACTTCATGATTCCTTGTTACTTTATAGCTTTGTCCTTTTAAGCTTGTCGTAGTATGGTGTCTTTAGTGTCATCATATGTTCTGTTGCGGCTGTAGTGACAATAATACTCTCTTTGGTATCGGTTGGTATGTGCACTTTTAGGCAACCTCGTCATAACTTTGGTTCTAACATGCGTGATTGATTTTCTTTCCGTTGCAGGTGGGTAAGGGCTGTTGATGAATATCTCAAAATTCTACACTCTAGCCCATATATGCATGTACAGAAGGTATAATTTTATTTTCCTTAGTCTTCGAGTGCTTAACGAAGTAATTTAGTTATTGGGTGCATGAAGTCTGCGTTTTAGTTTCTCATCACATTGTGTTCTATTATTAGTACGCTGCAGGATACCGGCCATTTTTGCAGATTAATATTGTTGATCTTCATGTTTTTCAGATGGTGAGTAGTTGCCCACAGTTGTCGTTGGACTTTTCAATAGATCATCAAGGTCCCTACGTAAACGTTGCAGAAGATGGAATGGTAGCTGCCGTGGGAAATGAACAGGCGATGGACAATAAGATAGGAGATGTACTTGAACTGCGAAAGATCCATTACAGAGTAACTAACGAAATGGTTTCTGGAGAACAAAATGAAGAGATGATTCAGGCAGAATCACACTTGTTTGCAGAAATCCCACAATCATCCGAACAAGTTACTGGCATGCAGGATGCGAAGCCTCTCGATGTACCTACTACTGTTAGAAGATGCTTAGATCAGCTATCCCGACAGACTAAGTGGTCGTTGTGGTTGCTTGTTTATGTTTCCATCGTCACAAGTTGGCCGTTAGTTGGTTCTGCACTTAAAATTGTCTTGCAAAGGAAGCTCAGAAATTTGTTTTGGTGATTCTATTGCCAACCCCTAATATCCGAGAAATTTAGGAAATGAAAATACATGTAAGAAACTTGTTTCGTCCTAGAAGATTGTCGCTGTAATGCTTACATTGTTTTAAACATATGAAAGAAGATGATAAACCAGTTGAGTTTGGATCAGTCGACTACGATGACATTTTGAAACCATGCGTCACTCGATGGTGCAGGTCAATTTCTCCACCGTTGTCCAAGAAAGACTTCACCAAATTCCTAGATTCGCCCGCCAACTGCTTAACCCCTGGAATGTGTGCATGAAACGAGTGAATGGGTTCATCAGAGCGAAACAGATCCCATATAAGAATCTCAAGCACAGCATCCCTGTACCCTATCTCCTTAAACTCTCTCTCTAAGAGCAACTCCACCCATGGAGCCCTTTCCCTTGGCAATCCACTATTCAATCCACCATATTGAACAGTAATTGCCTTTAATAAATAGTAACTGCCATTAATAAACAGTAATTGTCATTTGCATCTCCACCCATGGAGCCCTTCCCCCTGGCAATTGGTAATAAAATATTAATATTTTTTTCTCACCCAATCCATAAAATATTAATATTTTTCTTTAATTGACCGATCCCTCTCTCTCTCTCTTGAACAGCCATGGAAGCCCAGCTCCGGTCCCCTCTCTCTCTCTCTCTCTCTCCCTCGAACAGCAGCAGCCATCGTCGTCGTCTCCCTTGCCGTCGCCGTCGTCGTCGTCGTCGCCTTTGTCCTCCTCATCTTCCTCGCCATCGTCCTCCTCCTCATAGCCTATGCTGTTGTCGGACTCGGACTGCACCCAGGCCTGGCGTTAGCCGACGTCACACCCCTCGGGCAGTAGGGCTGTCAATCGCCCACCGGCCTGGCCCTCGGGCTTCCACCCTCACTCGGGCTCCCCAACGCTGGAGAGCAACCCACCTGCCCTCGGGCCTTTTCCTCTCGCCCGTCCCCCGAGCAGTCCACAACGGTGGACTTGCTCTAAACCCTGAATCACGGTGCACCTCAATTAATATGGTATGTCCTCAATTGATGGTGCACGTTTTCTTAAATTGACAACGAGGTATATGTTTCTGACTGTCGTATCGAATGAGTTGAAGAAATCAATGGACAAAAATTAACAAGAGTGTGATTAGTAAAAAGGGCATGTAAATAACACTACCTATTTATATTGTAGACGTGGCACAACATCAGTGGTTACTGGAGGAAATACATGAACCTTCCAACACCTGATAACTAATGCTTTTTTCTTTTTTTTTTGGTGATAAAAGCAGAAGATTTATTGCCAAACCACAAAAACAGAAAACCTATCTGCCTCTCTCTCCCGCCCCTACCCACCGACCCCACTCTCTCTAGTCCGACGCCGCCTATAAACACCTTCTCTTATTGTCTCTTGCCCTCATTGCAATCATTTCCCAGATGACCACCACCACCACCACAGACATCCGCCGCGGAGCCACCACAGATTAGTCCACACCCCACACTCCACAGGTAAATTATATGGAAGTTATTAAATAGCCAATCATAGATAGGAAACGAAAGAATTATATATTTACATTTATAAAGATTTCTCGTTTAATTTGTGTATTATGTTATGTGAGCTCTGTTCCTATTAAGGTTGGTGATGTTTGGTTTCTGGGTATTCAAACGTTGTTCAATTCCCTGTTTTGTTTGTTTTTTAATACCTTGGTTTTTCTCAGCACCTTAATTGTTTAAGTGATCCTGCAATAGTGGAGCGGAGAAAACAAGTTGGGGGTTTTTCTCAAGGGTATAGAGGGACACAACTGATCTTATTGTGTATGAGTGTTGTTTGTTTAGTTCTTGCTGCATTTATCGGTGCGGCTTTGCGTACAAATGTATCTCTTTTTATTGTAGGTATGGTCTGAATTGAGATTAGGCTCATATGATTGTGTGTTCAATGCTTTCTACCATAGGTCAATCAATTTCGAAATTGTTCTGAATTTCCCTATCTTTTGATAGTTTTTGACGTATTGATACTTTGCTGTATGAATTAAAACAAATGCATATTTGTGAAATCCTGGAAATGTAATCAGTTCTTTGGACTTGGTATAAAGTTTTCCAAAAAAAAGGGTATAGGTTGCCATTTTTTTGGCAACTGCATTACTACTGCTCACAATGTGCGTTTACTTTACTAGTCACAATGTCTGTATAACGGTAGACGTTCTATCTTGAGACATAAGCCCATTACAAAAGGCTTGTAAACTACTGTTAAAGGAACTTCTGTTTTTTTGTTGTATTGATCCATTTTATCAAAGTTCTATTAAATTACTGTTGTGTTGCTGCATTTGTATAGCCACCTTCTATTTGTAAAACATTAACATTCATCAAATTGGAATATCAATGAAGTATACCATGCTTCTTGTAAGACTGGTTGGCTGTTCCATTTCGTTTTCAATAACTCGGGCCAGGTTTACACCTAAATTTGTTCCGTGATGTTAGTTTCTAAGAATTGTAGAAAAAAATTGATTTTTCTTTTCGAATTGGTGGTGTTGGTGTAATCTTGGAGACAAGGAGGCATTAAGGCCGTATCTTTCTATATGTATACAACACATT
Source organism: Cotoneaster glaucophyllus (assembly GCA_036320875.1). NCBI lineage: Eukaryota > Viridiplantae > Streptophyta > Magnoliopsida > Rosales > Rosaceae > Cotoneaster > Cotoneaster glaucophyllus. Next base: position 31,367,340 of record CM070059.1, on the reverse strand, counting down.
CCTGCATTGGAAATTGATGCTGTCAGATCTACATTGTCATATATAGACGCACACACACACAAAACATTTATATATCCATGGTGACATGATTCTTGTTGTTTCGTTTAGCTGGTTTTGTGCATGTATCAATTTGAGCTGATCTTGGTTGTTTGGTGTTTCTTTCAACTCACTTTAATCAATTTGATTATTAGGCAAAGATCCCTGATGTTGAGAAGTGCTTAGACGTTGTTGCCACTTTGCAAGCCAAGAAGGGTACTGGTGAGGTTCCTTTTTTTGTGATTCTCCACCCTTTGCAGTTTGTGTAATACTAATACTATACTTGTTCTATCTCTATTTGCATTTGATGGACCTGTTTAGCAGCATGATTTAAATGGCTTATCTTCTTCCATTTAGTGTCCATGAAAGTTGTGTTTGCATCAAACAACAGCTGGGATTTGTGTCCATTTTAACTGATAATAATATCTTTCGACCGTATCCATCTACCAATACCTGGCCGAAGCCAATGTATAAGTATCATCGCCCGTAGGCAGAACAGTGATCACTAGATGCGCACAGAAACATTGATTATAAACTTTCCAACATAAGTACATATATCTCAACGGAGCTCAGTAGCTCAAACATCATATCTCAAAACATTTTCATAATATATAGTCATCCATCGTATATACTACAAAGCGTCTAAAAACATGTTCATAAATAGTAAATAGTAATCCATCATATATATTACAAGAACATAAATTTGATAAAGTATGGTATCCCAAAATATTCTCAGTAAAGCATAATAATCATAAAGTGTAAATCTAATTTACTCATAATATGTTTCATATAACTTAACCATTAAATCATGTTTTTCATGTATGTATTTCTACTATTAAAACATGCATTTTAGAAGGGTCCACTCACTAATACTTCGATGTCAAAAAGCCATGCAACTAGTGAAGACGGGAACGCCACAATAAAAGTACCTAAGCAGTCCAATTAATAAAACTCTATCATAACGATTGAATTTCAGCAAATGGATGTCATAAACGGATTCAGGACGTCGAAAAACATAAGGGAGGACCTTGAGTACCCCTACGCGCCCTCAAGCGTCACCGCAAGGTGGCAGCCCTGGCGGCCACGCGTCGTTGCACGAGCAGAGATGGGTCGCCGTGGATGGCAGCACGTGTACTCCATGTACCAGCACCGGCAGCTCTTCACGAGCAGGCCGAAACGCCACTCACGCGTGGCCTGGATTCTGAGCTCTGCCGAGTTTGGGCTTGGGCCTAGGATCTTGGGCTTGGGCCTGGAGTTTTGGGTTGGGCCTAAATGGGTTTGGGATGAAGGTTTAATGGGCCGAAGGCCCTAATTTGCACGGCCCAACGGCCTAGGTTCAAAGGGATTTGGGCTTGGGTTTTAACGGGTTTTGGGCTTAAAAGCCAGGCCCGTCTCTAGGTTTGAGGGCTTAGTTCTCTTTAGGTTTTGGACCGAGGGAAGTGGGTTAGGTTATAATGGATTTGGGCTTGAAAGCTCGGCCGAAAAGTTTGGGCCAAATGACTTGGGTTTCCGGGTTTGGGTCATTTCGACGGAAGGGAAGGCCGGAGCTTCTTGAGCTTTGTACAACGTCGATTCTCAACCCTAGGATGTGATCTGGCTATCAAATTGAAGCTTAGGAGGAGATGAAGAGATTCATACCAATTTCACGACGAGTGGTGGCCGGATTTGAGACTCGGGGGAGAAGAGAGATAAGAGAGATACAGAGAGGTGGGGAAGCTGCCACGTGGCAGTAAAAAAGGGAGTGTTAAGAGAAAATCCAAGAGGGAATCTGGATTGGGTAAAGGATAGGGGACAAAAAGGTAATTTCGTGAATTTAAAAATGTAAAATTACAATTAACTTTGGGGTGGGGTTTGACAGGTACTGCCTTTGGGCGACTATGATACCTCTAGAGAGTATAGTATGATGCATTTTTATGGATTTACCTTCGGATCTATATCCTTAGTTCGGGTACCATAGAATGAGGATCAAGTACCAATTCCTCATTGAGGAATCAACATTTGGGTCTATATCCATAGTTCGAGTACTAGACCTCATCGGTGAGGATGTGATGTTCAGGTTTGCAGCCTCAACATAGCTCGCGTCCTGATTCACCTCTAATGGTTCCGGCTGCATAACATGAGACATACTTTGGAAGCATGGAAACATGAAAAACGTCGTGAATCTGCGACAACTGTGGTGGTAGCTCAACCTATAAGCAACCGCACTAATTCCCTCTGTGATCCGGTAGGGGCCTACATATCGAGGACTCAACTTTCCTTGCTTACCAAAACGAACTCCACATTTTCCAGGGCGACATCTTCAGAAAGACAAAGTCGCCAATCTTATATTCACGATCCCTGGAATGTCGGTCCGCGATGCTCTTCTGCCTGATCTTGTGCCGACTTTAAATTCCTCTTAATTAACTGGATGTTAGTATTAGTGGTGTCAACAATTTCTAGCCCCACTAACACCCTGCTCGCCGACCTAAGTCCAACACAACAGTGTCCAGCATGCCTTCCCATACAGTGCCTCGAAAGGTGTCATGCTGATACTGTAGTAGTAGTTGTTGTTGTTGTAAACAAACTCGATTAGATGCAAATAGTTATCCCAACTACACTTCCACTGGAGAACAGACATTTTCAACATGTCCCCAAAAGTCTGAATCGTCCTCTTAGATAGACCAACGATCTATGGATGATAGGCAGTGCTGTACAACAATTGAGTATTCATGGCCTTATGGAAGCACTCTCCAAAATTTTGAGGTGAATCTTAGATCTCTGTCCGAAACGATGGTGACGGGTACACCATGAAGTTTAACGATATTGTCAATGAACAATCGTGCTAACCTTTCCAGTGTGTAGGTATGTCGAACAGGTAAGAAATAAGCAGTCTTGGTGAGTCGATCCATAATCACCCAAATGCCATCAAACCTCGACCTCGTGCTCGGCAAACCATACACGAAATCCATGGTGATGTCTTCCCACTTCCATGTTGGTATAGAGAGATTTTGCATTAGCCCTTCAGGTCTCTGTCTGTCTGCCTTCACCTGCTGGCAAATAATACATCTCTTCACATATTCTGCCACATCCAGCTTCATCCCTTACCAATAGTAGAACAGACGAATGATGTGGTACAATTTGGTACTCCCCATATGCATGGCATACGTCGAAATATGGGCTTCATCAAGAATTTCCTTTTTCACGACTTTATTGTCCTTAGGCACAAACAACCTATTTCCCATCACTAAGGCTCTATCTCTCCGAATTTTCAAATCTTGCCTAGACCCATTCCGTACCTGTTCCTTTAGGTCTGCACACTGTTGGTCGAGCTTCTGAGCTTCTCGAACCAAATCCACCAAAACAGGCCTAATTTGGAAGTGTCTCAATAATGCTTCCTATGAATCTGGTGTCACAACAATGCCGGTTTCTCGAAGAGAAAACAATAGCGGAACATGGATAGCTCGAAAAGAGGCAAGTTGTCCATGGGATTTCTGGCTAAGTGCGTCCGCTACAACGTTTGCGTGACTAGGATGGTACTCAATAGTGCAATTGTAGTCACTAATGAGTTTCATCCACCTTTTCTGCCTCAAATTCATTTCTTTCTGGGTGAAGACATATTTCAGATTCTTGTGGTCAGTAAAGATGCGACATTTCTCGCTGTATAAGTAATGTTGCCAGATTTTTAGAGTAAAGACCACTACTCCGAGCTCTAGATCATGAGTAGGGTAGTTTCTCTCGTGAGTCGTGAGCTGCCGGAAGCATAGACGATGACTTTTCCATGTTGGATCAAGACACAACCTAATCCCGACAAGGATGCATCACTGTAGATCTCAAACTCACCGCCATCGTCCGGAAGAGCAAGGACAAGGGCATGAATAAGACGTTGTTTAAGCTCCTGAAAACTCTGTTCACAATTCTCATCCCATTCGAATTTGACCCTCTTCCGGGTTAACTTAGTGAGAGGCAGGGTGATTGACTAGAAATCCTGCACAAAGCGTAGGTAAAAACCAGCTAGTCCTAGAAAGCTCCTCACTTCAGTAACATTCCTTGGTTATTCCCACATAGACACTGTAGAAATCTTCTGAGGGTCGACACTAATTCCCTCAGCAAAAACCACATGCCCAAGGAAGCTAATCTGGTCTAGCGAAAACTGACACTTACTGAATTTTGCATATAGCTTATTCTTCCTCAATCTCTTCAACACCAACTTCAAATGTTTCATATGCTCAGCATTATTCTTGGAGTAGATTAAGATATCATCAAAGAGTACAATCATAAACCGATCGAGATACGGTCTGAAAACTGTATTCATCAAATCCATGAAAGCTGCAGGTGCATTCGTTAACCCAAAAGGCATGGCAGAGAACTCATAGTGTCCATAGCTAGTGCGGAAAGCAGTCTTCTGTTCATCTTCGCTCTAGATCAGCAGCTGATGGTAACTCGAACGAAGATCGATCTTAGAAAACACTTGTGAACCCATCAGTTGGTCAAATAAATCATCAATCTGAGGCAGGGGATAACGGTTCTTCACTGTCACCCGATTAAGCTGCATGTAGTCGATGCAGAGTCTCTTCGACTCATCCTTCTTTCTGACAAACAATACATGAACGCCCCAGGGAGACATGCTGGGCTGGATATAACATTTATCCACAAGCTCTTGAAGTTGAATCTTCAATTCCCTCAACTCCGCTGATGCCATTCTGTATGGTCCCAAAGAAATGAGGTTGGTACCTGGAAGTAAATCAATGGTGAACTCAATTTCCCTTGCAAGTGGTAACCCTGGCAAATCCTCTGGAAATACATCGGTGACTTCATTCACCACTGGCACATCTCCAAACACACAGAGAAGGTTCACCTTGCGTGACTATGTGAGCTAAGAATCCGACACAACCTTTCCTTCGTCATCCAGATGGTGGAAATGATACTATTCTGAAGGATTTGTCGCTCACCCTGAAACATGATCGTTGGTCATCCAGGTCGATCAAATGTCACAAATTTCTCCCTACAATCGACATAAGCATTGTGCCTAGATAGCCAATCCATTTCCAAAATAACATTGAACTCCACAAGTTTGAAGGGAATCAAATTGGCCTCCTAAGTTCCCCTTCAACAATAACTGGGCAATCCCTAAACTCTCACTTTGCACAAAATAGCCTTCATGTGGTAATTGTATGAACATATCATATCCAAGTGAGGTAGATTGCGGGTTAAGAATCCGAGCAAATTGTGGAGATGTGAAAGAATAAGTAGCACCTGGATCAATCAGAACACGAGCCCAATTACCAAAAACGAGTAACGTACCAGTAATGACTCGAGGATCCTGCTACGTCTTCTGTTGAGTCATGGCGTTGATACGCCCATGGACTTAACGTCCTGATCCACGGTTATGGCCGCCATGAGTCTTAGGACCGTGGTTGTTACGGCCTGCTCGGTTCTCCGGAGCACGACTGCCCGAAGCTGCTCCAGAATACTTTGGATGTCGCTGAGCAGAAAACTAGGTACCCTGATTACTACTGCCGCCATAACTCTGAGTTCTGCCATAACTCTAATTACTTAGATTACTATGCCTCCACACCTGTGACACGTGGCAGTGTTCACCCTGCAATCTCCCCAATGGCTCATACCACAATGTGTACAAGTTGCCAATGCTGGACTAAAGTGGCTAAAAGATCGCCTCACCGACTCACTGCCTGAGTCCTCATTGGATGATCCTGAACCCTGACCCTGTCGCTTGAACGACTTAGAGTGTCTAGGCCCGAAAGAATTAGAAGAAGTAGAAGGCTCCATCATACTCTGAGATCAGAATCCACGACCTCGCTGGTTCTGGTTCCGAGGTTGATTCTTAGTTCGAGGCTGATTCTGGTTAACTATGCTCCACCTCGTTTGTTCGACCCTCAAAGCCGCTTTAATCATCTGCTCTTAGGAGGCATACCTCTGTGGTGCCAGAAGCTCGCAAATGTCTTGGTTCATGGCAATCTGCAGCTGTATCATCATCTCCTGCTGGTTCCGATAGGTTCTTGTTGAAAAACACCCCTAGATCTTGTTCTTTGATGTAACCAACGACAGTAGACTAAACTTTGGCAAATATTAGAAAACTTAGAAACACACAAGAATTATACTGGTTCGGCAGAACTTTTGCCTACGTCCAGTTGTGATTTCTCTAGGTAGAGAAATCACCGCTTCTTTGATTAATAATAGAGATTACAGAACTTTTGCAAACCCTAGAACTAATCCCAAACCTCTCGGCTGTCTCTGGCTGTTTTCTCTCTTAAATTCTAAAGCTTGCCGCACCCTATTTATAGGCATAGGGTACAGATTTACATGTCCTTTACAGATTATAATTCCTATTCTAAGTGGAATAGGAAATTAGACTTCCTTTCCAATTCCAAATAGACTTCTAGGATTCCTAATCTAAATTGAATAAGGAAACTAAGATTCTTTCCTAGCCCTTTTAGGAAAGGAATCGGTGGACCTAAACAGAAAAGGACACTAATTTGACGAGCCAAACCTAACAATCTCCACCTTGGTGAGTCAAACCAAGTCTTGATCGTTGCACCCCAGAGTATCTTTGAACCTTCTTGAAGCAGCTCTGGAAATCTTCAAGAGTCTTCACCTTGGCAATCTTCTTCTTGCCTTATTGCACCTCAAGTGAGGAGGTGCTCCTCTTTAATCAATCAACGAGATTGATCAAGTTCAAGCAATGCTTGAACTTCTTGGCCGGCACTGTCTTTGTAAGGAAATCTGCGGCATTATCATCCGTATGAACCTTTTCAATCCAAATTTCCTTAGACTCCACCCAATCTCTGATTCTGTGATACCTTGCTTCAATGTGCTTTGATCTTCCAGAAAAAACCTGATTCTTCGCCAAGTGAATGACACTTTGACTATCACACTTAAGCTTCACACAATCTTGAGTGATTCCCATTTGACTTACCAAGCCACTAAGCCAAATTGCTTCCTTTCCAGCTTCGGCCAATGCAATATACTCTGCCTCTGTGGTCGACAAAGCTGTAATTGGTTGCAGTAGTGCCCTCCAACTGATTGGTCCTCCTGCGTATGTAAACACATAACCAGAAGTTGACCTTCTCTTATCCAAGTCCCCTGCATAATCGGCATCCACATATCCTAACACACCTGCATTTTCTTTTTGCTTCTCAAACATAATCCTCTGTCGCCAAGAACCCTTCAAATAACGCAAAATCCACTTGACTGCATCCCAATGTTGCTTTCCTGGATTTGCCATGTATCTGGAAACGACACTGATTGCTTGAGCTATGTCGGGACGTGTGCATACCATTGCATACATGAGGCAGCCCACGGCATTAGCATAAGGCACCTTCTCCATTACTTGTTGCTCTTCCTCGGACTTAGGACACTGTTGCCCACTTAACTTAAGATGAGCCGCCAAAGGAGTCGAAACTACCTTTGCTTCTTGCATGTAGAACTTCTCAAGAACCTTCTGAATATACTTGGCTTGTGATATCCAGATCCTTTCAGCGGTCCTATCTCTCTGAATTTCCATGCCAAGGATCTTCTGTGCAGCACCTAGATCCTTCATGTCGAACTCCTCGCTCAACATCTTCTTCAAGTCTTGAATTCTAGACTTGTCTTGACAAGCAATTAGCATGTCATCCACATATAGTAATAGCAATATGATCATCCCATCTTGGAACACATGATAGTACACGCAACAATCATATAAACATCTTCTAAAATTGATTTTCAGCATGAATGAATCAAACCTCTTGTACCACTGTCTTGGAGACTGTTTCAGGCCATATAGGGACTTCTTTAGCTGACATACTAGGTTCTCTTTCCCATATTCAACAAACCCTTCTGGTTGAGCCATGAAAATCATCTCCTCTAGATCCCCGTGAAGAAACGCTGTCTTCACATCCATCTGCTCAATCTCCATGTCATGCTGAGCTGCCATTGCTAAAAGCAATCTGATAGAAGTATGCTTGACTACAGGTGAAAAGATCTCATCATAATCCACCCCTTCCTTTTGTGAGTACCCCTTAGCCACAAGCCTCGCTTTGAACCTCACGGCATCTTGTTCATGTAGTCCTTCCTTTTTCCTAAATACCCACTTGCATCCAACTAGCTTTCTGTCTTTGGGCTTAGGAACCAACTCCCAAACAGAGTTCTTATAAAGAGACTCCATTTCTTCTGTCATAGCACTTATCCAACTATCTCGCTCATCACTTGCTATAGCTTCTCGATAAGTAGTTGGATCTCCTTGACTAATGTTAAGAGCATAATTAACTTCGTCCTGGTCAAACCCAAATCTGTCAGGTTTCTTCTTGTTTCGCTTAGGTTTGTCCAGTGCTATGCATCTCTGGAATGCAGGTGGATTGTTGGTTGGAGTTCGAACCCTTTGGGATGTCTGGCCGATGAAAGTGCCTTCAATCTGCCCTGTTTCTTGCTCCACCTGATTCCTAACTGGTGAACAATGCTGATGCTCTTCTTCTTCCTCAAAACCATCAGATTCGGCCTCTTGCTCAATTTGCTCCACCTGAGCTTCTTCTTCATCTGAACTGATTAACGGAATCTTTGTTGCTTCAATTTCAGCATCGTCCTTCTTCTCCCTACTGCTCTCGACTTTATTCAGAGGCATGGTTGTCTCATCAAAGACAACATCTCGGCTGACAACCTTTTTCTTGTTGTTGAAATCCCAAAGCTTGAAACCTTTAACTCCTTTCTCAAAACCTAAGAATATGCAATGTATAGACTTTGGTTTGAGCTTGGACCTTTCATCACTTGGAATATGTGCAAAAGCACTACAGCCGAATACCCTGAGCTTGGAATAATCCACTGGCTTCTCAGACCATACCTCTTCTGCACTCTTAAAACCGAGAACTGTAGATGGTGACCTGTTAATCAAATAACTTGCATGATTAACAGCCTCTGCCGAAAAACTATCGGGCAATCCTGCATGAAATCGCATGCTCCTTTCTTTCTCCATGAGAGTTCGGTTCATTCTCTCAGCAGCTCCATTTTGCTGGGGATTCTTCTTTACTGTGAAGTGCCTTGTGATGCCTTCCTGCTTGCAGTAATTGGTGAACTCATTACTTGTATATTCACCTCCATTGTCACTTCTTAGGTACTTGATCTTCCTTCCAGTTTGATTCTCGGTTTCTATTTTCCATTCCTTGAATTTTGCAAAAACCTCGGATTTCTGCCTCATGAAATAAACCCAAACCTTCCTAGAAAAATCATCCATGAAAGTAACAAAATACCTGGCTCCACCATTTGATTTAGTTGGTGCAGGGCCCCAAACATCTGAGTGAATATAGCTGAGTTGCTCTTTGCTTCGGTTATCTGCACTGCTACTTGCGAATGATACCTTTCTTTGCTTCCCGAGAACACAGTATTCACAAAAGTCCAGTTTGCAAGATGACACGCCTTCCAACAGGCCTTGCTTGTGTAATTCTTGCAATCCCTTATGGCTTATGTGACCGAGCCTATGATGCCATAGTTCTGTCTTGTCTTCTGTACTTTGATTTACAGAAACAGCTGCTCTCCCGACTATAGTGGTCCCAATCAACTTATACAACTTATTGGGTTGTAGGTCACCCTGCATTACCACTAGCGATCCTTTGGTTACCCTGAGTCTTCCTTTTTTAGACTTGTACCCATAACCGGCCTCATCTAAAGTACCCAAGGAAATCAAATTCTTTCTTAGTCTAGGGACATACCTGACGTTCCCCAAAGCTCGTATCATCCCATCGAACATTCTAATTCGAACAGTGCCGATTCCTCTTACAGGACATGAAGAATCGTCTCCCATTAAAACTTCCCCGCTGCTGACTTCTTTGTAAGTATCGAACCATTCTCTTACTGCACACATATGAAAGGTGCATCCGGTATCCAAAATCCAATTTGCGAAAGCTTTGGAGCCTGATGTTACTGAAAGAAGTTCCCCGTCACTCTCATGCTCGGTGACTGCACTAGCTGATCCTGAGCTTCCTTCCATCTTAGCTTTCTTCTCTTTCCAAATCTTGCAGTTCCTCTTCCAATGATCGGTTGAACCACATTCGAAGCAACCTTCCTTCTTTTCCTTTTTCTTCTTGGATTTTGACCTACCTCTGTTGCTGTTTTTCTCTTCCCTTGTCTTTTCCCGCCCCCTCTCCTTGCCTTTGACATAAAGGCCTTGAGAGCTTTCAGATATATCATCCAGTTTAGCATATGACTGAAGAGCTTGAATTACGTCTTCAAGCTTCAGGGACTCTTTTCCAAACATTAGAGTTGTTCGAAAATGCTTGAAAGATGAAGGTAGAGACCTCAGCAGGATGATAGCCATATCATCATCTTTGTAAGTTTCTTCGACCTTTTGAAGATTAGCTATGCAATTCTGGAATCTGCATACGTGATCTTCAATATCACCTCCTTCTTCTAGTCGAAGTCCGAATAGTTCATCCTTTAGAAAAAGTTTATTGGACACGGTTTTGCCCATATAAACATTCTCCAACTTTTCCCATGCTTCTTGGGCAGTCATCTTTTCGGTGATGTGTGACCGAACTGATCTTGTGAGATGGATCTCGATGGAACTCTTGGCTTTCTTGAGAACCTTAATCCATGCTGCTTCTGTCATGTTTGCCGGCTTCTCACCATTGAGTGCATCATCCAAATCTTGCTGTATCAGTACGTTCTTCATCATCCTTTGCCAATCCGTAAAGTCATCCTTGCCGTCAAAGGGCTTTAACGCAGGTCCTTGATCCGCATTCATCTTCCCTTTTGACATCGTAGAACACCTTGAACTTAGCTCTTGATACCAATTGTTGAAAAACACCCCTAGATCTTGTTCTTTGATGTAACCAACGACAGTAGACTAAACTTTGGCAAATATTAGAAAACTTAGAAACACACAAGAATTATACTGGTTCGGCAGAACTTTTGCCTACGTCCAGTTGTGATTTCTCTAGGTAGAGAAATCACCGCTTCTTTGATTAATAATAGAGATTACAGAACTTTTGCAAACCCTAGAACTAATCCCAAACCTCTCGGCTGTCTCTGGCTGTTTTCTCTCTTAAATTCTAAAGCTTGCCGCACCCTATTTATAGGCATAGGGTACAGATTTACATGTCCTTTACAGATTATAATTCCTATTCTAAGTGGAATAGGAAATTAGACTTCCTTTCCAATTCCAAATAGACTTCTAGGATTCCTAATCTAAATTGAATAAGGAAACTAAGATTCTTTCCTAGCCCTTTTAGGAAAGGAATCGGTGGACCTAAACAGAAAAGGACACTAATTTGACGAGCCAAACCTAACAGTTCTTTCATGATGTCTCGACAAGCGTCGAAAAGTGCTATCAAACTCTGTAACACTCAGATTGCCCTGGCGAAAATCTGGGAACTCTTGTCTCTTCCTTAGCTGATAACTCAAGCTCAAAAAGTGTGCACTGAAAAGTCTCCTGAATGTAGTCCAAGTCATCAAAGAAGTAGGTGGGCGAGAGCCCGTCACTGACTTCCACTAGTATCTCGCGTTCCCCTGAAGGAAGTAACCAGCGGTATTCGCCCATTCAAACGTTGGGCATCTTATGCTCTCTAAGGTGTCCTCCATCTTTTCTAGCCAATCCTCAGCCTCCTTACAGGCTCCAACTACATTAAGTTCTGTAACACCGTGGCTACGAGCAATCTCCATATATGTACGACTAGGCCTACTATTACCAAGAAAAGCATTTCGCAAAGCGGAGGTCAACTGCTGAATTCCTCCCATTAGACCAGAACGAGGTCGCCGAGGTACATTCCCACTAGGATGATCCATGATTCTGATAAGAGGCAAACAAGATTAGATTTATAAGAATGCATGATTGTGGCCACAAGAAAGATTATGATTACCCAAATTGAAGAATGAAGTCCTAAGTATGCTCTGATACCAATCTGACACGCCCCGATCCTAATGAGAAAACATGCATATGTTGAGAACATGAGAAAACATGCATATAAATTTTGTGCGTAACTACGTAAAGTACTATTCAAATACAAACTTTCCGAAATATAATAATATTCAACTGCCAACAATGAATGATAATAATGCATGACATGTTCAGAGCATACTACTAAAACATAATACAAGCGGAAGATAAAGCAGAAGGTGCTATTACAAATAATGTCAAAGCAGAGGAGATGACACGATCATTGGTAGGGGAATGCATTATAGCTTGGATCATATGCCTCGTTCCTATGTCCAGAGGGGGTGAAAAACAAAATATGAGTGGACCAAGTTGATATATAAACAGTACTAAAACAGTTAATCAACGTACTAACCCCCAAAGTTTATGAAAACTCATAGCATAATATATAATAGGTTTTCTGAAAGCCCTAGCATGCCATAAAACCTTTCATGAAACATATATCGTATATAATATGCTAAATAGTGGTATCAAGATCACTCGAAGTCATATATCAACGCCCGGCCGAAGCTAGTAATAATATCTTCCAGCCGTAGCCATCTACCAACGCCCGGTCGAAGCCAATATGTAAGTATCATTGCCCGTAAGTAGAACAGTGGCCACTAGATGCGCACAAAAACATTGATTATAAACTTTCCAACATAAGTACATATATCTTAACGGAGCTCAGTAGCTCAAACATCATATCTCAAAACATTTTCATAGTATATAGTCATCCATCGTATGTACTACAAAGCGTGTAAAAATATGTTCATAAATAGTATATAGTCATCCATCATATATACTACAAGAACATAAATTCGATAAAGTATGGTATCCCAAAATATTCTCAGTAAAGCATGATAATCATAAAGTGTAAATCTAATTTACTCATCATAAAACGTAACCATTAAATCATGTTATTCATGTATACATTTCTATTATTAAAACATGCATTTTAGAAGGGGTCCACTCACTAATACTTTGCCGTAAAAAAGCCACGCAACTAGTAAAGACGGAAACTCCACAAGAAAAGCACCTAAGCACATAAAGGGTCCAATTACTAAAACTCTATCATAGCGATTGAATTTGAGAAAACAGACGTCATAAACAAATTTAGGACGTCGAAAAACATAAAGGGGACCTCAGGTATCAACGCGTCGCCGCACACGCTGTCGCAAGGTGGCGGCCCCAGTGGCCACGCGCCGCCACGTGTCGCAAAGTGTTGGCTCACGATGGCGGCACGTGTGCTCCACGTGCCGGCACCGGTAGCCCTTCACGCTCGCCCATGCGCCACTCATGCACGGCCTGGGTTCTGGGCTCCGTCGGGTTTGGGCTTTGGCCTGGGATTTTGAGCTTGGGCCTAAATGGGTTTGGGTTGAAGGTTTAATGGCCGAAGGCCCTAATTTGCACGGCCCAAGGGCCTGGGTTCAAAGGGATTTTGGTTTGGGTTCTAACGGGCTTTAGGCTTAAAAGCCTAGTACAAATCTCTGGGTTTGAAGGCCCGGTTCTCTTTGGGTTTTGGACCGAGGGAAGTGGATTGGGTTGTAATGGATTTGGGCCAGAAAGCCTGGCCCAAAGGTTTGGGCCGAGTGACTTGGGTTTCCGGGTTTGGGTCATTTCGACCTGATTTCGACAGAAGTGAAGGCCGGAGCTTCCCCAGCTCCATTCAATGTCGATTCTCAACCCTAGGGTGCGATCTAGCTATAAAATTGAAGCTTAGGAGGATATGAAGAGATTCATACCAATTTCACGACGAATGGTGGCCGGATTTGAGACTTAGGGGAGAAGAGAGAAAAGACAAAGAGGTGGGGAAGCTGCCATGTGGCAGTAAAAAAAGGAGTGTTAAGAGAAAATCCAAGAGGGAATCCAGATTGGGTAAAGGATAGGGGACAGAAATGTAATTTCATAAATTTAAAAATGTAAAATTGCAATTAACTTTGGGGTGGGGTTTGACAGATACTGCCTTTGGCCGACTATGATACCCCTAGAGAGTATAGTATGATGCATTTTTACGGATTTTCCTTCGGATCTATATCCCTAGTTCGGGTACCATAGAATGAGGATCAGGTACCAATTCCTCATTGAGGAATCAACATTTGGGTCTATATCCATAGTTCAAGTACCAGACCTCATCGGTGAGGATGTGATGTTCAGGTTTGCAGCCATAACAGGAGGATCAGACCTTTTTGGTGAAAAATCCACACTTATATCTGTAACCATATCATCAATATCTGACCTCTTTGACGGTGTCAAACCTTTCCATTTGATGTTATGTTGCAAAATTTCCCAGCAATGGTTGAATGCAAAACATTTCTTTTCAAGCTTCAAGAACAATATATTTGCTTGAAGAACCTAGACGTGATTTTAAGAAGTTAGCTATTTAGGGAAAATTATTACTAAGAAAGGCGAAGGAAAGTACAAATTCTCACCTTGTTAGATTTCGTCAATCCACTTTGTTTCTCTTCTATTTTGTAAGACATTCATGAAACTGATTGCAACTTCCAAGAATTATTTTCCACCTAGACTGGACAGAACAAAACTTGATTAAAATAAATTACAATTAACAACATATGAAATAAAGTAAAAGTGTAGACCAAATATAGTGATCGAAACATTAAAGATGAAACAGAAAATGTAATTAATAGAGGCATACGAAATAAAAAAATACAATTAACAGAAGATTACATCAATAGCAGCATAGAAGCACACAACATGAAATGTACAAGTGCAACACAATTCAGTCAGTGGAGACGTACGAAACAAACAATCCAAACTTATAGAATTCTTAAAATTAACAAAAGCATTGAAAATTAAATATTCAGTCAGTGGGAAGGCATCAGAGATGTGGTCTAGTATAGGATCTTCGGACGAGAATGTCGTTCCACATGTAGTAGTGTGCTACCTTTGTTTGGAGTCTTCTAGACTCCGAACTTTCCATAGGTAGTGTGTCATTGACCAGGTAGTCTATAATGGAATCTTGCCAGCTTGGAGTTGTACTAACTTGTGACACCTCGGCTGTTGGCTCCGCCTCTATGCTTGGCTTATCTAGATACTCTACCAGAATAGAGTGTTTGAGTTGGTGGTCGAGGGCGGAGCCTTGGCCGGCTAGCGCATCCGCGTGGGTGGTGTCTGTTCGCGGAACTTGAGTAAGGGTGTAAGTCTGAAATGCCTCAAGTTGCTTTCCCACATTCTCTAGGTACTGTGCCATCTTCGGATGTTTTGCCGTGTACTCCTCAGTAGTCTGGCTGGTGATTAACTGGGAATCATAATGAATTGCAAACTTTTTCACCGCCAGTTTTTTGCCATTCGGAGGCTTGCTAGTAGGGCTTCGTACTCTGCTTCATTGTTGGATGCTTTGAAGCCTATAATGATTGCCTACTCAAACATCGAACCGTCTGGGGTGACAAGGACCACGCATGCTCTCGAGCTCCTGGAATTGGATGCGTCGTCGACGTGTAAATGCCAAAAATCTCCATCGGGTGAAGCAGGCGTGGCTAGGGTGTACTCAGTTGTCTCCAGGGCATCATTGGGTCGCTCTGTTGCGTCGTTTAGGCTAGACGTGAATTCTGCTATGAAGTCCGCCAAGGCTTGGGCAAGTTCCAACTCTCATTTCATTACTTATTGAGAAGCGTCTAGACCATGTAGGATTGATCGTAGAGGATACTGAGTCATGACGATGACTGTGTGAGCTTGAAAATATGGTCTGAGCTTTGGAGCCGCAACAACTAGCGCCAAAATTAATTTCTCAATCTTTAGATATCTGGTTTTCGCATCGAGAAGAGCTTTAGAAGTGTAGAATACCGACAGTTGGGCCCCTAGCTCTTGTCATATGAGGGCAGAACACACCAAGTAGATGTATAAGTCCTCTGCTGCTTTCGGTTTGGATAGTAAGGGAAGTGATGTGAGATACTAACTCTTTCGCATTCATCATCCTATTTGTCTTGTTGTGCCCTCTTAAATGCTTTGAAAAAAGGCTTGCATCGATCGATGGATTGCAAAAGAAATCGATTGAGCGCGGCTGCTCGTCCGGTCAAGCTTTGGATCTCCTTCAAGGTAGTTAGAGATTTCATCTCTAGGATTGCTCGGATTTGCTTGGGATGTGCTTCGACACAGTGGAAGTTGTAAGAAAAAAAGGGATCACGAACGGTCTCCCTTGAAAGAACTCTAAAATTCCAGAAGTTGTAAGAGAACTCTCATTTCTGAATTTTGTATTGATTCAAATGTTGTCTATTACAAAGCAAAAGAATAGATTATAAAAACTTGTTTCAAGAAAATGAAAAGACAAACACCAATAAATCCTCATTGATCAGGAAAGACCCTCTAATTGACTCGGAACGTTTCTAAATTGTTCGCATCATTAAGTAGTTTTTTTTTATTCCTACGTAAGTCTCCTCTACTTGAAAAGAACTCGTCCTCGAGTGATCAGGATACAACGGAACATCATCAGGATGGAATGAATGCAGATTAACAACATTGTAAGTGCGAGAAATCCCTATTGATGTCGGCAAATACACCACATAGGCGTTGTCATTGATTTTGTGCACAATCTTGTATAGGCCAAACTTATGAGCTGAAGCTTACTGTATTGACCAACGGGAAAACGCAATTTTCGAAGGAACACCATGACTGAATCACCAACTTGAAAAATCTTTGAGCGTCGGTGTTTATCAGCAGCAGCCTTGTTTTTGGCATTCGTTTGAGCAAGTTTCTTGGCAACTTCATTGTTGACTGCTTGAACTCTTTCAGCCATATGTTTAGCTGCAACACTCACTCCTAGGCCACGAGGTAGCCTTATAAGATCCATCACATGACAGGGAATTGATATAGACAATTGAAAATGGTGACTTGTCGGTTGCGGTATGCACACCACTATTGTAAGCAAATTCAACTTGAGCAAGCACCAAATCCCATTGCTTGCGGTATGCACACCATTATTACCACATACACAACGAATCATGTTACCAAACAAAGCACTTGCAAACTACGTTGCCAACGTCTTTTTTGAGTTGTCCCCAGTAGTATAACTCTGCCAAGCTTTCAATAGTTTTATCATGCCCAAGATGACCGCTTAAACCACCACCATGCAGGTCTCTAATGAGCTTCTTTCGCAATGAACAACGTGGAATGCACAAGTTATGCCCATTGAAAAGAAACCCATCAGTAATGTGAAAGTCAAAAGGAGGATGGGAGCAGAGACACTTTGCCCAAATGGCTTTAAAGTCGTCACCCCCCTCATAAAGCTCCTTTAAGAAATCAAAACCCACAACCACCTGACTCAAAGTCACCAATAACTGGGCTCTCCTGCTTAATGCATGCTTAATGCATTGGCTATGTGATTAAGCGTACCAGATTGGTGCTTGATGACAAAAGGAAACTTTTGGAGATAAGTCACTCATCGCATATACATCTTATCAACACTTTTCTGATTATTGACCCACTTCAGTGCCTAATGGTCCGTGTATAGGACAAATTCATTTGAATGAAGTAATGCTTCCATTGGCGTAAAGCACGAATGACAGCATAAAACTCTTGAGCATATGTACTCTATTTTTTCCTTGCTTCGCTAAGTTTCTCGCTGAAAAATACAATGAGACGTTTTTCTTGAGATAAAATAGCTCCAATACCTACTCCACTTGCATCATATTCAACTTCAAAAACCTTATCAAAGTTGGGTAAGTTGAGGACGGGAGTAAAGCATAGCTTTTCATTAATTAAAGCAAAGTTGATGTCCTATTTATCACCTCAAATAAAGTTACCCTTCTTCAAACATTCTGTCATTAGTGCCACAATGGTGCTAAAGTTCCTTACGAACCGTCGATAAAACGTTGCAAGGCCATGGAAACTTCGCAGTTCAAATACATTTTTGGGAGCTGGCCAATCTCGAATGGCTCTCATCCTCTCTTAGTCTACATGGATGCCATCCGAACTCACGACATACCCCAGAAATAGTAGTCGATCGATGAAAAAACTACACTTCTTGAAGTTAATGTACATTTTGTTTTCCTGAAGTACGTGAAGTACCTGTCTCAAATGCTCTAAATGGTCTTGCTCATATTTGCTATAAATCAGAATATCATCAAAGTATACAACAACAAATAATCCAATAAATGGACGAAGCATCTAGTTCATTAGTCGCATGAATGTGCTAGGAGCATTGGAAAGACCGAACGACATCACCAACAATTCATATAAGCCATCTTTACTCTTGAATCCTGTCTTCCATTCGTCTTTCGGGCGGATTCGAATTTGATGATACCCGGTTGTAAATCGATCTTAGAAAATATTATAGAATCGACTAATTCGGACAACATGTCGTCCAAACGGGGAATGGGAAAACAATATTTGATAGTGATCTTGGTGATGACTTGGCTATCAACACACACCCTTCGTGTCTTGTCTTTCTTGGGCGCAAAAAGAACCGACACTACACAAGGGCTAAGGCTTTCACGAATGAAACCCTTTTTTAACAACTCCTCAATTTTCTCATGTTGAATCTCACTCTCTTTCGGACTTGTCTTGTAGTGTGGTATATTTGGCAAGCTTGCCCTAGGAATGAAGTCGATTTGATGTTGTATATTCCGCATGAGAGGTACTCATTTGGAATATCGTCACTCACCAAATCCTCAAAGTCTTGTAGGATTGCTTGAACCTTGTCCGAAATCTGCAACTTTTGTTCTTGTGCTGTTAGGAGGCCTTTCATGACCAAAGCATAAATTACCTTGGTCTCCTTTGCTGCAGATGTAACATCGCGCTCAAATGTGATCAAGGTGAGGAACTTAGTCGGGTTATAAACTTTTATGGCAATATCAATTGATTTTCCATTAGGGAACATAGTGATGCGATGCGATTCCCAAGTGAACTTATAGACATTGTCGCGACCCTTGTGCATGACATCTTCATCCCATAACCATGGTCTATCGAGCAATACATGAGTCACGTCCATGTCAACTACATCACACACACCTTCCTCATTGTAAAACTTCCCAATGGGGTTTTGAACTTGTTGTAAAGTTTCGATTTACCTTAGCATAGATACATATGTTTCTCGTTGTCGTTTGGAGCTTTGAATCCGAATTTACTTCATTGCCAAGGTTATTCTAAATAGTACTTAATTTAAGTCGTTGGTTCAATCTCTATTAGGGTATTGCTTAATATACATTGTTGGTCAAATTTTCAAACTTGAGTTTCTGGGGTTTTGGTGGATGTACGTCTAACAAGGTATCAGAGCCTTTGGATTTCAGTGCTCAACAGTTGTTGTATAGATTTTCCTAAAACTTGGACTTAATTCAGTTATGTTTTCTTTGTTCTATTGCCATTACAACTAACTAGTAGCTTTGCCGTTTGCCGTTTGTTTTTTTGAGAATAACAAAGTTCAACTTGTTTAAACTTTAGACAGTGGAAAATTGACAACCTTTGTTATAGTTTCGGATAGTTATGTTGCCTTATGAAAACACCTAGTTCCACATAGAGCTGAATAGGTCAGCAAGCCACCTAAAAGGTTGGCTTGGATAATGACTTTAGGGAATTGCACCTTCTAGGTGACAATGACACAAAGAAGGACCCCAGAGACTACACTGAAGCAATGTCCGACATTGATTCAAAGAGATGGTAAGAGGCCATGAAATATGGTTTCACGAGTTTCATGGTGTTGGTTAGTGATTTCTCAATATTTGTTGGAATCTAAATATTTTTAGGTTAAAATGTTCATAAAATTATATTAGGATAGTCTACATAATTTTTTTTCTTTTAAAAAGGTTACTTTAAGGAAAAAAAAAAGCCTAAATTCATTCTTTAATGATTTGGGGCTAAAATTTTAACACAGAATGATTGGAGTAAAAAAAACTGTTTCTAGGTTAAAACCTAAATTTTCAAAGCTAAAAATTTTAGGTTTTAGCCCAAGGGTTGGAAATTGTTTATTGCTCTTCCTATTTACATTAGTTAAAAATAAATTATTAAGCCTTTAAAATGCAAAAAAACATATTATAGTCTATTGCTCTTCTTATTTACAAGTACATAAAACCTTGAAAACAATAAGTTTACAACCAATTTATTTTCTCATTCCCTTAGCATATAAAAATCGTTGTATAAATAAAAAAATTACATCCTTTCTCAGTGGGCTACGTATTTCTGCCCCATTCAATGGTTCAGATTTGGGCTTTAGCCCATCATTTATCCTAATCAGAATGCGACATGGCCCATAGTTCGATGAGCCCTCTAAACTTTTATGATGGTTGTGAAGGGAATATATTCAGGCTTCTCCAAATAAGGGAACAAAGGCTAAAAAAACTAGACCACCACAAGAAGAGAGGGGTTGCTATTGACGATGAAGACGGAAAAATGACTCTACCTAATCCACATGTTGCTTATAACGGCCACTGCAGTTAACGAAAACAACGCAGGCTCAGCCTTAGAGCATCTCTTTGAGTTGTACAAGAGTGTTTCCTTATGCGATGACTTCGTCCGACGAGTAATGGCTGCAAGGCTTCTCACACGAAGATCGCCCTTTTATGACATTCGATAAATGAGAGGTTTTATGATTGAATCTCGAAAACAATAAGCTTACAACCAATTTATTTTCTCATCCCTTTAGCATATAAAAATGTTGTGTAAATAAAAAATATTACACTCTCTCTCAGTGGGCTACGTATTTCTGCTCCACTCAATGGTTCAGATCTGGGCTTTGGCCCATCATCTATCCTAATCTGAATGTCACATGGCTCATATGTATTTTGCATACGATTTATTGTTGTTACAAACTAGTACACGTGATCATAGCCTAGTCTCTTCCAACCTGCCGCTCAAACCTATTTTCCTTGTTCTTCTCTTTGCTTCACACTCCGCGCTGCCGCGTGCTCCGTTGACTCTTTTCTCAAAAATTATGCTTTGATTCTTGTAGGGTTTTGTTTGCTCTTGTTTTTGTTTCTTGGTTTACTATATAGGATTAATTCATTAACTTGGTTTTTGAAATTATTGTTTTGCCTTAATTATTGTCATATGTGAGTTATGGCTTGCTGTTTGAATTTCTGATTTTTCTTTGAGCATTTGAATTGCTTTTATTTGTGTTTCTGATTTGTTCTCCAACTGGGTTTGTTTCCGTTTGCATTTTGGGGCAGGCCCTGACGGTTTTCGGGGTTAGTCATGGGGTTTTGAACTTGTTGTAAAGTTTCACTTCACTGCCGACGTTATTGCTAAATAGTACTTAAGCCATTGGTCCAATTTCTTTGGGTATTTTGCTTCATATACATTGTTGGTCAGTTTTCAGACAACTTGAACTTTTGGGGTTTTAGTGGATGTTTGTCTAACAATGTATCAGAGCCTTTGGATTTTAGTGCTCAACACTTATTGTATAGATTTTCCTAAAACTTGGACTTAGAGTTCAGTTATGTTTTCTTTGCTCTGTCGCCATTACAACTAACTCATAGTTTTGTGGTCTGACGTTTCTTATCTGGGAATAAAAGTTCAACTTATTAAAACATTTGACAGTGGAAAATTGGCAACCTTTGTTTCGAAACTCCCCTATTTTCCCTTTCTTGAGTTAGCACGAGTATTTTTTTTATTGAATACCTCCATATTTAGAAACTTATCAAATATCTTTTGCAATTGCTTTCGTCACAGCTTCAAATAGTTATGTTGCCTTATGAAACTAAGTTCGTATGGACTTTACTATGGCATTTTATGGTTTGTTTTGTGTTTAAATGGTGGTTTTGGAGTTGTTCATGTTTTGTGCCTTTTGAATTGTTTTACTTATGTAACTCAAATGTTTGCATAATTTTTGTTGAAGAATATATCAAGCATACAATTAATGAGTAATTAAGTTTCTGCCAAATAAATATGAAGATGATTGCCTGAAATATTCTGTGATCGTTTTGGGAAGCCATGCTCCAGTGGTTGTGTGCCTCTTGAAAAGTGTTTAAATATTAATGAATGGTGTTGTGTCTAGGAATTGTCAACAGCATAGAACCTTAGAAGACTTAACACGGACAAAGAGAGACCTTTAGACGAGACTGAGACCACGATAGTGTTTGAAAAGTTGTTCAAGTTTACAAGCAACAACCTCAAGAACATTGTCGAGAACCCTTCTCATGAAAGCCCAGACCCTGGTCAAGGTCGTTACTGCTCTCGCCTCCACGAGAACAAAGTTTACTATGTTAGCGAATCACTAGTAAAACATGCTGCAAATATAGCTCGGACCCAGTTAGTCTCTCGTAGCACCTGTATTCGTAGGTTCACTCTTGGTGGTAAGTTCCATTTAACTGTTCATTGTCTGAGTTTATTGGCATCAAATGCTAAACACAAGGTTTGGCTCAAACCTACCACCGAGATGTCGTTATTGTAAGGAAACCATGTTTTAAAGGGTGGTTTAGGGAGGATTACTGAGAATATTGTGCAGGGTGATGGAGTGGTTGTATTTTCAACGTCAGATGTGCCTTTGGGTACTTGAGGATGGAGGATGAGCTTTGAATAATTAGATGGTTTTGAATGGTTATGACGGATGTGTTGGTGTCTAATCGAAGATTTGTGTAGGTCATGTAAGTCGATCTATCAACTTTTGATCATTTCGAATTAAAGTCTTGTCGGATGTGGATGATTGTTGAACATTACTTTCATTTGTGATTATGAGTTATGATATAAATTCTATATGATCAGGAACTTCTGCAAGATTATTATTCTTACTTCAATTGTCGTACTATTCATAAATTTATTTTTGTCATTCTGATTTTGATTTGATGATGTTGTTATCTAATTGGTGTTTGTGAATGTACATAGACCAGCTAAATGTTAACCTCACTATAACCTATCAAAATAGTCGAATTATTTACTGCAAGTCTATGGTAGCCAAAGGAGTCTCTTACAACTTCATCTAGCTTGACATCAATTGATGATAGACTTACATTGGCATGGGTACGCTGCAATGTTTCATCATTGGCACGGGACGCCATTGCGACAATGTACTCGTTCTATGAAAGTTTTGGTGTTTACATCAAACAACGGCTGGGATTTGAGTCCAATTTAACTGATAATAGTGTAGACATCGAAATTTCGTGAAAATAAACGTTGATAAAAAATTAAAATTTCAACGCTCACATATCACATAAATTTTATACGTAGCGTGTGAATCAACGAAAAATCGAAATAATTCAGAAGTCATCAAACAGGACACGTGTCAACGTCTGGCAGAAGTGATTTATTTCATCTGATTATTTAAACCGAAAAATCAAGTTTTGGAATTCTATAAATAGGAAGCCATTTCATACATTTCATTTCACCAATTCACATACACATTTCTCTACTCCCAAATTGGAAGAGAAATCCCCCAAAAGCCTCGAAGATCCGTTCATCGTTCTTCAAAGCTCAAGCCCCAAGGCTTCTCGAAGATCTATTCGTCGTTCTTCAAAAGCTCAAGCCCCAAGGCCCTTTGAAGATCCGTTCATCCATTCTTCAAAGATCAAGCCCCAAGGCTCCTCGAAGATCCGTTCAAACTGTTCTTCAGAAGCTCAAGCCCCCAAGGCCCTTCGAAGATCCGTTCGTCGTTCTTCAAAGCTCAAGCCCAAGGCCCCTCGAAGATCTGTTCGTCGTTCTTCAAAGCTCAAGCCCCAAGGCTACTCGAAGATCCGTTCGTCGTTCTTCAAAAGATCAAGCCCCAAAGCCCCTTGAAGATCCGTTTATCCATTCTTCAAAGATCAAGCCCCAAGGCCCCTTGAAGATCCGTTCATCAATTCTTCAAAGATCAAGCTCAAAAGCCCTTGAAGATCAGTTCATCATCAACCTTCAAGATCAAGCTCGAAAGCCCTTAAAGATCCGCTCATCTTCCACCTTCAAGATCAAGCCTCAAAAGCCCTTGAAGACCCGTTCATCCACCTTCAAGATTAAGCCCAAAAGCCCTTGAAGATCCGTCAATCCGTCAATCCACAAATCCACACAACTGTTTGTTCCTAGATCAAGCCTCAACGGCCCTTGGATCAACAACGCAAATCCACACAATTGTTCATCCTAGATCAAGCCTCAACGGCCCTTGGATCAACAACACCAATCTACCAAAATCAATACCTTACGAAGATAGAATCAGAGACAAATTGTAAAAGAGATTGTAACCCAAAATTCAAATACAAAATATTACTTTGTACACGTGTTCTTGTGGCGCTTCGTTTCAGGAAACTTTCGTGTTTATAAATTTGGCACGCCCGGTGGGACAATCTTTACCTCTCATCTCTATCTTCAAACTCACAAAAAGCACAAATGGCATCAAGAAAGGATCAAGCTGTTCCCGCAAACAAAGCGAAGAACAAGAACATCCTCGTTGCAGGTGATGACGTTTCAGGCATCACAACCCGAAGTAAGGTAAAAGCTGTTTCTGCTACCTCCTCCACCCCTGTACCAACTATACCAGAAGAACAAGGACACCGGAGGCACGAGCCTGTGATCACCCTACCCTCGCTGAGGGCGCTAAGGGAGGAAAGTCCGAGAAAGTACTCTGAGCCGCTGCTTTCTGACGCTGACTCGAACAGCAGCACAGCCATGCAGGTCATGACCACTGAAGCAACTTCGATTGAAAAGCAGTTGGCACAGATGAATGAAGCGATCGCGAAACTCACCCGAACCGTGGAAGAGAAAGACTTGCAGATCACCGCACTCGCCAACAGATTGGGAGCACAGCATGAGGAAGGAGACGGCTCTGGCATAAAGAAAGATGCCGACGAAGAAGAGGAACCTCCGGTGGAGAAGGTCGAAGGTTGATGATTGCACATAACAAACGCAAGATTCAAAACGAATAAGAGTTAAAAATCCTGAGAGCTCAATGGTTGATGATTGAAACAGGTAGACACATGATGATGAATACAAGAAGGAAAGAAAAACCTACCATCCTAGGTAAATGGCGCTTCACAAATAAACCATTTATAAGAATGGTCCAGATAACCACCATATAATTAATCTATCAGTAAACTTCCTCTAAGTGCACAATAGTCCAACCACTTTAGTAAGTCGTCATGTCGCATTTAGAACTCCACTCAAAACATAAATCACAAATCCTTTGAAAAAATTTCGAAAAGAAAAATCAATTATTTTTTCTAGTAGCCTGACAATTCTTAGAAACTAACATCACCGAACAAATTTTAGGTGTAAACCTGGCCCAAATTATTGAAAAAGAAATGGAACAGCTAACCAGTCTTACAAGAAGCATGGTATACTTGATTGATATTCCAATTTCATGAATGTTAATGTTTTACAAATAGAGGTTGGCTATACAAATGCAGCAACACAACAGTAAATTAACAAAACTTTGATAAGATCGATCAATGAAAATGCTTCAAAACAACAACTAACAACAGAAGTTCCTTTAACCATAGGTTACATGTCTTTTGTAATGGGCTTATGTCCCAGGATAAAACCTTTACCATTCTACAGACAACTGCTCTTTGACGATATGAATAATAAAGTAAACGCACATTGGAGGGTGCAAGTGAAAAGAACTGATTACATTTCCACGATTTCACAAAAATGCATTTCTTTTAGTTCATACACCAAAGTATCAATACGTCAAAAACTATTAAAAGATATGGGAATTCAGAATAATTCCAAAATGGATTGCCTATGGTATAAGGCGTTAAACACACAATAATACGAGTGTAATCTCAATTCCGACCATACCTACAATGAAAGGAGATACATTTGTATGCAAAGCCGCACCGACAAATGCACCAAGAAGAAAAAAAAAAAAAAAAAAAAAAAAACAACACTCATACACAATAAGGTCAGTTGGGTCGGGTTCACCTACACCCTCCAAACCCTTGAGAAAAACTCCCAAATTGTTTTCTCCGCTCCGCTCTACTACTGCAGGATCACTTACACGACACAATATCGCAGCGGAGGCAATTAGAACGAAGACATTAAAAACAAACAAAACAGGGAAATGAACAACGTTTGAATACCCAGAAACCAAACATCACCAACCTTAATAGGAACAGAACTTACATAACATAATACACAAACTAAACGAGAAATCTTTGTAAATGTAAATATATAATTCTTTCGTTTCCTATCTATGATTGGCTATTTAATAACTTCCATATAATTTACCTCTGGAGTACGGACTAATCTGTGGTGGCTCCGCGGCGGATGTCGGTGGTGTTGGCGGTGGTGGTGGTCATCTGGGAAATGACTGCTATGAGGGCAAGAGACAACAAGAGAAGGTGTTTACAGGCGGCGTCGGAATAGAGAGGGGTCGGTGGGGAGGGGCGAGAGAGATTTAAAAGCCATTAGTGATCAGGTGTTGGACGGTTCATGTTATTTCCTCCGGTAACCACTGATGTTGTGCCACGTCTACAATATAATAGGTAGTGGTATTCACATATCCCTTTTACTATTCAGACACTCCTGTTAATTTTTATCCATTGATTTCTTCAATTCATTAGATCCTTATGTCCACGCCCTAATCGCCCCTGGGAGGAATGTGCTTCCCCCAGTAGTCCTAGCCATAAACTATGAATACTAGGCGTTGTGCGTATCAACCCGTGCAATGTTGTAGCTAATGTGTTAAGTATCTTGCCTGGGGAATACGTTCACAACAATGAAACTTAGAGGAATTGACCGGAAATCTTGGTGATCTTCTCTATTTAATGAATGATAAGTCTGCTTTGAAATCGTCCGCCCTGCACCCACCCCTGAGTATATGCTTCAACAGGAATCACGAGTCAGAAACACGTGCCTCATCGTCAACTTAAAAAAACGTGCACCATCAATTGAGGACATACCATATTAATTGAGGTGCACCATGATTCAGGGTTTAGAGAGAGTTTAAGGAGAAAGAAAGGGTACGGGGATGTTGTGCCTGAGATTCTTACATGGCATCTGTTTCGCTCTGATGAACCCATTCACTTGTTTCATGCACACATTCCAGGGGTTAAGCAGTTGATGGGCGAATCCCGGAATTTGGTGAAGTCTTTCTTGGACAACGGTGGAGAAATTGGCCCGCACCATCGAAGTGACAAAATGTCATCGTAGTCGACTGATCCAGACTCAACTGGTTTATCATCTTCTTTAATATGTTTAAAACAATGTAAGCATTACAGCAATGATCTTCTAGGACGAAACAAGTTTCTTACATGTATTATCATTTCCTAACTTTCTCGGATATTAGGGGTTGGCGATAGGATCATCAAAACAAATTTCTGAGCTTCCTTTGCAAGACAATTTTAAGTGCAGAACCAACCAATGGCCAACTTGTGACGATGGAAACATAAACAAGCAACCATTCTTCATTTCTCTACTTCCAAATTGGAAGAGAATTCCCCCAAAAGCCTCGAAGATTCGTTCATCGTTCTTCAAAGCTCAAGCCCCAAGGCCATTCGAAGATCTGTTCATCGTTCTTCAAAGCTCAAGCCCCAAGGCTCCTCGAAGATCAGTTCATCGTTCTTCAAAGCTCAAACCCCAAGGCTCCTCGAAGATTTGTTTGTCATTCTTCAAAATCTCAAGCCCCAAGGCCCCTTGAAGATCCGTTCATCCATTCTTCAAAGATCAAGCCCCAAGACTCCTCGAAGATCCATTCAAACTTTTCTTCAGAAGCTCAAGCCCCCAAGGCCCTTCGAAGATCCGTTCGTCGTTCTTCAAAGCTCAAGCCCAAGGCCCCTCGAAGATCCGTTCATCGTTCCTCTCTAGCTGCTGGATAGAGAGAGATCCCAAAAGCGCCGCTGGTTGGTCTGGCTCCCGCTTCTCTTCGACCTTCTCCACCGGAGGTTCCTCTTCTTCGTCGGCATCTTTCTTTATGCCAGAGCCGTCTCCTTCCTTATGCTGTGCTCCCAATCTATTGACATGCAGCGATCTGCAAGTCTTTCTCTTCCACGGTTCGGGTGAGTTTCATGATCGCTTCATTCATCTTAGTTTCTAAGAATTGTCAGGCTACTAGAAAAAATAATTGATTTTTCTTTTCGAAATTTTTTCAAAGGATTTGTGATTTATGTTTTGAGTGGAGTTCTAAATGCAACATGACGACTTACTAAAGTGGTTGGACTATTGTGCACTTAGAGGAAGTTTACTGATTGGATTAATTATATGGTGGTTATCTGGGCCATTCTTATAAATGGTTTATTTGTGAAGCGCCATTTACCTAGGATGGTAGGTTTTTCTTTCCTTCTTGTATTCATCATCATGTGTCTACCTGTTTCAATCATCAACCATTGAGCTCTAAGGATTTTTAACTCTTATTCGTTTTGAATCTTGCGTTTGTTATGTGCAAGTTATTGCTAAAGTAAAAGATTAGCAGTATCTACAATTAGTTGCGAACCAAGAATGTCATATATTGATTTGTTTTTTGGATGTCCTGATGATGTTGCATTCAACAGGGTGCAAGTTTGACTCTCCAATTGATTTGTTAATTTCTGATGGCGAGCTCTCTGCAACGCTTCTCCAGCCATGTTCGTCTTTCTCGAACCACTTTTGTCTCAGGATCCAAACCTTTCTTGGTGGACGCATTTGTCGAGATCAAACCTGTTCAGGTAAGGATAGTCCTTGGCTTTGAGAAGAACATATTCATAGTGGAGTACAACCCTCAACATTTTTCTTTCTAAAATTTAATCTGATTAATTATCTGTTTTACAGAGTCTTCCATTGGGGCACATAAACCATTTTTTTTATCAAGTAGTCTCCTATGTTAGGGAAACAGTTTTGGTATGGCAATACAATGGGGGCATTTGCACAATTTGGTATATTCCTGTGAAAATAAAAAAAAAATTTAGGACAGAACATTTTTCTTTCCATGAACTCACAAGTTCTGCGTAGTCACCAAGCCAGTTTTTGTTATCAAAAGTAATTATGCATTTTTGCTTGGTAATATCTGTTGTCTGTTGTCTTTTCTTCTAATTCTTTCATTGTTACATGACAGTATGTAATGGGCTTACCTGCCACAACTGCAACCCAGCAAGGACCGGGGTAAGTTGAGAGGTGGAAAATCAATGGAAGTATGTTCCGTTTTATATTTCTTTTTCCATTCCTTTTTTGTTAGTTTCTGTTGAAAGAATTATGTGGGCTTTGATGAGTGAAATTCTGTTGTAGAATTTGAATTTTCTTTGATCCTACTGGACTTTCTGTGTTTGAGGTATTTTCCATTGCAGTTAACAGCAGTAGATAGGTTTTAACACTTTTTGCATAAGATAGGTCTTTATGCACCTGGATGTTCTGCTCACCGGTGTAAATGATCAGCTAGAAGTCACTGTCTTAAGAATGTTTTCTGTTATTATCAATAACTTAATAGTGGTACATAGGTATTATACTTTATGCTTAACGTAATCTTCTGCACCAGGGTCTTTGCTAAACAATGTAAATGTTCCGTCAGAAATCATATTTATGTTTTCTACTGAAGTTATCAAAATACGTGTTTATATTTCATCTTGAGTTCTTTGCATAGTAACTAATCAAACCGCTCTTCTTAGAGTCAATACGAAATCCAAACTACTTGATGAGGGTGTAATTGCAACATTTTATTACTGCTAGGTTATGAATAGTCAGAGTATCCAAATATTTTTTTGCATCAAAGGTTGCCGGAATGTCCAACACATAACAACCAAAAGTTCCCTGCAGGTCCTTATCAAGATTTGCCTCCTCCACTCTTTCCCGTGCCCTCAGCACAGCCACTGCAGCAAATGAGACTCAGACCCAGAAGCTTGAGCGCATTGCCGACGAGCTCCTTGACCTCACAAAGCTCGAGAGGCACGACTACTCCATCCTTTTCAGGCTGAAAATGGGCCTCAATCGGTACGGCCCAGCAATCTCGGGTATTGGCTCGGCATCTTCTGAATCTGGGCCTGCTTCGACAGAATCCAAGGTTGCTGAGAAGACTGCATTTGATATAAAGATTGAGAAATTTGACGCAGCGGCAAAGATCAAGATCATAAAGGAGGTTAGGACTTTCACTGACTTGGGACTGAAGGAGGCTAAAGAGTTGGTGGAGAAGGTCCCTGTTGTGGTGAAGAAAGGGTTAACCAAGGAGGAGGCGGGGCCCATTGTCGACAAGCTTAAGGAGTTGGGTGCCACTGTGGTATTGGAATAATATGTATTATGCTATTTTGTTTTGCTTATTTCTTCTGTTTCCTTTCACTTAGGATAGTTGAGTTAAATGATAAAGGGAAGATAATATATGCTTTGCACCAGAGTTCTGGAGGTAAGGATTGTTCCTAAGCGTTTCCACCACCCAATGAATTATTTTTCTCGGTGGCGATTTTGGTGCTCGTCTTTCAGTCATCTGCACTTCAAACTGAATATTTTACAATTATTTCTATATTCACACGAGTGCAATAGGTCAAAATAGGAGCACGGGGATCACTAGTCTTGTTCTCCATGTGTTTTGTATGGTCAATATAATTATGCACTGATTGTTCCACTGGCTGCTTGCCCTGGACTTGTTTCTCTATTAACGGCAAATTGAACTGTATCTTTTCTGCGGTGGAGGATGGATGATTTTGGTTTGGTTTGATTGACTACCTCTGCTAAATCTAATGGTTTAATCTCAAAAAATTATAAAGAATTGAACCCAGGACCTTTACTCTCGTTGATTTTAATGTAAAATGACAAGACTCCTGCATTACTCCTTCCTTATCTTCTCCCCGTACACGTTCTGTGACACGTCAACTGTTTTCTTCCTCATCTGCTCATTCAACTTTTCCTGTTATTGATTTTCCAAAAGAGGTCTTCAAACTTATTTTTGATCTGAGCAAGCGATTACAATTCATTAAGATTTCTACCAATGATCTCAAGCCATCGTGTTTCTCAATTGGAGCAATGTATCCACCGCATCCCCAACAACATGCTCGCTCCACTAATCTGTCTTTCATCCTCTGATGAAGATTCTGGATTTAGTACAGATTGTGTTACACCGCCTTCCTGTATTCTCTGTTCACCAATTCTGGAACAAACACCGCTGCCAACTACTACTCCAGAGGAGGATCTCGAGTGGAATACCGATGAAGATTCGATGACCAAGCATGATTGATTCTGTTTCTTTTTTGGCTTTCCCTGAGACAAAAAGGGGGAGAGATTGTATCTAGGGGGAGAGACTTTAGCAAGGAGAGTATTTTAGTTCAGTGAGAGTTTCTTTCAGTCTCTTATTTGGACGATAAAAGATGTTTGATTGATTATGTTTATTTTTTTAAGGGAAATTTTATTTGAACTCATGTAACCTCTTTCTACACCCAACTTATTCTCTACACCCATATTATTTGCAATTAAAGGATTAATACCACTTTAAACCCAAATTTATTACCTAAACTACCCTTCCAAACCCAATTCAAAGTGTAAAATTATCTTTACACCCATTTATAAAATAAAATCTCAAATTAAATTGGATCTAACAGGAAAAAAAAATCCCCTTATAGCTAACTAGCTTGAATTTGGGTACATATGAAAATGTTCTATATATTGGCTTATTGAATGTTAATAATTTGAAAAACTGATCAATTTTTTAGTTGAACTGTTCCAAAATTTTCTTGAAAGTTCCCTTCTCCACAATTCGAAGCTCAAGAGGCCGATCGAATTGCTTCTCCTCGAGACCACATAGCCATGATCCAAAAATGTTGCATCCATTTCTCTACAACATTCACCAAGAACTCTCTCTTCAACTTATCCTTTGATCTCCTAGTATATTATGTAGTGTCCTGGTTTTGGAACATCAAATCTGCATGGCTCGTGATATCGATCAACTTGGCTTTCGACTCGCTCAATAGTTCAGATCCTTTATGGACCACCATTTGAAGGTTCTTTTCAGTGTTTTTGTCTATGTTTACTGTCAGTATTGATAGTGTTTTGTAAAAATGGTGATTTGGTATGGTAGGTTTTGATTATTAGGGGTGGGTTTATTAATAAATTTTAGTTTTAATGTTAATTTTATCTTGTACTTGATGGTAATTATGCAATACGATAAAAAAGATAATTTTCATTTACAGTTTAAGTTGGGTGTAGAGAGAGGTTATGTGGGTTCAAATATTTTTTATTTTATTTTAATAAAGCCTATTTTTATTGCAACATCTATCTTTTGTACGTCACTGGTATTTTGTTTAATGTGTGCAGGTTACAGACTTCAGTGCATGATCTTTAATATATTTTTTTTTTTTCTGAAATATTGTAATTGAGGGTTTTGTCTAGGAAATGCCAAAGGGAGAGATTGTTAGTGCAAAATTGGTAATTCTTGACAAAATGATTGAGTCTGTAATAGCTTAGACTAGATTATATTACCCGCGCGTTGCTGCGGGTTTATAAATTGTGTCAAATGTTATGTTCAAACAATGTAAAAATGATTTGGAGAAAACTAAAATTGTTTAAATTGGAAATGTTTGAAAAATTGTTCAACGGATTTGCGCAAAAAATTCTTGTAAAACAGGAGTGCAACATAGGATATGGACTCTGGGTTAATAGCTCCTGGTATCCTGCTATTTACATGCAAAAATATGCAGCCAGACATTTGAATTAAGTGGTTTGTAGCTTTACACTGGCTGCAATAGTTGCTCAGAAAATATTACAGAGTTGTGTTCTGCTCAAAATATATTGGCAACATTGTGCTATTTACATGCCAAAAACATTAGTAACATTGTGCTATTCACATGCAAAAAATATTAAGGCATTTAGACCATGCTATGCTGTTCAGTTGGCAAAAAATATAGAGAAACATTGTGTGGATTTATTAAAATCCATAATAACTATGTCTTGTTTCTCTTGAGCAGAACATGAAGCATGCATACTATGCCTTGTTTTTCTTCAACAAAACATGAAGCATTTGCATCAAACCTTCTTAACTGTTGAGAAAGCAATCCAGGGAAAGGAAAAATAAACTAAAACATCAAAACAAATGTTAAATTAAAACATCAAAACAAATGTTAGAATTATGCAAGAATAAAATTAAAATCTAGAAAATATAATAAAGACATATGGTCACCTAATATTTTTTTGGTGGAGAGATATTTTTTCCTGAACCAGTTAGAGAAGACCTTTTCAATAACTTGATAGGAATTTCATCAAAATATTGGACACTGGCTTCTGAAATTTCTTCCATATCACTGTTTTAAAAACAGCGCAAACATTGAAAAATAGGGATGCATAATAGAAAATAATAATAATAATAATAATTTAAACACGACAAAGATAGTTGTTCACAATGTATTACCTTTTCTTGGCATCGATAAAAAGCGGTCTACTGACTGATTCCCTCTTTCTTTTATATGATTGGGCACTTGGATCTGGGGTTGAGATAGTTGATGATACTGTAGTGGAAGACATTGCTGTTTGTCTGAAAAGAGGAAGCGGGGTTGTTGGTTGCATGGACACATCTTCAGAGACATTGTGGATGAGAAGATCATTGGAGTTCATGTAATTTTTGAGCTTGCTGAATCGGAGGTGGAAAGTTTTTTTCTGGCCTATCAGTCTTAAAAATTCATTTGGCAACTGCTGTTGATCTGCTAGTCTCTGATTGAAGACCAAATTTTTGCAGCTTGTACTAAATAATTTTTCCCCTCATTTACCAATGATCAAAGCATTGATTTCATCAGTTTCATCCTGAAGAACAATGTTACCTTGTACCTATGTTTATAAATGAAAGTTAGTTGCTGTAATTCAATTTACAACAGCAAGAAAAATTGATAATGCAATTAATGAACATAAACATTATTCATAATTGATTTATTTGATCAGAAAAATATCATTGATTAAAGTAAATGGAAATATATGCTTTGTACATAGTAAGTGAAGTGGTAAATTTTCTATATATATGGTTTACATGTGAGGAATTAGTTATTAAAGTACTGATTTCATTAGTTTCATCCTGAAGAACTAAGGTTACCTTGTACCTATGTTTGAAAATGAAAGTTAGATGTTGTAATTTAGTTTATAGCGGCAAGAAAAATAGATAATGCAGTTGATGAACAAAAACAGTTATTCATAATATATTTATTTAATCAGAAAGATATTACAAATAGAGCTAAATGGAAATATATGTTTTTTACATAGTAAGTGAAGTGCTAAATTTGCTATACATATAGTTTAGAGGTGAAGGATTAGTAAAACTATTAATAACCAAACTCATTATTTCAAGACAAAGAAGAAAATACCAAGGAGTTGGAATTTGATTTGGGTGTTTGTGGCAAGTTAATTGTCCAATTGGATCCTTATGCATTTGCTTGACACAGGTTGGGCAAGCACTATACCACCAGTTGTGACTTGTGTCAAAGCATTTGACAGATGCTTCACACAAAAATGTATCATCCTAGAAAATATTTTAACCAACATTTGCATCGGTGATGTTCATGATACATATGTTTTGTTAAACATGCGAGAATCCAATGACAAAATTTTAGCCAAAGAAAATAACATGCGATCAGTTTGTATACCTTGTGTAAATCTGGATCCAAAAAACCCAACTGATCAATTGCCATTTTTTTTGCGGTCTGCAAGATTTCGGCTTCATTTACTTCGTTTGAAGAGGAGGGCAATATTATGAGAGAATCTGCCGAACTGGAAAACCTGCAACATTTAATATGCAATTTTATCTCGATGATATTGCAGAAACAAAAATTTTTGTATTCCAAAAATATTAAACGCATATTCAGTATGTTTTAACATCATCAAATATGCTCACACTGATTTGTATGAGTTTATTTTTGTGATGTCTAGGTCAATGAAGAAAAGTGAGGAACCAATGATGTTTAGGATAACATTGTCTGCATACCAACAAAACAACGAACAAAGTGAAAACCAACAATTAACAAAAATAAAAAATTTATCAATATAATTTAAACACCTCAATGTAATACAAAATTGAATTAGCTTTTACAAATTTTTAAAAAGCAGTACCAAAAGGGAATGATAATTTATTAACTCGTATGATAACAGATGCAATTATAAGCAAATGTTGTAATTAACAATGCATGTGTATCTATGTAATGAAAGAATAGCAATATTCAAATTAAATAAAATGGCAACATTTAAGACAAACTGTATAATAAATTTATTAGAGAAGGATGTAAAACTGATTATTATTTTGTTAAATTAAATACCCCAGTACAACTTCACTTTTAAACTTGTAAAAACAGCAATAACTGGCAGGGACAAAGCTTCTAGCAACAGAGAAGAAAAATTCTTTGCAACATCTCCCCACATTGTAAGTTTTGCCTCTTCTTTTCTGCATCAAAGTCCAATTCGAAAAAGAATTTTACCACTCAATTAAAAGATTTTTTAAAATTTGGCTGACAAAATATGCAATCATAGTTAAACAATAATATAATTATCAAATGACATAAAATTATTAGATGGTATTTTAATTTTTTACGGATTGGGTAGAATGAAAACTAAATGAAAAAAAATCACTTCTGATTTTCAAGCATGATGTCACATTTGTGCACAACTCTTTCATTGACCTGTTTTGGTTCTAAGTGTTGCATTCCTTTCACATGACCCATCACATCTTGTAATTTAACAAACAAATGTGATAAGATGATTAGAAATTGTTGAATGACACAAACACTGATGATTTTACAATTATATATATGTCAATATATAGTATTATCTGTCAGTATATCAACATGATCCAACCGAGAATAAAGCATATTCTAGTCTTGTAAGAAAAATCTGTGGCGAAGAATGGGTGGAAACTCATTTGTAATTTTCTTGAAAACTGGTTTGAGCGTGAACACAATTTGGCTGTCATTTGGCACCACTCTGTATTCGGTCTTCCTTCTATTGATGCGAAAATTTACAATCTCATAGCAAATCCTAGCCTAGACTTTCGACGCTAAGTCTTCATGGTCCATTTCTGTTGAGCAGACTTCAATTGCATCTTGCTTTGCAAATCATCATATAAAAAAGGAAAAACAAAAAGACGGGTCACAAATATGATCAACAAACAAATGATAGTGCAGATTACATTTTGGCTCACACGATTCCGCATGCAAATACCAAACATTAAGCGCGGCATTACACAGTAAAAATTAACACTGAATATCCAAATAAACATACCAAAGAAAACAATCATTTGTTCAGTTGCTTATTATTTTTATCATCTCTAATAAAAAAACCATTGCAAAAGAATTTCCTACCCTGTCGTCAACTAATATACAATGCAGTCCCATATTTTTTCCATCCATTCCTGGAATGTCTGGTTTTCATATTCTACAAATTTGAACTTTGATCTTTGGCACTCTTCCATATGGCTTTAGTTCTTGGATGGGAGTTGGAAATATGGTATCCATTTAACTTCCTGAGATAAAATACAAATTTAGCACTAATTATTATTAGAAAGTTAAAAAGCGAATAGTTAAACAAAGAACAATTTTTCACATATGAATTGGATAATAACATGATTTGTAGTGCAACATTGTTTCTCAGCAATTAAAAACATTCAGATGGCAAATTAAACTACTAAGGTCCTTTAATTACTTCCCAAGCTATATGAACATTGATCGAATAAACTTTGTTAATTTAGTCTTAAATTATGAAAATGGATTGTACTCACAATTAGAAAGAACAAAACAATGAACATAAAAAATATAACGAAGGCCATAATTTTTTTTTTGTACCACATAAATTATCACAGGCAACATATTCATGTTCATCATTTAGAAAAACTTGTCATAAAAAAACAGGAGGCATTTTAATGTTAGGAAAACTTGAGAACATCAAACCATTTTAATATAATTGTAATAAACATTGAGTTTAAATACATAGACACATAAACATAAAATTGAATTATTCCACTGCAATGCATGAATTTTATTTATCCAAATAATTGACTCACTTCACTACATTACCCCTTTTCTGAGGAATGAAAAACACTCTTCATCTTCTTTTTAAACACATAACTAAATCTTTAAAAAAAAAACCAACCAAAGATTAAGAAAACAAAACCAAAACTTAAACACTGCCAAATTACCCAACTAATTTATTAATTTAGTCCTAAATTATGAAAATGGATTGCACTCACAATTAGAAAGAACAAAACAATGAACATAAAAAATATAACGAAGACCATATTTTTTTTTACCACAAAAATTATCACAGGCAACATGTTCTTGTTCATCATTTAGAAAAACTTGCCACCAAAAAACAGGAAGCAATTTTAATATTAGGAAAACTTGAGAACATTGAACCATTTTAATATAATTGTAATAAACTGTGACAGCCCGTCCCGTATTAAAATATATTTATTCACGATAGTGTGGAAATGATGATTTTACCCTCTGGCGATGTGTTGTGGATGTACGCATATAGTTTTAAATTATTTTTATGATGGCGTAATTAAATTCTACCCGGAGTCACGAGAGTGTTGATGCGAGTTAGGGTCAAGTTGGGTTGTAACGTGAATGTTACGAGTGCATGATTATGTAGTTGAGCTAGAAATTAGACCAGTCACTATATTTCCTATCTTTTTGGAACCAATTAGAAATTGGGTTTTGATTGGATTAAAATTGTTAGCCCTAAAATTCTATGGCCCAATCAAGGCCTTACTTCTTCCTTGTCTTGGCCTATCCCGTGAGAGACACACACATACCCACACAGTGGCGGAGCCACAGTGGGGTCGTCGGGGTCGCACGACCCCTTGGAAGCCATGAAAATAACCTTGGAGCTCCATCTGCGACCTCTTGGAGCTGCTGGTGCGACCTCTTGGAGGTGCACACCACCTGTTCGACAAAATGGGTGAAAGAAGAAGCAAGGCAGCTCGGCAGGAAGAAGAAGAAGCGCGCGCGCTTCTTTTTTTTTTAAAAACAGATTGGGCAAAACGGCGTCGTTTTGGCCCAGGAAATTTTTTTAAATGACCTGGCCAAAACGACGTCGTTTTGGGCCAGGTCTGAACAAAAAAAAAATGCCCAGCGTGTCCCTCCTGGCTGAACTTCACAGACCCGACTCTCCACATTCCAAAACCCCCAAATTTCTTTTGTTTTCTCCTCCTCCAACCCTAAGTTCCAAACTCAATCCCCCCAAACCCTCAACTCCATCTCCTCCCTTGCTGCCGCCATTGCTCCGCCTCTGGTCTCCCTTGTGCCGCCAGTTTGGATCAATATATGCTCATTGTTATTGTGAAATTTCACAATTCAAGTAAGTTCTAAACCCTATGTATGATATATTTAGTTTAATTGAAACCTAATTCATATTTATTTTGATTATATTGGTGGTTTGATTATATTGTGAGTTTTTATTTTCATTATTTTGTATATGTAGAATATATTTAATTTAATTGAAATTCAATTCATATTTATTTTGATTATATTGATGGTTTGTTTATATTGTGAGTTTTTATTTTCATTATTTTGTATATGTAGAATGCAAGATGAGATATTTAATTTAATTGAAATCCAATTCATATTTATTTTGATTATGTTGATGGTTTGTTTATATTGTGAGTATTTATTTTGAATATATAATTTAATTGAAATTCAATTCATATTTATTTTGATTATATTGATGGTTTGTTTATATTGTGAGTTTTTATTTTCATTATTTTGTATATGTAGAATGCAAGATGAGATATTTAATTTAATTGAAATCCAATTCATATTTATTTTGATTATGTTTATGGTTTGTTTATATTGTGAGTATTTATTTTGAATATTTTGTATATGTAGAATTATTATGGAACGGTTTTTTAAGAGAAAGTCATCATCAGGTTCGGGTAGTTCGAATAATGTTGATAGTTCAAATACTGTTGGTAGTTCAAGAACTCCAAGTTCAAGACAAAGTCAGTTAGATGGTGTTTTGGGTAATCTTCAAGCGGATCCTGGATTAAGAACTCGAATAATAGATTATGATGCTAATATGAGAGATGAGGTCCGAAGATCATATCTACAAAAAGGACCTTGTCAACCTAGAGGTCATAATTTCCCAATAACTAATATGTCGGGAATTAATCGACGCTTCATTCCCCAATGGTTTGATGAGTTTGATTGGTTGGAGTATAGTGTATCTAAAGATGCGGCATTTTGTCTCTATTGCTATCTCTTTAAAACCAATTTTGAACAAGTGGGTAGTGAAGCTTTCACTGGAGATGGATTTAAGAATTGGAAGAAAGGGAGAGAAAGATTTAACATGCATGTTGGACCGGTTGGGAGTGTTCATAATAAGGCTAGAGAAGCTGCTACAAATTTGATGAATCAAGCTACACATATTGAAACGGCAGTGAGCAAACACTCCGACCAAGCTCGTAAGGCTTATCGCACATGCTTGAATGCATCAATCAAGTGCACTAAGTTTTTATTGCGACAAGGTCTTCCTTTTCGTGGCCATGATGAAAGTGCCACTTCAAGCAATAGGGGAAATTACTTGGAGCTATTGCAATTCCTTGCAGATAATAATGATAAAGTTAGAGAAGTTGTGATGGAAAATGCTCCGGGGAATCTCAAATTACTAGCTCCTTGCATTCAAAAAGAAATTGTGAATTCATGTGCCCTTGAAACACTTGATGCTATCATGGATGGTCTAAAAGATAGATTCTTTTCAATATTGGTGGATGAAGCATGTGATGTGTCGGTGAAAGAGCAAATGGCTATGGTGTTGCGTTATGTGGATGACAACGGGCATGTAATTGAAAGATTTGTGGGTATCCAACATGTTACCGACACTACTTCAAGTTCACTAAAGGATGCTATTGACACATTGTTTTCTCATAACGGTTTGAGCATTTCCAAGCTACGAGGACAAGGTTATGATGGTGCTAGCAATATGAGAGGTGAGTTGAATGGCCTTAAAACAAAGATATTGAGAGAACAACCTTGTGCATATTATGTTCATTGCTTTGCTCATCAACTTCAACTAGCTCTTGTTGCCGTAGCAAAGAAGAATATAGACATTGCCTCTTTTTTTGCAACGGCTAATAGTGTGGTTAATCATGTTGGAGCATCTTGTAAGCGGCGTGATTTACTTAGAGGGCAACTTCAAGAAGAGCTTGTGATAGCTTTTGAAAATGATTGTCTTATAACGGGGCGAGGCTTAAATCAAGAAACAAGTCTCAAACGTGCCGGTGACACACTATGGTACCTTGATTAGCATCATTTCCATGTTTTCATCCGTGGTTCATGTGCTTCAAATGGTTATTGATGATAATCCTAATGAAAGTGCGGGTGAAGCAAATAAGTTAATGAGAGAAATACTTACTTTTGAGTTTGTGTTTCACCTTTTCTTGATGAAAGTCATATTGGGACTCACAAATGATTTGTCACAAGCATTGCAAAGGAAAGATCAAGAAATTGTGAATGCAATGGCTTTAGTGAAATCATGCAAGGAAAAGCTACATTGGATGAGGAATAATGGGGTCGATGCATTGGTTGATGAAGTATCTTCTTTTTGTGAAAAACATCATATTGATGTTCCTAACATGGAAGAGGCATTTATACTTCCAGAGAGGTCAAGGCGTAATGCTCCAATAAAGACAAATCGTCATCATTATCGTGTGGAGCTCTTTATTTATGTCATTGATGAGCAAATTACGGAGTTAGAGGATCGCTTTAATGAGGTAAATACCGAGTTGCTTATTTGTATGGCATGTTTGAGTCTGAAAGATTCATTTGTAGCTTTTGATAAACCAAAGTTACTTCATCTTGCTCAATTTTATCCTCAAGACTTTTCGGATGATGATCGTTTGGCACTTGAAGATCAACTTGAGATTTATATTCATTATGTGCGTTCCAGTAGTGATTTCTCTCAATTGGAAGGGATTGGTGATCATGCAAAAAAAATGGTGGAGACAAGGATGCATCAAGTATTCAATTATGTATATTTTCTCATTACATTGTCTTTAGTTTTACCAGTTGCAACTGCTTCAGTGGAGAGAGCATTTTCTGTCATGAATATTGTTAAGGGTCCACTTAGGAACAAAATGGGAGATCAATGGTTGAGTGATAGCTTGCTTGTTTATATTGAGAGAGATATTTTTGCTTGTATTGAAAATGAAGGTATAATGCTTCGTTTTCAAAATATGAAACCTCGTCGTGGACAATTATAGCTTGTAATATTGTTTCCGTTATGAATTATGAATGAAAGTACTATGATTTCATTTTCAATATGTTTTTCCATCCTAAATTTTTATTTGGACTTTTACACTACGACCCCTTGTGGTAAGATTCCTGGCTCCGCCACTGTACCCACACGTACAACCTCTCACAAACTCTCTCTTTCTCTCGAGTCTTCCTCGTTCGTACGATCCGTACGTCCAATCTTTCTACCAGCTTCATTTCTCACAGATCGAGCTAGTGATAGAAGCATATTTATGCGATTTAGTTAGCTTGTTTTCGTGCATTTATGTTAATTATTCTTAGTTAAGTTAGTATTTTAAGCCATTTTCGTGTGTTTGTAGGTCCAAAGGGTTAAAGTATCAAGAAAGTGCATTTTGGAGCCTTTTGGAGCAGTTTTGGGCATGTTTTGGACAGCTTATGCTTGGAGCAATGTAGATGGACGAAATTGAAGACCAAAGCATGCTAGGAATCAGCCAAAGAGAGGAAGAAAATTAATTCAAGTCAAGGAAGGAAAAGGAATCCAAGAAGAAGAAGGATTGACCAAGTCAAAGTTTCCTAATTCTAGTGCACAAAGTTTTCAGCCACAAAGGGGAATCCTAGGCACTTTGGGACACCTAATTCCTTGCTCTAGTAGGGTGCCGCACCTGCCCTTGAAATCACTCTCCCTTGCCGCACAAGGTTGTTGATCTCCATTCAATTTAGGACACAAATTGGACCCAAATCAGCAAGGAAAGAACCTTCCCTTTCCTTGCCGCATAAGAGACCTAATTCCCTTTAGTTTTCTGACCTTGCCACACATTCCTCTTCATTCTTTCATCTTTGCCGCACCCAACATTCCCTTTACCTTTTCCTTGCTGCAAGCCACTTACCCTTTCTACCCAAAATCAGCAACTAAATCACCTTTCCCTTTCTCTTCCAACCAGCCGCACCTTTCCCTTAATTTTCCTTGCTTTGCCGCACAAATACTTACCCTTTTCCTTAGATTTCTGATTTTAATTCTTCTTTTCCCTTGAGGTTTTGGAGTAAATATGTTTCCTAAATAAATCCCAAACCGTGCCCTATATTTCTCTATAACCCTTGCCGCATCATTCACTCATCCATTAACTCATTCACAAACACTTTCAGCCATCCCAAGTCCTTTGCCGCACCAATCCTTCCATCCTTCCATCCAAAACACATCCATACACAACCTTAGACACTTGTGTCGCAGCAAGGTGGAGAAGAAGGAAGCCTTTGACGTTTCAAGCTTGAAGATTGGATCGTTCTAGGTGTGCTTTGTTCTTACTTTCAATGTTTACTATATTATTCTCTAATTTTGTTGTGACTATGAGTGGCTAAACCCCTACTTAGCTAGGGGGAAATTCGAAGCCATGAACATGCTTGAGATATGAATTGATTACTTCCAATTGTGATTTGACAAATCGTGAATGCAATTCAATTAACTGTTTTATTCATAACTTGTTCTTGTATGTCGATTAAGAGGGCCCGCTTAGTTTGCATGCTTGAATTTGATGCTAGAATATAAGGGAGTTTCACCTAATCGTTACGAACTTATATTCACAAGTAGTGAAGGTTGCTTGTCACAATCGCGTTAATTGGATTCCTGGAAAACGTATCATGCATTCATAGTTACGAATGCCTTGTCAACACTTATGATTTTCATGGAACTTAATGATCTCTAACTGTATCTCTTCTATGGACTCATGTAGGGGACCGTTGGAGAATAATTTGGGTTGTCGTATGCACTCATCCAATTCAATGACATAAGGAAAATCTGAGGGTTAATTAGTGCACTCACGGTTAATCTGGGGTGTTGAGGTTCATGGTTTATTGAAAAGCAATTGGAAATCGATTCATGTACAAGTGTGTCATGTGTGGAGAAGGACCCTCTAGCTAGCCCATCAACCATCAAAGTTTTCAAATTCGTTTTCAAAACTGTTTTACTTTACAAGTTACTTGTTTTACTTTCAAATTCGTCCAAACCAAAACCCCCCTTTTACTTTCTTGTTTTAAAGTATTTTAAATCTGTTTTGTTTGTGTTTCCAAGTGTTTAGAGTCAAGTAAAAACCAATTTTCGTCCAAAACCATCCCTAGTGTCTAAAATCTGTCCACAAAGTGTTTTTAAGCCGTTTTAAGTGTTTTTAACTTGTTTTGAGTCCCTTGAGTCTTTTCAAACGTTTTTAACTTTGTTTTTGTGTTTTAGAGTCGATTAGCAATCCCTCATAATCCCCGGTCCAGAACGATCCCTACTTGCTTACTTACTACAATTGACAACAAGATGGTTTAATTTGAGTGCTTAACTTTTATCACATCAGCTAGTAGAGGTTATTTTTGAACTCATTGCAAGCCTAGGAGTCGAGCCATGTCTTTGGTTTGAGGAAAAGATTAGTAGAACTCGAGATACCCGAGCTTCGACAAGGAGTGAAATTTTCTTCTCGCGAAGGTTTTAGCTGGATTTAAGTCTTAAGAAGGTAATCATTCATCTTCTCTAGCATGTTAGGCTAGTTTTGGTTAA
This sequence comes from Cotoneaster glaucophyllus, assembly GCA_036320875.1. Lineage (NCBI taxonomy): Eukaryota > Viridiplantae > Streptophyta > Magnoliopsida > Rosales > Rosaceae > Cotoneaster > Cotoneaster glaucophyllus. The sequence goes on along the minus strand of CM070059.1, from coordinate 31,323,941 downwards.
GCTTGGACGTCGAAATGAGCTTGGTTGTGGGATTGCAGGAATAGCCGGTTTTTAAGGATTTCTCCGGCCATTTTCCATTGGTTTTGGGACGTAAAAGTGGTAAGAACTTGTTCTACTCGTTTAGAGCTTCATTTTGGCAAAAATTTCATGGAATTTGGTTGAGAAATGGCGAAGATATTCAAGTTTTAAGTTTTTCCGAAAACCGGCGACGCAGCGGTGACCTGCGCAGGAATCCGACAACCAACCGGAGAAGAAGGGAGAATATTTCGTCAACTTTGACGGAATATACTTAACGGCGATTAACGGCGTCAGGTATATTTAATGGTATATGCTGATTATTTAACGGAATATTCCCTAACGCTGTTAGGGAATCCGTCAGTGTGCCAGGCACATGCCTGAGCGTGTGGCCGTGCCTTGGCCAGCGTGTGAGGGCGCGTGGGAACTTAGAAGTTTTTTCTAAATATGGGGATGTTTGTGGGGTTGAGTAGGCCACGATGGTATATTCAAACACCCCAATTGAGCAACATATGGGAAGTTATTACATAGTTTTGGTTATGTGCCTATAAATAACATTAAAATAGTTGTTTCGCATATAGGTGAGACGTTTCCAGAGGACGAGCGCAGTCAAGCAAGACTCGGGGGTTACGACCCTGCCACATTTCAGTGAGTGAGCTTTTGGTTTTCTATATATATATGTGCATTACATTTTCTCAAAAAATTTACTTAAATGATTTTACGCTTTGAAGTGCCATGTCAAATGTTTATATTTTAGAATATGCATTTAACAATTGCATATGTTATTGTTGACGCTGCGGACGCTCAGGTCAGTTCCAGGTGAGTTTATATATTGTGGATGGTGAGTTGTGTGATTATGATTATACTTAGATGCATTTAGAGCTCATTAACCTGCACCCCGGTGTTAGTGCTCCCGCCCATGGCCAGAGCACAGTCCTTCACGTGATGTTCACCTCCCGCACCGTGTCACATCCCGGCCCGGGCCCCTTCCACATCCTGGGCTCGACTCCACCGTAGCACGATATTGTCCGCTTTGGGCCCCGACCACGCCCTCACGGTTTTGTTTCTGGGAACTCACGCGAGCAGAACTTCCCAGTAGGGTCACCCATCCTGGGAATGCTCTGGCCCCTGTACTCGCTTAACTTCGAAGTTCCTACGGAACCCGAAGCCAGTGAGCTCCCAAAAGGCCTCGTGCTAGGTAGAGATGGGAATATACATATAAGGCTTACAGGATCCACACCCCTGGGCGATGTGGGATCTTGCACACTGCACGCTCACCTTGGATACAAGTTTGGTGCACAGCCCTGTCGTACAGACCACATTAGGTGGTTCCGACTCGTAGGTGACCCGCGATTTATCGCACAACCTTCACGTGATCGTAGCAATCGAGTGTACATATTACACCTAGCCCTGTCGTACAAACCACACTAGGTGGTTCCGACTCGTGTGCAGGCATACTTGATGAGCTATAGGTTCAGCTGTACAGGCCACTCCGGGTGGATCCGACTGACATATTATCTTTCATTGATTTACTTCACCTGGTTTGCTTATTTATTCTTGTGATAATTGACATGGCATATATGTGTGGATTTTGGGTTTTGGAGATGATTTTTGAGATATGTATGTATCCTATTTTCTGGGAAATTATACGGGTTTTACGGCGAGGGGTTATTACTTTTGGAAAAAGAAATGTTTTTAAAAGCTTTTTTTTCCCACTCACACTTTCTGTTTTGCGCCCCTCTAGGTTCTAGGTAGGCGTGCTTGTTGGTGGCTTACAAGGAGACGACGGCGGTTCTGACAGACTGTAATTAATGTAGGATTATCTCTCTGGTATTGTATAATTAGCTTTTGTCTTGTTGGACTGCACTTAGGTTACCTACGCTCTGATTTTGTGTAACTTCACTTAAATAGCTTCACCCACACTTATATAATTGTCTAGTGTAAATTCGCTAGGTTGGTTTTTATTTACTCACATTTTTATACTATCATCACTTCCGCACCGCGCACATGGTTACGTCACCCCTACGTGACGGCCAGCACGCCTTGATTTAGGTCAGGGTGTGTCATAAACACTGAGTTTAAATACATAGACACATAAACATAAAATTGAATTATCCCACTGCAATGCATGAAGTTTATTTATCCAAATAATTGACTCACTTCATTGCATTACCCCTTTTCTAAAGAATCAAAGACACCCTTCATCTTCTTTTGAAATACATAACAAAATCTCTTAAAAAAAACCAAACAAAGATTAAGAACACAAAACCAAAACTTAAACACTGACAAATTACCCATCTAATTTATACCACCTTTTTTCATGAACTAAAAACACTCATCATGTTCTTTTCAAAACCGTAACATACATTCTAAAAAAGGAATCAAAAATGAAAAAAGAAAACCAAAATTTAAAGATTGACAGACAATTATAACAAAAGCTAGCTATAAATACACATACACAGACAAAATCGAACTTCCATATTAAGAATAAAATCAAAGCATATATCTGAACAGTATAAGCAGATTGAAAACATAGTAGACAACACACACACCCCTTCCCTTAAATTAAACATTGACTAATAAGTTATGAATAAAACAACAGTCTTAACTACAGACGAAACGATGAAAAAAACACATAAAATGCAGTTTGTGGCCAATGGTTTCCATGGTTGAGCAGATAAACTTCTGCATAAAAAATTTAAAAAATAATAATAATTCAAATCCAGACCTCACCCAACAGATGATCTTCACTTACCCGCAGAAACACTGGAGCTGTAGATGGACTCTCTAACGCTAAACACAGATGTTTTCCAAACCTCCAAAAAAAAATAAAAAAATAAAAAAATAAAAAAAAAACTTGAATCCCCCAAAATTAAAAGCAAACCCACAAACCTTAAAAAAAATGTTAAAAATGAGGGAAAAAAATTCAAATACAAAATCTATTCATGCATCTAAAACCAGAACAACAAAAATACAAAGAGTTACGTTAAAAAAACACCCAAAAATTTGCAGGCAACGATGTGTCCCCCCAGTAAAAGAGATCCACCAGGACCGAACACGATGCGTCCCGGGAGCAAAAAAGATCTAGCACGACCGAACCATGGTTTCCCAGCAACAAACAACCTCTTAATCTCCAACTGCATAAAGACGAAAGGGTGGGAAATGGAAAGAAAACGTAGTATAAAACCAAAGAAAGCAACGGCAGTCTACGAAAGAAATAAACGGTAGAAAACGACCACAAAGAGAAATGGGAGAGACAAAAATGAAAAAGCAACAAAAAGGCCAAAGACCTACCCAAAAGAGAAACCGAAGCGATGATCAACACGTGGAGACCATTCGACTGGAAAAAAAAACATTGGTTTCGAGGGCAGGAATGTTATTTTCCTACAACAGAGAAGGAGAAAAGAACCGGGAAGGAAGGAATGAGAAGGCAGTTTGGGGAGTTCACTGCTGGTGAATAGTAACCCCTCTCACATGATGAACAGTAGACAGGAATTGGGTTTTAGTAGATAGTAATTAGTTACATATTTTCAATTGTAATTGTTTAAGTCTAAGGATGTCTCTCATACTTTCGATCGCAAGGATGTTGCTTAAACGAGATACTTATTCAGGTACGTTTGCACGCACTCATCCAACTACATTCATCAGATATCTCATGTTATTGTATTTGGGATAAGACACTTAACCATCATGTGTTTTATCTCTTTAAGATGAGTTATCCTTTCTACATTTATTCTTAAAACACATCTTTTGTTGGTGGGATTTATCTGATTGCATGCTTTCAAAATAAACTTATTGTTTATCTGGATGTTGAAATGGTTTGCTGTTCTTATCTTGTTTTAATCGGTGCGGTGATTTTTGTCTATATATGAGATGTCAGGTCTTCGGAGAAAGTGTGCATGAATATTGGTTTTTTTGACAAAAGAATCGAAGGTAGCAGCTTTGTGTTTTGAGCAAAAAAATAGTTTTTATATTGCTGCTATCTTGGGTTTTCGACAGCATGTGTTTTTAAGAGAAAATATTATTTTTCATGCTGCTTTCATTTGAGTTTTTAATTGAATGTCAATTATGAAAATGTGCCTTGTGATTTTCGTAATTGATTGTTTTTCAACAAACACTTCATCATATATACATTCTGCATGATCGAGTCAGTATCTTGCAAAGTTCGAGGGAAAGGTGATTGACGATCGCGTTAGTGTCGTGCCACTTCAACTCGAAGGTTGAAGACAGATTGAGTAGCAAAGCGCAAAAACAAAGCTGCCGGCAAGTATGGGTGTCTAGTTGATGAGTTTTTGTAAGTCTTTATATATTCTTTCTTTCTTAGTGCTTCCTGGCTTGGTAGCCCGAGGATTTTTCCAGTGGTAGTTTTGCCTTGTTAAATCCTACATCATGTGCGCACTCTTTATATTTATGCTGAATATTTGTGTAGGATTTAGTTTGCATAACTAGTTAATTTAAATCATAATTTGAATTAGTTTTAAGTTGGAACCTAATCATAATTTGAATTAGTTTTAAGTTGGAACCTATTTACATCTCTAGGTTAAATTAGTACTACTCATCCTAGGACTTTCAGGTTTGATTTGGTTCGGTTGACTACCTTCGCTAAATCTAACAGTTTATTCACAAAAAATATGAAAAGTTGAACCCAGAAACTTTACTCCCGTCGATTTTAAAGTAAAATGTCGAGAATTTTACATCCTTACATTAAAAGAGTTACAGCCGACCAAAAACGTAAGAGTTACAAACTGGGTTCAATTTGAAAAAGCCACATTGTAAGAGTTGTAATACAGTAAATTTATTGCATCTGACCACCCTCAGGTGATCACCAAGTGGAGAGATGGCAACATACTGCCAGGGTATGTCACCAATTACCATTGAAATGGTAAACTTACTCGTCTAAGAACATCACGTACAGTTGATGATGAGCTAAACTGGTCGGCATAACCCGGCATGTAAAAATGGTGAGTCTGTTTGCTGCTATGTGATGATGCCGCCTTCCTAAAAACAATTCCAGGTTTTCATGAGACTGCAAAAACCTCTTTTAGCGGATCATGTCGATTTAAAATTTGGCATTGTATTTGTAAGAGCATCTGGGAATCTGCCATATGTCGACCTCAGACTCGATGCGACAGAATACTAGTAAACAACACAATATAAGTTCCATTTTTATCAAACTATGTCCTCCATAACGAAGACAACCAAGAGAAGTTTGATGCTTCCACGTTTTTATATGGTTTTTGAGGATTCAAGGTCATCTTTGGACTCATTCAGACGGCTGTTTCTAAGAAAATAACCCAATTCCATCGAGGTTTTAGCTCTTCCCCTCCCGTCTTATTTAGGGTAGCCAAATGCTGCCGACGACGACAATGTTTCAAGACGGTAGGTTTGATACCCTAACGTTTTCCCGCTGTTTTTTTGTCAGAATGCTACGGCATCTTCTTGGCCATCGGAATCTATCAAACCAACGGTTTAATTTACGGATAAAAAATCAAACACTTTTCATAAATTTCCAAAACAGCCTTCATATTTTAGTACACACAAAAAACAAAATCATCAAATATGTTTTCTAAACCGAAGACATGATTCTCTCTCAAGAAGAATATAAAGATACCCATTTCTTGTCTCTCCATCTCATAGGTTACAAAAAAAATAATAATAATAAATGACAGAATGGAAATTTCAGAATGAGATATTCCATCCCTTCCTGCCTTATAAATGCTCATTCATCATCTCTTTCATCATGTTCTCAATCTAGTACTAGATTCCCTCTCTCTCTCTCTCTCTATTATTTTTTAGGGTTTTGTGTTTTTTCTCTCTCTAAATCCATGGAAGACATAGATGAGGAGGAGGAGCTTTTGAATCTTAGCCTTGCGATTGTTACAAGTTCAGGGAGGGAAAGATTTAGAAAAAGGAAGAGATCAAGAGATGATGGTGTTGCTAATAGTTCGGTGAGCCCTCTAAACTCTTATGAAGGTTGTGAAGGGAAGATATTCAGGCTTCTTCAAATGAGGGAACAAATGCTAAAAAAGCAAGACCACCACAAGAAGAAAGGGGTTGATGTCGATGATGAAGACGGAAAAGGACTCCACCTGATCCACATGTTGCTCATAACAGCCACTGCAGTCAACGAAAACAATGTAGGCTCAGCCTTGGAGCATCTCACTGAGTTGTACAAGAGTGTTTCATTATCCGGTGACTCCATCCAACGAGTAGCGGCTTATTTCGCAGACAGCTTGGCTGCAAGGCTTCTCACACGAAGATCCCCCTTTTGGGACATCATCATGAAGGAACCGACGAGTGAAGAAGAGTTTGTAGCTTTCACCGCTCTCTATCGGGTGTCTCCTTACTACCAATTTGCTCATTTCACGGCAATCCAAGCAATCATTGAGGCCTTTGAGAAGGAAGAAGAGAAGAACAATCGTGCATTACATGTTATCGATTTCGATGTCTCCTATGGATTTCAGTGGCCATCTCTTATACAGTCTCTCTCCGAGAAGGCAAGCAGTAGGAAGCGAATATTGCTCAGAATAACAGGGTTTGGAAGAAGCGTGGATGAGCTACGGGAAACGGAGAACAGACTGACAAGCTTCTCAAAGGGGTTTCAGAATCTTGCTTTTGAATTTCAAGGGTTGTTGAGAGGCTCAAAGCTCGAAAACTTGAGTAAAAAGAGGAACGAAACACTGGCAGTGAATTTGGTTTTTCATTTAGATACTTTGAGCAATTGTTTGAAGATATCTGACTTGTTAAAATCTGTACATTTACTTAACCCTTCCATTGTAATCTTGGTTGAACAAGAAGGGACCAGGAGTCCTCGAAGGTTCTTATCGAGATTCATGGAGTCTTTGCATTATTTTGCAGCCATGTTTGATTCTTTAGATGAATGTCTGCCATTAGAGAGTGCTGAAAGGTTGAGCATTGAGAAGAACCACCTTGGAAAAGAGATCAAGAGCAAGCTCAATTACGACAATAACAACGATGATAATTGTCCAAAAATTGAAAAGATGGAAACATGGAAGGCGAGGATGGAGAGTCATAGTTTTGAAGGAATAAATCTAAGCTCCAGGTCCAAGATACAAGCAAGACTTCTTTTGAAAATTAGGACTCACTATTGTTCTCTTGAATTTGATGGAGAGAGTAATGGAGCTGCAGCTGGGTTCAAGGTTTTCGAAAGAGAAGATGGAAGGACGATATCTCTTGGGTGGCAAGACAGGCATCTGCTTACAGTTTCCGCATGGCACTGTACTGTATCATAACTATATAGACTAATAATCACTAACACATTCATTAATTATCAATTTGTAATCTTCTCCTTCTTCTTCTTCTTCAGATATAATAACTTTGAATTTAAGCAACTATTGTTTGTTCATGATCACATAGATCAGATTGACTCTTACATATTGTATCAACTCAGATAATCAGAATAATGCAGTCCCATTTTACTTCCATCTGTTTCAGTATCAATTAAGAACGTCTTCCAGTCCCCGTACTGTACCATATAATTGACATTGCTTTGATACAAAATACACCATACTTTACTTACATAGCTAAGAACCCGTTTGATAACAATTTCATTTTGTTAATTTGAGATGTGAGTAAAATATTTGAAGGAATGATGGATGAAAGAAGAGTGGTGGGGAGGGAGAGAAAGAAATAAAGAAGAATGAATCAAAACAAAACAACTTGGAATAATTTTTAGTTTTCGCTTTCTATACCCGTATTATACATTTCTTCTACGTACATCTATCATACCATCACTACTACAAAGGGGATATCACTGGCGGTATAAAACTGACAAGAAACATCACTTACTGTCGGATTTTTGGTAAAAATCCGACATTAAATCGTGCAATGTCGCATAGAGAAACCGAGACCAATACTACCGTCACAAAAAGGTATTGACGTCGCTTTGTACCCTTAATTCGCCACCAAGAAGCAAAGTAATATTAAATAAAAAAGAACAACGACGTCGCTTAAAAGCGACATCGGCTCTTACGTCGCTTATAAGTGACATGGAAATCTGATATGATGGCGGTCCAAACCGACATTAAGTAACAAATAAACAATTAAAATATCACACTTATTGTCGGTCAAAATCGACATCACGTAACAGTTAAACAATAAAATAATCAAAATACTCACACTTAATGTCGTCCATAACCGACACCAAATATATTAATAATAAAAAAAATCATTTTCCGTTTTTAATTAATAATAATTAAAAAAAATTATATAAAAATAAATCCCACGATATGTCAATGAAAAAACAAACAATTTTAAGTAAACTTCATATTAAAAATAAAATTTCTACCAACTATATATTAAATTTAAAATTAACTACAATTCTTAAAAATGTACAACCCATACAAATTCTTTTCGAACTCTTGCGAAAGATTTTGAACCAATTGTGTAGTTCATAGTTTTCAACTACCGATTATGCTTATTTTTTCGGCAATCTCCTGAAAAATAAAATAATTTATTAGACAAATTTCAAGCTATAATGAAATGTTTACCTTTGTTTTTTCTTTATTCCAGTATGCCATCATCGGAATATTCCTGAAAAATAAAATAATTGTTTCGAAAACGCACTAGAATTATCACTAATGCATTTTCCAGACGAATCAAATGAATAAGGTTGTTCTTTCCAATTCGGAATTGAGGGTCCGCGTCTCCGTTGAGTTGATCCTTATAAATACAGAAAAAACAATTAAAAACCAAGAAACAAAAATAAATTTTCAATTTAAGCATAAAACTAGTTAGAATACAAAACAGAAACTAAAATTAATAATCATAATAATTTAAAAATGAACCACCTTTGAGCTCTTCCTCTTCGAATTGGCGTTCTTCAGAATGTTGATCTTCAAAATGGTGATCCATAGCAAATCAGGAAGGAGAAGTGGAAAAACTGAAAAAGGAGGAAGAAAGGGGCGCACGGATGAAATGGGGAAGGAGAAGAAGAAAGACTGAAATTGGGGGAAAATGAAAGCACTGATGAAAAGGGAAAGAGAGGGGTTTAAATATGGGTACTTAGTTGGCGTCGGTTTAAACCAACATTGATGGACTGACGTCGAATTAAAAGCCAATGGCGTCAAATTAAATATACATGACGTCGGTTTTAACCGACGCCAACCTGACACACTTTACTGATATTCACATCACTTTTTGACACTCTTTATTGAAAATACAGCGTCACTTTAAATTAATATTGGTGTCGGTCTTAACCGACACCAACTTCTGACACACTTTTTGAAGTTCACGTAGCGTCGCTTTAAAAGATTATAGCGTCGTTTAAAACCGACACCAACTTCTGACACACTTTTTGAAGTTCACATAGCGTCGCTTTAAAAGATTATAGCGCCGCTAAAACCGACACTAAGTTTAACCCAAATTTCCCCTCCAAAACAAGCGGGAAATTTCCCGCCTAATATTTCCATCCATTTCCCGCCTAATATTTAACCCAAAGAAAAAAAATAACCATTTTTTTTTTGTGTTATCTCTTATAACATTTTAAGATTTTAATAAATAAAATTTAACTTGAATAAAATACGTAATATTATTATAAAATATCATCACATACTAATTGAAACATAGTCTAATTAACACTTAAAATATATAAAATAATTAATATATTTATTCCAAGTCATCAAAACGATAAGATTCACTAACACTTAGAGTTTATTTATACTTTCATTAAGTATAACAAAAGATTCACTAGTGTAAATATTTTAAATTGAAGATCGAATTCATTCTTTGTATTCATATAGGGTCAAGGAGTGTAGCTGTAAAAAATCATCAAAATCGGAGTTACAATAACCGTTAAATCGTGATTTTTCGTTTATAACCGTCAAGATCTCTGAATGTTTGTTTTTTGCGATTTTTTGCGTATGCGATCTTGAAGCATATACAAACAAGTTTGACGGTTGGATCGTTGAAATTAGTTTCATAGAATGCGTATCCCATCAAAACGATAGATTCACTAACACTAGAGTTTATTTATACTTTCATTAAGTATAACATAAGATTTTGTGGTATCCACTAGTGTAAATATTTTAAATTGAAGATCGAATTCATTCATTGTATTCATATAGGGTCAAGGAGTGTAGCTATAAAAAATAATCAAAATCGGAGTTAAAATAACCGTTAAATCGTGATTTTTGGTTTTATAACCGTCGAAAAGTTTTGTCCCATTACTTGATCTTTGAATGTTTTTTTTTTGCAATTTTTGGCGTATGCGATCTCGAAGTATATACAAACATGTTTGACGGTTGGATCGTTGAAAATAGTTTCGTAGAATGCGTATCCCATCAAAACAATAGATTTACTAACACTTAAGAGTTTATTCATACTTTCATTAAGTATAACATAAGATTTTGTGGTATCCACTAGTGTAAATATTTTAAATTGAAGATCGAGTTCATTCATTGTATTCATATAAGGTCAAGGAGTGTAGCTGTAAAAAAAATCATCAAAATCGGAGTTAAAATAACCGTTAAATCGTGATTTTTCGTTGATAACCGTTGAAAAGTTTTGTTCTGTTACTTGATCTCTGAATTTTTTTTTTGTTGCTATTTTTGGCGTATGCAATCTCGAAGCATACATAAACAAATTTGACGGTTTGATCGTTGAAATTAGTTTCGTAGAATGCGTATCCCATCAAAACAAGTTTGGCATATATATATATATATATATATATATATATATATATATATATATATATATATGTATATGTATATGTATATATACACCATTGAACTTGATGGGATACGAATTATTCGAAACTAATTTCAACGATCCAACCGTCAAACTTGTTTGTATATGCTTCGAGATCACATACGCCAAAAATCAAAAAAAAAAATTCAGAGATTAAGTAACGGGACAAAACGTTTCGACGGTTATAAACGAAAAATTACGATTTAATGGCTATTTTAACTCCGATTTTGATGATTTTTTTACTGCTACACTCCTTGACCCTATATGAATACAATGAATGAATTCGATCTTCAATTTAAAATATTTACACTAGTGGATACCACAAAATCTTATGTTATATTTAATGAAAGTATAAATAAACTCTAAGTGTTAGTGAATCTATCGTTTTGATGTGAATCGCATCCTACGAAACTAATTTCAACAATCCAACCGTCAAACTTGTTTATATATGCTTCGAGATCACATACGCCAAAAATTGCAAAAAACAAACATTCAGAGATCAAGTAACGAGACAAAACTTTTCGACGGTTATAAATGAAAAATCACGATTTAATGATTATTTTAACTCCGATTTTGATGATTTTTTACAGCTACACTCCTTGACCCTATATGAATACAATTAATGAATTCGATCTTCAATTTAAAATATATACACTAGTGGATACCACAAAATCTTATGTTATACTTAATGAAAGTATAAATAAACTCTAAGTGTTAGCGAATCTATCGTTTTGATGGGATATGCATCATATGAAACTAATTTCAATGATCCAACTGTCAAACTTGTTTATATATGTTTCGAGATCGCATATGCGAAAAATTGCAAAAAAACAAACATTCAGAGATCAAGTAATGAGACAAAACTTTTCGATAGTTATAAACGAAAAATCAAGATTTAACGGTTATTTTAACTCTGATTTTGATGATTTTTTACAGCTACACTCCTTGATCCTATATGAATACAATGAACTAATTTGATCATCAATTTAAAATATTTACAGAAGTGGATACCACAAAATCTTATGTCATGATGATCAATGAAAATTGAGGATTTTGTAAAAGGAATAACATGCAAGCTTTGAGTTCCATTGGCAAGGTTTAAACTTTTGAGAAAGACTTCACAACCTTGAAAACAAAAACTCTTTCATTTTGCATATCCTTGCACATTTAACATTTTGTAATAGAGTAGCAGTGTATGGATGTTTGTTTATTAGGCTTTTATTTTCGAGTGTAGATGTAGAACTTAAACGACAAATGTGTTTTAATGTTTTGAAGTAATATTTATGTGGCAATGTGTGGTATGTGCAAATTTAAGAAGAAAAAAAAAAAAATTTCTGAACGGGTCATAACGGGTTGCCTGTTAAGAACCCGTTAAGACAATGGGTGAGACACGACACGACCCGTTAAGATAACATGTATTACACAAAAACGATAAACACGACCTGTTTGCCAAGCCTAGTTGCATGCCACCTCATAAACTCATCTTTAAGAAAGATGCAAGAGAGGAAGAAGAAAACACGGGATAAAGACTATCAATCTGTCGCTTACAACCGACACCGAGTTTCAAACTATTAAAAAAATAAAATCTATGTCGTTCAGAACCGACGCAGGCTTTAAAATATTTAAAAAACAGTAATTAGTGTCGGATATAAGCGACACCAATACTTTATGTCGCTTAAAAGAGACACCAATACTTTATGTTGCTTAAAAGCGACACTATTTTTTTTTAAAGCGCCATTATTTAAAAAGTATTAAAATGTATGTCGGTTATAAGCGACATTAAATATTTACGCCGGTTAAAAGCGACATAGACAGTTTATGACGCTTACAAGCGACAGTAAATCCGACGTCATGTTCAGTAGGTGTCGCAAATGTCTTGTCCGCCACTATATTATATTAAAGCGACATCACCTAGTGACACAATAAGTCCATTTTGTAGTAGTGCATTTGACCTTAGGCTGGCCGGTAAGAGGAGCCTGGTGAGACGGCCACCTAGGGTTCCTGATCAAGCGAAGGTCCATGTTAGTCTAGAACTTATGTACTAAGTTGGGACTTTTTGTCTATTGGCTCCTTGAGTATAAAACTACACACATATATACTTGTAATTGCTATTATCACTCAGTCACCTAATAGGATAGACTTAGAAATCTGGTAGTGGTAATTCAAGGTCGATTTTATAAGAGAAATGAAGTAAGGTATGATCACATGCATATATACAATTCATGCATTTGCACTTGCGATTTTCATATATACTCCACTTAGGATTTTCATATGTACTATTATGAATTATCACGTTTTTCAAAAGTCCCACACACAACAAACCCTAATTAGATGTAACTGCAGTTCAACTTCAACCCCAACAAGTGGTTGCAGCGAAAGGTGTGTCAAACCCTTAATTAATAAAATTTATCATTGTCGCAAAAAAAATACTACTTTTGCTATATTTTCTGTACCACATTTGTATTATCTTTTTAATATGGTGGGTTCTACCTTTATTGGAGAGGTGATATAAATGTGGTATGAAAAATGTGGTCACTATAGCATTACTCTTTTAGCAGGTAAGTAAGCACTACTCTCTCAAATTCATCCTATATATCATAGTACTTACACACGTGGGATGCCCTTTCATACATCTCTCCCTTTATTTTCCTCACACCACGCAAACGCTTACTCTGTCTTTGTCTATGGTTGCAAGCAGTTCATCCTGCAACAATCCATCATTCTCAAATTATCTTAATCTCAAAACTGTTGGTCCGAAGTCGATCCTCAATGATCCCCGTCCAACCCCTGCATAACATTTTGAGTATGATCAATGTTCTAAAAATTGTTAGGCGGTAGTCGGCCAATGGGGAGGTGCCTAGCGCTTAAGGGACTAGACTGGAGCTTAGGTGGGGGCCCAAGCAGTTTTTTACTTAATTAAATTTGTTATATAATATATAAATTTATAAGTGTCTACTTATACTTAAGAAATACTATAATTTTATCCGGAAACATAAATTGAAAAATAGAATGATATATAAATTATATAGTATTGCAATATGTTGTAAACAATGAGAACAAACAAATTATGAGTGTTTATCAAAGTACCCGATAAAGTTTCCTACAATTTATTGTAAAAATAAAATGCAAAATGAAAGTCATCTATTTTCTATTTGATAAAGAGTCTCGCAGCCCAAGTCAATTTATTAAAAAAGATAAATAAAACAACAAAAGTCAAAAATTACCCAAACCGTCTAGGTGCGCTTTTTTATTTTTAAACATGTAGGAATTAATCGTGGTGTTGGCTAGCCATCTAGGGCCTAGGCGGCCGCCTTTTAAAACATTGTCAGTGTGACGACCCGTTCCTGGAAATTTTGATTTTTATAATTTTAATAAGTGATTTTACGAAAATGCCCTTCGAGGCACATATGTTGATTGGGGTTAACTGCAGTGTCCTATCACGTAAGACTCGTATTCTTGACATATTCATGTAGTACTTGTCACTACGGACGGGTGGGCTCAAGCGGAGCGCAATTTGGAGTTATAACGAAGAAGATATTAACATTTAAAGTTAGGGATAAAATAGTAAATTAATTTATTTTCTCGAGTTTTTATGAAATCCGGTGTGCCACGTGGGTAGCCCAGATTCAAGGAAGAAGGAAAACGGATGGTGGAGATGCAAAGGAAAGAAATTAAAAGGAAGGGGCGCTGCCCAGTGAGGAGAAGAGAGAGGAACAGTGGACCAGTGAGGGAGGAGAGAAATGAGAGAAATGAGAGAAGAAGAGAAAGAGGGAGTCACGGGCCAACCCGAAAAACCTCTCGGACCCGACCCATTTAGCCATTTTTTCGGTACTTTTCCGTCGATTCTTCGACGAATCCATTCCACCCCAAATTGGGTGATAATTGGCCTCCAAAATAACAAAACCCGCACGGGGGTGCGGCGGGATCATGTGCGAATTCCTCAAATCCTGAATGTTTTTATCCAATTACCACCATCATTAGACTTCCCTAGAACCCAGGAACAAAACCCAAGCATTGGTTGGAGCGTCGGAGTTGATTTGAAGACGAATCGACGAACAATCATTCTAGGGTTCCGTACGGATTTTGGAAAAATTGAGGTATTTCCAAGCCAAATTGGCCTTGTTCACAGGTATGAAAGTTACTTTACTCATTGAGATCTTCATTTCTGCAAAATTTGGTAAATTTTGGAGATAGTTGAATTTTTCGGCGAGTTGGGGCGGCCGAACGCCACCCGCGGCGGCACGTGGCCAGTGGGCGTCAATGTTATTTTTAGGCTATGTTTGACGTCTTAAATTCAGTTTTGATAATCGAATAACGTAGATTGGTCGTTTGAACTTAATTTCATTACGATACGTGGTTAGGTGAAAATATAGATCGATGATCCGACCGTTGGATCGTCACCAAACTTTGATACATTGTAATATGTAATATTTAAGGAGCATAGAAACTTACGGATCCGGAATCTGACATACGGATCTTCCTGAATTAGATTTGGAAGTTCATAAAATAAAATGTTAACCGCCACTTGGTTTTGGCAATTGACGGAGATCCGACCGTTGGATCGTAATGAAATTTTAGTATGTGATTCTAGGAGTATAATGTGGATCTCTAGAAGTTACGGATCAGAAATTTGAGTTGCAGATCTTCCAGATCGAGTTATGTAGAGTTGTGACCCTACCGTCGAACTTTGATCGACAGTTGACTTTTGGTCAATGGGTCTTAAACCATTCTAAAATGTCCTGGAGGTTAAGTGTATGTGTGAGTTATGTATTTTATTGATAAGAGGTCTGAGATGTGATTCGATAATTGTCCTAGGCGCCGATCGTTCGGGACGCCTCGATGCTCATGCTAGGGAATCGTAGCACGGATTCCAGGTGAGTGAGTCTTTTCCTCTTTATTGTATATATACATATGACTGATAATTCCACAAATGCTTTTAAGTTGAATTATACATTTTATGCCATGTCATATATATATTTATACACTCTTAATACTATGGTATGAATGAGTTTTAAATTGCATTATGGCATACCTATATGCATGTTACCTACCTATAATTGTCGTGAATGCTACGCGGGACGCACATGTGAGTTCAGGTGAGTTTATGGTGTTATTTGAAATGATTAGGTTATGGCTTGATTATATTGTGTTTTACGCAACTCCTACATTGTCGTACAAGTTGCCATAATAGGTAACTCTGACATTGTCGTACAGGTTGCCTATGAGTCGTACAGGTTGCGTTAGGCAACTCCGACTCATGCGGTATCTTAGATTGATTTATGTGTCGTACAGACCACTATAGGTGGTTCCGACTCTTGTGCAGGCATATGTAATGAGCTATAGGTTCAGCCGTACAGGCCACTATAAGTGGAACCGATTGACACATTATTATTCATCGTTTTAGTTCAGTGGTTGGGCTTGATTAAATATATGGTATCTTGCAGGATATATAGGTTGGGATTTATGGATTTATGGAAATGATCTCGAGACAAATATATTTGTGTATATTGTATTTTCTGGGAAATTATAGAGGTTTTACGACAAGGAGTTATACCTTTGATAATGTAGAAAGGTTTTCAAAAGCTTGGTTTTCGCCCACTCACATTTTCTTGTTTTGCGCCCTCCAGGTTTTACTGCCAAAGGTTCGTATCGACGAGGATTCGTGGCATACTTCAGTTTAGGTGGCTGCCTCCGAAGGTATGATTCTTACCCATGCTACTGTACTTTACTTATGCTCTGACATCACGTGTGAAATGAGCTCAATTCTGCTCACCGCGCACTTCTGCTCTTAGACATTTTAGGTTTAAATTTATTCACATTTTACACATCATCACACTTTATGGCTTCGTCACCTTCCAAGTGTCGCCAGCACGGCTCGATTCGAAATCCTAGTGGACTTTCCGGGTCGAGGTGTGTCAGTCAGGCTATGGACATGTTAATGCTTTCAAGGCGACTATCAAGAATGCCATTGAGAAATCTAATAATGGAGATACTACCTGTCAACAAGTGTTCATAAACCTACATCAACCCTAAATTTCCATAAATTGCATCAACCAGCATGCATAATTAATTGTGAACACTAAATAAATTTATCAAATTGAACACAAATAATGACTTTACTTACTAGGGTTTGTTCGTGCGAAGATTTTCGTGGGGAAGGATCCTCGGCACTTCAGCACAGCTCCCCAAGGGATTGACACTTTGGATGTGTAGTCGGGCTCTTTCTTGTTGATGTGCTACAACAAAAGGACAAAGTTAGTTATGAAAGGTGCCTTTGTAGGGCCTTAGGTGCAGGTCTTGAGGCTCGCAATCAAAACTAACTAAGTGCTAGACGTGCCACTGCTATCTTAGTATAGCAGATGTAGAACAAGAGTGTATTTAGTCGATTACTTACGTCCCAAGTTACTCAGACTTCTTGTTATCAAAAGATTGTTGTGGATGGGTTAAGTCCACATTAAGTTCTTTTTCTTGCCTTGTAAACAAGGACTTTTAGTTCATAGTCTTGTATGCTCGAATGGAGGGAGTTCAGATCCCCTTTAAGCCATTTATCCGTTTGCTTGGTTCTTGATTGATTTTAATGATAACATACCCATTTAACTAACCAGATCCAGATGCAAATGAGGCTTTTAAAGTAGGAAAACTGGTGGATATGACTTGAATACATATTGGAGAATGCATTAAGTAATAGATCTACAAAATCAGAAAACAAACAAAGAACTTCGAGCAAGATTTCACCTTGTCTGGCAAGGTGGAACTTCTTGCAGTCACTTCTCTTTGTGATTACAAGGTTTGTATGCTAGAAAGGGATGGATGGTAAACAGGTTTACACAAGGGAATCGATACTACACCATTAGAGGTGATAGCAGAGCTTCTAAACTTAGAGAGAGAGAGAGAGAGAGAGAGAGCGAGAGAGAGAGAGAACTTGTTGCTAAAAATGATTGAATCTGGGCTGATTTCAGTTTTTGGATGCAAATCTAGCTTGAGAGCAGAGTTTGTATGTTTGTTTGGCTGATTTCAGTTTTTGGATGCAAATCTGGGCCCCTTCTTCCTTTTATAGACCAATTAGCCAGACTGTTGTAGTTTTGCTCTTACCCGAAAGCAATTGGAAGGTAGTGACTCATCAGCTTTTATAACTATTTTCTACTTTTGCTCAAGTGAATTTGCTTAAGTACGTCCGTCGTCGGATTTCATTACCCGGCCCATTTACATTTTTTAGGTCGATTTTAATTCTTTTAATATAATCCGGCGCCGGACATACTTAAGCAAATTCTTTTAGAGAGTGTCGGCCCATTACTCGTCTCCATTCTCCGCAACGTTGGACTCGTAAGACTAATGAGGGCGACACTCTCAGCGTTGGATCTGAGACTCTGAAACTAAACGAGAAAGGAAAGAAGGTGGTGGAAGGTACAAGAAGACAGCAGCACTGTGAGAGAGTGAGAAATGGAGCAGGTTCGATCGGCAATGGAGGAGCACATGGATCAAATGGCAGATCTCGTTCAGAATTTATCCGCAGAGTTACGTTCTGGTCTTGCACCTGCTGTAAACAATTTCTTGGGCTTTTTCCACGCTATCGACTGGACGGTACCTCTAGTTTATCTCTCTCCCTCTCTCTCTCTCTCTCTCCCTCTCTCTGTGTGTTTGGTTTCCCAGAAAGTAAATAAATTTGAAAAGAAAATCTAATTTAATTTAATGGGTGATTGGCAGGAACCTTGGTTGATGGGTTTAATGGGCATGCATCTTGTGCTTCTGATAGTAGCCATTACCAGGAGGAATCTCAACTTCCAAATGTTTCTGTTCCTTTCGGCATGTAAGTTGGTTTTGTTATTATTATTATTATTATTTCTTACATATGATTTTATGTTTCGATTAGATTGATTATGTTTTTCTGGTGTGGTATTAATTTTGAGTTTGTATATAATGTGTTAATTTTGGTATAATACGTAGTTTTATGTGTTGTTTGTGAGATGGTGTAATGTGTGATTGCGCCTTCGGTCAATCCGTGGAGGATTGTTCTTCCCTTACAGCAATAGAAATATATATATAGTAGTTTTTTGATGAAACAGATAATGGGTTATGGCTAAAATGCTTTCATTTGGGTTAGATTCACGGCATGTCTTTAGTCCTCTTGTGAGTGAAGCCGCATTTTTACGCTTGTGACTAGAATAGATCATTGATGAAACATATAATGGGTGGTGCTAAAATACTTTCATTTGATTAGATTCATGGCTTGTCCTTGGTTCATTTTGCATACTTTTTAGGATCAGAATAAGTTGATTCCAGAAGCAAAAAATCATGATTGAGAATGGTAATTGGAGATGACCTCTGCAAGATCTGAGCAGCTTGTCTTGGTTCAGGCTGCTTTTATAGAAATAATTGATGGTGGTAGCAGAGAAACCACCATGTTTATGGTCTTGGTTCAAAAGGTGGAAAATTTGCCTGTAAAGAAACCTGCTGTTCTACTGAACAAGTAATTTGGGTGGTTTATATGGTTACACAAGTCCATAACTCATTGCATTTTCAGCTCATAAATTAGTCGGTTTTGTATGGTTTTAATGAAACTTGTGATACGGTAGCAGAACTCCTCTTTTATTTGATTGCATTTTCAGCAAAATAATTTCCGATTTATGTCCTGCTAGATGTAGCCCATAACATTGGATAAAATCAAATGATTAGGATTGACTCCACTGACACAAGTTTTCACTATCTATTAGTGAACTTGTGCTTCGATAGTTTGATGTGAGACTTTCAAATTTAGGATATGGTTTCAAGATATTGTTTGATGAGGTAACCATAAAACTGATGAATAAACACGACCAATTTTAATTTTTTTCTAGTTGTTAGGCAAGATTCCATAAGAGCCTTGACCAAGCTTTATATCAAACAGGGGAAGGAGTGCCAAAGGTTTGTTCACGAATTCCTTGGCCTCGACTGGACACAACTTTTCTCAGAAGAAGGTTACAGCAAAAATATTTCTGGCAATTATTTAATCACTTGTGTGCTCTTTTAATTGAAGCTTCTAATATGAATAGATTTTTTGTATTGCACGTGCTGTGTGATTTCTCCAGAATATGTATGAATCTCTTCCGTTACGAGTTCTGGTTATTTAGAAAATCCATTGAAACATTTGATTTAATTCTTGGAACTGGCACTGCAAACAATAGCATTTTGCTAGCCTTGTTTCTCTTTAGGGTTTTGGAAGAATTATTTTATTCTTCATCAGAGGATTGATGTTTTGGTGAAATTATGCATGAATCTTACAACTAAGATTTCATGTTCCTCATACCTTTTGTTGAAGCTTGTCGATGGAGAATTGTAGTAATTTCCAGTTTTCGAGATTGGTTGGAAACTTTGCCAATTCAGTCACCAGCCAGTACTTATCACAAGGGGTTATAAATTTTTAAATTTTAAGTGCTTAGAATTATGACATCAGCGTTATGTACTGATGTTCTTTGGTGCTGCTGTGAGTATGAAGGCAACGAAGAAATAATTTTCATGTCTTTTGGGGTTTGCTTTTTAGATACTTATATATGTTCCTCAGCATGTCAACTTACATATGTAATATGTTCCTGTTGCCTATCTAGATACTTATATGTGGAAATTGTTTTGCAGTGGCAGGAGTATATCTTGCAGAGAGGCTCAATAGTTTCCTGCGTGCGAACTGGAAGAGCTTTGCCGGTCAGGATTATTTTGATGAGGGTGGAGTTTTTCTCTCAACGCTCTGGTCTGGGCCTCTTCTCGTCATTGCAATCATAATTTTGGTTAGTATGTGCGATTGATATTCATCTATTATTCTATCTTGTCTGATTCTGTATTTTCAATTCTTTGTTTTAACTTGAATCTAATTTCTTTCGCAGGTAAACACACTTTTTTCCTTGTGTCGCCTGATTGTTAAGTGGAAAAGAGCTGAGCTAAGACATCGTGCAAGGCTTTCTCAAAGTAAGCAGGATTGAGCTCCTCTTTTGCTGGATCAATATGGGGTTTTTCCTTGGCTTTTTATTTCAGAACTTCTTGTATCTAGGTGATGCTGTAGTTACAAGTTAGTCGTGAGTTGGGATAAATTTTCACCGTACGAGTCATGAAGTATGTAAAGGACCAACTAAGCAATGTGCTTAAGATTCCCATGTCATTATCCTTTTTTCTGTAACATCAAATTTTGACCTATCATTTTGTACGATAACTGATCTCAATCCGTGTATGATAAGTTTTGGCTGTTAATTTCTTGTGGATGGGATCCTGTACTAAGATAACAGCAATTTCTTTAGTTGTCTCCGGTGGCAGAAATGACCACAGCTGTCTAATTGCAGCTCGGCTTGAGTCCCGTCTTCGATATTTTCCGAGTGAAATATTTGTTTTGGTCAGTTTTAATCAATAACGAAACTATTGGCCTTCTGTCGGAAGTCTGCTAACAGTCAAAAGCTTCAGGATTATAACTGCAAAGAAAATGGGGCAGTTTTCTGGGGAAGAGGCTAAACTTGAAACTGCGAATTAGTACCTTCTTGTTAAGGGCATGCACCTCTGTGCACTCGAAGTCCTGAGTTCGAATTTCCCCCTCAATATACGCTTGCATCAAGTTTTGTGAGAAGTTTTGTGCGAATTAGTACTCATGGCCCTTCTATTTCAAATTTTGTGAGAAGTTTTCTTGCGCGTTGTAGCAACAACGGAAGCGACATTGTCATCCACTAAACAACGAGCTCGCTCTCGTTTGCTAAACTTGCGCCTCTTGCACCTGTAACAACATTCTCCAACATCAAAATCCAAAGCAGGTTGCTTATGTTATATCGCCGTCCTCCACTCTCTTTTTGTGATTATCTTTGGAGTTTACTGAAACAATCCCAAATGAAGATTCAAGCTCAAACAGAATAGTACCAACAAGACAGAGCCAAAACGCAACCAAACTAGTTACTTTATTAGGTTTGATTTTCGGTTTGATATTCGTCATCCGTCTCTCTCTCCCTCCCCCCCCCCCCCCCCCCCCCCCCCCTCTCTCTCTCTCTCTCTCTCTCTAAAACCCAGTTGCCCTACGCAGAATCCAAATTCTTCAACAAAGAAAACGGTCATGGCGAACGATAAAATGAATAGGAAGCTGATTCTTTTAGAGAGCGTCGGCCCATTACTCGTCTCCATTCTCTGCAACGTTGGACTCGTAAGACTAATTAGAGCGACACTCTCAGCTTTGGATCTGAGACTCTGAAATTAAACGAGAAAGGAAAGAAGGTGGTGGAAGGTACAAGAAGAAAGAAGCACTGTGAGAGAGTGAGAAATGGAGCAGGTTCGGTCGGCAATGGAGGAGCAGATGGATCAAATGGCAGATCTCGTCCAGAATTTATCCGCAGAGTTACTTTCGGGTCTTGCACCTGCTGTAAACAATTTATTGGGCTTTTTCCACGCTATCGACTGGACGGTACCTCTAGTTTATCTCTCTCTCTCTCTCTCCCTCTCCCCCACTCTCTGTGTGTTTGGTTTCCCAGAAAGTAAACAAATTTGAAAAGAAAATCTAATTTAATTTAATGGGTGATTGGCAGGAACCTCGGTTGATGGGTTTAATGGGCATGCATCTTGTGCTTCTGATAGTAGCCATTACCTCCAGGAGGAATCTCAACTTCCAAATGTTTCTGTTCCTTTCGGCATGTAAGTTGGTTTTGTTATTATTATTTCTTACATATGATTTTATGTTTCGATTAGATTGATTACGTGTGTAGCTTCTGGTGTGTTTTTAATTTTGAGTTTGTATATAATGTGTTAATTATGGTATAATATGTAGTTTTATGCGTTGTTTGCGAGATGGTGTAATGTGTGATTGCGCCTTCAGTCAATCCGTGGACGATTGTTCTTCCCTTACAGCAATAGAAATATATATAGTAGTTTTTTGATGAAACCGATAATGGGTTATGGCTAAAATGCTTTCATTTGGGTTAGATTCACGGCATGTCTTTAGTCCTCTTGTGAGTGAAGCCGCATTTTTACGCTTGTGACTAGAATAGATCATTGATGAAACATATAATGGGTGGTGCTAAAATACTTTCATTTGGTTAGATTCACGGCTTGTCCTTAGTTCATTTTGCATACTTTTTAGGATCAGAATAAGTTGATTCCAGAAGCAAAAAAATCATGATTGAGAATGGTAATTGGAGATGACCTCTGCAAGATCTGAGCAGCTCGTCTTGGTTCAGGCTGCTTTTCTAGAAATAATTGATGGTGGTAGCAGAGAAACCATCATGTTTATGGTCTTGGTTCAAAAGGTGGAAAACGTAGTCTAAAACCAAAGAAAGCAACGGCAGTCTTACAAAAGAAAGAAACGGTAGAAAACGACCACAAAGAGAAATGAGAGAGACAAAAATGAAAAAGCAACAAAAAGGCCAAAGATCTACCCAAAAGAGAAGCCGAAGCGATGATCAACACATGGAGACCATTCGGCTGGGAAAGAAAAAAAAAAAAACGTTGGTTTCGAGGGCCGGAAGGTTATTTTCCTGCAGCAGAGGGGGAGAAAAGAACCGGGAAGGAAGGAATGAGAAGGCAGTTTGGGGAGTTCACTGCTGGTGAATAGTAACCCCTCTGACATGATGAACAGTGGACAGGAACTGGGTTTTAGTAGATAGTAATTTGTTACATATTTTCAATTGTAATTGTTTAAGTCTAAGGATGTCTCTCACACTTTCGATCGCAAGGATTTTGCTTTAACGAGATACTTATTCAGGTACGTTTGCACGCACGCATCCAACTACATTCATCAGATATCTCATGTTATTGTATTTGGGATAAGACACTTACCCATCATGTGTTTTATCTCTTTAAGATGAGTTATCCTTTCTACATTTATTCTTAAAACACATCTTTTGTTGGTGGGATTTATCTGATTGCATGCTTTCAAAATAAACTTATTGTTTATCTGGATGTTGAAATGGTTTGCCGTTCTTATCTTGCTTTAATCGGTGCGGTGATTTTTGTCTATATATGAGATGTCAGGTCTTTGGAGAAAGTATGCATGAATATTGGTTTTTTTGACAAAAGAATTGAAAGGTAGCAGCCTTGTGTTTTGAGCAAAAAAAATAATTTTTATATTGCTGCTATCTTGTGTTTTCGATAACATGTGTTTTTAAGAGAAAATATTATGTTTCATGCTGCATTCATTTGAGTTTTTAATTGAATGTCAATTATGAAAATGTGCTTTGTGATTTTCGTAATTGATTGTTTTTCAACAAACACTTCATCATATATAAATTATGCATGATCGAGTTAGTATCTTGCAAAGTTCGAGGGAAAGGTGATATTGACGATCGCGTTAGTGTCGTGCCACTTCAACTCGAAGGTTGAAGAAAGATTGAGTAGCAAAGCGCAAAGACAAAGCTGCCGGCAAGTATGGGTGTCTAGTTGATGAGTTTTTGTAAGTCTTTATATATTCTTTCTTTCTTAGTGCTTCTTGGCTTGGTGGCTCGAGGATTTTTCTAGTGGTAGGTTTTGCCTCGTTAAATCCTACATCATGTGCGCACTCTTTATATTTATGCTGAATATTTGTGTAGGATTTAGTTTGCATAACTGGTTAATTTAAATCATAATTTGAATTAGTTTTAAGTTGGAACCTATTTACATCTCTAGGTTAAATTAGTACTACTCATCCTAGGACTTTCAGGTTTGATTTGGTTTGGTTGACTACCTCCGCTAAATCTAACAGTTTATTCACAAAAAATATAAAGAATTGAACCCAGGACCTTTACTCTCGTTGATTTTAAAGTAAAATGTCGAGAATTTTACATCCTTACATTAAAAGAGATACAGCCGACCAAAAACGTAAGAGTTACAAACTGGGTTCAATTTGAAAAAGCCACATTGTAAGAGTTGTAGTACTGTAAATTTATTGCATCTGACCACCCTCAGGTGATCACCAAGTGGAGAGATGCCAACATACTGCCAGGGTATGTCACCAATTACCATTGAAATGGTAAACTTACTCGTCTAAGAACATCACGTACAGTTGATGATGAGCTAAACTGGTCGGCATAACCCGGCATGTAAAAATGGTGAGTCTGTTTGCTGCTATGTGATGATGCAGCCTTCCTAAAAACAATTCCAGGTTTTCATGAGACTGCAAAAACCTCTTTTAGCGGATCATGTCGATTTAAAATTTGGCATTGTATTTGTAAGAGCATCTGGGAATCTGCTATATGTCGACCTCAGACTCGATGCGACAGATACTTGTAAACAACACAATATAAGTTCCACTTTTATTAAACTATGTCCTCCATAACGAAGAGAACCAAGAGAAGTTTGATGCTTCCACGTTTTTATATGATTTTTGAGGATTCAAGGTCATCTTTGGACTCATTCAGACGGCTGTTTCAAAGAAAATCTAAGAACCCAATTCCATTGAGGTTTTAGCACTTCCCCTCCCGTCTTATTTAGGGTAGCCAAATGCTGCCGACAACGACAATGTTTCAAGACGGTAGGTTTGATACCCTAACTTTTTCCCGCTGTTTTTTTTTTTTTTTTTGTCAGAATGCATAGACATCTTCTTTAGCCATCGGGATCTATCAAACCAACGATTTAATTTACGGATAAAATATCAAGCACGTTTCATAAATTTCCAAAACAGCCTTCATATTTTAATACACACAAACAACAAAATCATCAAATATGTTTTCTGAACCGAAGACATGATTCTCTCTCAAGAAGAATATAAAGATGCTCATTTCTTGTCTCTCCATCTCATAGGTTACAAAAAATAAAAAAAATAAAAAAAAAAAGTAAAAAAAAATGACAGAATGGAAATTTCAGAATGAGATATTCCATCCCTTCCTGCCTTATAAATGCTCATTCATCATCTCTTTCATCATGTTCTCAATCTAGCACTAGATTCCCTCTCTCTGTCTCCATTATTTTTTAGGGTTTTGTGTTTTTTCTCTCTCTAAATCCATGGAAGACATAGATGAGGAGGAGGAGCTTTTGAATCTTAGCCTTGCGATTGTTACAAGTTCAGGGAGGGAAAGATTTAGAAAAAGGAAGAGATCAAGAGATGATGGTGTTGCTAATAGTTCGGTGAGCCCAGAGGCGGATCCATTCAGGAACCAGGGTGGTCCCAGGACCACCCTGACAGCCTGAAGTTGTGCGGAGGGGAGATATGCAGCGGCGACTCTATGTGCAGACTGCAGATGGAAAAGGAAGAAGAAGGTTGATTTCTTGTTAAACTGAATCGGCCAAAACGCTTCGTTTGAGCCCAATACAAGTAAAATGAATGTGTGAGCCAAATTCTCATTTTAATATTTTATATAAGACATCAGAGGTCTATAAGCAGGAGGTGGATGGCCTAGGAAGCTAAGTTTTCATCATGACTCTAATAGGATTGAGTAGGATTAGAGAAACTATAAAAGGGGTTGCAGAGAAGTGGGAAAAACATCAGAAATAGAAAATGGGCAGAGAAATTGAGAGTTAGAGAACGTGATTTTGAAGGAAGGATTCAGAGATTTGAAGGGTAAATTTCTTGTTCTTTGATTATTTTGATTTTTCGAATTTAATTTCTTTAAGTGGAATTGAAACTGCCATGATATATATTTGGAGTTCTTAGTTTTATTTAGGGTTTTCTATCATTCAACGAACCAATCTGAACAAGAATTAGAGTTGGGTAATTCGGATTGGGTGTGTAGATCAAATTTCTTGATCAAGGGTTTGGTTCAAAAGGTCAATTTCTTGTTAATTTTGAGTCATGTTATATTTGGGTGTTGTATACATGATTTCTGGACTACCTGGAAGTATTTTTAATTTTGTTATATGAATTGGAAGTGTACTGATATGTAAGTTGCAGAAAAATTGATTTCTTTGCAGAGAAAACTCAAGTTTCAAGTAGCCTTATTTTGCTCTTAATTTATAGGTCTATATGTGCTCCTTTGGAGAAAAGTTTTATTGTGTTAAAAATACATATGTTTATGATCGTAACCCAATTGTTTTCACTCAGTTCCGTTGAGTTTTGATCAATCAAAACCTTGTTTAAACTTGGGTCGCGAGCTGCCAAACAGCAGCAGAAAACTGGGTTTCCAGTTTCAAGACTCCATTTTTCTTTTGGCATAACTTCCAATTTAGAGTTCCTTTTTCTACAAACTTTATATGCTTTTAAAGTACAGAACACAAACTTCAAAACCATGTAATATTACACGATTTGGTTTAGTTTGAATGTTCAAAAAAGAGTCTAAAGTTGGTTCAATAATGTTGTTTTTCTGCAGATTTTCTGGAGATGTAAAGCTCTGTTCTTACCACATCTAATTTCTATCCCAGATTCCTTTCTAGTCTTCTTTACCTTATTTGAGTGGCATTATTTGAGTTATAAGATTCCAGAATTTATGTACTTTCTTTAGATGATATTAATTTTGTGATTAAGCACTTAGTTTGGTTTCTAATATGTGTTACTTGTGTTTATACTTTTGGTTGTATTTTTTTGTATGTTCTGATTAGGTTCTTCAGAGGAACAAAATTAATCGAATTCAAGGTAGGGGGTTCTGGGAAACCTTCTATATGTATTAAATTAATTATTTCTTACTTAAGTACACATACAAGTTTGATGTTCATATTGAATTCCAGTTGGATATGAATACTGTTTCTGATGGTTGTTTGAGTATAAATGTTCGAAATGAAATTCAGATTCATGATGTGGGAGTAAAGTGGGATTGTCCGAAAGAACTCCGGGAATTTAAGGTAGTGACTATTAGTTTTTGTGTAGTTGAGCCAAACTCTTAGTAGGTACCAGGTCTCAGGCGAGCCCACAGTGCACAGATTCTTTAAGGGTAATTCGGGACTGGAGACGAAGAGTTTAGGCAAGATGACTAACAAAAAGGGGAGTTCGGGGATGTTTAGGAATGGGGGTTAGTTCATATATTTAAACACTCGGGATCAAGTGGTATAAGTACGAAATGGGACGTACAAGGTCTGGTGTTTAGTTATGTGGATTAACGGGTATAGTTAAGGCATTTGCATTGCATTCTTATGCCTCATTCTGATTATAGTCTTAATTCTGCTATGTTAATTATTCTCTGCTATTTTAGTAATGAAGGTATAGGTCCCTACTGAGCTTTTTAAGTTCACCCTAACTAAATTTTGCAGGTACAGAAACAGAAACCTAAAAGTCTGCTTGCTGTCTGTTGTGTAACTATGTATAAAGAAATAAAAAGATGAACTTGTTGGCTTTTGCTTTCTTGTTTGAATAAAGAACTACTTTTGTGTGAACTCTTAGTAGTTCATAAGTTGTAATGTTGGCAGAAACTCTCAATAATTATATGTTGTTCAGTTGAATTTTATTCCAAGTGAGTTAAACCTGTGTTTATTTCATGTCACATACTTAATTATATTAGTTAATCTTATAATTAAGGTGTGATTCACGTTCTAAACCAAGGTTTATGTTAATCCTTGGGTTGGGGCGTGACATGTTATCACCAAGCTGGTTGTCTGGGCCCGCTTGCCTCGTGTCCTTGTGCAATACAAAGAAGATAAGATTATCAAGGATATAACCTAGCCTATTGGTCGAGTGATCAAAGTAGATGAGGTGACATTTGGCTTAAACCCACATCTTTGTAGGGAGATTCCCTTGTCTTTGCATCAATCTAAAAGTCTTCTCAAGGTGGTTGAGCCAACACTCAGCTCCCTCATATCCTTCAGTGCCCTCAAAAATATTTATCTTCAAATTATAAATAGTCTCTAGAGGTGTCCTCTGAGCAGGGCGAAAAGAAGACTAAATTGCACTAGTTATAGCTTCCCCTAACTGTGTTGTGGATCTCTGCGAGGAGGCATAGTTCTGACAGAAGCCATTAGAATCATTAGAATAATCACAAAATATGTTGGACTGTGAAACCTAGGCTCTGATACCAAACTGACACACCCTGACCAAAATCAAGGCGTGTTGGCCGTCACGTGAGGGTGACATAGCCATGTGAGTAGTGCGAAAGCGATAAGAAGATAAGAATGTGAATAATTAAAAACCAACCTAGGAACTTACTAAAGGAATAACATGAAAGTGCAAGTGTAACAGTTAAGTGTCACAACATAACATTAGAATATAAATGGCCTAGGAACAGTCCAACAAAGTATAAGTTTAAACCTCGAAGGCTAACAAATTTACATTAGCTAAGTCTGTCAGAACCGCCTTCAAAACCTCGTGAACCACAGCTTCCAAAACACCTAATACCTGGAGGGGCACAAAACAAAAGCGTGAATAGGCAAAAACAAAGGTTTTCCAAAAACATTTACTTCTCAAAAGTTCTAACCCCTCACTGTAAAACCTGTATAGCTTTCCCAGAAATAGAACATATGAAACGATATATGTATAACTCAAAACAAGCCTTAAATCAATGTCAAGGTATGATGCCATATAAGATGCCAACAATATAATCAAATTTCATAAATGAATAGCTTGTATGAAAGAGAATGCACCAACAATAAAATGCATGTGTCAACTGGATCCACCTAAGGTGGCCTGTACGGTTGAACCTATAGCTCATCTGACATGCCTGCATACGAGTCGGAACCACCTTTAATGGTTTGTACGACGATATTATGTCGAAACCATCGCTAATGGTCTGTACGACAAGAATGAATATATTGGAACCACCTCTAGTGGTCTATATGATTATATTATGTCGGAACCATTGCTAATGGTCTATATGACAAAAATAAGTATGTCGGAACCACCGTTAGTGGTCTATACGACGATATTATGTCGTCAGGCAAAACCATAACCTTACATTCTAACCTTAACCACATAACCTTACCTGGAACTTACCTGAGCGTCCACAACACCAATAATATCGTCAATGCCCAATTGGCAATCCTATGGCTAGGAACGTTTTAGGAATGATCATAAGAGAAAGGTCTCTTTAATCTAACTTACTTAGATCACTTCTCTGTTTAATCATATACATTCCTTGGATTCCCTTATTGCTTAAACACATAATACAATAAATAGTGATTAAAAATAAGCTTTGCCCTTCATTAAACATATAATAGTTTAACATAATAAGTATTCCAAAAGCTATTACATCAAATGAGTGGCTTTATGGGCATACTTCCAACAATCTCCCACTTGCACTCAAGGCCACTTTCCCATGTATCTAATACCCATCTTTTCCATGTGGCGGTCAAGTTGGATTTGAGACATTGGCTTTGTCAGTGGATCTGCTACGTTATCGGCCAAGGTAACCTTGAGGATGTTGACTTTCCCCTCGGCAGCATATCTTCTAATGATATTAAAGCGTCTGTCAAAATGCTTGTTCTTTTGATGAGCTCTGGGTTCCTTGGCTTGAGCTATCGCCCCACTATTATCACAGTACAAAGTTAATGGTGATGTAATGGTTGGAACCACTCCAAGTTCAGTAATGAACTTCTTCATCCAGAACGCTTCTTTGCCGGCTTCAGCTGCATCAACATATTCTGCCTCCGTTGTGGAATCAGCAATTACGTCTTGTTTCTTGCTTTTCCAGCTGACAGCCCCACCATTTAGAGTGAACACATATCCGGAGTTGGAACTTCTATCATCGACGTCAGATTGGAAATTTGCGTCTGTATAGGCTTCCACTCGCAACTCTATCGCTCCTCCATAAACGAGGAACATGTCCTTAGTTCTTCTTAAGTACTTAAGGACAGTCTTGACAGTTGCCCAGTGTTCTGATCCTGGGTTAGATTGATATCGACTAGTGATGCTCACAACATATGCGATATCAGGCCTTGTGCATATCATGGCATACATGAGACTTCATATGACGGAAGCATAAGGAATCCTACTCATTTGCCGTATTTCTTCAAGAGTTTTCGGTCTCATGGATTTAGAAAGGTGAATTCCATGTCTCACAGGAAGAAGACCTTTATTTGATTGTTCCATTTGGAACCTACTTAGCACCTTATCTATGTACATAGATTGGGATAATCCAATTAATTTTCTAGATCTATCACGATAGAGCTTTATCCCAAGCACATAAGATGCATCTCCCAAATCTTTCATGTGGAAGGTTTTAGACAACCACACTTTTACAGAAGAAAGTATTGCAGTGTCATTCCCGAATAGCAATATGTCATCTACATATAACACTAAGAATACAAATGCATCTCCAACGACCTTTTGATAAACACAATTGTCATCTTCGTTTTGAGTAAAACCAAATGATTTGATTTCAGTGTCAAAACGAATGTTCCAGCTCCTGGAGGCTTGCTTAAGTCCATAAATGGACCTCTGAAGTTTGCATACCTTAGTCTTTTCAGACTTGGACACGAAACCTTCAGGTTGAATCATATAGAGCTCTTCCTCTAGGTAGCCTTTCAGAAAGGCCGTCTTCACATCCATTTGCCATATCTCATAATCATGGTACGCAACTATAGCAAGCAAAATTCGAATGGACTTAATCATGGCTACATGAGAAAAGGTTTCTTCATAGTCAATCCCTTCTTGTTGCCTGTAACCCTTGGCTACTAGTCTAGCCTTATAAGTCTCCACGTTCTCATCAGCGCCTATCTTCCTCTTGAATACCTATTTGTTTCCAACAGGTACTATACCTTCTGGAGGGTCTACAAGAGTCCAGACCTGATTTTGATACATGGAATCCATCTCGGATTTCATGGCCTCTTGCCATCTCTTTGAATCAATGTCGGACATTGCTTCAGTGTAGTCTCTAGGGTCTTCCTTTGTGTCATTGTCACCTAGAAGGTGCAACTCCCCAAAGTCGTTATCCAAGCCATACCTCTGAAGTGGCCTGCTGACCCTTTCAGATCTACGTGGAGCTAGGGTTTCATGAACATGGTTGTCCATCTGTTGAACGCTTGTTTGTGGTTCATTAGGAACTTCCTTTAATTCTATCATTTTCTTGCTACTTCCATTGAGAATGAATTCGTCCTCAAGGAACATAGCACTTCTGGCGACAAAGACTTTCTGATCGTCAAGATGATAGAATTCATATCCCAAAGTCTGTTTAGAATACCCCACAAAATAGCACTTAGCAGACCTTGCTTCAAGCTTGCCTGCTTCAAACCTTTTTACGTAAGCAGGGCAACCCCAAATCTTTATATGATTGAGATTTGTTCTTTTGCCATGCCATATCTCATATGGCGTTTGTGGAACTGACTTGGAAGGCACTCTATTTAGCAAATAAGTTGTTGTCTGTAGTGCATATCCCCAGAATGAAACTAGTAGGTCAGCGGAACTCATCATAGAACAAACCATGTTCATCAAGGTTCGATTTCTCCGTTCAGAAACTCCGTTATGTTGAGGAGTTCCTGGTGGAGTCCACTGTGATACTATTCAACACTCCTTGAGGTAGTCTAGGAATTCATTACTCAGATATTCACCCCCTCGATCCGATCTTAGGGTCTTTATTTGTTTCCCAGTTTGGTTCTCCACTTCATTCTTGAACTCTTTGAACCTTTCAAAGATTCTGACTTGTACTTCATAAGATACACATAGCCAAATCGAGAGTGATCATCGGTGAATGTGATATAGTAGAAGAACCCTCCTCGTGCTGCAGTGGACATAGGTCCACATACATCTGTGTGGATTAACCCTAGTAGTTCTTTGGCTCGCTCTCCTTTCCCAGTGAATGGAGATTTAGACATTTTTCCTAATAAACAAGATTCACAAGCGCCCATTTGGTCGTTACCTAATGAGCTGAAATATCCGTCTTTCGACATCTTGCGAATCTTATCTTGGTTTACATGTCCAAGTTTAAGATGCCAAAGCTTAACTCGGTTAACTTCTTCTCTAGCCCTTTTGGGTTTTGAGGTATTCCCGCTTTCAATACAGTGCATTCCACTACTTGTCTCTAGGTGAAAAAGTCCCTCTATCATATTACCATGAGAGATAATACGACCGTTCAAGTATAAAGTGCAACTCATTTTGTCAAACAATACTGAATGCCCATCTCGTAAAAGCATGGAGATGGAAATCAAATTCTTTATACATGAAGGAAAATATAAACAACTTTTAAGTTCCAAGACTTCCCCAGAGGGTAGTTTAAGCATGTAGTTGCCAACTGCTTTTGCAGAGATCTTAGTGCCGTTCCCAACTCGCACAATCATCTCCCCATTGCGCAGTGTCCTGCTCCCTGTTAGTCCCTGCAACGAATTGCAGATATGTTGACTAGCGCCTGAATCAAATATCCAGGAATTGGAGCTCACTGTAAAAGCATTCTCTATGACAGAATTAGTCCCTTCAAAAGTTCGTGTCATAAGGCTCGCAATGCGCACCCTGTATCTCTTCTTCCAACGTTCATCCTTTCCACAATGAAAGCATGTTCCTTTGGATTTTCTTGCCTTCTTCTTATGTAACCTCTTCCTTGTGATTGCATTCTCACTCCCACTGTCCTTTTTGAAACTTTGTTCAAACTCACAGCACATGTCAATCATCTTGGTAAAAGTATGATCGAATCTATTCACTTTATAGTTTACTATAAACTTAGTGAAATCATCCGAGAGAGATGCAAGGAAAAAATCTTGGGCCATTTTCCCATCGATGGGAGTTCCTAAACTCTCAAGATCTTGAAAGATCCTTTCCATCTTTTGTCTAAGTTTTTGGACCGATGTCCCCTTTACCATTTTGGCATTCAACAGACTACAAACATTTGAGAATCGTACGTTACTTGTCTCAATGTCATGCATCTTATGCAAACTATCAACCATGGCACAAGAAGTATCCATGTGCTTGTGTAGCTTCTTAAGCTCCTCACTAAGTGAAGTGAGGATAAAGCATTTGGCTTGTAAGTCATCCTCATAGTGTCTTTCATAATTTTGACACTCTTCCTTCGAAGCTAGTTTCGTAGGAGGTACATGAGGAGGGGATTGCTTGAGCACGTACGATATGTTATTCATCTTTGAGACATTCTCAATATGATGATACCAAGCAAGGAAACGTTGGCCCTTAAGGCCCTTTTCGTCAAGTACAATGGTAGGTGTAATTTTAGGCATGTCGTTAACTACATAACATAACAGAAATCGTATTAGATTGTTGATTTTAAAACTACTTGATTGGGTCTTAAATCAAATAGTACCACCCACTATTTTTGGCAAATTCCACACCTCAATGGAATCCGAGAGTTATGTTGAACTCTTAGCGGGGTATGGGAGACTCACCATTACCAAGCCCACCTCAGAAGAATATCATATTGGCTAGCAACAATAATGATGAGAGGATAACGCTTTAGCCATTTACAACTTTTGTAATTACCCATCTTGTTTGGCCTCTAGAGAATGGTGTCTCAGAAGAATATCATATTGGCACCATTGCACTTAGTTAAGTCGTTCCCACCATGCTAGTTCAAGTAGGGGTTCAAGAATGGCCTCAGAAGAATATCATATTGACCATACTTGTTGCCTACCTTTACTTCATATTGACCATCCTGAATGTAAGCACATACTTTGCATACCCCAGAACTGGACGAATACGGTGTATGAGTCACAAACGATTGGAGCCCACCATGGTGGAAGGCCTATGAAGAAATGTTCAAAGCATCTCTCGCTTATCAACTTTCAACTTAGTATTCGTTTTATTGAGGGAGTAGTGTTGGGCTACATCAATTTCATTTTAATCTTATTAAAAGAACTTGGGCCTATCACAACCATTGGTCCAAGTTTATATGAATTAGTAGTATATAATACTCCCACTATTTCGTTGAAACAAGTGAGACTATATGGAACTACTAACGAATGCATTGCATCCTCATATGGACTATATAGTCATCTTAGGTCTTAGGATGATTATGAACCGTTTGATTTGATCCAACACGAGCCTTGTGTTGGACCTTGGGTCTAAGGTAGGTAGTTGTTGATTTTAGTTACGCGTTTAATCTAATTAAACCGTTATTTCCTATTGGGCGTTGGACCCAACTATTCCAATTTGCATACAAATAAACAAAAAGGAATACATGAAATAAAGAGGAGGGCTTATGCCCTCTTACAACACATTTGAAGGACTTATGCCCTCTTACAACACATTTGAACTAATCAAATTACATTCAAATCTAAACTACTTAACCCAAACATTCATAATGCAAAGCGGCCAATCACATAGCTCAATTATCGAGGCCTTTGGTTCATAATCACCCTTTTCTTAATCAATCACATTAACTAAGAAAGCAACTTAAACAATTGGTTTTCGGATTCATAGAATTGATTTAAATGGAACTAATATGAAATGAAAATCCAATTCTCATTAAAGAGACAAAACCATTTTGTTCTCATTATAATTTGGGCCAAAAAACAATGACCACAACTTATTGGGCCACTATGCTAAAACATAAACTTTTGGGGTCACTTTGTAAAAACACAAGAGTCCACAACTTCATGTAATTACAACTAGAACCCAAAAATTTCAACAATAACAAAAACTTCATTAAAGGAGCAAAATAATTTGTCCTTTAGTGATTTTGGACCTTTACGTAAAAATGTAAACTTTTGGGTCAAAGTGCAAATACACAAAAGTATCAAGACTTTATATAATTGCGTAAAAACCCCCAAAAGTACCCCCACTAAGGGGTGGCCGGTTTTGGTAGTGTAAAAGGGGGAATTGGTTTTGGTGAAAATTCAAAAATTTTAAAGTGTGTTGAAAAAGTCAAAAGGTATGGGTTGAAATCTTGATTGGCATGGTTGAAAAGATTGATTGGTATGGGTTGTAAGAAAAAGTTTGACAAACAATAAATACATATATCATCCATCACCAATCATCCATCAACAATCACAAACAAACCAAAACTTTATGAAAAACATCAAACACTTTGAATCAAAACACCAAACCTTTTTGTTCTTGGTAAGAACATCAAGAACATTGAAGAACACACATGAAAACTCATAAGAACTCCATGAATGTTTTCACTCATTAAAACTCAAATTTTCACTACTCAAAAGAGGGTTAACATCCTAGGGTACTTAGGGGTTCCAAAAGTCACTTTAAAACACTTTTAACAAGACAAACATGAACCCAAAAATCCACCCTTTGGATTTGGCCGAATTTCCCCACATACATGACACCAAATTTTAGGTTCCAATATTCATGCTTAAATGAACTACATCTACAACATTTGAGATGCTAAATTTTCAAGCAAAATTTATATTCAAAAAGCAAGAACAAAGCTTGTAACATTTACAACATTTAAATCACAAATCATGAAAAACACAAAACCCAAAAGGATTCACCATACACTAGACCTAAGCTCTGATACCACTTGAAGGAAAAAAATGACCTAGCTAAGAACATGTGAGAACATTTGAACAAATATGCAAACTAATAACACTTTAAAGTAGGCATGCATTCAAAAACAATTCTAAAACCCATGACTTTCAAAGCCTAGTGAATGGTGAACCATAAGACTCTTTAACAACATTAAAGAGAAGAAAGGATTTTAAGATTCATTACCCTTGAAGCTCATCCTTGTTTACACAAGGGATTCACCCAAGTGGAGGGCCTTCAAGTCACCTCCTAGCTCCTTGAGGATGTGAGGAAAGGATCTCCAAGAACACCAAAGATTTAGTGTCTCTAAGTCTCCACACCAAGGATGTAGTGTGAAGAGAAGATGGATGACTTAGAGAGATTTTGATGCTAGTGAAACTCACTCTAAGTGGCCGGCCTCTTTTGTGAAAAGGGAGAGAAAATGTTTCTCATCCTTTCCTCTAGAAAACCCTAATGAGGTTATGGCTATAAAGTTGCCTTTATACCACCTCACATGTGAGTGGCACACTTGCAATTAACCCAAGTTGGCT
Organism: Cotoneaster glaucophyllus; assembly: GCA_036320875.1. NCBI lineage: Eukaryota > Viridiplantae > Streptophyta > Magnoliopsida > Rosales > Rosaceae > Cotoneaster > Cotoneaster glaucophyllus. The sequence goes on along the minus strand of CM070059.1, from coordinate 31,287,515 downwards.
TCCACTCACCCTAGGCCGGTTTTGACTTTGTTTTTGGGTTAATTTCCATTTAGTTTTAGTTGTCACACAACCTAAACTCAATGGGCCTTGTGGACCAAAAACCCCTTTTTGGGCCCCGAAACCCAAAACCAACTTAAAAGCCCAATACGAACCTTTCGTAAGATTAATTAACTAATTAATTAATCTTGACCATTCTCAATTAAACTATTTAATTGCTTATCCATCTCTTTTATATTTCTTCACTTTCATGCTTACTCGGTGTACGATTCATTAGGTTCCAATTAGCGAGGCTGTGGGCGATTGTTACTCTTAACGATCGATTGTGAATTGAAACTACATTTCAATTCTCCCTTTGATGAAGATTAGTGTTAGCTAATCCTCAGGGCTTCCACAAACCATGAGTGACACCTAGCAGTATGTCATGGCTACCCAAGCTCAGCAGAAGTGGTTGGAGAACCTATCCAGTTACAACTACAACGCAATACGGTCCTTCTCTAATACAATACTCTTGATCACATTGTTTAAGTGATAGTTTGTTTCATGTCTACTATCCAATGTGATACTTCTCTATATGATTCATTTGAATATGATTTGAAACATACTTCCTAAGTCATATTCATATGCTTTGGCCAAAGACTCTCGAATCATATCTCAGAGTATTCTCCTTCCACCATGGAAGGTTAGAGATCCCTTGTTGTGCATTCATATGCCTACATGACTAGATAGCTTGACCCCAACAATGCCGTGGACACTCTCGATGGAATGCCTTTGACATGATCAAAGATCAAGGACCTAACCATTAGACATCTATGATGCCTCAGGTCAAAGGACTACTTTTCATATTGCAACTAACGAGTTCTTACATGACATGTATGTTGGAACTCTATTTTGATCGTTGTTCAGTGTACTCAATTACCTTTCGAGCACCTATGTGTTTGTCTCAGTGTCCAACACTAAATGACTTGAGACTAGTCATACACACGCTTGGGTTAAGATAACACATACTAACCTTAGCGGATTGTCAATGCCCAATTGGCAATCCTATGGCTAGGAACGTTTAGGAATGATCATAAGAGAAAGGTCTCTTTAATCTAACTTACTTAGATCACTTCTCTCTTAGATCATATACATTCCTTGGATTCCCTTATTGCTTAAACACATAATACAATAAATAGTGATTAACAATAAGCTTTGCCCTTCATTAAACATATAATAGTTTAACATAATAAGTATTCCAAAAGTTATTCATCAAATGAGTGGCTTTATGGGCATACTTCCAACAAACAAATAGTCCAAAAATCAAATATTTGGGTCTTCACTTAAGCCCAAACTACAATCCAAAAATCAAATATTTGAGTCTTCACTTAAGCCCAAACTACAATCACAACCCAACGCTCAAGGGCAAAATCGTACTTTCACATTTCCGAAGATAATAAATATGCATAAATCGGGACGGGCTGTCACATTGGGGTTGGGCTTTGAGGTGTAGTAATTAATTGATAATTAATATATAATTAATTATCAAAAATGGGCCTTGAGACTTTTGGGCTCGGGCTCTAATAATTAAATTCTTTAATTAATTATTTTTAATTAATTTCAAATTTAATTAAAATTTTTTTTTATATCAACATACTCATATTTTTAGATGAAATTTGAAGTGATGAAAGAACGCCAGAGAGCAAAGCACCCCTCTGAGAAGATGTCTCCCAACAGATGCATCTTATTCTCATACTAGTTGCGAACAGGCATAAATCTATTATATATACATCCATCTACATGGCATTTAGAACACAGAGAAATAAAATTCTTCTTCTACTATCCCAAACATTCTTACTAAGAGAACCACAAAGAAATTCGCTAGAAGTTAAGTTTTCCGGTGCTGGAATTCTGACTTAGATCGTTGAATCTTGATGAAGCAGATGTCCGTAGAACTACAAGCACTGAGTAGGGACAAAATGGACATTACAGTACGCAAGCCTCGATCTTCAATTTGTCTGTTTAATATTATTTCATTTTGTTCATACTTTGTTAAATTATTTATTCACATTTATTATTTATTAGCATATATAATTTATCATTGACTGTTGATATTTATCCAACATAAGTAATAATGGTAGCTTCTCGGTTAAATCAACGACTTGGCTCTAAATGGAAGATCTTGGCCCTTCACCGGTTCAAGATCTTAGCAATAGAGTTTAGAAACAAATCTTGCCTCCCAAATTAAAGTTGTTTGCTTGGAGCCGTATGAAGGAAGAAACTAAGCAAGTTCATAACAAATATGGATACTCAGTGTCCTTTGTGCAACAACAACGAGGAAGATCAAGATCATATGTTTCTCCATTGTCAGTATACTAAGCAAGTTTGGAGTTGCTCCAATGATACGTTATTATTAAATATTGATACTAACCTCAAGATAAGTGACTGGATTAGAGACCTCTCTCATTGGAATAAGAATGTTGTAAGTAACTTAAGTAAAGCTCTGGCCATTTGCTGGCAGATATGGAATGATAGAAATGGCAGTATTTTCAGGAATGAAAAGCTTTGCATAGTAGATCTTTTCTTCGAGCTATGGCTACGATTAATGATTACTTCAAGCATAATGTTGCTAATCTAGAGAGTGCAAAAGTGCCAGTTGAAAATAACTTGATCAAGTGGAAATGTCCAATGTTTCCTTACGTCAAATTAAATTTCAACAGGTCGGTGTCAAACTATTTGGCTGCCAGAAGCTTCGTTATTAGGAACTGGAACAGCAAACCTATCATCGTCGGTGCTATAAACTTGGGGTCTACCACAATTAACGTTGTTAAGGCTCTAGCATTATGTGAGGCTCTGATCTGGGCTAGGAGGAGGAGCCTGGCACACGTGATAGTGGAGGGTGATTCTAAGCTTATCATTGATGATGTCCGTGGTGCCTGTGAAGTACCGTGGAATTTGAGATCTATTATCGAAGACATCAAGTGGTGTGCCTCGTCCTTCCAAGATATCAAGTGGGGTCATGTGTTCATGTGAGATCCCACATCGCCCAGGGGAGTGATCCTTATATGTATATTCACATCCCTACCTAGCACGAGGCCTTTTGGGAGCTCACTGGCTTCGGGTTTCGTAGGAACTTCGAAGTTAAGCGAGTAGCGCGCGAGAGCAATCCCATGATGGGTGACCCACTGGGAAGTTCTCGTGTGAGTTCCCAGAAAGAAAACCGTGAGGGCGTAGTCGGGGCCCAAAGCGGACAATATCATGCTAGGGTGGTGGAGCGGGCCCGAGATGTGGTGGACCCCGGGCCGGGATGTGACAGTTCAGGGAAGCCAATTTTGTTGCAGATGTTGTGGCATCTGTTGGGCTTAAGATAGATAACCTTTGTATTTGGGATGTTTGTCTTCCTATGAAAGCAAACTTGGCCTTCCATTTTGATTGTATCGGCTCCGGGCTATATGAGGGGTTTTTTCTTTAATGAATTTTCTTTCCTATAAAAAAAATGAGCTCAATTTAGCTAATATGTTGTGAGCCGTCTAGATCATATTTAAAATGCTTACATTGATCCAGACTGGTGGTCTGCAAGTTTGGTCCACGCAAGTGAATTTGCTCAAGTATGTCCATCACTGGATTACATTAAGCAATTCGCCAAATTATATATACTAAAACCCAGTTTTGGGGTTGGCACTGTTGAACTATAGTGTCCGAATGGATTTGCCATCGCGGTTATCATTTGTTTCCGACTGTCTTACTTAGTTGGCATAGTGAAGAGACGTTTTTGCCCCTGTTCTCCACTCGTCCCTCATCTTTATTCCCTCGACTTCTAGTATTGTTAGCTGGTTACGGTTCTCTTTATTCGTTTAGGTTTTGCCGTTTTCGTTTCGCTCATTCTTGCTTCCAGTTCTGTGTTTCCCTTTGCTGATCGTTGTTTCTTTCGAGCAAAGGCTGGGTGGATTCTGGAAAAACAATCTATTGTGTTCATCTTCTTTTTTTTCCGTCTAGGATTTTCAATTTTTGTCTAGATTTTTGGTTGATTTCCAGCCCAGTTTAGGGGTGTCGTGCTTCCAGACGGCTTGGAGAAGGCTTTTACTCAGACTTATAATGATTGTTTTTAGGGTTAATCTCTGTTTACCACCCTGAAGTTTCGTGGTTTTCAACATTTGGTACATAAAGTTTTTTTTCATCCCATAGTTATACCTGAGGTCTTAATTTTGGGACAGTTTCGTACATCCGTTAAGTTTTCGTTAGAAATTATGTTAACTGATGACGTGGCGCCCACGTGGATAATAATTGGGGGCCACGTGTCAATATGGGCCCACTTCAATATTAAAACATTCAAAAAATAAAAAAATAAAAAAACGAAAAAACCCATCGTCCCTCCCTCATCCCTCTGCACCCTCTTTCTCCCTTACCCCATCTGCACCCACCATCCTGACCCTGGTTCTAATCTGGCCCCCTATTTCCCAAATGCATCGCACCCCGCCGCCGCAAACCCACTCCAAACCCTCCTCGACCTCATCAACTCCACGTTGTCCCTCATCCTCCGCTCCTCCCTCACCGTCTGCTATTTCGTCTGCCGCTGGACCGCCCTCCACTCCAGGTTGACATCTCTGACTCCCCCCAATGGGCCCAGACCCCATCCTCCGTACCCTTCTACCTCAATTCCTCTCCAGCACTTCATTGCCCTCGCTGACCAATGTACAGACGCCGAGTCGTCGGCGGGAAGCTCCTGACGTAGAGCGACCTCGATATGGCTTTGTCTTCCCTTTCTAATCAGCTTCGCGACCTCGACTTGCTTCTCAGATTTGGAGTCATCCACCTGTCAAACGCCATCGTTTTGTCTCACCCAGCTCCTGGATCGGATAAAAAGGATTTGGGCTTCACCTCTTCACCCGACTGCAAATCGGCGACGTCGAGTTCAAGAAAAAAAAAAAGAGAAGTGAAGGTGCAGATGGATGGGTGGGAGGGGAAGGTGGGTGCAGATGGGGGTTAAGGGAGGGAGATGGTGCGGGGGGATGAGGGAGGAGACGATGGTTTTTCCTCTTTTTTTTTTTTTTTTTTTTTTTTTTGAATTTTTTAATATTGAAGTGGGCGCCATGTCATCAGTTAACAGAATTTCTAACGGAAAACTTAACGGATGTATGAAACTGTCCCAAAATTAAGACTTAAGGTATGACTCTGGGATGAAAAAAACTTCATGTACCAAATGTTGAAAACCACGAAACTTCAGGGTAGTAAACAGAGATTAACCCTTGTTTTTAGGTTTTTGTTTTGCGTTGTTAATTTTGGATTTTTTGTTGATTTTGAGGAAACCCTAACAATTTCGATTTGTGGTCAGTTGTAGTGTTGTTGAGACCTTAGGGGCTAAAAGCGGATTCTTACTTTGCTGTCCTCCGTTAACAAATTTGAAACTTCCTACGAACTGCAATTGTTGTTTTGGGTATGGTTTCTTGCCTCTGCTGCTTCCTGATTTTGTCTCTGCTTGTTATTTGGCTTGCTAGAATTTGTGGCTTTGTCTATTAATCTAGGAAAAATTTTTGGTTTTAACATCTCCGACACAATCATAACATAAACAGTCCAACTAGAATCAAAGACAATGAAAATAAACATTTAAAGTTCAACTAGAATAATCAATCAAGTATTCCAAAGTCCAAAAATAAACATCAAAGTTTAAATAACTAACAACCCCACAACACAAAAATCGAACAAAATCTGCAAATTGGCTTACTCTTTTTCTTTGGGGTTTCACTCGGCAAGTGTGGGCAAGTTTGGGGTTTGCAGGACTTGTGGGCTACTATTGATGCAGCAAAATATGAAGAGGGAGAAAAAAAAGAAGAGGATGATTAGAGAGCAAAACATAATGAAGGTGCGGCTAGAGTCCAGGATAAAGAAATGAAATAGAGAGACAGAAAAGAAAAAAAAAAAAAAAAGAAGATGGAGAGATGGTAAGGTGCGGCTAGAGTCCAGGATAAAGAAATGAAAAAGAGAGACAGAAAAGAAAAAGAAAGAAAGAAGATGGAGATCTGGTAAGGTGCGGCTAGGATGAAGGAAAAGAAAAGGGAGAAATAATAAGTTAGGGTTTAGAGTTTCTAAATGTTTTTTTTTTTTTAAATATTTTGGGCTTAAAGTTTGGCAACACATTGGGCTTAACACATTTAGGCTTACAAATTGGGTTTAAAAAATAATACCCAAAACATTTTAATTTAATTAATTCGGTGGGATTCAGTTCGATTCGATTTCTAGACCACTGAAATCGAAACCAAACCAAAAGAATTTGGTTCGGTTTGATTTTTTCAATTTGGTTCTGTTTTTTTGTTTGGTTCGATTTTTTTTATCTCGGTTCGATGTTCGGTTCAATTTTTTTAGGTTTTTGGTTTTTTAAACCCACCCCTAGTATATATATGTGTGTGCAATTTTATATGAAAAGCTTTATGTATAATTTGTATATAGGAGGTTGTATACATGTGTGTGTGTGTGTGTGTGTGTGTGTGTGTGTGTGTGCAATTTTATATAAAAAGCTTTGTGTGTGTATGCAATATTAGATGAAAAGCTTTATGTATAATTTGTGATAAGGGAGGTTGTGGTCTGGTAACATGGTTTTTTTAAATAAAAGCAGAAACCATGATGTCCATTAAGTGGACAAAGTTTTGTCCAACTCTTTGCTCTCTTTGTTCCAGTTCTTCTGCAAAGGATGTGTCGAGCTTTTATACATAGAGTGGCAAATGATTTCTTTTTGTTATCTGTTTTAAAGTACCAAGACTAACACTATTTTTTTTTTTGTCTAAAGTAAAGGACCAAAAACATAATGTTGCTCTTTTTTCTATATTTTTTACAAGCCATAAGGATCTTGGCATTTCAATTTTTTTCTTAGTTTTTACTGTTACTTGAAAGTAACATTAAAAGCATGTAATAATTTGGTTAAAAATTGTGAGATTAGGTATTTGGAATAGCAAGGTTGTATAAAGAACTCATTATCCATAGAATTTTTGTAAGGCAAAAGATGCTTATTGGGGTCAAGAGATTTTAATGGTTCTCTTTACAAACTATTTGTGGTGGATATACTGTATTGTTATAGTTTAAGAAGAACTAAAATGTGTTAGATCATTTGGTTCTTGATAGTTTAATTTAAGTTTTCATTTCTTCTCCCAGTTATGTTGTGCTTTCAACAAAAAAAAAAATCATTATAGTACTATTTGTGTTTTGAGTATCTAATTTGTGACTGCATTTTCCATTCCAGATCATTATGGAAGCAATTTATATAAGCTACAAAGTGCTTTTATTGAAATTGGAAAAAAAAAAGGGGGGGTGGGGGTTAGTTAGCTTACAAAGTAGTGTTAAGTTTAGAATTTATAAATTTTTATTAACCGTATTGATAATTATTGCTTTAAATAAATAAAATGGATTATTACAATGCTGTTGTTTTGTATGTCTTATTTATAACTACGTTATCTATTACAGATTATTGTCACAACAATTTATTTAAGCTACAAAATGCTTTTGCTCAAATTGGAAAAAGAAAAAAGGGTAAGTGGCTGACAAGTAGTGTAAACTATAGAATTTACAAATTTTGGTTAATCATGTTGATAACTGTGTGTACATATATATAAATATGTTCTGGTATTTGTATCACCCTTTTTAGATTCCTTTCTTGATCCAAACGGAGGTAAAAAAAGTTTATCATTTCGAGAAAATATTAGAGCTTACAACTCTATGTTTCATTTACTTCAATGGGAGCAAAAGTTCATAATTCAATTAATGACGGATCAAGTCTTTACATTTTTAAAATAAGTGGTCAAGTTTATCATTTGATGGGGTCTCTTTTGCCTATTGATAATGAGTGACAAAATTTGATCAATTATATGTTTATGATACATATAATGAAACACAAAATCGCCTTAGGGCTATTAATTGTGATAGAACAAATGAAAATTTTGATTAAAAAACTTTCCCAAGTCTTATAAAAATGAAACAATTTTTTAACAAAATGATTTTCCAATATATAGGCGTCGGGATGATGATACAAACTTTGTTATAAAAAATGGAATCAAAATTGATAACAGTTTTGTTGTTCTTTAACAAGGTTTGGAATTGGCTGCTTCATTGCTTTTATTTGATATGATAGACAAATCTAGTTGTTGACTCTCTTTACTATTTCAATTAATGTTCTCCAACACTCTTCTCTTTGTGTTTTACTCTAGGGTCTCACAGCACCTTGGAAATGACTTTTCCGTCAAATCACATCATGCTCCCACATTTAGATTCCTTTCTTGATCCAAACGGAGGTAAAATTTTTTTTATCATTTTGAGAAAATATTAAAGCCTACAACTTTATGTTTTCATTTACTTTAATGGGAGCAAAAGTTGATAATTCAATTAATGACGGATCAAGTCTTTACATTTTTAAAATTAGTGGTCAAGTTTATCATTTGATGGGGTATCTTTTGCCTGTTGATAATGAGTCACACAATTTGCTCAATTATATGTTTATGATACATATAATGAAACACAAAATCGCTAGAGGGCTATTAATTGTGATAGAACAAATGAAAATTTTGATTAAAAACTTTCTCTCAAGTCTTATAAAAATGAAAACATTTTTGAACAAAATGATTTTCCAATATATAGGCGTCGGGATGATGATACAAACTTTGTTATAAAAAATGGAATCAAAATTGATAACAGTTTTGTTGTTCTTTAACAAGGTTTTGAATTAGCTGCATCATTGCATTTATTTGATATGATAAACAAATATAGTTGTTGACTCTCTTTCCTATTTCAATTAATGTTCTCCAGCACTCTTCTCAAAAACTTTCTCTCAAGTCTTATAAAAATGAAAACATTTTTGAACAAAATGATTTTCCAATATATAGGCGTCGGGATGATGATACAAACTTTGTTATAAAAAATGGAATCAAAATTGATAACAGTTTTGTTGTTCTTTAACAAGGTTTTGAATTAGCTGCATCATTGCATTTATTTGATATGATAAACAAATATAGTTGTTGACTCTTTCCTATTTCAATTAATGTTCTCCAGCACTCTTCTCCTTGTGTTTTACTCTAGGGTCCCACAGCACCATGGAAATGACTTTTCCGTCAAATCACATCATGCTCCCACATTTAGATTCCTTTCTTGATCCAAATGGAGGTAAAAAAAGTTTATCATTTCGAGAAAATATTAGAGCTTACAACTCTATGTTTTCATTTACTTTAATAGCAGCAAAAGTTGGTAATTCAATTAATGACGGATCAAGTCTTTACATTTTTAAAATTAGTGGTCAAGTTTATCATTTGATGCGGTCTCTTTAGCGTGTTGATAATGAGTCACAAAATTTGCTCAATTATATGTTTATGATACATATAATGAAACACAAAATCGCCTGATGACTATTAATGGTGATAGAACAAACGAAAATTTTGATTAAAAAACTTTCCCAAGTCTTATAAAAATGAAACAATTTTTTAACAAAATGATTTTCCAATATATAGGCGTCGGGATGATGATACAAACTTTGTTATAAAAAATGGAATCCAAATTGATAAAAGTTTTGTTGTTCTTAAACAAGGTTTGGAATTTGTTGCTTCATTGCTTTTATTTGATATGATAGACAAATCTATTTGTTGACTCTCTTTACTATTTCAATTAATGTTCTCCGTCACTCTTCTCCTTGTGTTTTACTCTAGGGTCTCACAGCACCTTGGAAATGACTTTTCCGTCAAATCACATCATGCTCCCACATTTAGATTCCTTTCTTGATCCAAACGGAGGTAAGAAAAGTTTATCATTTCGAGAAAATATTAGAGCTTATTGCTTTATGTTTTCATTTATTTCAATAGGAGCAAAAGTTGATAAATCAATTAATGACTGATCAAGTCCTTACATTTTTAAAATTAGTGGTCAAGTTTATCATTTGATGCGGTCTCTTTAGCGTGTTGATAATGAGTCACAAAATTTGCTCAATTATATGTTTATGATACATATAATGAAACACAAAATCGCCTGAGGGCTATTAATGGTGATAGAACAAATGAAAATTTTGATTCAAAAACTTTCCCAAGTCTTATAAAAATGAAACAATTTTGAACAAAATGGTTTTCCAATATATAGGCGTCGGGATGATGATACAAACTTTGTTATAAACAATGGAATCAAAATTGATAACAGTTTTGTTGTTCTTTAACAAGGTTTGGAATTGGCTGCTTCATTGCTTTTATTTGATATGATAGACAAATCTATTTGTTGACTCTCTTTACTATTTCAATTAATGTTCTCCGGCACTCTTCTCCTTGTGTTTTACTCTAGGGTCTCACAGCACCTTGGAAATGACTTTTCCGTCAAATCACATCACGCTCCCACATTTAGATTCCTTTCTTGATCCAAACGGAGGTAAAAAAAAGTTTATCATTTCGAGAAAATACTAGAGCTTATTGCTTTATGTTTTCCTTTATTTCAATAGGAGCAAAAGGTTATAATTCAATTAATGACGAATCAAGTCCTTACATTTTTAAAATTAGTGGTCAAGTTTATCATTTGATGGGGTCTCTTAAGCGTGTTGATAATGAGTCACAAAATGTGCTTAATTATATGTTTATGATATATATAATGAAACACAAAATCACCTGAGGGCTATTAATGGTGATAGAACAAATGAAAATTTTGATTCAAAAACTTTCCCAAGTCTTATAAAAATGAAACAATTTTTGAACAAAATGGTTTTCCAATATATAGGCGTCGGGATGATGATACAAACTTTGTTATTAAAAATGGAATCAAAATTGATAACAGTTTTGTTGTTCTTTAACAAGGTTTGGAATTGGCTGCTCATTGCTTTTATTTGATATGATAGACAAATCTATTTGTTGACTCTCTTTACTATTTCAATTAATGTTCTCTGGCATTCTTCTCCTTGTGTTTTACTCTAGGGTCTCACAGCACCTTGGAAATGACTTTTCCATCATATCACATCATGCTCCCACATTTAGATTCCTTTCTTGATCCAAACGGAGGTAAAAAAAAGTTTATCATTTCAAGAAAATATTAGAGCTTACAGCTTTATGTTTTCATTTATTTCAATAGGAGCAAAAGTAAATAATTCAATTAATGACGGATCAAGTATTTAAATTTTAAAAATTAGTGGTCAAGTTTATCATTTGATATGGTCTCTTTAGCATGTAGATAATGAGTCACAAAATTTGCTCAATTATATGTTTATGATACATATAATGAAACACAAAATCGCCTGAGGGCTATTAATTGTGATAGAACAAATGAAAATTTTGATTCAAAAACTTTCCCAAATCTTATAAAAATGAAACAATTTTTGAACAAAATGGTTTTCTAATATATAGGCGTCGGGATGATGATACAAACTTTGTTATAAAAAATGGAATCAAAATTGATAACCGTTTTGTTGTTCTTTAACAAGGTTTTGAATTGGCTGCTTCATTGCATTTATTTGTTATGATAAACAAATCTAGTTGTTGACTCTCTTTACTATTTCAATTAATGTTCTCCAGCACTCTTCTCCTTGTGTTTTACTCTAGGGTCTCACAGCACCTTGGAAATGACTTTTCCGTCAAATCACATCATGCTCCCACATTTAGATTCCTTTCTTGATCCAAATGGAGGTAAAAAAAAGTTTATCATTTCGAGAAAATATTAGAGCTTACAACTCTATGTTTTCATTTACTTTAATGGGAGCAAAAGTTGGTAATTCAATTAATGACGGATCAAGTCTTTACATTTTAAAAATTAGTGGTCAAGTTTATCATTTGATGGGGCCTCTTTTGCATGTTGATAATAAGTCACAAAATTTGTTCAATTATATGTTTATGATACATATAATGAAACACAAAATCGCCTGAGGGCTATTAATTGTGATAGAACAAATGAAAATTTTGATTCAAAAACTTTCCTAAGTCTTATATAAATGAAACAATTTTTGAACAAAATGGTTTTCCAATATATAGGCATCGGAATGATGATACAAACCTTGTTATAAAAAAATGGAATCAAAATTGATAACAGTTTTGTTGTTCTTTAACAAGGTTTGGAATTGGCTGCTTCATTGCTTTTATTCGATATGATATACAAATCTAGTTGTTGACTCTCTTTACTATTTCAATTAATGTTCTCCAGCACTCTTCTCCTTGTATTTTACTCTAGGTCTCACAGCACCTTGGAAATAACTTTTCCTTCAAATCACATCATGCTCCCATATTTTTATTACTTTTCCTTACATTACAAACCAAATTGTCGCGTTAACTAACACTGAAGCATTTCATGCTAACAATCATGAACTACTTTTGAGATATAATGCTCATATAAATGTTCAATCCTGTTGTCATTCTATACGCATAAAATATTTGTTTAAATATGTAAACAAAGGTTCAGATAGAGCACGGTTGGCTATCCAACAAGATCCAAATGATGAAATATTAACATATCTAAACTGTAGATAAATATTGCCTCACGAAGCTGTTTGGAGATTGTTTCAATATTCTATACACTATAGGGAATCTTATGTAGAGCAATTACCAGTGCATGAACAGAACATTATTTTCAGTGGTGATCACCCACTCCAATCAATTTTCAAACAAAACACTTCTGATATACAATGTTAACAAGTTGGTTTGAAGCTAAGCGCTCTCACTCGCTTATGCACAAATTCCTTCAAAATTCTTATATAATATCCGTAAAGAAATGTGGAAACCTAGAAAACAAAAAGGTTCAATAGGTAGAATAGTGTATATGCATCATGCATCTGGTGAATTGTATTATTTACGAATGCTTTTGAACTTGAAAAAATGTACATTAAACTTTGATGATCTCAAAACTGTTAATGGTATTTTACATCCTTCATATCATGTTATATGTCAATCATTGGGATTGTTAGGAGATGATAAAGAATGGATTGAGGCTTTGTCAAATGTTGTAAATGTAGCGTCATCTCTTCAATTGATGCAATTATTTGTTACAATAATTTTGTATTATGATGTGGTAAAAAAATTTGACATTTATCCATTATCTCTTCAATTGATGTAAATCTACCTATCATGTTTTTTAATATTTTGCAAAAAAAATTCACATTTATCCCTTTCAAATTTCTGACAAAAAATTAAAATTCAGGCATTTTTATAGAGATTAAATATGTTCTAATAAACAAAGTTTTTATAATTGCTTTTTAGATATGAAGTGAGGTGTTAACATCTTCCACTAACGATATATAAATCATCAACCACAATGGAACGATGTAATGGTATGTTTTCTTAACTCTCTTTTCTTGGTGTCTTGCGTTTAAATTCAATGTTAACTAACCCTTCTCTTCAGGGGAAGTGGCTACTACCAATATATATACAAACCATCTTCTTTTTACCTGCTCTGAATACATGCATAATTCCTTACTTACCCACTGATGAGTTAAGTTGGACATGTGTAAGAATATCTTTGATGGGAACATCTAGATTTATACTTTTGCATGTCGAACTCAAACCCCTCATTGAACAACCAGCCAATTAGCCGTATGTCTACAACATGTCAAAATAAGAAAGCTTCTGTATATAAATTGGTAGCAAACGATTTCTCTGAAGAGAAAAGATGGAAATGATGATTATTTCTCCAAATAATGGAGGCTGAAATAACTCAGCAAACTATATCTCTGTATTACACAAAGATACCAAACTAATATGATCCATCTTTTTACACCATTGCATTCAACCTGTTTAATTGAATTATATCCTTTACACCAAAATATGTAAACAATGATCTCAAATTTTGAAACCAAATATCTAATGACATTAATATGCTTCGAATTTGATTTAGTGATGCAATCTATTAACTTCTTTTGCAATTACTTTTATTTCAACATATTCCACTTTCTTTACAATCCTCCAATACTTTTCTTTGCATCACCAATCAGTCATAGGTCAATATATCCAATATGTCACTATATTGTCTCAATCACACTCTTCCACAGTATATCAGTTAGACATAACGATTTACACAGTTTTTAATCGTAGAACATCACACTCCAAAAAAATGTTGGCTCAAATATTATTTTGACATATATTCTCAGTTTTTTAACACATTTTCGATGGTGGTCCTCCTTTTGTTATAGTTGAAATCATCTCAATCATCCTCATTTTGTCGTAAGTCGCTCACAATTACTCAATCGTTGTAATCCATATCAAATATAATTATACTTTTTTAACATATTTTTCTAATCTTTGGGCACTGCTTGATTTGGTTTGTCAAATGGTGCATAAATTTTCATACCTTCTCTGTTAATATGTGTTAGACCCACCCCACTTTTGATGTTTTCGTATGCAATGCTGAAACATTTTGTGCTCAAAGTATATAACATTTGTCTTTTCTTTCAGATTTTTTTTTTTTTAAACAATTTTACCAAACATTTTTTCTTCTTCTATATTGCATATCTCTTTGGATACTAAGTGTAGAGTATACTTTTTTAATACTTTTATGTCTGCAGCCAAGTTATATGATCACCTACTCTGCTTTTATTTTCTTCAATAAAAACAAAATAATTCATTAATTTTAATTCATTTATTCTCATTTTGTCTACAAATCATTCTACATCTTTGATTCTAACTTCTTGGTTCTTCAAATATTTGTATATATGTTTGACAAAAAAAAATATTTGTATATATGTTCTATTCTACATTCTTTTATCATTTTCAAAAATATTCTAATTTAACGTTCTGGAACTACTGCTGGTAAGTAAGAAAGTGGGAAATTACCCGGCCCATTTAAACTTTTTGGGTCGATTTGAACGGATCAAGTTTATTTCATCTCTCTCGTCTCTATTCTCTGCAACGTTGGACTCGTAAGACTAATAAGGGCGACACTCTCAGCTTTGGATCTGAGACTCTGAAATTAAACGAGAAAGGAAAGAAGAAGGTGGAAGGTACAAGAAGAAAGAAGCACTGTGAGAAAGTGAGAAATGGAGCAGGTTCGGTCGGGCATGGAGGAGCACATGGATCAAATGGCAGATCTCGTCCAGAAGTTATCCGCAGAGTTACGTTCGGGTCTTGCACCTGCTGTAAACAATTTCTTGGGCTTTTTCCACGCTATCGACTGGACGGTACCTCTATTTTATCTCTCTCTCTCCCTCCCTCTCCCTCCCTCTCTCTGTGTTTGGTTTCCCAGAAAGTAAACAAATTTGAAAAGAAAATCTAATTTAATTTAATGGGTTATTGGCAGGAACCTTGGTTGATGGGTTTAATGGGCATGCATCTTGTGCTTCTGATAGTAGCCATCACCTCCAGGAGGAATCTCAACTTCCAAATGTTTCTGTTCCTTTTGGCATGTAAGTTTGTTTTATTATTATTATTTCTTACATATGATTTTATGTTTCGATTAGATTGATTATGTTTGTAGCTTCTGGTGTGGTATTAATTTTGAGTTTGTATATAATGTGTGAATTTTGGTATAATATGTAGGTTTATGTGTTGTTTGCGAGATGGTGTAATGTGTGATTGCGCCTTCAGTCAATCCGTGGAGGATTGTTCTTCCCTTACAGCAATAGAAATATATATGGCAGTTTTTTTTATGAAACAGATAATGGGTTATGGATAAAATGCTTTCATTTGGGTTAGATTCACGGCATGTCTTTAGTCCTCTTGTGAGTGAAGCGGCATTTTTACGCTTGTGACTAGAATAGATCATTGATGAAACATATAATGGGTTGTGCTAAAATACTTTCATTTGGTTAGATTCACGGCTTGTCCTTAGTTCACTTTGCATACTTTTTAGGATCAGAATAAGTTGATTCCAGAAGCAAAAAATCATGACTGAGAAAGGTAATTGGAGATGACCTCTGCAAGATCTGCGCAGCTCGTCTTGGTTCAGGCTGCTTTTCTATAAATAATTGATGATGGTAGCAGAGAAACCATCATGTTTATGGTCTTGGTTGAAAAGGTGGAAAATTTGCCCGTAAAGAAACCTGATGTTCTACTGAACAAGTAATTTGGGTGGTTTATACGGTTACACAAGTCCATAACTCATTGCATTTTCAGCACATATATTAGTCGCTTTTGTATGGTTTTAATGAAACTTGTGATATGGTAGCAGAACTCCTCTTTTATTTAATTGCATTTTCAGCGAAATAATTTTCGATTTATGTCCTGCTGGATGTAGCCCATAACATTGGATAAAATCAAATGATTATGATTGACTCCACTGACACAAGTTTTCACTATCTATTAGTGAACTTGTGCTTCAATAGTTCGATGTGAGACTTTCAAATTTAGGATATGGTTTCAGGATCTTGTTTGATGAGGGAACCATAAAACTGAGGAATAAACACGACCAATCTTTAATTTTTTTTTTTTCTAGTTGTTAGGCAAGATTCCATAGGAGCCTTGACCAAGCTTTATGTCAAACTGGGGAAGGAGTGCCAAAGGTTTGTTCACGAATTCCTTGGCCTCGACTGGACACAACTTTTCTCAGAAGGAGGTTACAGCAAAAATATTTCTGGCAATTATTTAATCACTTGTGTGCTCTTTTAATTGAAGCTTCTAAGATACATAGATTTTTTGTATTGCACGTGCTGTGTGATTTCTCCAGAATATGTATGAATCTCTTCCGTTACGAGTTCTGGTTATTTAGGAAATCCATTGAAACATTTGATTTAATTCTTGGAACTGGCACTGCAAACAATAGCATTTTGCTAGCCATTTTCTCTTTAGGGCTTTGGAAGAATTATTTTATTCTTCATCAGAGGATTGATGTTCTAGTGAAATTATGCATTACGACTAAGATTTCATGTTCCTCATACCTTTTGTAGAAGCTTGTCAATGGAGAATTGTAGTAATTTCAAGTTTTCGAGATTGGTTGGAAACTTTGCCAATTCAGTCACCAACCAGTACTTATCACAAGGGGTTATAAATTTTATTATTTTAAGTGCATAGAATTATGACATCAGCGTTAAGTACTGATGTTCTTTTGTGCTGCTGTGAGTATGAAGGCGACGAAGAAATAATTTTCATGTCTTTTGCTTTTTAGATACTTATATATGTTCCTCAGCATGTCAACTTACACAAGTAATATGTTCCTGTTGCCTATCTAGATACTTATATGTGGAAATTGTTTTGCAGTGGCAGGAGTATATCTTGCAGAGAGGCTCAATAGTTTCCTGCGTGCGAACTGGAAGAGCTTTGCCGGTCAGGATTATTTTGATGAGGGTGGAGTTTTTCTCTCAACGCTCTGGTCTGGGCCTCTTCTCGTCATTGCAATCATAATTTTGGTTAGTATGTGCGATTGATATTCATCTGTTATTCTATCTTGTCTGATTCTGTATTTTCAATTCTTTGTTTTAACTTGAATCTAATTTCTTTCGCAGGTAAACACACTTTTTTCCTTGTGTCGCCTGATTGTTAAGTGGAAAAGAGCTGAGCTAAGACATCGTGCAAGGCTTTCTCAAAGTAAGCAGGATTGAGCTCCTCTTTTGCTGGATCAATATGGGGTTTGCCTTCCTTGGCTTTTTATTTCAGAACTTCTTGTATCTAGGTGATGCTGTAGTTACAAGTTAGTCGTGAGTTGGGATAAATTTTCACCGTACGAGTCATGAAGTATGTTAAGGACCAACTAAGCAATGTGCTTAAGATTCCCATGTCATAATCCTTTTTTCTGTAACATCAAATTTTGACCTATCATTTTGTACGATAACTGATCTCAATCCGTGTATGATAAGTTTTGGCTGTTAATTTCTTGTGGATGGGATCCTGTACTAAGATAACAGCAATTTCTTTAGTTGTCTCCGGTGGCAGAAATGACCACAGCTGTTTAATTGCAGCTCGGATTGAGTCCCGTCTTCGATATTTTCCGAGTGAAATATTTGTTTTGGTCAGTTTTAATCAATAACGAAACTATTGGCCTTCTGTCGGAAGTCTGCTAACAGTCAAAAGCTTCAGGATTATAACTGCAAAGAAAATGGGGCCGTTTTCTGGGGAAGACGCTAAACTTGAAACTGCGAATTAGTACCTTCTTGTTAAGGGCATGCACCTCTGTGCACTCGAAGTCCTGAGTTCGAATTTCCCCCTCTCAATATACGCTTGTATCAAGTACTCATGCCCCTTGTATTTCAAATTTTGTGAGAAGTTTTCTTGTGTTGTAGCAACAACGGAAGCAAAATTGTCATCCACTAAACAACAAGCTCGCTCTCGTTTGCTGAACTTGCGCCTCTTGCACTTGTAACAACATTCTCCAACATCAAAATCCAAAGCAGATTACTTATATCGCCCGTCCTCCACTCTCTTTTTGTGATTATCTTTGAAGTTTACTGAAACAATCCCTATTCAAGCTCAATCAGAATAGTACCAACAAGACAGAGCCAAAACGCAACCAAACTAGTTACTTTATTAGGTTCGATTTTCGATTTTGAGGGTGAAGTGTACTGAACCAAACCGTGCTCACCCTTCTCCATAGAGCATCTACACCAGTTGGTGAAAGGCAAGGGCAAAGACAACAATGTTGCCCTCTAACCCAAAAAATCCTCTCCAGCAATCCAATAAACCAAAGGTAAGTGGTGGGCCGGAAACTTTCAGCCCAAATGTCCAGCCTTCTCAAACTCGGCCTACTGTCTTCGGATAAGGCGACATCAATTTTGAACTAAATTTTTAATAAAAACAAACTTTGATTTATTGAATTACTGTGTATCCCTTTGTATTTTTTTGAAGCTTTTAATAAAACAAACTTTTTTATTTATTTATCGAACATTTCTTTTCTTAAATATCCTTACAATATTGAATCAAGTTTCAAATTCCAAAAATTATTAGTCGTGAATTAACTCAGCGGCAATAGCCGTTATATAATTGAAAAAAAATCACAACGGTCGCCTTTTTGAATTAAAACCCCACCATAACCTCCCAAATATTTTCCCCATGAATTACAACTATTCGTCATCCGTCTCTCTCTCTCTAAAAACCAGTTGCCCTACGCAGAATCCAAATTCTTCAACAAAGAACACGGTCATGGCGAACGAGAAAGTGAATAGGAAGCTGAACGGAGAAGGAAAGGAAGAAGAGGAGGAGCCGAAAATCCCAGTCTTCACAGTCCTCAAGAACGGAGCCATTCTCAAGAACATCTTCATCGTCAACAAATCCCCGCCGCCGCCGCACTCCAAACCCATCTCCGCCGTCCTCCGGAAAACCCATGAAGAAATCTTGATCGTCGGCCGACACCCGGACTGCAACATCGTCTTGACTCACCCCAGCATCAGCAGATTCCACCTCCAAATCCTCTCCGACCCTTTTTCTCAAAAGCTCTCTCTCACCGATTTGTCATCAGGTAAGAAATTGGGGTTTTCTTTTGGCATTTCAATTAAGTTTTCTTTGCATAAAATAAGAAAACCCCAGAAATTTATAGGACTTGTTGGGTTAATTGGGGTTTTTGTTGCAGTACATGGGACTTGGGTTTCGGACAAGAAGATCGAGCCGGGAGTTCGAGTGGAGCTGAGCGAAGGGGACACGCTCAGGCTTGGTGGTTCCAGCAGGGTCTACAGCTTGCATTGGATTCCTATGAGGCAGGCCTATGATTTCGAAACACCTTTCGTGCCATTCATAGAGCTCAACGATGATGAAAATGCAGAGCAAGTATTGGATCAGGTAAGCAAATATGTGGTTTTGTTTAATTTAGACATGAATTTGAAGAATCTCAAAAAGATTGCTTGTTGGATTGTTCCATGAAACCAAGATTGTTTTTTGAATGGTTATTTATTCTGTTGTTCGTTCAATCTGTTTCGTATTTCTTTATTCGAATTGAATTGAAATGAATAGGGTCCGAAAGTTGCCAATGAACTTTATACAAATTTTCGTTTGCGTTTTCTATTTGGGTTTGTGCAGAGCGAGAATTCTTTGCCAGTTGAGAACCAAGAAACTGAATCTCCAGATTCAAATTCCGTGGGTGTAGAAGGGTTGTTCTCCGATGAAATTATGGGAGTCATTGGGAAGATGGAGGTCCCATCAGCACCTCCACTGCCGGAAAATGCCGTTTACTCAATTTTTGATCAAGGTGAAGAAGGGGGCGAGTACTTATCAAAAGGTAGTGGTGAAGAGAATGAAGTCTCAAGTTTCTGGGCATTTGGAACAGAATCGGTGAACCTGTTTTCGAATATGGAAGAATCTAATCCTAATCGAATTGAAAACCAGCGCCTACAACCTCACTGCGTCACAGAAGAGGTTTCTGAAAGAGAGAACCCAGAGAGTTCCTTTTTTACGGCAGAGGAAGGGGAAGCTTGTCCTGCTGTGCAAGTGTCTGAGGAAAGTGAGAAGCAAAGCCAATGGGGAAAACACCATGGAAAGACTATTTTTTTTAGTTCATCTCTTCTGACTGGGGAAATCTTCGAGGAGACCAAAAATCAGCTAGTTGAGAAAGAAAACCTGACCCCGGAATCAAAACCAAACTTGCCGGCCAACCCGAATGCTGAACATTCTTCTGGTGAAAAGGAAGAGGCTGATCCTGCTGCGCAAGTACCTGAGAAGAACCAAAGCCCTTTGAGAAAAGATCAGGGACAGTTTGATATTTTTTGTCTTTGTTCTGGACCTCTGGTGATGGAGAACTCAACCTTGCCGACTGGAGAATTCCTTGGGGAGGACAAAGATGAACAAGTTCCAGAAGAAAGCCTGACCCCAGAACCAAAATCAAACTTGCTGATTAGCCAAAAGTTTGAACATTATGCTGCTGCTTCTGTACCTGAGAAAATTGAGAACCAACGCCCATCGAAAAAAGATAATGGACAGACTGATATTTCATGTCTTTTGTCTGGACCCCTTGTGATGGAGAACTTATCGTTGCCAATCGGAGAAGTCCTCGGGGAGACCAAAGATCAGAAAGTTGTAGAAGAAAGCCCGACCCTAGAACCAAAATCCAACTTGCCTGTTAACCTGAACTTTGAGCATTCTGATGAAAAAGAATGTCTAGTGGACATGAATTGTGGAGAATCGGAAAACAATAGCGTGGCACCAGAAGATCATGTAAAGAGGGATACAAGCTTTTCTTCTTCACCTCTTGTGACAGAATCTGGAAACTCATCTATGTCAGAGTTAATATATGACAAAGAGGGGCAGACCCCACAATCTCTCTTTACTGCAGGAGGACAGCCTGAACTCTGTGAAAGCCCTCCACTGAGATCCGAGAATAACTCAAGTACGATGATGGGAAGCATTTGGGCAAGAAGAGGTAAACCTGCTAGTGCTGTAAAGCTTCAAACAGATAAGAGCAGAGGAAAACCTCAGGCTGCGTATGATGATGATATTGGACAGGAGGAGGAGGAGATCTTTACTCCAGACAAGGAAAATTTCACCCCAAATACTCTTCGACTGAGGTCTTTGAAAAAGAAGGGTAAGATAGAAGTTAAGCATTCCAAATCAAGCACATCATCCTCGTCAAAACTAACTCTAGTCTCCAATATCCATCAACAAGAACTGATTGAATCCCCAGGAAAAGAGAACCAGATAATGAAGAAACTCCAAGAAACAAAATTACCTGGAAGTACTTCTGGAAATCAAGCTAGGGTGGAGAAAAAGTTGACAGTAACAAAAGTAGGAAGAGAAAGGATTCCTTTTCAATCAATAAAAAGTTCTCGAGGCAAGAACATATCAGAAGACTCGGTCCCTAACACAGCGACAAGAAGCAGTAGATCTTTCAGTTGTACTCAAAATAAGGAGGTTGACAATGCATGCTCTGTAAGTTGATCAACACTTGGTTAAATGTTCCAAAAATTTATTCCCACAGCTCTTACTTTCGATCATGAATTTATTTCTATGGTGCTAACTAGCTTTATTGAGGATAGACATGTAACTCAAAGTTAATTTTCAGAATAAATCTGTTGGAGAAGGAAAGAGGAGCTGGACTATGGTTGCGGACGGTACTACTCTTCTCGACAAGGAATCAAGGAAGTCACTGCAGTTTCTACAGGGTCTTAAGGGGACTCGGTTAATCATTCCAAGAATGGGTAATGAAATTTGAATTACGTTGCATCAGTTTTCTTGCCTGGTCATATTATTTGCTAGGTAAAGTTGTTCCTGATGATTGTGATTGCACTCGTTTATTTTAAACAGTCATACGGGAGCTGGATTGCTTGAAGCAACGTGGCAGCCTTTTCCGAAAGAAAACAGAGGCGGAATTGGTGCTGGAATGGATCAAAGACTGTATGATTAAAACAAATTGGTGGATCCATGTCCAGAGCTCAATGGAAGACGGAAGACTGATTGCTCCGACCCCTCCTGCTTCGCCGCAGTCTCTATTTAGCGAGAAGAGTTGGGGCTTTCCTTCTAGGACAACGGGCTCATTGACTTTTTCGAGGTGTGGGAGCATGATGGACCTTGTATCACCGTCCCCAGAAGACCATATCCTAGATTGTGCTCTTTCATATAGAAGGATGAAGAGGAACGATGGACAACTTGTCCTTCTCAGTAACGATGTGACCCTGAAGATCAAAGCCATGGAAGAGGTGATGATACTACAACTAGCACTCTAACCATTTTCTCCTTCCACACTCGACGCACCCTTGACGCATAATGCAGGCGTTTTAAGAATGATTTTGGTTGTGTTTTCAGGGTTTGCTCTGTGAGACAGCTGAAGAATTTCGCGAGGGTCTGGTGAACCCACTTTCCGAGAGGTTTATGTGGCCCGACAGTTCTCCCTGTGGGCGTACATGGTCTTACTTAGGAAATGTAGCTTTTAGAGAAAAGTACAACAGCTGCGGCCCTCTGAAGAAGTCGTCGAAAGGAGAAGGTGCAAAGGGTTTGAAGCTCATTCTGCACCACAATGCTCATTACGGGCAGATCCGTTAGATGAACCAAAAACAATTTTCATTTACGGTTTCAAATTGTAATGGCGTCGTTACGTTGAGCAAAATGATGATCAAGTTGTTGACTTGTTTGTGCTTTATCAAGCACTTCAAACTTCTTTGTTTCAACTGATTTGATCAAGAACTTGAGGAAATATATGCCTAACATATTTGGCAAACCGATCCTATGGGTGTACTAACAAAGTTCGTTGGAGTGCTCAATCTGTGTAGGGGGTAGGGTGGGTGTCTAAAGATTAGGGTTAGGTATGACATCTTTTGCGACTTAGGAAAAGTTGGTGAAATTGTTGTTACTCTCACTCGGACAGCGACAGAGATCCCAAATTACTCTGCAATGTGAGGATGCGGAGTGTTGTCCCACGTCGGAAATTAAGGGTAAAGCTCTGATCATTTGTTTACAAAGATGTAAGTGATTTGATCGAGTGGTTTTCTGCAGGTGTGCGAAGTTGAAGACCCTTTTCAAGGGCTTGCTTATTTTGGTTCCGTTCTTACTCGCCAACTTTATAAGAGTCCGTTTCTGCTGACACCCCCCTTACCACGGTGTAGATTTACTACCCTATTAGAATCGTGACACGTGTTTGAAGGTTTAACTATGGTAAGAATC
Source organism: Cotoneaster glaucophyllus (assembly GCA_036320875.1). Taxonomy (NCBI): domain Eukaryota; kingdom Viridiplantae; phylum Streptophyta; class Magnoliopsida; order Rosales; family Rosaceae; genus Cotoneaster; species Cotoneaster glaucophyllus. The sequence continues at coordinate 31,264,116 of CM070059.1, read as the reverse complement.
TACAGCAGCAAATAGAAAGAAACAAAAACACCATCTCTGAAATAATTCCAAATATGAAATGCAGAATCAGACCGATGAACACGAAAGTTAACGGAAATAATGATGCAGAATTGGCAGACTACAAATTAAGCATCGCCAGAGCCTACTACAACTTCTATTAAGCTACAAACTAGTAAACACCATCATTTATTCAAGCTTAAGAAAACACATAATATATGGGATCACCTAAAACTTACAAATGTGAAGGAAAATCATACGCTGGCAGCGAGCAATCATTAGTGTCGTTGAAGATTGTTGAAATTCGACTCCCCTCCAGTTTTGTCGGTGTAATTACAGGACACTGGCATAAGAAAAGAGAATGAACTCTCTGAATCCTCAAACGAGGGTCGAGGCAACTCATTAAACCCATCAAAGTTACAGGTTTCAAAATTCAATGGAGAGAAGTAACTAGTAGGATCATCGATACTTTCTTTCACATCCATGAGATTTTGAGCTGCACCACCTCCGCCAGGAGCAGTGGAGCCAAAACTGAAGTTTATGCTTCCAACTCTGTTTGACGCTTCACTGCCTTCCCCGTGGTCTGTTGGCCCCAGAGTTCCCTTTGGTTCATCGGGGGGTATGGCAGGAGTGTGGCCTTGAAAAAGGGCAATATGCCCAAAAAGCTTGTCTTTCCTTGAGAAGGTAGTGCCACAAGAACAAAGCCACTTGTCCTTACCACAATGCTTCTCATGAGTTTTCAGATCTGCAATAACAGAGAACTTCTTGCTGTTGCATCTGCTGCAAGTGTAACTTTTGTCACAGTGGGTTCTCTTGTAGTGATTCTTGACACATAAAATAGTCTTCAAGGGCTGAAACTTTTTGTGATCCTTGTTCCGCTTGCAGCCAGCATAAGGGCATGAATACCTTTTGATAAGTGTTGGTTCGGAGCTGGATTCCTTGTTGGGCTTTGCAAGTGCTGCTGGGGTTTTGTACTCGTCTCCATGACCTCTCATGTGCATCCTTAAATTTGCATCTCGCTTGAATCCCTTTCCGCAAATTGCACAGAAGTGAGTGTGAGGAGCCAGGATTTCTTCTTTCTCTAACTGTAAAATTTCATAGCTACCGGGCGGAAGGTTCTCACCTTCATCAGCATCTTCTTCATCTTTTGTTTCAGGTTCTTCCATGTGCTCAGTCCCATAAATACTCTGGTTGGCCTGATCAGCTAATTTGCTTCCACTATTAACTTGCAACTTAACACCCGCATCATTTCCTGCTGCAGAAGGAATGAATGACCCACCAAGCTGCCCAAACTGTCCTGTAGAAGGAATCGTGGTGGAAAGTGTATGCTTCACAGATGGTAGAAGACCACCTGCTGTAGAGATCAACTGAGCAATTATTGAAGTAAGATCGGCAGTTATGAGCTGCTGTTGCTGAGCCACAAGTTCATCTGGTCGTCCCAGAACTTGACCTCTCCGGCCAACAATCACATGCACTAAATCCTGAAGCTGATGGATCTTTTGTTCCAGAAAAGAGAGATTGTTCAACGTCGTTCTTGGATCCCAGTCTTGGATTTTATTAGGCTGCTGCGCCTCATGCATCCTACCATCTTCTCGATCTGGTATTTTTGTATCGTTATTGGAGTTGCAAGTATGTGACGTTTGCGAATCAGAAGGCTGGTGGAATTTCTGGAAGGACGGTTCCATCCCCATTTCATAATCTAAAACAGAGGGACTTTCCCACTTGTGTTGATGCTGCCGTGATTTGAAACTTGTAAAAGGTTGATGATCTGAGGAAATCGTATTTGTCACATCATTCCCAGTGGAAGGATTCTCCCAAGTGTCCCATTGCCTTTCTTTAGGATCCATTTCTCAACTTATATCCTCACCTGATGTATCAAAATCCAACGCCAATCCAGCTTTAATATACGAGACAAGAGAATCATCATTGTAAATCAAAGAAATTGCAAACTGAAATGAATCATCCAATTAAGATATAGCAGCATCACAGCCACGCAGCCGAAAATCTGAAAAAAAAAATGGCTACCCATTTTCCCCTCTGATGCTATTTTTAAGAAAACTATCATCTTCCTCAACAGATTTATTGATGAAATAATTGAAAAATAAAATAACTTTCACCATTAACAGTCAATATCCTCATAGGGTAACAATTCTCAGAATTAATCCCCACCTCCCATCCAGAATTCAACTTAGTTTGCCAAAATCAATTTATATTAAATGATTAGGATTTAGGAGCTGTATGTGCATATGCAGCCCCAACTTTAACGACACACTTATTGATAATTAGCAATTAAAGGCCAATTCAAGATCCCAAAATCTCCATTCACGATAGAATTATTTTCACTAAACCTAATTAAGAAACCCAAAATCCTATCAAATACGATTCATAATTCCCAAAAGCAGCTGAATCCATTTCAGTTAAACAAAGCAGATCAAATAAGATTCAACCACAAACAAAAAGTAAAATTAAAAATTAACCAGAAACTGGGAGAGAAAATGGAGGAAAACACAGATAAAACTCAATCTTTGGATAAATTAAAAAATTTATATATGTGTGTGTGTGTGTGTGTGTGTGTGTGGGTGTGTGAGAACCCTAAAAAAGAGAGGTAAGAAAAATCACCAGATTGAAGAGTGGTTGTGCTTATATGCTCTTTTGTCTCCTCTCCTCCTTCTCCGCTCGGTTGGCTCTTAAATTACAAACTTGTTAGAGAGAGAGAGAGAGAGAGAGAGAGAGAGAGAGAGCAAAATGGAAGTTGAGCTCAGCTGCATCTGTAGATCAGCAATCTCTGCTACAGTTCACAATTTACAGTCTAACACGGTGGGGCCCGGATCCATTTGTCAACCCCATCAATCAGACCGTCCATTTCTGGAACAAAATTTCATTAATGATTAGGGTAGTGGGACCCGCTCATCATTTTCTTAGACATTTAATTTTTCACCGTTCATTCTTAGACATTTAATTTTCTTGATTAGTTTTGTATTTCTCACGGAAGGAAGCGAAGTCTTATTGGAGATGTGGGGCCGCCCAGAACTTGGAACGACTCTTTTACAATAAATAAAACTAAATCGTAATTTTAAGTGACAGAAAATTAATTATTCAAGTTAGACAAGGAAGATAAAGAGAAATTGCCCAAATGTAAAAAGTTATAGTTTAGTTAACAACGACAAGTTGCTCAAGGAAAGTACGAACATCAGCTTTCTAAAGAAAAGAAGAAGAAGGTCGGGACGACTCTTTCGTAATAAATAAAACTAAATCGTAATTTTAAGTGCCAGAAAATTAATTATTCAAGTTAGACAAGGAAGATAAAAGAGAAATTGCCCAAATGTAAAAAGTTATGGTTTGGTTAACCACGACAAGTTGCTTAGGGAAAGTATGAATAGCAGCTTTCCGAAGAAAAAAAAAAAAAAAGGTCTTACATTCGACACTTACAAGTTATGAATCTGATTGATTGTGATCACGAGTAAGGTGAAATTCTCAACTAGCTTCCTCTGGACCCGGAAGGAATGGATAACTGTGATTCGTGATTAGTTGTCCCCTTTTTATTAAAAAGAGAGAGTTATGGTTTATTTAGTGTTTTGAGGCATTGAGCACCTAAAATGAGAGATGCAAAATATTTTGAAATGGTATTGGGACCGAAAATTTCTCTAGTGACGGAATGTAAATTATCTATCTTTACAACTTAGAAGAAGATAAAAACAAAAATGTATATTTACATTTTCTTTACGTTTTTAGAAAGTGGTCCGTTAGATTCCAAATCTACATCTCTCTCCATACAACTCATATTTACATTTTCTAAAAATATAAGAAGTAAAATATGAGAGTATTACATATCAAATTTGCATATCTAATGTTAAAAGATGGGTCCTCCAATCGCCATGGGACATGAGCCATGGATGGTTCATGAATCATGCCACACTCGTTGACTAGGACGTGCATTGGCTGTCCAGATGCCTCTTTCTCCACACTACCTCTTCTTCTTGCTTTATTTGTGTCTTGTTTTTAATCAGAGATTTCTTACAACCCAAGCATCTAGGCTAAAGTTGATAACAACGAATTTGGATCCTCGCCGGATCCCCTCCATGGGGATCCTAGGGATCAATGCACATGGACCGTTGATCAAAAATCGTGCGATCCCAATTAAATGTTTTTTATATTTTTAAAAGTAAAATAACCTCGTTTTGCGTGAAAAATATAAAAAAAGAAAAAACTGTGGCCGCACGATTTTCGATCAACGGTCCAGATTCGTTGATCCCTAGGATCCCCATGGAGGGGATCCGGCGAGGATCTTCGTCCGATAACAACAATACACTGAAATACTTAATGGTATTTAACACATATTTTATTATTTTAAAGAGAAATAGATATGTTGTTTTATTTATTTTATTTTTTTGAGTTTTAAGAAACAAAGAACGCGTGATATATTTTTATGGGGTTAAATTAGAAACTGAGTATTCACTAGTGAATATTTACGTATATCTAGTTAATAAGTAACCTACATGAGTAGTGTAGAGTCACTAAATATATTATTTTCAAATAACTCATTTGCAGTAGTTATATACAAATTCATGTAGTTATATACAAATTCTCACAAATTCGTGCATTGCATCTGGCAGACTCAAATCTCTTTATCTAATTTTTGTTGATATTGCGACATTGGAGAAGAGAGATTTAAACTAAGTGACACAATGTCTCAGATATAACAAGACATCAAACTTGTTATTTATATGCGTCCCAACTTGATACTTTTACTTACAAATAAAGAAAAATACTACTGCAGTATAAGTGACTTTATATCTATAATTTATAGTGCATATTTAGCAAATGTAGCCTACAAACTGCAAAGTAGTAGCTTGCGGCCCAATCTTCACACAAAAGGCATTGTCCGGATACCTAAATAACTTTTTAACAAGAAGTATCAAAGGAATAAGAAAGTTTCTGAAGGAAAAACAATGGACCACATTCATTGATTTATGGTAATAGTTGACATAACACACCCATATAGACACAGGTAAGAAGAAATTTGACATAAAAAACATTCAAATGCACCCATATAGACACAGGTAAGAAGAAATTTGACATAAAAAACATTCAAATGCACCCGCCGGGCGGAATTGGTACACTTGCATATGTAGCTGAGATTTGCAGTTCCAAAACTTAGAGTCAAATAAACACACAAGCTCTTTCAGCACACTCATGCACTATAACAATCTGACCACATTGCAATCTACCGCTGCGAAGTTTCTCTTAGCCACTGTAAAACAAAACCTGAGATCCCAGAAACAGGAGGAGAAAGGCATATGAGAAGCAACAAAAATGGGAGAGGGAGAGCAGAAGAGAGAATACAGGTAGTGATAACTTACAGGACATTCCGCAATCAGAAGCACAAAGGTATATCAGTCTGCACGTTGTTGTTCTTCGATTTCAGGATTTCTATATGGTAGCACATCCTTGTACATTAAATTTTGCTAAGCTCTCGGGTTAAAAGGATATAGTAGTTCTTCGTACCACCCACTGTACAAATTTTAATGGGAAATAGGTCATGGGGAAAAAATTATTTACATGATTATTGTTTATGTGCTAATCCTAGAACAATGGCCTATAAAAGTGAATTAATTATTTATAAAAGCTTTCAAATGATATCAGTAATCTTAAGCTCAATTGATTAAGATTTCAGAAGATATACTTTGGAGATGAAAATTTTAAGGCCCATTTAATAACCATTTCACGTCTAGTCTTTTATGTTTAATTTTTGGTAAGATATAGGAGGAGAAGAGATGAAATGAGGTGGACAGATGGTGAGAAAGATGTAGAAGAAATGTATATGGAATGGTACACAAAAGGAACCTAAAACCGAAAACGAAATACAAAATTAAGTTGTTTTCACCCTCCTCCCAACCTTTCCGAATGGTGAACCAAATAAAAGACATCAGCTCTTATATTTCCTAAATCTCTCTCTACACAAATCCTAACATCTCACACAACTGGAATGACCCATACTCATTAGATAGAGGGATTTGTAATGACTAGATGTAATGCACTTCGAGGGGTTTGTAAATGACTGCTTGAAAGAAGTCATTTGAGAATCCTTTGTTTAGTGGTATGTAGAAAATATTCATGAGCTCTATCAAGAAGACGCATGACGAATATAAGCTTATGTATATAGATTACGTAGAGACATAATGAATTAAACAATCTGAGAGCCAGGTGAATTATAAAAATGAACAAGGTTGCATCATGGTAATGTGTATATATACGTGACAAATTCAATATCTTGATGTAAAGAAATGAATTATACTGAATAAGAACGTGTGTTAGACAAAGACACTGTAAATGCGTTGCTTTTATATTGTGTATCCATCTTACTCATACATTAATCCATTTTTTTTCTGTAGATGATATTTTGTTCATGCATTATAGTATTTCAAAATTTCAGAAATGTCATAGTTATGTAACGGACATGTAGAATGAAATTTATAAAATTTGAGAAATTTGAGAAATGTACAGGCAAGAGAAATCTGTAAATTAAAGACCTCATCCTCAAAAAGCACCGCCCCACCTCCCCAAAACCCCAATGGGAAACAAGGAACAGATCATGAACTTGTTTCTGTCATATGGAAAGTTCAAAGTAATTACCTATCAGCTTAGCCATTTGAAACGGATGCTCTTTGATGACGGAAATCCCGGGTTTCTTCCAAGACCTTATAGAAGTTAGACAGAGTTGCAGAATCGTTGCTTGTATCTCTGGTAAGCAACCACTCTTCTCTAAGCTGAACATCGACATCCCTGCAGAAAAGTGTGACTCAGGAATATCAAGAACAATGGATTACAATAGAGCAAGGTAATAAGATAACTCTGAATAACAGCATTATCCCTGGAATTTAATGATAAAAGAAAATTAACACCGCAAGCTTAGTAACTACCTCCTAAGGGAAAGAATCTCGTAGTTCCTCCTTAGGTAATCAGCATGTTTTGTTAGAGCATCTTGAGCATACTGTCTGCCCACAGTTCTGACTGCAGCTGTGTTTAGTAGGTTTTCCAATGAACCATGCTTTTTCAAGAGCTTTAGGGCAGTCTTCTGACCAAATCCAGGAGCTAGATGTTGGATTCCAGGAACACCATCAGCGTGATCACCCACAATGCACCCTAGACATTAAGTTAGCAGAATTACAAAACATGTTATGGAAGTGAATACATATTACATTAAGAGGGGCTTGATTTATCAGACAGGAATGCGGCCTAGAAAAACCACTCTGGGAGCTTACAACAGTAAACGAACACAAATTAAGAAGAAATAGTCACGGTCTCCCCTTATGTGTGTGTTTGAATGTGATCAAATGTTTTACAAAACATTGCAGTATAGTTGCTGTGCAAATTTACATCCGTAAATAATTATTTGAATATGTCAGTGTTCACTCTACAACATCCTAGCGAATTTAATGAGTATTTTTAATTAAGCCATAAAAACCCTAGACTATATGAATAAATAAGTCTTATATAAAAGTGAACATTCACAGATATAGCATCTATGCAGAAAACTGTCCAGGATAAGATACATCAACATCATAACTGGCTCTGGAAACAAAACTGGAAAACATTTACCATTTATGAAACCACCACATTACAATTATACTTACTAAGGCTCAAATCACAGCATGGATCACAGTTATACTGAGCTATGTAGTGCTTAAGAGTGTAAAACGACCAGCGTTCTAACTCATCCAGGGGCACAACAAGCTGGACATCTTCCGAAAGCAATTGCTTAAAATCTTTATCAGGAGAGGCAATCACCACCCGATATCCTGTTTGAAGAACTTGCCCCACAAGTGTAGCTATAACATCATCAGCTTCATGACCTTCTACTTTTATGACCTGCACCACTTTATGTTCAAAATAACGAAAAGCAGAAAACCAAAATATTTGAATTTTATCAGCTACAGGCCTTTTTGAGAGATTTCATGTTTTAAGCTTTAATTCCACTAGCTTCAGGCATGGCTTAAAGAATCCAATATGATATGAAGTATCCAGACCAACAAAAAATTATATATCAAATGACTCAACAGTTAAAAGGATACAATTTTTTAAAATAGAGAGCAAACTGGTTATTGAATTTTTATTTCAAACAACTAGAATAAAGAAGGTAAGACTTATGGCTCCTGTATAAAAAGGCAGCCTGTTGTATCCCGTCTTAATGAACAGCTTTCTTAACCAACTTGATGTGAAGGTGCAAGACTTTATGAGTAAAGAAGCGAGAATTAGGCATGTGTGCTACGCTGACGATATAGTTCCTTGCCCGTTCATAGATACAAGTATATCATGTTTATATAGGAAGTCATTTGAATCAGTTTCAAATGAGTTCACGGATTATTCTCTTTCTTATAAAGTGATGGTTGTGTTAGCAGCAGCAGTAAAATGAATTTGGTCCAGCTTTAGTTACTTGTTAGGTAGTCCTACTTGAGAGGTCTTAGCCAGTTTTGCTGGTTGATGGATTTCTTATCCACTTGTAATTCCTTCTATTGATTCAATAAAATTCTATCGTTTCTTCTCAAAAAAAAAGAGAGAGTTTACTTATAGTTATACGTCATGTTTGGTGCGCAGGATATAATTGACAAATGTGAAAGAATTACATTAGACTGGAATCGGTTAGAACCTGTATCTTGTATTACATGTAGTATCAGATATGAGCTCCAAATAGGAATGGGTACAACAAAAGATAAAATCATTACTGAGACTTCATTAAAAATATTATAAAGGAAAGAATGGTTGTTGCAAGAATATAAAAAGTTGGTAGTGGTGGTAAGTGGTGGCAAGTGGCAACTGAATCAACAATGATCATATAACCATAGTGGTGATAGTGGGCAAAACAGCATCAGTGTAGGTGGTGGGGTGTTAATTCCTTGGTCGTGCTAATGCCTTGGCAGGTAGTAATAAAGGGGGAATAAAGTAGTGTGTCAACAATGAAAATGACGATAACAACAGTTGGTCGCATTGGCAGTGATAGTGCTAGTGATAATATAGTTCAATTGTGGTAATCCTAGATACAGTAATCCCACCCTCCGATGGAATTTTTTATCCTCTATGTGGTGGACTTCAAAGTACACAGAATTTCCATAACCTTTTTCAATTGCAGAACCAACCACTAGATATGCATACAAGTTTTCTATCTGTAAATGCAGTCTTTATATACTGGAAAAGCTTTACAAGAACTTTGTGCATTCTTTTTCCTGTTAAATTTAGAAATTATTGAAAAATTATTGAAGCACAGCAGGTTTGATGAATCTTTAAAAGTTATAAATCTTATTCGGTATTCCAGGTCGAGTTTGCAATTCATTTCGCATGGAAGACTTGTTAGTAGCCTTTAACGAAGTGGAGCCTTCTATGGTCAATTAACAGACCAGTTGTTGAGATGGCTCTTTGATTAGTCTCGTAAGATCCATCTCTTTCTTTACTCTGTTAGAATTTTTTTGTCGCTTCATAATAAACATCATGTTAATGTTTGTGTACTCGGTAGTTGGCCCTCAGTGTTTACTTATTAAAAACTTAGCTTTGATTAATGCTTCCAGCTCTATAATCAGATCCACATTTGCTCTAAAGATAATATTACAACCTAATGTAATGATACGAAAATAGAGGTTCACTCACAGGCACATTGCATTTTCTAAGAACATTGGTGATGACTCCATGTGACCTTCCAACATGCCCCTTTGAAAACTGTCTCGTGAATTTCCACCTGTGTGCTTTATAAGATGGTAATAACTGTCTGCGGTGCTCACTTCCTCCTTCGCCATCAACAACCTGCAAGTGCAGAATTTAGAAAAAAAAATACATATAGTTACTATTACCAAGATTAACCATCACGATACAGCATTAGTTAATGGTAATTTTAATGTTCAAGTTCCGGGAATCTCAACCCTCTACCCTCTACAGCTGAAAATCATGACAGAATAAGATTATCTTTGCAGGGAGACTACTCGGACCAATGATTTATCACTATTCCCTTCATGAAAATACGTGACTTGTGCATCGCGGAGAATATGTTTCTGCTTGGGTTTATCATTTTTAAGCCTCTACAGGGTCAAACAACGGCACGGCCACTAACTACCCTAGAAATAAGAGGGAAGTATTATTCTCCATAAGTGGTGTATAACCCGAATAAGCTAATACAACTCTCTAAATATGTGACGAATTATAACCAGCCCCTGGGTGCCTAGAAATAAATAAAAATAATGGCTTATAGTGAAATCATAAACTGCTTCATAACCCTTTAATAGGGCAATCAAAATTCCCTATAAGCATCATAAAAAATGGTCAGGCCTGGAGCTATATGGTATCTTCCTGTGAAATATATTTTGCCAAGCTAGCTACTTATCTTTTCTTAACCAAATTTTGATATGCTTTATAGTGATGTAAGCAATATGAAGTGCAGTATCATAATATATGGTCCAAACAGCAGAAATGTAAGTTTTTGGAGGTTGTGAACGTCGAATAAAACGATTTTAGTTTAAAAAATGAAAAAGAGAGTGGCGAAAAAACTCGTGAAGCATTTCATCGAACACATGGTGCGCAAGTGGTAAAGAGGACTTACAGCAATAACAGGGTCAGATAGGCTAACTTGATTGAAAAATAAGGAGACCCAATGAGCAAAAGCGTGTAAGCTGGGTCTGCTTCCTGCATAGCAGAGAGGATTGACGTCTAAAAAGAAGACCCTTTTCTTGCTTGCCTTGTTTGGCAACACTACTTGTTGTCCATCATCAGCCGTGTGTTTATACCCACAAGTACTAGTAGTAAAAGAAGAAGAAGAAGAAGAAGCTGCAACTCCACGAATCTTCCATGGTTTTGTCTTTGTTACCACTATTGTGCGACGAATTGGATGATGTGGGCTTACAGAAAGAAAGGGTCTGATATGAACGCCGGTAGGAACTGCAACTTCTACCATTTCCAATAAGAGTAATTTTGATGTTGCAACTTTAGAAGCTTGGATATTTATCCAGAACAGAAAAAAAAGAAAAAAAACAAATTAAACAAATTTTAATTTTTTGAGAGAAGAAAAGAAAAATAAACAAACGTTATGAATCACATTCACATCACACCAAACTAGGGTGAGTTCGGTTTTTTTCTCAAAATCGAAAACGAAACTGAAATTAGTATTCGGTTCGGTCCAGTTTGGTTTTTTTTTTTAAATTACTATTAAAGTGCTCACGTACCCATTTTGCGTATGGATTCCATTGAGTTGGCATGGAGTTCTAATTTTTTTTTATGTTTTGTTGGGTTGGTTTGGAATCCTATATTCTTCTAGATTATGTAGATTTGGTCCGGAATCTCATTTTTCGATTCGGTTAGAAGAATATATAGATTTGGTCCGGAATCTCATTTTTCGATTCGGTTTTGTTGAGTCCGTCAAAAACCCTATATTCTTAGCATTACATTGATTTGATATGGAATCCTACTTTCATTATGATTTTGTTGAGTAGTTTGAAATCTAATGATTCATCCTTGTCGAATTCCGTTGAGTAATTCTAGAACTCTATGTTTTGTTGCTAGATAATGTCATGAGAAATTGTGGAAGACAATGCGAATACAACAATTTTAATTTGAGTTTTCAAGATGGTGAACTACGATTGACTTGATCCCTTCACTGATACGTACACAGTCTAACACCATAAAATAAAGTGCAAGGATGCTATGTTGTTGAACTATTGGGTCGTTTTCAATCACGTCTTAGAAGCAAGGCAGGTTGTTGCACAGTTACTTTCTGATGTTACGTGTCGGTCTTGGAAGTATCTTGAAATTGGAGCGTGACACCAACACTGCAAAGACGGTGGTGAAGCCTTAGAACATGACAAGAAAATTTCAAGAGGTCGCATTATTTCTTTCTTCGTTCATGGGGGCGCCATATCCAAGAATTCCCATATCTTTTATTGGGGATTTGCCTCGTATTCCTCTTTCATTTACCATGAAACCTAGTAATTTTCCTGGGCCAACCCGAAGGCACACTTTAGCGGGTTGAGCTTCATTTGGTAGGTGTTTAGTATCTTGAAGATTTTGGCTAAGCACTTCACATGTTGGTGACCCTTTTTACTTTTAACCATGTCATCAACTGTCTTTCCAATGTAGTCGGCAAACATCTGGTTTACTAGTGCTCCCGCATGTTTTAACCCTAATGGCATGACCCACCAACAATAGAGGCGATAGCGTTGCAAGTTGCAACGTCATCGCTTCTATTATTGGATAGTCATTAGGCGAGCATTGAAACAATCACCATCGTGAAATTTTAAAGAGTAACAAAAATATACGAGAGCCAATGAAGAGGTCAAGAAAGAAAATGATAGACGGCTCCATGGACCGCAAGGCTGTGGAGTTGCCATTGTTTAGTATTGGAGTTGCCGCCAGCGAGGAGTGCGGCTGACGAATGGAGGACGGAAAGGAAAAATGGAGGAACCGGAGTTGGCCGTATCATTTTTTTTTTTTTTTTTTTTCAAATTTGATTTGCAAAATTTGACATCTTAAGGCTTATGAACATATTTGGAAGTTTGAGGATAAAACAAGTTTAGTTAGGGTGAATCTATACGAAAGTTGGGTGCCAATATTTTTTTTATTTTTTATTTTTTTTAACAAACGATTTATGGGTAGGAGAATGGATTATGCCTCAAAATAGACTAGCAATCATGTGGTACAAATTAGCCTTTAGCGAGAATCGAACTTACCTCTCACTTACAAGTTAAGAGGAATATCACTAGACCGTAATACTAAGGCCTCGTCAGGCAGCTCGTATAAGGGATCGTGTAAGACTAATAGTACGAAACCGGTCTTTTGGTGCCTTCCCGTATTAAATACGCACCAAACTAATTTAACCGGTCCACTTATTTTATCCGATATACACTTGACTAATAAAACCATCCAAAAGGAATGCATTATAAGTTAGGTCCTCTTTCCTTTCGCTCGCGCAGACTCGGCTGCCCATCTGAGCTGAAGAACTGATCTATCATTCCTCTTTTATGTTCTCCAACCCAACAACTCTTCTCTAGCTTTCCGACCGGTGAATGAAACCCAGCCCATACCCCTTATTCTCGCCGATCAACAAACCAGAAAAAAGATCCCAAAATCCCTTGAACTAGATTGTGTGGCCACAGTCGCACCGCTCTAGCAGTCGTCTTTGTTTTCATATGGGCTTTTGAAGGAAATTGAAGGTAGTGATGAATCGATGATAAGATTTGAAAATTAGGTTAATGTTTCAAATTGGGAAAGATGATAAGTTTTGTTGGGAATCCAAAGATTTCATCTGTGCAATTTTTGTTTTATTTTTTGAAAATTAGGTTTTGCTCTAATTTGGGAGGTTTTAATTGCTTTTTATTTTAAAGATAGGATTTGAAAAGTATTTGGATTTCTAGATAATTACATTGAATTCATATCGGTATAGCACCAAACAAAGTATAAATAATACAGTCATTATCCGATATTGCACTAAACGTCCGACTAATTTAATCAGTACTATTCGATAATTATTTATCCTATCCGACTGAAATAATCAGTACAGTCCGAACTGCCAAACGAGGCCTAAATGTCAGCCACCCAAAATGTATTAGAAAAGTGACAAAAAAAAGTTGGTATTGGGTTGTTGGGCTTGGAAAAAAAAATTGTTTGGAGTTTCAATTGGGTTAATAGAGAGTTGGGCTTATAGAATCAAGCCTGGTTATTAAGATAAAAACAAATGTTAATTAACACATTCGGTCAAGTTCGGTTTGGACTGGAGTTTTCAAAACTGAAAATTTAGAATTGAACCGAGGCCGGTTTGGTCTCGTTTATAAGATGGGTTTGACCAGTTTTTAATTAACTCAATTTTTTTGGGTCCAAAACAAATAACTTAATTTTTTGTTTATATTTACTAGGTTGGGAAATATTAAGGAAACCTTCTCCGAAGTGGAACTCTTCACGGATTTTCCACCATCTCAGGTTTTTGGCACAATTTACGTGTCAATATTATAAAACATTGTGCAAAAAACTAGAGGTGGCGAAAAGTTCATAGAAAGTTCAACTTTAAAAGAGTATATCCTTAACATTTCTCTTACTAGGTTTGAATAGGTTTTCTAGTGCACCGGTTTTATTCCCCACTCATAGGGATGGGCAAATACCCATTGGTTATGGGTAACCGCGGTTACCCGCCCGTTTAAATTAAACGGTTACGGTTATGGGTAACCGTTTAGATAAATAAACGGTTATGGGTATAACCGTTTACCAACGAAATTTAAATGGGCGGTTATGGGTATTAACCGCGGTTATAAACGGGTAACCGTTTACCCATTTATTTAATATATGTAAAATTAACACAAACGATATTCTCTATCGAAAAAAACTTAGATCAATGCTATTGACTATAGTGCATGATTTCATGTTAAACAGCCTCCGCTATGTAACTTGCACTAGTCCTTATTTTTTAGCAAGGATTGTGAATATATTTTGGTGATGTGTGGTGGTGATATTGTTCGATTCACCCCAGGTATCTGCTTAGCCTGTGACCAAAAACATGTCACAGCTGCCTCAATCCTCAATTTCTATTGGCCATCATCATGATTTTGATTTCTTTTTATTAATTTTGGTATGTGGATATATTTTTATTCTTGGTATAATATATATTAGGATGATGAACTATTGATGTTAATTGTTAAGTGTGTGTGGAGGAGTGTGTAGGTTATAAACGGGTAACCGTTTATCCATTTATTTTATATATGTAAAATTAACACAAACCATATTTCCTATCGGAAAAAACTTAGATCAATGCTATTGACTATAGTGCATGATTTCATGGTCCATTATATATATATTAGGGTGAACTGTCAATTTAGTCCTTGAATTATCACCTCAGTGAAAATTAGGTCCCTAAACTATTTTTTCAGAAAAATCAGTCCTTGAATTATAAAAATCTGTCAATTACATCCCTAATATTATATTCGAAGCTACTATATTCAATTTTCCGTCAATTTAAATCACGTTACTTGCATGTGATACACATTTGAGAGTAGATTGATAGTTTTTCATAAAGAAATAGTGTATGTAGTTAACTTTGAACGGTAAATTTGTAGTTTTTCATAAGAAATAGTGTAAGTTAACTTCATATGGTAAATTAGACGTTAGATTCGTAACCTATATGAAATGTTAAGGGCTTATCTGCAATAAAATAATGGTATTACACTCTAAAGTGTGTCAAGTGACTTAAGTTGATGAAAAATTGGATAAAATAGATTTGAATAATAATAGTAGGGATGAAATTAGCAATTTTTAATGAATTTAAGGACCTATATTTCCGAAAAAATAATTTAGGGACCTAATTTTCACTAAGGTGATAGTTGAGGGACTAAATCGGCACTTCACCCTATATATTATGTTAATACTTTACATTCCGAGTTAAATAACCAAAGAATATTGTCTTTTAACAGTTTTCATAACCAAAGAATACCTAGCCAATTTTATATTACCTTCATTGTTAACAGTTAAAAATATCGTTCGTAAACTATTATATCAATTATTGGAATGGTATAAGGACTTAAAAAATAAAAATGCGGAAATTTATGATGAATGTACCAATAACGGTGTTTAATTGTTAGAAAAAGAAAATTATGACAAATTTTTCTTTTTTAATTTTCAAGTTGTTAAAAAAACACGTAGACAGGTGAAAAAGGACTAAATGGTAAAAAAAAGAAAGGATAAATGGGTTAAAAAAGGATAAATGGGTAAACGGGTATTAAACGGTTACGGTTAAATGGGTACGCGGTTATGGGTATGGTTAACCGTTTATAAACGGTTATGGGTATGGGTATAACCGTTTAGGCAATTACCCAACGGGTAAACGATTATGTGGGTATGAGAATAAACGGTTATGGATAAATAACCGCGATTACCCGCTTGCCATAACCATTGCCTATCCCTACCCACTCATAGCTAAGCACTTAATAATTTAGTTGAGTTCATTTTAGTTAGTAAATTCGCATACATAATTTAAAAATATTTTCGTTTTTCACACACTAACTAAATTGCATGTTTTTAGAATTTCAACATATAATACCCACATACTATACCGTATTTACGTACTTTCAAGTATAATACACGTTATTTAAACATATTTTTCAATTTAACATATTATTGAAAAAAAGAATACATAAATATTTTTAACAAAATTGCAAATAATATTTATTTTAACAAAATATTGAAATTATTTATAGAAAGGAAGCGAACCAAAGAGCCCATCATCAAGATTGTGACACTGGTAAATTAGTTGGAAGTTGGAACCTCCGCCCGCCTTGGTTTCGATGCATTCGAGAAACTCCCACCCAAATATCACCAACTTATCAACCATGAAATAAACCCACTAAACAAAACCCCTTCCCATCCAGACCACCTCGTTCCCTCTCCCTCTCTCTTTCTCTCACTGCCCACTCCAATGGCTCACCTTCTCAACACCTCCTTCATCCCCAGCACCCAATCCCTCCGCCGGAATGCCACTTCCTCTGCGCCGCCCCTCATTTCCGGGCGCCGGAGCAGGGCCCAAGTCCAGGCTAAGATCCGGGAGATCTTCATGCCGGCTCTCAGCTCCACCATGACTGAGGGCAAGATCGTATCTTGGGTCAAGTCCGAGGGCGACAAGCTCTCCAAGGGCGAGAGCGTCGTCGTCGTCGAGTCCGATAAGGCCGACATGGACGTCGAGACTTTCTACGACGGTTACCTGGCTTCGATTATGGTGGAGGAGGGCGGCGTCGCCGCCGTCGGTTCGGCTATTGCTCTGTTGGCGGAGACTGAGGACGAGATTGCCGAGGCCAAGGCCAAGGCCGGTTCTTCATCAGCAGCTCCAGCGGCACCAGCACCGGCTGCAGCTGCTCCGGAGCCACTACCGGAGATAATTCCGGATAATGTGGGTCCTGCGGTGGTCCCTAAGGCGGCGGCTACTGTGGCGGCGGTGGCTTCGACCCACCCGGCATCAGAGGGAGGGAAGAGAATCGTGGCATCGCCGTATGCGAAAAAGCTTGCAAAGGACTTGAAGGTGGATTTGGGGTCAGTTGTGGGCAGTGGACCACTGGGGAGGATTGTGGCCAAGGATGTTGAAGCTTTTGCTGCTCAGCCGACGGTGGCGGCTGTTGCTGAACCGAGTGTTGGGAAGTCAGCTGCTGCTGTGGCGGCGGAGGCGGGAATTCAGTTGGGATCGGTGGTGCCTTTTACGACAATGCAGGGGGCTGTGAGTAGAAACATGCTTGAGAGTCTCTCAGTGCCAACCTTCAGAGTAGGATACACTATCACCACTGATGCGCTCGATGCTCTGTACAAAAAGGTAACTTTTCGTTTTCTCGCTTTCGGAATCATTTCACATTTTGCTAGAACAATGCTGAATTCTTATTGGGTTTAAAATTCAAATTCGTGATTCGTTTATGCTCAGCTCTGAAAAGATCGTTTTTAGGTAATTCAGTTCAACAATTTGGGCTGCTTAACATTACAATCATCGAAATTGAGTCTTTACTTGATAATTCGACATTTTCTTGAAATCATGAAGTGATTCCATTTCAATGAAGACTATGTAGTTTATGGTATGCTATGCGCTTGCATCGTTAATAAGGTGGTATTTTATTTTCCAAGAGAATGTGGCTTACTGGTCGAGAAATTCCGAAATCATGACAGTAGATTCATACGTCAAGTTTACCATGTTATTCTGTTGTAACGAGTGGATGTTATGATTTATTTTTTACTAGATCAAGTCGAATGGAGTTACCATGACAGCATTGCTTGCAAAGGCTACAGCACTTGCATTGGTCAAACATCCTGTTGTCAACTCCGGCTGTAGAGATGGTAAGAGCTTTACATACAACAGCAGCATTAACATTGCAGTCGCTGTGGCAATCGATGGTGGATTGATTACGCCAGTGCTTCAGGATGCGGACAAGGTTTGTGCTTTTTCATTTTCGATGCTTTATAGTAGTGGTTTCCTTTATTTTGGATACCGTTGGTGGTCCTGATGCTTGAAGTTTTAATGGGTCAGGTTGACATATATACATTGTCGAGAAAGTGGAAGGAATTAGTTGATAAGGCCAGGGCCAAGCAGCTACAACCTCATGAGTACAATACAGGTACTGTAATTACTTGCCTAAATGTTGAATAACCACACAACATGTTGAGGCATGAGAGTTTTAGTTATATTTTTATTACATTGTCATGCAGAATGAAATGTGAAAATAAACAACCTTTTTATGTGAAGTTTTTAAAACTTGTCTAAAAATGCTTCAAAATTCATGATTATTTCTATCAAATTCAGTAACTACTTTTTCCATCAATACAAAAAAAAGTATGTTGTTAAATTTGATAGAAAATAATCATATTCATCGAAATGTAAACTTTTTCAATCAATACAAAAAAAGTATGTTCAGTTGGAGAAAAAGAGATTTATGTGCACTGGCATTCACTTTGAACTTTTAGTTTTGCTCTGAGTAGGCATATGGGATTAAGAAACCCTTTAAGCTCGTCAATATTTCTTCTGGAATTATTTGTGGACTATTCAGTTTGTAGGATGTTATTAATTTTTCCTTCAAAACTTTTAATTACTTAGATAAAGTATGACATGGAATAGTTCAATTTATGCTTTATCGTGGTATGAAATTAAACACCTGGTGAGAGTGAGAACAAGGTGATTATTGATCATGCAGTCAGTGTTTGTTTTCCTCAAGCAACAATGCCTAAATAATTTGGTTCCCTATGCTCAGACTCTCATGTTCCCCATAACATGTACAAAATAAGGCTGTCAGTTAGGTTCATGTAATTGTCAAATTAGTACCTGACACTGTGTAAAGTTCTTTACAAATTACAAGTAGGAAATGCTGGCTTGCTAAGTCGGTTCGTTTCAATGCTTCAACTCAATCTTGGCTCTTTGAGCTCACAACTCCCTTGTTTGACTCCAAGATGACCAAAAAGCTTTGGCTGTGCCATTAGAATGTCGTGCCTGTCTTTCTTTTTTATTCAGATCACCAATGCAGTCAGAATGCTTATTAGAGCAACAGTGTCTAGAATTATTTTTAATGCAGTTTACAAAGCCTATTGTTTGTGTTACCTTTTAACCGTGTTGCATTCAAAGGGTCTGGCCCTTATTTTTTTTGTTTACCGTATTATTAAGCCCTCAGAGAACCTTACTATGGTCAAATGCCTGCGTAGGTTCTGTCTCTGTTTTTGCTCAATTCAGGGTTTCTTCCATTTTTCCTACTAATTTTACCTTTGAGTTTTGGTATATGCACTTCAATAGATGATTTCGGGGTTAGAATATTGTTCATATAATCCTAGTTTTTGGATTCTTCAAGAGAAAAATAGTAGCATAATAGTTGGTATTTATGCTAAGCGAAGGCAGGAGGCAACTAGAAATTTTACTAGATTACTTGTATGTCTAAATGTAGGTTACTTTTTCTTGTGTACGTATATTATCTTTTATACTTGTTTTATTGACATTCAAAGTGCCCATATTTTTATTTCTGATTTAAGATGACGATTGTTTGCTGTTTTTGTAGGTACCTTCACTGTTTCTAATCTTGGGATGTTTGGTGTTGATCGGTTTGATGCTATTCTGCCACCTGGAACTGTAAGCGTTGCATTTTATGCCTTTTTCCTGATTTATTTTCTGTTCGAGTGATAATGCATGATGTATGTTGGTTATAATATTTGTGCGCTTCTGGTTTCAATTTTCACAGGGAGCAATTATGGCTGTTGGATCATCTCAGCCTACCGTTGTGGCTACTAAGGATGGTCGGATTGGTAGGAAGAACCAAATGCAGGTAAGAAATTTGAAAGCTATACTTGTGGGTCTGATACGTAAAAGTAAACAACGAATTCTAATTCTTGGAACATGCAATTATTTGCAGGTAAATGTTACTGCTGATCATCGTATAATTTATGGCGCTGATCTGGCTTCATTCTTGCAAACCTTGGCCAAGATTATTGAGGACCCCAAAGATCTTACCTTCTAGTCTCAAAATGTCTTGTCGTCACCAATTGATCCTCGCTTGGCTTTCAGAATGTCTGGGAGTTTTCTCCATATGATCTCGTCAGGCATGCTTCTACTGTTGCTAATCATTTAAGGTTTGACGGGAGGCTTGTTCAATTCTATGACGAATAGGAAAACAATTTTGAATATTATTGCATAATGAGTTTTAGTTCCAGTTCATCAAAGGTTCTATCATAAAATCTTGCTGGCCGTTGTTTTTTCTCAGTCGTTTTCGGTTTTTAGAGTTGGCTATTGCATGAAACTGGTTGTCGAGGTTGTAGAAGTATGTATTTGTAACTTAACAAGCGTATCCATGATACAAACGTATTGCTACCGAAATCCAATTCGCAAAATGTTTTGAGGTCTTTGTATGTATCGTGCCTATTTTCAACTAACATGAAGCAGTTGTACAAGCAACGCGTTGTTTATATATGCGAGTTCAGTGTATAAATATTCTACACGTTACATTACTTGCTATAGTTGCCATATATTCTATGGCAAGATAAGCTTTTAGCTACATCGAACGACTGATATTCTAGTTGTAGGAACTGACCGAAGCTTCGGGTTCTTCCCATCTTATGCATGGAACTTGTATTCATATAGGGACTTTGAATCATGCCAGCCTTAGTTTATCTTGCATAGAGGAGCATCCTAAGCACACTCTTCATTCTTGGCCTTGCTTCGGGTGATACGCTAACACAAGCGAGAGCAATTTTCAGAACCGCAAGCATCTGGCTTCGGACAGCAGTTGATGTTCTGCTGATACTTTTATCAAGAATGTGATCCTTTTTATCTTGCTGCGCTGAGTTACTCAAGACCCACTTGGCCAACTCAGTCCCCTCACTAACTGCTGGCTTTCCCGTCAGCAACTCCAGCAGAATGACACCGAAGCTGTAGATATTCCCGGCCATTGTTACAACCATGGTGTATGCATACTCTGCCACCATCAAAACAGAGACAAATATTCAGACACAATTATTTCCAAATCCAGCAAGTTACTCAAGTACAAGCAATAATGATTTGACTAGGAGGAAACGATGAGAATATCGAATGAGAAAATAAGAGGTATACTGACATGTCGGGAATGACACTGAGAAACAATATTATGTTACTGCAAGGTGAAGAAATCACAGAACTGCTTACCTGGAGGAATGTAGCCGACAGAACCAGCAATAGTAGAAAGGCTTCCGGTGCTCTTTGAAGGATCGATCACCTTCAAGAGCTCAGCTTCTGCAATCAAGGGCTCCTTGAGGGACTTGAGCAAAATGCTTTTGCTTGACAAGTCAAGGAGGAGAATTGGACTTGGAGTGCACCCATGAAGAAAAGAAAGACCCTGCGCTACTCCAACTGCAATACTATATCGGCTCCCCCAATCCATGTCATCGCCCGAGATACCACGAAGAGCATCAAAAAGGGTTCCTTTTGGAGCAAATTCATAGAACAGATAAGCACTGTCAACAGTCAAGACATAGGCCAGAGGATTCATGACATTGGAATTGCTTAGTTTCCCAAAGACCTCTAAATCTCTGGCGAACGTATCGTGGCTGCCCAGTTGGAATATCTTGTCACTCCAGTTGAGCTTCTTGACAAAGTAGCTTGCTCCAGACGGCATGATGGCTTTGTAGTAAGTTGAAAACCTAGTCTTCATAACAATGTTTGACTGGTCGGAAACTACTTGCATTGCTCTAGTGAAATCGATGTTTGATCTATGAATACCATTTGCAGTTAAGAGATTGCCCTGGACGACCTCAGGAACAGCAAGTTCTTCCTCTGTTTGCACTTGTTCATCATTAACCCTGTAATTTTGTCGCGATATTGATACGGCAACAATGATGATCGCTCCAAAAGCGACCACAGCTGCTACAACGGCAAGAACAATTGTCACTGCATTTGATTTTTTCTTCTTCTCCGATTGGGGTGGAGTGTTTATTACTGTTCTGTTTCTCAAACCCTTGTTCCCACTTGTGTTGACCATGACATAAGAAGGGAACTCCGGAATTTCTCCAGAGAGATCATTGTTAGAAAGTAACAACTGTGTCAAGGTTCCCAATCTAGTCAAAAAATCAGGTATCTTATCTGAGAAATTGTTGTTTGAGAGATCCAGAATTTCTAATCCACCGAGCCTCGAAAGAGTTTCCGGAATAGGTCCTTGAAAAAGATTGCTGCTGAGATTCAAAGCAATCTGCAAATTCATCGGCATTCTTGGAATGTCACCACTTAACTGATTTTCTCCAAGTTGGAGTTCTATCAGAGAATTCATGGAGGCAATACCAACGGGAATGGAACCGCTGAGCTTGTTGCCTTGTAAGATCATGTTATTAAGACTCTGCATGTTTGAAACGGAAGGTGGTATTGAGCCGTTGAGAGAATTCCAGCTGATATTCAGAATGGACAACTTGGGTAGTTGAGTAATTTGAATTGGAATTTCCCCACCCAAATTGTTCGATTGAAGTCTCAAGACCTCAAGACTGCTAAGGTTACCCAAGTTCGCCGGCAAAGCCCCAGACAGTCGATTCTGAGCCAAATTCAGCAGCGCCAATTTCCGGCAATCACCCACTTCAGGAGGAATTGATCCAGTCAATTTATTGTTTTCCATCTCCAAGTAGGTCAACTTTTCATGTGTTGCAATTGCTGCAGAAGGTATCTTCCCATCAAGCGAATTGCTTCCCAGTCTCAACCTCACCAAGCTCGGAGACAGAGCTTCAGGTACCGGTCCCTCTAATCTATTATTCGACAAATCCACAGTCTGCAGATTCGTTGCCAACAAGAGGTCCGGTGGAATCAACCCACTCAATTTATTATAACTGAGATCCAAGTTTTTCAGATGCTTTGCAATGCCACCAGGAATCGTCTCATTGAAATCGTTAGAATTTGCTGCAAATCTCCAAAGGCTTGTGATATCGGAAATGCTTTGTGGGATTCCGCCGGTTAAGTTATTGACCGAAAGAATCAAAACCTCCAACTTGGAGAGCTCTCCGATCCGAGCAGGAATAATCCCGGTAAGCCGATTTCCGCTAAGATCAATGAGAGTCAAATTCTTACATCCCACAATTTCATCAGGGATAGGACCATCAAACATATTCCCAGAAAGCTCAAGCTTCTCCAAAACCTTAGACTTTCCGAGAAGAGTTGGAACAGGTCCAGTAAAACGGTTGAAGGTAAGGATCAAGCTTTTGAGCTTGACCAACCCGTCCAACTCGGAGCCAATGCTTCCACTCAAGTTATTCCGAGTAAAGTCCAGAGCTTCCAAACCCGAAAACCCAACAAAATCGGGTAGACGACCCTCCAAATTATTCAGACTAAAATTGAGCAGCTTTAACTCACCTCGCTTTCCACAATCTGCGATAAACCCAGGCGGAATTGTGGTCAGACGGTTGCCGGACACATCAAGAACCTGCAGAGACTCAATCTGACAAACGAGCGGCAGAAAGTCCGATAAAGATAGGGAATTCCCGGACAACGAAATCCGGATAACTGATGAATTGGTCGGGGAATTGCACCCGACTCCCTTCCACGAACATGGGTTTGGTTCTTTGTTGACGTCCCATGAAACAGCACCACCAGCAGAAGCGTTGAGGCTTTTGGAGAGATCGATCATGGCGGTTTTTTGGTTTGAGGATAGTGCAGAGAACACCACAGGAATAGGAAGGTAGCAGAACAAAGACAAGAAGAAATGGAAATTGAAATACAGGACAAGTGAGGTGGTTTGGCGGCCATAGCTGCTCATTTTCCGGCTACAACGATTGTGCGAGGGAGATTTGTAGTATGTATACTATAATTTATGTGATTTTTCAGGTGGGAGGAGGAGAGAGAGAGAGAGAGAGAGAGAGAGAGAGGATCAGAGGTAGATGTGTGTGTGTTGGGTTATGGAATTTTTGGGGGAACGGGAAAGTTCGTGGGAACGAGGAACAAGTGAAAGAAGAGAAAAATGCCGGGCGTGTTGGTTGGGAGAGGGGAGTGGAGTTGACTTGGACTGTTGACCAATGGCTCTGTTTCTTGCAAAGACTCGAGACGGAGAGTTAAAAAACGAGTGGTCTCTGCAATGTGTGGACTGTGGAATTAAACTCCACCAAGCGATTTTCCAGCAGGGGCTTCTTGTTAGTCGGTAAATTTAAATTACGAAATTAGTACGTGAAAAACACGTACGTATATTCCTGGCCAACTTTGCAAAATTGATATTTTATAAACTTGGCCATTTTTTTAAGGGAGCTTTCATAAAAAGATTTTTTTTTTTTTTGTCAAACATAGATTTTGTTAAATTAGTCAACGGTGTTCGAACTCACACCGTTATGCAATGGCTCAACTCATTTTCACCACTGTGGTAAAGGTCACTTACTTCATGAAAAAGGTATGGGTTAAGTTTATTTTAACCAAAAATCATGCTATAACTTTATTTAATAAAAAACAACTTAAATTTTAATGAAAAACCCTCAAATTTTAATAAAGATGACAAAAAATAACTTAAATTTTAATGAAAATGACACAATTTTGATATAAATTGTTCAAAATTGTTTATAAAAAAACAAAAACAAAAACCCAACGCGTCCATCACAAACACTGTTTATGAAATTGAACAGTATTATACTGTTTATGAAACTTAACAGTACTACACTATTTATTAAACTGAACGATACTATATTATTTATGAACTGAACGATATTACACTATTTATTGGTCCAAATTCATAAATAGTGCCTAGTTCTTTGTTCACTTTCATAAATAGTGCCTAGTTATTGGGTTCAGTTTCATAAATAGCATATAGTAATTTGTACAGTTTCATAACTAGCGTCTCACTCTTGGTCCAGTTTCATATATAGTGCCTAGTTCTTGGTCCACTTTCATATATAGTGCCTAGTTCTTGGTCATGTTTCATAAATAGTGTTTAGTTCTTGGTCCAGTTTCATATATAGTGTATAGTAACTGGTATAGTTCCATAAATAGTATCTCTGACTTGCTCTAGTTTCATAAATAGTGTCTCTTTCGTGGTCTAGTTTCATAAATAGTCTATCTTGCTCATTGTAGCTATGTCCTTTGAAACTCGAATTTAATCTAGTTTTGCTCATTGTAGCTCAAAAGTCGTCACTTTACCTTTGAAATTCAAAGTTCGCTTCATTTTGCTCCGTGGAACTCGATTTTGATCGCATTTTGCCCCTGAAACTTGAAAGTCTTCTCTATAAAACTCAAAATTCCCTCCATGTTGCCTTAGATTTGTTAATCTCTTATGTGAGTTTGATTTGGGTGCACAAGGCAAATCAATTTATTTTTAAACTTAATATTTCCGAGTCTAGAATGTTAACACATAATGGAGATTTATAATCAAATTTATTGTTCATGCGGCATAGTCTTAGGTTGGATCCCACATATGTTTTAGGATGTGACATATAAGTTTTAGGAAGAAAAGAGTTCACAAATCAAAGTGAAACGAATTTTGAGTATTAGGAAGTAAAGTGGTGACTTCTGAGTTACAGGAGCCAGGAGGCAAGGTGAGAGCAAAATGGAGTTCTACAGAGTGTAGCTAAAAATAAGTATTTTTGAATTTAATATTCAAAAATGTTATTCTTACCGTCTATTTGTACCATCATTTGTATCATCTCTCTAATAGAGATGAAAATTTATTTGTATTATTGAAAAATATTTAAACGTGTATTAAACATAAAAAAGTATGCATGTACGTGTTGAACACATGTATCATATATTAGAGTTTAAAAAAGGTGCAGTCTTTAAGATGTACGAAAAATGTACAATATGCATATTACACTCGAATTTACTAACGATAAACTCAAAATACACACGAGAAGAGACTCTTGCATTCAGGTCCACCAAACTGGGTCGGGTGAGATCCAAACGCCAACGAGAGTTTTCCTTGTATTTTTCTTGAGTGTCTGTGTAACGTGACACGGGAGCCAATACTTAAAAAGGATTCCTCAATTCATATGGCCCTATAAAAGTTTCTATCGTGTGGAGCCATGCTTGACTAGAAAACTAGGCTGTTCAAAAGCACGTAAATGGAGAAAGAAGAAGAAGAAGTTAAAAATACAGACGAGAATGGGAAGGTGCAGATTGGTTCCACTAAAAATCGTTTGTTTCTGGAAAATGTGATTCCCTTAAAGTCATCATGAAGGTTTTAATTCGATTGGCTAACATAGTCGTCGCGACCTTGGCGGTCATGCCGTGAATTATCGGCCGCCCTTTTCTGGCCCTGCCACTGACTTTTCTGCTTTGAACCGGGCCTGCTTTGACTGACCAGTTGTCGTGTTTGATGTATTGGTTGTTTTACTTCCCTTGGATCAAGCTGGCCACCATTTGACATTCTTTCAAAACCTTAATAATTGGATCACTAGTTCATCAATTTTCCATTCTTTCAATAAATAATTGGATCGCTAGTTCTCGAACTATTATCAAATTGTTGTTTTGGTCCCTTGATTACTGACGGAAATTACATCAGTGTTTGCGAATATAGCTATGGTTGCAAGGCCGAACCTAAAAATAGTGTGCTCAAGTTTGGCTTGTTTAATTATTTCCGAGCTCAAACTAGGTTTGGCTTGGTTCTTACACGAGCCGAGCTCGAGAGTGCTCAATAAATTCAAGCCCCATACCGAGCTCAAACTGTTTCAAGCTATTTCTTATCCGCATCAAATCTTTTTAATATAGTGTCCCGTAGTAATCACTAATCATGATATAGTGTTTAATAAAGAAATGTATATCATGTAGAGCGTCTAGTAAAATGTATTAATGAGATTGTGGATGCAAATTTCGTGCACGTCAGATTTGACAAAATTCTACCTACAAGAAAACAAACATTGTTAGCTTAATTGAGGAACCAAGAAAAAGGGAAAGGTGTCCGCCAAAGGTCCTCTGATGCCTAAGTTAAAAAAAAAAAAAGTAGAGAGAAAAATAGAACTTGAGAGTGTCCTGAGTGGTAAGTGGCAATTAACGTATCCTCCGACTGATTTGGCAATTTATAGGGAAGAAACCTAGCAGGCAGCTAGAAGGGGAGGCCGCAGATGTGAGTCAGTCTTTGCAATCCGGCTGCTAGCTAGCATTTTTGAAGGTCCTTGTTGATAAGAGCGCATAAATTGTTTTGTTCTCACATTTCCTTTTATCGAATGATGTATCTGTCAGAAATTGTTTTGTTCTCACATTTCTTGTAGTATAGGTTACTTAAGTAGTTCTTTTTCGAGTTTGTTTAAATCATAGATATAGATAGTTGTACACAGATACACATGTCATTTATCATATATGTAAAAACAAATGCACATAGGTATCTATGTCTGATTGTTCATTGGGTAACTTGTTTAGCAAGTCTATGGTTGCTTCGTGTTCGTATAGGTTGTAGCTGGTTCTAAGAAAGAAGCTCAATGCCAAAAGCAAGAGGTTGAGTGGAAGCTTGAATTTCGACGGGTTACAGAGGTAGGTTTTAATTGCAAAGCTTTTGATTAATCTGTTATTTACACTGTATTTTATTTTATCATTTTTATGGTGATATGTCCTTTTAGCTTCATGTCTGACATGTCATGCTTCTTTTGCCCAAAAAACTCTCTCAACTTCGAGTTATTCTTGGTTTGGTTACATCTAAACGTCTCCATCGTTTTAGCAGATCCATCTTTTTGCTCACTTTTGTGATGCTTCTCGGTGTCCGAATACTCATTTTTTTCGTTCGTCTTGTTAGTTACACTTATACCGATTATCCATGTGCTTTTTCTTCTCATTCATTGATGTAGTTGCTCATAGCTCAGCTCGATGACTTATGTACGTACGTATATGCAAAAGCGTACTAATGATTCGTCGAGCAAGTTAATGGTATGGAAGCAAATTCCGAGTGTGGCATAACAACTTTGGAGCCTCGCATTCCGAAGGATGGATCCTCCTGTTTGAGTTGATTTCACTCACTGCATATTTAGCATTGAGCTTTTTATCTTTTGTAGTGTCTGGACTTATCGGTAGTTTGTGTTTTAGGATCTCAACTTATAACTTGAGAGATATTGCTACTCCAATAACCAATATTATGCTCCTTGTTCAGTTGCTTCAAGCTGGTTTCTAGTCACTTAATTTCTTATTGGCTTTGTTTATCCTTCTCCCTTTTATTCTGCAGCACTTGCCTATGACGTCCAATCCGCACGCTGCCTTGTGGGGTTTTGGGTTTTGGTACATTCAACTTTATCATTAATAATGAAATGCAATAGCATCTAAGTATAACATCATATATACCTTAAAGAGTGTAATCTAGCATCGACACTGTAAAGGAAAATCTTGTTATAGTAATACCAACGTCGTTCGGTGTAATTAGTTATAACTTTAAGATAATGTAACCTTGGAGTGTAAATCTAAATGATTGTAGTGCACTTTTATGTTTTTTTATTATTTAGACATTGAATGTTAACGTCATGTTGTAATAACATACGGGTAATATGTAAAGGAGCATTTTTGCTCACCATCCTAAACTAAGGTGTATGTTTACTATCATTTTTAAAACTTGGCATCTGTCCACTAACATAACCATGATTAAATTTTATTTTATTTTAATTTTTTTCTATATCATTATGAGGAGTGAGAAACACAATTTGGGAGACACTTAACCTCCATTGCAGTCAACCAAATACTCCACATTTTCATAACCTCCATTGCCGTCAACCAAATACTCCATTTTCTAAGTTAGTTGTTTCCGACCTTGCGCATTCTCAAAGCCCATTCAAATCTCAGTCTTTAGTTCCTCGATTCGAACGTAGAAAATGTATTTCTTGAGCCTTTAGAAAACTATGCAAATGATAATGGTGAAATGATGGCACAAAAACTAAACTATTTTGCTTGCCGAGTCTCGCGTGAAATGAAGCTTGAAAATTTTCTCGGATAATGCTAGCGAGATTAAATTTTAAAACAAAATTTGATGACGTGTCACTAATAGGAAATAAATATGTTAACCAACACTCAAGTAATAATCCAATGATCAACCACCACATCATTTGGTTTAAAAGTTTTGATCTCCCTACTCTCTCGTGTCAGAGATGAGATCTTTTGCACCCATTTTTGCTTGTGGCATTCATGTGCCTTTGTTAATTGAACTAAACTTAATTAATGTTAACTTGACAATAATTAAAATAATAAAAAATAAACCAAATTCTCAGCCAATTAACAAAGGCACAGGGTGACCACAGGCAAAAATGGGTGCAGAAGATCTCAATGTCCCTTCTAGATGAACCTTATCCTTTCTCATGTCAAGGTAAATTTCGAACTCCTAATTATTGATAAATTTGGGATTGTTGGTGATGAAATTTAGTTTCAAATTCGATTACTGTTATATAGATATTATAGATGATTGTGGTGATTTTGTGGGGCTGGGCAGCTATAATTTTCGAATTTGAGGGTTGGCTACTGTAGTTTCGAATTTTCTTGATAATTTTAGTAGCTTTGTGTGATGGGAATTGGGAATCCATTTTCTTCAAACCATGATAAGGGAAAGTGTAAGTTGAGTGGGGAAAGTAGTTGGTGGAGTTAATAGAATTAAGCAATAGGTAGCCCACATAAAGAGAAATGTATTTGGTGTCCAAGGTCTCTGGATGAGGATAACGTCAAATGTAAAACCGTATTAAAAGCTCCAAAAAGTAAGAAGAAACAATACACAATGAGAAAGTGAGGAAAGAAGTTCAACTTCGACACATCGAAGAAGTTGAAGAAATTGAAGTTGTAGGGCCAAGGACATTGTCGTGTCCTCTTAGGCATATTTACATCTTGCATCAACACAACTATGCATTGTTGAAAAAATAGCGTCCAATTGCTATATTTTAATCATATAGGAAAATAAGAAATAATTCATGCAACTAAATACCAAATTTAATGCATACTCATAATGGAAAACAATGTAAATGCACATGAAAATGGATTAAAAAAACTTAAAAATCGGTCAAGGCAAATGTTATACATTATGTTATTAAGGCACGTTCGGTGCTCATGGTTGATCGGCACTTATCTCCTAGGATACAACGATCACGTTCTTGTAATAGTTGCACTCCAAATTATAAGGTTGCAGTGAACCACGATTGTGTTAAACTCTCTCATATTCACTTAATCTATAAGTATGATATGACTCATATGAACTTGTAAAACTTGACTTGAAATTCATGAATGACTCAATGTGATGAGATCTTTATATAAACTAGCCTTCATGTACGCGCTTACGCGCGTGTAAAAGACATTTTTTGAAATACGACGTGCTACACGTGACTTACAAATTTTAAATGTATTTATATGCGCGAATTTCTTCAATATTTTTTCTATGACAAAAGGAAAGTCAAATATTTGGACTAAATGAATAATATTAGACCATGCTAGAAAAAACCCCTTATAAACCAATCAAAGCAGCTGAATCCACATAATAAAATAGGCATTTCTATTTCCATCTACATTCTATTGAATTGACATTAAAATAGAAAAAAATAATATTTAATAAATAACTGATTGAATCACATTATTGCTAACTCATTGTGAGGCTAAGCCCACCCCTCCCCCTTAGAGCAACTTCAGCCTTCTCTAAGAGGCTGGCCCAAAGCCTAAAAAAACAGGTTGGCACCCCAAAAACCCATTCCACCCCACAAAATAGACCGGCCCAAAGTCCACCCCAGTCTTTAGGCCGACCTAGAATGGGCTAAGTGAGGAATCGACCTATTTGACGTCAGCCACAACTGATTCTTTTTTTGCGATTGACTTAAAAAAAAATCAGAATCTCATCGTGGGCCACATGTCCACTTTTGGGCTGCTGGATTTCAACCTTTTTGAAATCCAACGGTCCAGATTAATTAACTTAATAAAAATAATAAAAAAGTACAAAAAATGTTAAAAAATAAAAAAAATTAAACGATTATTTATATATATAAACACCTAACCACAAGGTTCTAAAAGGCGCTAGGCGCTAGTCGGGCGGCGGGATAGGGCCTAGCGCCTAGGAGCCTAGGCGGGCGACTAGGCGGATTTAAGTAAATCTATTCTATTTCGTGTAAACAAGTGTCTGTTTATACTTAAAATATACATAATTTCGTCATAAACTAGAAAATTGAATGACATCTATATTATGAAGTATTGAAACATAATGAAGACATAGGGAGCAAACATATAATGTGTGTTTATTTAAGTATTCAATAAGTCTCTTACAATTTATTGGAAATAATAAAATGCAAAAGGAAAGTTATCTATTTTTTATCTAAGTGAGTTGCAACCTAGGTAGGTGTCTAGGCGGGCTAGGCGGGTGCCTAGGCGGTCTAGGCGAGCGCCTAGGCGGTCTAGACGGGCGCCTTAGCAGGTCTGGGTGGGCTAGGCGGATGCCTAGGCGGTCTAGGCATTAATCGGGGCGGTGACCAGCCGCCTAGCGCCTAGGCGGGGCCTAGGCGGTGCTAGGCGGGGATTTTTAGAACAGTGCCTAACCATCTTCTACAAAAATTGTACTTTCGGAAAATGACACGTGACGTGATAAGATTAATTAAAAATTCTATTCAAAATTAAAAATAATTTTTTTTAAAATTATTTTATAAAAAATTTATAAATATTTTAATACGAATTGACTAGACTTTGGGTTAGCTCATTTTTCAGGGATGGAGATGCATTTGGCCAATTACTGTTCATTAGGGTCAATTACTATTCATTTGGGGTGAATTAAATGGACTTTGGGTCTGCTCACTTTTTTAGAGGTGGAGTTGCTCTTAGTGTAAATAATATCGTTTGTTAAAAAAATCATTTGACAAGTAATTGAATCACATTATCATGCGCTGCAAAATGTATTTTTATAACCAGCACTTCACGTCTCTTAAGTGTTTAAATATAGAGAAAATAATATTTAATAAACAAATGATTGAATCACATTATTGCGTGTACGAAAGGTTTTTTTTATCACCACACCAGCAGTACGAGCCTCTTAAGAAGTTTTGAATGTGTTTAAAAATAGAGAAAATAATATTTAATAAACAACTGATTGAATCACATTATTGTTAGCCCATTATGAGGCTAAGCCCACCCCCTCCCCTCAGATAATATCATTTGTTAAAAAAAAAACACAATAATTTGACAACTAAGTGAATCACATTATTATGCGCATGCAAAATACTTTTTTTATAACCGACACTACGCGCCTCTTAAGATGTTTTAAATGTATTTAAAAATAGAGAAAATATTATTTAATAAAGAACTGATTAAATCACATTATTGTTAATCCATTGTGAGGTACTAATTATTAAAAAAAAAAAACACAGTTGTACACAAAAATTAATTATTAAAAACACTGTTTATATGATGAAAATACCCTTGCATTATTTTGGGCAACTTTTGAACTTTTTTGTTTGGGGGACATTTTTTGTCCCATTGTTTTTGGTGAAGCCGGTAATCCCAAAAGGGGGTTGCTGGCTTTGTATATAAGATGTGGAAGTGATGCTTCATAATAGTTTTGTTTTTTCTTGAAGAGTCAATAGTTGCATCTCTTCAATGAAAAGACAAAGGTTGCACCATTTCTCTTTAATTGAAAAATCATAACCTTATTCATAAATGGTCATAACCCATCATATATAATTCCATTCAAACAAAATAATTTAATTCCTTTTGAATTGAAGTTTCCAACATGCCCGACAAAAAAAAATGTACTTGACAGTAACTTTTGTACTTTTATTATAGGCGATATTATTAGTCTAAGCTATACTAAAAAAATGAAAGAATTTGAGCTCAAAACAGAATGAATTGAAGAATAAGACCATATTCACCAAGACAATTCATAACTTAGGGCACCTTCAATGGGGATAAAAAATGCCTTGAAATGGCCATGTTACATATTCTATTTGCCGAAAAATTCTTTAATGGTAGAATGCAAATTATCCATCTTCGTCAGAAGTTGTAAATAAAAACCTAAATTGATATTCTTTTTTTACATATTTGGGTGATGACTGACGAGTCCAACTATTCAAAGAGGTAAAATCAAGAGCATCTCCTATGAAAAAATGCAAATTTTAGATGCAAAAACCATATTACATCCCGTTTTATATTTTCAACAGATATAAATAAAAGTTATTCTCCAATTAGAGTAATGTAAATTTGAGATCCCATTCAATTTTCTATCTTCGATTAGTGGGACTCATCACAAAAAGATGTAAAAAGAATTTAATGTTAGGTTTTTATTTACATTTTTCAGCTAAGATGGATAATTTATTTTCCATGAATTTTTCGACAAAGAAAAGATATAAAATGCCCATTTCAAAGGACATGGATCCTCTTCGGATCCAGTTGTCCTACTCCACCAAGTTAAATCATCCGGACAATTGAAATTTGATTCAACGACTAAAGTTTCTATAACTTTTAAAGTAAGCCTCTGTTTATAACCGTTGGATTAAATTCAACGGTCTGGATGATTTGACTATGTGGAATAGGACAACTAGATCCGGAAAGGATCCGAAGAATGGGAAAAATGGGCTGTAAGATTTGAATCGGAAGAATGGGCCAAGTCGTTTTCTTGTCTTCTTGTTTTGGAAGTCTGATCAGACGACAGACCGACCCACGAAACCAAAAAACACCCTAAAAACGTAAAACCCTTTTACTTCTCTTTTCTCTTCCCTCTCTTTCTTTCAGAGAAAATCGAAGGCACAGCGACGACATGCAAATGTAGAGATGGATTTCGACTGAGCGATTTGAATGCACAGAGCATGTTACGACGACGCCTCATTTTTTCCTCCTTCAACTCCAACTGCCCCCACAAATCTGGTAATTTTTCTCTTCCTTTTTACACTCAAAAATTTGAAGTACGACGTGAAAAATACGGTTTGATCAAAAGATTATGTGTTCAATGTTTTCTTTTTTTGGTGGGTTTTTACAGTATTGAGTGGGTGGCGCCGACGGCCGTACGCTAGTAACTCTAACGCCGCTGCTGCCGAGGCAGAGGCGGAGGCACCGAATGGAAATGTCCCCAAACCCAAAGTTAAGGGGAAAAGGCTTCCCAAAGCGGAGCGCCAAGTTATGCTTGAATCCTTTGTCAACCAGTAAGTAGATTATATTATTATATGAAGTACTTGGTCTGATTTTGTGTTTGATCTTGATGGTTTTTATTTGAATTGTTGATCAATTATTGTGTTTAGAGAGTTTTGTCATTGTTTTGAAGTTTGATTTGGTAGAATGTTATACGATTTTATTTTAGGGTTTCGAATCTTCGGTAAGGAGGGATTAAGTGAAGCTACATTGATTATCGTTTATAGGTACAGAGCAAAGAATGCCGGGGCATTCCCTACCGTTTCATGTGCTCAGAAAGAATTGGGTGGCTCTTACTATGTCGTGAAGAGCATCCTTCAGGAGCTGCAGTACAGAGCTAAGATGTCTCCCTCGTGTCCTGCCATTGACGATCTGCCAGTACAACAGAAAGTTAGCGAAACTGAGCCCTTGGCTCATGTTGAAGAGAAATCAACCGGTGAGGTGCCAGCTGATTCCAAAGCTCAAAATGTTTCTGCGGCGATGTATGATTTGCCAAGGCAAGAAGAAGTCAGAGAAATTAAATCTGTGACTCAAGTTGAAGAGAATTCAACCAGTGAGATGTCAGCTGATGTCAGTGTTCAAATTGATTCTAAGGTGACATATGATACTGATCTTAACGGTGCAAGTGGCGGGAATTTAGAACCCAAAGAAGAGGCCCAGACTTCGTCCTCAGTTAATGTTGTGTCTGAGGAGGTTACCACTCCAGTAAGTAGCCGACGTTAATAGTACTATAGTTTGCTTTAATAACTTATGCAATGTATTCTTCGTAGAAGCACACAAAAATGTTGCATCCTAGGTCTTTCTCATGTTATTGCATTGAATTTTATATGAGGCTTCTTCTCATCTGATTTATTGCCCTAATGGATTGTGATATTGAATCCATCCTTGTTCGAGAAATTTCTTTGAATCTGTGAGGTGCATGCTAGGTCCTTCATTAAACCTTGGTTCTTTGATTCTTTCAAAATTTCAATGCCTTTAAATTAATGTCAGGGTTGCCATAAATGAAAGTCTTTTTCTGTTCATGAATGGATGATGTTCCATGTAAGCATACTTCTATTTATATCTTTTGTATTTTTCTCTTTCAGGGACCGAAGAGTAGTCAAACAGAGGAAGCCCAAGCTGATCAACATGAATTTGTTGCAAAAGAAAAAGATCTGCCAATAGGGGAAAGTAATAGAGTTGCTCATCCAAGTTTAGGTGATACAAAGGATATGATAAAACAATATGATGACTCAAAGCGTAAAACAGAGCAATATAAAGAGATCCCTCAGCCAGACAAATTTTCCAAGTAAGTTTCTATTTTGTAAAGCAATGTCATTATCATCGACATTCAAATATCTGATGTGATTGTTTGCCACCTAAGATATGCTCAAGTGGATATAGATTTGTATTAGACGCACTAAGATCGGAGGCTTGTACCACAAAGACAGAAATGATAAAATATTCTCACTTGGTGTGTAACATCATTAGTGTCATCATTAGTGTATGAACTTGGTTGATTTAATTTTGGTGTTCATCTACTCTAGTCTCCACTTCGATCATTCTCAACATATTTCACCAGATATATGACCCTTTTAATACGGTAAGAAAGAACTTGAAGCATTCACTCAACACTTCTCAGCTCGGTATCCTATGTTTTTACTATAGTTACATAGTTGTAAAATTTTCTATACATAGATAAATGGGAAAAATTGTCACCTGAATAGAACTTGTCGCCACCTTATGTTCTCATACCATGATTAGCTTGGATCCTCATGCAGGACATGTCGTATGGTTATGCTAGATAGCGACAATTAACTATGCTTCTGAATCAGTGCGCTACTAATTCATATGCATTTAGTGTGTGAAAAGATAAATAAATTGGTTATCTACAATATTCAGCCCAATGATCGTGCCCAAACTATTCTTCTGAACGAACCATGCTACTAGTTCGTCTGCAATTAATGTTGTGAAAGATAAATGAAAATTATTCTTTAGAACATCAACTATGGACCTCTGCTTCTGAGTTATGACCCTGAATTACCTATAAGTTCAACTCCATTGATACTCCTAGTCAGGGTACTCTTCTGCTTTTATTTAACCCTGTAGCTCTTCATGTGCCCCTTCTCTCATATGTTTATGCCATTGCTTGGGCATGGGGACAATGTAATTGAATGAAAAATCATAATTACTTACTGGGATAAGGTCGGACATTAAGTGTACGGATGAAAGATTAGTGTTTGATTCGGTTGTAACTGTGTTTCCATGGGTTCAAGCTATAAAGTATTATATCTTATCCTCTTGCTTATCTGCCCAAGATAAATATGATTGTATTTCTGATTTGCTTGTAGGCCTCTCTATCTTATCCAAGCATTTCAAGGAATTTTCCTTTGTATATAATTCTTCTGGATTGGTCTTCATTTTTCGTTTGCCGCTTCCTTTTCCGTCTTATTTTATACTTCTCTCTCCTCAATATTCTTGATTCCTATCAAAGAAATAGGGCCCTAAGCACTTGCAGAAATTTAAGTTCAGGAACATGATATTATCTTTGTATTCTTCGACCATGGTTGGTGGGATGTTAACGAACCACCAATCCATGAGTCAGTAGTTAGCAAACCAATGAGCGTGGTAATTTCCTTGTCGTTTTCCATGGTTAAGCTCTCAATTCACGATAATTATATGCAGATGAAGGCTTAATAGCTAATCCCATCTGAAAATGTCAAATCTACTTATTTTAATTTTTTTCGATAGAAGTTTGGTCAAAGGCCATGCTCAGTCTCTTTATCCGAATCTCTTTATCAACGATTAAGTTATGTGGGCAAGTGTTAAACTTGACATTTCACTTGAACACCTTTTTCTTGAGTTTGATTTGGATGTAATACAAAATTATTCGTTTTGCAGAGAGCGTTCCAGTACGCAGGCCGAAGATGCAGAGCCATCAACGACATCATCTCTTTGGGGGAATATGAAGTCATTTGCCAACGGCATTATTAGTCTTTTCAGAAAGCAGTAAATCTTTGTCTAGGTAACCATTGGAAGTTTTGGTATATTGGTGTTTTTGCAAGTGGTGATGGCGTATCGGTCGATATATCTTGCTTTCTTAGCTCTTGCTACCACTTTGATCAATTAATTCCTTCTTCTAGTTGGAGACATGTATAGCTTTGCAGCCACATATTCTGAAGCTGTATCAGTTGTCTGAATGGTTGCACAGTGCAGCTTAAATTTCAAATTCTTGAGGTCGTTTATCCGAAAATCTTTATATTCTCATAAAATTACTGACCATGAAAGAAAATGTTACACTTTCTGAGGTGATTATAATGTGCAAAGGGAAATAAATACGCATCGATCGAAATATTTTGGATAATAGTGTGCAAAGGGAAAACAGTTGTCTGTCCACCATAGCCTTTTAAACCGAAAGGTAGAGGGAGCTCCAACTTAACGAAGATCGAACTGAATCAGTGTTTCCCAAATTAAACCGAAATACGGGTTTTAAAGTAAAATGTGAGAGCAAAGTGGCTCAACAAGGTCAATTCAGAGAAATGAATTGTATTGCCTAAAAGAATATATGCATATGGTACATGCTTGAATGAGCAATTACAAAGACAAAGAAACCGAAAAATATCCATCTGGTGTAAAATGCATGAATCGACCTATGATTTGGATACAGTGTCAGTTGCCGTAAGCGTACTGCTACTTCACTTGCCTCCAGGATCCAGATATGGAGCAACGAATCAAAAAATGAGAGGAATACAACCAAGAAGCTAATGTAGCTTGCATGCAGGGTTATGTTTCTTTTCTAAAGAGCGGAATCGGCGGCAAAAGCAGCCGCAGCAACGCTTACTTCACCCCCAAGAACTCTCTGGAAAATGAAAATTTAATCATCATTGCAGTCTTCTCACACTGAAAGTGCAAAATTTCTGTGTACCGTGTAGTCAGTCGGCACTTCTACACGGTGGAGCATGGCCAAACACCATTTGTATAAAGCAGTTGCAGAAAAGCCAAAGAAACTCTACTCTGTTGCTTTTTTCCGAATACTCCTCTTCTCTTCTGACCTGTGGCGAAACAACTTCGCTATGGCTCTCCTCTCGCAATCCTGCAATATTGACAGAAGAGGAGCAGAAATTTATATCCAATCCACGCCCCTTTTTTCTATTCTTAAGAGAAAAACGCTTGGCTTCTTATGCACAAGGAACATTCCTCCTCGCAAGATTGATGCGTGAATTGGGATTTACCCACATAAGCTTGTGAGGAGAATAACTTCTTAGTCCTTATCCACGAGGCATCCAAGCACTGTTATTCTTACTATTCACCTCATGTCGGTTGTGGTGAGGAGAGGTAATTTTTACAGTAATTGAATCAAATCGAAATTATTCACTTAGTTCACATTCAGTTTGGCTATAACCAATCATACCTTGAACATGTTAAGATGAAAAGGCTTTCCTGGATTCATCCGTGTTAACTTCTGATATGTATATGCAAAACTTAGCTGATCACGAGGGGTAAAACGCTCAACCTCATTGAACCATAGACAGGAAAACAAGTTTGACATTGGAGTGTGCGCCCGGATGATAAAAGACCCTTCTGGTACATCTGCAGATGTGATAAAACAAATTATGTCATGGATTGGTACAAGCAAGTGCATTGCAGTCAAAATATTATAATGAAAACGCTCTTTTTCTCATTTAATAAAATCATACTGCTGGAAAGAAGCCTGTTGGGATCCGAGGCATTAAATCTTGTCAGGCCATCAGCCTGGTAGAATGTAAATTGTTGATCTATGACGGTATGGTTATACTTATTCAATCTCTTATTCTGTGCAACCTCTTCCCATACACAGTGTCGGTCGTAGTGATTGGAAATTGCATACTCATGACCTTTTCGCCACAGAAAGTATTCCAATATGACTAAGGGGTCAAGTTGGAGGCGCAATTTACTGTCCAGCCAGATTGAATACCTGAAAAATTTATGGAAGGGTTTTAGACGAGCTAAGGAAAAACACCACCCACCAAATGAACAAAATTAACAAGCAAAGCATACAAAAGCACAAGTCCTATTGTAGTAATATGCAGCTGCTTATATTCTTTGAACAGCGTTCCTCAATTGTTGGCTTAATGTCACACTTGATAGCTTTCTTCAAGATGTGAATCATTTTCGGTAAGACTTGATTACTGAGAGCAGAATATTTGAGTAATGACTCACATTTAATAACTGTTTTTCATAACTATTATGGACACACAGATGCACATGCACAACATAATCTACACAACTAACATGCATACACACATACACAAGTTAGCATCTTTTTTACAACCTTAAAAGGCAGCTACTAAGCATAACTAACCACCTACAACATGACAGTTAGTATATTTTAGCAGTCAAAGTCTCACCTTGCAGAAGGAAAAAGGCGATGAGGCAAAAGTTTTGGTATCTTTCCCACTCGACGCATGTCAGTGTATGGTAGGTTCTTCACCACCACAATCTTCCATAAACCAATAAAACCCATCCTATCTGGTGTTTTCCCTTCGGCAGTCAGGGTTTGCAAAGTAACTTCATCAATGAACATAACAAAACAAACATTCTTCCTTGACAAACGAGAGACCTGAAATCAAGAGAATTTCACTTGGGTCACCATTCTTTTTTACTCTGTATTTCTTTTCCCCTTTATTGGCTATGCCATTTATTGCAACCTTATGCCTATGCCATTTATTGCAACGTTATGCCTAAATCAAAGAATCTTCCTTTTTTTTTAACTGAACAAAGATAAAAAAAATTAATAAACTAAAAATTGCATTGTTATTGGAAATTTCCAGTGGATAACTATAAGACCATTAAAGAAGACCAGCGCAAGTATTAGAATCATATAAACAAATGTGTGATTTAACCAGAACATGGGACAAGAAAAATCACAACTCTGAAATATGGGAAAATAAAATCCTACTGAACATAAAGTGGACCTGATGAAGTAAAGAATGTCTGAGATTATCCCAAATAGTGAAGCAAGCTCAATCCCAAAGTTACATTTGATGTGTTGGTCATTGAACATCATTG
This sequence comes from Cotoneaster glaucophyllus, assembly GCA_036320875.1. Classification (NCBI taxonomy): domain Eukaryota; kingdom Viridiplantae; phylum Streptophyta; class Magnoliopsida; order Rosales; family Rosaceae; genus Cotoneaster; species Cotoneaster glaucophyllus. The sequence continues at coordinate 31,224,110 of CM070059.1, read as the reverse complement.
AATTTCAACTTAAAAGAGTGTTGCAAGCTTAGATCATAAAAAGGTCCATGTTCCACTCTAATCACGGTACACAGCAGACACTATATTCCCACAAGTTCAGTATATGAACAACACAACCCTTGGAGATTCGTAATTGACTTTCTTTTTCTCACTAGAAATGCACTGGACTTGCTCTATCATGTGAGAGTTGAACAACCATGTATAAGAGAAAGGCCCGAATCGTTGTTATTTATTGGTAGGTGTAAAAGTTATTGTAAAAGTTATGACATGAAGCAAAAGGCATGAGATGGTGTAAAAGATATAAAGTCTACCGTTAATCCTATGAGTTATAGTTCCATATTTCACTTACATATGACATAAGTAATAGTCCATATTCCCTTTAGTTTTCATTCATTAAACCCAGCCTAACATGTCATGGCGTAAAACTTCAATTTTTACTCCTGTGTCAATGGATGGTAAAAGTCCAATGCTTGACAAAGACGATATGAAACATTAATTTTTCTTTTTTTCCTTGACAAGAAGGATGATATGAAAACTGGAGAACATCAAACAAATGCAATTACATCTTTAAGAGAACAGTAAAAAATTGTTCCCCCATAAAAAAAGAACCTCCTTACCATTTTATCGTAAGGTGTCCTCAAGCGATCTGAATTTCCAAATATACAAGAGCTAACAGCGATGTGGCATCTGCTGATGTAATTTGTGTCATCTTCTGCCAAGTCAAATCCAGTGCTAGGGGATCCTTGAGGACCTTTAACAAAGCCGCACTTTATGTTTTGATCACGTGCCAAAAAGGAATTTTCCCATTCTTGCAAAGACTGATGTCCCGCAAATCTCGGTTCCCATTGCTCTTCTCCTTCAGGCTTGTCCTCTACTTCAGTATACTGCAAGCTGAATCTTGCAAACTTTCGACTTTCTAAAGGCTCTATAAGCATTGCACTAGAGTTTAAGAACTTCATCTCACAAGAGGAACCTGAAGAATTTCATTATGACATGTCAAAAACACAACAGCAGCAATATGGAGCATCCCCTAAAGTTGCTAGATCGAAGGATAACTCCTGTCATGAAGACGCATTCAACTATATGCATAAAACAATCCTTCAAAAACCAAGCCAGAAAAAAAACAGGTATAATGGCTCTTCTAACCATTCATGGTCTAATTCACAGCATTTACTCCTAACAACCCCACTTCCTATATCTATAGAAATATCTCGCATTATAGATAAAACATCTGAAATTTGTTACTCCAAGAGAACATGCACAAGAAAATATCATGATTCACAGAACCAGTTCTTATACATAAGAGCAGCATCAACAATCATTACCAAGCTCAAGTTTTGTTCTTCCAGTGCCACCTAGTGCATATAGGACTGGCAATACGTATAAGTTTAAGACATGCCAAATTTGCAAAGCCAAAAATGTGTTGATACAGAACCGTAAAAATTAACTAAACAAAACCATGATCGGTTCCTTTGAGGTTAATGAAGTTTAAGGACTCAACACTACGGTCATGATTTTATAGGACTACCGACAACTTGAGAACATCGTAGTAATCTAGCGGCTTCCTTTTCCTTTTTCATAGTAATGGAAATAAATTAAGGACACGTAGTATGGGGAGTGTAGAATTACTCCTACTACTAAACTAGGAAAAAAGAAGTGGTTGTAGCTTTGAAAAAGATGAAGCATAGAAAAGCAGTGGGTCCAGAAGGTATACTAATCGAAGTGTGGAAGGTCTTTGGAGAGATGGGTATAGCATGGCTCACAAACCTTTTCAATAAGATTTTGAAAACGAAGAAGATCAAATGAGTGGCGAAAAAGTAATTTGGTGCCTATTTACAAGAACTAGGGTGACATACATGAATTATAGGAGTATTAAGTTAAAGAGTCATACAATGAAGCTTTGGGAGGAGAAAGTAATTGAGCATAGATTGTGGTAAGAGACAAGGGTCTCAAACAATCAATTCGCATTCATGCCAGGGCGCGCTCAAATATGGAGGCAATCTATTACGGAGATTGATGAAACGATATAGAGATATGCAAAAGGATTAAAGATTTGCACATGGCCTTTAAAGATTTGGAAAAAGCGTATGGTAGGGTCCAAGAGAAATTCTTTGGAGGATTCTAGAAAAGAAAGGAGTACAAGTAGCATATATCCAAGCAATAAAGGATATGTGTGATGGAGCAATGATTGCAGTAAGAACTCATGAAAGACAAACTAAAAGCTTTCCCATAACCATAGGGTTCACCGGCTCAACTTTAAGTCCCTACCTTTTCGCATTGTTAATAGATGAGTTAACGGACATATTCAAGATGATATCCGTTGGTGTATGCTTTTCGGAGATGATATAGTGCTGGTAGATGAAATACGGGAGGGAGTAAATGCAAAGCTTAACCTATGGGCAGTAAAGGTCTTCGCCTAAGTAGGTCAAAGACAGAGTATATAGCGTGCAAGTTTAGTAGGAATGGGGTTCCAAATGAGATAGGGGTGAGGATTGGAGATCAAGAAGTACCAAAGAGTGAACGCTTTAGTTAACTTAGATTTATCTTGGAAAAGAACCGAAAATTTGATGGAGATCTCAACCATAGAATACAAGCTAGATGGACGAAGTGGAAGAGTGCATCGAGTGTGTTGTGTGACCATCTATGCTACTAAAGCACAAGGGAAAATTTTATAGGACGACAACAAGGCCAACAATGCTTTATGGTATAGAATGTTGGGTCGTCAAGCATCAACACGTGCAAAAAGTAAGTGTAGAAGAGATGAGAATGCTTTGTTGGATGTGTGGGCACACAAGAAAGGACAAAATCAAGTACGAGGATGTTCGATGTCAAGTAGGAGTGGCCGCAATTGAAGATAAGATGAGAGAAAATCGATAAAGGTGGTTTAGACATGTGAAACGAAGACCTACAAATGTTTTGGTTAGAAAATGCGATTACGAGACTGAGGACCAGGGCAAAAGGGGTAGAGGAAGACCTACGAAGACCTAAGAAGAAATGGAAAGAGACTGTAAGAAAAGACATGGAGTACTTGGAGCTAATAGAAGACTTGGTGCAAAACCGAGCACAGTGGCATTCTAGGATTTGTATAGCCGACCCCACTTAGTGGGATAAGGCCTTGATGTTGTGTATAGTATGGGGAGTAGATGAAAAGTCACTTCCATATTATACCAGTATACTGAAATTATGCAGTTTCCCAGTTGCAAAAGAATTAACTGTTCTGTCTGCACTCAGTAGCACTTCTATGATTTGAAATAAGAACTAACTGTTTTGTCTGTACTAAGGAGTACTTTGATTTTCATAGAGATTCTAATTTACAATCAATAGCATGCAAAGAGCATGAGACCAAATGTGCAAATGAATTCTAGGTCCAGAAGTAGAAGCCAAGATGCATTTCACTAGTGCAAGCTGAATCCAATATCAATAAATGAAAGATAAATGTAATTAAACATGGTTCGCACACACCAATCTACAAGAAGAAAAAGATAATTTACCAGAATATTTGCGGCGCTTAGCTTTCTTTTTCGTACCGGACCGCGACTTTCTTGAAGATTGACCAGAAATTACACTCACATGCCTGGATTTTGTGTTAACTTCATCCAGGTTTCCAGAGTGCTGAGCAGAGTCATTTTCAAATGAATTGGCGGCGACTTTATCAACCTTCTCGGGAACGTTTTGATCATTAATTCTGACATCAGGAACATCTCTACCATCTTCATCATGTGATTTTTCTTCACCAAAATGGTCATCATTCTGATGTCTTGTATCATCATATTCATCCATGTGAGTTTCATGAAAATCAATCCCGTCATCATACTCGTCATCAACATCAATTATATCCTTTTGCTTAACCAAATCTTCATCCTTTTGCTTCTCCAAATCTTCATACTTATAATGTTGAATGGTCTTGAGAGAGGCCTCATATTCTGCTTCATAAACTTTCAACTCATTGCGCCCAGCTTCGTTGTACAATCCCCCTTTCCTATTGGAACTTTTAGTTAAGTAGTCATTTGAGGACTTCTTGTCACTGCTTTTAACACTCACAGGAACATCACCCTTATATGTGGATTCATCCCTAACATTTGCACTACTATGCTCCACCTTATCCTCGTTATAATCTTCATCCCTTCTCCTATCATCTTTATCCCAATACCTAGAATCTCGGCCATGAACTACCGAACCCTTCCCAAACCTAAGGACCTTAGAAGTATCTGTCCGTGTCACGTTTGTGAGAAAGTCAGGATCATTCTTCAAGTCGTCTTCCTCAGCATAACCATTTATTTCTGCACCAACACGAGAAAGCAAGCACTTGATGCTAAGCTAGAATCCATATACTTCGACAACCACATACTGTTGAATTAATCATAGCAAAAATGCGAAGGCGTATTTTGCAACATTTCTTCAACAACCATGGAAAGGAAATTAAACAATTAATTGGGTTGATCCTTTTCCTGTATATTATCGACAATCAAACCAGCAAATTAAATACTCAGAATGCAAGTGAAACATAGTGACAGGCTCTTTTTCTCCGAATGTTTCGCTCTTTCTGGTTAACAAAACATGATCATATGCTTAGCTAAAATCCGCATACTTCCATAATCAGAAACTTCAAATGAACTGTCCAAAACCGAAATGCGAAATCAACTAAGAAACTAAACTAGAATGATCACTGTTTATATATTTTCTCAGCAACCAAACAAAGGCAGTCGCCACCAGACATTCAAAGTGCATAAGATTGACAACTAACTTAGTTCTCTCCAAAACCGAAATGTGAAATAAACTAAGAAACTAAACTAGAATGATCACTGTTTATCTATTTTCTCAGCAACCAAACAATGGCAGTCGCCACCAGACATTCAAAGTGCATAGGATTGACAACTAACTAACTCTCTTTTCCTTTCCTACATTTTCCCTGAAACCAAACAGAAAGTTACTGTAGAAATTTGACAAGCAAAAGCAAAACATACATACCTTCGCTGCTGCGGGAGAGGTAATAGTAGGCGAGAAGAGTGACAACGAGGACTAGAGAGAGAACGAGGAAGACGGCGCCAACGGAGATTCTAAGTGGGCCCTTGTCGGATCGACCCGATCGGCGGGTCCGAACGGGCTTGTGGGGAGCGGAGCGGATCCCTACGACGAGGTGATCTGGTAGTCCTCCGCCGTTGGAATGGTGGGGATCGTGGCCGCGTAATCCCAACCGCTCCAGCCCTGACTGCCTCTGCTGAGCCATTATTGCATCGTTAATTTCAGTCCCCTCTCTCAACGCTTTGGAGTCCTCCCACAAATTACATATGATTTGACTACTCTCTGCCTTTTTTATTTTTATTATTTTTATTTTTATTTTCTGTTTGGGGAGAGTCTGAAGGAAGAGCGTGAATACTAAAAAGATGTAAGAAATTGCGTTCTTTGTAACAGCACAATAGCAGTGTATACCGATAAACTGTGAGCAGATGAAATTGAAATCTGCTCCGATCTACGTGCTATTGTGTTTTTATAACAATTGAAAACGTTTTTAATGAAATTGAGTTTGGATTCTAAAAACGTTTTAAGTGTTTTTTTAGAATCAAATTTTTATTAAGAGTTGTTTTCAAAAACATTCGACAATGCTTTCAACCGTTTTAAAAAACACAAATGTAGAGGAACCCGAGCAATCAATGGGATATCACTTTGAAAAAGATAGAAGGGGGCAGTCTCAGGTAATTCAGCTAAAAAAATTTAGAAGTTGGAAATAAAAGAATAATTTTCATATAATTCTTTTCTTTATTAATACAACAAAACGTGCCACAATATTACATTTATTAGTATTCTCTTTATTTATAATCAAAAGTTTTTAAATTCGATTCTCGTTAAAAATAAATTTAAACTTCATTATTATAAGATTAAGCCCATCCGTCTCTCCATACACGGATGATACATCACGTGTTTTTATACAAGTAGTAGGAAATTGTATTTTTTTAATTATTAACTTTTTAACACACATGTTTCACTATTTTTATAGTAATACGTGATGTACCACCTCATGTTCCCGTCACACTGAAAAATCTATCGAAAACGTATTGAGGGAAAAATAATGTGTGATATAAAAATAAAGAATTGTTATTGACACTCCAAAAATCTTATTCTACACTTCAAATTCTATATTTGGAAAGAAAAATACGACAAGTATAGAATGAGATTTTTAGAGTGTCAATAACACATGTCGATAAATATATATCTAATAATTGTCAAAATCAAATATCACAGGGCCCTTCAAATTCCTTATCGTCATTCGTCTAATGATCCATTTCGGTTTATTTTCCCTCCACCTCTCTCCCGCACGCCAAAATCCCCAAAACACTGAGATGGCCATGGCCATGGCCTTGTCGTCAACACCTCACATTATCTCTCCTTATCGCCCAACTCAACACTCAATTCTCTCTCACACTTCTCTCTCTTCCTTACCCAAGACTGCCACCACCCTCTCCACCTTCTCAACTTCTCCAGCGCTTCCGAAATCTCCATCGAATAGCAGAAGAATCAAGTGCGTCGAAAAGGCCTCTTCGGCTTCGAGCGCCGATCCAACGTCTGGAATTGCAGTCTACAAGCCAAAGTCCTATGAAGTTCTTGTTACTGATGCTGCAAAATCGCTTGCTTATGCTCTCGAAGACGGCAAGACCCGCTTGGAGATTGATTTCCCGTAAGTCCTCTTGCTCTTTGTACGTTTATTTCGATTAGAATTTCTGAGTTTTGAGAGAAATTGCAGGACAAGTTATGGAAGATTTTGAAGTTTCTAACTTTCGTTTGTTTCATTGGAAATTGGTAATTTTCAGAGTGGTTTCTTGGTGCCCATTTGGTTAATCTAGCTTGGAATGGTTTTAGCAAAACCCAGTTTAGAATGTTTATTTGTGGGCATGCTATTTCAGTGCATTTGGACTGATTCGGTTTATCTTTTGTTATAAATTTCTTGTTTTAGATTGTAAAATCTCAACTTGTCTGGTCAGCTTCCATATACGTACATCATTCCTGAAAGTAGCCTTTGGGATTAGATATCGCTGCTGAAATTTACCTTCCGTGGTGTTGAATTCATATATGTTCGGTCAGCGTACCAGCTAGTTCTTTGTCTAGTTGTATTTCTCTATTGAATGTTCGACGAGATCCTAAGTTCAAGTCCAATCTATGGAAGTTTGTTAAAAGAATGTTATGCAGTTTAGAGACTACAAGATAATGTGAGTTCATTCTTTTCTTTGGGATTCCAAACTGTGTTTCCGCTTGGATGAGCATATTGGTATGTTTCTTATTGTTTAGACGCTTGACTGGATCTAATATTTTTGCCCTTCTAATACTTATTCTTTTTCATGTACCTTATATTTTCGAGCTTGTGCCTCCAGTCCCCTGCCTAGCGACATATCTTCTTATAAGGTATCTCATTTTGCTACCAAGTTATTAGATTACTGGATGACCCATCATGGTCACATCGCTATTGTTTATTAAAGATTCTGTTCACTTTCCATTAGTTCGTTATAACATGCATCCTGTTTCCACTCTATGTAGTCATCAGTGTTACTTGTTTTTTGTGTTCTGTTTTTCTTGTCACTACTTAAACTTTAAAGTTATGCTACACTTAAGCCCCAACCCCAAAGAAAAAAATGCTGTACTTTAGCCCCAAATCATTGTTCTTTGATTTCATCTTATCAATTACAGTGATATAGCTTCTTGATGACACATAGCAATCTGAATACATGAGACATAATTTTCTCAACTTCCTAAACATGTAAAAGGGGTCTTCAGATGAATTCATTGATGCGAACGTACAACTTGTCTTGGCTGTTGTAAGGAAGCTCAAAGAAATAAGGGAAACAAGAGCTTGCATTGTAAGAAGAATCTTCGTTTCACATAGACATTTTATTTTGCCAATTTGAAGAGTATGCTAAAAAATTTCCATCTTCAGGTGTTTCCTGATAAGCCAGAAAAGCGCAGGGCCTCTGAGCAGTTCAAAACGGCTATTGACTCAGTAAAAACATAACTCAGAATTTTACTATTCTCTAATTTCTTTGTGTAATTTAAATGCATCAGATCTCCTCGCCCCATGAATTCAGAATTGGTTTAGCGATTGAGAATAAATTTTTGATCATAAGAAAAGGTGAAATATTGCCAAAAGGGCTCTTGAGTAAGTAGATTACCGTTCAACATTAAGCCCTCTAAATCGTTGTTTTCATTCTGATTATTTTCTTTCAGCTCGATGATATAACAATAGGTTCCCTGGATGATGTCCCCAGTGGTCCAGTCACCAAGTTCTTCCAATCTATAAGGGACACACTTGATTTTGACTTTGAAGATGAAAATGAAGGTTGGTTATGAATTTATAATATAGGACTCAAATGCTTGCTTGTTTATTTCTTCAAATGAGTGCTTGTGTTCCTCTTCTTAATTTCATCTCAACTGAAGATTTTCATGCTAATTTAATTGCTTTCTTTTTGTTCAACGTATGATCCATTTTATCCGTGGAGTACTAGTTTTCATCGCTGTGTTTATCTTACAATTGCAGGTCGCTGGGCATCCAGTCAGCCTCCCTCTCTTTATATATTCATAAATTGTAGCACTCGTGAGCTTGCTCCAATAGAGAAGTATGTGGTATGGTCTCCTCTTTGTTAGTTCTCTCAACCTTTTTGAATGTTTGACTTGCAATCATGATTTCAATATCATTTGATAGATGAATGCTCATTCCTACCATTAAATTTTGTTATATATATGTATGAGTTTTATGTTTGATGATTGTATACTTCTATAAGTATCAACTATGGTTTTGGACTTGAAAACTTTTAAGTGTTTCTGATGGTGTCATAACTTTCGCATGCTAGTTATATTAATTGATATTTCCCAATCAATATATTTCGGTAAGATTAGTTTGATACGAGTAATCTTTCTAGTGCTGCAGATTTATCTTTTGGAATCTAAAAAAACAGTTGTTTAATGTAGAAAATCTAGAAACTGACTCACAAAACTCTGCTAAGCCATTTCAAGATTATGAACTTGAAAGTTACAGAGGTCAAGAAATTGAATGTGCTAGCACTGGTTATTTAGTGATCTATCAAATATGTACTCCCTCTATTACTGGATCCGAGGCCTGTGGTTTTAGGAACATGTAGTCTTATGCATATTTTCAAGTTCAACTCACAAGTGTACTTATTTTACGTATTTACTAAATTCCATGTACAATTGAATTGATAATTTGATTTATTGGGCATCTTAAAATGTTAAGGTGTAGTATATATGCCGTTTCCCGGCTACATAATCTTATTCCAATTCTGTAGCTATGTATAGCATCGATTCTAAAGGTGTCATCGTCTTGTTATAAGTTTGAAGTATCTGCGTTCTGAAGTTGACAGTTTCACATTTTAAATCATGAGAATTGTGTGGCTGGTGTTATCGAATCCGTCAATTATTGTGTGAAGTATTATTGCTGCTGCTGCTGCCTCTTTTCCAACTCTAACTCTTTGGGATTTGCAGGAAACATTTGCCATGTCAACCCCAACACTTCTATTTAATCTTGAACTAGACACATTGCGGTAATCCTTATTGACCATCCATTGAAATCCGATTTTGCTCTCTGAATATACTTTTCATCTTACATTAGAAATATACTTTTCATCTTACATTAGAATTTGTTAATTATGCAGTGCCGACTTGGGCCTTTTTGGCTTTCCAACCAAAGATTTGCACTATCGCTTTCTTTCTCAATTTACACCAGTGTTCTATATCCGAATAAGAGATTACTCAAAGGTATACAATTAATTTGCGTTTCATAATTTTTTTTCTTAACATAAATTTTTGGTAACCATTTATTTGCTAACTCTCAAGACAGTAGCAGTAGCGCCTTATATAGTGAATTACAGTGGAGCACTATTTCGCCAATACCCTGGTATGTAATATGTTTTCTTTTTAACAAATTTTACCACCTGATTGTTGTCTATTCCTCATCCTATCCTCGATAACTTTCATTAAGGTTTATAATCTAACTTCTCACATAAATTGGAGCACATTACTTGGATTGTTTAGATTAGACAATAAGTTCTCGGAGGAATGATTAAAGAATAGTCAGAAATTTTAAGTTATGCTAATTTACGCTAGGCCTATTATCCATGTAACAATGGTTTCTCAAAATTAATGCCTGTTTGGATTTGATGAAGAATGCATTGTTCATGTTTGCAAATAGTGATCACAAAACTAACCCATTATAAGCACGTCAAAAAATATTTATTCTTGTTTTTTTTTTCCAACAGTTTAGAATTTGATTATTTTGGGACCATTTGTACTACTTGCAGAGTCTCTGTGCATCTTTGTTCTAACACTTAGTGTTATTCTTCTTTGTATGGGGTAGCCTTGATTTTATTGTAATTAACGTTTGTACTTGGAGGTGTTATTATTACGGTGGCGAGGGACATATATTCATCTTACTAGTAACATTTTATTTATCAATATAATCGTTGTTCTCTGATATCCTTTTTTGTACGTTTTAGAAGTTAGCATATATGACACTTCCATTTTACTGTTTATACTTTTTGAAAAACAAGACCAAATCATCTATTTGCTATGTGATTCTCACTGGAGGTTTATAAAATCTTATTCTGTGATGCCTTAAAGTGTCTGGTTGTCCCTTTGTAATTTCTTTACAACTGTTCTTAAAATTATCTCCTCATCAGGTGGTATGGATAAGAACCGACTTTTATATTGATTTTATGTTTTTCATTATCAATGCGCTTGTAACCCCAACGTTTCTTTATCGAGGAAGGTTCTGCTATACAATCAGCTTGTTTGTGTCGTTAACCATGATTTTGTTGGTACTTTATTTTTCTGAAAATCCTTTGGTTTTCTCAATAAGTATTTGTCTCATTTTTTTTCTTCATTTTGTGCAGGGCCTTGGCAGGTAATGCTAAAACAAGCCGATGGTTCTTATGCTTGCGTGGCAGAGAGTGCAACACGCTTTACTCTGGGCGAAGTATATTTCTGTCTCAAGCTCCAATCATCAGTCACTTTCTGTTAGTTGCTAGACATAGTTTGTTATGCTTTAAGGCTGATTATTTGTGTACTGTTTAGACAAAAGAAGAACTTTTGAGGGTCCTGGGACTGCAAGAGGAGCAAGGAAGCTCGCTGCAATTTCTTCGTAGAGGCTACAGGGTTAGCTCTCCTTATCTTAAACGTTTTCTTTTCTCCCTCAAATTGTTTAGAAACTCGAATGCAGAAACAGATTTTTTAAGGAAAAATAATGGCTTGAAATCTAATTGAATGAGATGTGATATAATATGCAGAGTGCTACTTGGTGGGAAGAAGATGTGGAGTTGGAAGAATCTTCTGCTTGGCGTAATTGAGCACTCAAGGAAATGAATGCCGGTGTACTGTCGGATCGCAGACAAACATTTGAGCCGGATCATTCTCAGATGTAATCAAGGCATGGGCATGATGTAATCCATTGTAATCTATCATTTTTGGTTGAATTGATTCACCCACATAGGTAATTTAGTTCTGGTGTGTTAAAAATGTAACTACTACAATTAATTCTTTATCCCAAATGTTATTTGTTATTTTTGAATTGGATTCATCCTCCAAGTCCAACTACAAGGTTTAGGGAACAAAGGAGGTTTGTTTTGTTTTATATTTTAATCTAAAAAGAACCACAAGGTTATTGTCACCTTCAGTATAACAAGCCCAACCCTTATATTCACCAAACACCAGGGTCGGCATGTGCTGGGTGACATCCGAAGGTGACGAAGCCATATTAGGATGCATGAGAACTAAAAACAAATAACCGACATAAATAAAACTTGTAAATTTAATTATAATGAATATGCTATTTGTGGACCGTGTTCAGAGCATACAATTAATCCGAGACACTAAAAAGGAATAATATAAACTTGAATGAACAAAGAGATGGGTCCTACACCGAGAGGACTTGAAGATGCTGATGCGGGAGCTCCTTGATGCTGGGATTGTACTCCTCGATTCTAAGTCCTGAGGGGGCGCAAAACAAAACATGAGGGGACCAAATTTATATATAAGTAATACTAAAACAGTTATTCAACAACGTACTATCCCCCAAAGTTTATGAAAACTCAATAGCATAGTATGTAATAGGTTTTCCGAAAACCCTAGCATGCCATAAAACTTCATAAAACATATATTATATATAGTGTGCTAAATAGTGGTATTAGTATCGCCCGAAGGCATATACAACTCTTCATTCGCCTCTAGGCTCCTACAACACCCGACTGAAGCCAATATATGAGTATCATTCGCCTGTAGGCAAGACATTCGCTCATAGGTAGTATCATTCACCCGTAGGTAAGACATTCGCCCGTAGGCAGTATCATTCGCTTGTAGGCAGGACATATGAGTAACCACTAAATAAGCACAAAAATCATTGAATATAATCTTTCCAAAGTATATATATCTCAACGAAGTTCAATAGCTCAAACATCATATCTTAAATCATGTTCATAGTATATAGTTATCAATCATATATACCACGAAGAACATAAAATCGATAAAGCATGATAAGTCATAAAGCGTGAAACCAATTTACTCATAAACGTTTCATAAAACGTATCCATAAAATCATGTGCTTCATATATGCATTTCTAATAGTAAAATCATGCATATAGAAGGGGTTCGCTCACAGATACTTTGCCGTCGAAGAGCTGTGCAAACTAGAGAGGACGGAAACGCCATAAACAATTGCACCTAAGCACATAAAGGTACCAATTAATAAAACTATACTATAACGATTGAATTTCAGGAAATGGACGTCATAAACGGATTTAGGATGTCGAAAAAACATAAGGGGGATCTCAGGTATCCCATGCGCCACCACAGGAAGACGGCTCGGCTGGCCACGCACTGCCACACGCCGATTTGGGTCGTCGAAAAGTTGGTTGGAAAAGTCGCCGGTGCTGCCGTGGAAGTCGGTGAAGCACAGTATCTCCGGTGGAGGCACGTGTGCTCCATGCGCCGGCCAAGACAGGCGCCCACGCGCAGGCCCACTCGCACCCATGCGTTAGCTAGGGTTCTGGGTTTGTTTCTGGGATACAAGGTTAGACATGGGGTCCTTGGTCCAAAGATTTGGGCAAGGGCTAGAAACTGGACTTGGGCTCTATGGGTTTGGGCTCAGATTGGGTTACGGGTTTTGGGCTACTGGGTCGGGTCGACCCAGTTTTCAGATCGGATTCACAAAGAAAGAAGCTGGAGTTTCCCAAGCTCCGATCAACCCCGATTCTCAACCACGACCTACGATCTACCTACCAAAATGAAGACAAACAAGTGTAGATTAAGGTGATACATTTGGTTTCCTTGGTCGTGGTCGGAGTTGGCCAGAAAATGGCTTGGAAGTCACGGCATTCTCGCCGGAATCTGGGGAAAACTCCCCGAGTCGTTTTATGCGTCCAACGGCCACCAAAACAACTCAAAATCATCCCAAACTCACATATAAACACCATCTAAAAGATTCTAGTGGCTTACCTATGTCAAGGGTTAGTTGGAGGAGGAGATGCACAGTGGCGTAGCCACGATGCAACGAGATATGGGGAGGTTGATGATGTCCTTCCTTCGTTCTTTGCTTCGTGGAACTCGCAGGGTCAAAGAGTGAAGGTGGTGAGTGGTGTTGTCGTCGTTGTAAGGGTGTATTCATGTGTGGTGCTCGGGGAGGTGAGGATGCAGCAAGGGAGGGGGATAGAGAGGTTCGAGAGTTGTCATGGGGAAGAGGGAAGAAAGAGGATGAAACGTTGGGCCGAGGGGACATAAATCAAAGGGTGGGCTTGGGCACACCAAATAAGACCCAAAAAGCAACCCATTTCAAAATATCTTCAACCCAAAGTCAAAATTACAAAAATACTCTTTCATTCCAAAATCCATAACATTATTCGGGACGGGTTGTTACACAGTAAGTTTTATAATTTAATTTAAAAATATTTAAATTTCGATGTTTGAACTTTTGTGGATGTTGGAACAAATACATTGATATTTATAGAGTTTTTTCAGTGAAAATTGATTTAAATATATATTTTTTAAAATTGTTTTAGCTATTGAATTAATCTTTTTTTTTTACCTGTTAGATTTTATTGCATTGATCACCGTCGTTGGATTTTAAGGAAAAAATAATAATCTTTGACCGTTGGATTACACGTGTGGAGGGTGGATTGAGATTTAAGGCTTTCGGTTCACTCGTGCACAACCCACTTGCATTGGATGGTTTGATGGGTCCACAAGAAATTAGGGCAAGCTTAATTCTTAGCATAATCTAACCCAAAGATTTATTTTTTCTCCTAACACTTATTTTAGCTCAATGATTGAAGATGGCTTGAGGGTTTAAAGGTTAAATTTTAAGCTTTATCCTAACCATTGGAGATGGTGGAATTTGTTAAAATCAATTTGCACACTGCCGCGAACAGAGGAGCACATGCAAAAAGTTTTCTAATAGTCAAGTTAAACAATACTAAAAGCACGAATTAATGTTTTAAAGATGAGATATGCGGATTTGTTACGTGATCAAAGATTGAAGTCGAAAAATACCCAACTTGCTGAGTCAAACATAAAGGCATTTGTGTAATTGTACAAAGTGGAACCAAACCTTAAGGACTGGCATGGGATGATGGGAGTTGACCACCTGAACCTCATCCCTCCACAGAATTTGTGGCGCGCGTAGTTGCAATGGAACCTACCGTCGAACGCCCTTGCTAATCTCTCTCTCTCTCTCTCTCTCTCCGCAATCACCCTTTGCAAGGAACTGGTGCGGTGGCCAGGCCAAGTCGACACCGTCTTATTAATCACGGTTATTTTTCCTTGCCATTTTCACCTTAATTTCTATCTTTTCCCTATATAGAAGCTTAGTTGAATTGAGGAAGCACCTCCTTTGTCCTTTCTGGTTTGTTCATCTTCTTCTTCCGAGTAAATTTAGCATGCTCGAGTTAGTGAAAAGAATACTAAGCTAGTACCACTGTCAGTGTAAATATTCGGGAAAATGTTGATTGTCATTGTGATTTTAACTTTAGGAGCTTAATATTATTGTACATAGTGAGAAATGTTAGAATAATTTCGTCATTTGACGGGTGAGAAATTGTTAGATGCATGCTCTCGACCCATTTGATAATCATTTCATTTTAAGTTTTTACTTTTCACTTTGGTTGGAAGGGTGGTGGGAAGAATGTGGAATAAATGCACATAGAAATGATACACAAACCCGAAAACCAAAAACCAAACAACTGAAAACAATTTTCAAGTAGGTTTTTTTTTTCTAGTTTTTTTGTTTTCATTTTGTATGTCGTTCGTGCATTTCTCTCTCTCTCTCTCTCGCTCTCTCTCTCTATATATATATATCTAGTAATAGAAAATGAAAACTCAAGACTAAAAATGAAATGGTTATCAAACGGGCCCTAAATGTACAGTTCACTAAACTAAGTGCTAGTTTCGTAAGTACAACAACAAAATACTCTGGTGTCTGTGTTCCCTTGTTTGTTCCACTTTTTTGATTAACCATATGTTAGCTGTTTTGTTTTTCTGGCCCTATTGACCTTTTATTTTATTGTTGTTCTATTTTTTTGACAGTGCCGGGATGCTAGGAAGGTCATTAGCTTCGCCATTGCTAACCAATGATTGTGCAACATGCTTTTGCTTTTCAACTGTGAGTACCATTTCATGGAAACTTTCAAAGTGTTAGGTCATATGACTCTATTTGTATAACACCGTTGATTATCGATGCTCTATGTTGAACTCTCAACACAGAAACTGGAATGGTTTTGAGGTTCTGAGTTTTGTATACTTGTCAGTTGTCATAGCTAATTTTTGGGCCCTCTCGCTTACTTTCGAGTGGGTTGGAATCACAGTATCCGTTGAAACTTGAAGGGTTTTGAAGTTGTGAGTCTCAAACACTAGTCATAGCTAGTTTTCGTTTCCCTCTTTTGTTCGATTTGAATCTTAGATGTAGCTAGATTTTGGGTCCCTTCTTCCTATCGAGTTGGTTGTAATCTCAACTTCTGGAGAAACTTAATGTTTTTGAAGTTGATAAGTTATCTGCTTTTATGCTCTTCGGTTGAAAATGTCATGTTATGTCCGTTGAGGTTAGAAGATAGGTAGTGTAAAATTTAATCCTCTAGCAGCCTTTCTCATTGTCAAACTCAGCGGATTGATTTGGACTATGGCTCTTGAAAGAGTAACTACCTTTGACGCAATTTAAAGGAAAGTCGTTATTCTAGCTTATCATCTCATTGGTAATGCCATGTCTGCAGAGGCAGCTGATCATCCTTTCCTTCATTGTCTTATTGCTTTCAGAGAAGCAATGTTGGATTTGGT
Source organism: Cotoneaster glaucophyllus (assembly GCA_036320875.1). Classification (NCBI taxonomy): domain Eukaryota; kingdom Viridiplantae; phylum Streptophyta; class Magnoliopsida; order Rosales; family Rosaceae; genus Cotoneaster; species Cotoneaster glaucophyllus. The sequence continues at coordinate 31,207,799 of CM070059.1, read as the reverse complement.
GATATCATCTTCGCATGCTTCTTTATTTACTAAGAGACATTATGCTTTCGTAGATTCTTTAGAATGATTAAGGCCTTTTTGTTGGTAGAATCTCAGTGTGTTTTATAGTTTTCTTATGGCGGAAAAGACTGAATTTTTAGGGAAAATGTGGGAAGGAATTAGATTTCTTGTGGGAGGAAGTTAGATTTGTGGCAGATGCCGGCCTTAGTTTCTAGTGAATTTAAAGACATTTTGTTCTTTTTCTTAAGCACTTGGTGTTGTTTGGGGGTCTGCTTTATTATCTGAAGTCGTTTGTGAAATCTTAATGGTCGAAATCTTAATGGTCCTGTGCTGTTAGATGTACTGCTGTTGGTTGTGGAGATTAAATTAAAATTGTACTGGGGAATACTTTGGTCTCGATGATTTGGTTTTGCACGCATGGTTTTAAAAGCTTCATCTCTTCATTGTCATCCTAAGCGCTTTTGGTCCATTCAAAAGTATTCAGTGTCCATTTTCGCTGGGTAGTATAATGTAATTCCATGATGTTTCGTAGTATGACATAATGTTGTGATAATCGTTGCTGCAGCGTGATGTTATAAATACCGCGCCAAATATCAGATTGCTAAATTTTTTGCCAAATCGAAACAGAGGAGCTTGCTCATCAGGTTTGTCTACCAAGAAATGGGTAGTACATTCAACTGCAGAGAGTGAAATTTCGACTTTGAAAGATGAAGACAGGAAGGCATGGGAAACATGCCGGGAAGCTCTATCTGCATTTGGTATCAGCACTGAAGAGGGAGAGAAGATACTTGGAAAAGCATTTGGCCTGGTTCATTCACCTTACTGGGGTGAAAAGCGGAAGATGGAAGTACCAAAGTTTGAGATTGTAAACGAAACAATGGACTATCTTCGGAGTTTAAACCTTTCCGACGATGACCTATGTAAGTTGCTAAAAAAGTTTCCAGAGGTTCTTGGATGTGAACTTGAACAGGAGTTGAAAACCAATGTGCAGATCCTGGAAAAGGAATGGGGAATAAAAGGGAAATCTCTTCGAAACCTTCTTCTTCGAAATCCAAGAGTTTTGGGTTTCAATGTTGATTGCAAGGGAGATTGTATGGCACAATGCACACGATGCTGGGTTCGGTTTTAGAATTGCTGTTAAAGGAATTTAATTTTCCCATAGTCGATGTAAATCTGTTGAAAGAAGCACATTCTCAATCTGTATTAGGGTAAATGTTTTCTGTAAAACTCAGTTGGGGTAAAAAATACGAATCACAATTTGATATGTATGCATATTGATCTTTGTTTTTATGATTTTAACGGGGAGTTGTTACTGGAACTTCAAAAAGGTTATCTTTCACTCCTCATGCGGAAATAGGAATGATAAATCGCATTTGGTGGAGTGTGGGAATTGCTATTTTGGATTGCCTATAGCTCTTCCTCTTCTGTAAGTTATTTTTATACGTGTGCATGCGTGAAGAACAAGTGCATTTTTGTGCTGACAAATGAGTGTATTTTGTGTGTGTTCCTTGGGATGTATCATCTATGAAACTTGAGCAACTCTCTTTCCAGAAATGATTTGAGTGACACGAATGTCTTACTCTTCACTATATTTTAACAATCGGAACAATCTATATTTTTTTTAATCTTTCCTCGCTCGCACGGAGAAGTGGATCAAAGTAAGAAAGTGCCTCGTTAAAGAACAACCTCGTGAAAGAATAATGTCGCACAGATGTATATCTTGCTAGGGTTAAAGGTTAAGATTGAAACCGTTGTAGGTAAATGTTAAGATTGAAACTGTTGTATGTCCAACAAAACTAGGAGTACACAGAGCAGTTCTGGGTCTGCATTCTACTTCCTAGCATATAAGACACAATCGTTGCTGAAATTCCCTTGTTTTATTGCCTTCAAACATTTACCATGTAACTCAAATAGATTGAAAAATAAATTTTAAAATTAAACGTCATTAAAAATCCATTGACTAATTATAAAAGTTTAAAGGGTAATCGCCACTCTTTACAATTTTGGGCGAAATCGACAGATACTCTTCTTTTGTAACATAAGAGCCATTGACTTGTTGCTATATGCTATTAGCTTCCGCTGCTCATCAAATCGGCACTGCTTGGCTTTCTGAGCCAGTGGCATAATGGTAATTTCAAATGCTTATAAAATCCGTGATATTTTAAAGAAAACTAGCGAAAAATTAAAAAAAAAAATTCATTTTAACGAAAAATCATTTTTAAAAATACAATGAATAATATCAGATTAAAATAAAAATTTGATTTTTCGTTTAAAGTGTTTAGTTAAAACTCCGGTATTTTAAACCAGGACCGGCGAACGGGCGGAGGGAAGAGGGAAACCAATTGAGGCTGCGCTGGGTTCGGCAGCAGCAGCAGCTCGGTCGACAATATCGACTAATTAACAATACAGTAGTAATTATGCTTATTTCACTCAGAAATCTAGCCAAATCCAAGGCCAATACCAACTGCTCCCTTTGCTCCTCCTCCGCCGCCATCCGCGATGCCAATTCTCTTCTCTCCACCGCCGCCGCCGCCGCTGCTACCACCAGCAGCAGCATCAGCGGTGGTTGTTATTGCTTTTGTTGTTCCGTCAGTTTCAGCCCCGAACGCTTCCCCTGCCGCCGCTGCTTTCTCAACCATGGCCCGCATGACTCCGGCGAGGGACGTGGTCCTCTCTTTCAAAGAATGGTTCCAGACCCGCAACGACGCCTTATTGGACCGCATCTTCCTCATCCTCAAATCCTCTACCGACGGCGACGCCGCCACCACCACCGACCGCCGCCTCAACGGCGACAGCGACATCCCCTTGCGCTATAATATCCCTTACTCCTCCGCCGACTTGGCCCTCTCGCATCTCAGTCTCCGCCTCACGGAGGCCTTCGTCCTCGAGGTCCTCCGCTACGGCAGGCAACGACCATGATGTCCTCTCCTGCCTCAAGTTCTTCGATTGGGCCGGCCGTCAGCCCGGCTTCCACCACACCCGCGCCACCTTTAACGCCATCTTCAAGATCCTTTCCAAGGCCAAGCTCATGTCTCTCATGCTCGACTTCCTCTCCACCTACCGCAAGCAGAGGTACGCCCACACCGTCCGATTTCACGACACTCTGGTCATGGGCTACGCCGTCGCCGGCAAGCCCCACATTGCCCTCCAACTGTTTGGTAAAATGCGCTTCCAGGGTCTCGACCTCGATTCCTTTGCCTACCATGTCCTTTTGAATGCTCTAGTGGAGGAGAGTTGCTTTGATGCTGTTCAGGTCATTGCCAAGCAGATTTCTTTGAGGGGTTTCGAGAACGAAATTACCCACTCCATCATGCTCAAGTGGTTCTGTAAGCAGAAGTTGCTCGATCAAGCTGAAGCCTATTTGCGTCAATTGGTGTCTGACGGCAAGCCCGTCACTGGCCATGCCGTCAGTGTCCTTGTGGACGCCCTTTGCAAGCAGAAGAAGTTCCAGCATGCTGGCCAATTAGTCGAGGAGTTTCAGGACCTTGGGGTGGCTTTCATGGAGAGTGCGTATGGTGTGTGGATGCGTGATCTTGTTCAGGCTGGGAGGTTGGACGGAGCATTGGAGTTTTTGCAGAACAAGAAGTCGTTGGAAGGGTATGTACCTGATGCTTTTAGGTACAATACTTTGATATGTAGGCTTTTGAAGGAGGATCGCCTCGAGGAGGTTTGTGATTTGTTGATGGAGATGAAGGAGGGTAAGATTTCCCCTGATAAGGTCACCATGAATGCTGCTTTATGCTTCTTCTGCAAAGCGGGGATGGTGGATGTCGCACTTGAGTTGTATAATTCTAGATCTGAGTTTGGGCTCACGCCTAATAGTATGGTTTACAACTATTTGATCAATATTTTCTGTGGGGATGGTAGCATTGACGAAGCCTATCGAGTGCTGAAGCATTCTATGGAACAAGGGTATTTTACAGGTAGGAAAACATTTTCTATTCTGGCAGACTCATTGTGCCGAGAGGGAAAGCTCGAGAAGATGAAAGAGTTGGTTATTTTCGCCCTAGAGCGAAACTTTATGCCAAGTGACTATACATTTGATAAGTTCATTACAACTCTTTGCAATACTGAAAGGGTAGAAGACGGTTATTTGGTACATGCGGAACTCAACAGAATTAATAAGGTTTCTACAAAGAAGACATACTTTAGCTTGATAAATGGTTTTAACAGGTCAAGCAAGGGGGATATTGCTGCCAGGCTTCTGATTGAAATGCAAGAAAAGGGTCACTTACCAATTCGTAAACTGTTCAAAGATGTAATTTGCTGCCTCTGTGATATGGAAAATCCAGATAAGCAATTTTTTACTTTGTTGGAGATGCAGTTGTCTTGTAGGGAACCCAGCCGTGATATATACAACTTTTTCATCTACGGAGCTGGGCATGCCAAAAGGCCCGATCTGGCTAGACAAGTATTTGAGATGATGCAGCAGAGTGGGATTCATCCCAATGTGAGATCGGATGTTCTTATGTTGCAGAGTTATTTGAAGAGTGAACGAATTTCGGATGCATTGAACTTCTTCAATGATGTGCACCAGAGAAGAAAGGTGATGGGGAGAAGGCTATACAGCGCCCTGATCGTTGGTCTATGCAAAGCCAAAAAGGCGGAAATTGCAGTTAACTTCTTGATGGAAATGAAAGAGAAGGGAGTGGTTCCAAGCGATGACTGTTACGAGTTTCTGATACAGTTGCTATGCCAGAATAAAGAATTTGATATGGCAGTAAATCTCATAAATGACTTGGAGAAAGTTGGCCGCCATATTACATCCTTTACCGGTAACATACTTCTGTTGCAATCTCTGAAAACTCCAGAGCTCTACAAGTCTTGGGTACGGCTGAGAGAGGAGCGAAACGAGATGTCTGATCGTTCAATGCTTGGTCTGCTCATTGGTGCGTTTTCTGGTCAGATTAAGGTGAGCCGAGATATTGGGAATCTGGAAGAAGCAATTGAAATGTGCTTTCCGCTAGACGTGTTCACACACAATTTGTTGATTAGAAGACTAAGCCAAAGCAACATGGAGCACGCTTGTGCTTTGTTCGAAAAGATGTGCCAGAAAGGTTATGAGCCTAATCGATGGACTTACGACGCCTTAGTAGAAGGTTTTCTTAGACATGGGAGGACATCTGAGGCAAAGAGATGGGTAGAAGTGATGTACCGGAAAGGGTTTTATCCAACAGCGCGCACAAATCTACTCATTTAATTGGATTTCATTTGATAGACATTACACAGTTGCAAAGCTTTTTCGAGCTTTTGCTGCCTTGGTAAGATTGTCTTGTTGATATTTTCAATTGTGTTTTCGACCATGTTGGAGTGCTAGTCACCTAACAGAGTTTTTCAATAGGATTAGTCTTCGACAATATGCTACACTGAATATAAGCGGACTCTGCTTTTTCTTTCGACCAGGTTTTTATCATACTAGAGTTTTCATGGCAAGGTTTTAGCGAGGCAACATTATGAGCATCAAACATATCAAAGTTTCCTAAGTTGTGATCGATTTTTCTCTATTGTTTTGTATTTATCCCATTGGGTTTTCATGCAAAGTTTTATTGGGCAACTATTAATGATTCGTGAACATTCGAGGGGGAGTATTGTAAATAATATTCATCATACGACAGCTTACTTCAGGGTTAATATGCAATATGTAGTCAGCTAGGACATTTTCTATATAAATTATAAGCCTGTAAATAGACACTCTAATTTATCCTCTTAATCTCTCTTGTCACACGCATGCCCATTTAGTTTTGTTATTATTTTTGTTTGATTTATTTAAGGACAATTAACTACAGTAAAAATATTTTAAAATTTTGCTGTAGAAATGATCGAAGTTTATTAAACGGTCAATATATTATTATTGTGTTGTCATTGTGTGGTCGATATATACTCAATATCTCGTGTCATTGAAATTGATCAGTTTTACGAACTAAAGGCCAAAATATGTTTATTGTAATTATTATTTTTATTTATTTAGATAAAAGAAAATATAAAGTTGATATGCAAAAAGCTAAAAAGTGTGCCAAAAATATAAGACCCATCTACTTTTGGGTCAAGTATGACCCGGAACCATAAATGAAGAGCTGTTGCGTCCACCAGGAGTTGCAGTTGAAGTTTCCAGAAGAAAGAGAAGCAAAAGCTGATTCACAGAGAGTCTGCCAAATATTGAGAAAGAAAGCAAATCATAAATTGCAACTGAAACCCTAGCTTAGCAAAGTGAAGAGCAATGGAGAAATCATGGTCATCGTCGGCACCGTCGAGCTCCGATGGCTCCCGGGAGCTTCAGTGCATCGGCAAGTTAGAAATTGAAAGGCCGAACCCCGTCGGCTTCCTCTGCGGCTCCATCCCTGTTCCCACCGACAAAGCCTTCCACTCTTGCGATTCCGCTCTCATTCCCTCCCGCCAAACGTCCGTACGCCTTTCTCTCTCACTCTGTCTAGAGTTGTTTCAGTTTTCATTGATTTTGTTTGTGATTTTTTCAGAGTGAGTGCTCCGCGGTATCGAATGCTTCCGACGGAGACGGACCTGAAGAGCCCGCCGTCGCCGGACAATTTTCTTCCCATTGCTGCTGTGCACCCCAAGGCCGCCGGAGGTATGCTCACTTCTCTTTCAATTTTAGTCTAATAATATTTTCCGTTTTCAGTTTTTGATGCTATAATTTTATAGAGTATGTGGATGGTAGTAATATTGAAATAATTCGAGGGTTTTTTTAGAATTATTTTTGGCTTCTGATTCTGAAGCTGTAACAAGCATGGTATGGATATGGTATTATTTGAGTTGGCAGATATAGCTTGGGATGGTGGTACTGTTTCATCAAATCTCACTAGAAAATGTGAGGCCCTTGCGGTGTCTGGATTGGTTGATTATGGGGATGAGATCGATGTCATTGCTCCAGCTGACATTCTGAAGCAGATCTTCAAAATGCCGTATTCCAAGGCTCGATTATCAATTGCAGTTCAGCGTGTTGGACAGACGCTTGTTCTCAATACTGGGTGTGTATTAGCCTGCTAATGTGCTATTCTATTTTGTCCACTATTTTATAAAATTTAGAAAGAAAATAAAAACTTATCTGATCCTGTTCTCAAGTGTAGGCCTGACATCGAAGAGGGGGAAAAGTTAATAAGAAGACGTAAAAATCAATCAAAATGTGGAGATCAGTCTTTATTTTTGAATTTTGCTATGCATTCTGTTCGGATGGAAGCTTGTGATTGCCCGCCAACTCATCATGTTCCATCACGAGAGCAATCAAAATCCTCTGTTCTTCCTGGGGCAAATACTCAGTTCAAGGGACAGCATGATGATGTTGCTCCGGGTGGAAAATCAAATAGTCCAGAGTACACACAGGTTAAAAGGGATGATTTCTTTTTGGCAAATAAGAAGGATAAGAAAAATAAGGGGCACAATCCTGTCAAAAAGGCTTCACAAGTTGGCGAGAAGTCCAGGAGCTCAATACAAGAGTCTGAAAAACATAGAAGAGTTGGTAACGACGGGTTTCTAAGGGTTTTGTTTTGGCAATTTCACAATTTCCGCATGCTCATAGGGAGTGACTTGCTTCTGTTTAGTAATGAAAAATATGTTGCTGTTAGCTTGCATCTCTGGGATGTGTCACGACAGGTTGAAGTGGTGTACTAAAATTTTTGTCCTATTCTTTTCCCTCCATTTCTATTTTTACGTATTAACTGTTTTCCTCTTTTTGTTTCTTTGTCTGTTTTTTTCCTTTTTATTAATCTTACTGGCAGGTTACACCATTAACTTGGCTTGAAGCCTGGCTTGACAATGTCATGGCAAGTGTGCCTGAGATGGCCATTTGTTATCATGAAAACGGTGTTGTGCAGGGATACGAGCTTTTGAAAACAGATGATATATTTCTACTAAAAGGGATCTCTGAGGATGGCACTCCTGCTTTTCATCCTCATGTGGTGCAACAAAACGGCCTTTCTGTTTTGAGGTTCCTTCAAGAAAACTGCAAGCAAGATCCTGGAGCTTATTGGGTACTGATGTGATTTGATTTAGTTTGAAACTGATTTTTCATTTGCCTTTTCTTTTTGCAGTTTGATTTTTTGCAATTCCCATAATAATATTCATTATATCTTAAAATTTTCAGCTGTATAAAAATGCTGGGGAAGATGTCATTCAACTCTTCAATCTTTCTGTGATTCCCAAGAACTGTTCTTCTGATGATTGTGATGATAGCTCAAGCTCCCTTCCTTCTCTATTGCATCGAGGAAGAAGTGATTCTCTGTATTCATTGGGGACTCTCTTGTATCGAATTGCTCACAGGCTTTCACTTTCAGTGGTACGGAAGAAATTTGACTATTTTACTCGCTAGCTTCCTTTGTTCCTTCTTTTAGTGATTACTAATTTATTTGGAATTCCTGCAGGCTCCAAATAATATGGCAAAGTGTGCAAGGTTTTTCAAAAAATGTTTGGAATTCCTAGATGCTCCAGATCATCTGGTACTGTATAATGAACTGACGTTTTTACCTTTTTATATTTGTTTGGTTATTAATTCAGCATTTTTGTCAAAATCAGATAAGTCACAGAAAGAAAATGATGACTGTAATTGATGTACTGCTTAACAGGTTGTGCGGGCATCTGCACATGAACAATTTGCAAGGCTTATTTTGAACCACGATGAAGAGCTGGAATTAGAGCCTGATGATCTGCCTGTAGAATGTGAACTTACAGTCACTGATGCTGAAGAAGATTCTTTGGACGTTTTAAGTAGCAATTCTGAATCGACAGTACATGAAGAACCTCAACTGGTGGGACAGGAAAAATCATATGACGATGGTCAAAATGTTGAAGATTTAGTCACTGAAGCTTCTGTAAAGATGACTTTAGAAGCAAATGCATATTCTCCCAGAAATTTGATAGCAGAAGGTAGCACAGACTACGGAGATTTGACAGAAGCTGTACCAAATTCCTCTGGTACTGAAAGCTCTGCAGTTTGCAAATTGCCTGCAACAACCGGACATGTAGTTCAAACTGTTGCTGAACCAATCTCTTCTAAGCTAGCTGCAATACATCATGTTTCTCAAGCTATTAAATCTCTCAGATGGATGCGCCAACTGCAAACTACTGAATCAAAGTTGATGGATCAGGAGAGTGAAACCCATGATAGGCCACCTTCATCTGTTAATCTTTCTGTTTGTGCATGTGGTGATGCTGACTGTATCGAAGTTTGTGACATTAGAGAATGGCTTCCAACATCAACATTGGATCACAAGTTGTGGAAACTTGTTCTTTTGCTTGGAGAGTCGTATTTGGCACTTGGACAAGCTTACAAGGCGGATGGTCAGTTGCATCAAGCTTTGAAGGTTGTAGAATTGGCCTGTTCTGTATATGGATCGATGCCTCAGCATCTTGAAGACACAAAATTCATTTCTTCCATGAATAGTTGTTTTCCATCACCAACAAAATTCAGTTATACAAATAAAAAGATTACATCATCTAATAGTGATCGGGAAGATCTGAGCTCCAGCTCCACTCATGGTTGTCTTTCTTTCGAGCAGTTCTCATCCATCTACCTCTTCTGGGCCAAGGCATGGACACTGGTTGGAGATGTTTATGTTGAATTCCATTTGGCTAAGGATAGTATCACCTCTCCACCAGCAGAGAGAAAATATTCTATTAGAGATTTGAAAGTTTCATCTGAAGTTGTCAAAGAAGTTAAAAGGCTCAAGAAGAAGTTGGGGCACAATACACAAAACTGCAGTTCATGTTCTCTAGTAAATTGCAGCTGCCAGAGTGATAGGGCAAGCAGTGGTAGCAGTGCAAGTAGTAGTAGTGGCGATATGCGCTTGGTAAATTCTGGCAGGAAATACAGTAAAAGACCATATGCTAAGAGCAATGCCTTCTCACTTGCAAGAGAGACTGAAGATGATAATCCTTGTTTGAAAACTGAGAGTGGCAAGGTTTCTGATTGTGGATATCTGCACCAAAAGAGAAACGGTGAAACTATAGAACAATCTTCAAATATGGATAAGCTTACAGTGAAACATGTGTCATCTGATAATTCTGACAATTTAGAAGGCACTTTAGGAGTGCATGACGTGGGGCCGATACTGGCCTCTCAATCTAATGCTTCTGAGAGAGAAACAACGAAAGTGAAAAATGGTGGGATATTCAAGTTCCTTGAAGGTCCTGCAGTTGGAGATGCTGAAAACAATCTTTCAGAAGCCTGTTGCTGTTACGAAGCTGCTACAAAGGCATTAGGTGGTCTTCCATCTGGTTCTGCTGAACTACAATCTATAATGAAAAAGAAAGGGTGGGTATGCAATGAACTCGGTAGAAACAGACTTGAAAGGAAAGAACTAAAAAAAGCTGAATTTGCTTTTGTAGATGCTATAAAAGCATTCAGAGAAGTCTCTGATCATACCAACATCATATTGATAAACTGTAACTTGGGGCATGGAAGACGGGCATTGGCAGAAGAGATGGTATCAAAGATTGATAGTCTCAAGGGGCATCCGATCTTTCATGACGCATACAACCATGCATTGGAGACCACAAAGTTAGAATATAGTGAATCCCTTAAGTATTATGGGGCAGCAAAAGCTGAACTCAATGCTTTTGTTGAAGAGGCTGGCTCTGAATTAAACAATTTGAGGACTGAGGTATATACACAGTTTGCTCATACGTATCTGAGGCTCGGAATGTTCTTGGCAAGAGAAGATACAACTGTTGATGTCTATGAAACTGGAGTGATGGTTGATGTGCATGTTGGTTCCACTAGTCCTAGTGGCAGAAAATCAAGGAAACAATCACGAAAGCATGAGATTTCAGCCAACGATGCCATTAGAGAGGCACTGTCTGTTTATGAATCATTAGGTGAATTGCGGAAACAGGAGGCTGCATATTCCTATTTTCAGTTGGCTTGCTACCAAAGGGATTGTTGTTTAAAATTCTTAGAGCCAGATCATAAGAAAAACAACTTACCCAAAGGCGAAAACACAATTCTCCAACGAGTCAAGCAGTATGCATCCTTGGCGGAGAGGAACATGCAAAAGGCCATGGATTTCTACAGCCCAAAAACGCATCCTACCATGCACCTAACTATTCTTATAGAGAGATCAGCTCTTTCATTGAGCCTTTCAAGCCCTTTACACTCAAATGCAGTAAGTTCTTGAACTTGCTTCATACATAATGCATTGAATTTCGCTTGCAAATAATGTCTATCCACCTTTTTTCAAATTCAGAGACTTGAAAGTATATGTTATACACATTTGCATGCACAAATGGCACCACATTTAGCTGTACGTGAAATCAAATTATAATATGTATTTTAAATGAGAAGATTATTTCTGCTATTTATTTGATGAAGTGATAATGCTCCCTTCTTTTTTTTTAATTTGAGATTTTGTACTATTTTAGGAATTATACAGGGGAATTGAATCCTAAAGAGAGATTTTATTCATCTTGATGACTCTCTAACTTGTCCCGTTTATCACCATGTAACATAACACCAAGTTGGTTAGGATTGTATTTGATTAGGAAGTTGATCAAGGGATTTAATCTTGATTTTCGGACTGGCCCTATAAAAAAATGGGATATGATGTATTCATACTATTGGAAGTTGATCAAACTCCTTGTGGTCTCCTCTCTTTCATTTCTTGGCTATCTGCTATGCTGCATCAGTCTTCCGTAGTCTTCACATCAGGCAGTGACAATGTAGAGGCCATTTATACATTTCATTAGTTATACTGCAATTAATTAACATAGGTAAGTATACTTAGCACGAATTGAACGTTATGCTATTCTTTATTTGAAGAGTTCATCGTAACTAGGATTTATGACTTTATATAATTTTGTGAGCTAGTTCGAGACGCAGTTTATATAATCTTGTCTTACCGTTATTGTTTCTGTTACAATTAAAATACTCAAAGAAGCTAAAACATTGCTTGTGTTCCAGATGTTGGAATCAGCTCTGTCTTGCTTGCTTGAAGGACGGTATGTGTCAGAAAGAGACTCGGACTCTTGGAAAACCGATCACCCCGAGGTACACGCCAAATTTTGGAATCAGTTGCAGATGATTTTGAAGAAGATGCTGGGTGTGGCACTTTCTTCACGCACAAGCAAATCTTCTGTTTCTCAGCCAGCTTCAGTATCGAGCAGGTGTGGGGATACTGAAAAACTGAGGGAGCTTTACAAACTCTCTCTCAAATCCACAAAGTTAAATCAATTGGATGCTATGCACTCCTTGTGGACATCATAATTTTAATCTGGAAGTTGTTTCTGCGCAACAAACCCTATTGTAATTATACGTCGATAACAGATTGGAGAGAGAGAAAGCTTGGGTTCTGCACTGCATATCATAATACCAAAGCATTGCTTCAGGAATTGAAGGGAGAGAGTATGATTTGTTGAATCCCTGATATTATGTTACTTGTATTGTATGTATGTATGGATTTATGTAAGTAGTATGTATGCAAGTATGCTTCGCTGGTTTTGAGTTAACTTACGCTCCCGTCGCAGAATACTTGGGAGTTTTAAACTGTCAGGTCTTTAATTGAGAAAGATACAATGATCAAAATCTAACGATTAAAATTTCAGGAACATAGAGAGCAACATAGAATTTTCGATGAATCTGATTCCATGCAAATTTTGTGGATGTTCAGTATGAGAAGAATTCAAAGTTGAGTGGCTTTGGAGATTTACATGCTTTGGGTAACATTGACATGTGAAAACGAAAGTCTACAAATGGTCCGGTTAAAAAATATGATTACAAGACCGGAGGGTAGAAGAAGGTATTAAAAGACTTGAAAAGAGGCTTTGAGAAAAAAATTGGAGTACTTAGAGCTAATAAAAGACTTGGTGCAAACCCAAGAACAGTGGAATTCTAGGATTCATATAGTCGATCTCATTTACTCACGCTTTCTTTTTGTTGGGCAACATGAGTTTAAACTTGGCATTAGGTGCGTTCTTCCATGCAAAAAAGGGATTTAGGTTTCCAAATTTGTTACAATATAAGAGGACTCACTTTTCAGCCTAGATGATAAAACTCATTTTCCATTAGGGCTTTTACAATAGGATGTAAGCTACAACAATTCCAACTGCAACAAAGTCAGTCAATCATGCTTCAAAAGTGCAAAATATTTTCCTTCAAGGGAGCATTAGCCAAGAAAAAAATTCGACACCAAAACTGGAAGAAAATAGCTCCGGTCCGAAAACAAGATCCGTTGAAATTATACGTAACACTATTTGCTCATTGCACACTGCCCCTATTATTGTGGTAATGGCGGGACAAGGGGCATGTTCTTAAGCCAATGGGCATTTTTTCTCGAATTCCTCTTGCTCTTTGCGACATAACTCGAATTCATTTGTATTGTAATACATGCATCCAACATAAGCATCCATCTCTTTCGTGCACTTCTGATGAAGATCTTTCAGCCTGCAAGGTCAAAATGTCATATTTAGAAACGTAGCAGCGCATGCCTCTCCTTGCTCCATGAAAAAAAGAAGCATGTCCTAACATGTATATCAGTCTGTTTGATGTGAGAACTGAAACATTTTATGGAATTTTCTTGATGAACTCTGGCAACTCTTTGATACATTCTTTCCAATACCGTTGTAGCTCAAGTTTTCATGGACATCATGCAACCAACTGGATGATCAAATCACATAAAAAGTACAAATCTTAAATAGTGCACATATAAGAGCGTGATGCAGAATTCAAAACATTCCGAGAGGAGAAAGGCTGTCAGTGAGTATCCAGGGACCAGTGGGATTTTTCTTTTTCATGTTTGGCAAACACTCCGCTGAACTTAAAGTCAATGGAACCTAATTACTTGGGTTCACGCTTTTTCTAATGGTTCTAGGCCATTGAATAATTTGTGCAAGTTGCTAATATGTAGGACAGTGGCAACTTCAGGATGTCTACAAATGTCACTGAACAATGATATGTTAAGTAGGAAAAAAGCATAAAAGGTCCAGAATAAACAAAAACAACAAAGTATTTAACCGAAAAGATACTATACTGTCATAAAACCCCAATTCAATGTGCTACCAGGGTTAGGCTGGGTTAGGCTTACATTGTAAGCATTCACTGTCAGTGTTCAATGAATAAGGGGTTATGTATCTTCAATTTTAACTTAAAAGGAACCTGGAGTAAGGACACACTATTACATGCAACAAGGTCTGGAACAAGGATACCAAAAGCTGCAGCTCACAGATTTTATGTTGAATGTGAAAAATAAAAGAGTAATACTGATAGCTTCCAAGTAAGCAGCACCAAGACTAATGGTTAAGAATTTATATTGCATTTTACACAGGTTGTAACATGGATCTGTCAATAATCATTGGTACTAACTGAGTTGAACGAGGAGGATGAAAACATAAGCACAAAAAGCATTCAAAAACAAAGATTAGTAAGCTAGACCTAATGGCAGTGCAGTGCTCTAAACATTTGTTTGGATGGATGGTCATGCAATGGAATAAATAGTGATGCACCACAATGTATTGTGTCACATATTTATATTTGTTCCATTCCAATAAAGATGGCATAAAAATTTGGTCTCAAGCTCTACAAAATTTCGGGGATTCCCTATAACCCATGTGTTGGGAAATTAATCCTCCTTCATCGTGGCAAACAAAACCTGATGAAAGAAATAAACTGCAAATGAGATGACAATGAGTAAAACGCAATAAGTAAGCACACCAAGAATTTTCGTGGTTAAGCAAAAAGCCTACATACACAGAAAGTTTTCCATCTTCACTATAACCAGAGAGAAAGTACACCTCTACAATTAAAATCATTCAAGTGCTTAACACCCAAACCCGAACCTGTATCCAATAGGATACACCCCTTGTGCACCCTCTCTCAAACCCATGAAGACCACTCTCTCACCCTAGAGAAATACCCTCTCTTGGAACGCAAGAGCCAACCCACTCTTGTAGCTCTCGCCCAATAGATATACCATCTCTTTTACCCGATGCACTTAGATAAACACCATCTGCATTAATACATGAAATTTAACCTAGTTGTTCCACTAATGGAATTCTCTAGAGCCACCCATAATTATCCGCCAAATAACCATTGTATTAATTACAATACAATGCCAAGAACCAAGTAGGGGAAATCCAATGCATGTCTTCTATAATGAATACATGTAATACCACATGCATTTAGCATGTGTAAATTCATAGGAATTTCAAAAGCCATGCAACTCCAATAAGGAGGGACCGTTCCTAATACCATGAGCCACTTTGAGCTCACTTGAGCAATCAAAGTGTCAAATTGTCTATGACCCATGAGCCACATTGATCACATTTCAGTAATCCTAATGGAGCTCATTGAGCAATTGAAATGTCAAATTGTCTATACCCATGAGCCACATTGATCTAATTTCAGTAATCCTAACGGAGCTCATTTGAGCAATCGAGGTGTCAAATTGTCTATAACCCATAAGCCACATTGATCTCATTTCAGGAAGAATCCTAATGGAGCTCATTTGAGCAATCGAAGTGTCAAATTGTCTATAACCCATGAGCCACATTGATCTCATTTCAGTAATCCTAATGGAGCTCATTTGAGCAATCAAAGTGTCGAATTGTCTATATCCCATGAGCCACATTGATCTCATTTCAGTAATCCTAATGGAGCTCACTTGAGCAATCAAAGTGTCGAATTGTCTATAACCGATGAGCCACATTGATGTCATTTCAGTTATTCTAATGGAGCTCATTTGAGCAATCAAAGTGTCGAATTGTCTATAACCCATGAGCCACGTTGATCTCATTTCAGTAATCCTAATGGAGCTCACTTGAGCAATCAAAGTGCCGAATTGTCTATAACCGATGAGCCACATTGAGCTCGTGTGAGCAATCCAAGTATCAAATTGTCTATAACGTATGAGCCCAATTGAGCAACCTAAGTGAAGTCTCTAATCAATAAATCACAGACCACTCAAACTTTCCGATTCCAAAGGGAAATGAAAAGGGGGAGAAAATTAGAAATGGCTTACAGGGAAAGAACGCATCGAGTGACTTGGCGACCTTTGTCGAGACACTTCTCAGGGTTTGGGTCCTTCTTCTTGCACTTGAGAAAAGCCACGTTCTCCGCTTGGCAATTGTACTGAATGTGCTTCGCCGCCGCTGTCAGAACCGCCGATGTTGGGATCGGATCTCCTGCTGGGTCCACTGCGCTCGCCATTTCCCACTTCCTCCGATTGATTCTGGTAATAAAAAATTTAAATTAATACATAAAAAATGTGAATTTTCAGAATTTGAATTGGAAAAGAGAGCGTAGAATTGGTAAAGTCCGCACCTTTACTTGTCGTTTCTGTTGGGTTCTACGGTGGAATGAGTTTTTCTCAGCTGAAACTGGGTGTTAGGTAATGGTGGAGGAACAAAACGTAAACATCCAAGGCAAAATATCATTTTTCATTTTTGACCCTTATAGTTTCTATAGTTTCAAGCAAGGTCTAAAATATCGATCATATCGAAAATATCGGTAGTCCAAAAACACGGAAATTTTGATGGAAATATCCGGATATTATTGATATCGATAAAAATTGAATAAAAACCACGGAAATAGTAAGAAAAACTTGAAAATTTTTATTGAAACTTTGCAGGATGTTTATTTAGTCAATTATCTATTAGTTTATCACAAAAAATTGAAAGGAAATGCATTGCATGATAGATTTAACTGATTTAAGTTGATTATATAGCGAGCTGGCAAACATTGTGAGTGTAGAAAATATGTAGTAATTAATTAAAGAAGTTTAAACATACCATAATCATTTATATATAATGAATTAGTACAATATTTTACACTTTATACATTGCATGGTAAGATACATGAGTGACTTAGCAAGGTCTAAAATATCGATGATATCGGAAATATCGGTAGTCCAAAAACACGGAAATTTCGATGGAAATATCGGGATATTATGGATATTTTAGACCATGGTTTCAAGTGACTCCGGATCCTCTTTGTGAGGATCGAGGATCAGTGAATTGTGTCTACTCATCGTACATCGTACGGTCATAAATCATTTTAAATATTTTTATTTAAAACTAAATATAAACTGTCATTGACAAAAACTGACCGCATAATGTATGATGAACAGACACAATTCACGAATCTCCAGGATCCTTACCAAAAGGATCTGGAGAGGATTCCGTTGGGTTTCAATTGTGCCAATTAGTTTTTCTATATTGTTGCAATTCAATAATTTATCACAATTTATAATTGATGATTTTTTTTTGCGGATATAGTTTTTTTTTTCCTTTTCTTTTTAACAGCTATATTCTGAGCAGGGCCGGCCCAGGCCCAGTGCGGGCAGGGCGACCGTCCAGGGCCCAAAATAATTGGGGGCACCAAAATTATTAGGATGATATATTTATACATGTTTTCATAAGAGTATAAATTTATAAAATTTGGTTCAATGACAAAGAAAATTAACTAGAATTGGTGGCTTTGTTGTTTAAAATTAATGAGGAGGTCTTGGGTTCAAAACACCATGTGTGCTTATTTACTTTTCAATTTTTACAATTTTTACGAATTTTTGTTCAGTTGTTAATTTATTTTTAATTAGTAGCTAGTAGCTATGTGAGTTGTTATTTTTAAAACATTTGTACCAATTCAAGTCTAATCTTCAACAAAGAGTAATGTGTTGACCAAATTTTTAGACCAAATTTACAAATCATATGACGTGTCATAAAAAAGTTTAATTTAGTACCCATTTATTACTTATACATATCAACTAAAGACTCAAAAACATCATTATTTTTTTAGTTCCATATTGACAAGGTTAGTAAATAAAAAAAACACCCCACGATTCATACAAAAACTGACACGTCCCGACCCGGATATTCCCCGAATACCAGGGTAAGCACGTGCTGGCCGACACCCGAAGGTGACGAAAGCCATTTATTGAGTGCAAATGCTGAGAACAAGGAATAGATAAGTCTTATAAATATAAAAGAATAATAAATAATCATTTAAGGAACGTGTTCAGAGCATACACTAATCTATAACACTAAAAGAATTAATATAAAACTGAATGCAACAAAGAATGGGTCCTACACCGGAAGGACTCGAAGATGTCGATGCGGAAGTGCCCTGACGTCAGGATTGTATGCCTCGATTCTATGCCCTGAAGGGGGCGCAAAACAAAGGTGAGTGGACCAATTTGATATACATATACTAAAACAGTTATCAACATACTAACCCCCAGGTTTTATGAAAACATATATATATCATGATAAACATAGGTTTTCCGAAACCTAGCATGTCGTGCAATTTCTCAAATCATATCTCGTAAAATAATACCCGCTAGTGAATGTCCAATAATACACTTCAGGCCCCATGCCGGCTCCCCGTCTCTGAGCAGACAGTCAGAGGAAATATCACTACAGGCCCCTTGCCGGCTCCCCGTCTCTGTGCTAAATAGCCAGAGGAAACACCCTCCAGGCCCTATGCCAGCACCAAACCGTCGCCCGGGACGGACCGGACACTATCCCTACGTCCCGTAGCGGAATGTGGACCACTAGGTAAATACAAAACCATTTAGCATAAGTATTGAAAAGCAACTTCATAGTATAAAGTCATCGATCGTCTATACTATGAAGAAGTGTTCGAAACATGTTCTAAATATTATATCGTCATCGATCGGATATCCTATAAAGAACATGGGTTATAGGAAAAATAGTAATAATTCAAACTAGCCTCAGTAAGCATGTTATCTCAAAGCATTTCATAAAACATATTCATCAAATCATGCTTTTCATGTATGCATTTCTAATATTAAAACATGCATTTTTAGAAGGGGTCCACTCACAGTACTTCGCCATCCAAAGCTGCGCAAACTAGCGAAGAAATAACGCCTCTACAATTGCCCCTAAGCACAATAAATAGTACACTGGGTCAAACTCTGCTTATACGATTTTATTTGGGAAAACAGACATCGGAAACGGGTCCGGGACGTCGAAATTAGCCTAAGAGGAGTCCCAAACGAAATCAGAAAAGTCAACCCGAAGTCAAAGTCAACGGTCAACTTTTGACCAAGTCAACAGTCAACGGTCAACGTTGACCGGTCAAGGGTCAGACCAGTCAACGGGTCTGGGTTCGGGTCAACGGGTCTTGGGCTTAGGGTTGGATCCGGGTTGGGCCTAAGGAAAGGCCTAGGGCTTAAGGCCCGGCCCAACCAAAAGGGTTTTGGGTTTGAAAATGAAAATAAACAACAATTAAATAAAATAGAAAGTGGGTTGGGTCTTAAAGAGTTTGGGCTTAGTGATCCGGCCCAAAGGCCTAGACCCGTTGACCCGAACCCAGACCCGTTGACTGGTCTGACCCTTGACCGGTCAACGTTGACCGTTGACTGTTGACTTGGTCAAAAGTTGACCGTTGACTTTGACTTCGGGTTGACTTTTCTGATTTCGTTTGGGACTCCTCTTAGGCTAATTTCGACGTCCCGGACCCGTTTCCGATGTCTGTTTTCCCAAATAAAATCGTATAAGCAGAGTTTGACCCAGTGTACTATTTATTGTGCTTAGGGGCAATTGTAGAGGCGTTATTTCTTCGCTAGTTTGCGCAGCTTTGGATGACGAAGTACTGTGAGTGGACCCCTTCTAAAAATGCATGTTTTAATATTAGAAATGCATACATGAAAAGCATGATTTGATGAATATGTTTTATGAAATGCTTTGAGATAAAGGAAAATTAATGAAAAGGGCTTGAAAAGTTTTAGTTTTAATAAAAAACCATGTTATAAGTTTTGTTTAATAAAAAACCATGTTATAAGTTTTAGTTTTAATAAAAAACCATGTTATAAGTTTTGTTTAATAAAAAACCATGTTATAAGTTAAGTCACTGTTTCTGGAATTTAAGTCACTGTTTCTGGATTTTAAGTAACACTGTTTATGGAATCTAAGTCACTGTTTATGGAATCTAAGTCACTGTTATTTTTTCAGCGACAGTGTTAGTTTTTCCAGCGACAGTGTTTTTTTTTCCAGCGACAGTGTTAGTTTTTCCAGCGACAGTGTTATTTTTCCAGCGAGCGACAGTGTTATTTTTCCAGCGACAGTGTTATTTTTTCCAGCGACAGTGTTAATGTTCATTTTCTTTCCAGATACAGTGTTTGTTTGTGCATGGCCCAAAGGGCTTGGTGTGGTTGCTGCTCGCCGGAGCTAAACTGAAGGGAAGGCCGGATATCGGCCGGAAAGTTGGACAAACTTTAAACGTTCATAACTTTGTCAATACTCAATGAAATCAAGTGATTCAAAAACGAAAATTGTAGTTCTCGCAGAGACGAAGAGAATGGTACAGTGTATGATAGCTAACTCGTTGTGGTTTGGCCGGAAAACGCCTCGAAAGCCTCGGAGGTCGCCGAAAACTGGGTTGGACAAACTTTAAACGCTCATAACTTTGTCAATACTCAACGAAATCGAGTGATTCAAAAATGAAAATCGTAGTTCTTGAAGAGACGAAGAGAATGGTACCTTGCACGATGGCTAACTCGTTGTGGTTTGGTCAGAAAATGCCTCGAAAGCCTCGGATGTCGCCGGAAACTGGGTAAGATTCAAATAGATATAACTTCTTCAATACTCAACGAAATAGGGTGATTCAAAAAGGAAAGTTGTAGTAATCAGCGAGACAAAGATGAGGAGGAGGAGGATGAGGGCCAAAGGAGAGCCCATGAGTGACTGGCTGGTGGTCGAGCTGTCTGTTGGTTTGGTGGGTTTTACCTTGTTCTGGGATGGTTTTTGGTTAAAAAAAGTTATAGGATGGTTTTTGGTTAAAATAAACTTAGTTCAAGCCCTTTTTATTAAAGCTCCCTTGAGATAACATGCTTACTGAGGCTAGTTTGAATTATTACTATTTTTCCTATAACCCATGTTCTTTATAGGATATCCGATCGATGACGATATAATATTTAGAACATGTTTCGAACACTTCTTCATAGTATAGACGATCGATGACTTTATACTATGAAGTTGCTTTTCAATACTTATGCTAAATGGTTTTGTATTTACCTAGTGGTCCACATTCCGCTACGGGACGTAGGGATAGTGTCCGGTCCGTCCCGGGCGACGGTTTGGTGCTGGCATAGGGCCTGGAGGGTGTTTCCTCTGGCTATTTAGCACAGAGACGGGGAGCCGGCAAGGGGCCTGTAGTGATATTTCCTCTGACTGTCTGCTCAGAGACGGGGAGCCGGCATGGGGCCTGAAGTGTATTATTGGACATTCACTAGCGGGTATTATTTTACGAGATATGATTTGAGAAATTGCACGACATGCTAGGTTTCGGAAAACCTATGTTTATCATGATATATATATGTTTTCATAAAACCTGGGGGTTAGTATGTTGATAACTGTTTTAGTATATGTATATCAAATTGGTCCACTCACCTTTGTTTTGTGCCCCCTTCAGGGCATAGAATCGAGGCATACAATCCTGACGTCAGGGCACTTCCGCATCGACATCTTCGAGTCCTTCCGGTGTAGGACCCATTCTTTGTTGCATTCAGTTTTATATTAATTCTTTTAGTGTTATAGATTAGTGTATGCTCTGAACACGTTCCTTAAATGATTATTTATTATTCTTTTATATTTATAAGACTTATCTATTCCTTGTTCTCAGCATTTGCACTCAATAAATGGCTTTCGTCACCTTCGGGTGTCGGCCAGCACGTGCTTACCCTGGTATTCGGGGAATATCCGGGTCGGGACGTGTCAGATTGGTATCAGAGCCTAACCCTGGTCGTGGTGTGCCGACGAGGACGTCGGGCCCCTAAGGGGGGTGGATTGTGAGATCCCACATCGCCCAGGGGAGTGATCCTTATATGTATATTCCCATCCCTACCTAGCGCGAGGCCTTTTGGGAGCTCACTGCTTTGGGTTCCATGGGAACTCCGAAGTTAAGCGAGTAGCGCGCGAGAGCATTCCCATGATGGGTGACCCACTGGGAAGTTCTCGTGTGAGTTCCCAGAAACAAAACCGTGAGGGCGTAGTCGGGGCCCAAAGCGGACAATATCGTGCTACGGTGGTGGAGCGGGCCCGGGATGTGGTGGACCCCGGGTCGGGATGTGACAAAAACACTTTAAAAGTTCAGATGAAAAACAAAACTCATATCTATCTACTTGTAAACCCAAAGTTTTTTTTGTTTTCATCTCACGATACAAAATAAATTAGTTTTTTATAATTTTATCGATGTCTTAAGTGTGAAAACAAATAATTTTCTTATATAAAATGAGGGCACATTTTGTGGCATCGCCCTGGGCCTCAAAAAACTCTAGACCGGCCCTGATTCTGAGCTCAAACACCTCGGTCTCCTGATTTAGGGATATATTCAATTCAATTAGAATTCTGATGAATTTTAATAGAATTATGAGAGTATATTTTAAGAAATACAGTATAATAAAGATAATAAATAAAATTACAATTTATGTCTATTTTCAAAGAAGCAACATGGGACTCTCATATATAGGGATATTTTAGTCATTTAATATCTAAAAAACCAAATCATCTGACAAGTAAAAACTAAAAATTGTAATCCATGAATAAGAATTGTTATGTTTAAATCAATTACGACAAAATATTCTTCCTTACACAAATCTCAAATTAAATCTCTAATAGAGATAGGGATAGAGATCAAGCAGCCACGACAACTCAAGAGTATTTTGTCGTAATTGATTTAAACAAAATTGGCACAATCCAAAATGCAAGCACGAAGAACAAACCTCAACCAAACTATGGGGACTAAAAAGTGAAATTTAGGGGTCTTCTCTTTTTTTCTTTTTTTTGGAAAACATTTAGGGGTCTTCATTTATCTACCAAATAAATAAAAAGAAAGAGATTAAGGACATCTCAGTCCTTTTCAACAAAAATGATGTCACTTATAACGCGAGCGTTATGGCATAGTGTTATGTTATTAGGAATTGGATCCCCGCCGGATCCCTTCCATGGGGATCCTAGGGATCAACCCATCTGGACCGTTGATCGAAAATCGTGCGGCCACAGTTTTTTCTTTTTTTATATTTTTCACGCAAAACGAGGTTATTTTACTTTTAAAAATATAAAAAGCATTTAATTTGGACCGCACGATTTTCAATCAACGGTCTAGATGGGTTGATCCCTAGGATCCCCATGAAGGGGATCCGGCGAGGATCCAAGTCCATGTTATTAGGGCTTCAAGTTCAAGCTTTCAACTGTGTACTGAATCCGTCTCTTCGGCTTCCTCCTCGTCGTCCTCTCTCTCACAAATTGATTTTAGAACAGTAAGTGCAAAAATTCTTTCAACCAATTTCTACCCCTATCTTTTTCTTTCTGCGTTTTTGTTGTTCTAGTAGTGCTGCTGTACTGCTTGTTTGTTTTAAATCTTTTGAATTGGGAATGGTCGCAGATTCACTGGCTTGTTTTTCCAATGGGTAATAGGGTGGTTCTGTATCAGTTTATGTTTCCTTGTCACTGACGCTACGATTTAGTAGTATTACTCTCACCCGTAGTTTTACGTTCGACCAGGACTAAGCCAGAGATTTGTATTAGCGGGGCATTCTCAAACAACAAAGTCACAATTAAAAATTTCAAGAATTTATTGAACAAAACACTAATATATTAATCCATAAAGTTTTTCATACTACATATTACATTATTCCTTGAATCGTTGCATAACAATATCATTACCAATTCCATTAAATATCTCTTTATATAAAAATAATCATGTTATCATTCATCCATTGATCTCTAAATTAGAAAGCTAAATTCTAAATTGAAATGCCAAAAACAAATTAATGAAGCAAAGTTGTATAAAATACCTTGTGGAGTAAAATTCTTGTGTTGAATTTTGATAATTGATTACTTGAACTCCAACTGTCTATAATACTTCAAATTCAATTGAGTTTTGGTTGAATGAAAGGGGAGGAAAAATCTAGAGAAGTTGAGGACTGGAATTGCTTTGTCGTACGTGGTGGGATAAGTTTTGTGTGGATTAACGACCTAGGGTTAGAAAAACGGGGAGGCACAATTAAATTAATAGAATTCTGATTTAGGGATATATTCAATTCAATTAGAATTCTGATGAATTTTAATAGAATTATGAGAGTATATTTTAAGAAAAACAGTATAATAATGATAATAAATAACAATTTATGTCTATTTTCAAGGAAGCAACATGGGACTCTCGTATGGAGGGATATTTTAGTCATTTAATATTCTCAAAATAACCAAATCATCTGACAAGTAAAAACTAAAAATTGTAATCCATGAGTAAGAATTGTTATGTTTAAATCAATTACGACAAAATATTCTTCCTTACACAAATCTCAAAGTAAATCTTTAACAGAGGTAGGGATGGAGATCAAGCAGCCACGACAACTCAAGAGTGTTTATTCCACGAACTGGACTTGACTGCTGTAAATTCAAGAGCCGGTCCTGCTTACATCCAATCATGGGTAGACACGTGTCCAAGTTTTTATTTTTAAACAAAACTTGGACACGTGTCTACCCATGATTGGATGTAAGCAGGACCGGCTGCTGAATTCTTCAACAGGCAAGTTCTTTCCTTATTCCACCCCAATGGTAAATAATTTTGAATCCTTTTTAACTTTTTATCATAATTTTTCAATACCATGTAAAAATTGGCACAATCCAAAATGCAAGCACGAAGAACAAACCTCAACCAAACTATGGGGACTAAAAAGTGAAATTTAGGGGTCTTCTTTTATCTACCAAATAAACAAAAAGAAAGAAATTAAGGGCATCTCAGTCCTTTTAAACAAATATGATGTCACTTATTACGCGTGCGTTATGGCATCGTGTTATTAGGGCTTCAACTTCAAGCTTTCAACTGTGTACTGAATCCGTCTCTTCGGCTTCCTCCTCGTCGTCCTCTCTCTCACAAATTGATTTTAGAACAGTAAGTGCAAAATTCTTTCAACCAATTTCTACCCCTATCTTTTTCTTTCTGCGTTTTTGTTGTTGTAGTAGTGCTGTTGTACTGCTTGTTTGTTTTAAATCTTTTGAATTGGGAATGGTCGCAGATTCACAGGCTTGTTTTTTCAATGGGTAATAGGGTGGTTCTGTATCAGTTTATGTTCTTCCTTGTCACTGACGCTATGATTTAGTAGTATTACTCTCACCCATAAGTAGGTAGTTTTAAGTTCAGTCAGGACGAAGCCAGAAATTTGTATTAGTGAAGCATCCTCAAACAACAAAATCACAATTAAAAATTTCAAGAATTTATTGAACAAAACACTAATATATTAATCCATAAAGTTTTTCATACAACATATTACATTATTCCTCGAATCGTTGCATAACAATATCATTACCAATACCATTAAATATCTCTTGATATAAAAATAATCATGTTATCATTCATCCATTGATCTCTAAATTAGAAAGCTAAATTCTAAATTGAAATGCCAAAAACAAATTAATGAAGTAAAGTTGTATAAAATACCTTGTGGAGTAAAATTCTTGTGTTGAATTTTGATAATTGATTACTTGAACTCCAACTGTCTATAACACTCCAAATTCAATTGAGTTTTGGTTGAATGAAAGGGGAGGAAAATCTGGAGTAGTTGAAGACTGGAATTGCTTTACCGTACGTGGTGGGATGAGTTTTGTGTGGATTAACAACCTAGGGTTAGAAAACCGGGGAGACACAATTAAATTGTCATCAGGTAGGGCATTTGGGATCCAAAACGGTAGACTAGTTTAGTTGCCTACCAATTTTTTTAATTGTTGTTTAATTATGGCTGGTTATTGAGAATTGGAACGCAACCATACATTTTTTTTTAAATGAGTAGGGGCATCCACCCCCTAGGCCTACACTAGCTCCGTCCTTGCGTTCGACTAAACATAGACAGAGAGTATGGTTATGGTTCTCCCACTGTGTGACGCTACTAACATAGAGAGAGTATGGTTCTCCTATTGTGTGACTTAGCGTCATCCCCCTTAAGAGTAGAATATCTTTGTACATATGAAAAAACAGAAGCTTTTGTTCTTGAAATGGCCTTTGCCTTTTGGTTCCGTGGTTTTTGTCTCCACGTGGTTCAGAGGTTTCATGTTTGACGCACATTGATTGTTGCAATGGCGAAATATATTTGTGATGAGTTTTATGCCTCGTTTTGATCTAGTGTCATTGTTGTGGCGTAGCCTTGTTGTGTTGCTATAGGTGCATTGCAAAACACTTTATAAATGTAATATCATTTGTTCACAGATTCATAGTTCTAAATGTGTTAAATGTAGAGGGCAAACCATTTGATTTGATCACGTATGTATATGTTTCCTTTGCATGTGCTCTGTTTCTGAGTGTAGAGTTGGTACTAGTGCATATGACTTGTTTGTTTAGAGGTAGATATCGTCAATTAGAGAAGTACAACCTTAATTTTTGTGGGTATGAAATTATGGACCACTGTCATTGTAAATTTTTGGTGCAAATACCTTTTTGATTTCATTCTTAATTGAATTTTACCCTCATTTAGGGTCAAAGATTGAATTGGACTGCATAACTCACGAGAAACATTGTCTATTGAAGGAAGAAATGTATTTCATTCACGACTAGTCCATCTTCTACCTTCAAATTAGACAAAATATGAAAGTTGACATCAATTTCTTCATTCAACGTATATTGAATCTAGTGAGTTATGTAATCCAATCCTAATCATAGACACCAACCAGGCCTAAGTGCTTCCTTTCGCGGGCCACAATGTACAACAACATGTATGCAGTTTTTCCTTTTTGTTTGGGGGATGGGATATTGATAGCCAATACGTATGCAGTAACTTGTGTTTTCTGTTTTCTGTGGCTGATGATTTGCTCTCTGTCTGTGTTGTTTGAAGTAGTTAAAGAATGGCTGGTGAGAAGAAGAAGAAGACTACGATGGTCATTCGACTTGTCTCGTCTGCTGGCACTGGATTTTTCTACACCAAGAAGAACCCTCTTAAGGTGAGGGAAAAGCTTGAAATCCGAAAATTTGACCCTGTGGTAAATCGTCATGTTCTGTTTACAGAGACAAAAGTGAAAGTTTGAGCCTTTTTTTTTATATTTTATTTTATGTAGGCCTTTTGTTTTAGTTAGACCTAGCTCCTAAAAGCTTTCCTTAATTTGTGTTTTGCCTTGATGAAAGTTGTTGCTCTCTCTTGCTCAAGTATATATGATAAGTTCAAATTTTGATTGTTTAATTATTTGGATGAAGGGTTATATTTGTTAAATTCTCAACTACACCAAATAGAACTTTTGAGTATAAAACCAGGAAGGGCTGCTCTAACCAACAAAACTAATTGTAATAGGGGTGTGAAAGACACGCTTACTCGTGAATTTTTTTCATATGATTTGGGGGAAATGGTCTAGTTGGGGTTTGAATCCCATCTTTCTCTTGTTGCTTAGGCAACTTAAATCCTCAACATAGTGAGGTATGGAGCGAAAGGCCTAACTCCACGACTATCAAGTACTCTGCTAGAAATCTTGGCAATGCACACCCTCTTTAAAAAGGATCGGCTATTGCCCTTTTGACACTCTTTAAAGGCGTCTATTGATCATTAGACACTCTTTAAAGGCGTCTTGATCATTAGGCACTCTTTAAAGGCGTCTATTGATCATTAGACACTCTTTAAAGACGTCTACTGACATTAGACACCAAATCGGCAAACTACTAAAATATTCGAAAGAGTTTCATGTAAAATATATAATGGTAACGATATATCAAAGCAGCCAAACTCTGCATCAGTAATTTTTTTCCAGAAGGCATTAGGGGTGGGCACTTGAAACCGAAAACCGAAACCGAAACACGAATCGAATCGAACCGCACCGAACGGTTCGGTTTTGCGGTTTTGAAACGGTTTCGGTTTCAAAACCGAACCGCGGCAACCAAAACGGTTTGGGTTTCGGTTTTGGGTTTTCAAAACCGAACCGAAACCGAAACCGAACCGAAACCGCACCATTTTATATTTTAAAGGTTAAAGTTTTAATTAGTTTCAATGTATAGCTATTTCAGCGGTTTGGTGCAGTTTTTGGTGCAGTTTGTGCAGTTTTTGTGCAGTTTTGTGGTTGTGCTGTGCAGTTTGTGTTTTTTGGTGCAGTTTGTGCAGTTTTTTGGTGTAGTTTGTGCAGTTTTTGTTGCAGTTTGTGCAGTTTTTGTGCAGTTTTGTGGTTGTGCTGTGCAGTTTGTGTTTTTTGGTGCAGTTTGTGCAGTTTTTTGGTGTAGTTTGTGCAGTTTTTGGTGCAGTTTTTGTGCAGTTTGTGCAGTTTTGTGGTTGTGCTGTGCAGTTTGTGCAGTTTTTTGGTGCAGTTTGTGCAGTTTTGGTGCAGTTTTTGGTGCAGTTTTGATGCTGTTTTGTTGCTGTTTTGCTGCTGTTTTTTGTGCAGTTTTTGGTGTTGTTTTACTGCTGTTTGGATGCAGTTTTGCCTCTGTTTTACTGCATTTTTGCTGCAGTTTTTGGTGTTGTTTTACTGCTGTTTTTTATGCAGTTTGGCTGCATTTTTGCCTCTGTTTTTTGCCTCTGTTTTACTGCATTTTTGCTGCAGTTTTACTGCATTTTTGGCCTCTGTTTTTTGCCTCTGTTTTTTGGCAGTTTTGATCCCTTGTTGCATATTCATTAATTAATATACAAGGAAAAGAAGACCGTTTTATGCATATATATGTGTACATTTTAAATTGTATATTTTTTTCTCAAAAACCAAACCGAAACCGTTTGAAACCGCACCGAACCGAACCAAATGGTTTGGTTTCATTGCGGTTTTGGCTTCAAAACCGCACCGCACCGCACCGCAAAATGTTTCGGTTTTGGTTGTGGTTTCACTCGAAACCGCACCAAACCGCACCGCGCCCACCCCTAGAAGGCATTGAACATATACGAATACGAGCTCCCTAGTTATATTTCGAATTGACGAGTTAAGCATGCACTTATATTTTGAACAATGCTTTTCTACCGAAGAATGATAAAAAACTCTTACCCAAAATTCATCATGTTCGAATAACAGAGCTTTGTATTTATAATCAGAACTGTTCATATTATGAATCATTATCTAAATATCACCTTTGCAAAAAATGAATTAAAACAAAGGTTGTTTAGACATTCTATTGTAGCAATGCATAGATAGTTTATAATACTTTTATCTATTCCCATTCATTTGTTTTTACACAGTTCAATAACTCAATGATCTTAATTTTAATTGATTTTTTGCAAAAACGATTTTTATAAAGTGATTTACAATATGAATGGTTTTAATTATAAACACGAAATTCTATGAATCGATAACAAACAATTTGGAGTAAGAATTTCTACTCATTTTTTTGAGTAGCCTAAGATTATTCTTCTATTTTCCGGACAGTTAAATATTGGTACTATAAAAAAAAATTAGAATAAAATAAAGTAGAAAACTTAAGCAAAGGAAAATAGTTATTCAATACTATGGTATGGTATGGTAGTATTCCTCTTCGTTTAGAAATGAGAGGTTTTAGGTTCGAATCTCGTGAATGACGAATTCGATACCAAATTAACCTGCCTATTGTATAGCTTAACCAAACATTTATTTTTCTAGTATAAAAATATCAATGTACTAAAAAAGAGAAAATAAAATAAAGGAAAGAAAGGACAAGGAAGAAGGTTCCATTTCCAAGGTGCAGGCCAAAGAGAAAAAAGTAAAGGCAAAGGCAGAAGAGTAAAGAGAGAGACGGAGTTACCAAACAAACACAAATTGAAATTGTGATTGAATTGTATAAAAGGGAATGGTAAGCATCACCAAGGCTTTCCTGTCTTCAATTTTGCTTTTGAATCTCATCATCTTCTCTGTGTTCGCCATGGCCGACCAATCTGCTCCCAAATCCGTCGCCGCTTCCTCCGAAACGGCGGTCCACATCGTTTACACCGAGCGCCCTCTCGAAAATGAAGAGCCCGAGTCCTATCACATCCGAACCCTAGCCTCCGTCCTCGGCAGGTCTCTCTCTTGTGTTTGTTTCCTGGGAAAACGAAAGAAAAATGAATTTGTGAATTTGTGAATTTTGTGAATTTGTGATATGCATACATACATATATATGTACAGTGAGGAGGCTGCGAAGGAGGCGCTGGTGTACAGTTACAAGACGGCTGCCAGTGGATTCTCTGCTAAGCTCACTCCTCAGCAGGTCGAACAAATTTCAAGTTAGTCCTCTCTCTCTCTCTCGTTTTTTTTTTTTTTTTTTTGTGTTGATGATGATTATTCTTCTGGTTCTTAGCAAATGTAATTTATTTATCCGATCCCTTGTACTGCTCTTTGACATGGTTAATATGACTGTTTCAAGCTTCATGTGGCGATTGTAATGTTGATGTATGTCAATGTTTCAAGCTTCATGAGGCGATTGTAAAGTTGATCTTTAAATTTCCAGTAGCGTATTGATTCTTTCTATTGGGGAATTAGGTGTGTAGTGATTGATATAGGTTGGCCTTTGTGGGCTTGTCTTAGTTTTGTTTTGGACCCCAGATCCCATCTGTTTCAACAATTGTGGCTATTCTTTGCTTGTTCATTGTTATCACTTTCTGGCATGTTCAGAATGCGTCGGACTAATTTGGTATAGGGGATTGGAACGGAAACCCTCTAAATTCAAGGCATATTGAAGGTAGAGGAGAATGATTTTCATTTTGAGGGGATTAGATATCAAGGAAACTTCTCCCTTCTAAGTTCTAATCCTGCCGTTTGAGGAGGATTGTAATGGATACGTTTTCTTCTTGAGAATAGTATCTTATCCACTCGAATTCAATTGTCTGCACCAAACGAGGCCTTAGAGTTTCAGTTTTGCCCCCACTACCAGGTCCTATTCGACGTGAACTTTATCCGTATGTTTGGATCAAAGTCCCAAGGAGCATTGACTCATTTGTTAAAAATGAACTATGAGAATATTACTTGTGGACTACTCAAACACTACAAATGCGCTAAAGGGACATTTAACACGGGGCTTTCAAAACGACACCTTTCAAGGAGTCATTTGAGTAATCTCTCAAATGTATTGTCTTTAGTCATTTTTAAGGCCCTCCTCTAATTTTTGTAGTGCATTCCTAACAAATTTAGCCTGAGTTCCATGAAACTTCAAAGTCCCTCACGCACTCTAAAATTTCACGTCCTTGAAATTCATAATATGCTAATTTTGGCATATACCCAAACGTGAGAAAAATAAAATAAATAAAACCTCAAATGATGTTTTCACTGCTTGTCATTGGTTACATCATCTCTGTAATCCTCTTACCGCGTTGTTGATTCAGAGTCTTTGTGGTTCTAACTTCTAAACAATTCAAAGTTAGCTGATGCAATTTTTATATTTTATTTATATAAGAGAAGTTTTATGCTACTATTGTTGCCCCCATGAGTATCCCAGTGGTATAACATATACTATTTCCTTGTTGATTCACATTGATATGAAGTACTGTTGTTATATGATAATTACATCCATGATTGATTGCTCAAGTGTTTCGCTTTTCACAACTTGGGTCAAATTCGGTATTTCTTCTATGTACTATGACAGATGAAGAACGTATATGAGTAAGTTGTTGTTTGATGCTAGGAAATCTTTAAGGCATGTGCATTGTGAAAATGAGTTTAATCGTTTCTCCTTCCAAAAATAAACGCCAAACAAAAGAGAAAAAACCATTTCTCAATTATGCACACTTTTAGGCATTTTACAGATTATTGAATCACAGCTATACTTCTTTTATGCAAGTTGTGAGTCTGGTAAACTAGCCAGTTTCGGATAATTAGAAATAAATACTCATTGTTTTGTTGTCTACTCGATATTGGCAGAGCTACCTGGGGTTCTTCAGGTTGTACCAAGCAGGACACTCCAGCTGCATTCAGGACCTGGAAAGCTGCAGTAGAGGAACTGAATTCCATATGTAAGAAGCATGTTTTAAACTTAAGTATCCGCCATGGTGTATAAAACAAAAAACTTGTTTACTCTTGGCGTGCCGTGTACCTTTTCGATATTAACGTTCATAATAAATGTTTAAGAGTGCCGTGCTTATGAAACTTTGATATAATTCCTTGTTAGTTGCAGAGGTAGTAATTTGAGCGTACGTCTGGTTCCTTAGGAAATATAAGCTGGATGACTCTGCTTATGTTCCAAAGAGGATATGTAAGGGTGCAGTGCAGATGACAAAACAGTATCGGGAGTGTTTCGTTAAAACTCCCAATTATAAATGGGTTAAAGATGGAACCAGAGAACTTAGAAATAGGAGAAGCAAGGAAAAAGAATCATGTCAATTATCCCTCAAGTTTATCTGATTCATGAAATTTAAGTTGATTACAGATTTCAAGGGGAAGTCTAATACTTTTCCAATTCCATATGTGTTAGTATTGGACACGTATCTGTCCAAGACATATTGACAAGAAAAATTACAAAAGAGATAACACTGAAAGATCAATTGACTAACACCGGTTTCACAGAAACTGAAAATTTGTACAGAATTTTGAATTTAGTTCCCGGTTACCGGTTTTCTTCGATGACTATGTGTATATGAAAGAAGTTCATTAGTCATCTACTAAGCTAGGGTTAGGCATGCCGACGAGTGCACTAGTCCCCCTACCCGCGACGAGTGTTCCTTTGGGGGGTGCCTGGCAGGAGGCAGAGCTGCGACAGGTAATCCTTCTAAGAGGAAAATGGTGTCTGCTTGTGGTCTAAATAACTGTAAAAGGATCATCACCGGATTCTTTTTTTTTTTGGAGATTTTAAGGATCCCGTGATATTGACCGTTTATCGTACATTGTACGGTCAGATATCATTTTAAAATTTAATATAAATAGTACTTAAGAAAACTAAGCGCACAATATACGATAAAAGGTTACGATCACGAAATCTCTAAGATCCTCAGAAAAAGAATCCGATGAAGATCCTTTTCCTAAATAGCGTGCTAAAGACTTTGGTGCATGATAATTCTGAGCTTTCGTCATTCTTGAGTAGGCTAGATTGCTTGACGCGTTAGAGATGAAATTGTGGGTTGCTCACACCGTCAACAATAATTTAGCTTGGAAATACTTTTAAAATGGAGTTTATGATTGTAAGCGTTTTTAGTAAAATTGATTTTAAATTTTGAAAGCATTTTAATTGTTTTTTTTAAGAAGTACCAGATATGTGCTTCTTGCAGGAAGCACTTAGTCATTTTCCAAGATCCACTTTGATTTTTACTAATGATTGGTTTTAAAAACCATTTTCACCAAAAACACTTAATCATTTTAAAAGTACTTCCAGACTAACTCTTAATTCTATTAAGCTCTTAATCTACATGCATTTTTTGATTTATTGCGGTTAATAATATATGTTCCCACATTAGTAACCAATGTTCTAAAAGACGCTAGACGCTAGTCGGGTAGCGGACTGGGGACTAGCGCCTAAGTGGCTAGGCGGACGCCTAGATGGACTAGGCGGATTTAAGTAAATATATTATATTTCGTGCAAATAAGTGTCTGTTTACACTTAAAATATATATAATTTCATTATAAAATAGAAAATAAAATGACATATATATTATGAAGTATTGGAACATAATGAAAATATGGGAATCAAACATATAATGTGTGTTTAATTAAGTGTTCAATAAGTCTCTTACAATTTATTGAAAACAATAAAATGCAAAAGGAAAATTATTTATTTTCTATCTAAGTGAGTCGCAACTTAAGCAGGTGTCTAGCGGGTTTGGGCTGACTTAGGCGGACACCTCAGCATGTGTCATTTCTTAATTTTCAAATGTTTAGGCATTAATCGAGATGATGATCAACCGTCTAGCTCTTAGGTGGGGCCTAAACGATGTTAGACGGAGATTTTTAGAACAGTGTTAGTAACCAACCAAGTGAGGAAGTAAAGAGGAATAATTTAGGTGGTTTATCGTCTTTGTCGTAATTATGAATTTGATAACGTGGAGGGAATGTAACACCCTCTCCACGTGTCACACCACAAACGGACAAACTGACATCCTCTCTCCCTCCCTCCAATCTCACTTTCGCCCAAAATAAATAAAAAATTAATAAAAAAAATACTAGATAATAATTGAGGCAGAGTAAGGGGGTCTGATAGCGACCAACCAAAATCCACAAAGGGAGAGAGAAAGAGGAGAGAAACAGAAATAACAGTTTCAGAGAGCGGAGGAGGAGGATGGAAAGGATCGAATCACAAATCACAAGTAAAAAATAAATAAAAAATCAGAAGAAATTCATCGTAATCGGATAATCGAATCGAATCGAAAGAATGAAGAAAGGATTGCATTCCCAAGCAGGGAAGCTCCACACAGTACTGCCGTACGAAACGCCGCGACTCAGAGACCATTACCTCATGGGCAAGAAATTGGGCCAAGGCCAATTCGGCACCACCTACCTCTGCACCCACAAGCCCACCGGCGCCCAGTTCGCCTGCAAGTCCATCCCCAAGCGCAAGCTCCTCTGCCAGGAGGACTACGACGACGTCTGGAGGGAGATTCAGATCATGCACCACCTCTCCGAGCACTCCACCGTCGTCCAGATCAAGGGCACCTACGAGGACTCCGTCTTCGTGCACCTCGTCATGGAGCTCTGCGCCGGCGGGGAGCTCTTTGATAGGATCGTCCGCAAGGGCCATTACAGCGAGAGGGAGGCGGCCAAGCTCATCAAGACCATCGTCGGGGTGGTGGAGGGCTGCCACTCCCTCGGTGTCATGCACCGCGATCTCAAGCCCGAGAATTTCTTGTTCGACACGCCTTCCGATGACGCCACGCTCAAAGCCACCGATTTCGGCTTGTCCGTCTTCTACAAGCCAGGTTCAGCTTCCTTTCCTATCCGATCCACTTTTACTTGGTTCTTTCTTTCTTTCTTTTGAAATTGGAAATGGAAATGTTGGTCTGCTACAGCTTTTGAAAATATTTCTGATTATTTCTTCAACTATTTAATTCTGCTGAATCGAATTTCTTGTGCCTTGTTGTGTACTCAATCTTTAGGGTTGCTTGATTTATACGTATATAGGTTTCTCTACTTAGTCTTGGATATGATGAACAAACATAAACTCCGCGGCTCCACCTACGACGGAGGACAAAGGAGCTATTTCCCGGATATTGTTTTTTTTTCCTCTATGCCATGTTTGGAAGTTGCCAGATTTATTTAGAAATTCTTCTATATTGCATCACTAGATTCAACAATATTAACGTCCTTTTGGTTGGGGATGGATGGCTCATCTGTCATGGTCTTGTTATGTGCTCTGCTATATCTTTTCTTGTTCCAGGACAAGTTTTCCAGGACGTCGTTGGGAGTCCCTATTATGTTGCACCTGAGGTGTTGAATAAGATCTATGGACCTGAGGCGGATGTATGGAGTGCTGGTGTGATACTTTACATCCTCTTAAGCGGGGTTCCTCCTTTTTGGGCAGGTAGTGATCCTCGACAGTTATTACACCCTTATCAGTGAGGCTTGACCTTTATTAATATGTTTGGTTCTTTTGTTGTATCGTGAGTTGTTTAACGTTTCAATATGTATCTACAGAAACTGAAGCAGGGATTTTCAGACAGATTTTACATGGCAAAATCGATTTTGAATCTGAGCCTTGGCCTAATATTTCAGAAAGTGCAAAAAATCTCATGTATAAGATGCTTGAGAGGAACCCAAAGAAAAGAATATCCGCCCATGAAGTCCTATGTGAGTGGTTTAATACCTACTACCATGCCGATAAATTTTTATGTGATTGTTGCATAGATAAGGTTATATCCAAATGGTAGCTGTGTTGAAATCTAAAATGGATCTTTTCAGGTCACCCCTGGATTGTGGACGACAGAGTTGCCCCTGATAAACCACTAGATTCCGCGGTTTTGTCCCGCCTCAAGCAGTTCTCAGCAATGAATAAGCTTAAGAAGATGGCTCTTCGAGTATGCCTTAATTAATGTCTTACCATTTATCATCTTTTTTATATAGCTATATTCTAATACATTTTCCACAGTAACCGTGCAGTCAATTGTTAAATTCATTTATCATCCAATGTGAGAGTTACAATTCAATCTTTGTCAAGGCATCATAATTTTAAGATAACAACTAATATCATAACTTCTGTAACAAGTATTTTTAAAATGGTATGGGATGGACTTGGGATTTCATTTCACCGGCAAAACATCGGGCTACCGTAACGTAGACAGTTTTTATAGTTTCCAGATCAAAACTCCATTTATACACTGCATACAACTTCAACTGGAGTTGTAGAAACATCTATAGGATACCCAATTTTTCCACTGAAGAAATCTTATGCAACCAATACATTTTTTGTTTGACAATGATCAAGAAAGTGTTCTTTGCAGTGCACATTGTATTATATAAAGGTCGATCTGAGCAGAAATATCATTTTTGACTAATTAAAAACCTTATCACTTTCCTTATAATGCACGTGTTATCATATATTGTTCGTATCAACTTCACAAGAGGGGTGTATGTTGTGATAGTGTTTGTGGTTGTAATAATGGTCAAAGCGATGAGAGACATGGGGAAGACCTCTCATTTTCTGTTTAATTCTCTCACTGATAAATGTGTAAGGCCATTGTGAAGTAGCCAGACAACACTGATTGTTAAATATATGATTAGTTATGGTTAAGTAAAGTTCTAACCGGAATATCTGAGTTTTCACTCAATCAGCATTGAGAAGCCATATGTATGTTATTGTTTAGTATTGGACCAACTACCTCTGTTATTCTTTATGTCAGCAATTTGTTTCTACTTCTACTGTGACCAGTTTTTTTGTTTCGGTGATGGTGTAATGTAGATGACTGCGGTGTTCTTGTTTTCTTTGCCCAGGTTATAGCAGAAAGACTGTCAGAAGAAGAGATTGGTGGATTAAAAGAGTTGTTCAAAATGATCGACACAGATAATAGCGGGACAATAACATTTGAGGAACTTAAAGAGGGATTGAAAAAAGTGGGCTCGGAGCTAATGGAGTCTGAAATCAAGTCCCTTATGGAAGCAGTTAATAGATTGATCCCCATAAACCGGCTGCATATTACAAAGTTTTAAATATTCTTCTGTTTATGTTCTTAATAGATCTGCAACGCTATTAACATGAATGACCCTCACAAAATCTTTTTGCTTCGGCAATGTTGGCAGGCTGATATAGACAACAGTGGAACAATAGACTACGGTGAATTTCTTGCTGCTACTTTGCACTTAAACAAGATGGAAAGAGAGGAGAATTTGATTGCAGCTTTTTCCTTTTTCGACAAAGATGGTAGTGGATATATTACCGTCGATGAGCTTCAACAGGCTTGCAAGGAGTTTGGTCTAGGTGACGTTCATCTGGATGAAATTGTCAAAGAGATTGATGAAGACAATGTAAGCGTTTCTTTTCATTTTTATTTCAATTAGAAATAATATTATTGAAGTTTCGGAAGCCTAATTGCATAAATTTTGCAGGATGGGCGTATCGATTATGGGGAGTTTGCTGCAATGATGAGGAAGGGGGGTGATGGAGGAATTGGGAGGAGCAGAACCATGAGAAACAATTTGAACTTTAACTTGGCTGACGCCTTCGGAATAAAAGATCAGTCTACTTCTACTGGACAATGAGATAGTAACAAAGAAACTGCAATTTCTTGTAAACATGCAATTTGTAAAAGGAACTGAAGACAGAAAACTTGGCATGAAGAGTAGCCATTTGATTTTCACCGTGACCATATTAATTTCGGTTTGTAACAAACGACGTATTTTCATTATCTAATGGTAGTCATACCGTATTTTCGTATAACATTTGAATACCATGTGATGCAAGTGATGTGAACACCCTGTCAGTTAACGATTGAATGTACTCCTCTTTCTTTCGAGTAAATTTCCTACTCAATTGTCCTCGTCTCTAGTGAAAATTCATCGCTTAGCTCCAGCCACTCTCCCAATTTCCCTCTCATTCCTTGCAGTTCCGGAAACCTCACTGCCCCATTCTTTGAATAGACTCACCACCACATTCCTTGGTATTTTCTGAAGATTGATGTTTTGTCCTAGTGTTTTGAAAACGAAAATGTTACTTCATCTTAAAGTGCTGTTATTTGAACCACATTCTCCGGCGATCTTTCCAACATCGGTGACTTGGGTAGAGGACAACAATGTCCGACAGTAAATGTGGTACAGATAGCATTGTTGTTTTACCCTATTCTTTGATCCGACATAATTAGCCAACGGTCCAAAGAAATCCTGGCAAATACGTGTGCCGTATACAAAAATTTCTCCAATCCCATTTTGAACCTCATTGCACTTAACCATGTAGAGAAAGTATAACAGTTCCAAGTAACAAAAACGAAAGGGCATCCGCCATCGGAAGAAAATATAGCTCCACAACTTTCTGAATACTTTGTTATTTTACAAGGACTATCAATGTTACATGAGCCCAAAGCAATGATAAATTCATAAATAATATTGCACAGCAGCTTCCGGAACATCATTTGAGCGCCGTAATAATACATTACCTAGTCAAGAATGCTTTGAGGAGCCTGTATTGAAAAACAGACACTCCCTTTTGGTACTGGAAAACTTAAGCTTCGCCATTTTGTAACATTTGCACTACTTAGCGTTGAGACTACATAAGCCGCCTTTTGGATAGAAGCATGGATTGGGGGTTCCTCACCACCAGAACTTTCATTCGTAGATTCGCTTCCTCTTCAAAATGGTTGGAAATATAATCAAAGAGCCAATGAGGAAAAGCACAAACAAAGTTTTAAAGTCGTAGAGATCCTTGACTGAATTGAGATCCCCCAGAGCAAGGCCAGCCTAGCAAAACAAAATCAGCAGGTATTAACGACTACGATGAAAACATTTCAAGAAAAGAAACTGTCATATGTAAACTTGAAAAACAGACTTCAGACGGTCTAAGATGTACAGATGTAAGCAAACAGTTAAAAAATGGCCCCTGCAATAAAGTGAGATGAATTCTGGGAATAAAAGAGGTCTATCCACATGGACAAATCAATCATCAAACATAGAAAGTCCTTCTGCACCTAATTACACAGCACGGGAAGCTTGACAATGACAGCCTTACCGAGACCCCTTAATTCATCCTCAAAATATATATTTTTTCTAATTACTTTATATTTACTGTAATAATAATCAATTTGATTTCTTTATGATTTGTTGCATTGTAAAAAGACAAATTTGACACTACGAGGTATAGAACTATTTCAACTAAAAACTAACATTAAAAAGTTTGCAAATTTCATGAGACTTTGTTCTAGATTTAGGTATTCATTGAAGATGTCATGAGCATGTGTAAGAAGCTTGAAGGCCTCAACCAACTTTGATTATAATATTGAATAATGACAAGAACGTGCTAATACTAGAGTTTACCACAGTCTAAGTACTCTGACCAAAATTAGTTCACTCTTGGACCCTAGGAGTATGGGACTCCAAGTAAATGGGAGCTTGACTAGACACATTGTCAAAAGAGAAGAACCAAAACCAGTAGGTTTTCTGGATGGAAGGTCAACCAACATAGTTGGTCGACTTCTTCATTGGCTCAATCGCCTGACCTCCCAACAGGCTACCTTTGCCAGCAATTGGCTGAAGACCCTTACAATTTAAATATCTCATGCGACCGCCAGTCACGCTTCAGATTGAAGATAAGACAACAAAACACATATCCACTAAGTTTCTGCAATCCACCGGTGTTACCTTGTGTTTTCCAGACTCTACATATCTGAGAAATGGAATTATATTAAAGAGCTAAAATTGAGATGAAAAACTTAGTGAACCAGAGGTCCACCCACTATACGAAACAACCCTAGAACAAAATCCAAAAATACACCTCTAACGTTGCAATACAACTGTAATAACTATCCTACAGCAGCTCCCCAATCTAATAAAATTACAGAAAATGCAAAATCTCTACAAGGAAGTTAAGCTCATGTCATTACCCAAGAAAGCAATACTACATAGCACATACCCACCACAGCCAAACTCCACTCTAGTTCTTCTATTTCTGACCAACCAAATTACACAAGACATGCTTTTGAAAAAGAAAAAGAAAATGTTTGAAAATGTGACTGAAAAATAATAACCTAGTTGAACCATGCTTCTCTGTCCAACCCCCACCACACTGTCAATGCTTATGGATTACCACCTCTAAATACGGCATACTTCAAGGCCTTAAAGTCCAAAACCTCCAAAAGCATAACAAAACAATGAAGTAAAATGCTGCCCAGAGCTAATCTAAGCAGTGTGGTCTGTTTAACAAATTTGTTATTAAAAAGTATAGCAAGCACCATATACAGACACCAAAACAGGAATATATAGAAGACAATAACTAACCAGAAAATAGTAAGATGAGAAAGTTCCATCTATTTTACAGAAAATAAAGTTGGCATTTAATTAGTAGAAAGAACTTACTCTGACTGTGATATAAGATGCTGGAATAAGTCCAATAAAAGTCGCCAAAAAGAAAATATGAAACGGTATATCAACAATTGGAGATGCCAAGTTGATGAAAAGGTTCGGCAAGGTTGGAGTTATCCTAAGAAAAAGCATGTAATTTAGCAGCTTTTCCCTACGCTTTGCAATCTGGATGCACAAAAGTTAAGGTTAAAGTAGCGGAAGATGATAGCAGTATGACCAATTTTAACGAAGTAATAAGAAGTACCTCTGCCTGAAAAAATCTCAACTTTTCTGGCCAGAACCAACTAACTAAAGGCCTTCCAATTAACTTAGACAAAAAGAAGCAGGATGACGCTCCAGCTGTAGCATTGCAGACAACCAAGATAAGGCCTCTGATTACACCAAAAAGAGCTCCAGCTAGCAATGACATAAAAATTGTCCCAGGAATCATAAAAGTCTGCATGAAGATGTAAGTAGAGCAGTAACCCAGAATAAATTGTGCTGGATAATCATTGGCATATGTTGCCAGATTGTCTCTGCAGAAGATTATTAAAAATCAGAATAAGCATTCAGGGGAAGTGACTAATGTTAAATGTGACCATAAGGGCCACAGAACTGGATAAAATAGGCAGCCAAAAGTGAAAAATGACATGACTCCAAGGCATAGACCAAAACTGCATCTGTCTCTCAGTGGTGTGTAACGTGCAAAAGTGAAGTAGGTATCCATTTACAGGTGCATCCCCCAGTGACTTCTCGGATTTGAAAATGACTGTTTGAAATGAATGAGTTACCTTCAGTTTTCCTCCAATTGTTGAAAACTTAAGTCATGAGGTATGGTCTTAGTAACTGAGACGAACATTTTGGAGATGTGTTCTCATGGTCATATATAGGTTCTCTATGAATGGAAAGAAAGGCGAGTTTGTTCTAAAATTGACTTTGCGATTCTTCTCAGGCTTCCATATCGCAAAAGATTGAAGACCAGATTTTCCCTTTTTTCACATGCCGAGAAAGAGGGAAGAGAGTGGTGGGGGTGGATGCCTGTTTGTTACCATCTGAAAGCTGGCTACAGATATATTCTTTCTATCAAGTCTCAGATGCAAATGCAGTCTAAACACAAGTTCCTTCTACATTCTCATTCTACCGAAGTCTTCAACTATGCCTATGAAACAATATGCAATACCTTGCGGAGGTGAATTCGATGGTGTAGTGACTAAAAAGAAGCCCTATCGACGTAGGATTTCTACTTGTTTCATAATTTTTATTCGAATTTCAAATCAACCCAACATTTGTGACAATATCTTTGGAGAAACCGCAAATTAAACGCCATGTTTGAACAAATATCGGACTTCTTATGCAAATCAGAGAAAGAGAGAGAGAGAAAAAAGCAACTCAGATAATAAAATTTTCCGCAATCATCAAATTACTGTAAACAAAATCTCAATAACCCTTCAACAACACAACTAGAATATCATATATTCGAAAAAATTGAACAAATCCAAAATTAGAAATTGATTGAATCGCGAAAGGGACGTACTTGAGCAGGCGAAGATCGACGATGGTGCGGGGCAGCTTGAGTTTACCGTACTCGGCGGCGGGCATGGTCAAGTAGACGCAGGAGAGGCCGGTAGAGAAGACCAAGAAAACGGCGAGAGCCGCCGCGAGCTCCCACCCCGAAAGCGGAAACCTTTCGGACTTGAGCTTCTTGCCGGTGGACCAATCTTCCTCCTTGGCATTCTCCTCGTCCCTCGGCAGCCTCCCCGCGTCCCCCGCCAGATTTCTCGGAGCCGCCATGTACGGATTGCACCAGCACCGATACGAAGATGATGAGGGCCCACTTCAATAACAACACTCATTCATCGACAAATTTGCGCCTTCATTTCGTTATCAAGAAACTCGAAGCCTCCAAGTACGAGTTTTTAGAATGCGACCCACATAAA
The DNA here is from genome assembly GCA_036320875.1 of Cotoneaster glaucophyllus. NCBI lineage: Eukaryota > Viridiplantae > Streptophyta > Magnoliopsida > Rosales > Rosaceae > Cotoneaster > Cotoneaster glaucophyllus. The sequence goes on along the minus strand of CM070059.1, from coordinate 31,165,611 downwards.
TCAAAGATTCAAAATCTGAGACAAACGCATGTTGTGGATCAAATTCTTGGATTCAAATTTGGGAATTCAATTTGGTTTCGGTTTTGGGTGTGAAAATTGAGATTCAATTCTTTTTGTCGGTGTGTAACAGTAACAATCAGACTCGATTTATGTGGAAAAAGAGACATGAAAGGACTATGGACCGAATGGTTTCAATAAAATAAAAAAAATAAAAAAAAAAAGGACTATGGACCGAAAATATATACAAAAATGAGGTTGTGTAATATATTAAAGACTGTTTTTCCTAATTATTACAGTTCATAAATTTAAATTTTGATATTTGTATCTATTTATTGTACAGTAGAGATAGTTTGCCACTTGTTTGTTTTGGTTATATTTACGTTAAGTAGATTTTCATGAATGACAAGTTTGATGATGATAGAGATCGTAATGATTTATTTATTTATTTTAAAAATAGATGAGTGCAAGAAGGAAAAAAACCTTTGTTACTTTCAATAAATGGAACTTTAATGAAAAGCTTCTGGTACTATTCATTTTGACGAAAAATCACATTTTCACACTAAAAAGTCAATCAGGGTACTATTCACATTACCCTTTATTTTGTTATTATCGTTAAAACTCAAAGTTTTCAAGCTATTTTCATTAGTTTTCCTTTCAATAAAAGGTCATAGTCGTTTAACAAAAATCATATGTTGTCGACCCCTACCTTAGAACTTTGGACCAACGTCAATCTTTCTTGGTAATCTTTCTAAAATCGCAGATGGATCGAGGAATCCAAATCCAACAAATAAAATCCATATTTAAAATCCAAACGTGATGGGATTGAAACAAAATTTTATTCTTAGATTGAAACACAATTTTATTCTTAGATTGAAACACAATTTTATCTTACTTTGTAACAGCGAAGAACAATAAGAAATATATAGATAAAAAGAACAGATAACACACAATATTTCTTTTACGTGAAAAAGCCCCACACACAACGAGAAAATCCACGAGCACACAACCAATTAAAGAATTCACTAAAGAATAAGGACTTTTATAAGACTCAACGAGACACACACTTACTACACTTGTCTCTTCTTGTTTTTTTCTCCTTGTAGCACGCCATTCTTCCTTTGCTCTTTTTTAGATGAACACAATACACACAACAAATCCTCATCACAAGCAAAGAAATTGCACACAGCTTCTTGACAGATGATTTGTTTATGAATGAATATGATTGGTGCTTGTAGTGACGAAGTCACATAAGATCAAGGCGGGCGTGTTAGAATGTGAGTGTGATTCTTATGAGACTTGTAATGACCATTAAAGTGTTTTGAATTAGTATGAAGAAGTCTATACGTAATTGGAGTTGTTCTATTATATGGAATTGAGACTCATTAACTTACTCGGATTAAGTCTCATGCTTGGATAAGGATTATGATTCCTTATGGGATTGTAATAGGGCAACCAGGTTGTTTTTCAAAGTATAAATAACATGGGTTGCTGCTCTCACAAGTGATATAGACTCTATTTGAGAATCAGATACCTATTGTTTGATTGAGCATTGAGATCTTGCAAGAGAGGAGAAGCTTATGTGCCAGGATGGCTTTTGCATCATCTTCCTCATCTACAGGTTAGTAATGTTCTTTTCGTTCTTAGTTTAAACAGATTGATTGTGGTTTGATTGCTAGATCAATTCCATATTATGAACTGGATATAATCATCTTACATGTGGTATCAGAGCCTTGTGGTTCTTGCAATTAAATTCAATATTTAGAATCAGGATGATTTAGAAAAGGAAAAACGACGTCGTTTTCTCTTAAATGGGATTAAGAGAAAACCTAAAACGAGGAACGCAGTATCAGTAAAGGTGTTCTTCGCATCTTTTGATACAAATTTGTTTTGCAGTAGAGATTTCTTCTCTCTGATTCTTTTTATCTTTTAACGACTAAGTGATCTAATAACAAATGCTATCTTGCTTCCGCTGCTAAATCGTATTCTACAAAGGTAATTTTAGTTAAACCTTTCCTTTTTCTGGGTTATTCGATGATTAAAATTCTTTCGGTAATTACTTAAATTCTCTTGATGGATCGAATATTAGAAAGAATATGATGTGCTTGTTATTATAGATTCACTTGTTCATCAGTTTTGATAAGATGTTGACTAATAATCATTGTTCTGTTGACATTTATGAACTGCAAATATTGAAATCGTGTGAGATATGATTGTGTAAATATCATGAACACTTGATGAGTTTCTTTTGATCACCGTTAAGTTGTTCTATCTATATATGCTTTTCATATACGATGAAGGGACTATATATATATGACTGAATTGACTTATACAGTGAAATATTTCATTGAAAGTAGATTGAAATCAGGAACTTCAAGTTCTATTTTGTGATCTCATTGTTGCTTATCTACAGTTTCTCTGAAGACTCTAAATCTAGCAAGTGTTCCTATTCTCACTGGAGGAAGCAACTACAAGAAGTGGAGACGTGAAATAGGGTTGCTGTTGACTCTCAATGAATTTGACATTGCACTTGACATGCCTCAACCACCAATGTTGACAGATAAAAGTACTAAATCTGAGAAGAGTGAGCATGAAAGATGGATGAGAGCCAACAAAATTGCTCTTTCCATCCTTGAAAGTGGAATGACAGATACTGTGAGAGGAGGAATAAAGAAACAAGTTCTTGCTACTGACTATCTCAAGGCTATTGAGAATAAGTTTAAAGAATCTGAGAAGGCAGAGATTAGTCAATATATGTCCATGCTAACAACCTACAAGATTGAAGGGAATGCTTCTATAAGGGATCACATCATGAAGATGACGGATGCTGCAGAGAAACTCAACTCTATGGATGTTAATATCGGGGATAAACAGCTAGTCTTCATGATACTACAGGCACTTCCTGCAAAGTACAGCCAATTAAAGGTGTCCTACAATACTCAGGACAAAACATGGACTGTTGATGAATTGATAGCCCAGTGTGTTCAAGAGGAGACTCGTCAGAAACAGGAAAAAGGCAAGGAGACCGAAGCTGTCAACTTTGTGCAAGCTAGGAACAAGGAGACCATTATTGCTTCTGGTAAGGCCTCTAAATCTTTTGGTAAGTCTGCTAAAAATACTAAAGCCTCTAAATCTAACAATCTTAGTGTCAAAATTAAGGATGTCTCTAAAATCAAGTGTCATCATTGCAAACTCAAAGGTCATTATAGAAAAGATTGTGAGCAATTTAAGGACTGGCTGAGGAGTAAAGGTAGAACTGATGTCTATGTTTGTGTGGAGTCTAATCTGATTGAAGTCCCTGAGGATTCCTGGTGGTTTGACACTGGATCATCTGTGCACATTACAAATACATTGCATGGTTTTCAAAAACAAAAACAACCAAGTAAAGGTTCTTACAATGTTTTTGTAGGTGAAAGGACAAAAGTAAATATAGAGGCCATTGGGGTCGTAAGACTTAAACTAAAATCAGGTTTTATACTGAAATTAAATGATGTTCTTTATGTTCCAGCCATGAGGAGAAACTTACTTTCAGCATCAAAACTAGTTAAACAAGGTCTTGCTTTTCTTGTGGACGATGACAAAGTCAAATTTTTTAGAAAAAACAGATTGCATTCATTATTGGGATCAGCATTCATGCACGATGAATTATGGAAATTAGAATGCATTGTTGATCATACATCCTTACATGTTATGAATATTAATACTAAAAGGATGCATGAATCTGAAGTTTCTTATATTTTGTGGCACAAAAGGCTGGGACACATTTCAAAAGAAAGAGTTTTGCAACTGTCTAAAACAAATCTGATCCCTTCACTTGATTTCAAAAATGCAGAACAATGTGTTGATTGTATGAAAGGTAAATTGACAAATGTGAGAAAATTTGAGTCAAAACGGAGTCAAAATCTTTTAGAAATTGTGCACACTGATGTATGTGGTCTTTTTCCTGTTAAAACCATTTGTGGAAACTGCTATTTCGTAAATTTCATAGATGACTTCTCAAGATATGGCTATACTTTTCTCATTAGTGAAAAATCAGCAGTTCTTAATTGTTTCATAATTTTTAAGACTGAGGTTGAGAAGCAATTAAACAGGGACATTAAGATTGTTAGGTCAGATAGGGGTGGTGAGTATTTTGGCAGGTATACAAAGGCCGAACAACAGAAAGGTCCATTTGCTCTTTATCTTGAGCAACAGGGCATAGTGGCACAATACATAACACCTGGAACACCGCAACAAAATGGCGTTTCAGAGAGAAGAAATAGGACCTTGATTGGGATGGTTAGAAGCATGATCTCAAGGTCCAAATTGCCTGGTTTCTTGTGGGGTGAGGCTCTTAAAACTGCCAACTATATATTGAACAAGGTTCCAACTAAAACAGTGAAAGTAACACCTTTTGAGGCATGGACTGGTAGAAAACCGAGTTTTGAGCATTTCCATATTTGGGGATGTAAAGCTGAGGGGCGTTTCTACAATCCAAATGAAAAGAAGCTGGATGCTAGAACTTCAACCTGTTATTTTGTTGGATATTCCGAGAAATCCAAAGGATTTAAGTTCTACTGCCCACAATTTCACTCAAGGATACTGGAGACACACAATGCAGTTTTTATTGAAGATCAAGATGTTGCAGACTTGGTGACCGATGAGTTTGTTTTTGAAGAATTGGAACAAACTGAAGCTACTTTTCCAACAAGTAGTTACAGGGAAATTCCAATATTCCCTCAAATACAGATACCAATGGAGGATGATGATACCTCTATGGCTGAAACTACTTTGCGAGATGAATCAGTAGATCACAATGATGCAACTAATAATGAGGTACAACTACAGGATCACCAATCACAGCAACAAATTTTGAGGCAATCATCGAGAATAAGAAAGCCAACCATCTCAAATGATTATGTATATCTTCAAGAAAGTGAATTTGATTCGGGTGACATAGATGACCCATTATCCTATTCTCAAGCAATGTCAAGTCCTCAAGCTGCCTTGTGGAAGAAAGCAATGGATGAAGAATTGGAGTCCATGTCTAAAAACAATGTATGGACCTTAGTTGAGTTAGGACCTAACACTAAACTCATTGGCTCCAAATGGGTTTACAAGACAAAAAGGGACGCTCAAGGTAGAATAGAGAGGTATAAAGCTAGGTTGGTGGCAAAGGGTTTTACTCAGCGAGAAGGGATTGATTTTAGTGACACTTTCTCTCCAGTTTCATCAAAGGATTCAATGAGAGTCATTATGGCTTTATCGGCTCATTTTGATCTGGAGCTTCATCAAATGGATGTCAAGACGGCCTTCTTGAATGGTGAATTAGAAGAAGACATTTTTATGAGTCAACCAACTGGTTTTATTGAAAGGGGGAAGAATAATTTGATATGTAAGCTTAATAAGTCAATCTATGGACTTAAACAAGCTTTTCAAGGCAGTGGTTTCTCAAGTTTGACAAAGTTGTAACTGCCCATGGTTTCATAGAAAATAAGTTGGATGACTGCATTTATCTTAGGGTAAAGGGATCAAAATTTATTTTCCTAGTGCTCTATGTAGATGATATTTTAATAGCTAGTTCCAATATGCAGCTATTGTAAGAAACAAAGGCATTGCTCAGTTTAAACTTTGAAATGAAAGACTTGGGGGAAGCACACTATGTTCTGGGAATTGAGATCACTAGGGACAGAGTGAAAAAGCTTCTAGGTATTTCACAAAAGGGTTACATTGAGAGAGTTTTGGCAAGGTTTAACATGGAAGATTGTAATTGTGCTGATGTTCCTGTTAACAAAGGCGATAAGTTTTCTCGAGAACAATGTCCAAGGAACGAGCTAGAGAAAAGAAAAATGGATTCGAAGCCATATGCATCTCTGGTGGGAAGTCTGATGTATGCCAACATTTGCACGAGACCTGATCTTGCTTTTATAGTAGGATTACTTGGAAGGTTTCAATCTAACCCAGGAGAAGCTCACTGGGTGGCTGTTAAAAAGGTGTTGAGATATCTACAGAGAACTAAGAGTTATATGCTGGTTTATGGCAGAGAAAATGCACTGGAAATTGTTGGTTACACTGATTCGGATTTTGCTGGTGATTTGGATGAAAGGAAGTCAACTGGGGGTTACATATTTAAGCTTAATGGAGGTGCAGTTTCATGGAAGAGTGCCAAACAAACCATCGTGTCTACATCTACTATGGAAGCAGAATTTGTTGCTTGCTTCGAAGGAATGAAACAGGCAGTGTGGCTTAGGAATTTCATTGGTGATTTAAAGGTGGTTGATTCTGTTCAAAGACCAATCAAGATGTTTTGTGATAATAGTGCATCCGTGTTTTTCTCTAAAAACAACAAGAGAACTTCAGCCTCAAGATTGCTGGATGTAAAATTTCTTAAAGTAAGAGAAAAAGTGAAGGCGGGAGAAATCATAGTGGAACACTTGGTCACTGATTTGATGATTGCAGATCCTATGACTAAAGCTCTGCCTAATGGAGTTTTTAAGACTCATGTTGCTCGAATGGGAGTGATAAGTTCTTTTGAAAAGTGGGAGTAATTGTTACAGCCTTCAAGATTATGTTCAAGCCAACGGGAGTATGTTGTAGAAGACGTTTCAAAAGGAAAAGATTGCTGCAAAATGCTTCTGGAAGCTAAGTTTGGAAGCTAAGTTTTCTAGTTAATTTAGCTAGCTTTGTCTTTCGTTTTTGCAGTTAGTTAATGTTTTTTCTTTTGGTTCAATTTTTTCAGATAAATCTGTGATTTGTTGTTCAAAGATAAAACAATTTACATAATTCAATAAGAAGGCTCTTGAGTCAAATTTATTTTGATAAAGCTGTTAGATGAATTATGGTTGAGTTATTCATATTGTTTGGAGTAACTGTTGATGTTAATAGATTTGTTGTTAACCTTAAACTGATATTTTTGGTATTGGTGATGGCCTACATGAGTGGGAGTAAACTTTTGGTTTATTCATGGGTTCAGATGCATTGCAAAAAACATGAATTGGATATTTGTGATATACACACTGATTCTGTATTATGAGTTACAGAGGAGGTTGTAAGTTCAGATATTTTGAAACATGTGTGCTGGTTGTATCTATGTTATAGACATTATGTATCAGACTTGTGATCACCTTCATAATAATTCGAAATGGTTAGTTACAAGAATGAATTACACTCAAGTGGGAGAATGTTAAAATGTGAGTGTGATCCTTATGAGACTTGTAATGACCATTAAAGTGTTTTGAATTAGTATGAAGAAGTCTATACGTAATTGGAGTTGTTCTATTATATGGAATTGAGACTCATGCTTGGATAAGGATTATGATTCCTTATGGGATTGTAATAGGGCAATCAGGTTGTTTTTCAAAGTATAAATAACATGGGCTGCTGCTCTCACAAGTGATATAGACTCTATTTGAGAATCAGATACCTATTGTTTGATTGAGCATCGAGATCTTGCAAGAGAGGAGAAGCTTCTGTGCCAGGATGGCTTTTGCATCATCTTCCTCATCTACAGGTTAGTAATGTTCTTTTCATTCTTGGTTTAAACAGATTGGTTGTGGTTTGATTGCTAGAACAATTCCATATTATGAACTAGATATAATCATCTTACAGGGCGCCCCTCAGGTCGTTGGAAAACCCGATAAAGAGTACAAAATTCGCCCCTATGAACCTGCACGAAAGGTGTTCAACAAAATGCTTCAATGAAACTCAAGTCTGCTGTCATTGTTGTCACTACTGCGCTGCACCCTGCACGCAGGGCCAATTTTTTTTTTAAAAAAACCCAGGCCAAAACGAGTTATTGGCATTACAAAAGAAACACCAACATATTGTGAATGCAACATCGTTAGTCTAAGTATGCAAGCAAACACTACAATTCTTGGGAGACAATAACTTTGAGGACTTGTTTTATGATGTACAAAAGTTGTGTCAAAAAAATGATATTGATGTTCCTAACATGGAGGATTTGCATTTCGTACCCGGAATATCAAAGTGTAAAGCTCAAAGACTCGTAAACTTTCATTATTATCGTATAGACCTCTATTTTCAAGTCCTTGATATGCAACTAAAAGAATTGAATGCTCACTTCAATGAATATTGTGAAAATATCATTGCCAAAATTGGAGACCAATAGTTTAGTGATATCATGGTAATTTACATAGAGAAAAATATTTTTACTTTTATTGATAATAGACATATAATACGATCACGATGTTTTTATGACATAAAACTTTACTGGCAACAAATATTTAAACTAAAAAACTCCTTTTTATTGGATGATATTATACTTGATATCGAAAATATTCATAAAATAAGTTGTCATTTAAAAAGTTAGTTTCTTAGCATCAAACAAAGCCTCTCAGCCCAACATTCTTGACTTTCCGTAACCAGGCTACTGAGCATGGGCGTAACCAAATTATTGGATTACCAGATAAATTTGGCCGAGTGCACATTTGAGCCAACACTCTTAGTAACTGTCTAAATAATCTTCATTTTATTTTGGGTTCTGTCTAAAAAATCTTAAGGATGCAATCTCTCAACAACTTAATATATAACCTTTGTCCCGACTACACAATTAGATATGGACTGGACTATTATTTCTTTTTTCTTTTCTTTTTTAAGAGCCATAAGCATAACAAGAATAAATCACTGAGACCATATATATGGATCTTCTGCTGTCACAAGTCTTGGAAGCATCCAAGAAGATGGTTGTTTTGAGTTTCTTGCTCATAAATTTGTGGTGCCGCCGACAAACTTGGATGAGAAAAGGATGCCCGATCAGTCAATTGCACTTCGAGTAAGTTGTCCAAATTTCTCCAATCTATGTGTTGATTGCTGCTATTATTGTTGCTCCTTTCCGCCTCATAGTCGTCAGTGCTTATATTATTGCTACGCAATACATTTTCTTTGGTGACAAAGCTTGTTGAAATGGTTGGGCTTTCTAGTTGAGGAAGTTCCATGAGTTGGTTACCCAAGAAAATGTTGTTCGAAACGAAATGATCTTCCTCTGAACCAAAAGATTGATGAAAACCTTGATTGGGGTTGATCAGCATAGGAATTTCGCTCGAGAAGTTTGAAGATGAAGGATGATCTCTGACGTACGCATGCTTCCATGCTTCAAAACCTTGCCTGTGACTGGGACTTGGCTTCTTGAACGCCCGGCATACAACCCATCCTTCTTCCTGCATGATCACCCCCAGGCCGAATTAATGGCTTGTTTACAGAATTATCAATTGTATGTGTGCGTAGAAAATATATGTTCAATTAATATTAAAATTCCAACTACGTACAAAAGCATGTTATTTACTGGTTTAGGGTTTAATGACGGCATTTCTCTTTAACAATAAAGTTTTCCGAGAATTATTAATGAGTATTAATATTGTCAAATGCTGGGATCAATTGAAGAAAATTAAATAACAAGTTAACGGATAGACGATGTTGAAGAACTTGCCTGAGGGGGTGCATGTTCAGAAGTTTGGAGTCGATATTCATGCATGATCCAGTCGGTTTTGTTGCCGTTAGGTGCCCGTCCCTTGTAGAACACCAGGGTCTTCCTCATTCCTATAATGTTGTCTTTTGAAAGCACTGCCTTGTCTCTTCCTGTTGCCTTCCAGAATCCAGCAGCTGTGGCTCTATTTGTTCGAGTTCCAGTCGGGTACTTCTTGTCTTTGTGACTGAAGAAGTACCACTCGTTCTGTTCACTGTAATCTAACCTGCATCTCGCTGTACCACACAATACATATACATAGTTATCAGAATGCTTGAATATGCTCATAATCTTATGAGATGTCAATAACAACTCTTTTGTTTAGCCATTGATGAATGATGACAGAGAGTAGCATTTGTGTTTATGTTGTTTCTATATGTTTTGTCTTGTTTTTGCTACCAACAAGCATCGGCGCATTTTTCCAATGTTGTTTTCTTTCTACACGTTGCCATATCACAAATTTTTAAATATAAATATAGTATGAACACAAAAATGCCCTTAGTTAGGACCATATCTATTTGTGCCATTTCGAAGCTGCAAATGTTAAAATTAAGTTGGTTCTAAGTACCTTGTATGTCCCATGGTTCGATTTTGTATAGGTCAATGTCAACGATGACATCTAGATCAATATGTAGTGAGTTGATCTTTCTTTTCAGGTAGTAACCCACAAGTTCTTCTTCTGTCGGGTGAAATCTGAAGCCTGGTGGAACACAAGATTCCATCTCCATTACTAATAATCTTATAGACGCACCTGCATATCATGCAAGGAAATATGAGGAAGAGTAATTATTATAATTTTGACTAGCTATATATATGTGCATGAGTGTTTATAGAGAGAGTACTACCAATCTTGTTATAGTAATAACAACGTAATTCTGTGTTATTAACTAAAACCTTATCATAATCATATTATACAGTATATATAAGATATTATATTTGAACGGGATTGCATTACACCACTAACGTTCAAAATGGTACAACCCACTTTTTATTAAAGGGTGCCATAGAATTTTCCTATGTATATTCATCCATCATGTGAAATAAAAAGAGTCATGTGATCCATTTTTTTCTCACATACGTATTGCCTATGTAACAGTCATGGTTGTCGTTCGTTCCTAATCTTCTATATCTAACATTTTGTAGTCCATTTCTTTATAGCTTAGTCTCAATTTCTTAGGACTTAAAAATTCCTTACTCAAACATATAGCCGCAAGGTTCTTGTAATAGGCGTAGGTCTAACATCAAAGAGAAGACAACCAAACAATTGACTCTTAATTTGGAGAGATACTGAAGAAGGAATTCTGAAAGTTTTATAGAACCTATACTCTATAGCAGCTAATTTGCTAGCTAGTAATGATGGCGATTTCACTTTGTCGGAGTTGTGAGTGGTCCTGCATGTGTTTTTAGCTAAATGACACTACGGAAAAAGAAATCATGACAGACTAGTAGTGGATTGGAACCCACCACATACTAACATTAAAACATAGGATTATCTTATAATTAAGCTCAGGTAATTTGTTTTCATTAGTTGCATGGAGTAATTAGGCAAAAGTATATCGAACACAAAAGTTGGCCGAAAAGCTTGACTTTGCTGGCACAAGCATGTTATATTTCTTTGAGTGCGGTGCACTCCCTGCTTCCTACCTCCTGATCGATCGATCTCTAGTGGTAGTAACAGTGGTGGGAATTAAATTCCTTTTAACATTTCATTTCATACCCACGACATAAGTACCCAATTAATCAAAACCAATCTAAGATTTTCATTTATTACCGTGAGATTGTCAATTTGATCTATATAGTACAAACAAATCATCGATCGATCGATCATCCATAACACAAAATGTTAATTTTAATTAACTGAAAATGTAGATGGATGACACAAACGCTAATAATTTCATCAGTAAAAAGGCACTAAGAAATTAAAAAAAAATTGCAATATATATGTTGTATAATGTATAGTTCTGCATGCTGCATTGTGATTGAGTACATATACATGATCGGAATAATATATCATGCACACAGGAAAATACTCACAGGAAATCTATAAAATGTGTTGCTCCAGCTGCCTTCTTTGCTCTAGGAAGAGAACTTGTAAGAGATAAGGAAAGGAAATACTCAAGGATGATATATGCAGAAGTAAAAAAAGAAGGAAATATTGAAGATGTATGTATTAGTTGGATCCGGGGAACCCTAACTTCTGTGTGTGTGTGAGAGAGAGAGAGAGAGAGAGAGAGAGAGAGAGAGAGAGAGAGAGAGAGAGAGCTTCTGCAGTTCTGTGAAGTGAGTATTAATTTGTTGATGAAGAGAAAGAGAGGCTAATAAATGTATTTATATACATGGGCCAGCTGCTCGATGGTGATCATAATGAAGATTTAGATGAAGAAAATAGCTAGTTATAATTAGTTTAAAAACAAAAGGTATGGCATGGAATTAAGAGAGAGGAGAGGAGAGGGTAGATAAGAATGGTAATGGTATTGATTGCGCATTGGCATCGCGCGTGGGGTGGCAGCTGAGACAATGAGATCCAAAGCTTGTGTTTGGACGGCGTGAGTGTGACACCATGTTTACACGCCACCCCCGCCCACCGCTATTTTGTGTTCTAAGATTTTCCCACACACACACACACACATATATATATATATATGTATGTATGTATATACATATACTATTCCTTTAACTAAACTAGGTTTTAAGCTTTAAGTTTTAACAACATTCACTCTCCCACTTGAATTTATCATCTCATTTTTTGTTGTTTATATAAATAGCTTTTCAAATCCCCCTTGAGAAAAAGAGTTATCAGTTTTCAAAATACATCACTATTTAGTCTCTCCAACATAATAACATATATATATATATATATATATATATATATATCACATCATCACATTCTCTCCTTTCACTATCCATCTACTACTACTCCCCGTCGATTCTGTTTGGTGTGCCGACCTTTGCCATTTGGTACCATTCATCTGCTGCCACATATACAGCCGTGGCACACTCCCAACCCGCCCATATCAAATAGCTCATTTTCTACTGAGTTTTATCGTATTCATTTTTATTTAATTTGTATCTGCCAGATGAGTCTCGCCAAAGTCATCCATCACTCTTCGATAACTAAATTAAGGTTGGGATAATATAACGGGCTAAGCTTTCTTATTTGTTATTTAATACACTCGGGAACAAGAACAACCTTTCTTATTCATTCCATTCAGTCCTTATAAGTGGGTTAAATATATATAGATACAACTAGAAAAATATTTTTCTCTGGTTTAGATACAACCCTGTCGTCCCCTTTACAGCTATTTTTTATCTTGTTATTGTGTGGTTATAAACTAACATTGTTTTAGTTCTGTTGGAAAAGGTTTCCTTGGATTTTACTACTAAATTTCCCGGATTTATATAAGGGCCAGTAACCCTATATACCTGCAACGTGGAAAGGTTGTCAGGCAGTATGTGGGGAGCTACACTTTCTTGTGCTCTTGGTGCAGATCACGATCACATTGCGGAAAGATCATAGTTAAAAACAGGAGAGCTTCAGTTGAGTTAAATGTTTTTCATTCTACCCTGTATTGAATATATTTCAATATCTGAACCATATATTTTAGGTCATCTTTAAAAGATTATTACTACAAAAAAAAAAAAAAAAAAAAAAAAAAAAAACCTATCTCATTTCAAGCTTTTCTCAAAATATTGTTTGTATCGTATTTATTTACTCTTTTGCTTAAGCTAGATATCTTAGTCATTTCAGATTCATCTATTTTTTTTTCAATGATGATCTATAAATAAAGACTTGAAAACATGCAGTTTTTAAAAACAAAAACACTCATGTGCTAACATGATTGTTAGTTAATACGGTGTTAACTATTTATTTGAGGCCACTCCACATATATCTCCCACAATCCGAAATGTTTATTTTGTTAAGTGATCATTCAGAGATCATCATTGCATAAAATTAGCCATTTCAAGAATTGTTTTATACCATTCAATTGTCATCATCAAAATTTTGTTTATTTATATGAAATGTTGTGGTTGTCTCTTTGTTCGATTATAGTTGGGTGACTATGTCGGAGAAATTTTATAATACATGTGGGTTATGAAGGGAAAACTTTGTTCAATTAAGATTATTTGAGCAACACATACAATAACATTAACATTAAAGGCGGAACTAAGGAAAACATGACCTCAAAATTCAATCTTTAACCCAAGAAAAAATCAAAAGCCTAGAGACTCACCACAAATTGGAAAGAGAAAGGATTGAGCTTCATACCTTTAAAGCACATTCTTGTTTACACAAGATTATTACCCAAGTGAAAGGCCTTCAATTTCTACACTTGATCCTATGTTTGCTCCTTGTAGATCTGTTGAATGGAAACTCCGAGTTCCAAAAGGATGGAATCTCTAAGTCTCCACACCAAAGACCTTTGCTTCTTGTAGACAAGAAGTTATCCATGTCTATTATCCAATTTGATTATTATCCACGAGTCCATAGGATTCCTGTGAATTGATTTGGAACATTCTTCTTAAATCGTATTCACGTGCTTTGCCAAAGACTCCCGAATCATACCACAAAATGTTCTCCTTCTAGGACTGAAGGTCAGAGATCCTTGTTGTACACTCGCATGTGTCTATAAATAAATCAATGATCCCAACAATGCTAGGAACATACCCAAGATTGAGCATGGTCTTTGTTACATTGTTATATGATCAAAGACGTATTCATAAGGCAACCGTGGTGTCTTAGAAAAAAGACTACTTTACATTATTGCCACATGAGGACTCTTTGTTAATCATAGTTCAGTGAACTCCATAACCTTTTGAGCACCTATATGTTTGTCATAGTGTCTCACACACTAATGACTTGAGACAAGTCATAGTCCTGATTCAAATATCACATATTAACCTTTGCAGAATATTAATGCCCAATTGACAATCTTATGGTTAGAAATGTTTTAGGAATGAATATAAGAGAAAGGTCTCATTGATTTAACTATCTTAGATCACTTGTCCCTTAGGTTAATTACATTCCTTGGATTCTATTTACTGATTATATACATAATATGTAAGAACAGTATAACAAACATTGCCTAAACTAGCATTGCCTACACATTTTGTATGTGTGAATATTTTTTTATTTTTGTTTTTAAAATAGGAAGGAAGGAGGGAGAGTGAGAACGTGGGAGGGGGAGTGAGAAGAGAGATTTTTGTTTTTTGTTTTTTATTTTTTAATATTAGATATATGCTAAAATCACCCTGCAAGTGAGGCTTCAATAAAAAACAACAAAATTTGGTTTTATGAAATTACATTATTTCATATCATTTTTTTTCCTGTGATAAAAGACTAAATAGTCTTTTTACCTCTTTTTGTTGACAAAGAGGTTCTATTAATAAGTAGTTTAGATAAGAGTTTAACAACATAAGTATTCCTAAAGCTGTTACATTAAATGAGCGGCTTTCAGGGTATACTTCAAACATATTATGGTTATTGTAACGGATGAAAGACTATTTTAAGGCACGTAGTAATGAAATTATGTGTTTGTCAAATTTTTGCACACTTCTAATACGCTTAACCCTAATATTCAAAGAATGTTTTCAAGGTGACTCAAGATTCCTAGGAGATAACATGCGCACTTTGTTCGATCCTAGAAGCATGTATATGTGTGTTTTAATACATCTTACTCATGTTAAAATCTGCAGAGATTTGCCCCTATATATAAGTAATGTGTCTCTTCAAATAATGTGTAACTCTTCAGTTACACCCATTGAATTAGACACATTGCTTCACCAAAAGTTGCCTGTAGGAAGCTATTCTGCGCCTTGCAATGTGACAAAAAGTCACTAATCCCTTGGCTTTACAATTCTGCAGAATTTATTTTTCCGAAGAGGAAAAAAAAAAAAACACTACTTCATTTAAAGATTATCTCTGTAAATTTTCACAAATCCAAATCATTTTGCCATTTGATCATTGCTTTGAACATTTCGACGTCCATATATATAGAGAGTCCAATTCCGTTGAGTAATCCCTTAAATAAGCTTCTTTGTAGAGCTCACTCCACATCATATATATTTCAACATACTAACCCGTCCATCTTTTAGGCTAATTACCCCTCAAGGATCATCTTTAAAAAAATCACCCAAATTAAAACTATTTTACTATTAGATTAAATGGTAGTCATATTATGTTTCTTTGAAAAGCTGTATTTGTATATTTTCTTTACTACAGTTGATTGTCTTAATGATTTTGAATCTGTCTAATTTTTTTGCAAAGATAATTTATGAATGAATATACTAAAAAGTAGAAAGTTTGGATTGTTGAAGAAAATTACGAAAATGAGCAACATAGTAAAAAAAAATTCTTTCCGTTTCGTGAATGAATGGAAGATTATAGACAAGTTTAGGCTTGTTTGCTTATAAGTGCTTATGCACGGAATGTTTTGATTATAAACAAGTTATTTTTGAGTGAAATGTACTATATTCATTAAACATAAAAAAAAAAATTAAAAAAAAAAAGCGGTACAAGAGTATAGGTTACAAATTATAGAAGTTAATAACTTCTAAAAAATCTTGTCAGGACTTTCAACCTGGAATCAAGGAAAAATGAGATAAACATTACATACTTTCTTGAAAAAGTATTTGGAAATTGTTATTCTAATCTATTTGCAAAAGCAGTCAGAAACGGTTTTAGCCCTTCATGCAAGCAATGTCAAACATCCCTAATAACACAGAGGTAAAGGAAAGAAGTACTTTGGTTCTATTGTTGAGAGCAGTCCTATATATGACTTTTCCAATTTATAGATTTTATTCAGCTTCCTTCAAGTTCGAAAATATGTAATGATTCGTAACATTATGTTTTCTTTCTGTTAAGTCTTAAAAGTTAAAGGATCAAAATTAGTGTTACAGACCCATACCACAAGAGTAAAGAGACTTTTAACCAAGGACTACTCGATCTTGCAAAACCTTGAACCATCAAAATGTCAGCAAGTAAAGCTTGATAAACTTTTACCTTCTCAATTGCCCCAACCCAACGCTAATACCCTTTTATTACCTACTAGCTGTTGTTTTCAATCCATATTCTTGAAATTTAATTATCCCACAACCTTTCCATTCAAGGTTGAATCATCTAGATATATGATATCATCATGAACCTAATCTATTAAAATCATCACATTCTAATGCGATCTACCGACTTTCCTTTATTAATCTATTATTTTTGTATTGTACATAACATTACTCAACGACCATGGTATTAGAAATCGCTTTCATCTTGATTAGTACAAGCTAGCAGGATTAATTGCTTAAATTAATACCTTAATCATTTGGTTTAAAGACTAAGACTAGTATATGCTACAGTATTAGCTGCAGGTACCCTTTTTTTTAATTAATTACTAAAAGTTAACATATAAATGTTGCTACTGTTTATGATGGATGGAGAAAAGCTTTGGGCATAGGATCTTATGCTAGATTCTGCTGTTTAACTGAATATTTAAAGGTGACCCTTCTAATGACTACTGTATAAAAAGTTGAAATGAATTAGGCCAAGATAAACAAAATCGAGATTGTTGGCGCAATGAGCTTATATGGGTGCATGAGTTCTCCATGAACTTAAGGTTAGTTAATTTTCACTGATTAAGCAGGCAACCATGCACTTAGCCTTCTCATTTTTAGGGTATTACGTACGTACTTGACCACTAGTTGTTTTCTTCTCTCTTTTGCTATATAATTAAATTCTCAGACATGACCTCAAGCTGACTAGAGTATTGTGCTCCATCATCTTCACCAAAACTTGAATTCCTATTTAGATAGTTTAAATGAACTTAGTGTTAAAACTCTTGCTATTTGTTAGCATTGATCAAGTTTTTAAAAAACTTGAAAGACGTTCAAGTTAATTAATTATATATTTTTGTATTTTAAAAATAGAAGTTTAACTACACAATATTTGTCATAATGTACGGACTAGGGACTGCTATGCAATTCTTCTTTGGTTGTGAATCATTAGTGCCAGCATGCATAAGAGGAAAAAAAATAATAAACATAATATTTTTATTTAAAATATATAATGTCACACATACATTATTATAACATGTGAAATAATAATGCCATCCATTGTTACGGTGCACACAATAATTTTTTGTTTATGCATGCTGGCATATAAAAGCATGCATGAAAAATGTAATCAAGAGAGAAGCATGTGGATAGCTCATGTATCCTCCATGACCTCTGTTTTGTGTGAACAAGGGTTGACGGAGGAACCATCCATTATTCCTTAGGATTTCTAAACAAGAATGACAATCATGGTGGCAGATCTCATTTGATGGATTTCAGCACAGAATTGAACTTTTGAATATTATAAGTACCCCTAGTTAGTTTTGTGAATTCTTAAGCCATATACGAGGGCTAAGAGCGAGTTATATATATGTTTTATCTGTGTATTAAGCCACAAATACTTTTGTGCACACAAATGTGAAAATGTGTTAAAAGTCTCTACCCAATCGCCTGCATGGTATAACAATCCGTAATAAAATAAGAGACATAATAGGGATAGGTGAATGCAAGGCTTGTAATTTCATAGACTGAATATACTCTCAATACGTTTCCTCACGTGGCTTCTCAAATTTCAATATATAGTCTGATACTTTGGACATGGAAACATATGGCAAACAAGTGGAACTGGCTAGCTAGCTAGTGGAAGATCATAATTAGCCAACACCTTAATGCAAATGTATAAACACTGCGCGCATTAAGTTGAATTAAAGTTGATCAATTTGCAGAGGTCTGTTTCATGGCCGGTTTCGGACAAGCCTCTAACAGGATAAGTCGGTGCCATTAATCTCATCTTATAAAATTGACAACTGAATCGTTCTTTGCTGATTTTATGGTAAAACTATAAAAAATTACAGTTACACACACACACACACACACACACACACACACACACACACACACACATATTTATATATGGGAAGAATCAGATTGTAACTTGTCCTTCTGTTGGTCTACATAATTTGATGTCTATTTTTTTTTTTTTTTTTTTTTTTTTTGTCACAATCCGATCGGAGACTGGAAAACAAGCTGTAAAACGAACTAATAAAATGGTTCTCAAACTTGCAACATATTGTGGAATTGTTGGAACGATTGATACACAGCAAGAATAGGGTAGCCGATGGATGATGATCATCTTCATGTTTGTAATTTGTAAATGGTTAGACTCAAGAGTGGTTGGTGGGGTTGCTTTCCCAAACAAGAAATAGTGCAAAGGAAGCAATTAAGTTGGATGCTTGGGCGGTTTGTGGGACTGGGTGACCGCGTCCCACGTACATTAATGTATTTAATTACCATAGACTATAGATTTTAGCAATCCTTCTCATAATATCCCCTATCTATATATCATACTTGCAACAAACATTCTAGAATATATATATATATATATATATATATATATATATATATATTTATGATAAAATGTTGAACAAGCTTGAAGAAAATGACTTAAACATGATCAAGGAGAGAGAGAGAGAGAGAGAGAGAGAGAGAGAGAGAGAGAGAGAGAGAGAGAGAGAGGGAGAATAACTAAGGGTGATCATGACATGCCTCCTCACATACCCAAGTTGTCCCTTTTATATTTGCCCTAAATGTATCTCAGGCGTAGAGGTCTTGATGATTACTTGTGGGGTTTAAACCCTTTGTCTGTTCTTGTTCCTGTACGCGAGATCCCTTTTACACTTACAAGCGACAAGTAAAATATATTCATCTTCATGGGTGTGATATAGCAACCAACCATAATATAAATAGAAGTGTGATACTACTTATTTGTATATTTGCAAGACAACTCAGTTACACCCCTACTTCGGGTATAACGGTAAAATCTTAAACTACCTCAGGAGTGTGTTTCATGCTGCAGATGATTTCTACGTAGTATTTTTTTCTTGGAGAAATTAGGTTCTTATCATTCTTTTTGCTACTCCATTGATTAAAATTCTATTCCTTTTCAATTTTTGATCAAGGTCCTTGGTTATTAATAACATTATTAATTATTTCAATAATAAAATATTTTTTTATTTCTAAATATATTCATTTAATGTTAAAAATGTTACAATTAGATATTTATATTTATGACTAAATTTTTTATCATATATTTTTAGTTTTTGTTTGTACCCATTTTTAATTTGTAATTCTTTTTTAATTTGTACCAATTTTATTTTTCAGTTTTAATTTGAACCCATATATTAATTTCTTTTTGTGCCCATATTTTTTTAAAGTTTATTTGTATTTGTACCCATATATTTTTTTTATTTGTACTTTTTATGTTGCTAAATGTACCCATACTAATTATATGTACCCATTCATGTAAAACTTTTTAATCTCAAAATGTACTCATTCTTAAATATACCAATTTGTTATATGTAAAATGTACCATTTTTTTTATATAAAATCTATTCAATTTTTTTCTAATCCATTTTTAAACTTATATGGGTACATTCTTTTTTCTTTGATTATAAAATGTATCAATGTCAAGTTTAATCGAAGAAATTTACTAATGTTTTTAAGCCTAATATCTTTTTTTTTTTTTGTGATATTGAAGAATGTACCCATGTTTTGATACAATAATTTTTTTAGTTAATCTTGATGAATGTACCCATGTTTATATATATATATATATATATAGACACACACAATAGTATATTTATATTTTAATATTTTTAATCCCACAAATTATGGTTTTTTATTTAAAATCTCATTTATATAAAAAACTAAATTTTTAATTTTTAATTTAAAAAATATAGTAACGTACATAGAAATTAATTATCACATTAATTTCAGGGACCTTGATCAAAAATTAAAAACCAACAAGGTTTCAATCAAAGAATGTTCATAACTAAGGACCGCATCCAAAATTTTCCTTTTTTCTTCTTCATGCCGGTCTTTGTACTTTTTCGGTATTTAGATCGAATAAAGTAAAAGATAATTAATAGATCCGCAACTTCACAACGTTTGGTAGGCTATATTGAGTTTTTATAGTCAATGACTATCTCAAAGAAATATGAAAAAGTGAAGTTCGAAAACCTCATTTATTTCAAGGCTTCGTTGTTTTTATTTGACTTTGATTAGACACGTTGGAGCTTCCTCTCCTGGTCATGTCCGTGTTGAGTTGGATAAACACAATTTCTCTTGGTAATTTAGCATCCTCCGATATACTTGGGTCAAAAGGTTAATACGGATGTGCTTCCTAAGGGAAACTCAACTCTTGCAACTTGTGGTGAGATTTTTTAACTCTATATATGAGTTATTTTCTTGATGCTTTCTTCTAGAGGCTAAACCTTCGTACTTTTTTATGTGGAGCTTCATGTAGTCAACAATTACGGAGATGTGAATTCCATCTAAGGCTTCAAGATAATTCTAAAATATAGGTAAATTAGTTAGTTTGTTGAAAATATCAGCTGAGTTGAAAACCTTGGCTGATAAATTGAATGCCCACAAATGGATTTTCAACATTGCAGACTAATGAAAACATTGGCAGAAGACTTTGGATTTGTAAGAATCACATTTTCAAAGTTATATGTTGTAAATTTCAAATGTACAATTAAGAGGTTTGATCGAAGCTGCTCTATAAATAGAGCACTCTGTATGCTTGCAATATATGTCACAAGAAGTTCATGCAAGAGGAAGAGAGAAAGAGAGGAAGAGGAGAGGAGATAATAGAGAGAGTTATTTTGTACTCCTATTATTCTAAATTATAATGAAAGCACCACTGCTGCTCCGAGGATGTACTCCAGTCACACTGACTGTAGAGGAACCTCGTAAATTTTGTGTCTTATTTATTTATTCCACTGCACCCACCGTCGGTTTTACAACACGTTATCAGTACGAGAAGCTCTCATATAAGTGGAAAGCACAACGCCATAAATCCGGTGAAGCATTATCTACCTCTCACCTCTGTCAGCTAAAATCTCACAGAACAAAAGGTATGTCTATTTTTCGTCTCTCCCACCGCGCCAGAAGCGCCCTACCTAACTCTGGTGAGAATTGAAATTTACAACGACCTGTAGTCGTCACGAGATAAGAAAACTCGTACCTGACAACTGATTTTTAGAGATCCAGAAGAATCTCATCAAACTTAGAAACTCAGATCGCGTTGTTTTCAACGGATCTTGAGGACTACTATGAATCATCGTTGTCTGAGATGGTGATGGCATGACTGACTCCACACAGGCCTCCCTCTCTTGTGCATCCACCATCCCCACTGTCAATGTTCTTACTTCGCGATGCCATGTTCTCTTGGCAATGCAAGAACAAAGCCAGTCTCTGGTAGCCTTGTGGATTGAGTTGGTTTTGTTCAACCACCACAATAATCCAGCTGGTCCTGGGTTTCGAGACTGGTAGAGACAGACAAAGAAAGAAAAAGGGGGAAGTTTATGGAATATGGATGACACCATCTGTTAAAGTCAAATAGTGCACAACACCATTTGAAAAAGAAAGAAACAAAAAGGTTTTGGTTCCTGGTGCATCTGCACCATCTAGATAATAAAATAAAATAAAATAATAATAAAGTAAAAAAAAATTGAGGATGCATCTGCACCATTTGAATGAAGAATAATTATGGGGCCAAAGTGTTTGAATGGTGCACGGCACCATATGGATAAAGAAAAATAATAAATAAAAAGGGGTTTGGTACTTCTTGTTATTTATGTGAATTGATGTTGGTTTAAAACCCTTTCACAAGTTCTATTTACTTTAAAGTAATTTATTTATCATGGACGGTTTTACCGCCTACTGCTTTAAGTTTTGATTTATGTGAATGGTGCTGAATTAAAGCCCTTGTCACAAGCTTCATTTACTTAAATGCAATTTATTTACTATGGCTAAAATTACCGCATATTGCTTTAATTTATCTATTGTACTTATCATTTGTTATGATGAGTATAACAAGGACCTGAAGTTCTTTGATCAGATCAGAACCTGAAGTTTCTTGATCCTCATCATATAAAAATGATTGGACCTGAAGTTCCATCATACAAAAAGATCGGGCATGAAGTCCCTTGATCCACAAAATCAGGACATGAAGATCCTTGACAAGTATCGTAAGTTTGAAGTGCCGCAGTGCCTCAACTTAATTGTAATTAAAGCCATAAAAGTCTCAGTCTACAGACTATTAAATAAGGACCAGAAGTTCCTTATGTCCATACTCAAAAATGGTTTAGCAGAAATATTTATTAAGCTGATGAAATTGATTACCGGCGTTCTGCTCATGAAAAGGAAATTCCAAGATGGGAACATAGCATTTTACATAATGCATTATTAGTTTGGTTGAGATTTGTTACCAACCATCAATACTTCTCAGTACAACTCGTGTTTGGGAACCAACCAAGCATTATACATTTACGAGTTTTTGGTTGTGTTATCTATGTGTTTATTGCACTGCCACAACATACTGAAATGAAGTATCATCGCCAATTGGGCATTGATGTTGAACACCATCTATCATTCAATATTTAGAATCCTTGATTAGGGATATGTTTACCGCATGGTTTGCGGACTGTCATTTTGATAAGACAATTTTCCCGCCATTAGGGGGAGAAAATAACACCGTTCCTGAAGAACGATGAGAAAATATCATTCTAGAAGAATGATGAGAAAAGACCGTTCCAGAAGAACGAAGAGAATTTGTCTTATTTTGATTCACGAAGCAATCAATATGAAAATGAAGTGAGAATAATTGAATGAAGCAACGATGTGTCAATCAAATGCCAGATGCATTTAATGATGCAACAAAAGTGATGAAAATCACATATACTTGCTACAAATGTGCCTACAAGGATTGATGTCCGTGTTGGACAAAAATAATGTGGCAGTAAATAATTTATCTGTTGCACGCCTGAAGCGTGGCAGACCCTTAGACTCAAAAGGTTCAGTTCTTCGAAAGAAGAAGAATATGGCACTACTGAACTATTGCATTCCCAAAGCATAACTGTTGCATGCCAGAAGCATGACAGTCGCCGCATGGATACACGTCCCAAAAAGGACAATCTGCGGACATGGGAATATTGATGTCTCATGCTTGAAGCATGATAGACATATAGGTTCCAGTGACTCAACTCCCGGAAGTGGAGATTAAAATCCAAGCTCTATAACGCTCAAGAAGAGGTTATGATCCGCATTCTCTAAACTATGACTATCCTGGAAGAGATAGTGTAATGCCCTTGAAGAGGCAATGGATATCCAAAAGAAATAAAAAGCTTTTATGCATGCGCATGCACATGAGAATATGGGATCACGGATTGATGATAACCAATGTTAAATTTGGTTCTTCAATAGCTACTAAATTCATCAATGAGCTATGTTGATATTGAGTCCCGTTCTTTTTCCGTCGATGGAAGGAAATATTATTGGCCAAAATGGAGAAAGGCAATTCCATTGCAATTTTGTAAGAACATGGAAGAATGGACCTATATACTTGAATACAATACAAATAGCCAAAAGGTGTTGAACCAAGGAGGTTACACTGGGCATTTGTAATACAGTGAAATACACTCACATGATACGACACAAGGTTGTAAACGAGTTCATATGAAGGGATAATTATATATGAAGGGTTATGAGTTACCCACATCATATCTCCATAAGTAAATCCCTCAAGTATACATGGGAGCAAATTGCTCTGTATAAATTCCAAAGAAGAATATGTCATGAAGTGTAGAAAATTCATGAAGGATTCAAATTGCTTGAAGAAAGTCCCCGAAGGGTAAAGCATAAATTATGTACTCAATACCAATAGATGGTATAAATTGCCTTAGTGAGTATTATCATTATGATATTGTTGCAACATACTAATATCTCTTGCAAGAGTCGATGATATTAGATTGGAACTCCTGAAGAGTTTAGAAAAATTATAAAGTGTTGAAGGAAATATTGTCTCGAACTGCAGATCGAACAATATGCAACACAAATCTTATCCATGATGTTTATGATATTCAAAGAATCATATGGATTGAAGATTATGAGTTGAATACTCAAATGATGTAGACACTAAGAACAATCATTCATCATTATCCTTGTGAGGGAAATGATGAATTGATATTTGGTCCAGAAGTACCACATCTTAGTGAAGTATATGCTTTATTGTATTTAGCACAATACACTGAATGAGATAAAGCTTATCTATTAATATCTCTGAGAAAGTATAGACATGTACATACACATGAGTTAAAAATGAAAAAAAAAAAAAAAACAGGAGGGAGCTTTCACAAAAGTTGCTCATGTGAAGCCTCAGTACTCGGAAGCGCCAGAGGTTGATTATTTGGAGCCTCAATACTTGGTAAAACTCTGGATGACGAAGGAAATAGGTGCCTTTGGAATAAAGCATCGAACATCTGATTGTCATTTTGAGTCCGACTTTCGGATTCCAGCAGCTGGTCAAGCTTTCTTTTCATGCTCGTTGAGTAATTATTTGTAAGCATGTGTAACACTCTATTCTCGTTCTTGAGCCCTCTGATCTCTTGTTTAAGACTTGCCACTTCCGCCATTAATGATTCAAAATGGCGAGTTCGGGCAAGTAGACGTTGACCCATATTGGAAACGGAGCTAGCACACTGAATACTGAAAGCCAATAAGTCTTGAACGGCCAGCTCATCAGACCGTTCTGAAAGGATTCTTTTATCCTCTGGAGTAAGAAGATTCCTAGCTACTACTGTAGCAGTTGTATCATCCCTCATCACAGAGTTTCCAACTGTAAGAGGACCATTTGAAGATAAGAAAGATGGGCGCCATATATTATCCTGATGCGGCTCGCCTGTATTAGTCCTAAGACTCAAATCTAAGCAAATATTAGATGGGCAAGCCATTTTCAGAAATGATGAAAGGTAAAACCTCAAAAGTGCAAGAAGGGCAAAATTCTACATGCAGCAGTTTTCCGAGCATACACTTCGAGCACAATTGATGCCTCTATAAAAAGAAGAGGCAACATAGCTACTTGTTCAAAAGATCGAAGAGGCACCGCTCTCCGAATTTCAAAAGCCAGATTTTCCTGCGCAAAGTCTGTCAACATTTTTCAGACGCAATCTCAGTTTTTCAGATATCACGTGCAACTTTGTCGAAGATCTCTGACAAAGTTAAAAACGCGTGAATCTTAATGTTCTAATTACACCATAGTTGCAGATAAGAGTAAAGGCACAGCACCACTATCTGTTATTGGGGAAATCCTTATATATGTCGACATTCATCCTCCATGGCAAGGCATATATTCAAAACTCCTAACTCTCTCTCTCTCTCTTTGCCGAGAATGCATCTGCAACCAAACCTCTCAACATACTCAGTTTTCTTCATCTCCGAGAATGCCTCTTCAAACAAGTCACACCAAAGCAAGAGTATCTCATATCATCAGGGACGAGAGCAAAAGTATCTCATATCATGCAATCTCCCTATCCTTTCCTTTGTCCTTGTTCTTACCTGCAAGACAAGGA
This sequence comes from Cotoneaster glaucophyllus, assembly GCA_036320875.1. Taxonomy (NCBI): domain Eukaryota; kingdom Viridiplantae; phylum Streptophyta; class Magnoliopsida; order Rosales; family Rosaceae; genus Cotoneaster; species Cotoneaster glaucophyllus. The sequence goes on along the minus strand of CM070059.1, from coordinate 31,139,703 downwards.
TAAAGAAAAGCAATATGTCGGAACTTCCACTCAAACTTCCGGTAAGGAACCGACTACCTGGAACCTTTCCTGATTGCTTACCTAGCCTTGCTCTCGAGTAGCCATTTTCAGTTGTTGTTGGAGTTGGGTTTTCAAGTCACCAACACAGCAGAATAATTGGTCCTTGTTGGCTCTTTACACTGAAACTGCCAAGCATGATGAACCGTTGAGAAGTCATGTTCTGAAGGACCATTCAAATGCAAGATTTGCATTCAACTCTTGCATCGGAGGGCAAATACTGCAAGTAAAGATGCCACGTATGCATGGGGGAAAACCAGGGAAAATACTACTTCTGCAAGGGAAACAGATAAGGAAAGTGAAAATGATACATTGAAGCATGTAGAGACAAGCACAACAAAACATGTGCCGATCCATCCCTGACGGAGCCGAAGATCGCTTGTCACATGGAGCTGCTCGTGGTTCAATTTCATTCAAGAACAAGTCTCAAGGCCTTTGAAGGAATCATAAGTCCAATTCAAGATTAAGTGTCCACCACCCTTGAATCAAATTCAGCTCCAGATAAAAGGAGTAAATTCAGACCTTTGGAGCAACTCTAGCAGAAGACCCTCCAGTCCAGTGCAAGATCAAGCTGTGGAAAGTCAACAACAAGTAAAGCATGTGAAAAGGGAATATCATCCTTGAGTGAAATATCAGTCTAAATGATTTGAAATCAGGGGGAGATACTCATCAGGGGGAGCATCCAAAACAGATCAAGGTTTTAACGAGACAACTAATGTTGATATGTGGGCATCCAATGGGGAGTGTTGAAAATATCAGCTGAGTTGAAAACCTTGGCTGATAAATTGAATGCCCACAAATGGATTTTCAACATTGCAGACTAATGAAAACATTGGCAGAAGACTTTGGATTTGTAAGAATCACATTTTCAAAGTTATATGTTGTAAATTTCAAATGTACAATTAAGAGGTCTGATCGAAGCTGCTCTATAAATAGAGCACTCTGTATGCTTGCAATATATGTCACAAGAAGTTCATGCAAGAGGAAGAGAGAAAGAGAGGAAGAGGAGAGGAGATAATAGAGAGAGTTATTTTGTACTCCTATTATTCTAAATTATAATGAAAGCACCACTGCTGCTCCGAGGATGTACTCCAGTCACACTGACTGTAGAGGAACCTCGTAAATTTTGTGTCTTATTTATTTATTCCACTGCACCCACCGTCGATTTTACAACATAGTTGACAATAACACACCCACCCACAAATATAAACCAGAAAAAAGAAAAAAGAAGAAGATGAATTTTGATCTTTAGTACCTCAAACGTCCCCATCTGTTTTTGTGAGATCTCACATCACTCAGGGGAGTGGATCCTCTATGCCTTATATGTATATTCCCATCTCTACCTAGCACGAGACCTTTTGGGAGCTCACTGGCTTCGGATTTTGTAGGAACTCCGAAGTTAAGCGAGAATGGGCCACAACATTCCCAGGATGGGTGACCCACTGAGAAGTTCTGTTCGCGTGAGTTCCCAGAAACAAAACCGTGAGGGTGTGGTCGAGGCCTAAAGCGGACAATATCGTGCTATGGCGGAGTCGAGCCCAGGTTGTGGTGGAGCTCGGGCCGGATGTGACAATTTGGTATCAGAGCCAATCCCTGGCTGGAAGTGTGCCGACGAGGACGTCGGGCCCCTAAGGGGGGTGGATTGTGAGATCCCACATCGCCCAGGGGAGTGGATCATCTATGCCTTATATGTATATTCTCATCTCTACCTAGCACAAGGCTTTTTGGGAGCTCACTGGCTTCAGGTTCCGTAGGAACTCCGAAGTTAAGCGAGAATGGGCCAGAGCATTCCCAGGATGGGTGACCCACTGAGAAGTTCTGCTCGCGTGAGTTCACAGAAACAAAACCGTGAGGCTGCGGTCGAAGAAACAAAACCGTGAGGGTGTGGTCGAGGCCCAAAGCGGACAATATCGTGCTACGGCGGAGTCGAGCCCGGGTTGTGGTGGAGCTCGGGCCGGGATGTGACAGTTTTGCACCTTGAAGATCACATTTAAAATATCCAAAATATTCTTAATTACGGTGCGCAACTGAGTAAATTTTTTGGTAGAATGATAGTATTAGTGAGTCTAATAATTAGTTGTTAGTAGATGCTCGATAGAATACTCTTTGCTAATTACGGTGAACAACAGAGTATAAAACTGTCTATAGTAGTTTACATGGAGAGATATTCTTTGAAGTGTGATGACTCTATAATTTAAATTATGCCCAAGAATGTTTTTAAATATTGCGACTGCTTTTTTGACTGATACATGCCTTGCTCTTTGTAACTTACCATTTCTTTTAAGATTGACGAAGTTTTGAAAACACATATATGCTTGTTAACTCGAAGGTATTCAATACACTCAATTTTAGTTCCATTATATAACCAATTATATATTGTGTATGCAAGTTTCATCACATGATAGTTTGATGAAAATCACATATGCAATAGCACTGTTAGCCTAATTGACCAACATCCTTGAAAACTTAAAAAAGGAAGGAGGGTGTCCACCAAAGGACCTCAGATGCTTAAGTCAGAAATAGTTTGAGAAAAACTGATCATAAAGAGAATTCTTAATAGTAAAATTGTGATTGTTGATTTCCCAGTTTGACTTGGTTATGTATAGGGTAGACTCCTCACATGTAGCCTGGAAGCAAGTTTGCAGGCCATGCTAGGCAGGCCGTTATGTTCTGCTAGTGTGGTGTAGACCACACTCTGCAAAATACTGGAGAAACCTCTGGTGGTAGGCGTAGTCTTTGGCAGGTTAATCCGTAGAAGCAGAGAGTTGACCCCTGCCTCCTTGAGACGAAGAAGGTGCGATGACTTGAGTGGGGATATCATAGACGGGAAGGACACCTTGATATGTGTATGACCCAAAGGCTCATGACCTATAAGGCATGCAAATGCTTAGCCCATTAAGGTCTAGTGTGATATATACTCAATATATAAAGAATAAATCTGTCATTTTGAGCTAATAGTCCACATATCGTTCTTCTATTAAATGTAGTTAACTTATGTCTTTCCATATATTGTCATTTATTTTCAGCTCACTCTGTTAATGACGAAACCTATAACAAAATCAAGCCACTATTTGGTTACAAGTTACAACCGCAATGATGGTGCCCAAATAATTTTCATCATTTTCATGTTTGTGGAAATCTGCATTTAAAAAAATATGTGAAAACTATATACATTTTTCTGTTGAAATTTAATTTTGATATATATCAATATGACAATAAACTTACATAAGTTTAGTTAGATACCTACATAGCTACATTGAAGCTATGAGTTCCACCTCATGTTAAATACAAGGTGACTCACTAATTAATATTTTCAGTCCCTGCTATATTTCTCATCAGTATAGATTGCTCACAAATCCTTCCAACATCAGCAAAATCATCCATCTGTACCATATATAGACTCTCCACCTTCCCCTATATCACCACCTCTTTCTCGGAACTTTTACATTGTCATCACTCGAGTGCTTACGGAACACATATAGTGAAGATACTTTGGAGGAAATAAGAATGAAAAGAAGTTGGCTGAATAAATATGAACACTGGAGATGAACAAGATTCTTAGGTTTAAAACTATTTGGGTTGGCCAAGAAAAGAGGGGCCTAAAAATTTACCGGGCTTTCATTCAAACCTAAAGACAAATTGACCTCAAACTTTATTGGAGCGATCCAAAACTTTAACAAATGGCCCCAAAAGTAGTAAATAATAATCCGATATTCAAATATACTAAAACTCAAAATGCACTGGAACAGTGTTCATCCTATTTGGTATTTGCTAAGTTTGTGTTAATACCTCTCCGCCACTTTTGTTCAAAAAAAAAAAAAAAAAACCTCTTTGCCATTGACGAAAATGCTCCGCACTCATCCTTTTCCTCCCACTTCTGGTCGACTTATATTCGGCTAAAAAACCTTCGACTTCCCCTCACCAAATTTCATCTCCAAATCGTTCCAATTGAATTTCTTTTCCTTCACCTTTGACATGTTGAAGTTCACATCAACATCAACATCATGTTCCTGTAACCTACGAGCTTAGTTCGGGTTCGAGTTTTTCGACAGTAATCCGACAATTCCGGTGACGTCCGCCATCGATCGGTTGGTCTATACGATTCCTCATCCACTCCCTCTTTTTTCCCTCCCATCACACACATCTTACCGACCTTGCCCCGACCCCTCACCTCGCTTCCCTTCTCTCTTCCCATAACAGCATATCCAACTTCTATATCTAGTTTGGTCCAGTCAGGCCATGATCCATCCTAATGATTGTGGCCCTAATTTTGTTGGTCCTGAACTATTTAGTGTGTTAGTCATGTTTCACAACGGCAGTTGTTAGAGTGTCCGCGGCGGTTCAATGTGTAAATCTAAAACTGTTACGGCTCCCTCTCAGGTAGCTTGGGCTTTCCTGGCCTTGCCTTTGGAGGCTATGGCTTGGTTCGTTGGTTTTTGGTTTTGTGGTGATGGCGAGTAGTGTTTTAGAAAATGAGCTTTAAGACATGCCTAGGCGGCTTCAGAAGTGGGGCAACAATGAAAACGACTCTGCCGGTGGGAATAGGCTTAAACTTGCCTAGACATGGTCAAGAGGCTTGAATCGTTCGACTGGGCGTCCTTTTTGTTTAAAAATTGTCGAAATTTGAAATTTTTTGAGTTGAAATATGAAAGTTTTTTAGTTACAGAGCCGGTTGCACTTCGAAAAAAAAATCACACCCTCTCATGCTGCCTACCTGAGCACCATTAGCAGCCACTGCGAGCCTCAAAACTTTCAAGAGGCTACTTGTCAGGTTGTGCGGAAAGAAGCCATGAGAGAAGAGCTTCAAGCTCTAACCAAACACCAAACATAGAGTGTAGTCAAACTCCAAAAGAAAAAAGGCAGCTGGTAGCAAATAGATCTACAAGGTTAAGTTATGGATCAATTGAGAGGCATAAAACAAGGTTGGTTGCTCGAGGATTCACCCAAACATATGCAGTGGATTACAAAAAAAAAACTTTGCACAGTGGCAAAGATGAACATTGTTAGGGTGCTATTGTTAGTGGTTGTCAACAGTGGATGGTCTATGTATCACATGGATATGAAAAATGCATTTTTACATGGTGATCTCCAAGTGAAAGTGTATATGAAGCTGCCACCAAGTCATATTGGTTTGTAAGTTACAAAAATCAATCTATGCACTAAAGCAATCACCAAGGGCTTGGTATGCTAAGGTAAGTTCTGTCCTTAAAGAGTTTGGATTAGGGATGGCAATTTAACCCGTCAAATCCGATCCCCGCAAGTAACCGATCCGAATGGTTCGGTTTCGAGTACACAATTTCGGGTATTTTACGGGTATGGGTAACCGTCGGGTAAATTTTTCGGTTTCGGGTTCGGTTATGGTTATTGGGGTATCCGCCCCAAATCCATATCCGAAATCGAACCATTTCATCTATAAATAAAAAAAATATAAATATTGAGTATATGAAAATGGGTTGTTAATAATCATGCATTATTAAATATGAAATTAATTATTTACTTTTATATCATTAATAATAGGAATTATATGCTTATTTTTAAGAGTGTAAATGTTTTCTTAGTAATATAAATTTGTACTATTACTTATTAGATGCATTGTATCAATTGTATTACTAATAGCAATTTATTTAATAATTTTTTTTTAATATTCTTCATTTAGTTAATAATATAAATAAATATATAAATATCATAATGGGGAAAACCGTTCCCCGATCAAAAATCCATCACCCGACGGGTTCGGTTATGGGGAAAACCCGTTTGGGGATTCTACGGGTTCGGGTTTGGGGATAGCACATCCGAACCCAATCCGCCCCATTGCCATCCCTAGTCTGGATCCAAAAGGAGCAATATTAATTCATCCATGTTTGTTCGCAGTGGGACAGTTGGCAATATTTTGGTAATTATTTATGTTGATGATCTCATCATTGCAGGTGACAATGCCGATAAGATCTCCACTCTCAAACATTCACTACAACACAAATTTGCAATTAAGGATCTTGGGGTGCGTTTGTTGTACCAGACTATCTCATACTAGACTAGCTTCAGGGACTAAATTGGACTGGTTTAGAATAGACTAAGCTGGACTGATTTAGTGAAGCGTTTGGTGCAGTGTCAAATAAGGACTAGAATAAAAAATAATAAAAATTTATTCTCTCATTTTCTTTTATTTTCGTTTTCGTTTTCTTTTTCTTTTTCTAGAATTCTCTTGTTTGCTTCCCCAAATCTCTCCTTTTACTTTCTCATCCATCTCTATCTCAATCTCTCTCTACCTATTTTATCCCTCATCAGCAAATTCCATTCTTTTCACTCATTCTCAGAAAAAGCCTTGCCATTTTTCACAATCTTCAACGTCCATTTTTCCAGAAATAACCCTATGTTGCATCTGCAATTCTGCAATTCTATCTCCATTCGACTCCATTACGAGAGAGATCATTGCCAAGGCGTCATCTTTGTCGCCATCATCGACCATCACACAGCCATCACCACCACTACAGCATCCTTGAGTCGTTTCACTGCCATGGTGCTCCCGTCGTTCAGCACTGCCTCGTACACCGCCCCTAGGCTCTCTTTTCCCAACATCTCCGCCAACGCCCACATCAAATCCTCCAGCTCAAGCTGCTGCCTCTAGTAAAAAAAAACACCAGCTTGCTTCTGTCGAAATTGAGAAAATATTGAATCTTTGTTGTAGTGGAATCGAAGCTCGACAACCCAGATGAAGCCAATTCAAATCTTGAAAGTTCAGAACGTCGATTGGGATTGCAAGCTATGGTGGGGGGGGGGGGGGGGGTTCAAAAAGGGGTTAGAATCAAATGATGTAGGAGTTGTGATGTGGCAGGAGGTGGAGGCTTGAGTTGGGAATGAAGTTTCAGGTTGGGGATTAGGTTTGGGGTGACGAGTTGGGAGTGAGACAGAAGGGAGATAACCAGTGAGATGGCAGAGCAAGGAAGAGGACGACGGGAGAGGTGAGGGTAGGATCGGCATTTGTAAACTTTCATTTAACATTACTGTTCACCCGTGTTTCTAAGATAAAAAGTTGGTTTTTGAAAGTAGCAAATAGCTACTTCCACTTTTCAATTGTTTCTCGCAGCAATTTTGAAAATAAGTGCTTTGTTGCTGAGTTACCAAACACAATATTGAGCTCAACTCTTTTTTTTCATCCTTGCTTTTAAAAAAAATTAAGCAATACCAAACTGGTACTTATTGTCATCTGGTTTTGCAATTTGAGTATTTTGGATGCTGAAATTGCAGACCAAAAGCATGTTTGATTCTCTTCCCATTCCTCTCTGATTCTATTATACATTCTTCATCTTCCATTTTTTTCTAAATTATTATCAAAAAATCCAAACATATCCATTTCCCACAACCCCATTTCTTATAATCCAAATCGTATCATTGGTAATTAACATCACCATCAAAAAGTTTGTTTTTTTGTTTCAGACTTTGTCATATGGGTTGTCATCTGGGTTCTGGCAGATCTTGTATCAAACAAAAAACCATTGTCTCTTCTAAGGCCCCAAATTCGGCTGACCTAGGCTCTTCTCCGAGTTGGAGCCCAGGGATTTAAGTTAGTCTTAGCAGTCCTGTTGTTTTGGGGGGGGGGGGGGGGGGGTTCTCGCTAACACCACCTAAGGCAGTTGCTAGTCGAGGCGAGTCCCTCGTAGTACCCTTAAAAGTAGTCTCTGCTCCAAACAAATACTGGACTACACTAAGTATTAGTCCAGTCTAGTCCAGTGAGACTTAGAGAAGCCAAACAAACAGGCCCTTGGAGTGTTAAAATATTTTCTCAGAATAGAAATGGCAACATCCAACATAGGGTTATTTTTGAACCAAATGAAGTATGTCAGGGGTCTTCTCAAGGAATCCAACATGGGTGATGGTAAACCAGTCTTTACTCAATTGGAAGGCAAGCCTCTAGCAAATATTGGTCACTATCAGTTGGTAAGTTAATCTTACCACCACAAGACCCGATATTTACCTTTGTTGTTAGCATAGCTAGTCAATTCATGCACTTCCCTACACTGGAGCACTCCAATATTATCAAAAGAATTCTGCACTACCTCAAGGGGTCAGTTGGCGTGGATTCATCATGAGAAAAATTGCAAACACTCAGGTAATTAGGGTACTATGATGCTAATTTGACAGGGAATGCAATTAGGTGACTTAGGGTTTCATATAAATCAACCCATGTCCTTTTTTTCATTTTTTTTTTTTGTGACAACCAGGCATCAATGCATATTGCATCAAACCCAGTTTTTCACAAAAGAAGAAAACACATCAAAGTGGACTGCCATTATGTTCGTGCTCAAGTTCAGTCTCAAGTGATTCATATTCACTACACCAGGAGCACTGATCAACTAGCAGACATCCTAACAAAACCCTTAGCCACAAATCAGTTTCAACGACTGCTTTCCAACCTTGGTTCCATCAATCTTCTGGATCCTGAGGGGGAGTATTGGAAGTTCACTGGGTAATTAGGGTTTCTGGGTATTTAGTTTGGTCAACTATCGGTTATCCTTCCACTGGATATTGAGTGTACACCGCTTGGTTTCTAGGTAGCTGCTAATCAGCTGTCAATCCTCCTTGTATTTAGCAATCTCGACTACTTGCCAACCCTCCTTTTTTATATCTGCTTTATTTATAGTCTTCCAATATAAAGTTTCTCTCATGAATGAATATACAAATATACACTTGAAAATCAACAAGAAGCATCAGCTCTCACAGTGCCAATGGGCAAATTAATCGATCTTGTATTTTCCGTCATAATATCCATTAGGTGCTTGTGCAATATGTAATGACCAAAAAATTAATACAATAACATATATGAATTTATTCATATATGCATCCAATTATCATCATTAGGATATGACATTTTAATTAACGTAATATATGCAGATTGCTTTATTATTGCATTTCATCAAAACCATTGAACGATTCAATGTTTTCATTATTTACATTTACTCAACAAAATCGCTCTTGATGCCTCAATAGTCACAGTTGGTGTGAATTGAACTGCAATACAACACAGAGTGTTGTTGCCGACATAAAATCTATCAACTAGTACAAACAAACACATAGATAAATAAATTTATCCACTCCGGACAAATACAGCTAAAGAGGTCTTTTGAAGAACAAGGAATCCAAATGCATGTAATTAATTATTGTAGAAGTACGTCAAACTTTGCTGCGCCTCAATGCAAGGTAAGCCAGTAACCTATATGCAAAAAACATTAACAACATTACACAAATGCTTGTCGCAGGGCTAATCTGCCCTTCGACATCTTGCTCAACAAAATTGCAGCTTGCTTTGCGATCACCTGCATGATCATGATGATGAGATGAGCAGCCCAAGAGGGATGATATTTTACTACCTTCCCCATATTGGACATTAATTAGCAGCCTATAACTATAAAAGGTAGTAGAAATATATTTGACCCAAGCCAAACAAGACGGAACCTTATGCACGTAATATCCTCCGGTCAGCAGAAAAGCTAGCATTGTCACTGTTGCTATCGTGGAGGCCCGTTTGGCATCCATGATTGCCGCGCCTAAAGCAAGGCCAAGCCCTTGAGACACTAGCACGTAGCCGAGCAGTACCAACAATGTTATTAGAAAAGCGCCCATGTCGGGTTTTAATCCAGCCATCCAGTAAACCATGATGAGAAAGATTGTAGGAAGAATAAGCTCCATCGGTAGGTCTCCAACCATTCGAGCCATGAAATATGAAGAGAGAGTGTACATACCCGAGGCCTGCTCCTTGATTAAGATGGCACGTTCTTGGGGAAATGCAAATACCGAGTTGAAAGAAGGTAAGACTCCCCAAAAAATAGAGATGAAAAAGAGAAGGCCCAAATGATCCTGGATATCTAAATAATCTGATTTCCACCACATTAAACCAGCTAACAATGCAGCGGCCACTACCTGGAAAATCCGCAGCGAGTTGAAAGACTCATGCTTTCGTTCCTTAAGGCTTCTTTGCAGCAAAATGCTGAATTGGTTGAACCAAGTGGAAGCAACATCACCGATACTTGTTCTCCGCTCTTTCGAACAATGGCTCTGGACGTAAGTCATTTCTTTTGTTGTTGCACTGGTAGTTTCCAAGCATTCAGCTTTGACCTTGGGAGATAACAAGGTATTGTATGAGGAAATAAGGATTTCTTTCATCTTGGGCTTATCCCTTTCGCTTAGACCATTAAGTTGGCACACTCCTGCATTTATTTAATGAATGAGTTACTATCTAATTTGGATCACTTCTTTTGGAAGCTATAGTCTCCCACCAAAGTAAACATGGATAAATTCTAGACAGTAAAATTTCAATCTTCCAAAGAATTGAATACCATGTTTTCCAGCTGAAGAAATTGCACAAATTTATGGCAGAACATCACAAAGCTTAACAAAGTGTGCATAAATGGTATCTAAAGACATTTTTTATTTTTATGAACCTACATAGTCATACATTTATTTGTGGTCACTATGATTCATCAACCATTATCTAATTAACTCAAAACATTAGTCTTTTACAGTCAATATTGATCTAAACATTCATTATCTAGAAAATTAACCTCATCGAAACCATTAATTAAGTGGTCTATCCATCAAAAGATAGATACCCGAACGTAATATTCTCACAGTAATAGTAAAAACAATGAACAATGCTCAAGTCCTAGCTATATAGTCCAATAATATCAATGAAAGGAAGACGATGTTTCGATCTAAAATCATTTGACAATAAAATAAATAGTTTAACACCTTATTAGTCCTTGGAATATTCTAAACTTTCCGATGAGAGATATTTATTCGTGTAAGGATGAGAATTTCCTTACTTGTTAGGTTCCAAGTGTTGTTTACATAATCTAATTAAAGAAGATATAGCTATCTGCATAGATTCAATATTTCGTTTAAAAACATTGAAAAGAATATGCCACTACCGAGTATGATGCGGATGACCACATTGGTCCATTTATTTATTTTATTTAGGTCATCAGTCATCGCATTGGTCCGTTTAATCGAATAGCACATTTTGGTGGTACTCATATACATAATTAAACAAAGATTTTTTCTTCTAAGAAAAGAAATGAATAGGAAATGCACAATAATTAAAGAAATATAATTTGATTACTATATTACGTACGTATAATCTAACGGTTGAAAACATAGTCTGTATAATCCAAAGGTTGAAAAACATAGCCTATATGCGTCATCATGTATAAGCAAATAATAAATAAATTGCAGACCGAATTTAGCACAAGTGAGAGCATCCACTAATGGTGGTGCTGCCACTAAAGGGGTGGCCACCACTTAAATTGTATTTCGTGGAAAGGTTTATACTAATTTTACCTTTTAAACCTTTTAAGTTACGAACAAAAAATGGTAAGACTCGGGACCAATTAACACTCGTTAATTCTCAGTATAATCCTGAGCCGGCCATAATCCTGTGTCCTAAGATTCGAGAAAAAGTTGATGATTAATGAAGGGACGAAAAAGGCAGATACGGTGACCATGAGGATCCTAGAATCCTCAAATCGTGTCCGTTTATCGTACATTGTACGATCAATTTTTGTCAAATACTATTTATATTAAATTTCAAATAAAAGTATTTAAAATAATTTATAACCGCACGATATACGATGAATGGACATGATTTAAGGATCTCCAAAATCCTCACAAAGAGGATCCAGGCCAAGAAAACCCACTTAAATTATTCAAAGTGGCCAAATGAAATGAATACTCTCGTGAAGCTGAGGTGAAATTGTTGTAATCATGTTACAGTATTGGACTATTTATCCAGGGGTGGGGATCCTCAAATCAGATCCGTTCATTGTACATCGTACGGTCATAAATTATTATAAATTCTTTTATTAAAAATTGAATATAAACAACGGTTTATATCGCAAATGGTCCTTGAAATTGACCCCATCAATCATGATGGTCCCTGAAATTGAAAATCAATCAATGTAGTCCCTGAATTTTAACTCGCGAATCAATGTCGTCCCTCTGTTAGTGTTCCGTCCAAATTAACACTAAAAAAAGGTTAGAGAACCAATTTTTCATGGTAAAATGACCAAAAAAAGGTTAGAGAACCACTTTTTTTTGTTTTTATTTTAGTTTTAGCACCAAATCCATGAAAAAATGTAGAGAAAAGTGAAGATGAAAAAAGGAAAAGAAAGGTAGTAAGTAAAATTATAAGTAACGAGGTTATTTTTTTATCATTTTACCATGAAAAATTGGTTCTCTAACCTTTTTTTAAAGTTAATTTGGACGGAACAGTAACAGAAGGACGAAATTGATTCGCGAGTTAAAATTCAGGGACTACATTGATCGATTTTCAATTTCAGGGACCATCATGATTGATGGGGTCAATTTCAGAGACCATTTGTGATGTAAACCCTATAAACAATACCTGACGAAAACTGACTACGATGTACGATGAAATGATATTATAAAACACAATTAGCCCTAGAAGTTGCAGAAACTCCTTATAAAAAAGTTTACATCATACAAAGAGGTTTCACCGGAAGTGGGGCTCAAGTATTATTCTCTAAATAAGGGAGTTTTAACGAAAAGCCCACGGTACTGTTTACTTTAACGAAAAACCACATTTTTACACTAAAAAGTCAAGTCTGGTACTATTCATTTTACCCTTTATTTTGTCCTTATCGTTAAAACTCAAAGTTTTCAAGCCATTTTCATTAATTTTCCTTATTAAAAAACATATAGGTATATATATTTCCCAGTCTTATGCTACTAAATACTAATTGTATGGAACGACCTTAAAAGTAACTAAGATGATGGAAACTATAGGATAATCTAACTATTAAGATTAGGAGGCAATCGAGAAAATGTTTTATATACAAATTTAAAAAGTCTAATATATATGAAGGGCAGGCCTCTTACCAAGAGTGATCCCCATTTTTCTAAAAAAATGGGGACACCCTCTTGACTGTTGGATTGGCTTTAATGAAATTGTGTGGTTGAGATTAAAACACAGGCCACACAATTTCATTAAAGTCAAATCCAACGGTCAAGAAGGTATCCTCATTTTTAAAAAAAAATGGGGATCCCTCTTGTGAAATGATGCGATTGGCCAACTTCCGAATGTTTATGCTTCCTTAACTAATTGATGGTTTCTCACGCCACTAATTCCGTCATCAATTTCTCCACCTCAAACATGTATATTTCATTATACTGTCTATGAATAGATTAAAGGCAAAGGTTAAATAAGGGACATGAAGCCCTCTAAGTTTGTTTAATGGTCTAATTAACATATTATGTCTGTTCATCTCACTTGTAAGTGAGATTTTTTAGATTAGATTCTCGTCAAAGGCGAATTTAAACCATATTATTATAGTTAGCCAGTGTGAGGTTTTAACCCACTCTCCTACCTCCTTAGTGTGGATAATTTTGTTTATTCAAAAAAGAAAAAAAATGATAAAATTCCCTAGCTAGCTGGTCAAAGAGCACTTGTTCTACACTTGGTTGTAGTGTATTATTTAATTGTAGCTTTTGTAAAGGTTAGTGACAAACCCCACCCATATTCTCTTCGAGCAATAATAATAGCAACTTCAATAATGAATCGAAGATAATCCTAAAATAAGTGCTAAAGACGTTGAAATTAGAGGGTTCAGATCACAATCATCAAATATCGTAATTGTTATTTTGACATCATATTTGACAACTACTGGATTTCAAAAGTTTAAAATGATACTGAATTTCAAAAGTTTAAAATGATATGAAGCCAATAGAACTCTTCCCATTTCAATGTTGTCGAGAAGAGAGAAATTTTTTCAAGTTCCCGAAAGACTAGCTTAAGAAATAACTTTAACGTTGGTGCAAGCTAGGGTAGTCTTCCTCACGTGTAACGAACTTGCATGTTCAGGAGCAACATAACATGCATGATCCACAATCCCTCAATTAAAAAAATAAAAAATTCCAACTTGATTGGGAATTCAAGCGATGGCTGGGATTCAGTGGACGGCCCAAATTAAGAGGTATACAATTGCCCATAACATAGATCATTGAACCCCCTGTTGAAACAACACTATCCCATGCCGCATCTCTCTCTCATTAATCTAGTTCCTACTAAATTAGGAATACTTCGGAGCTTGGAAGTCAAAATCCACTAATGAAAACCATTTTCGGGTGGTTCTGTACGGCATATAATAACTTCATTTAGAGGAGCCGACTACTTCTTACTAATAATATTGAAATCATCTAGCTAGCTAGTCTTTATATAATTCCCACAATATTTTTTTTTTTAAAAAGGATTCCCACTCCTTGCACGAATTGTTAGCTTATAAAGTGGATTATCAATTATTTAGACCAACCTAAATACAATTACTTTGTAGTAACATGTTAAATTATCTAACCAAAAAACATTTAACTTCCTACAAGGATACAGATATTTGGCTATTGACTCAACCCAATCTTCTCAAGTTATTATTATATATCAAACTGAAACTGTAGCACAAGTTACAACTAGCTGCTACAGTGCATGTCAGTTATTAATTCCAATCCGAACAGTGAGGCCTTGGATAAACAAGGAGTATTTTTCAGGCACTACTCCAAGGTCAAAGCATTAGCAAAACATCAGAGACCCGTGGAGAACACTAAAACGTTTCCAATTCGACCACCATTAATTAATATCTAGGATAATGCTAAAATCTATTTTATGAAAAAAAGTAATGGTAGATTAATTAGTGATATAGGATATTTACTGGTACCTCTGTAATATGTCAATAATTATGATAAATAGGAGCAATAATTTTTTACACTTGATAATCAGGGTTAAGAATCAAAAGTAATGGTAGATAAGTGGTATCTATATAATGTTTTCGACCTAATAATTGTTGTGGACTTGTGGCAGTTATAATGATCAGGGCCGGCCCAGGCCCAGTGCAGGCAGGGCGACCGTCCAGGGCCCAAAATAATTGGGGGCACCAAAATGATTAGGGTGGTATAATTATATATGTTTTTATAAGAGTATAAATTTATAAAATTTGGTTCAATGACAAAGAAATTTAACTAGAACTGGTGGTTTTGTTGTTTAAAATTAATGAGGAGGTCTTGGGTTCAAAACACCATGTGTGCTTATTTACTTTTCAATTTTTACAAATTTTTGTTTGGTTGTTAATTTATTTTTAATTAGTAGCTAGTAGCTATGTGAGTTGTTATTTTTAAAACATTTTTTTTTCCAATTCAAGTCTAATCTTCAACAAAGAGTAATGTGTTACCAAATTTTTAGACCAAATTTACAAATCATATGACGTGTCATAAAAAAGTTTAATTTAGTACCCATTTATTACTTATACATATCAATTAAAGACTCAAAAACATCATTATTTTTTTAGTCCCATATTGACAAGGTTAGTAAATAAGAAAAAACACCTCACGATTCATACAAAAACACTTTAAAAGTTCAGATGGAAAACAAAACTCATATTAACCTACTTGTAAACACAGAGTTTTTTTTTTTTCCTTCTCACGATACAAAATAAATTAGTTTTTCCGTGTTTCTAAATTATTAAGTTTGAAGTGTTTTTCTAAGTATAATTTTATCGATATCTTACGTGTGAAAACAAATAATTTTCTTATATAAAATGAGGGCACATTTTGTGGCATCGCCCCGGGCCTCAAAAAACTCTAGACCGGCCCTGATAATGATCAGTGCACCATTACACCCTCGATAAGTAGGACACAACCATGAGAATCGAGTCACCCCATCACCCATACCATATAACATATAACCATATTGATCAGGTCCATATAACATATAACCATATTGATCAGGTCCATCACCATATATAATCAGTTTATCGATCCACAGCAGTAACTCACATCCTATGTATGGAGAAATAATTGCCCCACATACATATGTATGGTCTCCCTCTCTCTACTACTGACTGAGACTGACTTTGGAGATATATATATATATATATATATAATTACTTGACTGTATGCTTTGGACCATTACTTGACCGTATGCTTTGGATAATTAAGTCAGGATATGAAGAAATGTCTCACATGTAAAGTTAATTAAATTTTGCATGTGCATATAAGAAGTTTGACTATTTTTTGTATAATCAATTGTTTTAGGGTATTCACACACCCCATTTTACTTTTCACACACCTTCTAATTTGCGGTCATCGGATCGAATGAATTGAAGAAAATCAATGAATAGAAATTAATAAGGGGTGTGTAAAAAGTAAAATAGGATGTGTGGAGAGCACACCCCTTGTTTTAATGTTGGAATATCTCGACTTTGTTTATAGTATTAGCGCCAGGTTGATCTATGTGTGAAGTATAATGGCCACATGTGCTCTACTTATACAATTTGTGTTGTCGTTATTAACTTTGGCTCATTTATATTTTGGTGTCGGTTTTGTTAGAGGATGTTAAAATCTTATGCACCAACATTTAGTTGAGTGAAAAAATCAAGAACAAAAGAACTAATTTTGGCAGAACTAATTTTGGCAGAACTAAGCTAGTGATATCTGATGGAGCAAAGTAATTAAATTAAAAATAAATCAATAAAGGTAGGAAAAGATGACATACCATTAGCGAGATCAAGGAGGAAGTCGGCAGGGTTCATGGGGAAAGCAGGCGCGAAGCCAATAGATCCAAAGTAGCTGATGGCCTCACTCCCCTTCCCAAAATACAAGCACTTTCCGTCACACAGCACCAACACCGAGTCCAACATCTGATACACTCGGCTTGACGGCTGGTGCATCGATGTCACGATCGTCTTCCCCTTGTGCGCCAGCGACCCCAGGGTGCTTAGCAGCCGGTGTGCCGCCGTCGAGTCTAGACCCGATGTCGGCTCGTCCAGAATCAGCAAGCTTGGATTCATCAACATCTCGTGCGCTATGCTCACCCTCTTCCTCTCCCCTCCCGACACGCCACGTACGAAGGTGTTGCCGATTATGGTGTTCTCGCACTTGTGCAATCCGAGCTCGGAAATGACGGAATCCGCGGCGGAGATTTTATCCTTCTTGGAGAGGGTGCGAGGGAGGCGGAGGAGGGAGCAGAAGACGAGGGTTTCACGGACGGTGAGGTGAGGGTAGAGAACGTCGTCCTGCGGGACGAAGCCGGTCCTACGGAGGACGGCTTTGGTGAGGGCTCGATCGTTGGCGAGGACGGTGCCCTGATGTTTGTGGGTGAGCCTGCCGGCCAGGGCGTTGAGGAGCGTTGATTTGCCGCTTCCTGATGGGCCGAGAATGGCTAGGATTTCTCCGGGGGACACCATTCCTGTGATTCCATGCAGGATTGTCCGTTCTTGTTCTTCTTGTCCGGGTTTGTCCTTGTGACCAAACAAACACCCTCTGTACTTTGATTTGTTTTCTATCTTCACTTTGTAACACACGTCCACGAACTGCGTCATCATGAGCAGCATACATATATATTTGTATGTGAATCAAGAACGTATATATATACATATCATAGAATATGATATAATTTGATTTTAACTAGCTAAGCTAGATAGGTAGAGTCAAGTAAATTTCAAGTTTTGGTCAACTGAGATGCAGTTCCGAATACGGTTGATTGTTACCTTGAGAGTGATAGGAAAGCAATTAGTGGAAGAAATTAAGGAGGGCAAATGATTCGGTGATTGATCTGAACCGTTGGGAGTTTGATTTCCACCGTTACTATCCATCCCTGCCATTGTATATATAGTTTCTTCTTTTAGTAAATATTTATTTAATGCAATAATATTGGAATATATAGAACTTAGAACATAGAGAGAGAGAAATATACGAGAGAGCGAGAAAGATCGAGTGAAGGGGAGCACAAGAGAGGGTATTTATTTAGTTGGGTAAGGTGGGGACGGTGAGGTCTGATGGAGGAGGGTTGGGCTGCACTGCCACGTCAAAGTGAAATGCCCACAACATATTGTGCTACGTGGCGGCTCCATGCAACACTGGGCTGCTTTTCGGTAAGGATTCATGTAAAAAAGTATAAAATATGATGAGTATGATGCCCCCCTTCCCCCCACTCCAAATCTCTTTATTTGATTCTTTTTCTCCCTATCTTTTCCTTTTTCTTTTGTTTCCTTTTTCTTTTGTTTTCTTTTCAACCGAGTACGTAAGACATAGAGAAATGGATAGCCAGCTATAAAAAAAAGGTTTTGGAATGAACACACACACAAGAGAGAGAGAGAGAGAGAGAGAGAGAGAGAGCAATTGCTGTTACTTTAAGTAGTGAAAGAAAAAGTTCATTTGGAAGGAGAAGGTAAGCTTTGGAAATCTGGGATGAATACCAGAGAGAACATGATCAGATAGTGATGAGAGAGGAGAGAGGAGAGATATCTAGCTAGCATTCATTTACTATTACTAAGCACAGGAAGAGGTGGAGGACTTAATAACCAGATATATATATATATATATATATATATATATATATATATATATATCAGTCTTCATCATCGGATACAGATGCATGCATGGCAATTGGCAAGTAATTATATATTTTATATGTATTAAGTAGTAGATGGTGTTGGTCCGCGTCAAAGATATGAAACTTCGTAGATGAAATCATGAAAATGGTAGTACGTAATATTCAACTCAAGAATATATAGGCAGCGAGAAATACGGTTGGCTGCTACACACCAAAAGCACAACGAGAACCGGGAGAAATTTCAGGGGGAGAAAGCGGCAAGCACCTTCGTTTTACAAGCCACACTACACGTCATCATCCTATATATATATATATATATATATAAATATGTGTGTGTGTGTGCATATATTTCACAAAAATTTTCCTGGCTAGGAGAGATTTTTCCGTACCTTTATTCGAGACAGCATGAAAAATTTCTATGAAGTTAGGGCAGCAACGAAATTGACCACCGCTAAAAGCAGTGGGGTGGGGTGGGGGCGTGGCAGGTACACGGCTGATCTTTGCTTTATGGACGCGTGTCCTGCGAGAGACCCTTGTGGCACCAGACGCCGGCTCACTATCAGACCACTCGGCCAATTCCAGTTTCATTCCTGCCCTACTATCTATGTTTTCTATCTTCCCCCGGCCCAGGCCCAGTGCGGGTAGAGCGACCGTACGAGACCCAAAAAAATTAGGGGTATTAAAATTATTAGGGTGATATGTTTATATATGTTTTTACAAGACTATAAATTTATAAATTTGGTTTAGTGCAAATAAATTTAACTAGAATTGGTGGTTTTGTTGTTTAATATTAATGAGGAGGAGGTCTTAGGTTCAAAACACTATGTGCTTATTTACATTCCAATTTTTACAAATTTCTTTTTATAACAGTATAAATTTATAAAATTTGGCTAAATGATCAAGAAGTTTAATTAGAAGCAATGGTTTTTGTTGTTTAAAATTAACGAGAGGTCTTAAGTTCGAAATGCTATGTGCATGTTATTTTTTTCAATTTTTACAAATTTTTGTTTGGTTGTTAATTTATTTACTAGCTAGTAGCTATATGGGTTGTTATTTTTAAATATCCGTTCCAATTCAAGTATAATCTTCAACAAAGAGTAACACGTAAACTAAATTTTTAAACCAAATTTGCAAATAATATTACGTGTTATCAAAAGGTTTAATTTAGTGTTTATTCATTACTTATACATATCCTTAAAGACTTGAAAACATTATTATTTTTTTTAGTCTTATATTGACGAGGTTAGTAAATAAGAAAAAATACCTCACAATTTATACAAAAACACTTTAAATGTTCAGATGGTAAACAAAACTCATAATCTATCTACTTGTAAGCCCGAAGTTTTTTGGTTTCCTTCTCTTGGTACAAAATAAATTAGTTATTCCGTGTTTATAAATTATTGAGTTTGAAGTGTTTTTCTAAATATAATTTTATCGGTGTTTTACGTGTGAAAACAAATAATTTTTTTATATAAAATGAGGGCACATTTTTTAGCGTCGTCGCGGACCTCAAAAATCTCTAGACATCGGTTTTGTACGTACAACTCTCACAAAGCGCAGCAAGAGTGCACGGTTCTGCTATATAACATAATAAGAGCAGTTAAGCTTGGTTAAATCTAATAATTTAACAGCTTTTGTTCAGTTGTGTAATTTGAATGTGCAATTTTTGTGTCCATGGGATAAAACTCATGACTTTTACCGTCATTCTTATCCTTTTAATGTTACGCATGTGCCAGCCTTTTGGTTACAATGGAAGATTTGGTACAAATCTAATCGTATTGTGTATGGAGGTGCATTGTCCGGCTGCTATATATTGGACCACGCATCCAAAAACTCTTCCACTAATATGTATGGGCCTTTAGGGTTAACAATATTTTGTATGGATGACTGGGTTTAAGATCAAGAGACCTGGAGGAATTGATCTTAGCCCAATTTTGATAGAGTAGTTTAGTAAAACCTCAAAAATTGTATATCTTCAAATTAAACCCTTTGACCAGCTTTCTCCGTAACCAAACTCTCCTTTTTTATGGTGATGGGTCAGATTAGGGTTAGACAAAAATTGAGCAAATTTTTTATACCTATTTTACCCTCTACGACTATTCATCAGTAGGGGTGGGCACGTTTTGATCCGGTGCTATTTTAGGGTAAAACTAAAACTGAAATCAAAATTTATTTTGTTTCGGTTCGGCGCGGTTTGAGGGTAAGAATCAGAATGGAACCAACCATTTGGTTTTGGTTCGGTTTGATTTCAAAAGGTGTTCGTTTCGTTTGTGCCTCACTTGTGGACATGTTAAAAAATTGGCATTAATACAAGCATTCTAGATTCAAACAAACTCAAAAGTTCAAAACCTAGTCTTTTGCAAACTAAATGCTTTATACAATTAATACAACCCAATTAAAAAGAAATTCATGATTATCACCATACTAAAATTAAAGTTCAACATCAAAATGCCTTATGGCTTTAGTACAACCCGAAAAAATAAATTGTTTATGGAGTTCAATAGAAAAGTTTCGGTGTTTCAAGTCAGTACTTTGAATCATTCAACCGTTTCCCAGTCATTGCCTCGTGGACACTTACTCTTCGAAGGTTCAGAAGGCTGTTGAGCTTGAGAATGCGATACTTAGTTGGACCTTGGACCTTGTGAAAGTGAAACCAATAGATGAAAAGTCACTAAACCTTGTGAACTAGAAGCTTGAGATTGTCTTGGAGCTTGTTGCTATGGTTTTGGATTAAGAGTAAGGGAGGCGATAATTGGATTTGAATTGGCCAACTTCTAATTACACCCAACACCTAATTGGGTATTAAATTAAATATTTTTTATGTTATGGGGAGCGGGTTCAGTTCTAGATTCAAAACCAAACCTTTTTTTCCGCTTGCGGTTTTGTTTCAAACCAAAACTATTTAAAACTGCAAAAATTGAACCATTAGGCGCGGTCGGTTTGGTCCATGTTTCAGTTTCGATTTTCAATTCCAAGTGCTCACCCCTATTATCTAGCACATCATTTATTGCTCATATATATATATATATATATATATATATATATATATATATATATATATATAGGGTAAATTACATAATAGCCCCTCAGGTTTGAGGTCTATTACAACCCCATACAACATCTTTAAAACATTTCACTTTCATACCTCACGTTTTATTTCAAAATAATACATCCGTTACATTTTCCATCCATTGATTCGTTAAGTGCTGACGTGGCCGCCAAATGTGTGCCACATGGCAATTTTTTTTTTTAATATTTTTTAAAAACCTTAATCTTCTAAATAAAAAATTAAAAAAAAAAAAAAGATAGAAAATCCAAATCCCATTGCCCCACCCCCATACCTGAACCTTGAAAGGGAAAAAAAAAAAAAAATCAGAAAACATATCCCCCAACCCACCCCATCTCATGGCGATGTGGATGATGGAGGGGTCGTAGTGGGAGTGCTGGTCCAGCGAGGACCATATGGTGCGGGGGCATCCTCGTCCATTGCGGAATGTCGGTGCTTCTCAGAACTTAGGAAGCTAGATGGCGGCGGAACTCACCAGGAATTGTACAGTCCCGGTCGCGAAGAGGGTGACGAGGAGCAGGATGAGGGGGAGGAGAGAACCATGGCCCGGCGGCATGGTCTCGTTGCTGTGGGGAGTTTTGAGTGAAGAAATTACGGGTGTAGAGTCTGCTTTACCTTTAGAATTGGAGGAGATAGAAGGGATTGAAAGGAAGGGAGAAAAAAAAATAAAAAATAAAAAACCCAGAAAACTTGATACCCCATATCCCCTCCCCAACCCAGATCGCATGAACCCCCCCCCCCCCAACGCGGCGAAGAACTCAGCTACCCCTCTCCAAATCATCTTCTATCCGTCGTCCCATCCTTCACTCCTACGCGCACCCATCTTCCCATCTTCCGCTCCCCCAACCCGAGCCCAATCTGCAACCCAGAAAGAAGAAGAACAAAAAAAAAAAAAAAAAAAAAACCCAGCACACCTACCCTCACACGCATCCTCTTCCCTCCTCTACACACATCACTCCTTAAATCCACACTCATTGGGGAAGACGGGATCTGGGTTGCAGGGAAAGGGAGATGGGTTTTTTATTTTTTCTTTTCTTTTCTGGGTTGCAGGTAGTGGGTGCGGAGGAGGAGGTGGAGGATGGGTGCACGGTGGGTTTGGGGAAGACGAGAGAGGGAAGAAAAGGGTGGGTTGCAAGGAAGGGGGGGTTAGGGAAGATGAAGATGAGTGTTTTTTTTTTCCTCTCCTCTTCTTCTTCTTCTGGGTTGAAGATTTGGTGGGTGGGGTTGCAGGTTCAACTTTTGTTTTTGGTTTTTTATTTTTTATTTATTTTTATTTAAATTTAGAAGATTCAGGTGTTTTTAAATTTTATTTTTTATTTTTTTTGCCACGTGGCAGACATTTGGCCGTCACGTGGCACAAATGTGGCAGCCACGTCAGCACTTAACGGATTAATAGATGAAAAATGTAACGGATGTATTCTTTTGAAATAAAATAATACTTGAGGTATGAAAGTGAAATGTTTTAAAGATGTTGTATGGGGTTGTAATAGACCTCAAACCTGAGGGGCTACTATATAATTTACCCATATATATATATATATATATATATATATATATATATATATATATATATATTTTGCAACGGGGCATAAGCTTGAAAGAAAATGAAAGATTATATAAGAATATCACAAGGCCATGAGACCCTAGCTATATCTGCAACTAGCAATTGATGGCAAGAAGGAGAAGCTTGCTCAAAATTGACTTTACCCAAACGACATGCAAGTCCAGACGAGCCAAATCATCAGCAATAAAATTATTTTCATAGTAAACAAGTCGAATTTCACAAAACCAACTTTAGTGCATAAGCACACGACAATACAATATTAAATTATCTAGAGAGTGGAACCCGATTCCATCATAATCTTCTTAATTCCATTTTTCATATTGCCTTTGATTGACGAATTATTCAATGTCTTTGATTGGCAGTTTAAATGATTTGTAATGTTTTTGTTTTGTTCAATTTTTAATGTTGTAGTATCCTAAGTACAATCTACTAGTGATTTACACCATCACACATGTGCTATAATTAATATCACAAAATTCCCCCTTTAGTGTGTAAATACTCAAGTAGTTGTCGCATCTGATTTTCGTGGATGATGTAGAAGCAACTGTTGAAGTCGTCTCTTTTAGTCGGCACAAGTAGTGAACACGAGTCTCTAATAGGGATTGCACATAAGAGTAAGCCTCACCAAAATCTGGCTATGGTAAAACCCAATGGGATATATAAAACCCGTAGTCTAAGGAGAGAAAAAATGAGTTAATGCAACATTGTCAATACTAACATCTTCAGG
This sequence comes from Cotoneaster glaucophyllus, assembly GCA_036320875.1. Taxonomy (NCBI): domain Eukaryota; kingdom Viridiplantae; phylum Streptophyta; class Magnoliopsida; order Rosales; family Rosaceae; genus Cotoneaster; species Cotoneaster glaucophyllus. The sequence goes on along the minus strand of CM070059.1, from coordinate 31,115,903 downwards.
ACGTAAGTAGTAGAAAGCACACACAAGGGTATGACCATCCCGATCTGGTTGCCTCGTTAGGTTAGCAAATTTTTTTTGGAAAATATGCTCCTAATCTAAGGAAAAAGAGTACATTAAGGTAAAAGGAGTATACTACTCTCCATGAGTTTGAGAAAACTCCCTTTGAGAACTACTAGCATTACAAATTTGATAGTTACGCATACCAATTCCTTTTCATGTGTGCTAACTTGATTTTAATATTGAATCATTTTTTTCATCTCAAAACCAATGGCTGACATGAAAAGTGCTCAACTTGTTACAAACCCTTGTTATGTTAACTTTTCAATGTGAAACAGTTCAACACAAATATCCTAGTGAGAACAGTCATTATTTTCTATATAATCATATAAAGATCATTCATAAAAATATCAATCAAATCAGCAAATTGAATCATTTATATGTATAGAACAAATCAATGGTTTTACTAGCAATTAGCATCTCACTACGAGTCGTAATTTGTGTAAATATAAGGAGAATTAAACATTAGTCAATCTCATTGGCTTTTACACAGAAGTAATTTTTAAACGACGATAAATAAAATAAATTTCATATTAAAATATGCTAATACAAATTGGTACACACAATAAGATGGATTAGTCAAATAGATATGTGACTACCACCAGCATCCACTGTATGGTGTTAACACTAGTTAGGTTCTCTAGATTGAGTTAAGTTTAATAAGTGGGATAGGGAAATGAATTAATTGTAATTACTCTGCAATTCTCTAGATTGACTTAAGTTTAGTAAGTGGTATAGGGAAATGAATCAATTGTAATTAATTACTGTGTCAAATGTATTCTATATATTATGTATGCATTGTGTAGTGAAATCTAATATAGCTTTTTCTACATGGTATCAAGAGGCCATGTTCTCTCTATTTCTAAAACCCAACACCCTCACCGTCTCCATGGCCTTTGCCCCCGCAGCCACTTCTTCTTCCTCCACTAATCTCTATCTCGAGCCCTAACGTTGCCTTATTCCTCAAGCTTACTGACTCTTAACTATTTTATCTGGTTTAGTCAGATGAAACCCTTTTTATTCTAACCATGTTGACGGAGTTCTTGGCGCTCCTCTTGGTTTCTGGTGCACGTTCTGCAACATATCTGGTCATCCAGTGACTACGTGTCCCCCATAAGTCTGTCTCTTCTTCTGCACCGTTTGTTGACTTTCAGTCCTTTGCTGGTCCATCTTATACCTATAATACTGCTACTGCTGGTCTTACTTGGTTCTTTGATACGGGCGCAACACATCATATTACAAGAATGAGAGTGCTCTCCAGGTTTTCACGCCTTATCATGGTAATGCCTCTGTTATTTTTAGTAGTGGAGATGCCCTCCCCAATACTCATACTGGTTTTATGCCCCTAACTATTGGTTCGACCACTTTTCATTTAAAGGATGTTTTACTTATTCCTAATCTTAAAAAGATACTAATTTTTGCATCTAAATTTACTCATGATAACTTGGTTGCTTTTACTGTTTTCCCTACTGGTTCTCTCTGACATTGCCTCTGGTTTGCCTATCTTTCAAGGTCATTGTAGGGATGCTCTTTACCCTGTCACCTCTACATTATCTCACCCACAACTCTTTCTGCTTCCACCTCTCATTTGTGGCATTCGCATCTTAGCCATCCATTTGCTGATGTCATATCCTGTTTAAAGTTTAAGTCTTCATCTAGTTCATCTAAGTCCCGTTGGAAGCCATGTACGTTGGCTAAGTCACACAAGTTATCTTTTCCTTCAAATAAAGTTGTGGCAACTTTTCCTTTTTACTTAGTGCACTTTGATGTCTGGATGACTTCTAATGAATCTATGTATAGGTTCAAATATTACGTGTTATGACTATAGTCCTTATTCATGGATTTTTCCAATGCGTCGTAAGGATGAAGTTTTTCCTCACTTTTGCAAAGAATGAAGTTTTTCATCACTTTTGCACCCTCAGTCTCATGATTAAAACTATTTTTCATATGACTATTAAATTCTTCCAAAGTGATGGTGGAACTGAGTATATAAATTCCTCTTTTCAAACATTTTGTCCCACTAATGGCATTGTTCATCATGTCTCATGTTCCCATACGCTTCAATAAAATGGTTTGGCTAAACATAAAGATCACCACATCTCCACCATAACTCGTCTCCTCGTTATTGCCTCCAAAGCCCCACTCACCTTCTGGATAGAGGCTACCTTAACAGCCACCTTTCTTATTAATATCCTCCATTCTTCGGTCTTAGGTTGGTCTAGTCCCTATTCTCGCCTAATTAGTCGTCTTCTTGATTTGTCATCCCTACATACCATTGGTTGTACTATTATCCATATTTAGAGGCTTACATTACTAACAAACTGGCATTTCGCTTTAAAGATTATGTTTTTGTAGGTTATAGCTTGCAGCATAAAGGATATTTATGCCTCGGGGCCACTCAAACTAAGTTTACATTTCTTGCCATGCTGTGTTTTACGAGCATACCTTCCCCTTTGGTCGTGCTACAGCAACAACTACATCTTATCCTTGGTTTTTTCTCCTTATTGAACCCATTTCTAGGTCTTCTTCACAATCTGATGCTTATTCTCTTGCTGTACCCGATGCATAGCAGTCATCTGCACCACCTCTTCTTGTGATTGCAGCCCCGTTCTATCTCTTATCTTCCAGTTTCATCTCCATCAGCTAAGGCCCGTCATCTTATGGCTACTCGCTCTCGCACATGTCAATCTCGGCCCACACATTTCATAGATCCATCAGCTAAGGCCCGTCATCCCATGGCTACTCGCTCTCACACAGGTCACTCTCGACCCAAACATTTCACATATGACACCATCATATATCCCTTTTCTGTTGCCAATGCTGCCACTGTTGTGACTGATTTTGTGGAACCCATTTGCTATTCTCAAGCTTTCATTTCTGAATGGCATGCTGCCATATGTAGGGAGTTTAATGTTCTTCTGAAAAATGATATGTGGTTTCTAGTTCGCTCTCATCCGTCCCAAAATATAGTGGGTTGCAAGTGGGTGTTCAAAGTTAAACGACATGCAGATAGGTCTATTAACGTTATAAGGCTCGGCTAGTTGCTAAGGGCTTTCATTAACAACAGAGATTCAATTACGATGAGACGTTTAGTTCTATGGTCAAGCCTACTACAATTCAGGTGGTTCTTAGCTTGGCAGTTCATCATGGTTGGTCCATTCGTCAACTTGATGCTAAAAATATCTTCCTCCATGGTTACTTGAAGGTGGATGTTTATATGTGACAATCCCTTGGCTTTGTTGATACTTAACGTCCTTCATTTGTTTGTAAACTTCACAAAGCACTCTATGGCCTCAAACATGCACCTCAGACATGGTTTCACTAGTTTAGCTCCTTTATCGTGTGCCATGGTTTTGTTCAAAGCCAAGATGATCCCTCATTATTCACGTTTCAGCACTCATCTTGCACTTTGTATTTACTCCTCTATGTTGATGATATTGTGTTGACCGGAAGTGATATAGTTATGATTAACAGGTTTATAACTCTTCTTGGCCATGGGGGTTGATATTAAGGACCTTGGCTCTTTACATTATTTCCTTGGTCTTGAAGTCACCATCATGGCTCATGGTTTTCACCTCTCTAAGACGAAGTATGCCCTCGATCTCTTGAAGCGTATTGCCATGACTGATTGTAAACCTTGCTTGACTCTTATTGCTTCCAAGTCGCAATTATCTAACTTGGATGGAATGCCTTTTTCTGATATTACTGAATTTCAACACTTACTTGGCTCCAATATCTCACCTTGACACGTCTCGACACCGCATTTGTCGTTAATCATATTGCTCAGTTTATGTCAAGGCCTACAAATACACATCTCATTGCGACTAAACATATTCTACACTACATCAAGGGCTCTCTTGATCTTGGTATTGTGTTTTGATGCTCTGTTGGACCTCCCACTCTCTATGGTTATTCTGATGCTGACTGGGCTACTTGTTCGGACATTCACTATTCCACTTCCGGCAATCTCCTTTTTCATAGACCTAATCTTACATCTTGAAGCTCAACTAAGCTGCCAACTGTCTTTTGTTCTAGTGCTGATCAAAGTATCACGCTCTCGCTCCTGCTTGTGCTGAGTCTATTTGGCTCTCCTATCACTTGTGTGAACTTCCCCACCCCACCTCGCACCTTCACCTAACTTCCTTTATTGTGATAATATGATCACCAACAATCCTGTCTTTCGTGCTTGGACCAAGCACATTGAATTAAACAACCACTTTGTAAAAAACTTGGCAATCATAAAGTTTTTTTATTCCTTCTGTCAATTGGTTCGTTGATGGTCTTACCAAAGGCCCCTCCAAGCAAGCAACGTTTTCTCCTCTTGTGTTCCAAACTCGTCTCTCCTAGACCGTCGAGTTTGTAGGGGGATGTTAGCACCCATTAGATTCTCTAGATTGAAATAAGTTTAGTAAGTGGTATAGGGAAATGAATCAATTGTAATTACTCCATAGTTCTCTAGATTGAGTTAAGTTTATTAAGTGGTATAAGGAAATGAATCAATTGTAATTAATACTACATCCAATGTATTCTATATAGAGAAATGCTAAGGGGACTCTCTTATAATAGTGTCACGAAAATTTACGTTAAACTATGATCACTTTTGAAAGAGATCTTTTAGCATTTCTCTTCTAGATATTATGTAACTTGAAATGAATTATGTAGTGAAATCCAATCATAGCTTTTCTACATTTGGTCCAATAGCCCTCCTGCTCCCACGTGGGATATTACGTAAAATTCACTCATACAGCTGCCACAAACATCACATGAATTCACAGCAAACAATATATTTTATACAGTATTTGATAGCAGAATATATATAAATAATATATAGAACAAAACAGCAGAAATCATACACTAGTGTTCCTTAGTTGTATATGAACATATTAATCCCAGTTAAATATTATATATTTTCAGAATTACATTTCGTCCTCACAGCAGCCAATAAAAACTAAAAATAAATTTAGAAAAAGACACGCAATTAAGATGAGTGATGGATCGAGGACAATAAGGATCGTAAACTCATCGGGAACGGCGATTAATCAGATGATAAGAAGTTCTACTCGGCCTTTGAACGTGTATGATTGATTCAGAAACTGCACAAGTTGTCTTACAAGATAATGTAGAAAGATTGAAGAATCCAAACCTTTCACTCACACTCCTTGAGACCTTGGCACCAGCACTCGAGTATCCTTGATCATCGTCGTCGCCGTCGTCCTTGGAACACTCAACCAATGCAGCAAAGAAAGGATCCTTTGGGAGATAATTAGCTGTATGCCCCTTGCCCTTGGAGTTGCTGTGTCTCACCTGAATATCATCCACGATCAACTTCTTTGAGGTGATTTTCTGATTACTGACTCTGGGAGGAGGTTGTGGGAGGCGCTTCAGTGAGGAAAATAATTCCTTCTTGTTGTTGCTGCTGCTGCTGGGTTTCTTTGGAATTCCGGGAACATGTTCCCAAGAGAAAGGGACGCCGGAAAATCGAAGCGGGGTGGCCGGACTAATAGGAGGAGAAGAATCACGATCGAGATTACAGGACGACGAGACGAAAGATGAAGACGAGGACGATGAGGAAGAAATTGACGGTGTTCTTTGAGAAGGGTATTGATACTTCTTCATGGCTGAAAATATAGAGTTACATTTTTTTGAGACAATTTGGGTACGGCATTGGCCACCAATTGCATGATCAGTAGGTGAGGAGGACTCCATATGATATATGGAGAGTAGCACTACTTGTTTAGTATCTTTCGATTCATCCTTCTCCAACTGTGTCTATAAAAATATATGGTGCTACGTACAGATCCCACTGTCTCTTCAGATATTAAAAGATAATAATTAATGATGATTATGAATTATTATTTTGATTAACTAGTAAAACGACCCCGGGAGAATTGATCAATATGACAAAGTAAGGAAAGAGACTTACGACTACCATGTACTTATTTTTCTTTTAATTGTGAACGTGAGGTCTTAAGGCGGAGTTAAAGATTTCAGATGCGGGAGGACCGGTACATAAACCAAGAAAACGATTCCATACTTGAATTTCTACCATTGTGGTTCGTATAGAGAAAAATTACCATATCAACTATTGATATCTATTACAACCTATTTTCTATTATTTTTTTGCCTTTTTTACTTTTTCAATTTTTTAGTTGGGGGGTGGCGGTTTCAGGGTCCACATTAGAAGCAAGTTTTCTTAAACTCGTTGAAAGAAAGTATATAGAGAAAATTATAACAATGATTTTTTTATTTTAATTTAATTGGAGGGTTGGTTTCTTAATTAAAAATCTGTGACAATTGGTCCCTTAACTTATCAAAACATGCAACTATGGTCTTTTCCGTCAACTCCTTAAGAACTTCCGTCAAAATGAGCCATCGTAGAAGGACTATTGCTACAATTGGGTTAAGGTTGAGAGTCATTACTCCAATTGGGTTAAGGTTGAGGGACCATTGCTACAATTTTTTCACCTTGTTTTCCATATTTGCCCCTTGATTCAACCTCACGTTCGTGGCATGTGACTCATTTTGACAAATGTTCTTACGGAGTTGGCGAAAATGACCATAACTCCATATTTTGATGAGTTGAGAGACCAATGGTCATAGATTATTAGTTGAGGGACCATTGCTACAATTTTCTCCCCGGTATATAGTTTTTTATATGATCGTGTCGGGGAGGGAGGGGGGTAGGCCATCTGGGGTCGAAGTATAGCTCTGCCTCTGGTCTTATGTTCTAATATGGTGTATGATGAGTTTTGGTCTATTGCGTGGCTCAATTGATATTTAATTGAATGGAAATTGAAATGCGTTTATTACAATACAGAAATGAGAATCAGTTTACTTCTAAGCTTTCTTATGTGTCAAATACCTAAATATTAGGAATCAGATCAACTAGAAAGGGGTAGTTATTCTGATTCTCTTTTCTTATTTTTCTTATTTCTATGTTCTCTCATTCATTCTTTATTCCGTTCATGAAACATATTGTTATAATAAAAAATAAAGACTAAAAACTGGAGATAATGACTATAGTTGACTCATCATGCGAAATTTTAAATTTGATTCATGTGAATAGCAATTTGATACCAAATTATTACTCTTAACTATTGACATGGATGGAATGGAAAATTGAGTACCAATGTGGTGATGATAAAGCCATGTTTTTGTTGCATCCCTAATTTCATTAGAAGTGTGATTGTGTAGATCCGAATCCTATAAAATCTAGAAGGTTTTTCCTTGTACAACTTGTATTACTTGGAGAGCAAGTTTTTTTCACCCCATTAGTATAAATAAAGGCACAAAGCACGAGGAATATTACTCACGAATTCTTCATTCTTTCTCTCCCTTCTTTTCTCTCTAGTTGATCTCCCTCTTTCTTTCCCCTCTAAATTCATACTACAACACATTATCAGCATGGTCCCATTATTGTGGTAACGAACTGAAGAATTTTGGAGAAGGATCTTCTATAACTAATATTCAAAGATTTTCACGTTTTCCATCCAATCTATGGTCATCCATACGTTTGATGCAAATGAGATTCTTAAAGAGGTTTTGGAACCTAAAGTTCCATATCTAAGTTCAACTTTGTGCTTTATTGTACTTAGCTCTTTGCATTAGACAGAACATCTTCTTCGTTATTGATCTATTGATAAAGATGCAACACTGTGCCTACTTGCAGCCACTAAACTAGCATAAAGAAGTTTTTCTGTTACTACGGATTTGGGCTCATCCCTCCGCATCTTGAGCGGATCCAACCCTCTGATCCTCAAAATGATGCTTGCCTTGTTTGTTATACTCACACATCTTATGTATCAACCCGCACAAGGCATACTCACAGACGATTATGTATTTACTGTTAGGGTTACCGCAATATCTTGGAGGTCAATGAAATAGACCCTAGTTGTGAAATCTTCGAATCGTTCCAAGCTAATCGCATCTCATTACGCCACACGTGAGAGATATAGTTGAGAGCTCTTATTGAACATATTCAAAGTACCTGTGATTTTTCATTCATCATTGAGTCCCAATAGTAATCTATGAAGACCATGTATCAATCATACCAACACATGATACATCAACCAAGTCAACACCAAGTATATTGCGCTCTCATCACGTCAACAAAGAATCCGAAGATTGAAGTTAAGCAAATCCGTTCTCAAGACAACCTTGTCGACCTCTTCACGAATTGCCGAAGTCTACCTTCCAGAAGCTTGTTTGAGGAATTGGTATACGAAAAGTGTCTAATTTGCAATGCTTGTATTTCTCATTTAGAAGTTTTGATAAACTGAGGGTGAGCATCCAGAAATATACTCACTTGACCTTAATGTACTTTCTTTCACTTAGATTAAGAGCATTTTTTTCCACTGAGTTTTAGCTACCTGACGAGGTTTCAACGAGGCACCCATCCTAGGATGGTCATACCTTTGTGTGCGTTCCACTTGCGTCCCAAATGTGTTTAGATTTGATTTGATACAACTTCTCACATTTCTCTTTAGACTATCGATTTTATCTTACCTTGAATTTTTACCATAATCAGATTTTGTGAGTTTTACTACTTATGCATTCTTTCGTTTATTTTTTAGAGTTGCATTTGCTCATTGTACCGACTAGATGATACCACTTTCCTCAAATAATTCTACATCATCACATGAAGACTTGATACACCATTTATTTGAGTATTTAGACCTAAGTGAAAGTATTGCCGTTCTAATTTCACTAGGAATGTGATTGTGTAAATCCTAGTAGATTATATATAAGAATCTTATAAGATTTAGAAGATCTTTCATTGTACAATTTGTATACTTGAAAAACAAGTTTTTCACTCTCTTATTAATATAAATAAAGACATAAAACATAAAGAACATTACTCATGAATTCCTCAAGTCCTCATCCCTATCCCATTCCCTTCCTTACTAATTTCACACTATAATTTTGTAATTGTATAGGTGGTCACTGTGGTGGGGTTACAAGGGGTGGTTGGGAGGAATCACGTGGACATGGGTTCAAGCCAAATAATTATATCGATTAACAAATCCCTAAAACTCTCTTTAAGATCCATGTGTTCCTTCGCGGGGTCCACCTATTCAATGCCGTGTTTCCTCTTCTTTTCCTAGTTTTATTTTTAGTTTTTAACTTTAAATATTTCTATTGCCAAAATTAATGGGAAACAAATTGACACAACATCAACATATATATATAGAGAGAGAGAGAGAGAGAGAGAGAGAGAGAGATTCTTTGATTCAGAATTAAGTAGCCTCCAATCAAAGATAGCTGGTGCCTTGACGCATTCATCTTAAGGAGAATGTTACGAAGATTAAAATTTTAAATTATATTTTATAAATTAGATGATGTGGTTGTTGATAATTAAATTATTACTTAAGTGTTGATTAACGTGCTTATTTTTTAGTAGTGACATGTCATTTAATTTACAAATTTAGTTTAAAAATTTAGTCCCCTAACGTCACCTTATATCTTAATCACTTTTCAAGAACCTTTCTATTTTCCTTAATAAATTTAAATAGTGCAAAACTAATCGATTAATGCATGCTGTTGATTGGTGATCAGAGGCATTAATTCATTCAATATTGTTGAAGTGATCGTGAATAAGCCGCATTCAATAGTAAAGTGAGAACGTGATAACTATACAGTTGCATGAATTACAGTATGACAAGATTTATTATTTGTCTAGTGCTAATTTTTTTAGTTTGGTACGAAAATCCTCTAATTTCATATAAGTTGTCATTTTTCTATACTCCTTATCTGCTTGATTTAAGTGTATCTGAAACATTTTATATTTCTTTCGTAATAAAAAAGAAAGAAAAAAATAACACAAAGGAAACATCTTCATCCTTGCGTGGAATTTTATCATGTACAACGTTGTGTGCTCTGACTCCCAAAAGTTCTTGTATTATTTTCATAGGCTTTCAAATAAGCAGAGGATTGATGTGTTGGAAGTTTCTCTCCATGTCCAAAACACACTCATGGTGTTGCATTGTGGACCAAAAATCATTGCCAATTGACATCGGAAGCTTATATATTCGATTTTTTTCTTCCAATTGTCCTCAAAGATGTAATCATTACGAGATTGAAAGCGTGCTGAAAGAACATATGATGATGAAGAAGTTCACAAGCATTTAGCTTTTCGGGAAATATCCAAACGAATAATTTGGATGATTAACGTAGGAAGGTATATCTTTTCAATTTTAACCCAAAATGTTTGACACCACTTAGTACTACGATCTATTACTATTCATCTTCACTTGTAAGTGAGAGGTCTTAGGTTTAATTTTCATCAAAAGCGAATTTGGAACCATATTATTGCTAGCTCATTGTGAGGTTTAGCCCACTTCTCCACCACCTTATAATATCGTTTGTTAAAAAAAAATATTTCCAAAATGGATGTATATTCCAATATCATAAATTCATGCAGATTCGGAAATTTAACAATCGGATTAAATTTCAAATTTTCAAAATTATAGAGTTGTATGGCTTAATACAAAGATCAAAAGTATCCCACCTCTCTACATAAGATATATTTTTATATTTCTCATTTTTTGTAATGTATTTTTGGAATTTTGGTTTCGAATTTACATCAAATGGAATACTTGAAACTTAATGAATTTTGCTATCCAAGTTGCATCCCTAGTAGGAGCCTTGGTAAATTTCCTTACTTAGGGAAGGAAGTATATAGATTTGAACAATACCCTAGCTAGGCCAATTGAGCCCAAGAAAATTCCATAGAATCCCTAGATTCAGGCAGAGCTGCCCAAGTCACGCAAGTCCGACCCAATTTGAGAGGGTGGAGGTGCGCTTGTCAGCCAGTTCTACTGAAATTTCTCTACACAAGGTGTATATGTTGCATCACCACGATCGTGTGAAAGCGGAACTCAATAAATAGCCAAGCGCTTTATTTGCTAGAAGGATTGAAATTATTACGCAAATGAGAATTGTTCCCATAAGAAAGTAGTTTGCACCCAAAAGAAAAAAAACACAATGAGAACAAGTGGCATACAACATGTTTCACGTGAGTTTCCTTATCAACCCCATTACCCAAAACATAAAATACACATTGAACAATGAAACAGAAGCTCTTCAACATAGGATTTGAAGAGAACTGCATAGATTTCCTCAAGATCAAAATCCCAGCTTACTGGAATAGAAGAAGTAGACAAATTCTCGCCATAGGTGAGGGAAAGAGATACGTAAAGGTATCTCCCAAAACACTAACCTTTTCCCCATTCTTCACCAGAACATGTCTTTCGATCGGCAACCACACAAGCCTATGACCACTTTCATGGTTCCCTAACCACTCAATCCTTTTTCCAGCAAAAATTTCCACAACCAAATCCCAAGTAGTGCCTTGTTACTTTTAATCACATTCCCAAGTCCTAACCCTTTGTCCACCAGGACATTTTATTATACACTATTGTTCTATGATTCTATCCAATGAACCCTGTTTTGCTCAATCATATTGCATATATCGAAGTAACTTCGCCTTTCGAATTCTTCCCTGTCAACCAACCCTCGGCACTCATAAGAGTGTCTATTTAACAGAAGTCCCACAAAAAGAATGATAAGAAACCCGGTTTCACAAGAACCACCGTTACCCATGTAACAATTTGACTACTGTATTTACCACATCCTACATTACATCCAGATATTGACAGACAGGAAGACATATAACTTCTTTTTATCAGTCCAAAACGAAGCTGAAAGTGTACAAAGCAGACCCTATCTAGCCTAACCAAGAAGGTCAAGCAATCGTGAAGGTTAAGCCTGGGAGTAAACTTAATGGAGATGGCCGGTAAGCACTATTAAAAAAAAAACTTCACATATGAACCAATGGTTAACCAGTAAACCGGTCTAAAATGATATAGAGCTAAAATGACTTTGGAGTCATCAGATTAATGCCAAACAATCAAACTGAGTGGGCAGATAAACAAACCACTTGTTTATTGATTCCCACAAACCATCAAGAAAGCTATTGGTTCACACATTCAAACCAACACATCAATATCAAACACGAACAATAATTGTAAACACGCATTATATATTACTGTTAAACGTAATGCACTTTCTCCCTGTTAGTTGTAACAGTTGTTAAGTAAAGTTGTGTCTCTTGAGAAGAGCTATGTTTAGGAAGAGCTGTATCTCTTTAGAAGTCTAGGGTTGTGTCTGCAACTCTTGGAACTAATCCAAGAGTTATGTCTGTCATGAAAAGGTCTGAATGTTATTATAAATAGCCAATAAGATGGCTTAGTGTTGTAATGAATTTGAAATCAATAAAGTCAGTTATCAATAAAGCTTCAGTTTCCCGTTTTAAACTCTCTTCCATATTCTCTCGTATCCATCTTCCTCCAACAATTACTGGGTTGAAAAGATCCAAAGAGACGAGATGCGGCATCAGTGAAGTGAAAAGTGCATGCCAAAAACAAAAATAGATAGAGCATCACTGGATCAGATGACAATACAAATCATAATGTATTACAATGACGAGATGAAATGAGAAAGCAATCATACGTAAAGGATAAGCTGCATAAATTACCAGATTTTAACCAGCTAACATTTCAGTCAATTTTGCAAGTACAAGATCAACAAAATAAAACAATACATCGCTACTTAAAGAAATACACAAGGGCATAGTTCATAACATTTAACTAACCATAAGAAAACTTGTAATCATAAGTTACCTGTCACTAGGATGGATCTACAAACACAAATCACCGACTGACAAATACAACATTAATCTACAACAACTGCTTTCAACAGTTGAATATATAGCTATACAATATCCAATGTGCAAAATCAAATCAGTATACAAACCAGATAACTACTTACTCATTTTGAGACCAAAAACACTTCCGGTTTCTTAGCTTTGCTCGGGGTGTTAGCATTTGAAGACGAATTAGCAGCTGCAACAGTCTTGGCAGCCTCACGTGTCCTCTTATCGAGCTGAATGAGACTCTGGGTAGCCAAAATTGCCTGGGGCACCAAATCATGAGACGACCGCGCATACAATCGCCTTACTGCAACGGAAGCCGCATCCTTAACATCCTGAGAATTCAATGGGGCCAACAAACAATGCCCCAAAATTCGCAATGCAGGCTGCAAAAGCTCCCAAGGTAATGGAATTCTGGACCCCTTTGGCTCCAAATGTACACCATTGCTACCAGGTTTCTCAATTCTCATCGTCAACTGGTCCATTTCTTCGGTCACAACGTCAATCTCATCGCTGCCCTCCAGGAACAATCCTGGATTCATATCGGGCTCGTTGGTATCATCATCACCGAATTGTCGCAGACATGAGCAATCCTGGCCGGCCCAAGAAGCTAGGAATCGACAAAAATCAATCTTGGACCAAGTGGGCATCTGGGAAATGTGCTTGTAATAGGAATCCAGGGCAACGCCGACGATGCAGGCACGTTTGGTGGACTTCACCGCGACCTGGGGTTCAAGCGGCGGCGACAAAACCCCAATGGATGGGTGGGGGGCGGTGGAGGCAGTGAGGGGGTTGGGTTTCTGGAGGCGAGGGGTGTGGTAGAGAGAGGGTTGAGAGAGATCGGGGATCGAAACGACGACAGGCTTGCCGTTTCGAGCCTTGGTCTCGGCTGCGTAGATGGCGAGGAGAACTGCTTCGAAGCCGGCGAGGGAGGGAAGAGAGAGGGAGTCAGAGGAGAGAGAGTGGACTCGGGAGAGGTAGAGGCCGGAGAGGAGGGGGAGGAAGGAGAAAACGACGAGGCGTAGATGGGGGTCGGAGGAGAGGAAGGTGTCGTAGAGCCAGTGACAAAGGGGGTCGGATCCGGAGCCGCAGAGAGGGGAGGAAAGGGCAGAAGAGACGGCGTCGTAGGATTGAAGGGAGGAGAGAAGGGAGAGGGCGGGGCGGTCGGAGTCGGCGAGGGAAGAGAGGGACTGGGAAAGGGAAGGATCGAGGAGTGAGGACAAGGAGTGGATGCGGGAGCGGGCTTTGGAGATAGACTCCCACCAGGAGTGCATGGGGTCGTCGGCGGAGACAGAGTTGGAGGTGGAATCAGGGTTAGGGTTGGGGTTGGGTGCGGTGGCGGTGGCGGTGGCGGTGGTGGTGGAGGAGGCAGAGGATGTGGGGGAGTTGGTGCTGTGGTTTAGGTGGAAGTCCATAATGTTGACTTTGGGTTTGGACTGGGTGCTCAAACGTAATCTGAGTAGTGGGAGAGAGAGAGAGAGAGCTTCGGTTTAGGCGGTTTCTCCTCTCTTTGAGTCGAGTGTTGAGTTTTCTTTTCTCCCACAGAGGTGCAGGCGCAGGCGCAGGACGCGGACGGCGGCTGGGTTTAAGTGACAGACAGTGGGGAGAAGATACCAAGACAGAACAAGACAAAGCGTGAAAAGAAATGGGGTCTTTCCTCCATATGAGTGAGTTTCGGATTTGGGTAACTGCATTTTTCACCACAAGCTTCGGTGTAATTTGTAAAATGAGTTATGAAGTTTAAGTTGTTGTGATTTTATAATTGTAACTTTTTTGTCAATTTCATCATTTTATTAATATTATTTGGTGTCGAAGCTGAATGATTGAGCTGAGTTCAAGCCGTCTTTGAATTATTTTGAAAAAAAAAATTAAAAAAAAATTAAGCTGTTTGGAAGTTTTACGAGCCGAACATACATAGTATTCAAGCTTGACTTGTTTCTTAATCAACTTAAATTAAGGTTTGGTTGGTTCTTTTATGAGCTGAGCTTTGAGGAGCTAAACACGAGCTTAACTCTGTGAGAGTTCAAACAGTTTCGACCCCGTTTACAGGCCTAATTATGTCTATTTCAAAAAATTATTTTCAAATTAAACTACTAGACTTGTTCTCAAATTATAAAAAATAAGGTAATGCTAGGTAGATTAAATTTATAAACTAAATTTGCAATCTAAATTATGTGTCACTATTAAAATATAAGCACGTTAATTATGTGTCACTAAATTATTGTTTTATTGATAACACATTAGTATACAATTTTGGATAATACTTGGGTCCTCCCCGCAATTACCTGTGGTCCAATCAAATAAAGCCATGTGTCATTTAAAGCTCCCTCTAAACCTACAACCAAACAACAACTCTAAGCCATGCAGCAGATCCCATTGCATCAAAGCCAACCCAAATTTCTCAATCAATTCTCTCCTCCGTCGAACTAAACCCTACCCACTCATACCCAACCTTCTCCTTCGCCATGGCAGCACTTACACACCTTCTCACTCGTTGGTCGTGACTTGGCGCCGCTTCCTCTCCTTGCCGCCATGGTTGCATCGAGAAAAAGGTGATCGCGGGTTTGACGGAAGAGAGATGAAGGAGGAGGATACATGGATGTGGTCAACGGAGGCAATGGTTGGAAGAGTTTAAAATTTCTCCAAATCTCCATTGCAGGATAAAAGGTGTTTGGTTACGGAAATTGTAGTAGTTCAAAATAACATAAAATGGACAAGTGTCAAATTTTTATTGGTAGTCAGTAAAATTGGATACTAACTAATCAGTACCCAAGTATTGTCTTACAATTTTTATCTACAAATTTAGGGGTATAGTCAAACTCGGATTTGAGCGGATTTTAAAAGACTTTAAAATTCTAGTGTAGTCAATTAAAGATTTTAGAATCCAGGTGTAGTCAATTAAAAGATTTTAAAGAATTTAAAAATCCATCCAAATCTAAGTGTATTCAAATTTTGGAGGATTTCTATAAAGTCGTGGATTTTGTGGGATTTGAGAGCAAAAAATATATGTAACTTGGTTAATTAGAATCCAACCTCACGCCCTAGAATTTCAAATCCTTCCACCACAATCCACCAAAATCTACAAACTATCCATTCAAATCCATATGAATTTTGTAAGAATTTTTAATCATCATAAATCCTATCAAATCTACCACTTTTAAAATCATTTAAAATTTTAGTTTTTTTTTTTTTTTTTGGAGAACTTTTAAAATTTTAGTTTGACTGCAGCTTAGTTGCGTGACTCGACCGAATCCCATGAGTCACCAAACGAGCTCAAGAAAATAGAAGTCCCAGCGCGCTCTTTATCCTTGAAATCTGTACACCATTTTAATGGTTGAACCGCCGCCGCTGCCGCTCACTCAAGAAGCAGAACGCCAGGGAACCACTACTTCCCCCGGCACCAAAATCGTTGAATTACCATTGCCAACCACCTCCGATTAAACTGCATAATATTTACCCATCCCGACCCACCTAGGGCTACCATTCCCTCCACCACATTAACCAGGAGCAACCCGCTGCCTGACCTCGGCCTCCCGGAGGAGTTCCCCAGTCTAGCCCCGTACAAATTACAATACATATCATGGTGCTTATTTCCAAGGGTGATTACTTTACTTAGGTATTTTGGTTTGAATTTTAAGAATTAATTAAGAATTGGGTTAAGAATTTTTCCAAATTTCCCTTCAAATTCATTGTTAGGAT
This sequence comes from Cotoneaster glaucophyllus, assembly GCA_036320875.1. NCBI lineage: Eukaryota > Viridiplantae > Streptophyta > Magnoliopsida > Rosales > Rosaceae > Cotoneaster > Cotoneaster glaucophyllus. The sequence goes on along the minus strand of CM070059.1, from coordinate 31,099,438 downwards.
CGGTTTTGGTTGACGCCCAAAATGTTAGCTTCTTCAGCTTCAGCTTCTGCTAGAGCCGTTCTTCGCTCTTGCCCAAATGCGATCAAAAGGTACTCTTTTTTCCTTTCATTTCACTTCCTCTCCATGTTTTTTGGTATTTTCATTCATCTTTCTGCCAAGAATTATTAGTATTCTGGTTACGAAATTATCAAACTCTGGATTGATTGTGTTGGAATGTGTATGTTTTCTTATACAGGGACTCTTTTCTCTGGTTGTATTGTGTAACCCAAAAGGTTTTCGATCACTCGTTGCCATCCACAACATGCTTTACACACTCTCCTTCCAAGGCTTCGTGTACATCCTCCGCATTGGACTCGTTATCCGCGCGGAGGTCAAATGTTTTTACGTCTCATAGCATTCTTCGAAACTGCCTGCCTGCTACTGCTAGATGCATGAGCAGTACATCATTCGAGGTGAAGACAGACAATGATGTTGTCAGGTTTTCAATCGGCAAGCCACTCGATAAGACTGGTCCCTCAAACAATGGGAACAAGAAGATGGCTGTGACCCGACGTGTTAAAATGTCCAAGAAGGCCAAACTGAATGAACTGCGATTTTACCGCCTCAAGGCCAAAAAGAAGATGAACTCTCCAAACCCACAAGTTAGAATTATATACAAACTTGAAAAGGTTGGTTAGATGCTTTGCTACTATCTCACTACTTTTGTGCATTTTGGTTCCCTTGGCAGTGAGGTTGCTGTTCGATTGAATCCTTTGGTTTTACGTTGATGTATCTGTTTGTTAGGGTAGATTTGTTGCGTGTTGCAGAATTCATGTTTTTTTTTTCAGAAGTGGACTCTCGTTAAAATTTTCACTTTTTCCTCTGTTCTTAATTTCTGCATTGTCTAGGCTTTGACCATCTCAGATAACTATTTTCTTTCTAACTATATTCTTTTGATACTTTTATCTCAGTAAATTGGTTTGTTCTTTAGGCAAAACGAAAGGAAGCATGGTTGATTGAGAAGTTGAGGAAATTTGAGGTTCCCAAAGCCCCCGCTGAAACACATGATCCTGAAATTTTAACTGAAGAAGAAAAACATTATCTTAAGCGAACCGGTGAGAAAAAGAAGAACTATGTCCCAGTAGGTAGGCGAGGAGTATTCGGAGGGGTGGTTCTAAATATGCATCTGCATTGGAAGAAGCATGAGACTGTTAAGGTCATTTGCAAGCCTTGTAAGCCAGGACAGGTTCATGAATATGCTGAAGAGCTTGCTCGACTGAGTAAAGGCATTGTGATTGACATAAAACCTAATAATAGCATAATTTTCTACCGGGGAAAGAACTATGTGCAGCCGAAAGTAATGTCACCTCCGGATACATTATCCAAAAATAAGGTAATTTTCAGCTACCATTAGCTTGTTCAATTTTCTTAATGTGGAAGATAGCGCCAGAAAGTATAGGAGGTTTAGACTGGGATTTTGTCTTGTCCTGAAAATAAAGTGTTTGTAACATAATTACACGTTCTAAGTTATCAATTTGTTTGAATGTAATAATTTTCTGTTAATGCTGAGTAGATATGATGTGATTATTGAGCTTTTTGCATTACAAGGAGTGTGCAATATACTGGATGTGATACACCATTATTTCTTCGTATTTTGGGATTTATAGTTAGAGTACACAGGTTCCTTTCTCTTTTTGAAATTTCTGTATTTGCCAATCTACCGGATGTAACACTTGTTTATACTTCTCCAGTTGATTGTCTTTTTTTTTTAATCCTGCTACAGCAATGTGTTTTTACCGTACTCAATTTTGACCAAATATGAATATTTTTGGGAGTATCGCTGCTGTCTTTTGCATTGCTCTGCTTTTTATCTTTTTGTGGATAACAATTGACACGAAAATTTGACACAGAAAATGTGATCTGAAAATGAAACTTTTCTTTAAATGCGTAGTTCTAATCTCTGTTTTATAGGAAACATAAACTACTTTTAACTAAAAGAAGGGTGAGTTACAAGAAATTTAAATTTTGATTCAGGTTAAATTGTCGTTTTTGTTTTAGTACCTTTATGGAGAAGAGATAAAGGATATTGTAGAGTAAGACTGCCATTTCACAAATTGTTAGATTCCAAGTAAGAAATTTAGTTTCTCAGAATGCATAAATAAGAAATAATTCTGGTTGCCCATGAATGATTTTAAGTCCTCTAACTATATTCCATGGAAGTATTTTCTTTAAGAGCGTGTAGATGCTTGAGACAGTAGGACCTCCTGTCTCCATTTCGCTACACGCTTCTAGTTGATTCACTTCATGGACTGGTGGAGATGGCTACGATTTTTAACATGATTGGATATTTTTTATCGCTGGGGAATGAGTTTATCCCTTCTGCAATTTTCTGACGACAATTTCGTCAAGATTATTGAGCTGTTTAGGGCTAGTATCGGGGCATAGGATTGATATTTTCAAGAGTGTGTTTGCTTGACATCAATGTAGGGGACAGTAGGTTAGTTTCACCGGAGAGTTGAGTGGCGTCAGTTATTCATGTCTCTTTGGTGGCAATCCAATGTGTCTTAAAATCTGCAATTCAGTGGTAGAGAAAGTTAGGAAGAATTTAGAAGGGTGGAGGAAATGTTATTCTTCAAGGGTTATCCTTATTCGATAGAGTCGCATGCAACTTATTGCTCAATTGGTTTTGGGTTGCATGCTCATATTATTTCAGGTACCTTGTGCAAATAACCAAGGGTGCAACTGTTAGCAATGAGAATTTAGAGGAGAGAAATAGGTCTTTTCTTGGTAAGTGGTTGTGGAGGTTACTCTTGAGCAAACCTTGCAGGTCTCAATCCTTGGACGGAACCAGGCAGAGTAATAGTAGAGGGTGGACTGTGGGATTCTCAGCTTTGAGAGTGATTCTCTGCAAAGTCTTTTGAAATACTGTTAGCAATGAGAATTTAGTTTTTGTGTCCTTTTTCTTAGGTTGAGGATAGTATCTTTTGTTGACTGCTAGTCAAATTTGGTTATAGCGTTCGTCTTTGATAACAAACTTTTATTCTGTTTTTAAAGGTCTTAAATAGAATGAAATTAAATTTACAGTTTTAGCTTATCTTATTTGTACTCGACATTATGATTCTATTATGAAATCATCACCCCAGAAGGATTAGATATTGGAAATGACTTTTTCATAAAGGCCAATTGATCAATTGGTTTAAAGGCCATTGATTCTCACATGAATGCAAAGGTTAACATACAACTGCTTTTGTGTTTAAAACACTGCAGGCACTGGAAAAATATAAATACGAGCAGTCCCTCGAACATACAAGTCAGTTCATTGAAAAGCTTGAGAATGAACTAGAAGAGTATCAGAAGCACGTAGCTCGATTCAAGAAAGCAAATGAGGACGCAACACAAAAATCTTTGGTCAAGACATGAACAGTAAGGTATTTTACTTGCCCTCAAACCTTATTTTGACCTCGAGTTCCTGTTTGCTTGAAAGCATTAATATTTCATTAACATGTGAAATGTTTTGACACCTTTGGATTTGGGATAGTCTGGATTGGTCTCAGACCAAGCTCTTAGAGAAATTGGGGCAGTAATTTGATTAGCGTTTTGAGTTTGCAAGATAGATCATTGATTAAAGATTGTGGGTTTGGGTAACTTGGTGTGTTTTTGGAAGATGGGTCTTCCTCAAAAACCATGAAAAACTTGAATGTTGCTAAGTGTGGTAGAATGACTAATTTTGGGGTCGCTTTTGCAGCAAACGTTTATGAAGCTGGTGTTGGTGGTGTGTCAGATTCTGCATTTCAATCTCTTTGAAAAGTGAACTTGTCTTGGCTAAAATATGGATGCAGCACCTTTGTGCTATGCTCTTCGTGGATTCCGAAACTTTGGTGTTTAGTATTTGAAAGCGATCAATCTTTATCTCAGTTAATTTTCCAATTCTGTTGATTTCTTAGCTTCCATAGCTGAATGGGAGAGGCGGAGAGGGGGAGAGGGAGAGAGGGGAGGGGCTGCCGTGGGGATGGGAGATGGTGTATGTGAAAATCCATTGGAAATTTGACAAACTAAAAAAACAAAAAAAACAAAGGCGTACTATGGTATAGTGGTATTTCTCTTCACTTATAAGAGATTTCTTAGGTTCGATTTTTCGCTAAAAGCGAATTTGAACCAAATTATTGCTAGTCCATTTTTTAGGCTAAGCTCACCTCCTCCCTCTTAGTATAGATAATATCATTTGTAAAAGTAAAAATAAAAACAAATATATAATACTAGGGTTTTTATTACAAATGGTCCTTGAAATTGATCATGACCATCAAGATGGTTCTTGAAATTGAAAATCAATCAATGTAGCCCCTGAAAATAGGTGTTGCAAGTCAATGTGGTCATTTCGTCACAATTCTGTTAAAAATTCGTTAAGTGCTGATGTGACACATAAATTGCCCCACAAGATTTACAAGTTTTTATCACAAATAGTCCCTGAAATTGACTCACACTATCAAGATGGTCCCTGAAATTGACCTACACCATCAAAATGGTCCTTAAAATTGAAAATCGAGGAATATAGTCCTTGAAAATAGGTATCGCAAATCAATATGACCATTCTGTCACAAATCTGTAAAAAAAATTTGTTATGTGCTGATGTGGGTTTAATAATTAGTTAAAAAAACATTGTCTAAATACATTTTTGCACAATAGAATTTTTTTTCTTAATAGTAGGACCTACTCCGAAGAGAGATCCCTTCCATAAATTCTCAAAGGCACAAGGCTTAACCAAGGCCTAAGAGGGGTTTTTTTTTTTTTTTTTTTTTTTTGGTAAACAGGCCTAAGAGGGGTTTGGAATTAGTTTTCAGCCAACAATAGATGCTCCTCGGTTATAACCTCATTATCTCTGTGAAACCCTGTCCCAATTTATGTGTATTTTCATATGGTCGGAGTTATGAAATTACCATTTTACCATTGCGTTGACTTTCGTTGATCGTCTCGTCAAAACGTGTAGTTTTAACTTTATTAAATTATTCTTATCATACTTATCGCCACGAACGCGTATGCGCGAACAGATTCGAATTCGAAACTATAGCGAAGATTTTATGTTCGAAACGTCGAACGTTTTCGGATATTTTGTGTTCGTTCTGCATGTTCTTAAACTACGAACTAAGGGGATCCATTTGGAGATTTTTGTCTCCCCTATCCCTGCCCAATTTGGATATCCCCTTTCTTTTTGGATTTTTTCCTTATCTTTCTCTCTAACTCTCTCCACTCTTCTCGTGCCTTCTCTCTCTACAACTCCCTTCCTCCTCTCTCTGAAAAAACCCGACCTTCCCTTCCGTTGGACTCCGACGACCTGCAAAGGAAACTGGGTTGAGACCCAAACCCAAGCCTTGGGTTGGGCTACTAGGCCCAAACCCCTTTAACCCAAAACCCAGGGCCTTCGACCCATTGAGCCAACCTAAATCCAATCCCGTGAGCCGGGTTAGAAGCCCAAAACAACTAAGCCTAGCCCATTTCCCTAAGCCCAAAAACCCAAAAGGAACCCAAGCCTAGAAACCTTTTAGGCCCAAGCCCAAACCCAGGGTCAACCCAACCCTAAACCCAAGCTGCGTGTGGGCACGCGTGAAGGGTTGTCGGTGCCGGTGCGTGGAGCACATGCGCCGCCGTTCACGGCAGCACCGAGGACTTTTCCGGCTAACTTTCTGGTGGCGCGTAGGGGTACCCGAGGTCCCCCTTATGTTTTTCGAGGTCTTGAATCCATTTATGACGTCTATTTTCTGAAATTTAATCGTTATGATAGAGTTTTATTAATGGGACCCTTTATGTGCTTAGGTGTGATTATTAGCAATGATTTCGTCATTCTTATTTCGTTCGGCTCATCGACGATGGAGTATCTGTGAGTGGACCCCTTCTAAAATGCATATTTTACTATTAGATATCGTGCTTTACTGAGAATATTTTGGAATACCATACTTTATCGATTTTTTTACGTTCTTTGTAGTATATATGATGGATGACTATATATTATGAAGATGTTTGAGATATGATGTTTGAGCTACTGAGCTCCGTTGAGATATATGTACTTATGTTGGACAGATTATACTAAATGATTTTTGTGCTTATCTAATGATCACTATATATGCCTTCGGATGGGTGATGTAGGAGCCTACGGGCGATTGATACTTATATATACCTTCGGGTGGGTGCTGTAGGAGCGTATGGGCGAATGAAGTGTTCTAATTGAAGTTTTCTAATTGAAAAGTTCTCAATGCCTTCGGGTGATACTGATACCACTATTTAGCACACTATATATGATATATGTTTTACAAAGGTTTTATGGCATGATAGGGTTTTCGAAAAAACCTATTACATATTATACTATTGAGTTTTCATGAAACTTTGGAGGTTAGTACGTTGTTGATTAACTGTTTCGGTATTTTACATATATATATATCAACTTGGTTCACTCATGTTTGTTTTGCGCCTCTTCTGGACATAGGAACGAGGCATACGATCTGAGCTACGAGGCATTCCCCTACCAGTGATATCGTGCCATCCTCTCTGCTTTTGACATCACTTGTAATAGTACTTTCTATCACACTTTCCGTTTGTCTTCTGAATTAGATGTATGGTCTGAACATGTCATGCATTATCACTATCATTTTACTGACGACTGAATGTTATTATATCATTTTAGTAAGGTTTGTTTTTTAATATTATATTGCGTAGTTTGAGTGAAATTTATATGCATGTTTCACATGTTCTCGGCATATGCATTCATTAAATGGCTTGCGTCATCCTCGGGTGTCGGCCAACACGTGGTCATCTCACTGTCTTCTGGACATCGGGATCGGGGCGTGTCAATCTCGAGGCATACCTCGCCGTTCTTTGAGTCACCAGACCACCTAGGGAAGCGTCAAACAAGCTCTCCAAAATTAAGGTTGTGAGGATGTTGACCGCTTAAATGTTAGCGATGATGTCCCAGGAAGTCATTGTCAATCAGTCAAGCTGTCACCAAGGGTGATCTCGATCTAGGTTCAATTCGGTGATGGGTGTCGAAGTGTGTAAAGATGGGTGTATTGAGATTTTTTTTTAAAGAATAGACTGGGAAGGAGGTAGAGCAATGTGGATTAGGATCGGAGGTGATGGCAAGACTGTGTTTTTGGGTTCACAACTTTTTATTAACTATTAAATTATTAAACCTATTTGTAATTTTTTTTTTAAATTTAATTAGACTTGTGTTATCCATTTATGTGCCACATCAGCACATAACAGAATTTTTGACAGAATTGTGACGGAATGACTACATTGATTTGGGACACTTACTTGCGGGACTACATTGATCCATTTTAAATTCCAAAGACCATTTTGATGTCGTAGGTCAATTTCAGGGACCATTTTGATGTCGCATGTCAATTTCAGGGACCATTTTGATGTTGTGGGTCAATTTCATGGACTATTTGTGAGAAAAAAATGAGTTATGGGACCTATTTATGTGCAACATCAGACTTGTTATGTTACATATGGTAAGATGTAAGTTGGAGAGAGTACCAGTATTATTAGTTGTGGGGCGTTGGTCAATTTTGGTTCAAAGGGGAATTTGAACCAAATTATTGCTAGCCCATTTTGAAGCTAAGCTCACCCTCTCCCCTTTAGTATAGATAATATCATTGTTAGAAGGAAAAAAATACAAATATATTACTATTGTATGCCCACACATGAAATTTTCTGTTTTTAAAATTGAAGGTGAGAGGAAGGGAGTGAGTGAGAATGTGGGAGTGGAGGTGGGGAGATAGGTTTTTGTTTTTTTTTTTTTTTAAAATTAAAGATGTTAAAATCATCTATAGAGGCTTAAACACAAACAAAACAAAAAATTCGTTTTGTGAATTTACATTACTGTCCTTAACTTTTTTATTGTGATAGAAGATTAAATAGTTTTTTGTCATTTTTAGTTGACAAAGAAGGTTCTATTAATATGTAGTTTAAATAAATGAATGGTTCTAACCCTAAGGGTACCCAGACCTTGTGTAGAAATCTTCGGTACTTGTTATCTTGCATGTGGTAAGATGTAAGTTGGAGAGAGTACCAGTGTTACTAGTAGTGGGGCTTTGGCCCATTGCCCTAAAAGTTTAACATGGTATCATAGTAGGTTGATTGCTTGAATATAAAATATTGTTGGGTTTTTACTTTGCACGTACGAATTAACAAAAGAAAATTAATGATAGATGTTGAATTATATGCACGTATGATCAATATTGGGAAGTTAGCTACTACGTAGCAGTCTCACATAAAATAGAATATAAAATGAATGGTTCTACTTAGGGCTAGTTTTGTATTGTTGTGCTCTTGAAAAAAAAACAAAAAAAATAAAAATAAAAACTGCATGTGTTGGGCAGTGAGAATAAACAATTTTGAAATAAAGCAGTAAAATAATTGGTAAACTATAGTTGTAAAAGTTGTTATAGTGTTTGATAAACTTTTATATAAAATAGCGCTGGCGGTGTAAAATGACAAAAAAAAGCTTAATAAGTATGTGTATTAATTTCATCATTTGGCAAATAAAGGTCAATTAATATATATATAATAGATTGCTTAAAGAGAGGGATCCCCATTTTTTTCAAAAAATGGAGATTAGGTGTGGGGTCCACTCCACATCGTGTAACTTGAAAAATAGACGGTTTGGATCGTTGAAATTCGATGTGGAGTGGGCCCCACACCTAATCCCCATTTAAAAAAAAAATGGGGATCCCTCTCCTTAAGCAATTATATATATATATATATATATATATATATATATATATATATATATCTACACTAAAGGGGAGGGGATAGGCTTTGCCTCACAATGGGTTAGCAATAATGTGGTTCAAATTGGCTTTTGGAGAGAATCAGACCTAAGACACGTAAGACCTCTCACTTACAAGTAAAAATGAATACCACTAGACCATAGTGCTAAGTGACAATTATTAAGAATACTTATTAAAAATATTTATATCTTAGTTTAAAAGGAAAACTAATGAAAAGGGCTTGAAAACTTTGAGTGAATAGTATCAGGTTTGACCTTAATGTGGTTTTTCGTTAAAGTGAACAGTACCGTGGGCTTTTTGTTAAAACTCTCTAGTTTAAACCTCTCACACTCTCAAATCCCCAAATTTAAAAACCCAACAAGAAAATCAAACAAAACAAAAAATGAAATTTGGTTGACACAACTAGGAGATGAGAGAGATCGCTGGGAGGAATGACGCCCTAAAATTCAGATCTGATTTCTACGACTGGTAGCGTATAATAAACGAGAAAAAAAATGAGGGCATGATTGATTTTTGAAAGGTTCATTTAATGATATTGTTTACCCGTGCCATTTCCTGTTTCAATTTTTTGGCTTTTTAACTCAAAATTGTGAAATAATAATAATAATCTCTACTAATTAATGAAACCCTCTTTGTCAACCAAAAGAGGGTGAAAAGACAAATTAGTCTTCTATCACACAAAAAAAAAGATGGGCAATAATGTAATTTCACAGGTCCAAATTTTATAGTTTTTTTATTGAAGCCTCACCTACATGTGAGGTTAAAATACCTCCAGTATTAAAAAAATAATAATAATAAAAAAAAAAAAAACCAAAAACCTCTCACTCCCCACTAGGGGTGGGCACGGGCCGGGCCCAATTTTGAAGGGACCGGACCGGACCCGGGTGAAAAGGAGACGGGCCGGGCCGGGCCGGGCCGGGGACTACATATTCTAATATAGGAACCGGACCTAACCCGGCCCGGTTGAAACGGGCCGGTTCGGGCCGGGTCCACGGGTCCTTGGTTTTTTTTTTTTTTTTTTTTTTTTTTTTTTTGCAAAACTGGCACCTTCCTCGACGTCTCCGCCTCCCTCCGCCAAGGCCATGCCGTCCACCGGAAAATCTTACAAACCAAGAACCCAAAACCTCTCTGTGGCTAAATTCCCCAAGCAGCCTAGACACCCCATGAGCAAAAAACATCCAAGCAAATTGGTTTCTCCACATTTGATTTGAGCATTCATCTTGATTTCAAAGGTGCATAATTAGCCATCAGAAAACAAAAATTCACAACTTTAACCAGTACTAAATCACAATTGAAAAGCCAATTCAAAGTGAAACCCTTACAACATCCACATCTCACCCGACATCGTAGCCTCAACCACGAGGCATGCACCTTCGCAATTCCACTTCCTGACTGCAATTTGGGTGAAACCCAGATTTTGCGATTTGGCCGATCTACGAAACCCATACGAAACCACAATCGTCGCATCTTTAGAAACCCAGACAAAACCACATATTTGGGTGAAACCCAGATTGTGATTTGGCTGATCTACGAAACCCATACGATACCACAATCGTCGCAGCTTTAGAAACCCAGACAAAACCATAGATTTGGGTGAAACCTAGATTGCGATTTGGCTTCTAAAATTTCTCTTGCGGCTGCCACGAGCGATTGGCAGCTTTCGTGGAGAGAGAGAGAGAGAGATTGTGGGAGTAGGGCTGGGCATGGGAGAGGAATGGGAGAGAGAGATCGAGAGGGAGATCGAAAGGGATGAGATTATTGACAGGAGAGGAATGGGAAAACAGGAGAGGAATGGGAACATGTTACAAACGGGCCAGTCCGGGTACCCGTTCTTTTATACTTCCGGAACCGGCCCGCCCCTAAAATTTCAAAGCCCCGCCCCGCCCCGCCCCGTTTCTGTTTTTAAAAATTAGGAACCAGCCCGTACCCGCCCCGAACCGTGATTACCCGCCCCGACCCGCGGTTCTTGTACCCGTTTGCCCACCCCTACTCCCAACGTTCTCTCTCTCTCTCCCTCTCTTCTTCTCATTTTCTAAAAAAATGTCTTCATACACACAAAGTGTGTGCCCATATGCTAGTAATAATAATAATAACTGGTTGCAAGTGTTTACCAAACACTAGAAACGTCCAACCTTTTTTTTTTTTTTTTAAGCGGCACTAGTACTAGTAGATGGTAAAATAGCAACAAAATTGTAGTTCGGAACAAATAACCTTTTTTCTCTGCTGTGCAAAGTGACAAACCAATACAAAATTAATTAATAATTTTTTTGAAGAAAACTAATTAATAATTAATTACAGTAAAATATGTCCAAATGCATTATCTACTCACATATATATAAACCAACCCAAAATCCTCCATATATAAAATAAAAAAAATAAAAAATACTGTATCACATTATATTTATGATTAACTATATGTAAGTATGTCCATAATCCTTGAAATCGACAATAATTCATTTGTGTATACATTTTATTTGTTGGATAATTAACTTCCATATAAAACCAAAGCATTATATATAGGGAGCTTTAATGAAAGGGCTTGGACCAACAAATATTTAACCAAAATGACTCAAAGTTTAATAAAAAACAATCCTAAACTTTGTCCACGGGCTGAACTTACAAGCCCAACCCGCTACAAAACTAAAATTCCGTAAATACCCCTATATCATTCAATATTCTCCTGAACTTTACAGAAACCTCAACCCCCAGCACGGAACCGCCATAATAACTCCGTCTTCCTATCAAATTGTATTCCCCTATTTCAAAAACAACCAAATCAAAGTTCAAATCAAATTTGAAAAAGGAAGCAATCATCGGAACAGAATAGACAGAAAAAAATGCAAAAGCAGCGGAAGGGAAAGACAGAACCTAAAGAAAACAGGAAATGCAGAACAAAGAGGCAAAAGAAAAGCTCTGAAACACTACAACCAACAACAACGATAAAGAGGAAGAAAAAAGAAAGAGCCAAATCTGTTTCACTATCAAACAAGGAACAAATTCAAGAAAACATGGTGAATGATGACCAAATTGCAGGACTACCAGACAAAATTCTTTCATCAGTGGCAAAAGAAAAACAGCAAGAAGAAGAAATTCGAGCTCCGAAACACAACGATGCTCTCAAGAAGAATGATGTGCAATCCAAAAAACAAACATCCAGAAACACAACAACCAAATGCAAAAATAGTCTTCCCAAGCACCCCATCATTCAGTCTGAATTTAAAAAGACGACAATTCATCACAACCTGATGAATTTCCAGCAACAAATATGACATATAGTGGTGTGAACTGGACACAACTTCAAGTGTACAAGATGCAGCAACCATATGAAAAAAAGAAAATAATTCAATTCTACTCGACAGACGACATGTAAGTACTACAAAAAAACTCTGAACTAATGTTTGATTACAGACTCCCATAACTTTATAAGTACTAAATAAATATAACATAACTAAACCTTATGCGATTTCCTGCAGCGATGAATATTGGACTACTGAAACTACAGATTTCAACTATTCAAAAATAATGGTGTTGAAAGAAGACACGCACAGTTTGATGTCAAATGGACCTATATCAACTCAGATTATTGACTCTTTCTGCTACCTCAAAAGAGAAAAAGAAAACATCAAAAAACAAAAGAACTTCTACTTCTCTACAATAATCTTTGTAAGTATACAACTAGTTTTGATTCGTATGAACTTTTTGTTAACTGCATGTTTAATAAAGTTAAAAAAATAAAACAACTAATTTCTATGAATATGTGTATACATACATGTAAAATAACAAAAAGTTGTGTCCTGTTATATTTTGTATCAATAAACAGTGTGGTTGTGTAGTACTTTTGAAGAAATAGTGTGGCCTATTATGATTTTGATCCATAAACAGTGTGCCAATTTTGCTTTGAATCCATAAACAGTGTAGTTTCTAGTTGGTTATTTTCCAGAAACAGTATGCCATATTATGATTTGGATGCAGAAACACTGTGATATGATTTTACATGATTTTTATTCCAACAGCACAACATCAATGAACAAAGCATTCAAGAAATTGTCCAGAACAAGGAAAGGCTCTACAACCAATTGATGAACCAATATGGGAAAGTGTCGAAGATTTTCTTCCCATTGTTCCATTACAAACATTTCTCATTGGTAGTTTTGGACACAAAAACTACAGAAATGACTCATTACAATTCAGCTCGCCAAAACTCAAAAGATGAAGATCTGGAATGTGATTGTCAGGGACGAAGCCACCTTGGGCTCAGAGGGGGCGGATGCCCCCACTCAGTTTATTGGCAAACAAAAAAAATGTACATGCTTGTGACATTAGTAAGGTGTATAACTTGTTTACTTTCTTGTGACATTAGTATTAACTCTTTCAATTGCAATTACCAATGTTGAAAGAGCATTTTCGGCCATGAAATTTCCGAAGAATCGATTGAGAAATCGAATGGGAGATAAATAGATGAATGATAACATGGTTACTATTATATAGAGAAATATTTGATGGTATTGGTAATGAAGTTGTCATGCAACGCTTTCAAATCATGAACACGCGACGAGGGATATTGTAATATTTTGTATGAAAAATCTTATGGATTAATAAATAAGCATTTGTTTAGTTCTCTAGCTTTTTATTTTGTGACTTTGTTGTTTAACAATGCCCCCATCCATACAGATTTATGGCTTCGTCCCTGGCAATAGTGGTAAGCAAAAAAATCAAAGTCACAAATCTCTCTCTTATATATTGCAAATAAGTATCTTATTATTCTATAATAACTTTGTGCAGGGGAACTTTATTCAGTATTGGCTTGATAAGGCAAGGGAATCAACAAGCCATTCAAAACTTAGGGATTTAAACCAAGAAACAATGAAGAAAATCAATTCCATAAAAAGTGACTTTGAATTTCAAGTCAAGGAGAATAGAATCTATGCACAAGAGAAACCAACAACGTACGTGAAAAAATTTAAACCAGTTTTACTTCTATATATAGTTTCTGTTTTGTGCATACAGAAACCAACAATGTGCTTTTTGAACTACTTATCTCTCTCATACTTTGTTTGCGTTCAATACTCATGTTCATTACAACTTAAATTTGCTTGTAAATCAGATTGGATTGCGATTTATACATGGTTAGCTTCATTGACCAACTATCAAAGAACCAGAAAATTCAAGAACATAACCGAGATTATCAAGTTTTAAAAGCACGGAAAAATATCCTCGTGGATTTGATGAATCATGAGTACAATTGGACAAAAGAACAAGAAGCTTTCGTAGCAATCTCACAGAAAATGACAAGCATTAGAATACTTTTGTCAAGTGAAAGTACTTCTTAAGGTTCACAACTTCCTTTTTACTATGGTTTAACAAATATTTTTGTCAAACATGTTTGATGCTATTCAATATATATTGTCTCTGGAAACAGTTTCTTCCCATTATGATTTCAAAACAGATACAGTTTCTTCCCTTATGTAAAACTAACATTGTCTCTGGAAAATCAACAAAAATATAACATTGTTCTGGCAAAAATAACCAAAAATATAATATTGTTTCTGGAATAAAACTGTTTCTGAATACCAAAAATGTAACACTGTTTCTGGAAAAACAAAACATAACATTTTCTTTGAAAAATTAACACTGGACCAGAAGAAAAAAAATGTGATTATTCGATTCAAGAAACAATATGCAACATTGTGTAAAGACCAACCGTGTCGCTGGAAAAATAGAACCAAGACATTAAACTGTATCTGGAAAAAAGAATCAAAATATAATAGTGTGTCTAAAAACAGAGCAAAAAAACCAACATTAGATCCAACAAACTCTGTGATTGTTTGGTAACTTTGCAGAAAATAGTGGCACATAGTACAATTTGGATCCACAAACAGTTTGATTTGCATAAACCAATACTGTTTCTGGAAAAGAAACTAAAACCGAACATTGTATCTGAAAATTAAACCAAAATCAAACACTGTGTCTGGAAAACTTAACAACAAACTAACACTGAAAGAAGTACATTCGTATAAACCAAAACTTATATAATTTGAAACATCAATTGAAAACAAATAAACAATCTCCAAAGAATAAAATCGGTTACATATCACAAATAGCTCCCATCTAAAAAAAAAATCAACCGTCTTGGAATAACAACTTTGCATGAAACCTTGTTATGTCCCGAACCTCCACATCTGCTACAAGTCACAGTTTTCTTCGTCCGACTAATTTCACCAGCAAATTTAATCTTAATCTTCTTTAGCCTTCCTAATGGAACGTTAGTAATAGGAGGCCTCACACCATTCGTAAAATTATTAACATTAGGCTTATCCAAGTCTGAAACTGGATTCATAACAAACTGATATGTTTCTCGATAAAAAGATGTCTTCCAATATTCTTCAACATACTCAAATACATCACGATTATCATGCTGCAACACCTGCAATGCATGAGAACATGGGAAATAATTGTGCTGCCATTGAACACAAGAGCATGTCCTATCATCCAAACAAACAACAAAACGATTCCACTCTGTCCTAACTTCAAAAACATCCATGTCAGAACGACTAATCCTCTAATGCATGCCCTCTTTCAACAGCAGCTTCGACTCATTTTCTTTCTTTGGACACAAAATTGTATGAATATTCTGACCGAATAATTTCTTCTTAGCCATACTAACCATCAGCTGAACTCTAATGTCTTCAATAAGATCCATAAGTAGCATACAATGGCTATTCAACACCATGACATTAAAAGACTTTGAAAGTGCATTAGTCATTGATCCTCATCTCTTAACAGAAAGTGAGCAATAGCATAGTTCTCTTTAGGCAAATCAGCTAAAAAATTCTTCACATGCCCTCTTCCGTTATCCATAAATTCAGCAACGCAATCATCAAAATCTGATGCAGTGCATACATAAACACAGTTTGCTAAAAGATTCATCGTTTTCTTATTTAGTCCTTCACCAACACCCTTTGGAAATAAACTACTAACATTATGTTTCAAATGAACAAAAAAGTATGACTGTCAAGATTCAGGGAAAATTTCAGAATGCACCTCAAAATTTCGTCATGTCTATCTGACATAAATGTGATCACCCTCTTTTGAAGCCTCAATATACGAGATAATATTGACAAAAATCATCTCCAATTTTCTATTATTTCTGAATCAACAATAACATAAGCAACCTCGAAAATCTCTGCAAAAACAGAAAAGGAATAAAATACCATCAGGTGTAATAAAACTGTTTCTGGAAAACCCGAACCAAAAGATAACGCTGTTTCTGAAAAGAAAAAGAAAAAGTGAACAAAAACTAAAATTGTTTATGAAAAAAATAAATAAAACACTGCATCTGGAAAAACTTAACCAAAAGCTAACACTGTATCTTCATAACGATAATAAATCTTTTGCAACTCATATACAAAAATTGAACAAATAACATCAAATATAAAATTAGACTATTAACTCACCATCATTGCCATTTTTTGCACAGCAAGATAGAAGTGTGCCCTTGTATTTGCTCTTGATGAATGTGCCATCAATGAATAACGTTGGGCGACAAAACATGAATCATTTGATCCATGCATTATAAGCGATGGAACAATCGAAGAAACCTGTTAGACTCTGGTACAACTTCAAGCTCAAATACAGATCCGAGATTGCTTGCAAGGTTAGATTCTATATACCAAGGTAACAACTTGTAAGAATCAACAAAGTCGTCGTTTAGCTCAGAAACATCGTTCTCTTTACCGAAGTATGCAGTAGAATAATCAATGTCTAGTCCGTAAAACTGTTTTAGGTTTGAAATTATTTCCTTCGGTTTGATAAGTGGATTTGACTGAACCTTGTCCTTAATGATAGAAGCAACAAACTTCCGACCAACAACTTTGTTTTTCTTCTTTCCGATCATTCCCTTACATGTATGCACATTGTGCAATTTCCGAATAACAAAAAAATCATTAATCAAACACTTTGATGCATATACACGCCAAAGACAACCGTTGGATTCTTTCCTGAAACACTCAGCGCTAATCCGACACTTATCATTCTTCAAATATTTCAACTCAAACCCATACTCAACAGAGAACTTCTTCAACTTATCACGAAAATCAGCACAACCTCCTTTAAAAACTTGACCCATGGATTCAATATAGTTTTCCCATTCAAATGTCATGTAGCCATGAATACCATGAGACCCATACTTCCCTAAATGATAATTTTCACTAAGAAGCGTTATAGAATTTGATGTTTAGCACAAAGAAGATACACTATATGTAGTAACTCAATTAGATCACCTGCGCATTTATCAAAAACCAATATTTCTACCAGAGATTTTCCAACAACACCAAGAACTAACAACATGTTCTTAACATTGGCATCACAATCCAATATACAAGTCGAACCTTCACTCAAAGAATATCTCAACTCAAAACAACCTAGTCTCAAACCTTTAAACCTAGAGCAAAGATCAACACAAATCTGATCTAATGTACACGCTGATGAAATAGAACTAATGACGGATAAACTACCATAAGTAAACTGAGCTAGTTTACCATTCTCCATAACTATACAACACAAAATAAAACAAAAAAAGAAAATCAATACACAAATATTAAATGAACATATATAACAATAACATGTTTCTGGAACAACTGAACAAAAATTAAAACTGTTTATGGAAAAAAGAATCAAAACATAGAACTGTTTCTAGAAATCTCGAACCAAAAGATAACACTGTTTCTGGAACAACTGAACAAAAACTAAAATTGTTTCTGAAAAAACTCGAACCAAAAGATAACAATATTTTTGGAACAACTGAACAAAAACTATAACTGTTTATAAAAAAAAAAGAACCAAAATATAAAACTGTTTCTGGAAAACCCAAGCCAAAAGATAACATTGTTTCTAGAACAACTGAACAAAAATTGTTTATGGAAAAAGAACCAAACATAAACTGTTTCTGGAAAACCGGAACCAAAAGATAACACTGTTTATGGAACAACTGAACAAAACTAAAACTGTTTATTGAAAAAAGAACGAAAACATAAAACTGTTTCTGGAAACCCGAACCAAAAGATAACAATGTTTCTGGAAAAAAAAAGTGAACAAAAACTAAAACTGTTTATGAAAAAAAAAAAGAACTAAAAAAACATTGTATCTTGAAAAAAACTGAACCAAAAGCTAACTCTGTATCTTCGAAACGAGAAAAAACCTTCTGCAACTCATATACAATTATCAACGAAATAAATACGAAATTGAATAAAATGCAGATCTCATATTCAATAAAGAAACACAAATTGAATAATATGCAGATCTCAAATTATTTCTGGAGAAACAAACGATGAACTTCACTGACGAAGAAAAATTGAAAAACAGTACCTCGAATACGCTATGAATAATGACTCACATTTCAACAAAATAATACAAACAATAAACTAAATAGCATGAGGATCTGTATTTTTGTTTCAAAGAAAAAGAAGAAGGTCTGCAAAACAACGATGAACTCCATTAAAGACGAAAATCTAGAAAAAAATATCTCGAATACAGTATGAATAATGACGAACGATATGAAAAGCAACGCTCACATTCAATTTGAACAGCACTTCAAATGTTGAAACGAATATCACATTCAAATTGATAAGAATTCGAAATTCTGGTTCTCAAAGCCTTCAACCAGTCTCAGCAAAAAAGAGCTTAACAAGAAAATCGAACTGAACAAATTTAAAGCAACTCAACCTAAAAAGTTAGTGGTAAAATCGACAAATCATAATTTATTATAGTTGAGCCAGTTTTAGTTGGACTACTTTAATATGGGTCTTGTACTAGTCATTAAACAAAATTTATAATATGATTTTATTAAAACTAAAACTTTTCAAACCTTTTTCATTAGTTTTCTTTATATATACAGCAAGGCACAAGAATTTAAGAATCCATTTACATGTAAGGGACATTTTTAGGTTCAGTTCTAGCTGGAAAATCTGAACGTCGACAACAATGTAAAAACAGCCCTCTCCTAGGTTTTTTCAGCAAGAATGTGCACCATGTCCGTCCTTGTTTTTATCCTCCATCGACATAGAAACATATAAATAGCTAGCTGTACGCAATAGAATTTTATGGGAATATTTGCTATTGCTTAGCTACAAATCGCCCGTCGAGATTCTCGATTACTTATTGTATTTGTACTTATTGATCTTTATGCCATCAGTTGCTTGTTCATCATCAGTACCAGTATTGACTATTGAAAATGAACAAACATTACCTTATTGCTGTTCTTATTATTGTTTTGTGTTTGCTGTTACGCGTTAGATGCGCTACAGCCCAGGTTGGGTACAGCGGAAAGGAGAAGGATGCTCTTACTGCCCTCAAGACTAGTTTCAATCATCCCTTCCTAAATGCTAACTGGACGGGTGATCCATGCTTCATGGGTCAGCCTTCCGCATGGTACGGAATTCAATGCACTAATTTCAGTAACATCGGCCGCGTCACTGGAATTGTGTTGGACAGTATGGAACTCAGAAGCAACATCAAGCTCGACTCGTTCATGGACTTCACTGAGTTGGCAACCCTGAGCTTGAAGAACAACTCTCTATTGGGAAACATGATGGATTTTAGTCTCAACCCGAAGTTGACGCATATTGATATGTCCGGCAACATATTGCATGGGGAAATTTCACCCTCGCTTTTGAGTCTTGGGATTTTGGAGTCGTTGCTGCTTCAAGATAATGAATTCGGGGGTCCTATTCCAGAATTTAACCAATTGACCTTTAAGGCATTCAATGTCTCGAATAACAATCTTAGCGGATTGATCCCAACAACTCATGCTCTCCAAGCATTTGGCTATGATTCTTTTTCTGGTAACGCAGGATTGTGCGGGCCACCTTCTTCCATTTTATGCAACTCTTCTAGCACCGTTCGTGGAATTGACAACCCAGCATCTGGTCAAGTTGGTGAACTTAGTTCTTCCAAGTCCGAGGATAAGTTAAAATTGTACTGGTTCCTTTTGGATGTTGCTGCTCTTGTAGCTGTAATTTTGCTTTTCCTTCTTTACTATAAGAAATCACAGAAGCTAAAAAAGATGATGAAGCAATTGGAGAAGACTAAATCAGCATCAACGAATCAGGACGAAAAAGGTGAGGTTGGTGATGATAAAGACAAGAGGATAGAAGAAGGCCGTCAAGATAAGACAATGAAAGGTTCCGAGGTTAAAGGACAGGATCAACACAAGAGAGGGAAGCTGGAATTCGTTCAGACCCACGGAGCAGATGATCATCAAATATTTGAAATGGGAGATCTTCTAAAAGCATCTGCGGAGAATTTAGGAAATGGCATCTTTGGGAATAGCTATAAGGCGGAGATAGCGACGATGAATAACGTGGCGGGCAATCAAATTAAGCAATCCGTGGTAGTTAAGCGGCTAAGGGATCTGAAGCCACTGGTTAGTGAAGATTTCACAAAGCAGTTGCAGCTGATTGCCAGTCTGAAGCACCCCAATTTGCTGCCTCTTCTTGCTTACTACTTCTCCAAGGATGAGAAGTTGTTGTTGTATAAATACATTCGCAAAGGGAATTTGTTCAACCGATTGTTTGGTACGTACCTATATATTATGAATACGAGTGAGTTAATTCTTCTAATTGATATTTACGAAGATAGTTGTTTATATATATGCAGGAAAAAGAGGTCCAGACCGCATCCCATTTGGATGGAGGTCAAGACTAATAGTTGCTCGAGGTGTAGCCCGAGCACTCAAATATCTCCACAGGAATGCGACCTCATCAATACAAAGCGGCAGCAGCAGCAGCAGCAGTAGCACTAGCATTGCCCCTCACGGAAACTTAAAGTCAACGAACGTTCTTCTGGATGATAATGATGGGGTTCTTGTTTCTGATTATGGTTTTGCTTCGGTTGTTGCGATTCCAGTTGCAACACAGCGCATGGTCATATACAAATCGCCGGAGTACCAAATGTCCAAGAAAGTCTCGAAGGCATCTGATGTTTGGAGCTACGGCAGCCTTGTTTTAGAGCTCTTGACGGGAAAGATCTCAGTTTGCACAGCCCAACCGGGCGTGAATGGTGTAGACCTCTGCAGTTGGGTTCACCGAGCAGTTAGGGAGGAATGGACGGCTGAGATATTCGATATGGAAATAACTATGCACAGAAGAGCCAGTAATGATATGGTTAGACTGCTAAAAATTGCAATGCGTTGCTGTGATCAGTCCCCTGAGAAGCGACCAGGGATGGATGAAATTGTGAGAGAGCTGGAGAATATAAGGGTTACTGAATCAGAAGTCGATGAAGATAAAAGCTCGTCTTTGGATCAATCCTTAACAGATGAGTCCATATCAGCCACTGCCCTTCCTGCAAGATATAAGTAGTATTATATCATAGCCTTGTTACAGGGATACCACAATATAACACACAATATACTTCCATCCACTTTATGGGACTCCTCCTTGTCAATCTAGTTGTAATTAGCGTATTTTTACTTATAATGTCATCAACAGAATCGTAGTTTTACTTATAATGTCATCAAGGCTTGGCTCCTTATCAATCTAGTTGGCAGTTTAGTAGTTTACTCTTCTGCTTTACATTGAGGCGTTTTAGTAGGGTTTCTATTTGCTTAATTCTGTACTTATTTTGCGCTGTTTTCTATTTGAATGAATGAATTAATTAATAGTTGAGTCTGATGCCTTCATCACAATCGAATCGATCAAATCAGAAAGTGTTTACTTTGCCTTACATATTGGACGAAACTAACTTTTGGATATGTTATACAATCGACAATGAAGAACAACGATTGTGAAGGTTTTTAATCCGAAGCTTGAATTTAGGTGTTTATAAGGTTTGCACTTACGAGGGAGACAAAATTTGATGGTTTGGCTCAAGAAACAATGAGTAGGGTTTAGAGTTGTTTGGTATCTTAAAGCATCTTCAATAAACTTTGGGAAGAAAATTACTCGTCAAATGTGAGTGTCTCACACATTTGACATGAGAAATTATGGTCTAATATGATCTCAAAGGCAAAAATAGCCTACAACATCAGCACTCTGCTGTTGAGACGTCTCAAATTTCGGAAGCTTTTACACATGAAATTTTTAGGTGAATTTTGGAAAGCTAATATAACTAGATTAAAACGATGGAAAATGAAAAGCTATGAGGATTTTGGCTGGAAACCTCCAGATAATGATTATGTTAAAATTAATTTTTATGGTCGTGTCAAATCTAATGGTGATTTTGCTGCAGGTTTTTGGATCAGAAATTCTTTTGCTAAAACCATGGAAAACCATGTAACCCTCCTATGTGCTTGGCTTGCTTGTCGAATTGCCCACGGCTAAAGATATTTGGAAAAGTGCGACTTAAACGTTACGATGGATCTGATGAATCCCTGATCTATGAGTTACGATGCAAGGCTCCCCAGACCAAACAACAAGGTCGTCCAATTCAATTGTATTTTGCTGAATTGAACAGTATTTGGCAAGAGCTTGACAAACATCAACCTAGCAAGATGGTACGTGCGGCTGGCTTGAGGAGACGAAAGAAGGATCTGATCAAAGACTAGATCTATGATTTTCTTGCTGGCCTTGGTGATGTGTTTGACAAAGTTTGAAGTGATATTCTCCAGATGAAACCACTTCTGGGGTTGGCAAAATGTTTCAACTATGTTCGTCGTGAGGCTCAGCCGCAAGCAACCATGCTTGGCACTAAAAGCCTTGTGGATGATTCTCCCATGGCTATGGTTGCAAAAAGTCCATATTTTGTAATGTCTCGGTCCGCCCATTCCTCTGAAAATGTTGACAAAGATAGTCTTCATTCTGTTTTCTGCAATTGAACCCGACACACTGATGAAACATGCTTCAATAAACATGGGTAGCCCGAGTGGTATTTAGAGCCTTTCGCTTATGAGACTGTTCAGCTTTTGTTTTCAAAATCTCTGCGATTGTAGGGTGGTACTGGAAATGGGGCTCTATTTGGGTTTTCAAGTCTCTCTTGGACGAAGCGTAGTGATGACAAATAGAGAATCTCTTCCTGTGACGGGGACCGGTTCTGTTGCCGCTACACCTACTTTATTTTTACATTGTACGTTGCAAATTCCTGCTTTATC
Source organism: Cotoneaster glaucophyllus (assembly GCA_036320875.1). Classification (NCBI taxonomy): domain Eukaryota; kingdom Viridiplantae; phylum Streptophyta; class Magnoliopsida; order Rosales; family Rosaceae; genus Cotoneaster; species Cotoneaster glaucophyllus. Next base: position 31,076,593 of record CM070059.1, on the reverse strand, counting down.
AAATCATCTTTTGTATGTTGGTCAGGTTACTGAACAACTGGATTGCATTATATTAATGTTTCCTCTTTTTGGCTTGCTTTACGATATCCACACTCAAGCAATAATTGGGCGTGATACTAAGAGAAGGGGTTGCATTATGTGGATGATGTGGTACCAGGTCGAGTGAATCAAATTTGCCGTGGTGACATCAAGAAGATTAAAAATATATGGTTGTGGCATCGTCGGTTTAGGCATGCTTTCTTTGGTTATTTGTGGGCATTACTTCCATCTTCATCTAGTGGTGTTTCAAACTCTAATCTAAAATGTATGTTTTCAAATTAGCTAAAGGTCATATTTTTCTTTTATTCTTTGAGTTTTAATAAAAAGACCAAACCTGTTTGATTTAGTTTATTCTGATGTACGGAGAAGCCCAATATCTATTCAACATGGAATTCGGTGGTTTGTTATATTTGTAGATGACTATACTAGGATGACTTGGTTATATGTCATGAAGAATAAGAATGATATTGGATTCATTTTCTAAAACTCTTATCAGATGGTTCAGACTCAAAAGTTCTCCGGTCTAAAAATAGTGGTGCGTGTGTCAATTCAGAACTCAAAAAAAATTTCCACGAAAATGGTATCTTCATGAAACTACATGTCCACAAACTCCTCTACAAAATGACATGACTAGGCAGAAAAATATACTTAGGGCACGTTTGTTTGCCCTCACTAAAAGGGACTGGACTGGACTGGACTAAAACTTAGAGCAATACTGTGTTTGTTACGCAGCAGGACAACGTTTAGTGAGACTAGCCGGGACTCGCCTCGACAAAGGACGTCGCTAGACGGTCTTAGCGAGCCCCATCGAAAGGCATCGGATTGCTAAGACCTTCGCTGCTTCACTCCATCTGCTTCTCTTCGTCCGCTTCTCTCCCTTGCTCTGCTTCATCTGCTTCTCTCTCCCTTGTCCATGTATCTGCTTCTCTCTTTCCCAGATCTGAAACCCAGCCTACCCACTGCCTAAATCTCAACACCAAAATTTGAAAAAAAAAATTCAAAACAAAAAAACAACAATCCCCATATAAAAATTCTTCCTTATTCTTGATAATTCCCAGAAAATTCCCCAAAAAAAAAATTATTTCCCCAGAAAATTCCCGAGAAATGGATAGAGAAAGGGAGAGAGTAGCTTTGGTACAAAGAAAAATGGAGAGACGGAGGAGAGAGTAGCTTTAGGGATCATTTTGCAGAAAAAATCACTTTGAAGGATATTGTTTTGCAGGAAAAAATGAGTGCTGGGGACGGCACCAAGGAGGAAGAAAAGAATGAACTCCCAGGGAGAGTTCCAGACACAAACACAGAAAAAAGCTTGAATAAAAAATAAAATATTATTGAGTTAATAATAAAATATTATTAAATGTGTATTTAATGATATAAAATTATAGTTGTTAACTATTCTTTTTTTTAGTCCGGCACTCTACCAAACGCTTCACTAAATCAGTCCAGCTTAGTCTAGTCTAAGCCAATCCAGCTTAGTCCCTAAAGCTAGTCCAGTCCGAATTAGTCCGGTGCAACAAACGCACCCTTAATGGAGATAGCTCGGGCTCTTATAGGTGCATCACTGGGCTGACGCAATTACGTATGCTATCTGTCTGATGGATTGGATGCCCTCTCGGATTCTTGACTTCTGGACTCCTCTTGACGTTTTGGTAGACCATACATATTTATCCTTTACCCTTAATCTAACGCCATGTATATTTGTGTGTGCGCCGCTTGTTCATGTTCAAGAAAATCAAGGAAGTAAACTCAACTCATGTGTTGTCCGATGCCATTTTTTGGGAGCACTTATGGCTCCGTATATTGCTTACTGAGATCGGGTTTTTACCTTCTTTTTTTTTTTTTTTTTGTAACTGGGTTTTCTTGTTTCAAGCAGTTTTCTACTTCTTGTTAGGGTTTGGTTTCAAAAGATGTTTTTAGTGGGTATTGGCCTAGTTCCCCCGCTTGTATTACTTTTTTTTTTATCTTCATGTTATTAATAAAATCTAGTATAGAGGGGGACGGGCGGGGGGTTTATGGGTGCAACGGTCCTTTCTTCTTAGGGAGAGAGTTGGTGCCTCGCACACGACTGTTGACGAAGAGCTAATCTCGCCTAATCTGTCACATCCCGGCCCGGGCTCTACCACACCCCGGGTTCGACTCTACCGTAGCGCGATATTGTCCGCTTTGGGCCTCGGCCACGCCCTCAAGGTTTTGTTTCTGGGAACTCAAGCGAGCAGAACTTCTCAGTAGGTCACCCATCCTGGGAATGCTCTGGCCCATTCTCGCTTAACTTCGAAGTTCCTACGAAACCCGAAGCCAGTGAGCTCCCAAAAGGCCTCGTGCTAGGTAGAGATGAGAATATACATATAAGGCTTACAAGATCCACATTCCTGGGCGATGTGGGATCTTACAATCCACCCCCCTTAAGGGCCCGACGTCCTCGTCGGCACACTTCCGGCCAGGGATTGGCTCTGATACCAAATTATCACATCCCGGCCAGGGCTCGACTCTACCGTAGCGCGATATTGTCCGCTTTGGGCCCCGGCCACGGCCTCACGATTTTGTTTCTGGGAACTCACGCGAGCAGAACTTCCCAGTAGGTCACCCATCCTGGGAATGCTCTGGCCCATTCTCAATTAATTTAGAAGTTCCTACGGAACCCGAAGCCAATGAGCTCCTAAAAGGCCTCGTGCTAGGTAGAGATGAGACTATACATATAAGGCTTACAGGATCCACATCCCTGGGCGATGTGAGATCTTACATAATCCGTCTCTACAAATTTCAAAAAATAAAAAAAAAAAAGCATAAAAAAAAAAGAACGGGTTTAAGTCTCAAGGGGCTATACAGCTTTCTTGTCATAATCAAGCAACTAAGAAAATAGCGAATAATCATGTCTAGCATGACCGAACTAAACATGTAGAGGTAAATCGATACTTTATCAAAGAGAAGCTAGTTGTGAGGTTACTAGATATACCGTTTGTAAGGTCTAAAGAATAGTTGGCAAATGTTCTAACACATTCGGTATTTGCTAGTCTTTCATGACTCACTTGACAAGTTGGGCTTATGAGACATCTATGCACCAACTTGAAGGGGAGTGTTGTCATGTGTCAATGATTCTTTGTATTATTGTATTATTATAGGATTGAAATTTTTCTTATTGTTTTGTAATTGTCCACCGCAATAGTTCCTAATTTTCTGCTATAAATTTTATCTTTTGGTTTTGTAATTTTCCACCGCAATAGTTCCTATATTATTATTTGATTTGTATGTGTTAATGCTCAAAATTGGAAACTCAATAAAAATTAGTATGGTCAATTCTATATGGGTTTTAAAAATAAGACAGATATAGAAATAAATTTTTTTAAGGGAACTTTAATGAAAAACTTATGGTACTGTTCACTTTAACGAAAAACCACATTTTTACACTAAAAAATCAATCATGGTACTATTCACTTTACCCTTTATTTTGTCCTTATCGTTAAAATTCAAAGTTTTCAAGTCATTTTCATTATATTTTTTTTCTTTTTCGAGTGGTTCACTCATAAAAGATGAGCTACATCCACTGGAGTACTCTTGTATATATTAGTTGTGAATTATAAAAGACCTCGACTTAAGTAATCTACTTATTTCTGTTGGACCCGACCGCTTATAAGGGTACTCGGTTTCTTTATTTACGCCCTTAGTGAATCCTAAAAATCTTGCGTCTTTACTTGTACCACCGTTCTACTAATAAATAGGCATAACACATAGGCACGATCTGTAAGCTACTTCTCCACTCAAAAAGTTGTCAGATCTATCAACAGTCAGATAATGCTTTAAGTTTTACGCTCGTTTCTCTTCGTCGGTAGACGATCCAAGGCTAGGAGATCGTTGATGGCGGTCATCTTTCGTTTGTTGCGATAGCGCAACGTCTGCTGGATTCATTGGGCTGGTTCGTAGGCCCATTGTCTTCATCTTCTCATTTTTTGTGGGCTCTCCCAACGCCCATCTATTGGGTCCAAAGAGCTATATTGTTTTAATGGCCATGAAAGGATCGTGTGTCAATAATATGGTAACAGGATCAAAGATAATCCTTACTATAATTTTTTTGTAATCTTTTCAAAAAGGAGAAATTAGGTTCGCATCCTTCTTTTTGCTACTTCATTGATTAAAATCCTATTCATTTTCAATTTTTGATCAAGGTCCTTGGGTATTAATAACATCATTAATTATTTGAATAATAAAATATTTTTATTTTTAAATATATTCATTTAGTGTTTAAAATGTTACAATTAGTATATTATATTTATGGAGAATTTTTTTATCATATATTTTTTTTTTAGTTTGTACCTATTTTTTGTTTGCAAATATTTTTTAATTTGTACCAATTTTCTTTTCATTTTTAATTTGTGCCCATATATTAGTTTCTTTTTGTGCCCATATTTTTTAAAGTTTTATTTGTGTTTGTACCCATGTGTATACCGTCACGTGACATTGTATATTTAATCAATGATAATAAAATAACATATGGTATATTTATGTTTTATGCCTAAACTTTTTATCATATATTTATATTTTTAGTTTGTACCCACTTTTAATTTGTAACATTTTTTTTAAATATGTAGTATTTTCTTTTTAGTTTTATTTTGTACCCATGTATTAATTTCTTTTAGCGCCTGTATTTTTTAAAAATCATCTGTACTCATAATTTTTTAATCTTTTATTTGTACCCTAATTTATTTATAATGTACCCATTCTTTTTTATTAATGTACCACTTTGTTATATGTGAAATGTACCAATTTTTTTAACACTATGGATACATTCTTTTGCCATTTATTATTTCTTATTTTTACATAGTTTTTATCCATGTATTCAATCAAAATGTTTGAATTTTTTAATTGTAACCGTTTCTAATAGTATTATAATGAGGGATTTTAAATTTATAGGATTATAAATCTCATAAAATATCAAACAATTAATGTCAAAACTATAAAAATATTAATATTAATAGTAATATAATGAGGTGTACACAAAGTCAAGAGACTTTGATCAAACTTTGAATACCATTAAAGTTTTAATCAAAGAATGTTAAGAATTAGGGACTGCATCCAAAGTAGTGTCGTTTAGTATATGTTTCTGTTTTTAACAACCATAATCTGCAAGTGACCATTTAACAACCTTAAACTGCTAGTGACCTCATAGTCTTGGGGCGCTGACGTGATAAGAAACACTTTTAAATTTGTCCTATGCCTTTGTACAATTTTAACAACCATAAACTGCGAGTGACCTCGTAGTATTGCGGTGCTGGCTTAATAGGTCAATATCCTTGTACAGTCTTGGGCTGATAACTTAAATAGGTGGAAGAGAAATGGTAAAGGAATTTTTTTTAGAGTGAGATTTTATATGGATTATCAGTTATTTTATATTTTTTGTATAATATTTTATAATATTAGTATGAGACTTGTGCTCAAAACATGAGATGATGGAGAGTTCATGGAGAGTCCAATTTTTTAGAGTCTCCTTACCATTTTGTTGAGAAATTTTTTCATTGTGACAGGAACACGGATAGTACATCACGTGTTTTTATGTAAGTGGTGAGAAATTTTATTTTTTAAGTTATTAACTTTTTAACACACATATCCTACAATTTGTATAGTGACACGTTGTATACTACCTCATGTGCCTGTCACACTGAAAAATCTCTTCATCTTGTCATAAGTGAAACATTTCTTTATATGAGAAATGCTAAGAAGACTTTCTTAAAAATCAGATTTTATATTACCTCATTTTTTTACACAATATTTTATAAGATTGGCACAAAAATTAACGTTAAATTATGAAGTGTCAAAGATTCTATGAAGAATATCACAGAGAAAGTCTCATTAACATTTCTCTCATTATATTTCTTATGCATTGATTGCCTTGGCTGGTAGCTTATGAGCAACTTTTTTATTTTATTTTTTATTTTGTTCAGTTGTCTTAAGAGTCAAAGCCAATCTTGGATTTCTAAATCTTAAAACCGCCTTTAGTAGTTTCCACTTATTATCATAATTTAATACAATTTTTCTTTATTTGCAAGTATGAGATTTTAAATTCAAATATCATGAATGGTAAGTTTGATATTTATCCAAAAAAAAAAAAAAACTCGTTTTTAGTATGTAGGAGTGTTTTTAATATGACGATTCTCTAAATTCAATCATGTTGAAGCAATAATTTATATAATTACAAATTGGAAAGCGATGCTTTTCCTTCATTACTAATGCATATATCTAACTTGGACAAAATTTAAAATTACATCCATTTATTCATTAAACAGATAATGAATCTAATTAGTTATTTGATACAATTCAAATTCGATGCACCGAACGAGACATAAATTAACACCCAAGTTAGTACCTTGTTGTGCTCAATTAATGTTTTGCTCATGCATCCACACAACAAAGGACACAATTAATGTATATCGAGAACAACGTTTCGGCTCATCCATGCATTCACACGCAAGCACACAAAATATAATGAAAACGTGATGAATAAACTCAGTATGATACATGCTGATGGTCAAGAATTAGAATTTTCAAAACATTAAATTCTCAGTGAATTGATGGACCAAGAAACCAAACCCACAATTCTCATTAGTCTACTCCTCTACGTAACTATCCAATTGTACTGAAAAAACAAACACAAATACAAAATAATTAGAAGTATAGACTTTTTTTTTTAACAAACAATATTATATATACTAAAGGGGTAGGAGAGTGGGCGAAACCTCACAATGGGTTAGCAATGATATGGTTCAAATTCATCTTTGGCGAGAATCGAATATAAGACCTTTCACTTACAAATAAAGATAAATACCAATAGACCGTGATACTAAGTAACTTTTAACAAAAACGAGCGAACGTTTCAGTCTTATGAACTACGGTCCACAGTCTCCAAATTACATTTAGGGACAAAACAAATGTATAAATTATATAATAAAAAAATCAATTTTAGTCCCTTGATTCAATGTTCATATCAGCATACATTAATTACCTCATATACTAATATATTTTGATGTTTAATTTCTATTTTTCTTAATATAATATTCGGACACACTTTGTGCTGGGTAATCTAATATCCTTATGCATGAAGATAATCAATTTGGTCATTGTGGTCGAACTCTATTATGGATTTCTGACCACATTCTCCATAGGCTCTCTTATCTCTTCCTTCTTCGAGCTCGGGTAATACCGGCTGCTCTCACTAAAGTACATATACATATGGGTATTGATATATCACACTCACAGCTTCGTTACAACACACTGCCAATTCTAATCGAAATCAAAAGGGTTAGAATGAAATCATAAAAATATGTATCTTTATTTTATATGGTATTTAGTTGGGATTGTAGTTCAATTGGTTAGAGCATTGCTCTTTCAAGGCGGAAGCTACGGGTTCGAGCCCCGTCAGTCTTGAGGAATCTAAATCGAATAAAAAACTATATCAATTCATCTCTCTATTTTTTGTGAAAAGAAGTCCAAATAACAGAATTTCATTATCCCTCTTCATTTTTTATTTTTCGTTTCACATTTATCATCAACCAAAAATCTTTTTCCTCCACTTGATTCAGCTGGAAATTTTTTTACAAATTATATCAGCAAAACATAAGAAGGTATTTCTATTCTTTTGTTGATCGGGCGACACCAGGATTTAAACTGGGGATAAAGGACTTGCAACCGCCCACCTTACCGCTTATTTTATATATTTTGGCATATCAAACTTAGTACAGACATATATAGGTACATTAACTTAATATAATATATTTTAGTACATCCATTTATTCATTAAACAGATTAATACCCACTTTAGTACACTGTTATACCAGTATAACTAATTGTGCTCAATTAATGTTTTGCTCATTCATGCATCCACACAACAAAACCCACAAGGTATATTGAGAACAACGTTTCGCTCATTCATGCATTCACAAGCAAGCACACAAAATATAATGAAAAAGTGATCAGTAAACTCTTCGTGTGATACATACAGATGGTCGAGAATTAGAATTTCCAAAACCTTAAATTCTCATTAGGGTGATGGAACAAGAAACCAAACCCACAATTCTCATTAGTCTACTCCTCTACATAACCGTCTCTATCCAATTGTACCAAAAATACAAACACAAATACAAAATAATTGGGAGCACTGACTTATGTTTTTTATTTTTATAACAAACGATATTATCTACACTAAAGGGGTGGGAGAGTGGGCGAAGTCTTAAAATGAGCTAGTAATGATGGCTTCAAATTCACTTTTGACAAAAATCGTATATAAAATCTCTCACTTACAAATGAAACGAAATACCATTAGACAGTAACAATAAGGAGCAAGAGCTCTGACTTTTAACAAAACGAGTGAACGTTTCAGTCTTATGAACAGTCCACGGTCCTCAAATTACATCTAGGGCCAAAACAAATATCTAAATTATAAAAATAAAAAATCAGTGTTAGTCCCTTAACTCAATGTTCGTGTCAGCAAATACATTAATCACCTCATACACTAATATATTTTGAGTTTAATTTATCTTTTTCTTCTTAAATTTTTAATATAATATTTTGAAACATTTTGTGTTTTTCATTTAGGTACATTAATTTATTTAATATATTTTGGTATATCATATTAGGTATAGACATATTTAGGTCAAAGTCGGCATTGAGGGGGAGCTACCGGTTCCATGGCACAGGGTCCCAAAATTTATGAGCCTCCAAAATAGTTTTCTATCTTATCGGGTATCCTATGAAATAATATTATATTATTTATATAAATAAAAATACTAATCAAAACCAAAGAAAAGATATACAAATTCTAGTGGGCCCACAAGCCACAAGCTACATAAATGCCTACATAAGCCACCAAATAGTAAGAAATTTTATAAAAATTATAAAATAATGATATTCCTCACAATGTTTTTCAATTCTCACTCCAAGAGTCGTGGTCCACTTCTCTCTCTCACCTAGACACCCCCTCTCTCGCTTCTCCTGTATGGAAAAGGATCTTCGCCATATCCTTTTCCTAGAGATCCTAGGGATCTCATGATCGCGACCGTTTATCGTACATCGTGCAGTCAGTTTTTATTAGGTACTATTTATATTTAATTTTAAATTTTAAAATGATTTTTGACCGCACAATGTACGATGACGATCCCGATCACGGAATCCCTAGGATCCCCAGGAAAAGGATCCTCCTATATCTCCCATCCTCACTACTTTTTTTTACACAAACCATTAAACCCTAAATTCAGAATTTCATTTCAAATCATGAAGACAATTGAAGTGGTCAGAGTGGTGTAAACTTCGATTAAAGTAATGATTTTTTTTTCCTTTTGTACTTTTTAGGGCAAAACTCATAAAAAATTAATCAAGTAACCATCATAGCAAGAGGGGAGGAGTAAACAAAAACCACTAGACGCACATGCATTGCGAACTATCAGGTTTTATTGTTTATACTTAGTATAATTTAATTGTGATATTGTTTGAGATATAAAAGATGACACCTACTAAAAAAATATTCATGTGGCTACTTGAAATGCCAAAGAAAAAAAAGTTGAACAACTAACTCGTCCAAAAAACGAGTTATTGATAGGTTTTTTGTTAAAGAAAAAGAACGACGAAGTTCAATTTTTTTTTTTTTTTAAGATTGTCTTAAGAAGTGCCCCTTTTATAAATTCGCACAAGACCCCCCAAATCTCAGAGGGCCCTGAAATTTTAGGTACATTTATTCATTCTAATGTATATTGGTATATATATTTCAGTACATACGTTTGAGCACATCAATTCATTTTAACATACTTCTCTTATGTGTCACTATTTTTTTAATGTTTTCTCATTTATGTGGCGTCTATAAGAATATAATTGGAGGAAGTTAAACAAATTAATCAATTAAAATATGTATTACTAAATTCAAATATTTTATGGAGAGACATTAAACATAACACTTTAAATATTAAAATCATTTGAATTAAAGTATAAAGAACTATAAATCAATATTTTATCTAAGACAAAGTTTTAATTATCTATTTTACCATACAAAGAACTATAAATCAAATTTCTATAATTTTCAAGGATTAAAGTTCAAAACCCTATAAATTATCTATTTTACCATAATCTATAATTACCGTTAAGTACAAAATGTATTTACAATAAAAAGTAAAAACTTCTCAATACACCCTGTTGTCATAAAAAATTGAGAGGACAACTAATTGGGTTAGGTCGTAATTAGCACATAATTAATACGGGATTTTAGAGGTTCACCCTAATCGGGCTACGTTTACCTGTGGTTGAATTTGTATTCCACTATGTATTTGGGGTGTACAATTTATATAAGAAGAGCTATGATATCTAGGGAGGGAGAGGAAGGCTTAGAAGGCATTTACATAGAGAAATGGGAGAGAAGTGTGCCCAGGTTTCCTTCTAGCTGCCTTCCTCCTCTTGAAGGCCCTTGGTGGACAAGAATGTATGATTTAGGGCATGACTTATAGCATCTCCACCAGGGAGGCAGATTGTCTGCCCTCCTGTTTGGGTGTTCTCTCCATGTCCTCCTATTTGTACGGTCACGGTTAAATCACGTCAACATTTTATATTCCTATTGTTTTTTGTCTTATTATCTTTATAAAAAAATCAATATAAAATATTAACGTGGTTTAACCGTAACTGCACAAAATAAAAAGGCATAAAAAGGACATCCAAACAGGAGGGCAGACAATCTGCTCCCTCCACGAGATGGACAAAAGGCAGAACAAGGGCAAGAAGCATGTTTGCAATCCCAAAAATCACCTCCAGCGATCCAAGAAGAAGAGGGCAACTGGTGGGCCATGCGAAACCCCTCCAAAAGCTCGAGCAACTTATTCACGACCTTGGGCCAGCAGGCATGATCCGACGTCATCATGCTAGCGTCAACGAGTATTCCTGAGTTGACGTGGCGAGTCAAGATGATTGCATGGCCATCCTTCACTTGTGGGATACTTGGCCATCCTTCACTTGTGGTCCTTCACTTGTGGTCCTCACTTGTGGTCCTTCACTTGTGGCCTTCACTTGTGGGATACTTGGCCATTCTTCACTCGTGGGATAATTTTTCCCTCCAATTCATCCTCAAGGCTCCCAAGTCTTCCTTCGTTAGTGACGCGAACAAGTGTGATAAGTCTTCCTCGATTTCCGTGCAAAGTATGTTGCAACAACACATCTAATACTGTACCCATAAGAGTAATGTTAGAGAGATTAAATTTGTAAATAAAATTTCGTAAACTAAATTACATGGAAGTTGATGAGTGAATTATTACTTAAACGTTGGTAAACGTTCTCGTTTCCTATTGATGACACATCATTCAGTTTGTAAATTTAGTCTACAAATTTAGTCTCTATAGCATTACTCTACGTATAATCCAACTCGGACGGAGTTAATTAAAGTAGTCTCACAAGGCACCCAGCTCACCAGACGGCGACCACTACTCCCTTTCATGCCACCGCCATTGCATGCTAGTTTCTCCACCGAGCGGCGACAACTTCACCGGGAGAAGATATTCATTAAATAGTGTGAACCCAAAAATAAAAACTTGGACTTTTATGAATTTTGAGTTTGCATCTTCTAGTTTGATTTGCCCCAAAAGATTCTATTAATCTGAATGGAACTTTTCATGTGATGATTGTTCTCACTTTTGTCTACTTGACTATTATAAATTTGTTTTTATTAACCTGGCTTTCTTATGGAGATAATGTAAGCATTTGACCGATGTCATGGAGTGGAGCGGTGATCACCATGGAGTAGTATGGGTGGCTGTTTGGTAGGAGGGAAGGAGAGAGCAGGAGCTGCAGAACAATCCCAATATTTTTGCTGCTAATTCACATTATTTTTTTAACATTTCTTTAACGAAATGAAGTCTGTAAAAAATGAAATGTTCAAAAGCTTTTGAATTTAACATTTCTTTAACGAAATAAGGTGAAGTGAGATTAAAAGAGTTGAAAATGGAAGTTTTAACGGGCAAAGTGAGACAAAACTAGATTCAAAGGGTAAATTGAGACTAGATAAAAGTTTCAGGAGCAATAATAAGCCTTAATTGGTATCTATTAGTTCACCCTAGGTAAGGAGAGTTTGACGTAAATATTGGGTGTAGAGATAAAAGTTGATTGTAATAAAAAATGTGTACTGTTGTAAAGAGAAAATTAGGTGTAGAGAGATAAATAATGAATTCAAATAAAATTTTCCTTACCTCTATAAGTACTACTCCCATCATGGTTAAACATTAGCCCGCGAAAGTTGTCATCTTGCCCAAGAAGGACATCCTTTGGAGATAATTAGATATAGAACCAGTTTCTTGTCAATTATTAGGTTCAATTCTGAAGATTTTTGTGTAATAATCAAGTTCTATTGACCTTTGATCCAAACCAACTTTCCTATTTGTATGCCCTTAGGTTATTTTAAGCGTCCAAATCTGTGAATTAAATACATTACTCGTTAGTTTGGGGAAAACCAAAAACATTAATTGTTATATAATTTTAAATGTTTTTTTTTTAATCACAAATGATTATTAAAATTGGCTCACATAATTGATCGGTTGGTAGTTGGTTGAACCTGTCTGGGATGCGCAGAAGGCTGAGCTACCTGCGTCTGCATTTGCTGGGCTCGTGCTACAACTAGAGGCACTGTGGTCTGGACCTGTGTTGCCTGGTTCTAAGCTCGCTAGGCTACCTCTGTGTGGGCTGAAGGCTGGCGCTGCTGCCTTCTTGCTCACTAGATTGAAGACATGGCTATTGCAGTGGTAAGGAGTGATGGCAGCCTTCGTCACTTTGTGGTCCGCCGCATGGATGAAAAGAAAGCACGTAGAAAGTGTCATTCGTTATGGTTTCAAAATTTCCCACCATGTCCGTAGTATGGACAAGTTGAATAACATAATCATCCAAGTGTAAGTTGGATGTCATGTTCGTAATATGGACAAGCTGAATATATGTCATACACGTGTAATTTGGACGGTCTTGCGGTATTCCTTTGTACTTATACGTGAGAGGTTTTAAGTTTGAATCTCGTGAGTGACGAGTTCAATACCAATATATATATATATATATATATATGTATATATATAACATTGACAAAAATCACATTGTACTAGCATTCACATAGACTATCGCTATGCTTTACTTTAGAGTAAATTGTAGCAATAGTCATTTAACTTTAACTCAATTTGAGCAATGGTCCCTAAAAAAATCCATTACTATTGGTCCATCAACTCATCAAAACGTGCACCTATGGTCCCTCAACTAAAAATCTATTATCATTGGTCCCTCAACTTTAATTCAACTGGAGATGTGAGATCCCACATCGCCCAGGGAAGTGATCCTTATATGTATATTCTCATCCCTACCTAGCACGAGGCCTTTTGGGAGCTCACTGGCTTCGGGTTCCATGGGAACTCCGAAGTTAAGCAAGTAGCGCGCTAGAGCACTCCCATGATGGGTGACCCACTGGAAAGTTTTCGTGTGAGTTCCCAGAAACAAAACCGTGAGGGCGTAGTCGGGGCCCAAAGTGGACAATATCGTGCTACGGTGGTGGAACGGGCCGGGGATGTGGTGGACCCCGAGTCGGGATGTGACAAGATCCCACATCGCCCATGGGAGTGATCCTTATATGTATATTCTCATCCCTACCTAGCACGAGGCCTTTTGAGAGCTCACTGGCTTCGGGTTCCATGGGAACTCCGAAGTTAAGCGAGTAGCGCGCGAGAGCACTCCCATGATGGGTGACCCACTGGGAAGTTCTCGTGTGAGTTCCCAGAAATAAAACCGTGAGGCGTAGTCGGGGCCCAAAGCGGATAATATCGTGCTACGGTGGTGGAACGGGCCCGGGATGTGGTGGACTCCTGGTCGGGATGTGACAGGAGATATGGTTCTTCAACTTTAACCCAATTGGAGTAATGGTCTCTCAACTTTAACCTAGTTGTAGCAATGGTCTCTCAACTTTAACTCATTTTGACAAAATTATGACGAAGTTGACGAAAAATATCATAGCTACATGTTTTGATAAGTTGAGGGACCCCAATTGTAGCAATGATCATTTCAACATAACTCATTTTGACAAAATTATGACGAAGTTGACGAAAAATATTATAGCTACACATTTTGATGAGTTAAGAGACCAATGGTAATGAATTTTTAATTAAAAAACCATTACTTCAATTTGATTAAAATTAAAGAACCATTACTATAATTTACTCATTTATTTTAACCAAACATTCGAATTCTCCGTATCCAAAAAGAAAAGACATGGAAACTAATTTCCCATAAATTTCTTGTCGCATATCGAACAGATCCAAAAAAGACCTTTTAACAACCAATGAAAGCTAATTGTGGACCAATTGGCTTTGGCTAACCTTTTAACTACACAAAAAGCTAATTGGTAAATCGAGATCACAACTTGCACCACACTAGAAATCTTCCGCACCACACGACTACACGAGGGCCCCGGTCCCGTCCTCTACTTCCCACGTCTTTTTCCCGAGAGGTGAAAAAAATTTGTACACGTCACTACATTTTAAGGTTCTTTTTTTTTGGAGAAACATTTTAAGGTTCTTTAAGTACCGGGCTTCCTTAACCATTTCCCCAACAAAATCTCTCTCTCTCTCTCTCTCTCTCTCTTTCACAGAAAGAGAAATTGCCCATATCCGTATGGCTTCTCTTAATGTCCATCACAATGCTACTGAGCATGAATATGGTTCAGCTGTACTGGAGGTTGAAACACAAGTACTGCCAAGGGCTGGCGGAGGAGGAGGAGGTGGCGGCGTCCAAAACAACAACCATGCAAATTTGGAGGAGGGTGTGTTGCTGACATGGGAGGACTTGTGGGTGACAGTAGTTTCCAAGAAGAACAGTATTGGTAGCAGCAGCAGATCAATCCTGCAAGGTCTAACTGGTTATGCCAAGCCTGGGGAGCTCTTGGCTATAATGGGTCCTTCTGGCTGTGGCAAGTCCACTCTCCTTGATGCTTTAGGAGGTAATATATAATCGAAACCCTACTTAATAATTCATTCCAATTTCCATTCCACGAGATATAATTTCAGCATGGTTAACGAGTGCATGCAGGTATAGAGATAAGCATCCGGATGCTATTTTTTGCCTGTCTAGTCAAACAATATTTATATGAATTTGTGAAAGAATTTTAAAATCTCCCGTCTGAAAATTGACAAAAATAAATAGAATATATAATGAACAGCTCTACATTTAAATATCAAGATTTTAGATTAACCACATACACAATCTGATATGTGTTGGTTTTTATCACAAAAATTCTTAATGTAATTATCTGTTGAAAATTGTTTTATCAAACTCCAATGTAGGATTTACAACACGAATTGCATTGAGGTCTTTACTAGTGATAAAACTGCTCACAGGTCGTCCTATGCAAATAGTACATACGATGCAAATTTTTATATATATGTTTTTATACAGTTCAATGACTAAACGGTCTTATCTTTTATTGATTACAAGATGATCTTTACAAAGTGCTTTATAAAATGAATAGTTTCTCCATATTATAAACATGAAGTTTTGTAAAATCGGTCATGTAGTGACTTAAGGAGGAACCCCTCCTCATCTATTGAGGAGCCAAGTTAATTCGTAATTAATTAGTTGGACTGCTGTGTTATTAACAAAGTGTATTAAAGACTCTGTGGGATCATGAGTGTGAATTAACAAACACTATGTGCATAGGCACTCTAACTTACAACTCATGTTTATACACTGCAGGGAGATTGAGTTCAAACGCAAGGCAAACAGGGAAGATCCTAATCAATGGGCATAAACAAGCACTAGCTTATGGAACTTCGGTGCGTGCGGATTCAATTATACGTATCATTAAATGATTTGAGTGTTTTAGCCGTTATATTTGATTTTTCATTATATAGATAATTTATTTTCAATCTCAATCATTCATTCTTGTATTATTCAATGTTATGCAGTATTTTGAAGAAATTTCCCCTTAATTTTTCACTCTTTTTTTCCATATTTTTTTTAATAAATCACATCTACTTATATACGGATACAGGCATATGTCACACAAGATGATACTTTAATGACGACACTAACCGTTAAAGAAGCCGTATATTACTCTGCTCAGTTGCAACTGCCAGATTCCATGACCAAGTCAGAGAAGAAAGAGAGAGCAGAAGTTACAATTAGAGAGATGGGTTTGCAGGACGCCATGAACACAAGGATTGGAGGTTGGGGAGTTAAAGGCCTTAGTGGTGGCCAAAAGAGGAGAGTAAGCATTTGTATTGAGCTTCTCACAAGCCCTAAGCTTCTCTTCCTTGACGAACCGACAAGCGGCCTTGACAGTGCAGCTTCTTATTATGTCATGAGCAGAATTGCAAATCTTGATAAAAGTGATGGAACTCCAAGGACTATTGTTACATCCATCCATCAGCCTAGCTCTGAAGTCTTTCAACTTTTTGACAGTCTTTGTCTTCTGTCTTCAGGAAGAACTGTTTATTTTGGTCCTGCTTCAGCAGCAAATCATGTAAGGCTAGCTCCATGTATATGAGACGGCTTATTTTCTAATTAAGTTCAGAGAATCAGAGTTATTTAAATATATTGTTAACTGTGTACTGATGTTCTTAATTGGTTGCAGTTTTTCACTTTAACTGGTTTCCCATGCCCAACTCTCCAAAATCCATCGGATCACTTCCTTAAGACCATAAACAAAGATTTTGAGCAGGTAAGAAAATCTCTTTGGAAACAAGAAGTCACATGACATGCTAATAAACCTTCAGAAATCTAATAGAACTTTGTAACGCGTCGCAGGACATTGAGCAAGGCGTAACCACACCAACAGAAGTAGCAATTGATACTCTAATAAGGTCCTATAAAGAATCTGAAACCTTTCAGCAAGTTCAAAGACAAGTAGCTGAACAGTGTAAAGAGGTAAACTAGTAATCAGATTCATAGAAGTAATATGTATGTACCTTTTTGAATAAAATTTCAAATTGCAGTAGTGACCCCAGGATTAATGGGGGCAACATCGACTAACATTAATTCACATGAAATTTAGGACTCTGGTGAAAAATTGGAGAAGAGAAGCCGTGCTGGCTTTCTTACACAATCTCTCGTACTTACAAGAAGATCCTTCGTGAACATGCATAGAGATCGAGGCTATTACTGGTTGCGCCTGGCTATCTACATCTCCATGGCCCTAGGCCTCGGTACAATCTATCATGATCTTGGACATGGTTATAGATCTATTCAGGTAAGTGAGAGAGAGATCTCTATATGTACTATTTATACAAGGAAATTGTGCCCCCTTAGTAGGCTGTTAATTAGTACATAACATTCGTATGTTGCAGGCAAGAATCTTGCTGCTCACGTACATATCTAGTTTTCTAACTTTCATGGCCATTGGTGGATTCCCTTCCTTTGTGGAAGATATGAAGGTAAGTTAATTTAGAATACTTCATTAGCGATCGATGTTAAAATTAGTGTTCCTAAACTCTACTTTTTGTTGTAAATGCAGGTATTTGAACGAGAAAGACTAAACGGGCACTACAGTGTCTGTGCATTTGCTTTTGGCAATACATTTTCTTCTGTGCCTTTCTTGATAATGATTTCAGTGATTCCCGGGGCAATAACTTATTACCTTGCTGGACTTCATACCGGATTGGAACACTTTGTCTACTTTTCTTGTGTGTTGCTTGCTTGCATGATGTTGGTTGAGAGTCTTATGATGATAGTTGCTAGTATTGTGCCCAATTACCTCATGGGGATAATAGCTGGTGCTGGAATTCAAGGCCTTCTGATTTTATGTGGTGGATTCTTCCAATTACCAAGTGATCTTCCCAGGCCGGTGTGGAAGTATCCAATGTACCACATTGCCTTCCACAAGTATGCATATCAGGGATTGTTCAAAAATGAATTCAAAGGAACAATGTTTCCAGCAAGTGAAGCTGGAGGGCCATTCATCAGCGGCGAACAAATTTTGAGAGAGAGATTGCAAGTGGAAATGGGATATTCTAAGTGGGTGAATGTTGCTGTGTTGTTCGGGATGATAGTTGTATATCGAGTTATGTTCTTGGTTATCATCAAGACTACCGAGAAAGTGAAGACTAGTACTACAACCCTTCTGTCAATGCCTTCCAAGCGAAACATGCAAGTATTGGTTAATCCCTCATCTACGCCCGTGCATGGAGAGAACCACTAGGACAATATCAATATTATGTATTGTTTGTACGACAGACAAATTCTAAGGGACGACGCACTACCAATAAAAATGTGTAGGTACTTCGACTAATATCATGTGTGTAATAATATATAATTATCATATTAGGCCGAACTTACCATAATGCTTCTCCTTATGTAATAAAATGTATTTTTCAAGTTTTAAGATTGATTAGGAGTCATTTGGTGAAGGTTCTGATTCACTTCATCGGTGTTTTGCTGCAATTTTACGTGTATAGAATATCAAGTCGGCTTGATGTTTTCATATTTTACGTTGCCATTCAATGTCATGCCACATAGGAATTGACATTTCGGTTGGAAAACACCAGTGTTGTCTTTTTTAGCCGTTATTGCTTATATGCGGACGTTTTAACACCTCTTTTAGAAATGCTCTTAGTGATGTACTTCTATATGTAGGTTGAAGTCTTAATTTCAAATCTCTTAACTCCTTAAGTAAATATTTCATGAGTTGTATAAAAGAAAAGAAAAATGATCGGACAAATTTATAGAAAACTAGGGTATAACTTTTTAGGCTATCTCTAATCGAAATGATTAAACATAGCCTTGTCCAGAATTATAGCCCTACAAAAAATTATTTTTTAAATGAACAGTGTCATGTCATACTCATATACCATCTCCAATCGAAGAGATTAAACATAACCTATCATAATTTGTTAGTTCTAAGTTTATACTTTAAATTTATTGGTTAATTTAATTAAACTACCTCTAGATGTTTTCAAATATAATTTGTTGGATTTGAATCAATTATTACAACTACAGAGCTGGTCCCCAAGAAAGGAGCTAAGAGGGGGGCTATATTGAGCTAGCATAATGCTCATTTTGACCAAATAATGTTCTGGTAAGCTCCATAGAATTAAACTCTAGCCATCAGTTGGAGATGAGTTTTTGGATAAATCAAACCATTTTTTGGCTTTGGACCTTTAGCCTTCTCCATTAGAGAACATTAACCCTGAGCCATGTACATGTCAACAAATTGTAATAGTGATATTTCACATTTTAATACGGTACAAAATTATAACTTTGCTATTGTTTTTTATACAACAATATATTTAGACTAAGGGTGGAAAAATATATAGGTATCAAACTTATCATTCCAGATTTGAACCTAGAAACTCTTACTAATAGGGACAAAAAATATTATTATATTGTAGTACTAAGTGACCATAACTTCGATGTGAACAAGTACAAAATAAGGTGGGAAGTTTTAAATAAAATAATGTGGGTAACTTGGTAAATTTCTGTGCACATAGAAGTGGGCCAAGCCCAAAAGAAAAACAGATAAAGGCCGGTTGGGTATTTTGGCAGACAAAAATCCCTAGTGTTGGTTTGACTGGAAGTTTTCCTTTGGCATTTTGCAACTTCAGCAAAATCCAAGTATCCAGTGATCAATTGATCGTTGATGATGTTGGGGTTACGTGGTTCAGTCGCAATCGTTTCTGATGCGAGTCGTCGACTCCTTCAATCTGTATCGGTGAGTTCAAATACCTTAAAAAACCTCATTTTATCAGACTAATTGTTTCTTTATTGAATTCAAACAAACTGTGTTTAGGGTTTAGGGTTTAGGGTTTAGGGTTTATGGCTGTGGATCATGTTCGTACTAAAGATGGTGCTTTAGAATCTTTAGAATTTTTTGGGGGTTGTCATGGATTGTTGGTTGCCTCGTCTGGTTTCTAATTTTTGGGTCTGAAATTGTCCCTCATTTGGTTGCTGTAAAATTATGTAAGTGAAGAAAAAACAACTCATGCCTCATGGGGTTGGTTTTTTTACTAAGATGCATTGGAGAATTTTTGCTGACTGAATGGTTTTTTCCAATGCGGGGTGAGATCAGCCGACCAATTGGTCAGTCAATCGGCTACTCACATCTCGCAGCTATCCTGCAAAATTTGTCCCCAAACTGAGATTTTATATTGCGGGCGAGCTTTGGTGCAACGGAAAGGTTGCTCCTTTGTGACCGAAAGGTCACAGGTTTGAGTCGTGAAAACAGCCTCTTGCCTCACCCTGACCCTCGCAGAGTGGGGACCCTTGTTGGCCTAGGGTCGCCCCTTTATCTGAGATTTTGTATTGACCAAGGGGTTTTCTCCAATGCGGGATAAATCTCAGAATAGTTGGTCAAACGGCCACTCAAATCCCACAACTATCATGCAAGATTTTTCCCACATTGTAAATTTCTGCATCGACTGAAATGATTGACTATTGAATTATGAAATGGAAAATGCAATTATAGATGCAGTTTTGAATTAGTTGCTTTTTTATTATAAATTGTAACAACACTCTAAGATCCAAAAATTGTGATCAAATATTCTTACCAGCCCCTATATACTAAGCATTTCAAATTTGAAAGGTTACAGATTCATATGTTGGTTTAATGATCATATTTGAGCTTCCTATGTCACTTGCAGTTTCATGGGGTCCGTGTGCAATGCCTGAATATAAAAGCAGGAATGGAGATTCCAGACAATAAGCCCCTTAAGTATGCGCTTCAGTACATACGTGGGATTGGCAGAGCCAGGGCTGGCTTGATCATATCTGAGCTAAACATGACCAACAAACGTGCCAAGGACTTGACCCGAAGAGAAGTTGTTGCCATTGGCGATGAAATCTCCAAGTACTTTGTTGGAAGGGAATTGGTATACGTAGCTCTCTCTGTTTCTCTCCCTCCTCTCCCTCTGTTTTAGTGCTACTTGCATCACTAACAGGTTTGGGTTTTTCGGGTTTTTTCAGGCGACTATTGTCGAGAGAGACATCAAGAGAATGAAGGACATGCAGTGCTACAAAGGGATCAGGCACATTGATAAGTTGCCTTGCCGAGGGCAGCGTACCAGCACCAATGCCAGGACTAGGAAAGCTAATCCACGGATTGCGGTTGCATCATCAAATAAGGTGAAGAATAAGTAGTCAGTATAAAAGCAGCCGTTGGTTCGGATGCAAAAGGCAGCTTCTTTTCACAACTTTTGAGTTTTGAAGCCATGGTTGTTAGGCGTCTTAATAATTATCCACAAAGTTTCACTCCCCCCATCTCTCTTAACCTTTCCAACTTTTATGTTAAACCAACTCTTGGATATTATAATCTCAAGAATTTTCTGAGAAGTTTCTTTTGGTTTCTATTCGATCAGAAGGTAACCATCAGTTTCCAAGCTTGGCAGTAAATCAAAGTGAACACCAAAGCTTGCGCTTTCAAATATCGAGTGAACTTTTCTTAGATTTTAATTGACGAGGGGTGTGCCACCAAGTGAAATCAAATTCAACAAGTCTTGTTTTTACAAATTTCTCGTGTCGTCCCTACAACTTTGTGATTGAGAAGTTTCCTTTCAGTTGTATGAAAGAATCAGCATTTCATGCCTACTTCTGTAGACAATACTTTTACATTTCCATACACACAAATGTGACATTTTATAGGGAACTAGATTTTCCGAAGTTCGGTCTTTATACCTTTGAATTTCATTCTGGCAGTTCAAGAACTTATAGGGGCACAAACAGCTTCCACAGACAATTTTTTTGAGTTTGCTTGGACGAGGGTCCACGCAGAAATTGGTGTTTGATATGGTCACTGAACATTTCTGCTTACCTAGGCACTCCTGTAAAGATAAAACATCAGAAAAATCTCGATTAGGTTGAACCTGGAAACCTCTGTGAGTTAATTGGGGGAAAGTTTGACCCTTTACTGCAGTAAATTAGGAGCAATCTGAGAAGTACCTTCGGCAGGACAGCATATGAGTTTGGAGCATGACAGGTACCAGCTGAAATTTCCCACCGCTTCCTGATGGAGTTCCAAAGCTTGAAAATTTAGTTGTAGAAATGTTCAGCTGTACATATAGGCTAATTTCAGGCTTCTGCTGCGCTTCCGTTTAGCCTTGGCTCTCAGTGATTCAACTCCACCCCCACAGGAAGTCACAGAAAGCCAACGCTTTCAGTTCTTTTCATTTTTTTGTAAGAGGATAGGTAAAATCCACATTTTTAATTCGTTTACAATTTAATTTAGGCATGTTTGGTTAACAGAAATGGAAAAAGAAAAGAATTGTAAAACTAAAATAATAAGAGAAGTAGCGGAGGAGAATCAGATCAACTAGTTTCTCTTGTTGATCTGATTCTTGAATTTAGATAATGAGTGAAATAATTATTTTACCCATATTTTAGTAAATGCCGAAAACACAAGAATCAAAATGATTTCTTGACTGGTTTGTTCGAATCTTGTGTTTGTTGTATTTGCCAATTTTTCAATTGCAATTTCCCTGGCTGCCTTAGGTACGGCAGGTTGTTGCACCTGCTGTTGAAATTGTGGCTTTGCATGTTGATCTCTATCCCATTTTAAATTAGGATGTTCTCTCCAACCCGGGTTGTAAAAATTTGAATACGGGTCATGTCTAGGACGCTAAAAATTATTGAATGCATTAACCTGTTCCGCTGTAACCTCCGGAAAAACGTCCTTATGTGGACAGCTCAAAAAATCATGTGTTGTCATGCTGCAAATGATGTAGGCAGCTTGTGAAAGCTGCTGGACAGCAACCTGTGAACCTGGCATTCTTTGTAATAACATGTCAAATTTTGCATCAAATCGTTCAAGCTTTTTCTCCATTTTTTCAATTTGTGCCGAAACATATGGAGAACCATTAGACATTTCAAAAACAGATCTAGATTGTGGCTGCTCAATTGCCCATTGCTGTGTATCTGCTGCCATTTTTTTAAATAACAAACAAGCCTCTTGTGCATTTTTGTCCTTGTACGACCCTCCGCGTGAAGCGTTGACGAGAGTTTTTGTTGTCATATTTAACCCTCTGAAAAATATATGGATCTGATCAGTACTATTAATACCAGAATGTGGCCATTTTCTAATCAACTCTTTGAACCGTTCCCACGCCTCATGAAACTCTTCATTTGACTTTTGGGCAAAAGATAAAATCTGCTTCTCATATCAAGAGTCTTTGAAGCTGGGTAATATTTGCTTAAAAAAATTTCACTGAGTTGGGCCCAAGTTGTAATGCATCCAGATGGAAGTGTGAGAAACCACCTCCTTGCTTGATCTTTCAGAGTGTATGGAAATAAACGGAGCTTAATAGATTCTGCTGGAAATCCTCTCACCAAAATATTCTTGCAGCCCATTAAAAATTCTGCAATGTGCATGTTAGGATCATCAGTTGATAACCCATGAAAAGTAGGTAGGATGTTCAACATGTGCTGCTTTATTTCGAATGTAGACCCTTCCTCCACTTCTGGATAAGTAATGCAGCTTTGTATGTTGGTGTTTTGAGCTGTTAAAGAATCACCCAAAGGATCACCAGCTTCTGGAATAACAAATGCCATCGTCTTTTTACTGTGCAGGTCCTCAGAAAATAAAGACTGCAGAAAAGTCCCTGCAGTGAAGGAACCAACTGCAAATTATGCTCCCTGTGTCTCCTCCTTAGAATGCGCTCAGGTTCTGGATCAAAAGGAAACAATTTCTGCACTGCTGAACGGGTTCTGACCATGTGCAGATTCTCTGTAATCTGCACTGTACTGTTGCAATCTGTATTTGTAAAATAAAAACGAAAATTAATATTTTTTTTATATGTACATCAATAATTAATGCAGAATCTGATTAGAAAGAATTATATTGAATAATCCCCGGCAGCGGCGCCAATTTCTTGATAGGGTTTTTACCAACTACAAAAGTAGAGATAAAAACACAAAATACTTGCAAGAATAACAAGGTTGTTGTAGTATAAACGGTTCTCACAAGGTCGTTCTCCACAGGGATTATCAAATAATTCTGAACAAATCAAACTCCAACTAATTATTGTAAAGTTGAAATTGAGATGATTGATTTTTAAAACCTAATTTAATAAAAACGAATTTAATTAATCCAAATAAAATAATTTGCAATATTTAAACTAAAAGAAAAGGAAAAGTTTTGGAGAAATCAAATTAAGAAAGCACTAGGGTTTCACCATCATCTAGCAATCCTATGTATTTTTACCAATTACTTATGATCTACACATGCCACTTTGAAGGTTAGGTTTTCCTAATTTATATTCTACTTGGAACCTCCAACATAGAACATATATCTAACATGCAACCCGTCCGGACGTTCGAATCAAATCTGAACATGAAAGACTCATTATGCTTTATGAAAACCCTTTGAAAAACCATGCAACCCTTAAGACGTGGTGTTCATCTTAAGTGAAATTACAATTACTAATCACAAGAAGCCAGCGTCAATTTCAGGGAACCTTCCGACCAAAATTGCATCAAATTACTTTTCTAAAAATCCTAATGGTGATCAGGCATTAAGACAATTAGATAGTTTTAATCACGGTGATCAATAATTCAAAATAAGCATGCAATCAATCATAAGCAATTAAATAAAAATCACATATTCATACTAGGCTCAAGGCTTCGCCCTAGCAGAAAGAATTAGTTACGCATAATTATAATTAAAATCATAGAAAATATCATTAAGAATAAAAAGAATGAAAACACCTTAGAGTAGAAAATCTTCAAGAACCCTAGCAATTCTCTCTGTCTCCAATGTTGAATGAATAATAATAAATCACCTCCCTAGACTTTAAGCACGGCAAGCAATATATACTTACTAAGCCTGACTCCAAAAACCATAAAACTCTAGGGTTTCTTATCCAATTAGGAAACTAATTAAATAACAATAAAATATCTTAAAAAGTAAAGTCCTAATTAAGCTAGGGAAATCTGTACAGAAACTGTCCAGCCACGTTTTAGCCTCAGATGTCCTCCGGCCCATAATAGCTTGTTTTGAAGATCTTGACGTTTTGAACACATCTCCAGAAGGCCACGAACCCTTCCGATGTCATCTTGGGCTCCAAAATCGTAATTTAAGCCCATAAACATCATTTTCCAGCACTGCGTACTGCTCCTTAATTCCATCGCCAGAAAATAACCGATTGGTAGAAAAATCTCAAATTTTGACACGAACACGCCAAGAGACACACGAACGTCCTCCAATTGGAATCACTCCAAAATTCGTCCATTTGACCATGTTTTGCTCCAGAGGAAGTCGGATGTCCTATATTGAAAATACAATTCAAAGTATCAAAATTCTACCAAAATAATTACCAAAATACACTAAGAATAGGGTTAAATATATTATATGAAATTGACTCATCACTCATCCATGTATGCACACGCAAGCGTTGCTCGCTCATCCATGCATTCACACGCAAGCAAACAAACAAAATATAATGCAAACGTGATGAATAAACTCATTATGATACATGCTGTTGGTCAAGAATTAGAATTTTCAAAACATTAAATTCTCAGTAATTTGATGGACCAAGAAACCAAACCCACAATTCTCCTTAGTCTACTCCTCTACGTAACTATCCAATTGTACTAAAAAAACAAACACAAATACAAAATAATTAGAAGTATTGACTCTTTTTTTAACAAACAATATTATCTATACTAAAGAGGTAGGTGAGTGAACGAAACCTCACAATAGGTTAGCAATGATGTGGTTCAAATTCATCTTTGGCGAGAATCGAATATAAGACCTCTCACTTACAAATAAAGATAAATACCACTAGACCGTGGTACTAAGTGACCTTTAACAAAAACGAGCGAACGTTTCAGTGTTATGAACTACGGTCACAGTCTACTAATTACATTTAGGGACAAAACACATGTATAAATTATATAAAAAAAATCAATTTTAGTCCCTTGATTCAATGTTCATATCAGCATACATTAATTACCTCATATACTAATATATTTTGATGTTTAATTTCTATTTTTCTTAAGATAATATTCGGACACACTTTGTGCTTGGTAATCTAATATCCTTATGCATGAAGATAATCAATTTGGTCATTGTGGTCGAACTCTATTATGGATTTCTGACCACATTCTCCATAGGCTCTCTTATCTCTTCCTTCTTCGAGCTCGGGTAATATCGGCTGCTCTCACTAAAGTACATATACATATGGGTATTGATATATCACACGCACAGCTTCGTTACAACACACTGTCAATTCTAATCGAAATCGAAAGGGTTAGAATGAAATCATAAAAATATGTATCTTTATTTTATATGGTATTTAGTTGGGATTGTAGTTCAATTGGTTAGAACACTGCTCTGTCAAGGCGGAAGCTACGGGTTCGAGCCCCGTCAGTCTTGAGGAATCTAAATCGAATAAAAAACTATATCAATTCATCTCTCTATTTTTTGTGAAAAGAAGTCCAAATAACAGAATTTCATTATCCCTCTTCATTTTTTATTTTTCGTTTCACATTTATCAATCAACCAAAAATCTTTTTCCTCCACTTGATTCTGCTGGAAAATTTTTTACAAATTATATCAGCAAAACATAAGAAGGTATTTCTATTCTTTTGTTGATCAGGCGACACCCGGATTTAAACTGGGGAAAAAGGACTTACAACCACCCACCTTACCGCTTATTTTATATATTTTGGCATATCAAACTTAGTATAGACATATATAGGTACATTAACTTAATATAATATATTTTAGTACATCCATTTATTCATTAAACAGATTAATACCCACTTTAGTACACTGTTATACCAGTATAACTAATTGTGCTCAATTAATGTTTTGCTCATTCATGCATCCACACGACAAAACCCACAAGGTATATTGAGAACAACGTTTCGCTCATTCATAGCATTCACAAGCAAGCACACAAAATATAATGAAAAAGTGATCAGTAAACTCTTCGTGTGATACTATGGTCGAGAATTAGAATTTCCAAAACATTAAATTCTCATTAGTTTGATGGAACAAGAAACCAAACCCACAATTCTCATTAGTCTACTCCTCTACATAACCGTCTCTCTATCCAATTGTACCAAAAATACAAACACAAATACAAAATAATTGGGAGCACTGACTTTTTATTTTTATTTTTATAACAAACGATATTATCTACACTAAAGGGGTGGGAGAGTGGGCGAAGTCTTAAAATGAGCTAGTAATTATGGCTTCAAATTCACTTTTGACAAAAATCGTATGTAAAATCTCTTACTTACAAATAAAACGAAATACCATTAGACAGTAACAATAAGGAGCAAGAGCTCTGACTTTTAACAAAACGAGTGAACGTTTCAGTCTTATGAACAGTCCACGGTCCTCAAATTACATCTAGGGCCAAAACAAATATCTAAATTATAAAAATAAAAAATAAAAAATCAGTGTTAGTCCCTTAACTCAATGTTCGTGTCAGCAAATACATTAATCACCTCATATACTAATATATTTTGAGTTTAATTTATCTTTTTCTTCTTAAATTTTTAATATAATATTTTGAAACATTTTTTATTTAATATATTTTGGTATATCATATTAGGTATAGACATATTTAGGTCAAAGTCGGCATTGAGGGGGAGCTACCGGTTCCATGTGCCCCAAAATTTAAGAGCCTCCAAAATAGTTTTCTATCTAATCGGGTATCCTATGAAATAATATTATATTATTTATATAAATAAAAATACTAATCAAAACCAAAGAAAGGATATACAAATTCTAGTGGGCCCACAAGCCACAAGCCACATAAATGCCTACATAAGCCACCAAATAGTAAGAAATTTTATAAAAATTATAAAATAATGATATTCCTCATAATGTTTTTCCATTCTCACTCCAAGAGTCATGGTCCACTTCTCTCTCTCACCTAGACACCCCCTCTCTCGCTTCTCCTGTATGGAAAAGGATCTTCGCCAGATCCTTTTCCTAGAGATCCTAGGGATCTCATGATCGTGACCGTTTATCATACATCGTGCAGTCAGTTTTTGTTAGGTACTATTTATATTTAATTTTAAATTTTAAAATGATTTTTGACCACACAATGTACGATGAACGATCGCGATCATGGAATCCCTAGGATCCCCAGGAAAAGGATCCTCCTATATCTCCCATCCTCACTACTTTTTTTTACACAAACCATTAAACCCTAAATTCAGAATTTCATTTCAAATCATGAAGACAATTGAAGTGGTCAGAGTGGTGTAAACTTCGATTAAAGTAATGATTTTTTTTTCCTTTTGTACTTTTTAGGGCAAAACTCATAAAAATTAATCAAGTAACTATCATAGCAAGAGGGGAGGAGTAAACAAAACCCACTAGACGGACATGCATTGCGAACTATCAGGTTTTATTGTTTATAATTAGTATAATTTAATTGTGATGTTGTTTGAGATATAAAAGATGACACCTACTAAAAAAATATTCATGTGGCTACTTGAAATGCCAAAGAAAAAAAAGTTGAACAACTAACTCGTCCAAAAAACGAGTTATTGATAGGTTTTTTGTTAAAGAAAAAGAACGACGAAGTTCAAATTTTTTTTTTTTAAGATTGTCTTAAGAAGTGCCCCTTTTATAAATTCACACAAGACCCCCCCAAATCTCAGAGGGCCCTGAAATTTTAGGTACATTTATTCATTCTAATGTATATTGGTATATATATTTCAGTACATACGTTTGAGCACATCAATTCATTTTAACATACTTCAGTATGATTTACGTACTTCTCTTATGTGTCACTATTTTTTTAATGTTTTCTCATTTATGCGGCGTCTATAAGAATATAATTGGAGGAAGTTAAACAAATTAATCAATTAAAATGTGTATTACTAAATTCAAATATTTAATGGAGAGACATTAAATAAAACACTTTAAATATTAAAATCATTTGAATTAAAGTATAAAGAACTATAAATCAATATTTTATTTAAGACAAAGTTTTAATTATCTATTTTACCATACAAAGAACTATAAATCAAATTTCTATAGTTTTCAAGGATTAAAGTTCAAAACCCTATAAATTATCTATTTTACCATAATCTATAATTACCGTTAAGTACAAAATATATTTACAATAAAAAGTAAAAACTTCTCAATACACCCTGTCGTCATAAAAATTTGAGAGGACAACTAATTGGGTTAGGTCGTAATTAGCACATAATAAATACGGGGTTTTAGAGGTTCACCCTAATCGGGCTACGTTTACTGTGGTTGAATTTGTATTCCACTATGTATTTGGGGTGTACAATTTATATAAGAAGAGCTATGACGATATCTAGGGAGGGAGAGGAAGGCTTAGAAGGCATTTACATAGAGAAATGGGAGAGAAGTGTGCCCAGGTTTCCTTCTAGCTGCCTTCCTCCTCTTAAAGGCCCTTGGTGGACAAGAATGTATGATTTAGGGCATGACTTAGAGCATCTCCACCAGGGAGGCAGATTGTATGCCCTCCTGTTTGGGTGCCTTCTCTATGTCCTCTTATTTGTACTGTCACGGTTAAACCACGTCAATATTTTATATTCATATTGTTTTTTGTCTTATTATCTCTATAAAAAAAATCAATATAAATTATTGACGTAGTTTAACTGTGACCGCTCAAAATAGGAGGACATAAAGAGAACATCCAAACAGAAGGGCAGACATTCTGCCTCCATCTACGAGATGTTTGCAATACCAAATATCACCTCCAGCTATCCAAGAAGAAGAGGGCAAGTGGCGGGCCATGCGAAACCCCCCCAAAAGCTCGAGCAACTTATGCCCGACCTTGCGCCAGCAGGCATGACCCGACGTCGTCATGCTAGCGTCAACGAGTATTTCTGAGTTGACGTGGCGAGTCAAGATGATTGCATGGCCATCCTTCACTTGTGGGATACTTGGCCATCCTTCACTTGTGGTCCTTCACTTGTGGGATACTTGGCCATTCTTCACTCGTGGGATAATGGTTCCCTCCAAGTCATCCTCAAGGCTCCCAAGTCTTCCTTCGTTAGTGACGTGAACAAGTGTGATAAGTCTTCCTCGATTTCTGTGCAAAGTATGTTGCAACAACACATCCAATACTGTACACATAAGAATAATGTTAAGGAGATTAAATTTGTAAATAAAATTTTGTAAACTAAATTACATGAAAGTTGATGAATGACTTATTGATGAATGACTTATTACTTAAACGTTGGTAAACGTTCTCGTTTCCTATTGATGACACATCATTCAGTTTGTAAATTTAATCTACAAATTTAATCTCTATAGCATTGCTTTACGTATAATCCAACTCGGACGGAGTTAATTAAAGTAGTCTCACAAGGCACCCAGCTCACCAGACGGCGACCACTACTCCCTTTCATGCCACCGCCATTGCATGCTAGTATCTCCACCGGGCGGCGACAACTTCACCGGGAGAAGATATTCATTAAATAGTGGGAACCCAAAAATAAAAACTTGGACTTTTATGAATTTTGAGTTAGCATCTTATAGTTTGATTTGCCCCAAAACATTCTATTAATTTGATTGGAAATTTTCATGTGATGATTATTGTCACTTTTGTCTACTTGATTTTTATAAATTTGTTTTTATTAACCTGGCTTTTCTTATGGAGATAATGTAAGCCTTTGACCGATGTCATGGAGTGGAGTGGTGATCACCATGGAGTAGTATGGGTGGCTGTTTGGTCCCCAAAAGATTCTATTAATTTGAATGGAAATTTTCATGTGATGATTATTGTCACTTTTGTCTACTTGACTTTTATAAATTTGTTTTTATTAACCTGGATCACCATGGAGTAGTATGGGTGGCTGTTTGGTCCCCAAAAGATTCTATTAATTTGAATGGAAATTTTCATGTGATGATTATTGTCACTTTTGTCTACTTGACTTTTATAAATTTGTTTTTATTAACCTGGCTTTTCTTATGGAGATAATGTAAGCCTTTGACCGATGTCATGGAGTGGAGTGGTGATCACCATGGAGTAGTATGGGTGGCTGTAGTATGGGTGGCTGTTTGGTAGGGGAGAGAGAGAGAGAGAGAGAGAGAGAGCAGCAGCAGCAGCAGCAGAACAATCCCAATTTTTTTTGCTGCTAATTCACATTATTTTTTTAACATTTCTTTAACGAAATGAAGTCTGTAAAAAATGAAATGTTCAAAAGCCTTTGAATTTAACATTTCTTTAACGAAATAAGGTGAAGTGAGATTAAAAGAGTTGAAAATGGAAGTTTTAAGGGGTAAAGTGAGACAAAACTAGATTCAAAGGGTAAATTGAGACTAGATAAAAGTTTCAAGAGCAATAATAAGCCTTAATTGGTATCTATTAGTTCACCCTAGGTAAGGAGAGTTTGACGTAAATATTGGGTGTAGAGATAAAAGTTGATTGTAATAAAAAAATGTGTACTTTGTAAAGAGAAAATTAAGTGTAAAGAGATAAATAATGAATTCAAATAAAATTTTCCTTACCTCTATAAGTACTACTCCCATCATGGTTAAACATTAGCACGCGAAAGTGGTCATCTTGCCCAAGAAGGGCATCCTTTGGAGATAATTAGATATAGAACCAGTTTCTTGGTTCAATTCTGAAGATTTTGTGTAATAATCAAGTTCTATTGACCTTTGATCCAAACCAACTTTCCTATTTGTATGCCCTTAGGTTATTTTAAGCGTCCAAATCCGTGAATTAAATACATTACTCGTTAGTTTGGGAAAAGAAAAAAACATTAATTGTTATATAATTTTAAAAGTTTTTTTTTATTACAAATGATCATTAAAATTGACTCACATAATCATTGAAAGCGAAATTGACCGGTTGGTAGTTGGTTGAACCTGTCTGGGATGCGCAGAAGGCTGAGCTACCTGCGTCTGCATTTGCTGGGCTCGTGCTACAACTACAGGCGCTGTGGCCTAGGCCTGGGCCGCTGCTGCTGGAAGCGCTGTGGTCCGGACCTGTGTTGCCTGGTTCTAAGCTCGCTAGGCTACCTCTGTGTGGGCTGAAGGCTGGCGCTGCTGCCTTCTTGCTCACTAGATTGAAGACATGGCTATTGCAGTGGTAAGGAGTGATGGCAGCCTTCATCACTTTTAGGGATGGCAACGGTTCGGTTTGGGGGCGGAAATGCTATATTCATCCCCATAATCACGAAAATTAACCATATCCATAACCGCAAATTAACCATCGGGTATTATCCATAACCATACCCACCGGGTAACGAATTCCCCATCGGTTAATGGTTATACCCATCTTCATCAATACAAAAAATATATTTGTTCAATTAACGCATGATAATTTAGTAAATATTAATTTCGTCACTAAATATTTGATGTATAAAATGATTTAATGAATGGATCTTGTGTAGCATAAAAATTAAAGCTAAATATTGATAATGTTGGTTGATCTTTAATATCTCTCATAAGTACTATTAGTCTAGATTTTCATTCATATCAAAACTTTTTAACTTACCCACAAAATGTAACTCACATATTTTGTATTCTCAAGGTAATGGATTCAATGAATAATATATATATATATATATATTAATACAATTATATTATATATGATTATAAATACATACTATTATATTATATATAATTCGGTTCGGATTCGGTTACGGATATGGATTGGGGACCCCTATAACCATATCCAAAACCATAACCGAATATTATTAACGGTTTTTCCCCATATCCAAATGATACCCGAATTTTCATACTCAAATCCAATCCATTCAGACGGTTATCCACGATTATCGGTTTTAACGGTTAGAATTGCCATCCCTAGTCACTTTGTGGTCCGCCGCATGGATGAAAAGAAAGCACCTAGAAAGTGTCATTCGTTATGGTTTCAAAATTTCCCACCATTGTATCATTTCTTCTGAGATTGATTGAAGAGCTTTAAAAAATCGTCATTAGTAATCTTGACGTAATGGCAAGTTAAGTGTATATCATACACGTGTAAGCTGGATACCATATCCGTAGTATGGACAAGTTGAATAACATAATCATGCAAGTGTAAGTTGGATGTCATGTCCGTAATATGGACAAGCTGAATATATGTCATACATGTGTAAGTTGGACGGTGATGCGGTATTCCTTTGTACTTATAGTGAGAGGTTTTAAGTTTGGATCTCGTAAGTGACGAGTTCAATACCAATACCAATATATATATATATATATATGTAATTGAGTAATGATTTCTACTCAAGTGATCCGGGTTCAAAACTCTCACACCCTTAGATTATTATAATAGTTTCGAAACCTTCTCCTCTTATCCCCTAGCATTATTATTTTATTATTCATTTTTAGATGAAACGATAGAGATTTAAAAAAAATATTAAAGTCATACAACCAATCTTGTAAAAGAGCATCCTAGGTGATATCTAGAGGCTCTTCGAACCAACATGAATCAACATTGGAAAAATAGAGTTGTCATTAACACCAAATGAAATAAATCTTCAAATTTTTCATTCCTTCATTTCATGAAATAAGTAAAACAACGTTAAAAGTAGTGGTATTTCAATTTCGCTGTGAAACTCCCACTTGTACTACACCTCTCTAGTCATTTAAACAAAGTTAGACTAGAGTCAAGCTCAACATGGATTTCTTTCCACGATGATTCTGCCAAGCTCATTGTGTTGGCTATGATTTCACTGGATAGTAGACAGGGACAGTAGAAATCTTGTTAATATTAATTCATTCACGTGTGTCACTAAGTAGATGACGAGGCATTTGGCTACCTAAAGAAAATCATAGTTACTCCGATTGTTTACCCGCACTTAGTTGAATTTCTTCATTTTAATCCAGAACAGTGACAAAAATCACATTGCACTAGCATTCACATAGACTATCACTATGCTTTACTTTAGAGTAAATTGTAGTAATAGTTCCTTAACTTTAACTCAATTGGAGCAATGGTCCCTCAAAAAATCCATTACTATTGGTCTCTCAACTCATCAAAACGTGCAATTATGATCCCTCAACTAAAAATCAATTACCATTGGTCCCTCAACTTTAATTTAACTGGAGATATGGTCTCTCAACTTTAACTCAATTGGAGTAATGGTCTCTCAACTTTAACTCAGTTGTAGCAATAGTCATTCCAACATAACTCATTTTGACAAAATTCTGACGAATCAATTACCATTGGTCCCTCAACTTTAATTTAACTGGAGATATGATCTCTCAACTTTAACTCAATTGGAGTAATGGTTTCTCAACTTTAACCCAGTTGTAGCAATGGTCATTCCAACATAACTCATTTTGACAAAATTTTGACGAAGTTTGACGAAAAATACCATAGCTACAGGTTTTGATAAGTTGAGGGACCCCAATTGTAGCAATGATCCTTACAACATAACTCAATTTGACAAAATTCTGACGAAGTTAACGAAAAATACTATAGCTAGATATTTTGATGAGTTGAGGGACCAATGGTAATGAATCTTTAATTGAGGGACAATTGCTTCAATTTAATTAAAATTGAAGAACCATTACTACAATTTACTCATTTAGTTTAACCAAACGGTCGACTTCTCCATATCCATAAGGAAAAGACATGGAAACCAATTTCCCATAAATTTCTTGTCGCATACCCAACAGATCCAAAAAAGACCTTAACAACCAATAAAAGCTAATTGTGGACCAATTGGCTTGGCCAACCTTTTAACAACACAAAAAGCTAATTGGCAAATCGAGATCACAACTTGCACAACACACGTGAAATATTTTATTGTGACGGGAATACAGGTATACATTACGTAACTTTATAGAAGTGGTGAAATTTTTTATTTTTTAAGTTATTAATTTTTTAACACAAATATCTCACTATTTGTACGATGACTACTGAAAAATCTTTGGCACCACACGACTACATGAGGGCCCCGGTCCCGTCCTCTACTGCCCACGATTTTTTCCCGAGAGGTGAAAAAAATTTGGGTAAATTACAAAAAACTACCTCAACTCTTGGGGTCACGACAGTTTCATACCTCATCTTTTAAAATTGACAATGTCATACCGCATCTTACGAATTTGTGACAATGTCATACCTCCGTCAATTTTTCTGTTAGTTTTTCTGTCAAGTGCTGACATGACTTGATTCGGACCCCACTTTCTATTAAAAAATTATTAAAAATTAAAAAAAAAAGAATTTTTAAATATTAAAATAATAAATAAAA
The DNA here is from genome assembly GCA_036320875.1 of Cotoneaster glaucophyllus. Classification (NCBI taxonomy): domain Eukaryota; kingdom Viridiplantae; phylum Streptophyta; class Magnoliopsida; order Rosales; family Rosaceae; genus Cotoneaster; species Cotoneaster glaucophyllus. The sequence goes on along the minus strand of CM070059.1, from coordinate 31,041,442 downwards.
GTAAAAGTAAAAGTAAAAAAAAAAAAAAAAAAAAAAAAAAAAACCTCAGTCGTCCCTTCCCCCCTCCCTCTCTTCCCCATTTTCATCTTCTTCCCTGCTAACACAGAAAAAAAAAATTGAAAACCCACCCCCCTCCTGCAGAAGAAGAAGAAGAAGAAGGAGAAAAGAAGAAAAAAAAAAACCCCCTCCTTTTCCCTCTACCTGTACCTGCAACCCAGAAACCAAAAAAAAAAAATGAAACCCAGTTTCGGCCCAAGAAGGAGGAGGAGGAGGAGGAGAGGAAGAATGAGAGAGAAGAAGAAGAACAAAAAAAAAAAAAAAATTGACCCAAAAAGAAGAAGAAGAAGAAGAAGAAGAAGAAGAAGGAGAGAGAAGGAGGAGAATAAAAAAAAAAAAAAAAGTTTTCAAACACCCAGTTTCGGCCCAAGAGAAGGAGGAGGAGAGAGAAGGAGAGAGAAGAAGAAAGAACAAAAAAAAAAAATTTCAAACACCCAGTTTCGGCCCAAAAGAAGAAGGAGGAGGAGAGAGAAGGAGAGGAATAAAAAAAAAAATTGTTTTTTTTTTCTTAATTTTTTAATATTTAATTATTAAAAATATATTTATTTATTTTTTAATCCAGCTGGATTATTGAGTGGTTCCCATTTCTAGCCACGTCAGTACTTAACAGAAAAACTAACAGAAAAATTGACGGAGGTATGACATTGTTACAAATTCGTAAGATGCGGTATGACATTGTCAATTTTAAAAGATGAGGTATGAAACTTTCGTGATCCTAATAGTTGAGGTAGTTTTGTGTAATTTATCCAAAAAATTTGTACACGTTACCTACATTTTAAGGTTTTTTTTTTTTTTTAACGACATTTTAAGGTTCTTTAAATACCAGGCATCCTTAACCATTTCCCCAACAAAATCTCTCTCTCTCTCTCTCTCTTCCACACAGAAAGAGAAATTGCCCATATCCATATGGCTTCTACTTTTAATCTTAATGTCCACCACAATGCTACTGAGCATGAATATGGTTCAGCTGTACTGGAGGTTGAAACACAAGTACTGCCAAGGGCTGGCGGGGGAGGAGGAGGTGGCGGCGTCCAAAACAACAACCATGCAAATTTGGAGGAGGGTGTGTTGCTGACATGGGAGGACTTGTGGGTGACAGTAGTTTCCAAGAAGAACGGTATTGGTAGCAGCAGCAGATCAATCCTGCAAGGTCTAACTGGTTATGCCAAGCCTGGGGAGCTCTTGGCTATAATGGGTCCTTCTGGCTGTGGCAAGTCCACTCTCCTTGATGCTTTAGGAGGTAATATATAATCGACACCCTACTTAATAATTCATTCCAATTTCCATTCCACGAGATATAATTTCAGCATGGTTAACGATTGCATGCAGGTATAGAGATAAGCATCCGGATTGCTATTTTTTGGCTGTCTAGTCAAACAATATTTATATGAATTTGTGAAAGAATTTTAAAATCTCGCGTCGGAAAATTGACAAAAATAAATACAATATATAATAGACAGTTCTACATTTAAATATCAAGATTTTAGAATTGTGCAAACAATCCCTTACTAAAGGCATCAATATTATCCTAATTTAACAACCTGTAAAGTCTAATAGGTGTTAGACTTTATTATAACATGCATCGGTATTAGTAGGAATGGAACCACGTAATTATAATTAAGATAAGATATTTTTTTTTTCTTTTTTTTTTTTTTTGCTAAATTATCAGGCCAGCATGGGATTTTCAACATGCCCCTTACGTGAGAGCATACTTTTATTGGGTCACATGAAAAGAGAATTCCACAATTAGACCCATTAACTGGGGTCATGTCAAAGTAATTAAAGACCCAGTATTCTAGCTTAAATAAATTTCGATCTCATACTATGTCAAAATTTCAAATATTGTCCCAAGTTAACCACATACACAATCCGATATGTGTTGGTTTTTATCATAAAAAGTCTTAATGTAATTAGGAATGGAACCATGTAATTATTTGTTGAAAATTGTTTTATCAAACTCCGATGTAGGATTTACAACACGAATTGTATTGAGGTCTTTACTACTGATAAAACTGCTCACAGGTCGTCCTATGCAAATAGTACATACGATGCAAATTTTTCATACATATGTTTTTATACAGTTCAATGACTAAACGGCCTCATCTTTTATTGATTGCAAGATGATCTTTACAAAGTGCTTTATAAGATGAATAGTTTCTCCATATTATAAACATGAAATTTTGTAAAATCGGTCATGTAGTGACTTAAGGAGGAACCCCTCCTCATCTATTGAGGAGCCAAGTTAATTCGTAATTAATCAGTTGGACTGCTGTGTTATTAACAAAGTATATTAAAGACTCTGTGGGATCATGAGTGTGAATTAACAAACACTATGTGCATAGGCACTCTAACTTACAACTCATGTTTATACACTGCAGGGAGATTGAGTTCAAACGCAAGGCAAACAGGGAAGATCCTAATCAATGGGCATAAACAAGCACTAGCTTATGGAACTTCGGTGGGTGCGGATTCAATTATACGTATCATTAAATGATTTGAGTGTTTTAGCCGTTATATTTGATTTTTCATTATATAGATCATTTATTTTCAATCTCAATCATTCATTCTTGTATTATTCAATGTTATGCAGTATTTTGAAGAAATTTCCCCTTAATTTTTCACTCTTTTTTTCCATATTTTTTTTAATAAATCACATCTACTTATATACGGATACAGGCATATGTCACACAAGATGATACTTTAATGACGACACTAACCGTTAAAGAAGCCGTATATTACTCTGCTCAGTTGCAACTGCCAGATTCCATGACCAAGTCAGAGAAGAAAGAGAGAGCAGAAGTTACAATTAGAGAGATGGGTTTGCAGGACGCCATGAACACAAGGATTGGAGGTTGGGGAGTTAAAGGCCTTAGTGGTGGCCAAAAGAGGAGAGTAAGCATTTGTATTGAGCTTCTCACAAGCCCTAAGCTTCTCTTCCTTGACGAACCGACAAGCGGCCTTGACAGTGCAGCTTCTTATTATGTCATGAGCAGAATTGCAAATCTTGATAAAAGTGATGGAACTCCAAGGACTATTGTTACATCCATCCATCAGCCTAGCTCTGAAGTCTTTCAACTTTTTGACAGTCTTTGTCTTCTGTCTTCAGGAAGAACTGTTTATTTTGGTCCTGCTTCAGCAGCAAATCATGTAAGGCTAGCTCCATGTATATGAGACGGCTTATTTTCTAATTAAGTTCAGAGAATCAGAGTTATTTAAATATATTGTTAACTGTGTACTGATGTTCTTAATTGGTTGCAGTTTTTCACTTTAACTGGTTTCCCATGCCCAACTCTCCAAAATCCATCAGATCACTTCCTTAAAACCATAAACAAAGATTTTGAGCAGGTAAGAAAATCTCTTTGGAAACAAGAAGTCACATGACATGCTGATAAACCTTCAGAAATCTAATAGAACTTTGTAACGCGTCGCAGGACATTGAGCAAGGTGTAACCACACCAACAGAAGTAGCAATTGATACTCTAATAAGGTCCTATAAAGAATCTGAAACCTTTCAGCAAGTTCAAAGACAAGTAGCTGAACAGTGTAAAGAGGTAAACTAGTAATCAGATTCATAAAAGTAATATGTATGTACCTTTTTGAATAAAATTTCAAATTGCAGTAGTGACCCCAGGATTAATGGGGGTAACATCGACTAACATTAATTCACATGAAATTTAGGACTCTGGTGAAAAATTGGAGAAGAGAAGCCGTGCTGGCTTTCTTACACAATCTCTCGTACTTACAAGAAGATCCTTCGTGAACATGCATAGAGATCGAGGCTATTACTGGTTGCGCCTGGCTATCTACATCTCCATGGCCCTAGGCCTCGGTACTATCTATCATGAGCTTGGACATGGTTATAGATCTATTCAGGTAAGTGAGAGAGAGATCTCTATATGTACTAAGTATACAAGGAAATTGTGCCCCCTTAGTAGGCTGTTAATTAGTACATAACATTCGTATGTTGCAGGCAAGAATCTTGCTGCTCACTTACATATCTAGTTTTCTAACTTTCATGGCCATTGGTGGATTCCCTTCCTTTGTGGAAGATATGAAGGTAAATTAATTTAGAATACTTCATTAGCGATCGATGTTAAAATTAGTGTTCCTAAACTCTACTTTTTGTTGTAAATGCAGGTATTTGAACGAGAAAGACTAAACGGGCACTATGGTGTCTGTGCATTTGCTTTTGGCAATACATTTTCTTCTGTGCCTTTCTTGATAATGATTTCAGTGATTCCCGGGGCAATAACTTATTACCTTGCTGGACTTCATACCGGATTGGAACACTTTGTCTACTTTTCTTGTGTGTTGCTTGCTTGCATGATGTTGGTTGAGAGTCTTATGATGATAGTTGCTAGTATTGTGCCCAATTACCTCATGGGGATAATAGCTGGTGCTGGAATTCAAGGCCTTCTGATTTTATGTGGTGGATTCTTCCAATTACCAAGTGATCTTCCCAGGCCGGTGTGGAAGTATCCAATGTACCACATTGCCTTCCACAAGTATGCATATCAGGGATTGTTCAAAAATGAATTCAAAGGAACAATGTTTCCAGCAAGTGAAGCTGGAGGGCCATTCATCAGCGGCGAACAAATTTTGAGAGAGAGATTGCAAGTGGAAATGGGATATTCTAAGTGGGTGAATGTTGCTGTGTTGTTCGGGATGATAGTTGTATATCGAGTTATGTTCTTGGTTATCATCAAGACTACCGAGAAAGTGAAGACTAGTACTACAACCCTTCTGTCAATGCCTTCCAAGTGAAACATGCAAGAATTGGTTAATCCCTCATCTACGCCCGTGCATGGAAAGAACCACTAGGACAATATCAATATTATGTATTGTTTGTACGACAGACAAATTCTAAGGGACGACGCAATATCAATATTATGTATTGTTTGTACGACAGACAAATTCAAAGTTCCCAGGTTCCTCACCTGCCAGTTGCAGGCGATGGCAGAAGGAGCAAAGAGCGAGAGTGAGAAGGAGCGGAGAGCGAGAGTGAGAGCAAGCAGAGAGCGAGCAGAGAGCGAGAGCGAGAAGCGAAGAGGCCGACTAAGTTATACGGAGAAATTGGACGGGATTAGGAAGCAGGTATACACCGGGTAAAAAAGGTGGGCCCGGATTATTTAATCTGGTGCTTATTTAATCCAAACGGCACCAAACACCGTACACCGTATTATTAGTACTATCCGGTGCTTTATACAGTGTGCCAAACAGGGCCTTATTATACTGTAAAATAAGGTGGGAAGTTTTAAATAAAATAATGTGGGGTAACTTGGTAAATTTCAGTGCACATAGAAGTGGGCCAAGCCCAAATGAAAAATAGATAAAGGCCGGTTGGGTATTTTGGCAGACAAAAATCCCTAGCGATGGTTTGACCGGAAGTTTTCCTTTGGCATTTTGCAACTTCAGCAAAATCCAAGTATCCAGTGATCAATTGATCGTTGATGATGTTGGGGTTACGCGGTTCAGGCGCAATCGTTTCTGATGCGAGTCGTCGACTCCTTCAATCTGTATCGGTGAGTTCAATACCTTAAAAAACCTCATTTTATCAGACTAATTGATTCTATATTGAATTCAAACAAACTGTGTTTAGGGTTTAGGGTTTAGGGGTTAGGGTTTATGGCTGTGGATCATGTTCGTACTAAAGATGGTGCTTTAGAAGTTTTTTGGGGTTGTCATGAATTGTTGGTTGCCTCGTCTGGTTTTTAATTTTTGGGTCTAAAATTGTCCCTCATTTGGTTGCTGTAAAATTATGTAAGTGAAGAAAAAATAACTCATGCCTCATGGGTTGGTTTTTTTACTAAGATTTGTCATGCATTGGAGAATTTTTGCTGACTGAATGCTTTTTTCCAATGCGGGGTGAGACCAGCCGACCAATTGGTCAGTCAATCGGCTACTCACATCTCGCAGTCCTGCAAAATTTGTCCCCAAACTGAGATTTTATATTGCGGGCGAGCTTTGGTGCAATGGAAAGGTTGCTCCTTGGTGACCGAAAGGTCACAGGTTTGAGTCGTGAAAACAGCCTCTTGCCTCACCCTGACCCTTGCAGAGTGGGGACCCTTGTTGGCCTAGGGTCGCCCCTTTATCTGAGATTTTGTATTGACCAAGGGGTTTTCTCCAGTGCGGGATAAATCTCAGAATAGTTGGTCAAACGGCCACTCAAATCCCACAACTATCATGCAAGATTTTTCCCACATTGTAAATTTCTGCATTGACTGAAATGATTGACTATTGAATTATGAAATGGAAAATGCAATTATAGATGCAGTTTTGAATTAGTTGCTTTTTTATTATAAATTGTAACAACACTCTAAGATCCAAAAATTGTGATCAAATATTCTTACCGGCCCCTATATACTAAGCATTTCAAATTTGAAAGGTTACAGATTCATATGTTGGTTTAATGATCATATTTGAGCTTCCTATGTCACTTGCAGTTTCATGGGGTCCGTGTGCAATGCCTGAATATAAAAGCAGGAATGGAGATTCCAGACAATAAGCCCCTTAAGTATGCGCTTCAGTACATACGTGGGATTGGCAGAGCCAGGGCTGGCTTGATCATATCTGAGCTAAACATGACCAACAAACGTGCCAAGGACTTGACCCGAAGAGAAGTTGTTGCCATTGGCGATGAAATCTCCAAGTACTTTGTTGGAAGGGAATTGGTATACGTAGCTCTCTCTGTTTCTCTCCCTCCTCTCCCTCTGTTTTAGTGCTACTTGCATCACTAACGGGTTTGGGTTTTTCGGGTTTTTTCAGGCGACTATTGTCGAGAGAGACATCAAGAGAATGAAGGACATGCAGTGCTACAAAGGGATCAGGCACATTGATAAGTTGCCTTGCCGAGGGCAGCGTACCAGCACCAATGCCAGGACTAGGAAAGCTAATCCACGGATTGCGGTTGCATCATCAAATAAGGTGAAGAATAAGTAGTCAGTATAAAAGCAGCCGTTGGTTCGGATGCAAAAGGCAGCTTCTTTTCACAACTTTTGAGTTTTGAAGCCATGGTTGTTAGGCGTCTTAATAATTATCCACAAAGTTTCACTCCCCCCATCTCTCTTAACCTTTCCAACTTTTATGTTAAACAGACTCTTGGATATTATAATCTCAAGAATTTTCTGAGAAGTTTCTTTTGGTTTCTATTCGATCAGAAGGTAACCATCAGTTTCCAAGCTTGGCAGTAAATCAAAGTGAACACCAAAGCTTGCGCTTTCAAATATCGAGTGAACTTTTCTTAGATTTTAATTGACGAGGGGTGTGCCACCAAGTGAAATCAAATTCAACAAGTCTTGTTATTGCAAATTTCTCGTGTCGTCCCTACAACTTTGTGATTGAGAAGTTTCCTTTCAGTTGTATGAAAGAATCAGCATTTCATGCCTACTTCTGTAGACAATACTTTTACATTTCCATACATACAAATGTGACATTTTATAGGGAACTAGATTTTCCGAAGTTTGGTCTTATACCTTTGATATGGTCACTGAACATTTCTGCTTACCTAGGCACTCCTGTAAAGATAAAACATCAGAAAAATCTCGATTAGGTTGAACCTGGAAACCTCTGAGTTAATTGGGGGAAAGCTTGACCCTTTACTGCAGTAAATTAGGAGCAATCTGAGAAGTACCTTCGGCAGGACAGCATTTGAGTTTGGAGCATGACAGGTACCAGCTGAAATTTCCCACAGCTTCCGGATGGAGTTCCAAAGCTTGAAAATTTAGTTGTAGAAATGTTCAGCTGTACATGTAGGCTAATTTCAGGCTTCTGCTGCGCTTCCGTTTGGCCTTGGCTCTCAGTGATTTAACTCCACCCCCACAGGAAGCCACAGAAAGCCAACGCTTTCAGGAATCAGTCCTTTTCATTTTTTGGTAAAGAGGATAGGTAAAATCCACACTTTTAATTCGTTTACAATTTAATTTAGGCATGTTTGGTTAACAGAAATGGAAAAAGAAAAGAATTGTAAAACTAAAATAATAAGAGAAGTAACAGAGGAGAATCAGATCAACTAGTTTCTCTTGTCGATCTGATTCTTGAATTTAGATAATGAGTGAAATAATTATTTTACCCATATTTTAGTAAATGTCGAAAACACAAGAATCAAATTGATTTCAGTTCTTTTCCATTGCTTCATAAGTCCGGCATTCACTTAATGGCTCCGAATCGGACTAAGATGCCTAATACTTTATACAAAGTTGACTGTCGAAGAGACTTTGGCCGGTATCACACCAGTACCTCATGTTAATCACGATTGTTTGCTCCTTGTGTACATGATTGTTCTTGCATACTCTTTTCATCCACGGTGGTGCAAAAATTTGGTTCAAGGGCAACATCAACTGCCCCTGCCTCAGCCGCACCGAGTATTCAGACGTTTCCACGTGAAACCTTTTTATCTCAACTTAATCAGAACCGTCCATATTTGATCCAACGGTGTCGAAACGCTGCGCGTATATTGTGTTGCGCACTTGAGATTTTGCCAGAACAGGATAACTTGACCTCATCGTCTTGATCCACACACAAACACAAAGCTCATCACTCCCACAATTCACACACAGCCATGGCGCAAACACTGGCAATGCCTCTGGCACCCTCCCTCTCTGTAGTCTGCAATGGAAGAAACTCTAATCCCCTCTCCAACAGCCTCTCCTTCCCAATCAGACCGCCCAATCAGGTAAATTTCACGTTTTAAATTCTGGGTCGACCTCAGAATTTCATGGGTCGACCTCAAAATTCATGGGTCTCGTTGATTTTGTGCAGGTTGGTGGCTTGAGCATCAAATGCGTGCGTGTTGGCGGAGTTGAAATCCCCAACAACAAAAGGGTCGAGTACTCTCTTCAGTACGTTCATGGAATTGGGCGTACTAGGGCACGAACAATCCTAATAGACCTCAACATGGAGAACAAAATCACCAAAGATTTGTCGGAAGAAGAGCTCACCATTATCCGAGATGAAGTCTCCAAGTACATGATTGAAGGAGATTTGGTAAACCCTCAAACTTTATTTGTTGCAAATACAATACTTTTGCTCACTGGCATAACATTGATTGTTCGTTAGATGAGTTTAAATTTCGACATTTATGTGGCAAATACATTAGATCACCTTCATTTAACCGCAATCAATTGCTGTGGGTGGAGCGAAAATGCACCCTTAATTTGTTAGGGTTTCCTTTTTCATATAATGGGATGTTATTATGGCGGTATCTCAATTCAATCATGCACGTCCTGGGTTATAACTTTCGCACATGGGATTGCCTGATTGGTTTGGGATATGGCCACAGTTTCCATTGGATGAAAGTTCTATTGGGATTTTATGGATGTTGCAGAGGAGGTTCAATGCCTTGAATATAAGGAGACTCAAGGAGATTCAGTGCTACAGAGGCATACGCCACAGCCAGGGATTGCCTTGCAGAGGACAGCGCACCAAGAACAACACTAGGACCCTGAAGGGTAAGAGGGTCACTGTTGCTGGAAAGAAAAAGGCCCGTTAAGTAATCGAATAGGGTTTTCGACTTTTTTTGTAATTGGTAATGAATTCCTTTGTCTGGCTTTGTGTTTTAGTATTAACTACAATTGTTCTGATCGCTTTTGCTTCGTTGAGCTGTGCCCTCACCTTTGGAAATGTAGTTGGGATCATCAATGTATATTGAGCATTTTAACATGACTTGTATGTGTCGGTGTACTTGTTTGATCACAATTTTATTCATAGGATTGTCAAATGTTGAGAAGGAAATGTTGTCTAATCACTTGGTCACACTGCAGTAGATTCTTGACTACTTGGAATGCTATGAAATTTAATCAGAAGCGATGAACTTGCTGAAATTGTGTACAAAATCTAGAAGGCCTAGTTTCTCAAATCATCAAAATCCTTGTCGTTCGGTTTGATCATCTTTTTCATTTGTCTTTTCACAAGCATGCTTCACTGTTTCTTCCTGCTTGTGCCGGAATTTGTACTCCATGCTTTGTCATGTATGATGGGTTTGAAGTGTTCAGCACGTATTTAATCGCTCACAGTTCTGCAATTTTGTGAATCACCACTTGCATTTCTATATGCATTCATCAATTACCACTCCGTTACAAACTTGTTCAGAAGATTTCTACTGTTTCACATTTCCTCTGGTAATTAGAATGCTTTTCATAAGACATATTACTTGAACGTATGAATTTTAATTGTAGTTGGATAAGTATGGAACTTGAAATGTTTGGTTAATACTTTGCATCTCTGTCCACCCAAAACTCAACCTCTGGTTCTTTTGTTATTCTGTACCTGTTGCTCTATAATGTAAATGTTGAAAAATTGAAATTAGCTAGTGACGCAGAGTGTTTTAGGAGGAAGAAGTTGCTGAGCTTGGTATGGTTTACGTATAGGTACAAATACACTAAAACTTCTCTTATGCATTGAAGAAGTTGCTGAGCATGGTACCATTGTTTATGTTCATTGCATTTTGTCTTCCAAGTATTTGATTATTCTATGATCTTGGGTTGAAAGTAAAGGTGTTTACTTTCAAATGGGCACCATGATATTGTATTATGTTCACGTGATGAAAGTCATATAGCTAATCTCTTAATTAATTATGTTACAACGTTGTCGTTATGGACACAAGAATCCACTTGTGACACTTCTTAGTACTACGGTTTACTGGTATTCCTCTTCACTTGTAAATGAGAGGTCTTAAGTCATCAAATGCGAGTTTGAACAACATTATTGCTAGTCCGTTATGATACTAAGTTTACCTCCTCCCGTGGCTAAATAATATCGTTTGGAAAAGAAAAATATAAAATAAATAAATAAATGGAGAAATTAGGTTCACATCCTTCTTTTTGCTACTCTATTGATTAAAATCCTATTCATTTTTAATTTTTGATCAAGGTTCTTGGGTATTAATAACATCATTAATTATTTGAATAATAAAATATTTTTATTTTTAAATATATTCCTTTGGTGTTAAAAATGTTACAATTAGTATATTTATATTTATGGTTAAATTTTTATCATATATTTTTATTTTTAGTTTATACCTATTTTTAATTTGCAAATATTTTTTAATTTGTACCCATATATTAGTTTCTTTTTGTACCCATATTTTTAAAAGTTTTTTTTGTGTTTGTACCCATGTGTATACTGTCAAATGATATTGTATATTTAATCAATGATATAAAAATTATATATGGTATATTTATGTTTTATGCCTAAACTTTGTATCATATATTTATATTTTTAGTTTGTACTCACTTTTAATTCGCAACATTTTTTTTAAAAAAAATTGTAGTATTTTCTTTTTAGTTTTATTTTGTACCCATGTATTAATTTCTTTTAGCGCCTATATTTTTTTTTAAATTCATTTGTACTCATAATTTTTTTAATCTTTTATATGTACCCTAATTTATTTATAATGTACCCATTCTTCTTTATTAATGTACCACTTTGTTATATGTGAAATGTACCAATTTTTTTTAACACTATGTATACATTCTTTTGCCATTTATTATTTCTTATTTTTACATAGTTTTTATCCATTGATTCAATCAAAATGTTTGAATTTTTTTTATTGTAACCGTTTCTATTAGTATTATAACGAGGGATTTTAAATTTATAAGATTATAAATCTTATAAAATATCAAACAATTAATGTCAAAACTATAAAAATATAAATATTAATAGTAATATAATGAGGTGTACAAAGAAGGTTAAAGGACTTTGATCAAACTTTAAATACTGTTAAGATTTTAATAAAAAAATATTAAAAATTAGGGACCGAATATAAAATATCTCTAAAAAAATCTACTTGTGTATAGTCAAATTGACATGGACCACAGTGAATAGGACAAAAAACTAACCGTAGTAAATGTGGTGCCTTATCACTTCAGCATAAAAACAAAATAACCGTGTGTCGGTGAAAAGTAACCTGTTACACGAGATTCTTTTCTTTTTTCTCTCTCAATACACGAGTTGAAATAAAGTGTGAGAAAATTTTGCCCTCCGTCCGGCTATTAAGAAACCGAATTACGTGAGCGACGTCTTATAATATTGAGACTACAAAGATATTATTGTACTGATAATGTTAAGGCTACAAAGACAATATAAAAATATATATTATCGACTTGATACGTTAAAATATATATTATTGACTTGATACGCCACCGCTTTCTCCACTAGTTGCTAACTCATCATTAAGCTTTTTGTTTATGCGATAAAATACAAACTCTTGCTTGTAAAGCGAAAACGAGCACCATCCTTTCATCTTTAACTTTAAAAGACAACATTCTCTCTCTATAATTGTGTATTTACCCATAACCACTTTATTTCCACTTGATTTACATACAAGTCACGCAAGACGACAAACTTGAAGTGTGTACAAAACCCCCCAACCCTATCCACTCCCCGTCCTCATCGGACACCATCCCATCATCACATTACGTAATTACATATATAATATTATAAGAATATCTACACCATCGCTTCCGGCACAGATGATTGCCACGTCGGTCACACAAGCGGCTTGCATGCAGAGGTCTGCGGGTCCCACATGGCTGGCAGTAGAAACCTACGCCCGTTCACCCCGACCGCGTTGTAGCTCGCCCCGGTCGCCTTGTCCACCAGGACTTGACCCGGATAACCCGGGTATGCCCCGGTTCCGAAAATGCCCGTGCAGGCGGAGACCGCCTCGAGCGGCGCCGTGGCCGGTCCTTGGAAGTATCCATTGTTGTACGGATTGGTTACGGTTCCCGCCAAGAGAGTGGCGAGGTTTATGATCATGCCGTCAACTCCGACGTCGCCGTTTGGGGCCACTAACGGCGGGGTTTGCGGGCCGTAAATGGGCTGGTGAAAGGGCCAGGCGCATTGGCCGGGGCACTGGACCACCGAGTTCCCAACCCACACGTAAGCCGACTTCTTGTCCCGGGCGGAGCCGTGGGTCCCGCAGCGGCTACAGAATCCGTCGACGGCCACGTCACTGGCAGTCAAAACCACGTTGATGGCCTTCAACGCGTTGACTTTGCCGGCGAGGGCTACCAGGTGCCGGTTCCCGAGGGACTTTCCGAGAGAGTAGGCCTCGTGGAGGATTTGCCTGCCGACGACGAGATTGGAGGCGCCGCCCTTGTACTTGTCGGTGGTTTTCCACCAGGAGGAGGCAGAGGGGAGTGGGCCCCGCCGGGGGGCGAGGGAGAGGATGAAGTCGACGATGATGGACCGTTGGATTGGGGTGAAGTGGCCGTACCAGATGAGATTGACGGTGATGTTGCCCTTGAGAAGAGCGCCGTTGTGGTACTTGAGCACCAGGGGCTGCTCCTCCACTAAAGCACCCAAACCGGGCTCGGCCAGAAACAAGAGTAGCAAGAGAGAAGTGGCAAAGTGGTAAATAGGATACATTGCGAGGGGCAAGAATCAAGGCCTTCGTTGGGAATTGGGAGTGGGGAGAGTGAATGAATACGAAGAATTTGGTTTGGGGTGGTATTTATATTCGGACGATAAGGGGTACAGCTGTAGATAGCAAAGGTGTCACTGTCTTAGGCGTCCACGTGGGAGTTAGTGATTAGAATAGACGGCTCTCGAGACCGGAGAATTTGCCAGGCTGTAAGGTTTCTCGTATGCGGGGTAATGACACTAGAGAGGGTTGTTCCGGGAACTTGATGCTCGCTTTTAAGCGTATAGACTCATTACCCCGCATGCCTCCCACCCTCATAATTTTGTGTGATTATTTTATTCGACACGTAAAATTAAAAATAAATTGTGAAGAATTAAAATGATTATGTCAAGATTTCTCCCATTGTATATGTGATTTTGTTTTTAATGTTTACCAGAATTTGAATCGACCTTCAATAATATTTGCAAATTCCCACTTGTGTTTGTGCTGTTAGGGTTTAGGCCTTGTTTTTTAGTTTTCTTGAGCAAGCAGCCTTATAATATTTTTTAGTCCATGTATTGTTTCATTTAATAAAAAAATCAAAAAGCGAGAATTTTTCTCGTAACTTCTGCCTTCTGGTATTTCAAAATTCTATCTAAAGATAATCGTTCTTGAACTCCAAATCATAAATTTCGTTGTGTCACATATGACGAAAATCGTTTATTTTCTTACCTTGACGATGTATAAAGAACTTTTTCTCTCCCCTCCTTTACCATTCAACCTAGATTCAATGGCTAAGAGTTATGCCACCTCCTAGAATCCCAATTATTGTACCCTTTACCTCTCTCTTCTTGTGCTGTTACCTATATCTAAAAAATGATAGGAAAATAACATTTTAGTACTTGGTATAACATCTAATATGTCAAGTGATGAGTATAATATTGATTGTATGAATCAACTGTCACATTATATAATTTACTAGTATGACTGAATTATATAATATTCCTAGCATGACTCCCAACATATGTTGCACACCATCAGCGCATCACTAATGCAATGGCTGCAATCAATCCAACTTCATGAATCAGTGTCCAAGTCCTCCATGGCTTCTTGTCCTCTCTCGAGCCCCGATGCCTACCTTCGACGAAGAAATGAGCATTGTCCGAGCTCGCTCTAGCTCCCACACGCAGAAGACCCTCCACTGGTTCGACTTCGTTGTATTGTTGTATTGGGCATCGTCAGCATGGTTGGTGATGGTGCCTTTCGTCGACTATTTTTTTCCAACGGCTCCTCTTTTTCTTCTTTCTTACAAGGTATAATCTTGTGTTTTGAATCAACTTGTAAATATTATGAACGAGTGAACTATTGTCATATCAATTTAGATAGATAATTGAGAAATGTGACGATGTTTCTAAGATTATTCTCGGTTTTCAGTTTAAAAGTTTAACGATAGATATTAGGGAGTTTTAACGAAAAGCCCGCGGTACTGTTCACTTTAACGAAAAACCACATTTTTACACTAAAAAGTCAAACCTGGTACTATTCACTTTACCCTTTATTTTGTCCTTATCGTTAAAACTCAAAGTTTTCAAGCCTATTTTCATTAGTTTTCCTTAGATATTAATCATATTATCACATTCTTTAGTTTTCTTTGAGTGCTCTTAATTTTACTTCGTTTTGTGTATTAATTTCTACTTGTTGAGGCGTACAAGGATTCGTGACACATTCATCTCCACCCTCCACTCTAATCTCCATCGGCCCAACCTAGTAGGGTTTCATATCAAAGCTATGACGTGGACAGAAGGCTGCCTTAGCTGTCGCATAAATGGAGAGAGTACGAGTAGGTCTGCCCTAGAAGGAGTGGAACGTGATTTACCATCAGTTATCTTTTTCTTTCAAAAAAAAAAGGAAAAGAGTCAAGGGAGGTTCACTATGAGACCATCTCCAATGATTAGGCTAAAAGCTAAATATTTTAATCCAAAAAATTTAGCTTTTAGCTCAGAAACAAGTTTTTCTGCTCCAAACGTTCTAGCCTAAAATTTTAGCCCGAGATTATTAAAGAATAAACTTAGGCTATTTTTTTCTTAAATTAACTTTTTTTTAAAAAAAATAAATATGTAGACTATCGTAAATTAATTTTCTGAACATTTTAATCTAAAAAAATTTAAATTCCGATAAATATTTTCACTCGATTCGGTGGAGCCCACACCGATTTCTGAGCTAAATTATGGGGGAAATCTGGTCATTGTTTAACATTTAGCATTTAGCCCAAATTTTTCCCTTGGGTTGGAGTGAGTTTGGGGGGTAATTTGATTTTTAGCCCACCATTGGAGATGGTCTGAAGGAGTTGATAAAGAATACCGCTACACTTGATATTTAGTTGTACCATTTATTTAATTAAAATGAGATCGCTCAATACATGTGAATCTCATTTTTGTTAGAGAAATAATAAAAGTAAATGATAGAAATAAAAAATTTAATTGATAAACGATGACATCATCTAGCTACAAGAAGAGTAGAAGCTTTGCCCAGGTGCAAACTTCCAGACCAAAATTTATTAACCGCTTTTGGGGGATTACTCCAAAAATATTATGCTCCCGCATGCATGATTGTTGCCGGTTGAATATTATATAATTAAATATGAAGCTTGTCGCTCCTTGGAGAACATAAAATAATTTACGTGGAACCAGTTCACGCTAATTTAATATTTGAAATTATTTTTCCTGTGAGCTATTGCGGGAATGATGATTCTTTTTCGATTCTTTTTATGAGAATTTTAAGGATTCTTAAATCTTATTCGTTTATCATATATCGTGCGATTAATTTTAATAAATTACTATTTATATTTAATTTTAAATAAAGTATTTAAAGTAATTTTTAATCTCATAGTATACGATAAACGGATATAATTTGATAATCTCCTGAATTCTCACAAACAGAATCCAAAGAGGATCCTCATTCCTACTGCAGTATCCACAAACATTTTGTTGGGCGCTTATTGGCAGTGGCGAAGCCAGGATTTGCTGAGGGGAGGGGCGAAATTCAAAAGAGTGCAAGGTTCAATCGAAGTGGTTGCTTTCACATTGGAGAGTGCAAAATTTTGAGTCAATATTCATAACAGAAAACAGTCTCTTCACCAAAACGGTTGTAAGCGGTAATATTAAAGCCATGTAAGAATCTTAAATTGGTTAGGATTAGATTCTAGAAAAACGTTAAGCACTAGTCAAGCAGCGAACTGGGACCTAGCAACTAGGCGCCTAAGCGAGATTTAGGCAAGAGCCTAAATGGATTGAAATGAATTTATTTTATCGTAAAATAAGCATTAAACAATAATTACATTATTTTAAAAAAATTAATACAATATTTATAGATAATGTGAGAGTTTAAAATAAATATGTTGAGCTCTTAAAAAGAGGAAGAAAAATACATACAAGAATAATCTCTAGTAATTAATAAAACCCTCTTTGTCAACTAAAAGAGGGTAAAAAGACAAATTAGTCTTCTATCACACAAAAAAAAATGATAGGCAATAATGTAATTTCACAGGTCCAAATTTTACTTTTTATTTTATTTTATTGAAGCCTCACCTACAGTTGATCTTAAAATACCTCCAATATTTAAAAAAAAAAAAAAAACCTCCCACCCCCACGTTCTCTCTCTTTCTCCCTCTCCTTCTCATTTTCTAAAAAAAATGTGTTCATACACACAAAGTGTGTTGGCATTTGCTAGTAATTATAAAAAAAAAGAAAGAAAGAAATTGATTAACAAACCAAAAAAAAGGTGGGGTCAGAATAGGAAAAAAAGGGGGAAATGGGTAAACAAAGTAGGGCAGAAAAGACCGAAAGAGAAAGGTGTGTCAGTACAATCAATTTTAACTTTTAAGAGAGAAAAATGTAAACAAATGTGTCAGTACAATAAATTTTAACTTTTAAGAGAGAAAAATATAAAAAAAGGGTCAACATTGCCAAACGACACTGTTTGGTATATGGAATATCAAACAAGCCTTCATCTTCTTCGCAAGTTCTGTCGGTCTGCAACTACATTTTTTTTTTCAGATTTCCTTCTCCAAAATCTAAAAAAAAAAAAAAGGAAAAACAAATTCTTCTTCGCTGCGTAGCAGCAGAAACCAAATCACCGGAGCGGGAATTCTCATAGGCATGTTTTCAGGCGAAGGGAGGGGCGGCCACCACTTCTCACCCTCATATAGCTTCACCACTGCTTATTGGTTACGTCAGCGTGGTGTTTTTTATTTGGTAGCATAATTGGGAAGTGCGCTGAGCCTGAGCACCAAGTACCAATAACCAAGGTAAGGTAGGAGTAGGATTATACCACGTCTACATTTTGTTTTAAAAAATTTATATAGATAATAAGACAAAAAGAAGAATATGAGATGAGGGGAGAGAAGGGGAGAGAGATTAGAAGGGGAGAGAATCCTACGGTAAGGTAGGATTGGTTTTGGTTTTGGTTCCCTGGGGGTGGTCCACAGTATAGTGGCCTAGTTGTAGGGTTTTCCAAAGTTTAAACACTGCTTTTTTAGATAATCTCAAACATTGACACAAGAATTATGTTTAAAACATGAGTTAAACAGTGAATTTATAGAGGGTCATATTTTTTAGAGAGTTTATTTAGCTTTTTTTCTTTCCTTTTGGCTGGGCAAGGAAAAGCAGTTGGTGTTTAAAATATTCACAAAATTGTTTCAAATATTAAAAATGTCAAAGATTGATATGGAATAGAAAGTAAAATACAAACTTCATCCTATATCGGGCAAGATATAGAAAAATTATTAAATATCAATAATATTATCGATTTATTACATAAATTTTGCGGAACCAACCACAGGTTTCCAATTTTTGAATTCTTTTTGAAATTTTTCTCGGTAATTTTGATTAAATGAGTAGATATATCAACTCTATTGTAAATTTCTACAATCTTTTGAAAAAAAACTCTATCGATTTATTCATCTATATTTTTATAAATTAGTATGTTGATATTTCTATTTATGTCCATGTTTTAATCACTAAATATATCATCCAAACAATATACCGTTAGTCGAAACTGGAGACGCTGACCATTACGTGGTTTTCAGCACGGGTCCTATCAAACATTTCTGGTCTCCAAAATCAAAAGTAACAATAATTTTCACCTAATCCATGGCGAAGTCAGAGTTAGGAAATATTGGTTTAATAACTTTTTTATTTTAAAGGTATGCAAAAGATATTTGTTAAGGACATTTTTAAGAGGAATTAGCATCTGTAATCTAATTTGGTTTTAATTTGAATTTACCTAAAAATCTATTGCAGTAAACCAAGACACAAGTACACTTTTAACACATCCAAATCTCTTGATAACTGCTACATACATTTGACTTAATTTGGTTTTTGTAATTTGGTTTGGTTTTCTTTTAAAAGTTCTGCAAGATCAACAAATTACTGGCATTGATCCAATAAAGCATTTGTGTGATAATAAGGATGCACTAATACAAATAGAGGCAGAATCAGGATCCAAAATAGTGCGATACGAGGGAAGAAATTGTACAACAAAGCATGAAGTTGTGTCTAGTATATCAAAGCTTTTAAAAACAGAACGAGCCAAGGCCACTGCAAGCCCTAACTAAAGCTCGCCTCTATTAGAGATGTAGTACTAATGTAAGATCCCACATCGCCCAGGGGAGTGATCCTTATATGTATATTTCCATCCCTACCTAGTGCGAGGCCTTTTGGGAGCTCACTGGCTTCGGGTTCCATGGGAACTCCGAAGTTAAGCGAGTAGCGCGCGAGAGCACTCCCATGATGGGTGACCCACTGGGAAGTTCTCGTCTGAGTTCCCAGAAACAAAACCGTGAGGGAGTAGTCGGGGCTCAAAGCGGACAATATCGTGCTATGGTGGTGGAGCGGGCCCTGGAGGTGGTGGACCCCGGGTTGGGATGTGACAACTAATGTGTATGTAAATTGTGATAAGTAAATATCTTGTATATTTAATATCAATTTTAATTTTCTTTATTGTGTCGTTTACACGTAGAATGAAAAAATTGTTTATTACACTCTTTACCAGTTTTGCAAAAGGTAATGATAGGAAAACTAAATTTGTAGACAAAATTTACAAATTAAATTATGTGTCACCAATAGGAATGAGCACATCTATCAACGCTTAAGTCACATCATCAACTTTCATATCATTTAATTTACAAAATTATGTCTACAAATTTAGTCTCATGACATTACACTTTTGCAATTCAGCTTAAATCATATATTTACAAGGACCACTAGTTTGTCATGTTAAAAGAAAATTACAATAAGAAATTGAAGGGAAAAAAAAAGGAAAAAGTTGGTGACTTGTCTTCGTGTCATAACGGATTTGGATCCTCGCCGGATCCTCTTCATGGGGATCCTAAGGATCAAAGCACACAGACCGTTGATCAAAAATCATGCAACCTCAATTAAATGCTTTTTTATATTTTTAAAAGTAAAGCAGCCTCATTTTGTGTGAAAAATATATATAAAAAAAAAAAAAATATGGCCTCACGATTTTTTATCAACGGTCTGTGGGAGGGAATCCGACGAGGATCCAATTCCGTGTCATAACATAATTTAAAAAGTAAAAATAAAAAAGGTCTTTTGGCACGTGATCGTCAACCAGAGAAGGCCTTTGTTTCACGTGAGTTGCAATAGTGCAGCAAGGTCGGCAAAGACGGCGACCGACAAGCTGTGGTCAAATGGCGGTGTTGGGGGCTCGATTGGTAGGGGCCCGGTAGAGTGGTTACATTTTTCCCAAGGCATTGATATAAGAGAGGGGTTGGAGCCGATGGACCCTCTTCACTTTAACCTTTAGTAACTTACTACAATTGACAAGTTTTCATCTGCCCTTACGTTTCTTTCTTTTGTTTTTTTTTTAATAAGTAAACGGGTTACATCATTAAAATACTTTGAATAAACTAGAGTACATATAAAATACACTGATGCTAAAACATTGTCTCAAGATATCTTTTAGATTGTTGAGGTCATTGCTTCGGATGCTGTTTCCCGGTTGGAATCCAGCTGGTTCTTTAGTTTTAGAATTATACTAATCCGAAGTACTCCATCTCCATAATTGCATATGAGAACACATAAAGTAAAAAGGAAAAGATATGACCGAAGAATTGTGTAAAATAAGTGAATTTATCCAGTTGAGACATTCTTGATTGTAAGAAGAAAATAAAAATGATTCCCTCTAAAAAGAAAAAAAAGTAGTTCTTACCGTCCCGTTTGAATGATTTACAGAAATTTGAGTTTTGTTCAATTCTTCAAATAAAATATTTCATGTCAGGCATTTTGTGTTAACTATCATTGCTTTTAATTTAAGACAAATTTATAATGGAACGAGCCTCAATTCGGTTTTGGTGATCTTACTTTACATCTTTAACGTATGTAACTTCTACTTTAATAAAAAAAATGTAATTAAATTTTTTTGATAAAAAAGCAGTGTAGAATATATCTATTTCAAAGCATTTTACATCTTCAAAGAAATGCTCTAATACTACCAAAAATTGGGTAAATTACATAGTAGCCCCTCAAGTTTAAGGTCTATTACAACCTCATACAACATCTTTAAAACATTTCACTTTCATACATTTACTTATCATTTTATTTCAATTTCATACAACCGTTAAAAATCTGTTAAATTAACCGTTAAGTGATGACGTGGCTGCCACATATATGCCACGTGGCTGACAACGTCTACCACGTGGCAAATAAAATAATTTTTTAATTTTTTTAAAAAAACCTGAATTTTCTGAAAAAAAAAAAAAATGAAATTCTAACCCAAAACCTGCAATCTGGAAGAGAAAATCCCAAACCCAAAACCTACGGGAAAAAAAAAACTCCCACAAAACCTGCAATCTGGAAGAGAAAATCCCAAACCCAAAACCTACGGGAAAAAAAAAACTCCCACAAAACCTGCAATCTGGAGGAAGAAGAAGAGGGAGAAAAAAAAAACTACAGTCTGGAGGAGGAGAAGAAACCAGAACGCGACCCACCTCCTTCCCCCCCCCCCCCCCCCCCCCACCCCCCCACCCCCCCGCGCGAGCCCCCGTCCTCCTCCTTCCCCCCCCCCCCCCCCCCCCCCGCGACCCTCCTCCTCCTCCTCCTCCTCCTCCTCCTCCTTCTTTCTTCTTCCTGCAGCTTTTTGGGTTCTGGATATTTTTTTTTTTTTTTTTTTTGAAAGAACAAATTTGGGTGGGGTGGGGTGGGGTGTGGGGGTTGCGGGGAAGGAGAAGAGATCGGCTTGGGTGGGGTGCCGCGACCCTCCTCCTCCTCCTCCTTCTTTCTTCTTCTTGCAGGTTTTTGGGTTCTGGGTTTCTTTCCTTTTTTTTATTTATTTATTTATTTTTTAAAAGAACAAATCTGGGTGCGATGGAGAGGAAGGGTCAGCAGGGGAGGAGGTGGGTGGGTCGTAAGGCGAGGTGAGCGCGGGGGGGGGGGGGGGGGGGACGCGGCAGCGAGGACTGGGGGGGGGGGAGGGAAGGGAGGGTGAGCGTTCTTTTCTTTCTGGGTTCTGGGAGGGGTTCACGGGGTGGTTTTATTTCAGTTTTTTTTTTTTTTTTTTTTTTTTTTTTTTTTTGGGGAAGGTTAAATTAAAAAATTATTATTTTGCCACGTGTCACACATTTGGCAGCCATGTGGCACAAATGTGGCAGCCACGTCAGCACTTAATGGATCAGTGGATGGAAAATGTAACGGTTGTATGAAATTGAAATAAAATGATAAGTAATGTATGAAAGTGAAATGTTTTAAAGATGTTGTATGAGGTTGTAATAGACCTCAAACCTGAGGGGCTACTATGTAATTTACCCAAAAAACTACTATCTTTTTCAAACATTGATTATTGTGATATTTTACATCAATGAAGGCAACTTCACGATTGGATCTGCAAAGTGGCCAAACAGTGTAAGCAGTCATAACTCATAACTAATTTGAAAGTTTTTTTTTTTAATTTTTTTTTAGGAAAACTAATGAAAAGAGTTTGAAAATTTTGAGTTTTAACGATAAGGATAAAATAAAAAGTAAAGTAAATAGTACCAGGATTGACTTTTTAGTGTAAAAATATGATTTTTCGTTCAAATAAACAGTACTGAGAGTTTTTTTATTAAAGTTCTCTTTTTTGTTTTTATTTTTTTTGGGTAAAGGTAACTAATTTTAAGTTGTTATGTGGACTTAAGGGTCTCATAAAATTGCAGCTTTTTACATAGGGTATTCAGTATTATGATTTGCCTTTTCATTACCTGTAGTCCGTCGAAACTTGTAATTATTATTTGAATTCAATCAATGTGATCCAAATCACTGTCATCCTTGACGATAACTCTGTCCAATTTTCTCTCATGTATTGTCAAGTCAGTCAAACAAGTCCAATTTAGAAATAAAAAGTAGGTCCATAAAATATAAGAAAAATGCTAAACAAACCGGTGATATGCACACATCATATGTATGTGCAATTGTGCATGAATGGATGTTATTAGGTACCAATCATTTGTTGGGTGTCGGGAGAGGGAGTGATACGGTCTAATCCGCCACATAAATACCAAGACTTAGACAAGGTAACGACGCAGTTTGAGAATTTAACAAAAAGGTTTTTATCACAAATAGTCTTTAAAATTGACCAACTCTATCAAAATAGTTCATGAAATTAAAAATTGATAAATGTAGTCTTTGGATGTCACAAATCAATGTAGTCATTTTGTTAAAAAATCTATTATGTGCTGATGTGGCACATATATGGATCCCATAAATTTAATTAAATATTATTATGTGAATTAAAAAAATTATAATAAAAAACAAATTTTATTTTTATAATTAAAAAAAGAAAAGAATCACCACCCAATCAATAAAAAATGGAGAGCTTCAAAGCAGCTTCAACAGACCTAGTTGCCTTTCTATTTCATGTCTCTCTCTCATTCTCTCTTTTGTTTAGTGTTTATATTTTTTCTTCTTCTGGGTTTTTGGTTTAAGGTAAGGCGTATGAGAAATGGGTTGTGATAAAAAAAAATAAAGTCTTGAAATGTATGGAAGTGTACAGATTTTCAGTAGTACAAAAAACCCAGTTTCTCTGTTTCTTCTGCGGTGTGAAAAAATAAGGGAGACGATAGTGACCAGAACCAAACATGTTTTGCAAATCTTGGAGAGCTTGAACAATCCGCTATCGCCTTCCCTCAACACTCCAAAGATACACACAACTTCATGGGAGAGAGGGAGGGGTGGGGCGGGGGCTGTAGTGGTAGGGGAAGAAGATGATGAACAGTGTTCAATCATCTCGTTTAATTTTTTATCTTATTTTTATTTTTTAAGAGTTTAATTATAAAAAATAACGATTGTTTTTTATTATTTAAATATTTTTTATTCACATAATAATATTTAATTAAATTTCTGGAACTCATTTATGTGCCCCACATCAGCACTTAACAAAATTTTTAACGAAATTGTGACGGAGTGACCATATTTATTTGCGACAGCCATTTTCAGGAACTACATTGATTGATTTTCAATTTCGGAGACCATCTTGATTGGGTGGGTCAATTTCAAAGATTATTTTTGATAATAAAAAAAAACCCTTTAACAAAAAGACAAGATAACCAAAATAATGCGTAGAGAGGATTTGGAATTTGATTGGTTTTTTTGTTTTTCCACTATTATTAATTATTATGCATGCAGCCCAACCCTTTTCAAAGTCTTTGTTTCTTTCATAAATGCAAATTTCATTTGATTCGTGTTCGTTCGTTCAACTTTGGGTGGGACCATATAATTGAAGGGAATTGTTATTAACGTTTCAAATATCTTATTATATACTCTTTTGCAAATGTATTTTTTTTTCTAATTATAAAAAGTTTGGAATGCCAAATGAGATTTTTAGAGTGTTAATAACAATTCATGTAATTGAATACTGATGGACAATAATTTATTTGTCATAAGTACATCGATATGGTATCATTCTATGTTAATGAATTAAAAATATGTTTATGTCTTTGTTCACATATAATTTTGTTGACACGAAACTTCCCATAACCGTATAACCGTACAATGTATGTTGTTCTCTTACTCGTACACAACGACGGAACACAAACATAAAACATTATTATTGTTCTTTTTTTCCTAATGTCTTTATCTGGGAAGGAATTTCATCCATTTTTTTGTCACCTTTTGTACTTCTTTAGTCCTTTTATATTTTGATTTATTCAAATTCAATAACTAAACAAAATAAAGGAATTGTATAAGGTGAAAAGAGTAGTGTATAAATCATTTCGCTTTCATAATAGGTAATATAAAACAATAATTGATCAGTTGTTGATAAGGATATTCACTAACTACACTATCACCTCTTTAACAACTGATTAATAGCTGTTAAGAGAATAAGGAAAACTAATGAAAATGGTTTGAAAACTTTGAGTTTTAACGATAAGGACAAAATAAAGGGTAAAGTGAATAGTACCATGATTGACTTTTTAATGTAAAAATGTGTTTTTTTTTGTTAAAGTGAACAGTACCGAGAGCTTTTCGTTAAAGTTAACTAGTTATTTGATAATTATTAGTTAGTTTGTCTACCTCTACTTTAAACTTGATAAATAATATTAATTTAATACAACGTTCACCGCTCCTCTGAGATGACTCTATTATATTTTATACGATCCGAATTGTTCATTCGTTAGGTCATCACTCATAAATCATCCTCATCAAACTCTAAAGTTGTTGAGTTATTTACCATGACTATATATAAACGAACTATAGCTTTGTCAAACCAAAAGTAAAAACGGTCTCATCTCCGCCCGTGGGTCTGGCATCTTGAATTCCCAGCCCGTGTCATATTTTCATGTGGTTGAATAATTTGAATAATAATTAAGGTGGTCTGAATATCACATCCTAGCTAGTTGATGACACTTAGAAGTTATCACCAATAAACAACTTGTATTAGACGATGCCAAGTTGACCTTATTATATAGCCAGAAAAAATGCAGATGCAGTCCATCTATCTTGTACTATTATTTGATTTTCCGCGTGTATCGACAAACATTATTTAATTAAATCGGTAAGGGTCATTAATCGAGACAGGGCAAGTAGCCTACTCCATACAATACGAGGTCGGTCTGTGTGAGTTATTGACCAACTATCTATTCCGAAGGGGTCGATTTCATACAGCTGCAGTTTATTTAGGATTTAATTATTTCCTTCTCCAGAAAAATGAAAACAATTATGCCAATATTACAGAGTTTGTTGTGTAAGTTCTACTACACAGATCATTGACATGCCAATAAATTACCAACACTCCAACAATCTATCCAAATGACAGGAACTATAATACCAAACAGAAGGTCAGTCAAAAACATACCTGCAGAACTTGAACTCGAAGAAGCCATAGCAGCTTCACAACCAAAACAATCTTCTCCTCTTTAGCAAAACCAGAGAGCTCTTTGAACAATAGGTATTCAATGCAATATGAGCCGTGTATTACAAGAGCAGTGACTGAGGTTTATATACATCATTAATCCAACACATTCTCCTATTAGAATTAGTGTTGAATTCTAAAACCTTTTCACGCAGTGAGTGTACAAAATCAATTAGTACAGGGAACCAAAACCTTTTCCCAAAAGAACACTAAAAGCACTCACAATCCTACAAGAAATAGGATTCACAGAAATACCTTATCAAGACTTTTCCATTCAAGAATTCATCCAATATTATAGTTAATTCTCAATCATGTTTTATACTCATATTCCAACATTCTCCCACTTGAGTATCAAAACACAATGATTAACTTAAATGAATCATGGAAGTGATCACTAAGCCAAAATAAAGCATCTAATCTCGTATTCAACATTACCTATGCACATCAAAATATGGAACTCTAGGATTCTATCTGTACAATATCAGACTTTATCCAAGAATCACAACATATCCAATTTTGCATTTTGTAACTATACGAAAACATTCACAGTAATGCCAATATTCATTACTCCCACTCATTTAAGCCAATTTCAAATCGATCATATTTAAAATTTCAGCTTTAATGATAAGAACTATTCATAACAGAACAGTTCATTCAAATAGTTCCAAAGTGTACTCCAGCAAAATCACAAACTGATTTACTAGCAAACTCAAACTATTTTATTGCAATGCTAACTATCTGAAACAATTAATCACAAGACGGAAAAACTGAATACAGAGAGATCAAAACAAAATCAAACAGAAAACTAAAGAGGTTCCAGTATACTATAACCAACCTAACTTAAGAAAACTCCAATTGCAGTGACACAAGCAACACTGCAGCTCCAAAATAATCTCAACTCTGATCGCTGGTCTACTCCCACTTGTCAAAAGCTTCTAGAACTCCCATTTTGGTAACATGTGCCTTAAACACATTGTTTGGTAAAGCTTTGGTAAGAGGATCTGCGATCATTTTCTCAGTGGATAGATACTGAATTTCTATCTCTCCTTTCTTCACCATTTCTCTTACTTTAAGGAACTTCACATCCATTAATCTTGAAGCCGAAGTTCTCTTATTGTTCTTGGAGAAAAACACAGCAGCATTGTTGTCACAAAACATCTTTAAAGGCCTTTTCACTGAGTCAACAATTTTCATTTCAGCAACAAAGTTTCTCAACCATACTGCCTGCTTCATTCCTTCAAAGCATGCAACAAATTCGGCTTCCATTGTAGAGGTAGACACTATTGTTTGCTTAGCACTTTTCCAGGAGATAGCACCACCATTCAGCATAAAGATGTAACCCCCAGTCGATTTTCTCTCATCTAGATCCCCAGCAAGATCTGAATCCGTAAACCCAACCAACTCCAAACCATCATCTATACCATAAACTAACTGATAGTTTTTTGTATTCTGCATGTACCTCAATACTTTCTTTGCAGCCACCCAATGAGATTCTCCTGGATTTGATTGAAACCTGCCTAACATTCCAACAATGAATGCTAAGTCAGGCCTTGTGCAAATGTTAGCATACATAATGCTTCCAACTAATGAGGCATAGGGCTTCATTTTCATCAACTCGATCTCATTCTCACTTTTAGGACATTGATCTTTAGAAAACTTGTCACCTTTATTATCTGGAACATCTGCCTTATTGCATTTCTCCATATTGAATCGGTTCAATACCCTTTCAATGTATCCCTTTTGAGACAACCCCAGAAGCTTTCTCTTTCTGTCTCTTGTTATTTCAATCCCCAAAACATAATGTGCTTCCCCTAAATCCTTCATTTCAAAATAGGTACTCAACATAGTCTTGGTCTCCTTGAGTAACTGTATGTCAGAACTTGCAAGCAGAATATCATCAACATATAAGACTAGAAAGATAAACTTTGATCCTTTGTGTTTTAAGTAGATGCAATCATCCATCTTGTTCTCAACGAAACCATGGGCAGTGACTACCTGATCAAACTTGAGGAACCATTGTCTGGATGCCTGTTTAAGCCCATAAATCGACTTGTTCAGTTTGCAGACCATATTCTCTTTCCCCCTTTCAATAAATCCAGGAGGTTGCACCATGAATATGTTTTCTTTTAGATCACCATTCAAAAAGGCAGTTTTAACATCCATCTGGTGTAATTCCAGATCAAAATGAGATGTTAAAGCCATGATGATCCTCATAGAATCTTTGGAAGAAACTGGTGAAAACGTGTCATTGTAATCGATCCCTTCTCTTTGAGTAAAGCCTTTTGCTACTAACCGAGCCTTGTATCTCTCTACTCTCCCTGCAGCATCCCTTTTGGTTTTGCAAACCCACTTGCAACCAATTGGTTTAAAATCTAAAGTAGAGTTCACAAGGGTCCAGACTTTATTTTTGTACATGGAATCTAATTCTTCCTCCATTGCCTTCTTCCACAATGCAACTTGAGGACATTGAATTGCTTGTTGATAAGTAATTAGATCATCTATATCACCTATGTCGAAATCTGTCTCTTGAAGATAGACATAATCAGCTAAGACAGCTGGTTTCTTGACTCTGCTTGACTTCCTCAGATTCAATTGATTACTTAAGTGACTTGGATCTCCCTCAATATGAGAACTTGAAGCATTTAAGGATGTATCTTGTGTATAGTGAGTATCCTCTTGATTATCTTGAGTACCAGCATCTATTTCATGCGTCATCTCCTCATCAAAAACATCTTCCTGTGTATGAGTTCTAGGCAGCACCGAGATATGATTGTAGTCCATTGGACTTGAGCCATCGAGTTTTTCTGATTCTTCAAACTCAAAGGTGTCATGAACCAAGTCTGATACATCTTGATCTTCCAAGAAAATTGCATTATGAGTCTCTTGAATTCTTGTCTGAGATTGAGGACAATAGAACTTGAAACCTTTAGATTTCTCTGAATATCCCACAAAGTAGCATGAACTGGTTCTAGAGTCGAGCTTCCTCTCATTTGGATTGTAAAACCTAGCTTCTGCTTTACAACCCCACACATGGAAATGATTAAAGCTTGGTATTCTGCCAGTCCATAGCTCAAATGGTGTTTTAGGCACTGATTTTATAGGCACTCGGTTCAGCACATAGTTGGATGTCCTCAATGCTTCTCCCCACAAGAAACTAGGTAACTTTGATCTTGAAATGAGACTTCTGACCATTCCTATCAGAGTTCGGTTTCTTCTCTCAGCCACTCCATTCTGTTGGGGTGTGCCTGGAGTAGTATACTGGGCCACAATGCCCTGCTGCTCAAGAAACTGTGCAAAAGGACCTTTCTGTTGCCCTGCCTTTGTGTGCCTGCCAAAGTATTCCCCTCCCCTATCTGATCTAACAATCTTAATCACAAAATTTAGTTGTTTTTCAACTTCACATTTAAAAACTTTGAAACACTCAAGGACTGCTGACTTTTCTTTTATTAGAAATATGTAACCATGTCTGGAGAAATCATCTATAAAACTCACAAAATATGAATTTCCACAGATTGTTTTGACAGGAAAAGGGCCACAAACATCTGTGTGTATAATTTCGGGTAAATTTTTACTTCTTTTGGCATCCATTTTCCTAAAATTTGTGGTTTTACCCTTCATGCAATCAATGCATTCAGATGCACTGTTAAAATCTAAAGCTGGTATGAAATTTAGTTTTGACAGTTGCATGATCCTATCTTTCGAAATGTGTCCTAGTCTTTTATGCCATAACATGTAAGAGTTGTCAAAATTATGCATTCTCTTGGCAGTTGTGTTCAAAACAATCAATCCATTGTCCAATAATGTGCACTGCATTTTCCACAAATGATCATGCAAAAATGCTTTTCCTATTAGAGATCCTTTACTAAAAATTTTTATGCATTCCTTATTGCCTATGAAAGTGATACCTTCTTCTACCAATTTAGATGCAGACATAAGACTTCTTCTCATTGCAGGCACATATAAGACATTGGTTAATTCTAACACAAAACCAGAAGATAGTTTCAGTTTTATTTTTCCTATCGACTCAACTGCAACCCTGGTTCCTTCACCAACAAAAACGTTATATGTATTTGCTTGTTTTTGTTTTTCAAAACCATGCAGAGAATTTGTTATATGCATAGATGCACCAGTATCAAACCACCAAGAATTTGCAGGAATTTCAATGAGATTTGATTCCTCACAGACATAGACATTAGTTCTACCTTTAGTTCTTAGCCATTCCTTGAATATTTCACAATCTCTTCTATAATGACCTTTAGTTTTGCAATGATGATATCTAACTTTTTCAATGTTTTTAGTTTTAACTTTAAGATTGTTAGACTTAGAGGAATTGGAATTCTTAGCAGGCACATAAGATTTATCAGGGTGTTTAAATTGAGAAGGTTTACCAGAACTTGCACTGAGATCCTTCTTCTTAAAAGTCTGCACGAAATTGATTGTCTCAACTTCCTTTTCCTTTGTCTTGCTTCTGTCGATTTTCCTCTTGAACACATTGAGATATCAGTTCATCCACTGTCCATGACTTATCTTGAGTATTATAGGATATTTTCAATGGACTGAACTTCAGAGGAAGTGCTTGCAGGATCATAAACACCAGTTGCTTTTCAGAGATGTTCATATCTAGTGAATTAAGTTTTTTCGGCCGCATCAGTCATTCTCATAATGTGATCTCTAACTGAACCACCTCCTTCAAACTTGTAAGTTGTGAGAAGGGTCATATACTGAGCAATTTCAGCCTTTTGTGACTCCTTGAATTTGCTCTCAATAGCTTTGAAATAGTCATTTGCTAGATCACATCGTTTGATACCTCCACGAATAATGTCTGTCATCCCACTCTCTAAAATGGATAATGCCACTTTGTTAGCTCTTGTCCATCTTTCGAACTCAACCTTCTCAGCCTTTGAACTCTTATCAGTGAGGGGTGCAGGTTGTGGCGTATCAAGTGCTATATCATACTCATTCAGTGTCAAAAGCAATTCCATCTCCCTTCTCCATCTTTTGTAATTGCTCCCACTAGTAAGTATAGGAACAGCAGCCAAATTTAATGTTTTCAGTGAAACTGCAGAAGATAACAATGAAATCATCACTTTGAATCTTTTGGGATTCATGATTTCTATCTATTTCACTATGTAATCTTCATTAATGAATCAATTTTGTCATACATATGGTCTCAAACTTTGATAAAGGGAACCATATATAGAGTAAACAATTCACAGAAGATTGCATTCAGAATCATATTCGTAAAAGATATAACACCACATGCATCAAAATCAAAATTCAATAAACCCCAAAAATAGCAGCGGAAACTTTTAAATAGGTGATTCAGTTTATCCAATTTAGATGATTTTGATTCGAATTTGTGAGATGTTAGCAGATTCTCCAATTACATGCACATACATAATATTCTTTGATTCAAGCAGTTCTTAACCTCAAATCTAAACTTAAAAGAAATTGCAGACATACCTTTTTGAAACCAGAATCAGAATCAAAAGAAAGAATGATTGAATAAAATTTGCACGAGAAGAATCAGAAGGATAAAATTCCTTGAATCGCCGTAAACCCAGAAAAAACAAGAAGGGAAAGATGCAAGCTATAGCAAAAGACGCAATACCCATCGAACATAACGACAAGATTTTTATTTTTATTTATTTATTTATTTTTTTGAGTAAAACGGTGTCGTTTTGCTATTGTTGTTTTAAAACTAGTTTGTGCGATTCTGGGTTTGGAAAAATTATAGTTTCTTATCCAGGTTGTTGTACAAAATTCGAATTTAATGGCAATTATCTCTCCATAGCTCTGATACCACATGTAAGTTCTACTACACAGATCATTGACATGCCAATAAATTACCAACACTCCAACAATCTATCCAAATGACAGGAACTATAATACCAAACATAAGGTCAGTCAAAAACATACCTGCAGAACTTGAACTCGAAGAAGCCATAGCAGCTTCACAACCAAAACAATCTTCTCCTCTTTAACAAAACCAGAGAGCTCTTTGAACAATAGGTATTCAATGCAATATGAGCCGTGTATTGCAAGAGCAGTGACTGAGGTTTATATACATCATTAATCCAACACATTCTCCTATTAGAATTAGTGTTGAATTCTAAAACCTTTTCACGCAGTGAGTGTACAAAATCAATTAGTACAGGGAACCAAAACCTTTTCCCAAAAGAACACTAAAAGCACTCACAATCCTACAAGAAATAGGATTCACAGAAATACCTTATCAAGACTTTTCCATTCAAGAATTCATCCAATATTATAGTTAATTCTCAATCATGTTTTATACTCATATTCCAACATGTTGGAGAATGTAAAGTCCCGTAGCAGAGATATGACAAGATAATAAGTTATTAAGTAAGGACAATATTGGCGATGTTGGTGGTGAAACATGTTGGGTGGAAAAATTTTATCGGAGTTTTAATATTTTTTTTAAACATAAATATTCATACTTCATACTCAGGTCATATATGTGGAGTAAAAAATAATCTGAAAAATCCTAGAGTTGACATGTGAGCTTTTACGCATAAGTGATAAGAATGCCCTCATTAAATTGCAAAAGGCCCACATTTGTTCCAACTTCCAAGCACAGTTCAACCTTCAAGAAGCCTGAGCTACTAACTATGAGTTCTCCAAACTCCCATGCAAGGAGATAAGACTCGGGAATTAAAGATAGAATTAATAATTAATCCCTATATTTAAGCTTTCATTATTGAAGACCAACTTAATCATGCAACAAATAACAATTATATTCAATTAAGGATGCTACGAGATAATTTCATGACATAATTTAATTAATAATATCTTTGGAATAATACCCTCCTCATCCAACGGTTGACATGACTTGACCA
Organism: Cotoneaster glaucophyllus; assembly: GCA_036320875.1. Classification (NCBI taxonomy): domain Eukaryota; kingdom Viridiplantae; phylum Streptophyta; class Magnoliopsida; order Rosales; family Rosaceae; genus Cotoneaster; species Cotoneaster glaucophyllus. Next base: position 31,008,781 of record CM070059.1, on the reverse strand, counting down.
ACTGGCTAACGACACAACGCGAGATCTCTCTCCCCAGGCTAGTACATCTCTCTATCAATACTCTATTGTACACCAAATTTTGGTAAGCTTTGGATATGCAATTAAGTCCTAAACTTTCTCTATTTTCACATAAACTGATTTAGGCATTGGAGATCCATTGATGGTTGACCAACAAATTCGTCAAGACTGAAGACGACAGATTTTTGCTACTACAGTAGACAAGTTTAACTGTACATTTAAGAACTAAGAAACTACTAAAATTTTGATTGTTTGGTAATTTGATAGTAGATCAAAAGCGATAGCTATGTTGCGTTAATCCTCGTAGTTTTTGTTTTTGTCAAAACTCGTAGTTTTTGTTGTTGATTGAAGTCCGTTTTACATTCGTCTGCCCCAACTTATACTTCCTCTGAACTGATATGGTAAGTCTAACTTACTATTTTTTCATACCAAATTGCAAATGGTTTTAGCGGGACATCGCTGCAGAGGCAGGCAACTGATATTGCTTCAATAGTACGCAACAAATTTTCGCAAGCGAACCAAACACTGCATTGCTAATGGGAGATTTCATACTACAAAGTCTTGCAAGTGCTAGCACCAAAAGGAGCAAAAGGGTTAAGAACCTGTCTCCTATGAAGAAGAAGAGTCTCATTTGGAAACCTTAGAATATTTTGGATGTGAATTGCAGCTTCATTTGATGCGATAACGAGAACAAGATAGAGACTCAGGGCAAAAGGGATAGATGAAGACCTACGAAGACTTGGAAAAAGACTTTAAGAAAAGACATGAAGTACTTGGAATTAACGGAAGTATTGGCGCAAAACCTAGCCCAATGATGTTCTAAGATTCATACAGCCGACCCCACGTAGTGGGATAAGACTTTCTTGTTCTATTTTAGATGAATTTGATGTCTTTTGGGATGGATGTTTGATGCATTTCTATGGAGCTACGAAAAGGATTAACTTGCCATATTTTAATAGTTTTTGTGCATTGTGATGAGAAGAAAGTAAATTTGGAGGGATTTAATTTGGATGTATTTGTGATTATATTCCATACTTAGATTTAACAACTTGGGTATGTATATTATAGATAGGTGGAGTTAAAACTTGAACGTTTTTTTATCTGAGTGGAATGTCATTTCTCTTGTTCGCATGGACTCCACTTTTACACTCCAATATATACCATGAAAGCCAAATATGATTTTCAGTCGGACCCACAGATTTTATGAGATTTAACTTTTACGATTCATTGAAGAAGAGAAATGTTTTCTTTCCACCTTTTTTTTTTGGTTAAGGAAGAGAGTTAATTTCAAACAAACACACAGTACACAAACTTACAATCGAACAAAGGTCCAACAACACTTAAAACCAACAAAAAGGGCCTAAAAAAAACATAATCATAAAAAAGCCCAAAGGCCCAAAAACGAAAGAACATCTGAGAAGCATCCAACACTTTCTCCACTGCCGATCCGAGGAGCTTCTAGCTAGCCGATTCTCCGACCACCGTCGATCATTTCCTTCTTAGACGTCTCCTGCGCACAACCATAAACAAGAGGTAATCGGCACCCAAACGAAAGACGCCAACCACCTGTGTGAAGCTCAAAAAATTTCTGAGCAACACTGCCGGAAACGACAGACACCAAGGAGAACGTGGTGGTGTTAGAAACACCCAAACCGGTGAGAGCATCAGAACTCTACACACGAACTCCACAGAGAACATGACTGAAAATCGAAGCAAGGAAGGGCCAAGAAGAGGAAAATCCACAGGTGTTGAAGAATTGGATAGGCTGAATTGAAAATTTGGGAGCACCAGTAGTAGATGCTGGGAGAGCAGAAGGAGAAGAGGGAGAAGAGGACCTAGCAACAGACCCCAGCCGAAGCTAGGGCCGGTGCCACCGGAAGTGCTTAAAACTGAAGATCTCACATAATCAGTGAGGAAGTTTCACTCTGGAGAGAAGAACTCTCACTTAGGAGAAAACAAAACTTTTAATTGTTATCTTTCTTTCCAACTTTTATGTATATTAAAAATGCTTTACATTTGCAATTGTTGACAAATTATCTATTTGAGTGAATGCAAATGTTTTAAATTAAATTGAAAAAGGAAGAGACATACGAACATGCGAGCTTTAAGTAAGAGGTATTACGCTTGACTCTTGTTAATAGCGAATTTGTATTAATTATTATGACTGACACATTGAATGGCTTAACTCAATCTCTCACCTCTTGGTATAAATAATCGTTGTGTTAAAAAAAAAAAACTGATTTGTGATTTTCTCTTAACAAAACACACTAAACAGAAAATCCTCTACATTATCCTAACCCAACTGATAAAAAAAAGAGTCTTATAAACAACTTGGGGAATAATATGCATCCGCGACAAAATTTGTAGCAAGAAAGAAAGTTATGGTGATACTAGAGAACCTTGAGAATCATAAAAAAATTAGTGTGATGAGTGTTGGTCAGTTTAAAATTGTTGTGAAAACCAAAAATTGAAAGTGGAAGAAACATATCTTTGTATCATTGACATGATAATATACCTTTGCCATGCATGTAAATCCTTTCTTCCTAAATCCTTTCTTTCTAAAAGTTGACGTCCTCCCTTACGTTCTTTGGAAAATAAACAAAATGGTGCATTACTTTTTAGGGTAAATTACACAAAACTACCTCAACTATGAGTCGAACGACACTATCATACTTCATCTTTTAAAAGTGACAATGTCATACCTCATCTTACGAATTTGTGCCAATGTCAGACCTCCGTCAATTTTTCTGTTAAATGCTGACGTGGCCAGAGACGGGACCCACTCACTAATCCAACTGGATTACAAAATAGAGTAAACTGCCGATTTGCCCCCTGAACTATCACCCAACTTTCTATTCCCCCCTGAACTTTTTAATTGGAAAATTAAGGACTTAAACTAATTTTTTTGGCCGATTTTCCCCTTGCTGTTAATTTTTCATTCATTCCATCCAAATTTCTGTTAAATGGAAGCATGTGCACAACATGTGTGGGTAGTTCGGTCGCTTCATTATTTAAAATAATTAAAAACCTTAGATTTCTAAAATATAAACCTATGCAAATGTGTGTGATTCTATAACTTTTGTGCCTGAAGGTCTAGTGAAGTGACACTTTTGTCCACAAAGGAGAGTTACGTGGTTTGCACATGATAAAAGTTAACGTTAATTTGGATGAAATCTATGAAAAACTAACGGTAGGGGGAAAATAGGCCAAAAAAATTAGTTTAAGTCCTTAATTTTCCAATTAAAAAGTTCAGGGGGAAATCAAAAGTTGGGTGATAGTTCATGGGGTAAATCGGCAGTTTACTCTAAAAAATAATAAAATATATTTTTAATAATTAAATATTCAAAAATTAAAAAACTAAACAAATAAAAAATGCCTAGGGATGCAGGCCTTCCTTTCTTCCACCTGCACCAACCCTTCTCTCTCTTCTCTTTATCTTCTCTCGCATCTCTCTCCCACTCTAACTTCCTCTTCTCTCTGCAACCACCGGTGCCGAGGCTAATGTCCACCAACTCGCCATCTTTCTTCTTCCCACAGGGTCCCAGGTGTAATCGTGCACGAGCTGGAGCAAGGAGGCGGCGAGGTTAGAAGCCCGGGATGGCGACAACGGGTCGCGGCGAAATGTGGGAGGGAATTGAGGGACTAACGATGGTAGATCTGCTGTGAATGGGGATAGGTGTGGGGTCGACGGCGAATCAGACGGAGGAGAGAGGTCGGATGAGGGACTGGGTGGAGAGGAGGTAGGAGGGTGATGGGTGTGTTGGAGGGGAAAGGGATCTGGGTGTGGGTTTGGTATTTTTGTTTTTTGGTGTGGGATCTGGGTGTGGGCCTAGTTTTTTTGGTTTCTTCAGTGGGGTGGTGAAGATGGAGGAAGAGAGACGGCGGTGGGGTGGTGACGGAAGGTTGGGTATGGAGGGACTAGGGGAGGGATTGGTCAGGTTGGAAGGTGGTGGTGAGGGAAGGACGAGTGCGAGTGGGGAGAGGGACGGAGGAGGGAGACCGCATCCCAAGAGAGGAGAGAGAGAAGAGAGAGGGAGAGGAAAGTTAGGGGGACGGGGAAGGGTTTGATGGCTGTCGAAGAGAGGAAGAAAAAGAGTTGGTGCGGGTGGAGGAAAGGGAAGGCCGGATCCCTTAGGCCATTTTTTATTTTTTTTAGTTTTTTAAGTTTTAATTTTCTTAATTTTTGAATATTTAATTATTTTTTAATCCAGTTGGATTAGTGAGTGAGTCCCGTCTCTCTGGCCACGTTAGCATTTAATAGAGAAATTAACAGAAAAACTGACGGAGGTCTGACATTGGCACAAATTCGTAAGATGAGGTATGACATTGTTACTTTTAAAAGATGAGGTATGACATTGTTACTTTTAAAAGATGAGGTATGGTAGTGTCGTTTAACCCATAATTGAAATAGTTTTGTATAATTTACCCTACTTTTTAACTTGCGTGTAGAAACTAGAAACAACAATCCTGCTACAAACCAGACGAATACTGTCCACGTTCATGCTTTGGCACTCAGCATCAGCAGCCGTCTTAGTTGCTGCCCACTGTAAAATATTACTAATAAAATATAATCCTTGAATGCATGGATCTTTAGTAATCATAAAGTTAAGAAAACTAGAAAGCCAATAGAAATATTAGAGCAGTTTCCAGTTAATGAACGAGC